>OX384033.1:38210943-39683117 GCA_947534325.1 Agonum fuliginosum | reverse complement strand
TACGGTTTACCTGAAAACGATTTGACAATATTAGTCGAAGTTGTGGTTTGGTCAAATTACGAAATGAGAAATTACAGTTTGTCTAGAATACAGTTTGGCTAAATTACTGGTTGGCATATTTACGGTTTGACAAAATTCCAGTTGAATAAATTACAGTTTGACTAAAATACAGTTTATATGCCTCCGGTCGGCATCGCTAGTTTTCCATATCTCAAAATCCGCCAGAATCTCTTTGTTGCCAGCCTAGGCCGGCAAACAACCGGAAGTTATAGGTTGACATCTTGACATTACTACAGTTGTCAAGCAGATGTCAATTTTATGTGTTGAATATTTTTTATACAAGAATGAACAAGATTTTGACTAATTTTAGACGTAAATCGTTAATAGAAACTGAAATAAATATATTTTAAGCTCAAATGCAAGTATTCAGTGCACAATTTTTTAGGTTATGTATAATTATTTTATATTTTTGTAATGAAATCGGCACATAAAATATTGTGTATTACACGTCCAGAAACTGTTATGCTAGTGCTCGTAATTTGCAAGCCTCGCCTGTGGCTCGGCGTGTCAAAAATACTCGCTCTTGCAAAAGGTCAGTTTCTGGCCTTGTGATACAAATAACTATTGGCTTAATTATTTTTGGTCAAACTACACTTTGACAAAACTATATTTGACTAAATAAGCGGACGCTGAGTCTTGCGACCTAGACAAAAATGAAGGTTCTGAAATTAATTTCACTTAATAATACAGGATTGTCAATCAAATTGTGAATAGTTTTATATAGATGTATAATAATTAGTTAGTAATCATGAGTATGTGTCCTCCTATTTCCTTGTAGCGCTATTGCTGCTGTTCTCCGGATAACCTCTTTGTTTGTCAGGGTTTTTTCCGGTCTTGTTTCGCTGTTTCCGGTGGGTTTTTGCTTAAAGTCCGTCCTCCGGGCAATGATTCTTGCTGAAGTTCTTCTCCCCGGTGTCACATTGACAAAGTCCGGTATTCCCGGAGCGCCCGGACTGCGGCTCCGGTCACAGCCGCCCTGGACCCGCCGCGCACCACAGACAAATGTGTCTGGAAAGACAAAACCCGGAGCTCAATGCTGTTGTTTTAAATATTGTCAATGCACCGAGCATCATCTATACTTTCTTTCTGATTATCTTTATTGGTCTACTTTTAATGGGCCAATATAGCAAGTAATTAGCCATCACTTTATTGAAATAAATAATAAGCACATAAACTTTTAGAAAACAAAATTTATTTTTTCAAGTTTCAAAGACTGAATTACATGTTACTTTTTACCTCTCGCCTAGAGAGGTATAGGGATCGTGAAAAAATTCGATGTCGAGATTTTTGTCAATAAGCACGTTTTAGCACCTTTAGAACCTATTTTGACTATTTTCACGATGATGTCTGTGTGTCTGTGTGTGTGTGTGTGTGTGTGTATGTATGGAAGTCTGTATGTGCGCCTACTATAGTCTTTCGTTCTGATTCATTATCTCAAATTCTACTGAACATAAAATTCTAATATTTTGCAATATACATTTATATATGTTAATGAAGAGCTGATAAGATTTTGGTAAAAATCTGCCAACCGGAAATGGTATTTTCTTGAAGCATTTTAACATTTTTTGCAAAAAATATAGGAAATACTGCGATAGTTACAATTTGTCATTCGACATTTGAAAGAACAAATTATCTTTTACAATATTTATTTAACATCGTTTCTATATCTCTTACCAATAAAGGAAAATTAATTTTCAAAAATTTGTAATTTTACCTACCACGATTTGTAAATCATAATATTGGAACAAAATTTAAAAACAAAAATGAAATGTCAATGTGATAGATGAACAGACGTATACACAGTTTCTGAAATTTTTGTGACACCATTTTTAAATATAAATATATTATTAACTGTGTTGAAACTTAGAACCTATAGGAGCCGAAATATAATTAATTAAAAACTGACTGAATTCCATTAAGTTTTCATCCTTCCATTAAACGTATTCAGTCAAGAAGTATCATCGATTCATTATTATTATTATAACTGGATATAAGGTAATAATAAAATAAAAAATTTATCTACAAAGAGCTAATTTGATTTCAATGCCAATAGGAATCGGTACTTTGCTTGAAGAACTATAACAAAAATTACAAAAAGTAGCCTAACCAAATCCAAATTCACATATTACAGTGTCAAGGCGGGAGGTCTAGTGATGGCCACGTCAGATTTTTTCGTCTAGATTCATGCTAGATTTCTAGTTCAATTTCCCTCCAAGATCCGTGCGAGTTTCATACTTTATTTCCGAACTATTAAATTCAATCGGAAATTTTTTCCGAGCCAAAACTTTTAATGGTTGGTTAAACTGACTGCACACTGACTGAGCATGCGTAGACAAATCTAGTACAAATCTTGAATAGAAAAATAGAGCCGGCCTAGAAAAAAGTATGGAAATCGAACAATTAATAAATCTAAACGTATTTTGAAGCTACCCACCAACCAAAAATATTGAATAAAGTTAAATTATTATAACTCGCCATATTTCATTCCGTAACAAGTGATAGAATGTAACCCTACCACAATTAAAAATGATGTAAGAATTTATTATAACATTTTATAACAGTCGTATAGAAACATAATTATTATTGTCTGTCGGTCTATCCGTAAGCATGATAACTTGAGAACGCGTACGAATTTTCGACTGAAATTTTATGTTTAGATATTCAGCCAAATCCTGACTTCAAGTTCGTTAATGAGCTTTATTCAACCAGTGGTACCAACTTTATAAACATAACTTTATTTAGTTTTATTAAAATACTATCGAGTGTGGTATCAAATCAAGCTCTGGGGAAAAGAATTCTAGTAAGAATAAAAAAAATTATTTAATTTAAAACTCTCGAGGCGATAAGATAAATTACATTTAAGGAATTTTCAATAGTTTCTCTAAATATTATTCAAATTTTTTCAAGCGTATTTTCAAATTAAAAGCTCTCTGGAAAAAAATCTAGTCGAAGACATAAAAAGAACATTTAAACGATGGTATTGTTTTTCACATATTATTCAAATTATTTTATTTTAATTAAGTTGGTATAAACTTAAATATTTCGGAAAAAAATTATCTAATTTTTACCTTCCGCTTACCTGTAAAGGAAGGTATTGGAATCATGCAAAAAATCGGGTAGTGAGTTTTTAGTGGATGAGCACGAATTAGGGTCCTTACAACTCATTTTTGATAGTTTCACGATGATGTCTGTGTGTGTGTGTGTGTGTGTGTGTGGTCAAGGCCGGGTGTTAGTCGCATAACTCAAATACGAATTACCCGAAAATTTTGATATTTGGTATTTAACATTTGTATATAAATTGGAAGAGCTCCTTAGATTTTGGTACAAATATCTTCATAGGAAATGATATTTTTTGAAGATTGAAAAGGTTAATTGTGAAAATTCTATATAAATTTGGAAAAATATAGTATTTATTTGTAATAAGAATAAGAGGAAAAGTTATTTGCAACTTACGTTATAAAAAAATTGTCTTTATCTGGTAGCATTAAAGAACTGCAGTAAAATTTAAAAAATAAATTTATCAAATAAAACGTTGATATCTTGTAATCCGTGATCGGTTGATTTTTGTTTCTGCGTAAAAAATATTGACAGGTGAAACGGGTGACAAGTTGACATACTAGCGCTATATAAGTCGTAAGTAAGATATTCAATGTAGTAATTGAACGGAGGATGGCTTCAGCACAGCAGAGTTTTCCTGTGAATGAATCTTTTTATTCAGGTGATGCAAATTTGTGTTTGAATATTTTAGATTTTTATTTGTATATTTTAAATGGGCACCGGATTGTACGTATACATTTGTGTTTATAAGTATAGATATTTAGCGGAAGGTTGTGTGATGGCCACGTCAGATTTTTAAATTAAAATTTATAGTCGGGGAAGTACTGTGGTGGCCACAGCAGATTTTTATTTATTAAATGTTTATAGAAGCATTATCTTTTAGTCAAGAAATAATATCATAATGACTGTATTGTTCAGTTCAGTTCATCGTACAAAACACATTTTATGTTTAAAAGTGTGTTCACTCGTTCGTGTGAAGTTTTCTTTCTTATAAAATCTTTGCGAATTACAAAGTTCTCTACGTGAACGTCGTTGTGTGTTACATAAGTGAATTCGTTTTATTCTTGTGGAAGTTAAAACATGAAAGTATTTCATATCGGTAATGTATTTGCTTCTGTAGTATTTTGTGCTCTATTGTGAAACTTTTAAAAGGTTTTACTGGTATTTGAACTGACGGAATTGACACAGAAACGTCGCGATGTGCATAAGGAACTCAGTTCTTCAGGTCGCATGTCGGTAGGTATTATTGACTTGAATTCTTATATTCACTTTGTCCAGAATACGCCAATAATAAATTACATAAATACAAATCATTCTTTTGATATCTATACCATATTTTATTTCATTTACAATTTGTTACGAGAAAATTGGTTCTTGACAAAACGTCCCCAGCAAAATTTCCCCACTGAAATGGTCCCCTTTGAAAAATGTCCCCAGTAAAATGTCCCCATCAAAATTTTCCCAGCAAAATGTAAAGAAAATTAATCGTATGAAAAACCGTGTATGTGGGTCTCATGTTATTTATTTAGTTCAGTTCAATCTGAGTTTCTACCAAAATCAGATTCTTTATTTAGTTCAGTTAAGGCGCTACACTTGTAAATCCAGAAGATTAACAATTTGAACGATTCTGGATGTATTATAAAAAATTTCAAATTGAAATTTAACATGAAGAATCATGACTCATTAGTGAATCAATTAACAAAACTTTGAGCTAGTTTTTATCATTTAATAATCCATTCCATATTATACGTTAATTAATGCACAAAAATAAAAATCGATAATATACATTAGTCGGAAGACGGGTATAGAGAAATTTTTTTAAACAGTTAACCCATTGACTAATAATTTATGTAAAACTCGCATTTATAGTAATTTTTAAAAATTATTTAACAAAATACGACAAGGTTTTTTGTAAATTTCATTCTATAGCCATGTAAGCACAACCTATAAGTACATCACTGTAAAATATGAGGTCATTGATTTCAAAACCAAAGTCACAAAATAATTTATTGTAATATGCTTTTTTGCTTCGCATTTGATAGAAGAGGTGGACATTAAATTAGAATTTCTACACATTCCGAGTATGTGGGACTCAAGAAAGGTATTAGGTTCTTTATTTAGTTCAATTCAATCAGACTTTCTATCAAAATCGAGTAGGTATATGGGACTCAAGAAGGTTCTTTACTTAGTTCAGTTAAATCACACTAAGTAGCATATTGTATTAAAACAACATAATTGAAATAAAATGCATAGGGACCTTTTGTATGGAGACATTTTTGTTTGGGGACATTTTGCTGGGGACAAATTGTATGAAGACCTTTTCCGTGAAGACATTTTGACAGGGACGTTTTGCTGGGGACGATTTATCGGAGACCAATTGCGACGGGACCTTTTGCGTGGGGACATTCGTGTTTGGGGACGTTTTGTTGGGGACATTTTGCTGGGGACGTTTCGCTGGGGACGATTTATGGAGACCAATTGCGACGGGACCTTTTGGGTGAGGACATTCGTGTTTGGGGCTGTTTTGCTGGGGACATTTAGCCGGGGACTTTTTCTGGGGACCTTATCACCGTGAATCGAGAAAATTATACTGTTTTTAATAATTCTAACAATTGTATCCATCTCGTGACTGGGAATACTAACGCACAAATTGCGAACAAAGTGCCGTAGTTTAATAAAGCGAGACCATAAAAACTATTTGATATGATAGAAAGCGACGTTAAAGGTTGATTGAACATACTTCAGAGCTACAAAAGAAACAGGGTGCCAGCATTAGCACTTATTTTCGTTATGAAGTTCAGAAATAAATTTAAGTTAGCAAATTCTATCTCAAGTGACGATTCTAATAAAAAATACTGGAATAAGGTAACCTGTTTAAAATTCTCATTAAAATACCTCCGTTCGCATTCGACGGAGTTTTATTAGTTGCAAGTTATTTAGAACATCCGCTGAGCTGTATTAAATAAAGTTCAAAAGTTTTTTACGAAGACAATTTGCCCGGGAAACAGACAAGAAAATATGGCACTCTGATTCTCAAATAAAACAAAACTAATAAAATGTAGTTTAAAATAAAATAAATTTTAAACTGTTTTTGAAAATATACCTCATAAAATGCATTTGTTGTTAAATGTAAATAATTGTATCTTACATACATACATACATGTCGGGGTTAGCAATCATGTTGATTGTAATAATAATTAATGATAGAAATGCAAGTGTGCTAATGAAGTTATGATCGTGTTTGTTTGTTCGATTACTTTATAGTACACTTGGGCGAAGTCTGGGATTACGTTCTAGGTGTGAGTCGGTTATCGGCAGTCTTGAAGATGCTCTGATACGAGTAGCACGAGCCCGGGAATTGCCATCTTTCCTTATCGTTACAGTTTGTAGATCACGTTTAACTGGTCCATGACATGAGTGGTGAATGTGTGATTTATTTGGTGTTTAGATTAGTTAACTATTCCAATAATTGCGCATTTTAGTAGTTTTGTTGATCACGTAACTGATCATCTATGGTCCGCTCCGCTCGTACTGCGACATACATATATATCCCGCGGAATATACATGCACGAGAAGATTCAAATCTAGAAAATTTATACGTACCTAATAAAATACCTGCATTAAAAGATCTAAAATTTTAGATTTGGAATAAATTCAGAAACAAGAAAATTCACAAACAACAAGAAATAATCAAAACTGAGTATGTGGGACTCAAGAATGGTTCAACCTAATTTGTGTATCTCTCTTGCTTCAAAGAGACAAACTAGTTTTCTAGATTTGCATTTAAGCCGAATCTAAAATTATAGATTTGCATTTTCTCCTGAATGAATCTTTTAAAGCAGACATTTTATTACGTGATTATGAATCTTATTGTGCATGAATTTTCCTGTGTATGAATATTTTCTGGTGTGCGTTTACCAGCCGTCAGTGCATTAATGGTGGATAGTGGAGAGTAAAGAAATGAGTGCATTGTGAACGAGGCTTTTTCTATGTTGTGAACCGGCAGTTGGTAATGCGCACTCATTCGTCCTTAAATACTCAAAGCAAAATACTTGAAATGTATTTCTTCTGAAAATATTCCTTAAGCTTCACATTTCATACGGTTTTCCGTGCTACGCTCCTGAGATATATCCTTAATTCCAGTTCTAAAGTACGGGCGGCTCCCGTTACATAACTCGCAAAGGATAAAGAAAAAAGTACATTAGAAATAACAAGAAAACTTTACGGCTGTATTACATAAAAACCTACAAATCTCAACTAAAACGCGATTATGAACCTGCGCACGAACGCAGGGGTGCCACTACACCCCCTGAAAACATCAAAAACCCTAGATTTACTTTTAATACACGTGAAGATACCAGGGATTCGAACCGGACCGGAACTTTATCCATAGGTAAACGGAGTCAAACCAATTAAACCGTTTATTTTTAAGGTGGATTTATAACACGCACTTCGCATAGAAAATAATTTAGCACAGCATAGCATATGAATTGGTCATATGGAAATTAGTGCATCCATTTATAAGACGCACAGCGCATAGAAAATAATTTATCACAGCACACGAATTATTTATTTTCCATTTATTCATTTATTATTTATGTCAAAGTCTCCTGTCAAGGTTATTTTTTGGTCAAACATGGTTTTATATTATTTTGTTGTCCATTATTTTAAAGAAATATTTGTAAAACACAATAAAAATACACAAAGCCTCCAAATTAAATGTCAAAACAGCTGTGATAACCCGTCAATAAATCTGTGTTTCTGTGTGATTTATAAAACCCCCGTGAAGAAAATGCTGTGCGCTGTGCTGTGCTGTGTTGTGCTAAATTATGTTCTGTGCGCTGTGCGCAGTTATAAATCCACCTTTAAGGTGTTTGTCTAGCCTAAAATTTGACAGCGTTACAGAGGTGTACGCCTGCCACGTTTACTTTAATTATAATTGAAATATATGATGCTTTTACATATGAGTGTATTAACAAAGGATGTCTTAATGCTTCTATAATTTTATTGTTTGTCTTTGGCCTAGGAATTTAAAGTAAAAAAATTAAAAATGACGTTTTTGCGGTTTTTTGTCATTATTTGATATTATTTTTTTCGGTCACTATAAATGGCAAGAAAAATTTAAAAGCAAGAAGCATGCAGCTAAGCTTCCATTTTAGAATATTTTTTGTTTTACTTAATTTCTTTAAAAAATACAGAAGTTATTATGGGAATACTGAGCCATGTTTACAGTATTTTTCAACTTCAAAATGACATTGCATAGTTAGGATGCGACAAAGTACGAGTTTAGGGCTGGTTTCGGGCCGCCGTAGTAGTGGGGAAGAAGAAGCTTGTTAGCTTCGAGATGTTTATATAAATTTTGACGACATTTGGTTGTATTTCATGATTTATTTATTTATGCACACAAGTTCTGTTAATTACCCCTGAGAAAGACATATTTGACGTCGAAACGTAAGTTCTAATTACAACAACGCAATAATAAATAAATTTCACTAATGGACGACTCCGTTATTTTACTACATTTAAAATTTAGATTCTTCAAGAAGTTATATTAACCAATTTATAGATTTTAAATACTTAGAAACAGTTAGCTTGAATTCACAGCAAGTGTCGACTGGAAACAGCGAGAAAAGTAAGTTCCACGTTCTCGCAATAAACTTTAGTGTCATCTGCTGTAGGAGACATAATGAAAATTACCCATTAATCTACGAGGCGCATCTATAAAGTTTCTTAGTTATTCTGCTTCTTGTACTATAAAATTTTTATAGTCATGCTGAGAAATGTTTCGTCAAATGCCTAATTTGTGAAATTGTTCATTTTATGGCAGCTTTTCACTAGAGACGCTTCGCAGCTTCAATGCGAAAAGAATTTTAGTAAAATTTGTTTTTAGTGCTATTAGCGAGCGCTAAACTGACAGCTGAAGCTCATTATGGCTACAGTTTTGCACGAAAAATAAAAACTTGCCGGATTTTTTGCCGGTAACACTTTCGAGGTAAAACTACAGTTGCACAGCAAAAATATAATATTGTGGCAGAGAGATTACAAAAAATATTTTCGACAGAATTTACACATTTGCAAAGTAACATTAAAGTAAAAAATCTGACGTGGACACCACATGACTTCCTTGTACGCCTTGTGTGTTCATACTTTTCTTAATAACTAAAATGTAGAATAATATAAAAAATTCTTTTAACTTATTATACTAGTATACTCACAAATATATTTTAGTCATTTTATTTAAACTGCAGAAGAAGATATAAAGCATATTTTACTATTATCACTGTCATGTCATAATCATTTAAATTTTACGTAGTAACAAATGTTAATCGATCATGGACTACAAGATAAAGAAATACTAAATTAAAAATATATACTTTAATTATTCCTAAATGATACCAGATACAAAAATATTTATAAAATACCGATTTTAGGTAATAATCACATAATCTTTCATTTAAAATAAAAAAATTTGTGTTAAATTAAATATTTATCGAAATATTTTTTAAAAGTACTACTTCCGGTTTATAGATTGAAACCAAAAATAGGAGGTGCACAACTAGATGCTATAACAGTCCTAAATACAAAATTTCAACTTTCTACGTCTAACCGTATTTGAGTTATGCGACACACATACGTCCGTACGTACAGACGTCACGACGAAACTAGTCATAATGGATTCAGAAAAGGTCAAAACGGATATTTCCATCAAAATCTGAAAACCGAAATTTTTCGCGATTACAATACTTCCTTATTACTCCGTACAAGGAAGTAAAAAACCAACTGTCACTCCATATTTACTTCATCGAGCACATCATTTAGGCTACAATTCAAGTTTATGCAAGAGCTGAAAGCGAGTGTATAATAATAATTATTATTACTTTTTAAATGAAACATTTTATTCATTAAAATTTTAATCGTATCATCAACTGTTATTACCTTTTAATATGCAACATTTATTGATAATTAAACAACATAATACTTTAGTTATTTATAATACATTAGATACTTATAATTCTTTAGTTACGGACTTAATACGTTAGATACAACCATACTAACATCAAATCCTTCCATAATATGCGAATTGTCAACTAATTGGCAAATAAAATTGTTGATTTGTTTTATCATCGCTGTCTTTGATGATACGACATTAAAATATATTAAAATATTAAGCTATACCCTGGACACCGAACAGATGGAGTAGATACTTCTCCCATAAATATGCGCGAAATTGAAATACTGTATTGCTATTGGTAGGCCAGTTTTACACTGAACGGCGAACTCGACAGCTGAGATCGGTAACTACGAAAACTACTATAACCGCGTAGCCGCCATAACGTTTTTCTGTCATTTGGGTTCGTGTTGTAGGTCGGTGAGGTTTTATTTTAACTTCATAATTAATTTGAAATTATATATCATGAAGTTATAATATGAATAAATAGATAAATCATGTTTAAATTTGACTTTGAATAAACCGCTACAATTCTTCAGCGTTTTGAAATTTGTAGCTTGTAACGCAGGCTTCTGAGCACATCGTACTGCGCAGTTTAGGCTCTACCCATTTATTTTATTACTCCATCTGTTCGGCGTCCAGAGTATAGTCTCACATTTTGTTGTGATGACCGTAATGATAATACAATAATGTAACAACTGACAAAAATATTTGTAAATTTCTTCTCAGCCGTTACTAACAGCAACGCGGCTGCGAAGAGTGCGGATGTCAATGTCACTATATTTGACAGTTGCATGCATTTCTTGCTAGACGAAGTACACGTTTTAATCCTCCCCTAGTCCGGCCCACGTAGGGTCCCTAGAGCCTCCATCACTTACAGATACAGAACCAATTTTCGCTATCAGATCCGTAACGAATATAAATACACTCCACTGTACTTTCCGCAGCGTCTATGATCCCGAGACTTCCATTTATCACTGTGAAAGGAAATAACTTCTACACTTCAGTGCCGGATTCAGCATCAATCCTTGCTCACTGCGCTAGCGTTGCCATTAGAATCCCTTCACAGCGCTATCGTCGAGTACCTGGCGCGTTGTAAAATCCGAATGGCGCTGGATTCTGAAAGGTGCTAGGGTAGTTTTTAATGCACGGAGGCCGAGGATGGTTTGGGAGTCCGGGAAAGGTTGCTTCATGCTATGTATATAAATGTGGGGACTTCACTGATAACCAAACACAAGTGAGATGTTTTAATTACGTTAGTTTTGTAAAGAAACGTACGCTCGGATTTATGTAGCGGTTATCTCTACATGCAGATAAACATCGTTTGGATTTAGTACTTTGAGTAATTGAAAATATATCTGATATTAGTGGACATGGCTAGGTATTCTTACAAAAATTTTCACTTATAATATAACATGAGCATTAATTCTTTCAGGAAAATTTTTTGAGTACGTAATTAGCTCGAGTGGTACACAAGAGCTAATTAAGACGTTGTTGGAATGCGCGATAAAAATTTTCTTGGACATGAATCAATGCACGAGTGCATATTCGGTAAGAAAATTGTAATGACACCGTCGCTCTATTTTTGAATTCTTTTTACAATAGAAACTTGAAATATTTACTAAATTTATTATAAAATTATACTAAAATTATCATTAATAAATATATATTAGTTACCTTATTCATTGCTTATTTACACTCAAAATGGTAATTTAACCAATTTTTAATTTAATTTTCCATTATATTATTTAAAATATCTCTTGAGTCTTCAGTAATTACATTATTTACTGTTACAAAATCTATGCTTTTTATTTCAAATTAGAATAATAAAAATCTGATAAGGACAGCACACAACCTCCCGCCATATCTACACTTAAAAACATAAATGTATATGTACGTACAATCCGGTACCCATTTAAAATTGTACCAAAATCTAATGAGCTCTTCCAATTGTATACAAATCTAAAATACCAATTATCAACATTTTTGGGTAATTCGTATTTAAGTTATCCGACCTTCAAAATGGCCCGGACCATATACATACACACAGACACACACATACAGACATCATCGAGAAACTATCAAAAATGAGTTGTAAGACCCTAATTTGTGCTCTTACACTTAAAACTCACTACCAGATTTTTTGCATGATTCCAATTTCTCCCTTACAGGTAAGCGGAAGGTAACAATCGATTATGTTTGAGTTTGCATACACCATGGCTTCCAAAATACTTAAAATTTAAGTGTATCAACAGGTACAATTCGAAAAAACTTGGACCACGTGTCATTTTTCCAATATCAATCACCTTGTTGAGGCCTCCCATTCACGGTGACCCTTATTTGTCTTCGCAATTTTGCAAACCCTTGCATCCTGGTCCCTGAGGGCTATCTTCCCTTTCTTCCTGTCGTTGTCAGCATCAGCAAAAAAATCATACAAAAATGCCGACCATTGTCACCAGAGAGCTAAGATTAAAGACCAGAATATTAACAAGAAAGAGATTTCATATCCGTGAGGATTTTGTTGACCGACTCTTTATTTGCTAGATGATGGACCCTCTTAATTACTAGGACTGCCACTGACGGGGTGCAAAGTTTCATATTACGTATGGCTAACCGTTCAATACATACTTTTCGAAAGTTTACCGTTTCCGGATTGTTAATTTTGAAACGAAATTAATATTACAATGAATAAATTGCTTTTGGTTCTGTTTTTTATTTTTTATCTACGATCATTGGTAAACCCCTCCATTATGACTTCATAATTCAACACTATTGTATTATGAGCCCAATATTCAACACTATTGTCACAGTCATCAAATCAAAATATAAAGATGATGAATTAAATTTTCGAGACGAGAAATTTAAATATTCTCGTGTTGACCATTTACCATCTGTTCAATTATCGTCCGAAAGAACTCGATTCTCGTCTCGTCTCGATTTCTCGAATAAAATTTAATGCCATCTATTTGAAAAGCTAGATGAGATATTAAGAACTTTTTGTACATTTCTGTTAAATTTGCACACAATTCTTATTTTAGAAATAAAACATATTTATATCAAATGCTACGAACAAAGTAAAATAATAGTATATTACATTACAAGTCACTGCAATGTTTCATTGCAGACGAGGAGGCGTTTGAAGAATGCGAGGATGCGCAGCGTCCGAGCATTTCTTCAAAGCCTCCGAGTCAAGCAAAGACATTGACATGACGCGTGATGTATTCTATTTTTTTTAAATCGGCAATTAAGCTTAAAATTATAAAAAAAATTAGGTTTGCATAAATCATCAGAGCTGTGACAAATCATCAGAGCTGTCACAAATTTTAGAAAAAGTTGTCATGACAAGTAAACAAAGTTGAAAGTAAAAATGACTAGGCATGAAAATAAAATTTTCATGCCTAGTCATGAAAATCTTACTTTCATGCCGCAAATTAGTCTGGAAATGACGATTTTCATGCCGATTTTGAAAAAAATATATTTTGACATTTTCGAAGAGAATAATATCAAAGTTTTAGTTTCGAGAATTCTCATTTTGTCTAGAACAATTTCTCGTTTCGTTATATTGAATTCTCGTCTCATCTCGACAATCCGAGACGAGAATCTTATTGGTTCTCGTCTCGTAATTTTGAGAGACGAGAAATTTATCGTCTCAACAAAATCACTAGTTTTATTCAAAAAGTCGTAGCTAAAACGCCATATTTGACTCGCACATAATGGTTATAATTTCTTCGCCTTTAGCTCGTGCATAAACTCTCATTCTGTTGAATTATAGCCTACATTATGTGCTCGTTAAATAATATATTCATATTCAACAATATTATTTATTTTATATGAAGCAGGTTCGAATTCCAGTGTAATTACTTTTGTGTTGTAAAATCCACTAACAACCATGAGTCAGTTGGCGGCTGGTAACTGCACACACAGTAAATATGCTCACTCACAGTACGTGAGGCTAGCACTTACCTAAGTTACAATAATAAATTAATTTTACTAAATGTGTATGTGTGTGTGTGAGTCTTTGTTAACAGCCTGTATTTCGTCGATTTGTAAAAGCTCTAACTGCAATATTTCTTCTGAAACTTTTAACATCTAACTGGAGTTTTATAACTTTGCTTATTAGCATACAACACGCAACTTTGCAAATCTGCAAACAAGAAACGTAAAATCGGGAAATTGTTGAATGTTTTTCATTGACGGATTGCACAGATAATTCGGGAGCAATGACATTACACAGGTAAATAGAAAAATTAAAAGATTTATTATTTAATTTAATGCAACAAATCGTCTGTGAATATTACTAATTTTCGATGCCTATGTTTCTTTGATTCTTTGAGAATTCTTTCATGCTTCTAAATCCTGCAAAAATTAATGAATTAGAACTTCTTCTTTTCCAAGACCCGTTTAAGATTCAATTTAGCGGCGCCGCTATTTGAAAGAGTTTTATGATACGGAGCCATTCAACTTTACAGAATAGAGAATACAGAATAAGTAACAGATTACATCCATTATAAACCTGTTTTAAAACACTTCTTAAGGCCCATCTCTTGCTATCAAATGCAAAGCAAAAAAGCATGTTACAATATAGTTATTTATGTTACAAGGACGAAAAATGCAAGTTCTCGTACGACTATGGAAAATTGCCGAACGAGGCAAAGCCGAGTTCGGCAACCTTAGGTTTCACGGGTCAAGGTTTCACGGGTGACGGTTTCACGGGTGACGGTTTCACGGGTCAAGGTTTCATGGGTGACGGTTTCACGGGTGACGGTTTCACGGGTCAAGGTTTCACGGGTAACAGTTTTACGGGTGACGGTAAAAATTACTAAAAATGCGAGTTTTACATAAATTATTACAATCAATGGGTTAACTGTTTAAAAAAATATCTCTATACCCGTCTTCCGATTAATGTATATTATCGATTTTATTTTTGTTCATTAATCAATGTATAATATGGATTATTAAATGATAAAAATAATAAAAATTAGCTCCAATTGCTTTTGTTGATTCACTAATGAGTCATGATTCATAATGTAAATTTTCAATTTGAAATTATTTATAATACAGCCAGAATCGTTCAAATTGTTAATCTTCTGGATTTACAAGTGTAGCGCCTTAAGAAATATTTTCAAGGCAGTGGAATATCTCAATTAATTTTTTGCAAATGAAGCATTTTTACAAGTAATTAAACTGTTCCATCAAATTAAAATTGTGCCGATTTGTGAAATTAAAACAAACTTTAGATTTAACAAGGCATCGATATGCACACCGACCTACGTCGGTTGTAATTGGACTGAATATTGAATCAATTTGAGCGTTTTCGTTATATGTAATTTCCCGCGGCTACGACTCTGCCTGACACAAGATGGATGGCTGTTATGAAGCTGATAACGAATTGAAGAAGCGAATGATGACAAATATAAAGGAAGATTCCTCAGATTATTCCGTTTAGATTACTTGAGATCTTTCTAAATTTTTCACCAGAGAAGTTTATGAGATCCCTTTTGACAGAATAAATCAAAGTGGATTTTCACCAAAAATACTTTAAACACCAGCCTGTTGACCTGACCCATCCAAGTCGTGATATATTAACTACACGTTTATTACGACCATCAAATTATAATTGTTTTTACCTCCCGCCTTATATTCTATAAGGAAAGGTATTGTGACGGGCCAAAATTTCCGAGTGTGTGTAGTCCCTAGACTACGAATTTTTTTTACATGATGTCTGTGCGTGTGTGCCTATGTACGTATGTTACAATTTTTCGTTGACGATAAATTAAAAAATATCAAACATTTAACAACCAAATTGTATACCGGGAGTTTTTTTTATTAGTAAACATAGGGCAGGTCGGCAGGTCATTACCATAGTTACAGTGTTACAGAATGACAGCAATGTATTGGAGCGTCTTTTTTATCAGTAAACATAGGGATAATTACATACTAAAATAAATATAAATTAAAGAAATGATAAATTATTTATTTATATTTTCTACACTTAAGAACTAGGTAGATACCTACATTAAGCTAATGAGAATTTTTTTAAACGAATTAAATGCTCAAAATTGGAACCATTATCTTCTAAACAATATCCTAAACGATTATAAAAATAATTTATAGCATTTGCTGGGGAGTAATATTTTGGAAGCAGCACTAATTCGATTTTTTAATTGTTCAACATTCATTCTGTCACCATTGTACACATTATTTTTTAAGTGTCTACCTAGTTCTTAAATTCTCATTAGTTTAATGTATCTCCCTAGTTCTTAAGTGTGGAAAACATAAATAAATAATTTATCATTTCTTTAACTTATATTTCATATTTATTTTCGTATGTTAATTATTATCCCTATGTTTAATGATAAAAAAAACGCTCTAATGCATTGCTGTCATTCTGTAACACTGTAACTATGGTAATGACATGCCCTATGTTTACTTATAAAAAAAACTCTCTGTATTTAATATTTTAATACGAATCTTAAGAATCCAATTAGTTTTTGAAGTAATCTCCAAACCAGAACTAGTACTTTGCTGAAATATTTCGATAAATAATTAATTTATCACAAATCAAATTTTTATTTGGACATGGTACTATTTAGAAAAAATCTGACGTGGACACCACATGACTTCCTGTTCATACTTTTCTTAATAACTAAAATGTAGAATTATATTATAAAAATATATTAATATATAAGTACTACTACTATTGCTACTATACTCACAAGAGTGACACAGTGACATTTCGTTTATATCTTTTTCTGCAGTTTACATAAAATGACATACCTAATATATTTGTGAGTACCTACATATACTATAGTAAAAAGAGTAGATAGAGTATGGCGGCAGGTCTTGTGCTGACAACATTAGATTTTTATAGATATTTTAAAACATTGATATTATATACCGTATGTGCGGTTACCAGCCGTTAATTCACTTATGGTTGTTATTGGAAGATATTTTATTTATTTCAAATTTTAGATATTTGTGCAGTTCAATTACATTCGAATCTCTGTAAAATATTATACAATAATTGTACGTCTCTATTTCCGAATCATCTGAAACTTAAAAAAAAACTTGATATCTTCCCCGGCGGAAGTGGACAAGAGAATTGCAGTTTCCGGTCCGCACAGAGCCAACTGTCTACAAAAGAAATACCAGAGATATTGAAATTGATCTGCGGATTAATTATAAAATACGTGAAGCAAAAATACCCGGCACGTTTGATTTTTAATGCCGGGACGCGATTGGCAATTCAGAAAAATAACAAAGAAACTGAATATTTGATTGCGAGGATTTTTAAATTGAGCGACCTGATGAAAATTTTATGAGGAGTTTTCCACTGAATAGACGAGCGAACTTAATTATTTATATTTTGACATGATATTTACATTAATCAAATTATATAATCAGTAGTAAATTTTATGTGACGTCATTATCTTGATCAGGCGGAGAGAAGTATATTAATCTTTTGTTGGTAGGGCGTTCACTAGTTGTGTCGGTACTATGCTTCGACTATATATAGGTATAGACAGATAACAGTCAATGCTGTAGTATACGATGTTGTAGAGGCAAGAAGTACGGTAGCGGGGAGCAGCAGCTATAGGTGGGAAAAGGAGGAGAATAACTAGGTAGAGTGTTGCATATTGCTGACTTCTGGTTTGTTGTAACATCTGATGGCAAACTATAACACTTATGCAGTTATGAAGGTAATACTCCGCTACGCTAGATCTTTGCTTCACAACAAAGGCTTGCGTTGTTTGTCTATTCCTATGTATGGTCGAAGGTACTATGGCTTTACGACCAGTCATTGGTTTAATTTTCTTAATTTTTTTGGGCTTGCTGGCAAAAATGTTGTTTTAATCTCTTCTTTAAGGAGGCTGGGGACGCCTACAGTGGCGTACCCAGAAATTAGCCTTGGGCGCGGATGTGAAAATAAAAATATTTTTACCTTCCGCTTACCTGTAAAGGAAGGTATTGGAATCATGCAAAAAATCGGGTTGTGAGTTTTAAGTGGATGAGCACGAATTAGGGTCCTTACAACTCATTTTAGATAGTTTCTCGATGATGTCTGTATGTGTGTGTGTGTGTGCGTGTGTGTGTATGTGTGTGGTCCGGGCCAATGCCGGATGTCGCATAACTCAAATACGAATTACCCAAAAAATTTGATATTTGGTATTTTACAATTGTATACGAATAGGAAGAGCTCATTAGATTTTGGTACAAATATCTTCATCGAGAGTGATATTTTTTTAAGATTGAAAAAGATAATTGTCAAAAATTTATATAAATTTAGATTAATATAGTATTTATTTCTAATAAGAATAAGAGGCAAAGTTATTTGCAAAAAATTGTCTTTATCTGGTAGCATTAAAGAACTGCAGTAAAATTTTAAAAATAAATTTATCAGATAAATCGTTGGAATCTTGTAATCCATGGTCGGTTGATTTTTGTTTCTGCGTAAAAAATTTTGACAGGTGAGACGGGTGACAAGTTGACATATTAGCGCCATATAAGTAATAAGTAAGATATTAAATGTAGTAATTGAACGGAGGATAGCTTGAACACAGAAGAGTTTGCCTGTGAACGAATCTTTTGATTCAGGTGATGCAAATTTATGTGTTTGAATATTTTAGATTTTTATTTGTATATTTTAGGGACACCGGATTGTATACGTATATATTTATGTTTATAAGTCTAGATATGGCGGAAGGTTGTGTGCAGGCCACTTCAGATTTTTAATAATGTAAAACAAAATTCGCTCAACGCGCGTTAGCTGATGTCATTGCAATTCGTTCAGTTGTGGTGATATATTTTTACAATGATTACTAATTCACTAATCAAAAGATGCTTGGTATGCTTACATATTTTTAAATAACTTGCAAATGGTTTAGAAAAAATACACAAAATCTTCACGAACTTATTTGTAAAGGTTTATAGCAAATATTAATACCAGTTCTATGATTTTATCAAATAGTTGAAATCATGCAAAACGAAAATTTAGTGAGTGTATGTAAAACGCGCTTAATTTCAACATTCAATTACTCAAAAACCGGAAAGACGAAAATTAGAATCTCAATAGTGTAATAAAGGCACTGTATAAATTTCATTCTCTCATAATCATTTAAATGGTCACAACCTCCTTAAAAATATTTAATAAAAAATCTGACGTGGACACGGTGGACACCACA
Organism: Agonum fuliginosum; assembly: GCA_947534325.1. Taxonomy (NCBI): domain Eukaryota; kingdom Metazoa; phylum Arthropoda; class Insecta; order Coleoptera; family Carabidae; genus Agonum; species Agonum fuliginosum. The sequence continues at coordinate 39,663,869 of OX384033.1, read as the reverse complement.
TGACTTCCTTGTACGCCTTGTTTGTTCATACTTTTCTTAATAACTAAAATGTAGAATAATATAAAAAATTCTTTTAACTTATTATACTAGTATACTCACAAATATATTTTAGTCATTTTATTTAAACTGCAGAAGAAGATATAAACGATATTTTACTATTGTCACTGCTACTGTCACTGTCATGTCATAATCATTTAAATTTTACGTAGTAACAAATGTTAATCGATCATGGACTACAAGATACCGAAATATTAAATTATAAGTATATACTTTAATTATTCTTAAATGATAGAAGATACAGAAAAATTTATAAAATACCGATTGTAGATAATAATCACATAATCTTTCATTTAAAATAAAAAAAATTGCCTAAAATTAATTATTTATCAAATTTTTTTTTAAATTTACTACTTCCGGTTTGTAGATTGAAACCAAAAATAGGAGGTGCACAACTAGATGCTATAACAGTCCTAAATACAAAATTTCAGCTTTCTACGTCTAACCGTATTTGAGTTATGCGACACACATACGTCCGTACGTACGTACGTACGCACGTACGTACGCACGCACGTACGTACAGACGTCACGACGAAACTAGTCATAATGGATTCAGAAAAGGTCAATACGGATATTTCCGTCAAAATCTGAGAACCGAAATTTTTCGCGATTACAATACTTCCTTACTCCGTACAAGGAAGTAAAAAGTCATGCAAGTGTACAGTTCTGTGCAGCTTGTGAGATTTCTTCTAAGATTAATATATGATTTAATTCCATGTGTCCACAATAGCAGCGAGATTTGTAAGTTTGTAAGTCAACGTAACAATTCCTGAAATTCTTCCAAAGTCCTCTTATCTGCGGGTCGCCAGCTGTGCCCGCCGTCCTATAAATAGGTCGAGTTCGAGAACTCGAGAAAAACCCCACATTCAAAGACGAAACGACGATGTTGCGCAGCGGAATTGATAACGCGTTTCTATTAGAGTAATTAATTTCAAGGCGCGCATTCTTCTAACCCTTTCGCTGAAACTTGGCAACGTCGCAGGTAGTAAATCTTCAGGGGTAAGTAAACATCTGAAAGTTAAAACCGATCACCCGAGAAGGGTAAACACTGCCGCGCCGTGCGGCTGCGGCTCGGCACGGAACGGAGAGAAAATCATTTCTTTATCCACTATTGAATAATACAGGCATTTTACTATTGTTTGAAGTGAACAATATGCCCCATTACTCAATAGTGAAAATAATGTTATTAGTTTTATGGCCAATACAAATTGTATTAGAATTTTTTGCCAATGAAACTTCTTATTGCAGCATATTCAAACATACCGGGTGTCCCAAAAAAAAGGTACGCTCGAAATAACTTTTTTATTAAAAAAGCTATCGAAATAAAATTTCATATGGGTAAATTAGCCATAAGGAGACATCAAAATATATATTATTTACAAAAATATCACTTCCAGTTAAACCGGACATCAACTTTTTTATTTAGAATGGAACACACTATATAGTTTTACATATTTCAATTCTATATATAATTCTGAATCTAATGATGTATCACAAGTCTAGATTGTATGCAAAATATTTCACGAAAATAAATAAACTATCAAAGATCTTTGTCTATAATTGTTTATTATTATTTTCACTTATCGCATGTCAATTGTTTTACAAATGTTCAATTTTGCAACCTTTTCTGATTTTCTTTATTTTGACTTTTTCTTGAGACATAGTCAACAATCGACTGTCATTTCCTGTCTTTATTATACTTCGTGATTCAGACCTACCCAATTATAAGTGTTAAGTTAACCAACCAACGCTTCCACAAAATTCCAACTAGCGCTCAACGTTCGCACTTATAATTACGTATGAGAAGTTGACCCACTCATACTAGCCCACCCTGTTTAAATCTATCGTAATCGTTAGTTTTACGTTAGTTGAGTTTAGTTTTGTAGAAAATTGCGTTAGTTTTTAAAGTTTATACGTATTTAAAAAAATAATATTTGGGTGGGCTAACTTTACAACTTACAACTAATAAATTAAAAGTTATTAATGTGTTTTCCTCGCACTTTCGAATAAAGGGTTGGGTTGTTGTGATTGTGAAGTTAGTCCACTCAAATATTATTTAAAAAAAATCTGCTGTGGCCACCACACGACCTCTCGCCTAATTCTGCTTATTCTACTAATCTAATAAATAGTTTTACTTACATTTTAATAGTTTCATCTTCATGTAATATGTAAACGATAATGTAAACCAATATGCAAGCAAAAGATGTCAACTGTACTGTCACTGTCATAATAATTCAAATTTTATGTAGAAACAAATTTCATATCATGGACAACAAGATAGAATATTAATTGTACTTTATTTTATTGTTAAATACTTCCAGATTCAGCAATTTGTATTTATAATTAACTATACACATAGATAATCACAATTTCTTTTATTTTTAATTGCAAAAATTGTCATAAATAAATAATGTACCAATATATTTAAGGAAAACTTTTCCAAACTTCTAAAAGTACTACTTCCGGTTTGCAGATTTCTACCAAAATGTTATCCGGTGTTAAGATACTTATCAAAACCTTAAATAAGAAATTTGGTTATAAACGGTTTGATACTTTTTAAGTTATCGTGGACGAAAAATCCTCGGTTCATACAAACACACAAACACACGAACACACAAACACACAAACACACAAACACACACACACAGACATCATCGTGAAAATAGTAAATTCGTATTCTAGAGACCCTGAAACGTGCTTATCCACCAAAAACTCATACTCGAAAATTTAGACCCATTACAATACCTCTCTTATAGAATATGAGGCGAGAGGTAAAAATACGTTTAAACTTTCAAAACTAACGCAATTTTCTACAAAACTAAACTCAACTAACGTAAAACTAACGATTACGATAGATTTTAACAGGGTGGGCTAGTATGGGTGGGTCAACTTCTCATACGTAATTATAAGTGCGAACGTTGAGCGCTAGTTGGTTAAATTAGCACTTACACTTATATTTTCGTCGGTCTGAATCTAACTTCATTCACATCGAATAGTAAGAGATGTCCAAAAGGAATTTGAAATTGATAAACAATATTAATCGATCGGACATAAATTTTTAGCTTCGCTACCTTGAATAAAGAAGTCGTCCAGCTCGGTTTTCCGCTTGACTCAGTTGCTTTGAGGCAAGTAATAAGTTGGCGAACTTTGACTCAGTTCTGTGTAGAACATAAGCACATTTTTTTCTATTTACCGCTCCGGCAACCTGCACGGACAGTACAATTATATTTCATTCAATTTTTATTTCGCCTTCTAATAACAATTCTTCTTTCCCAAACCTGTTGCCATATTCCAACTGCACTTATTCTCCATAGAACCATATGAATATTTATGGCGATTCTTGTGCCAGATATTCATCGCTAGAAAAACGCAAACACATTTATCGCAATCACGTTATGTTTACATAAACAGTCCGCGTCGAGTTTGCACTGTGCAGCTCATTTAAATTCAAACCTGGAAATAAATCCCCATGCACCCTAAACCTACACCTCGCAGTTATGCTGGAGATTTTATTCCTGCGCGGTTGGCTGTCCTGTGTTATCGCTGGACGCCTCGGGCGTCTGCCACGTCAGCTAGGCGTCGAGACGCCTGTCTTAGACGTCGAGTACAGACGTCGGTGAGCAGAACTAACTATTAACCCCTGAGTAATTATACTGCATTCTTGCCTTGCAAATAGTTCTACAACTCAACTTTGGTTGAAAAATCTCTCCTGTAAACTACTGTTTACTAACAACCATGATGAGTTGATGGCTGGTAACCGCACACACGGTCAAATATAAAGACTAGAGATGTGTATTGTACGTTTTGTAGCAGTTTTACCTACGATCGACTTCATTTACCCGGAATTCTGAAATTTAAAATCCGGAAACCGGAAACAGAAATCCGGAAACTTGAATCTAAAATACCTAAAAAGTTCAGGATCTAGTTTCAAAATAATTAATTATTTATAGCACATTCACAATTTCAACTTATTGATCATGGAACAAAAAGAATTTTTTTAAATTTGTTAATTTAAGAGTAGTTTTTGCAAGAAACACATTTTTGAAACCACTGGATTGTTGATTGTATATCTGACTATGAATGAAAAAACCTGGAGCTAAAATTGAGAATTTTGAAATAGTTATTTACATTATAAGTGCGGTGGGTTAATTTTACAACGCGAGGTTCTACATTATAGTACGACGCGAAGCGGAGTGCTTTAATAAAACCGAGCGTTGTACAAATACCTAATGCTCACTTAGGTATTATATTTTTTTGCCGACATACCTATTTATTATAATATCGTATTTTCTATGAGGTTAAGTGAGATGCATTTGACATTTGTTCAAAAATTTTCTTCTGTCAAGTAGCCTTGTAACAACTGCTAAGATAAGTCACCAGTAAGTGTCACATTTAAAATTAATCTGTTTTATAATATATTAGACTTTATTGAACAATAATTTGTGTAAAGTAGCATTTTAGTAGACTCTCTTTTTTACTACAAAACAACTTTTTTAACGGCCTATCAAAGCAATGATGCAGATCAATAATAGTTTAATTTAATGACAAAGAGGACACCTCATACAACTTGTTCATATAAGTAAAGCATTTTGATTGTTTTATTACTGTATTTCATGTTCATAGTAATAACAATTACATATGTCGGGGTTAGCAATGATGTTGATTGTAATAATAATTAATGATATAGGAATGCAAGAATGCTAATGAAGTTATGACCGTGTTTGTTTGTTCGATTACGTTAGTACACTTGGGATTACGTGCTAGGTGTGAGTCGGATATCGTCAATCTTGAAGATGCTCTGGTACGAGTAGCACGTGCCCGGGAATTGCCATCTTTCCGTACCGTCACAGTTTGTAGATCACATTTAACTGGTCCATGGTATGAGTGGTAAATGTGTGATTTATTTGGAGTTCTGATTAGTTAACTATTCCAGTGATTGCGCCTTTTAGTGGTTCTATTGATCACGTAACTGTTCATCTATTGTCCGCTCCGCTTTTACTCCAGCACATGATCGTCCAGGTAATGTTTACGTAAGTCTATTATAGCTACGTTACATACATATTCAGAGAATTACATGGATACACAATTACTAACATTGGGATAATGTTACTAATGGCGGACATTAGCAATCGCTAGGATATTCATAGGATGTTAATGGGCAAAAGTAGCAAGTCACAAGTCTGGATGTTCATATTCTTGAAATGTTCTGGAGATTTGATTTTGTCAAATGTAATAATGCAGTTTATAATTATTATAAAGTAAAGTAAGAGAGTCGAGCATTCTCCATCTGTGAGGAATGCACATTTACCTCCCTCGTATATTAAAGTAAAATAACAAGAGAATGCGCCGGGCGTCAGCGCCAACTGCAAATCGAATTTCATATCTGTCCTCCTTTATTGTTCCCTGTCTTTTTCTTATTTCCTGCTGCCGGTATTCTCACAAATAGAACAAAAATTAATAGAATTTTCATAGCTGCAGAATTATTCCATTTCACTTCTGAAGCGCTGAATCGTCATCAAAATTAATGTTAATCATTTGCATTTCGATTATATATTCCTCTTTTGGGTTGTATTAATAATACACTAGTAGAAACCAATGTTTACATTATGCTAATATTATAGTCTCAGTACTAGAGTACTAAAAGCATATTAATGTACTGAATACTACTAATGAACTAACCATTTCATTTTGTTTGTGTTATCAACTAATTGAATCGAATATATTACAATCGTATTCAAGCAAAATTTATTACTCTTGTTTATTAACTTGTTCAGAAAAATTCAATTTCCGATATGGATATAAATAATTCAACTTGTATTCGTGTTCTATGGACGATATTACTTCAGACACTTTCAATCCAATAATTGATTTCAAATAAAACACAATAAATCTAAACAATGCTGCATAAATTGTGAGTTTCTTCCCTTTATAACGTATTGTAGATTTAAATTTAAAACAATTTAGTTTATATTTTGACTTTTTTGAAGGCTTAGCAATTTATTTGAGAAAAATAATTCTGGTTAGAATTTCCTATCAAATAGCGGAGCTGCTACATTGACTAGTCTTGGAAAAGAAGAATTCTTATGCATTTCTAGCTTCAAAACAGTGCATTTTTTCAGGATATAGAAGCATAACAAAATCCTCAAAGAATCAGGGCTTAACGCATTTGTAGAAACCAAATAATGTATCGTTGTATTTCATTTTATATAAATCTGCAATGAAAGCTACACTCGAGGAAAAAATTAGGGAAAAACTCTGGAAAATTTTCAAACCGTGATAACTCGGTTGCATTTGACCCAAAATCAATAATTCTTTGAGTTTAAAAAAGATCAAAGTCTCCTCTTTCGAATGGTGTACCTGAAAGCTACATTCGATACATCCCATGTCCCGTAAACCATCAAAGAAAAAAATGTTTTGACTGAAAAAATGTCCAACTTTAACAACTTGCACGGAGTAAAAAAAGTGGTAGGTAGACCATATTCAAGGCGAGGACATTAAATTTCACACAATTTCCTTTAAAGTTAAAAAAAGAACAAGGTTCTACGATGATTCTATCCAAAGTAATGAGCATTTGAAATTTAAAGTGCTTTTTGAGCGTTTTTGGTTATAACTCCGATGGGTATGAGCCAATATCGATGAAAAGTATTAAAAAGCTCAAAATCTCTACTTTACAGCTGTGTGAGCCGATCTTCAGTCAAACTCATTTTACCTTCTGTCAACTCCCATAGAAAAACACCTTTTTTGTAGTTGTCAGTCTCTAACTCTGACAACTTGCGGACCACGCTAAAAAAATTGTTGACGCCAATACAATTTTCTCATTTTCCTATGAAAACCTCATTTTCAAATTGTGTATAGTACATAATTAAGTTTAATCTTAAAACAACACAAATATAGATTTACCTAAGTATGTCTATGTATCTTTAAAGCCTCATTTCCACCGACTGTTTTAATGCTTAAGAACTATGTTTAATGCACAAGTATTAAAAGCAACGCATAAGAACAAAACTTTGCAAACTCTAAACATAAGGCGTAATGCACAAGCATAATGATTGACATGTGTCATATTTATTATTTGTTTCGAGTTGTCAATTTTGTGTCTGTTTCTAAATATGGAAATGAATACTTTACTTACGAAATTAACAGTTCCTCCATTCCTTAATGTAGTAAAAATGTCGATAATAATTAAATAACAAAATTCGACAATAAATGCTATCTGTGTCGAATTAGTCCTTAAACAAAATAGGTGGAAATGGCCATATCTAATAAATAATCATTATGCATTACGTAATGAAAACTTCTTGACTGGGTGATGAGATAAGGAAGGAAAAATCAATTACTGGAAGTCAGTCACAAGATTTGAAGGCTTTATTTCATCTCCAACCGGTTTCTACCCCACATGGGTCATGACTTTCACTCCCTGAAGATGACCCATGTGGGGTAGAAACCGGTTGGAGATGAAATAAAGAATTCAAATCTTGTGACTGACTTCCAGTAATTGATTTTTCCTTCATTATGCATTACGCCTTAAGTAGCATTCACAATCAGAAATTAGTGGCAGTGGTAGAATTAGTAGTAACGGTAGTGGCAGAGGTAAAAGTTTGACACTGTGTTTGTAATAGGAACCATTCATATTAAAAATTCTAAAAATTAGTGGTGAAGTAGTGGTATCGGTAATGGTACAAGTTTGCAAGCTCCAAACTTTTACCACTGCTTCGCCACTAATTCTACCATGGGTGACAGAAACCGAAAGATGTTTATGTTATGTTTGACTGCATGTGCAATATATAAATCTTTATTGAAATTAGTAAGTATATCTTTGTCTATAATCTTCGAACTTATACAAGAACAGTTCAGAATGACAGCCAATATAGGCAACTTTAAAATTTCACACCAGATTGAATGAAATATCCCTATTTATTACCATACACGAATTTATTCTATTCTGAACGCCGAGTGGTGCTCGACTTTAATTTTATAATTTTGTTACCACAACCACTGCCACTAATTCTACCGTTGCCACTTATTTTGTTGTTGTGAATGGGCCTTTACGCACTAATCATTATGGATTAAGCATTAAAACAGTCGGTGGAAATGAGGCTTAAGTATGTCTATGTATCTTTAAGAATCTTAATGCAATGCAAATACTAGAAGACCAGAATGATTGAAAGTTTAATATCGTTTACAACCTTTTGCTTGTATTGTTCGTAACATAGTATGCTCTAAAGTATATTTGACAGGAGTTACATGCAATTTCTCTCTCATGTGATATCGTCAGTGCATCTCGAGAGACAAATGACTGCCGCCACAGGCTTCTTGCTCCTACCCTACCTCCGGCAATATCGACTTCTTCTTCCTCATATGCTAGATGCTCCGCCGTCACCCAGGAGACGAAAAAACAATATAGTAAACATTACCGCACATATTCCATTTCCATATAAATAACATGTTTTTTTTTCTTTGAGAGAAGTCAGTTCACAAGTTCTGAGATCACAAAAGTTTTGTTTAATGTTTGAGTTGGAAGAGGATTTTCACCGAGAAACAGGGGATACAAAATATTTTCATGACTATTAGTAGTACCTACATTCTCCATTAACAATGTGGTAAAATATGTATTCACAAAAACAATAAATATATTATTATTATTGTTATTTTAGCCTCATATCCACCGACTGATTTAGTGTTTAATGCATAATGATTATTTATTAGATGGCCATTTCCACCTATTCAAGAGCCTATTGCATGGCAATAATACGCATTGAAAAACGAGTAATTTTTGTGAGGATCTCAATCTAATACTGTTATACGTATGATGTTGAATTTTTGTATGTAGATTAAGGAAGAATATTAAAAGTGCGGAATCTTCAAAATCTTTAATTAATGTAATTAGTTTGGCTTTAATAATTATCCGAAATTCGGCGAAAATTGTACAAGTTTAGATATAATTTATGGCAATTCTGTTGATAAAATTATAGTTTTATTGTTTTTCCGCCCTTTTTACATTTATGTTCTACTCATTTAATCTTTAAACTCAATGATAACTTTTATAGTTCATGAGATCCTCACGAAATTTTAGTGTTTAATTTCTTTTTATCTCTAATTGTTGTCGGAACAATATATAGTTTGAATTTTTCAATTCAACAATGCTTTGTCGTTATTAATGTAAAATTTCAGATTTTTATTTTGAGCAATATAGCCAGAATCGTGAATTCTGATTCTTATTGCACTCAAGAAGTATAGCCCCTAAAAGCCCATTTTCCATTGAACAAGCGCAACGGGCAACTGCAATCTTCAAGTCGGAGTTGAACAAGAAAATTGTAGAAGACATTTTTTTCATTTTACACTGAGCAACATCAGCAACATGCAATTACTTATTTAATGTATAAATTTATCAATAAATTTACCAATATGTTGTTACTATATTATGTCAACTTAACCTCTTGGATTTGTTGTATTGTATATTGTTGGAAAATAAGGATAGAATGGCATTATAACCACTAACGCACTAACTTTCAAACACAAATTAATCTTACGTATAAATAGAAATAACTGTGAATTGCCTGCAAGTCTTACAAAAATTAGAACATGTTCTATTCCATGCAACCGTTGCTTCAAGATTGCTTCTGCCTGTTGAGCTTGCAATTTCTGTATTACACTCATGCAGTATTGAATCAATTTGTCAAAAGTTGCACTTGCATCTGCAATATTGCTCAATGTAAAATGGACTTAAGGGGCTATGCTTCTTGAGTGCAATAAGAATCAGAATTCACGATTCTGGCTATATTGCTCAAAATAAAAATCTGAAATTTTACATTAGTAACGACAAAGCATTGTTGAATTAAAAAATTCAAACTATATATTGTTCCGACAACAATTAGAGATAAAAAGAAATTAAACACTAGAATTTCGTGAGGATCTCATGAATGAACTATAAAAGTTATCATTGAGTTTAAAGATTAAATGAGTAGAACATAGATGTAAAAAGGGCGGAAAAGCAATAAAACTATAATTTTATCAACAGAGTTGCCATAAATTATATCTAAACTTGTACAATTTTAGCCGAATTTCGCATAATTATTAAAGCCAAACTAATTACATTAATTAAAGATTTTGAAGATTCCGCGCTTTTAGTATTCTTCCTTAATCTACATACAAAAATTCAACATCATACGTATAACAGTATTAGATTGAGATCCTCACAAAAATTACTCGTTTTTCAATGCGTATTATTGCCATGCAATAGGCTCTTAAGGACTAATGCGACAGAGATGACATTTGTTGTCGAATTTTGTAACTTAATCATTACCGGCATTTTTTGCGATATTGAGGAATGGAATAACTGTTAATTTCGTAAGGTATTCATTTCCATATTTAGAAACAGACAGAAATTGACAACTCGAAACAAATAATAAATATGACACATGACAATCATTATGCTTGAGCATTACGCCTTATGTTTGGAGTTTGCAAAGTTTTGTTCTTATGCGTTGCTCTTAGTACTTATTTAACATAGTTCTTAAGCATTAAAACTTACTGGAGTAAAATTTATATGAATTAATAAGTGAACAAATACTAAATAAGAGTCCAACGGGCTGTGTAAAAATAGTTTTGGCTTCAATCTTCAATCGGTGACAAATTTAAGATAGATTGAAGTTCAGAGTATATCGTAGGGCGTGTGATTGCGTGGTCAAGTCTTGTAAATGGAATGATATGATTGATGAATTGTCAACACTGACATCGAAACTAGAATTACTTCAAAACCGAAAAAAATATAGTATTACGCTTCTAATACATCATTTTAAACCAACAAACTCATCACATTTCATCTTCAAATTTGCTTTGTTCACACATGAATTCTTTGACGATTCTTTCATGCTTCTGTTTTAAAGCAGTCAATGAATTAGAAATTTTTCTTTTCCAAGACTCATTGAAGATTCTAGCGGCGCCGCTATTTGATCGGAAAATCTCACCCCGATTATTTTGCTCAAATAAATTACTAAGCTTTCAAAGAATCCTTGTGTGAACAAGGTTTTAGCTAAAATTATGCGTTTTGTAAACAAACATACTTACAAAAGTAGGTACAAACATTTATATTTATTTATTAATTTTTGTAATATATCAATAAATATAAATTTAAAACGAAGCTATGTTTCCAGCTGAATTGTCTGTTGCTTTATTTTTACCTTCCGCCATACCTGTAAAGGAAGGTATTGGAATCATGCAAAAAATCGGGTAGTGAGTTTTTAGTGGATGAGCACGAATTATAGGGTCCTTACAACTCATTTTTGATAGTTTCACGATGATGTCTGTGTGTATGTGATCAAGGGCTGTTAGTCGCATAACTCAAATACGAATTACCCAAAAATTTTGATATTTGGTATTTAATATTTGTATATAAATTGGAAGAGCTCATTAGATTTTGGTACAAATATCTTCATCGGAAGTGATATTTTTTGAAGATTGAAAAGGTTTATTGTCAAAACTGTATATAAATTTGGATAAACATAGTATTTATTTGTAATAAGAATAAGAGGAAAAGTTATTTGCAACCTACGTTATAAAAAAAATTTGTTTATCTGGTAGCATTAAAGAACTGCAGTAAAATATAAAAAATAAATTTATCAGATAAAACGTTGAAATCTTGTAATCCATGTTGATTTTTGTTTCTGCGTAAAAAATATTGACAAGTGTGACGGCTGACACGTTTGGCATATTAGCGCCATATAAGTCATAAGTAAGATATTAAATGTAGTAATTGAACGGAGGATGGTTTCAACACAAAAGAGTTTTCCTATGAATTAATATTTTGATTTAGGTGATACTAATTACTGTGTTTGAATATTTTAGATTTTTATTTGTATATTTTAAATGGGCACCGGAATATACGAGGGATTATACGTATACATTTTTGTTTATAAGTTTAGATATGGCGGAAGGTTGTGTGCTGGCCACATCAGATTTTTGTAATATATCAATAAATGTAAATTTAAAACGAAGCTATGTTTCAAGCTGATCTGTCTGTTGCTTTATTTTTAATTTTCAGTTAAAGTTTTCAGATTTTAAGTAGACGAGCCTGCGAGCTGTTAAAGTTGAGATATTCCATGTATTATTAATTAGAGTAACTAGAGTTTAATTTCCAGTTTCTCTTTCATTTGCTAATGAATTCCAAGCACTTAAAACTTGCCAACTCCATATGTCGAACATCATTTCAATCTTAATTGCAACGTCTCACATTATGTAAAACTGTGATCTCGCTAATTGTTCACGTTGTTTCAATTCCGTTTCATCCTCTCTCGAATTTAATCCGTCGCGCTCAATCTCGACACAATAAATAATAAAATACTGCGGTTGGCATAATGTAACAAGAAATTCTCTACCGCCCCGGGCAAGAAGACGCAGTGCTGAAAACGCGCTTTATGGACAGCGAATAAAATTATCAGAGAATAGAGATGGACTTGAAAGATATAGATGCTTGCATTTATTTATTTGTGACGAGCAAGGCAAATTTAAATCTAGAAAGGACACAGCCAAAGTCGAATTTTTAACTTCTTGTAATTGGAAATGGTGCTAGATGGATACAAGGTTTTGAATACAAATTGTAGATAGTATCATTTAGTACACATTGTTATTTAAAAAATCCATAAATTTTGAGGATACTCCAGGATAAATAAATGATAGAAATATGTACTTAAGGGGTCTATCTGGTAGTTTTTTTTTTAACAGAGGTGTGCGCGTTCCATGATCATTTGGTATTTAGAGATTTTTCCTTTATTTACAACGTATGAAAATATCACCAAAAGATGTTAGAAGGTCTCTCTGTTTTCATTTTTCTTCTGTAACTCATGATTTTGGAAAAAATGACTTTGAAATCAGTCATTTTTCTTTATTTTTAATTTTTTTTCTGGTGAAAAAAGCGATTTTAAATTTCTGAAAAAAGAGGGACATATACATTGAATTTTTGTTAACAACAAGTTTTGTTTCATTTGTCTGTGTTAGAAATTAAATGATCTATGATGCCATGTTTTCGCTATTGAAATTGTAGATTCTCTAGTTATCCAGTACATTCTATGCTCAGTTTTCTTTACCTACATTTTTTGTTCGATTGACTGCAAAAAGAAGGGCTTGACGTCACCTGAACCCGCTTCACTTTGTATTGACGACTTACGTTCAGGAGTTCGTTTTTAATAAACTGACATTTTTACATCATAAAATCTGTTTTCTAGTATTTATTTCATAGCTAACAGGAATGACTCGATTCTGTAATATTTTAATTATTATTATTATTTTACTTAGAAATCTACAACGAAAAAGTAGCTTGTTATACATGGCTGTATTCAGAATTTTATGTAGAATCAAAATGGGGTATTCCATTTAAACAGGAAGTAATAAAAATTCATTATTTATGTAGTTTAATGCGCCTTTAATAGTTATTTATGTATCAAGGGCATCATGATGATGTTTATGCTCATCCGAGGGCGACATATTTACAAGCCCAAGGGCCTCTGGCCCGAGGGTCTGTAAATCGCCCGAGGGCTATAAACATCAATGATGCCCGTGGTGCATACAATATTTTATGTCTTAAGCCCTGTTCGCACGGCGATCTTTGGAGATTCTACGGACAGTCAAACTCCCGGCAAAGTCACGGCAAAAAATAAGTTTTTTTTCTTTCTAGTGAGAATTATTTGTTAAATTATCAATGAGTCTTGGAAAAGACGAATTTATAATTTATTGATTGCTTCAAAACCACGTAATTATCACTAGAAAGAAAAAAACTTATTTTTTGCCGTGACTTTGCCGGGAGTTTGACTCTCCGTAGAATCTCCAAAGATCGCCGTGCGAACAGGGCTTTACTATTTTATTTCGCTTTGACGTTTCGAATTTTGTTAATATTTTTGGTATCCTAGTAACAGACAGAAAATATATTAATTTCAGAAGAAAAACATTAGTGATGTCTCAATATTACATGGCAATTTCTTAATGCCCTAGGGTATAATGTAGTATATAACATACCTCGGATCCATGACATAATTAAACAATTACATACTAGGAAGACATAAATGTAATTTATAAACCTATAATATAAATGTAATTGACTTAAAAATACAATTTTTTACGGATGTGCCTGTTTCAGGAAACGCCCGGTATTTACTCAGTTTTAATTGATTGAACTGAACTAAATAAAGAACCTAATACCCTTCTTGAGCGAAATAAAACGATGTGACATGTGTTTTATATGCCTACATACCTACACTTTTATAAAACCTTAATTTCACAATCTGACATATTTTGCCGGTTCCGCTAGTTTCTTGTAAAGGTAAAGCACTCTCTCCTCGCTGAGTAAGTCATCGCTGGCGGGTTGTGTGCCACATGGGCGTGCAGCAGGTGGGGCGCGGGGCATTCACCCCCCGCAGAGTTGCGGATCCGGCAATCGATACCCCGGTGCGCGGGACAATTCGACGTGCGACCGCCACGTTGTTCTGTTTCCTATTTCCTCTACCATGTCGTAGTGTAGGACACTACCTGCTGATTATGTTTCAGTTTGGATAAGTTTAGATTTGTGTAATTTTATAAGAGCATTCATACTGACACTTTCAAGCACTGTGGATTCTCAAATTTCTTAAATTAAAACGTCAATTAATTCGCGTGCGACCGCCACGTTGTTCTGTTTCCTATTTCCTCTGCCATGTCGTAGTGTAGTCATACCTACCTGCTGATTATGTTTCAGTTTGGATAAGTTTAGATTTGTGTAATTTTATGCGAGCATTTACAGTGCCACTTTCAAGCACTGTGGATTCTCAAACTTTCTTAAACTAAAACCGTTTCCTATTTCCTCTACTATGTCGTAGGATAGTCACCTACATGATTTACAAGTATGTTTGAGTTTGGAAATGTTTGAATTCGTGTAACTTTATAAGAGCATTGAGCATTTATACTTGCCTATTTCAAGCAACGTAGATTCTCAAATTTTCCTAAATTAAAACCTTAATGGCCAATTGCATGGCTTCCACTTTTAAGTTTTCCTTCAATGAATATACTATTCTAATCAAAATCAAATTGTCAAACGTAGATATAACATTGCTGTCATTAATTCGATTCGATGTTTTTCATTTACGTGACACAATTTAAGTGAAGGTGGTGCAAATTGCCATAAGACGTCTACGTTTTTGCAGACTATCTAGAATACTCTCGATTTTACTTTTTTTCTATTTGACTGTTTTCCCCAATACTACGACTGCCAAAAACCAGCCTGAAACTCGTACTTTACCGCATCCTAGCAATGTAATGTCATTTTGAAGTAAAATACTGTAAAAGTGTTTTCAAACTTTCTTAAACTAAATCATAAGCGATTCGTCTACGTTTTTCTATTTTTGTCCTCACTACTACGCCTGCCTAAAACCAGCCCGAAACTCGTACTTTACCGCATCCTAGCAATGTAATGTCATTTTGAAATTGAAAAATTCTGTAATAGTGTTTTCGTTGCGAGTAAACTTATTATTGACATCAAGGTAATGTTTTTATAAATATTTAATAGAAAAAGAATGGATCTACAGATGTGCTTTTTTGAAATTTTAAAAATTAATGTCTATCATGAGATATAACCGTGTAAAATGTGTATAAAATATGATTTTTTTTAATTGTTCGGAATTTTTACATTTATGTACAATTTTTTTATCAAAATTTTAAAAATGCACATCTGTAGATCCATTCTTTTTCTATCAAATCCTTGCTGAAATAAAATTTTACCATTCTTGTACTGGCCACAAAACACTCGCTACGTTAGTACATTTTTATGAATTGTCCGGAATTTTTATAATCATGTACAATTATTTTATTAAAATTTTAAAAAGGCACAACTGTTAATTGATCCTTCAAGTATATAATCCTTTTTGAAATACAATTGTACTGGCCAGAAAACGTACGTTTTGTGCTAGATTTTAGAGGATAGACTGGCGTCTTAAAACTAAATCCTTATGTGAATGAAGCTTCACCTTTTCGTTCTCGACTTACAGACAATTATATAAATGTCTGTTTTTGTAGGAGGAACCATTGCCTCATAATATATTTAGTCTAATAGACAATTGGAATAGCCACATTATAATAATATGTGTCATTATTATTCATGTCATAATACGTGATTTAGGTAATTTGTTAAATATGTTGACATTAAAATGCGATCAAATATATTTGCTATTAAATGTAGTAAACTAATAGCCATAATACATCAGTATGGAATATTCTAAATGTTCTAATTTTTTTTTTTCAGGTAAGACCGTCAAATCCTAATGAGTTTTAGGGTGAGTCAAAAATTTAATTCCGAATCTGTCATTCCAGTAATTGCTTTCGAATTTTAATATATTAGAGTGTTTTCATATTTTCAATTTAAATATGTAATTGAAAACTCGTATGTTGCCACATGAAACCTACACATTTCAAAACGCTTTCAGACCTTTAAAGTTTTATTTTAAAAGAGTATTTGTACGTTAAATACGAGGAGATATTTAAAAGTGCTTTAATCAATATTTTTATTTATCATAAATTTAATAAGCTGAGAATTTTCGGACGGCTGGTTCCATTCACATATTTTCATATGAGGTAATTTTATTTTGAACTCAACAAGATGGAAATAAGTAGCTATATTGCGAAATTTATTCATACCTCCAGTAAAACGCGGAATATTAAATTTAATATTTTTTGAGCTTATTATGTTTAATAAATTTATTATTAATTTGTTTTCAGTTCAGTACTTAATTAGCTTTTTGATTAATAAATCTTTTTAGCCTGTACTAGAGTCATATCCAATAACATAATTTATTGTAAGTATGTATCAAAACAACCACAATCTTATATTTCATTTTATTTAATTTTGACGTTATAAACTGCTATTATTAACTCCATAGCAACAATTTTAAACAACTGTTTATTCATAAGTGAATTTAAACTTTTTTGCACTTCCGGGACTAAAACTCTTCTTTAGTCTTTATTTTTAGAGACTAAGGTTCGAAATTTGATCCCAAGGGATTATTTTTCATATTTAATCCCGTTGTCAAGGAATTGAATTAATTAATCCCGTTGTCAAGTAAATACGTGCTATTTGTTACAGAGTATCTATGGTACCAATATAAATATTTGTCATAAAATTTACTGTCAAAATTACAGAATGTGTATTCTTTTAAATTATTTTGCATTCGTTTGAAGATGAAGTGCAAAAAATAGCGTATGTACCACAGGACTAAAGTACCTTTAATCCCTCAGGTGATTATTTCCCTCACCTTCGGCTCGTGAAATAAACTTCACCCTCAGGATTAAATCATGCACTTTAGTCCCTCAATATATAATATACTATTTAAATCACTCAACACATTTTTAAATCAATCTGATGTCTTTATTTCGTCAAAAATGCATAAAAACAATGACAACTGACGACACTAACGACTACTTTGATTTTTTTGTTACCTATGTCAAAATAAATTTATAATTCATTATATATGAAATAATTTCGTCAAAATTGAATAAAATATTGTATAAACCACGTGAGATACGAATGTTTATTCACTCGAAGAAATTATCTCACTCGCCCTTCGGGCTCGGTGGCTAAACTTTCTTCTCTTGAATAAACATTCATTTATCTCACTTGGTGTATAAATATCTAACATAGATTCCAAAGATTTTTTCAGAATTCTAACTGGGCATAAACCTAGATGAACTATTTCACAAACATCTAGTACCTATTTTTCCTTCCAATTTTTAATTTGCAATGAGTAAAGCAGAAACTGCTACACCTCTAAACGCGCAATATTTTGTTACGGAGACGGGACCCTTAAATAGGTACCTTGCAAAATATATAACAGATTTCAAAACCAAAAGTCACAAAATGACTTTGTAACATGCTTTTTTGCTGATTTGTATTTGTTAATTTTGAATAGCAAGCTAGTTACAACGAGTATAACTGCAGTTTAATTATTCCATTCCATTATATTCGTGCACAACTTGTGATTATCCAGTGGCAAAGTTGTGTATTTTCACCACCGGCAAATTCATAATAATTTGACGAGGGATTACAAATTTCTACGGTGAATAATCCCGACAGCCAAACTTTATTAATATCTCGTTCTATTCGGAAATATGTAACCAATAAAGTAGCAAATTGACATTGTGTCACAACATTCTATGAACAGCATCAAGCATAATATAAATTTAATTAACTTATTACAAATTTACCTCGACAACCGCCAAATTAATTCGACTCGGAATTTCGCATTTAGCTATTCATAGCGACGAAAATGCTTCGGTTGTGGTTCGCATTGACAACTTTAAATTCAGTATGTTTTGGATTTGAATTAATTCCGTAGTGCGCCTCTATACAACTTAGTATAATTATAATACCCTTTATAGGCCGCGTAGCTCAGTGCGAAATGAGACCAACACCGACTGTGGTTTTGAATTAAAGTCCATCTCTTGCTGTCAAATGCAAAGCAAAAAATCTGTTGTGGCCAGCACATAACCTCCCGCCTTGACACTATAATATGTGAATTTGGTTTTTGTTAGGCTACTTTTTGTAATTTATTTTATAGTTCTTCAAGCAACGTACCGATTTCGATTGACATTGAAATCAAATTAGCTCTTTGTGGATACAATTTTTATTTTATTATTACCATATTACATTATATCCAGTTAATAATGAATCGATGATGCTTCTTGACTGGATACGTTTAATGGAAGGATAAAAACTTACTGGAATTGAGTCAGTTTTCTATTTATTAAATTTCGGCTACTATAGTTACTAAATTTCAAACCCAGTTATTAATATTTATACATTTCTTTACAAATGGTGCCACTAAAATTCAGAAACTTTGTATACGTCTGTTCATCTGTCACATTGACATTTTCATTTTTGTTTTAATTTTTTTCCTATATTATAATTTACAAATCGTGGTAGGTAAAATTACACATTTTTGAAAAATAATTTTCATTTATTGGTAAGAGATATAGAAAAGATGTTAAATAAATATTGTAAGAGGTAATTTGTTCTTTCAAATGTCGCATGACAAATTGTAACTATCGCAGTATTTCCTATATTTTTTGCAAAAAATGTTAAAATGCTTCAAGAAAATACCATTTCCGGTTGGCAGATTTTTACCAAAATCTAATCAGCTCTTCATTAACATGTATAAATGTATAATGCAAAATGTTAGAATTTTATGTTCAATAGAATTTGAGATAATGAATCAGAACGAAAGACTATAGTAGGCGCACATACAGACAAACGGACACACACACACACACACACAGACATCATCGTGAAAATAGTCAAAATAGGTTCTAAAGGTACTAAAACGTGCTTATTGACAAAAATCTCGACATCGAATTTTTTCACGATCCCTATACCTCTCTAGGCGAGAGGTAAAAACATGTTACAATAAATCATTTTGTGATTTTGGTTTTGAAATCGATGACCTCATATTTTACAATGATGCACTTACAGGTTGTGCTTACATGGCTATAGAATTTTAAAAAACCTTGCCGTATTTCGAAAAAGTACGTATTCATTCAAAGTGGGACGTGTGAATGCTCGTATTTAGTTATATGTATTTTAACTTTCTTAAACGTAAACATAAATGCAAAACTTGAAACTAAATGCTTATATGAATGAGGTTATCTCCAACTATATTGAATAATTAAAAGTGAATCTCTTCCAACATTTGAAGTAAAATATCCTCAATAGTAGTTCTCTCTCAATTTTCGTTGGTCGTTTTGGTCTGTTTGAAATTCCGGGTTTTCTTTCTCGTCACGAAGGCGGGAGATAAGTAGGTGATTTCTGCCAGTAGCATTTCTAGAATATCATTTATCACGGCGTAAGTCACTGAGCAGAGTTGAGAAATGCGGCGCGTCCGATTATGTGACAATCGAGAAATTGCCGGCGGGGTAGGAATTTTTACACCGAGGTGTCATGAATATAGGGGATGATGTATCACGCGGAGAACTTCATACCTCATACGAGAAATAATATAGCGAGAAAAATACTAGAATTATTCTAGCTATTGTCTGATTAAACTAGGAAGAGTTACAAAAAATTACGTTGATTTCTAAGCTTTGTCAAAATGTCATCTGTAATTCATTCTACAATGTGAATATTATCTGAAATTCGTTTGATTTCAGTATAATCAAGTAATTTGTGAATAGCAGTTTTGATGATTTAAATTCTTGTGATTTATTCGTGTAACTTTTGTTTACTTTTCCTATGTTACAAACTATAGGTAGGAATCTTGAAGTCCTGTTTGCACGAGGATTCTTTGAAGATTTTACCAATGTTCTGAATCTGGAAATGAAGTTTTCTTCTTTTTAGTGATAATTACGTGGTTTTGAAGCAATCAATAAATTAAAAATTCTTCTTTTTCAAGACTCATTGAAGATTAAATTTAGCTGCACCGCAATTTAACAGATAATTCTCACTAAAAAGAAGAAAACTTCTTTTTCAGGATTCAGAATCTTGGTAGAAACTTCAAGGAATCCTCGTGCGAACAGGGTTTTAAGTTTTTATATTACTGTAAGAATCCGTCTATTTTTTTTCTCCAGTGTAGTATGTGACTTGAGTTCAAATCCAGTCTCATTTTTTTATTACACTATAATTTTATCAATGATTTATTTTTTACATAGTATTGAGTATCCATCCTTAATAAAAATATTATAACATACTTTTATGTTTGTATCTGTAAATAAATAACAACATAAATAACATTTCTAGCCGTAGAAACAATAATAACTATGCAATTAGGTCCTCCACCAATTTTTTAAAATTAAACTTGAAGGCAATAAGTCTTAATTTTTTTAAACTAAAATTAATTGCTGGTTAAGCTCTATTATCTATAAATAAAACTAGAGATTTAAAACTTTGTATAAATTATATTAAACATTAGTGGTCATATATTTAAAAGTATAAATTTGAAGAAGGAGTAAAAACAATGAGTTCCCCTTTAAAGAGAGCACGTATTTGAATCCCTCCATGTAAAAGCAATGACGTGAATGTGTAACGTATAATCTTCAGTGTTTGATTTTGCTTGTGAAGCGGACGTTGGTCCACAGAACAACTGTATCCGTGTTATCAATGTCTTCGCACTTCACTGCACATGTTTCCTGCGCTCTGTGGCTCTGTGGCTCTGTCTATATTTATCAGACCCAATGAATTTTAACAACGGGTCGATAATGAAAGCACCGCCACTGTTATGCTACAAGTACAAGATTAATTGTAAAGACATTAGTCAAATGCGACGAGATTTTATTTCACAAGTTTGTCCTGATAGTTGTCCTGCCATGTATGTATGTTTGTATGTGTGTGTAGTGTATTGTATTACGATGTTAACATGTCAACACTATTATTACTACACTATTTGTCTAATTATAGCCTGAATGGACTATTGTGAGATTAATATGCTTATTAGTCCTAAAAAATATGTATTACAGCATATATTTACTCATTAAATTATTAAAATTAATATATGTTACTAGTTTAGAGTATAGAAAATTATAGAGGTAGCATACTCTGATTTTTTCGGTGAGGGATTGAAGCCATGAGATTGAAGGGGGTGTGTTACAAGAGCATACCAATACGGCGGATATATTTATATTTATTCTGAAAGTTTTATAAATAATAAACATACCACGGAAAGAACAGAATGCAGAAAATGTTATTACTGACCTTATATTTCAAATAAAATTTGACGACGTAATACAAATAATTTTCATCTGCCAAATACTGAAAAATGTCAATGTCAAAATAACCTTACTTAACTGTTATTTTCCCTTTTATTTATTTATAGGTGTCATTCTGTACAGTACGGCGAAATATTATACAAAAAATTTGTACCACGGCACTAATATTAAACTAATACATAACTGCGTTCAAATGTGCAAATAGAGCATACCAAAATGGCGAATATCTTTATCCAAAATTGCTTCATTGTTTTGTAAGAATACTAGTGATGCCGTGAGACGAGACGGGACGAGACGAGAAATAGTCAATTTTCGATCCTCACCAGAATTAATTTTCTCAGGATTCAAAAGCATGAAAGAATCCTCAAAGAATAAAATAAGAGCTTATATTTATTATAATAATTTAACCATCAAGAGGGATTGACATTTCGATGTCAGTCTAGCGTCCCATGCTACAACAGAATGAATTTCTGTCTGGTTGCGGTGTTGGTTTCGGTTCCGGATTGAAACTCCGGACTCCGGGCTCCGGTATTTGTCCCTCGTTGTTTTCCGGGCTGTCGCAACCACGTGCCGGAAGATAAATGTGAGATAGAAAATTAATAACGAATCATGTCAAACGGATTTTCATTAGTTTCAAACTTGTGCCGGCCCTGTCAAAACTTTACCACCCGCCCGGCCTATTTAAAACCCTTTCTCAACGAGATCATTACAAGATTCTAATCCGTAAATACACAAGACAAAAAGAAAACGCACCACTTGACAATGCATCCAAAATTACGAAATTTTAGACCGCCATAACTCGGTTGAATTGGCTCGAAAATGGTAAATCTTCGAGTTTTAACAAGATTGAAGCTTCCTCTTTAAGGTTAAGTAAGTTAATCTGATGCCAAGTTCATTTTACCCTGTACCCCTATAATGAACTAAAATCATTTCCCGGAAAACAAATTTTATAATTTTCTGAAGACCAACGAATGCTATTCCCTATGATTAATCATAGTCCGAGTTATATTTGGCGAGAAGTCCAAAATGTTTGGTTATATTTGTCAATAGCTGTCAAAAACGTTTAAAATTCACCTTTCTCAATTTGGCGTGTTCTTCCCTATTGTTTCTATCCTGACACATATTTTAAATCTGATTTTTGACAAACAGCAATTTCAGAATGAGAAACTGAAAAGAAACAAAACAGTTGACATGTAACAGCGGGGATAAAAAATATCTTCGTTTTGATAGCCTCTTACTGCCCTATTTCAGCCAAACAAATTAGCAAAATATGTACCACGTGATACCCATGAATTGTATATTCGGGGGTAATATAACAAGTGCTATGATTATCACCTATGATTAATCATAGCCTGAGTTATATTTGGGGAGAATATATAATGAATGAGTCCAAAATGTTTGGTTATATTTTTTCAATAGCTATCAAAAACGTTTTAAATTCTGTTTACCTTTCTCAATTTTGTCTTCACTGACATTTCCCCACCGAATACAATCAGGTTCATTCAATTTAAGTCTTATTTTTGACAAACAGCAATATTTAAATATGGAACTGACAGTAGGAAATTAATTGACAGAAACAGTTGACATGTAACAGCGGTGATAAAAATATCATCGATTTGATAGCCTCTTACTGTCCTATTTCGGCCAAACAAATTAATCAAATATGTGTCACGTGACTCATGAATTATATATTCGTATAAATAAATAAAATAAGTTTTATTCTCGTAAGTAATTTACGACAATAACGCAGCGATTATTCATGACAGCATATTGCGGCGATCTCCATAATTCATTAGTTTTTGTGCTGCTTGTGTTATAATTAACAACACGTCACCTTTAGGTAGGGGGTGATGTATAGCGCCTGTACAGATGTCGCCCCCGATCCTTGATTGTGGTGGTTGCCATGGCAATGACGCACGCGTTTGTTATCAAACAAAGACGATACCTACCGTGTTGTTGTTATTTACCTTTACAAGTAACTCAGTTATTTAAATACGCAAATGGTTTGAAAAATTACTTTATGTTAATCAGTTAATTAAAAACGGAATTAATTATAATTTGTAATAAATATTTATGAATCTCAGCAGAGAAATTGAAATGCCACAATGGACCGAAATACTGAATTCTTCATGAGATGTCACAAGTTTGAATTCTAATTTACAAGAAATAAGAAATTTAACAACATTGCAATTAAATACAATATTGCAAGCTTGTACTGCAAGATATCTACTGGCAACTTAAATCTGTCGGTCATTAGCGTGCGTGGTTTAGGTCATTTATAATTTGCAAGGTTATGATAAACTTTATTAATATTATAAAAACTACAATTCCCTTCTACTATGGTATATTTGTGAGTATAAGTAAGTACCTTCATTTATACATTATACCTACACTTATATTAGTAAAATAAAAATAGAAGAGTATGGAGAGAGGTCATGTATTGTCCACATCATAATTTTTTAATAAATATCAAAGAATAACATATTCGTTTTCCAAACATGTGTTGGGTTGTTATAATAATTTTCTAATTGTTTAGTCAAACTATTGCTAACCTCCATATACGCAATGCATTTTAGCGCGTTTTAGTGTCAACTTTAAATTTAATTATCGTGTTATTTCGACTTTAAATGAATGCTGTATATTAATTTGAGTTGTTGTCACTACCCATAGATATACTACGTTAAGGATTGTATACTATAGAATCCTTCATTCTACTCAAATTTCATTGCTACTAGTTCTAGCGCAATATGTCCGCCCGCTGACAAATATTGATTAATTTCACAAATTAGTTTCTTCTTGTAAAAAGTATCGGGTGAGAAATATGAAAGTTCAATGGTAGAAACAAAAGAAGCGTTTCGCTCAGGGACGAAGACAAAAGAAGGGCACCGGAAGTAAAAAAGAGCGGAAGAAACACCAGGGACAACGGATCGAGATTTATTAATCGGCTGCAGTCGGATTCAAACTGCTAGACATCACCAACAGATGAATGCCGATGTTTTTACAGAAAACATCCCGAGGAATTCATCCCTTACCAAACCAACCCGAGAAACACTCGCAGACATTTCAACCCTTAATCAAATAAAATTAAAGTTCACTCTAAAGCACCCAATAACTAAATTATTCCTTTCTTGATAACTCTATTTCGTCTAGATTCTAGTTCGAGATTCATCCGAGAAGTTCATGTCATTTCTAGTGTAAATTCCCATCCGAGTTCCGTTCGATTTCCATATAGACGGAGAGGTAGCGGTCAAATTAGTGTGGACATTTTATTAGTCGTGAATTTGAAGGGCTTGGGCATTGCATATCTGCTGAAGATGGAATGTCCAGTCTGCCAGTCCTAAGTGGCCGGATTAGGCTTCCTCAAGTATCAAAAGTTGAGTTACAAAAATGTTAATTATTTAATTAAGAGTTCTGGCGTATGTAGTGGTGAAATAAACGATATTTCTTATTTATAAAACATATTTCCAGAACAGTTCTACTTCTCCATTCTTACATACCAAATAAAAAATAAAGATGACATTTTAAATTTTCATAAATGTCAAAAATTTGCTTGTCATCAGTGCTTATCTGCTTACCTTTGCAAAATAATAATAAAAGTATTCAGTCATAAGTGCTGATAACCTGAAAACAAGCAAATTCTTGACAGTTATGAAAATATAAAACGTCATTACTTGAGGAAACCTAATCCGGCCACTTAGGACTGGCAGACTGGACATTCCATCTTCAGCAGATATGCAAAGCCCAAGTCCTTCAATTTCACGACTAATAAAATGTCCACACTAATTTGACCGCTAGCTCTTGTACTAATACTATTTTCTAGTATAGAGAAAAACGTCTGACTCTATTTTTATATTCTAGATTCGTACTAGATTTGTCTACGCATGCTCAGTCAGTGTACAGTCAGTTTGACAAACCTTTAAAAGTTTTGCTCTGAAAAATCGAAGATAATAAAGTATGAAACTCGAACGAATCCCGAATGGAAATTGAACTAGAAATCTAGAATGCATCTAGACCAAAAATGTATAATAAGCCCTGTTCACACCATGATTCTTTGAGGATTCTTTGAGATTCTTCCCTGCTTCTGAAAACTGAAAAAAATAAATTAACTGATTTGAAGTTATTAATGATTACAACTTCTTTTCCAAGACTCATTGAAGATTCAATTTGGGGGCAATTCCTACTAGAATTATTTTTCTCAATATTCAGTAGCGTGAAAGAATCCTCTAAGAATTTTTGTATGAACAGGGCATTATTTATTAAACCCGCGTAATTCTTCTTCTTGTGATGTCATAATTCTGAGCAAATTTTTTGCGTGTATTTCCTAACCATCGTATTTTTCTTGGAGTTTTTCTTAGACAAAAGTAGGGCAGTGTTTTAGTTATAAATTACAGGAAGAAATATGCGAGGAAGTGTGTCCAACAGTCCGACCGCAAAATAATTGTTTCTTGTTCCTGAACCGGGAACCGGGAAAATCGGGAAGAACCGGGAAACCGGGAAAACTGAGGAAGCTCTATCATCGTTACGCGTGTAAATTACGCTTGGAACACGAAAAGAACTAGAACGATACTCATACAGACATTCAAAGAGAACACATATTTTTTTTAAACCTATAATCTGTTTTTAAACTTGAAGGAGTACAACCAAAAGTCGTATGAATGTATAGGTAGTACTCTTTAAAAGTCCAGAAAATTTAAATATAAATTTCTATCTACAGAATGATTTAAAATTATTATTATTATTATTAATGAAGGAACATGTTCATTTTTACTGTCAAAATGTCATTTTGAATTGATTGTCGATTCCTTGCATTGTTCGTGAGAGTGCTAAATAGTTATTTGTATCACAAGGCCAGATACTGACCTTTTGCAAGAGCGAGTATTTTTGACACGCCGAGCCACAGGCGAGGCTTGCAAATTACGAGCACTAGCATAACAGTTTCTGGACGTGTAATACACAATATTTTATGTGCCGATTTCGTTACAAAAATATAAAATGAATTTAATTAATTTGTTTAATATTGTTGTTGTCGATTACATTTTTCTGTATTTTATTATACATAACCTAAAAAATTGTGCACTGAATACTTGCATTTGTGCACTGAATACTTGCATTTGAGCTTAAAATATATTTATTTCAGTTTCTATTAACGATTTACGTCTAAAATTTGTCAAAATCTTGTTAATTCTTGTATAAAAAATATTCAACGCATAAAATTGACATCTGCTTGACAACTAGTAATGTCAAGATGCCAACCTATAACTTCCGGTTGTTTGCCGGCCTAGGCTGGCAACAAAGAGTTTCTGGCGGATTTTGAGATATGGAAAACTAGCGATGCCGACCGGAGGCATATAAAAATATTTTTTGTCAAGAACTACACATCTGACGAAAAAAAATAGTAAAAAATCGGTCAAATTGAATATTTTTACTAATTTCAAAAAATTTCTGGTATAAGGATACTAAGATTTTATGTCATCGAAAAGAAAAAAATCTTCATTATAAAATATGAACAGTGTATGTGTACTGACACAAGTGTAGCGCCTTAAGGGAAATTTTTGTGCAGTTCCTGGAATATAACACAGTCGGCCATTTATTCTACAAAACTGTTTAAGTATTTCAGGTATTCTATTCTTGTTTTCCTGCGTTTTCGTTGCGTGCCGCACGTCTCTAATGTTCTCATTGGCATTAATTTATCATGTTTAAGAGTTCGATTCTACTTGGAAGTTTGTCAGTGTTTGCTCGCTTTAATTAGACTCAAAATTAACGAAAACTTGCCCCACTTCTCAAACTCATCCATTATTGACGCCTCACGGCCAATCAATACCCAGAAGACGAGAAAGTACCTTTCAGAGGATAGATTTATTTATTTATGCCATATCGGAATGAGTTACCATATTTTTAACCCTTTTGCGCTTGAAATTCAAGGAGCAGAATATTCTCCACTTGAAAAAATATTTTCTGTGTTGGCATTTTAATATTTCAAAAGCAATCGTTTCGTAATTGTGCTTTAAATTCTCCGGGCTTACAACTGAAATTATGTCTACGTGTTGGAAATATTAATTCTTGTGCTCTTTAGAAATGTCTGCTTTTAATTAGGGTCCAACAACCCTAGTGATTTTCTGCTGGTAAGGTTGCCACCCTTGATGTTACATTTGATCTTTTTATCTCCCTAAACTAATCATTTCTTTCCGGATTATCTTACGAGGGCATTACGTATGCATTGACTGCAGTAAGCTAAATTATATAAAGAGGGATTGTCATTATTGAAATATTAAATTTTCATAGAAGATTACGAAGATTGTGAAAGACTTCTTAAGATGATTGATTGTGTTGCAGACATTAATATAATATAATTTTTTCCCCAACGGCCTTATACGAAACTAAGAGCTAATTTAGCTACGAATATAAACCTGTTCGATATGTTATCGAACAGTTTCAATTTTTGTTTCACCTTTTAGTAGTCGTGTAACATTTGATAATTTTCCTGTCATAAGTATTTTGTGATAAATTGTAATATTCCATAAAAAATGGACAATTACGACATAACAAGTGATTTATCCACATAAATATAATTTAAAAATTTATATTCTTCTTATTGAAAATCTTGAATCATATATTACATGATCGTGGTATATTTGTTTCAACTGTAATTACACAAGAGCTTTTTATTTCGCCGGATAAATTTCTGTTTGTATTGAAACCTTGTTGCCTAGCAATTTGGTAAGAAAAATTGTTTAATAAAATCACGACACCGTAGGTGGAGTGGTGTTATTTTAAAATAATTTTTCGAGTCAAATAGCTGTCAGGTGACAAGGTTGAGATGTCAAACAGAAATTTATTCGGAGGAAATAAAATGCTCGAGTGTAATTCAATGAGATAATTTAACACATTTGGTTCTTCTTCACAAATATTTCCAAAATCTAATCATTTCACTGACAAATATTAGAAATATGAAGCAAATGACATTTTAATGTTTTGTTTATTGTTTGGAAAAAGGTAAATAAGGTTTTATCACCGTCAAAAAGTTACCTTCCTTTTTATCCACTGTCAAATCGATAAAATTGTGTTTTGTTTATACAGGAGTGGAATTATCATATATAATACCACTAGTGTTCCAAGTTATTACGCTTAGTACGAGTGCTATTTTCTTAAGCGTAATAATCATGAGTGATGCAGCCACAAAAATTGTCTACATAACTTGGAACACGAATGGTATTCGGAGGACAATTCACCGAATAAAAATGTATTCTTTCTTTATGAAAATGATTTATAAATAGCTTCACTTCCATTACAACAGTTATAACAATAGGATTTTGATTAATAAAGATATATTCAATTGTTTAAAATTGTCGATTGGATCACTAGTGAAAATTGTCGAAAAATTATGTCGCTGCGAGCACTAGTGATAAATTGTCGAAAATATTCGTTTCAATTGGTGGAAAATTTATAAATCCTCAAAATTGATTGGTCCATTTTTGACAGATGACACATGAGTTGAATTGTCTTTGTAAAATTAAAATTATGTCGACAGTGAGAAATGACAATTCATGATAAAATGTTTAATATTTATGGCGATGTACACAACTTTCTGGAAAGTGTCTATCGAAAGTTCGTGAGATTTTTCCTCACTCATTATGTATTATACTTATCCAATTTGTGTCGATCGTTTTCGAAATCAGTTTCTTTCAAAGTCGGCTACAATTATTCGCGGGGTCTGTCAGCCACACTGGCAATAAATACTAATTACCGATTCGTTAGCGGTAAACCGCATCCAGTTAGAAAAGTTACCGCTAACCTCATTACCGCTCGGCACTTACCGGTAAATAAACGTTAGAGCAGCGCGTCGCGTCGCCCAATCACGGGAATTATTCCTGATTTTATTATTGAATTTCGAAATCTGAAAGTTTAAATTTAAAATCAGCGCGGCTCTCATTAGAATTCCGTTCTGCGCGGGCGAGTTTCTTCAGAGGAATTTTCCTCTCCATTTATTGTAAGATGAACACTTTGTCAACGCCCAGATCAACTTCTTTTATCTTTGAAATAACACAAGCTGAGACTGCGTAACTCGGGTTCGAATCCAGTCAGGAATCATTTCAGTTTAATTGCACACACTTGTCCCGTGATCTATGATGTACCAGTCTGATTTGACGGCTGGTAACCGCACACACGATCAAGTTATACAGGATATATAATTATTTACTGCATTCATAATTATTTTAACATATTTTCTAATAATTATAAATGGATGTCGTTCTATTATTATTATTATTTTTGCATTTTGTAACCCAGAATACTAAATTGAAAATGGACCAAAACCAGTATCCCTCCATAAAATTGGTTTAAATAATTTTTTAAACAACACGTTTTCGAGAAGTTTAAAATTGCCATCTTTTACTTCTCGCCTCATATTCTATAAGACAGGTATTGTGACGGGTCAAAATTTTCGAGTGTTAGTTTTTGGTGGATATGTACGTTTTATGGTCCCTAGAGTAAGAATTTAACATATTCGAGATGATGTCTGTGTGTGTGTGCGTTCGTTCGTTACACCGTGTGTTACAAATTTCGGACGCGATAACTCAAAAAATATGAAACATTTAACAACCAAATTTTATATTTAAGGTTATAATACGAATCTTAAGAACCCGTTAAATGTTGCCACCAATTCACAAACTAGTACTTTGCTTAAATATTCCGATAAATAATTAATTTTAGATAATTTTTTTTATTTTAAATGTAATGTGAGTATTTTATAAATTTTTATTTCATCCTGTGTCAAATTCAAATACTTTACGTCAACAGTTTGAGTCCGGGAAAACGCAAATAACGGCCTTTGTCCGGTAAAGTGTTGGTATAGAAATTAATCAACGCAATAACAATTAAAAAATCGCCAAATTGCAGTTGTTAATTATGTTTAGAAAATGTTACTAGATTTGGAGCATTAGGTAAATTATTTTGAAATTAATATTACTGTTTCTTTAAAACGGAATTTGACACAGGATGAAATAAAATACATAACGACATTCGTCCGTGAATTCTTTTAACAATACTCGTTTCGAGTTTCAAGACTCGGCTCCTTCGTCGCCTCGTCTTCAAACGTCTCACTCGTACTGTTAAATATGAATTCCCGGACTTGTAACGTTAATTACTATTCTGTAGGTGTATGCTATTATTTATGAATTATTAAAGTATATACTTATAATGTAGTATTTTGGTATCTTGTAGTCCATGATCATCTAACATTTGTTACTATACGTAAAATTTAAATGATTATGACATGACAGTAACAGTGACAATCGTAAAATATCGTTTATTTCTTCTTCTGTTGTTTAAATAAAATGACTAAAATATATTTGTGAATAGTAGTAAGTATCTACTCGTACCTGTATATTATTAAGTATGGCGGGATGTCTTGTGTTGGCCACATTAGATTTTTTTCTTATGCCACTATTTATTAAATTTTTATATACTTATATTAAAATACATATAAAATATTTAAAAAATAGGCCATGTTTAGCCATGCAAATAAAAAGGAAGAAGAAAAAATCTGAAGTGGCCTGCACACAACCTTCCGCCAAATCTAGACTTATAAACATAAATGTATACGTATACAATCCGGTGTCCCTAAAATATACAAATAAAAATCTAAAATATTCAAACATAGAAATTTGCATCACCTGAATCAAAAGATTCGTTCACAGGCAAACTCTTCTGTGTTGAAGCCATCCTCCGTTGAATTGCTACATTTAATATCTTACTTATGACTTATATGGCGCTAGTATGTCAACTTGTCACCCGTCTCACCTGTCAATATTTTTTACGCACAAACAAAAATCAACCGAACATGGATCACAAGATTTCAACGTTTTATCTGTTAAATTTATTTTTTTAATTTTACTGCAGTTCTTTAATGCTACCAGATAAAGACAATTTTTTTATAACGTAAATTGCAAATAACTTTGCCTGTTATTCTTATTACAAATAAATAATATATTTATCAAAATTTATATAAATTTTTGACAATTATCTTGTTCAATCTTAAAAAAATATCACTTCCGGTGAAGATATTTGTACCAAAATCTAATGTGCTCTTCCTATTCGTATACAATTGCAAAATACCAAATATCAAATTTTTTGGGTAATTCGTATTTGAGTTATGCGACATCCGGCATCGGCCCGGACCACACACATACACACACACACACACACACACACACACACGCACACACATACACACATACATACAGACATCATCGAGAAATTATCAAAAATGAGTTGTAAGGACCCTAATTCGTGCTCATCCACTTAAAACTCACAACCCGATTTTTTGCATGATTCCAATACCTTCCTTTACAGGTAAGCGGAAGGTAAAAACTGCCAAGAAGAGGCATGTTTAAACTATTCAAAAATATCTACCTAAGTTGTTTTGAAAATTTCACCATGTTTTACCATTTAAAAATGACCGAAGTAAACCGATGACTCACAGTATGTGAGGCTGCCACACCCAAGTTGGGTAAAAGGGGACATAGATGAATGAATGTTCTCACTGGTACTTAGTACTTAGTGTTTGTTGTTTATAACTATTGATTTCCAGTTCATTTGAGTGCGGTTTGCTAAGTGATAAATCAAGCTTGAAGCTTGGAAGTTTGCCGCTGCTGCTGTGTTGAACTGAGAACTATTCAATTCCGCAGTTTGATGAATCTTCACTTAACTTTACTAACAACTACTTAGAGAGATCGATTGCAGGAGCGCTGTTTGTTACCTAACATTTTACCTAAATGTCACACGAAACCCGATATTGAGATATTCGACTCCGTTTTGTAACACGGTAAGGAGAATCATCCATTTCCAATTCACATTATCAGAAAGATATTCACTTTATATTTTAATACAATTGAATTTCATTTTACTATAATAATTAAGACACATATTAAGAGATCCCTTCTAAAATCAACCACAAAACGTACTTACGTAGCGAGTGTTTTGTGGCCAGTACAAGAATGCTCAAATTAAAGAATCAATTAAAAGATGTGCCTTTTAAAATTTTTAATCGAATGACACAAATAACAGTCAATTGAAGAAATAATTACAATAATAGTAACCATGGTTATATACAAATTTAGCGGGAATTGTTACTAGTAGCTTGAGGAACTTAACTGAAATTAATACGCGGAAACTTTACCGTCATTATGTCAGTTTGACATTAAATTAAAAATTGGTTAAATTGTCATTTTTAGTATAAATAAGCAAATAATAAGGTAAATAATACATATTTATTGATGTAAACTACAAATTTAGTAAATATTTCAAGTTTCTATTGTAAAAAGAATTCAAAAATAGAGCGGCGGTGTCATTTCGATTTTCGTACCGATGCACTCGTGCATTCATTCATGTCCAGGAAATTTTTTATTGTGCATTCCAACAACCTAATTAGCTCTCGTGTACCTCTCGAGCTAATTAAGACGTTGTTGGAAAGCACTCAACAAAATTTCCGGAAAGAATGAATGCGCATGTGATATTATAAAGGTGGATTCATGCAGCCATTTACATTTACATTTAATTTTCATTTAATTTAATTTAAAAGATAACTATGGTAACAATGTCGCATTTGAAAACATAAATGAGAATGGTGCATGAATGCCTCCAATGAGTTACACACATTTATCTTTTAAATTAAATTAAATTAAAATTAAATGCAAATTAAATGTAAATGTAAATGGCTGCATGAATCCACCTTATGTAAAAAAAGTTTACAAGATTCGAGCTAACTAAGACGTTGTTGGAAAGCACTCAACAAAATTTCCGGAAAGAATGAATGCGCATGTGATATTATAAGATAAAAAAAATTCTGAAAAATTCATTAAAATTTTCAATTTTGTGCAAACTTTACATGGTTATATCTCTTGATAAAAATTAATTTTTAAAATATTAAAAAGGCGCATCTGTAGATCTATTTTTCTCTATTAAACAATACCTTGAAATCAATAATAAACTAACAATTTACTCGCACCGAAAACACTTTTGCATTGCTAGGATGCGGTAAAGTACGAGTTTCGAGCTGGATTTAGGCAGTCGTAGTAGAGTAAAATTCAAATATAGCTAGGACCCTGGGCTGCGCGAAAAGGCAGAGCTTGTCATGTACTGTCCGTTTTACAAAAGCGGAGCTAGCGAGTATGTGCTGCGCTGCACTTCACTTAATTTTCAAACAAAACTAAAATATAACTCAATCACAATCAATTACAAAATTCACAGGGTTACACGAAGCAAAACACTACGAATGTCAACATGAGAATAACAGATATTGAAGCTGATGTTTAGTAGAACAGACAGTAGCGTAGTTTCCTCTTGTTTATAATCTATGTTTCTCTCTCTAAGACGAGAATTCGTACTTCGCGCAGGGTTCTAGCTATTTGAATTTTACTCTAGTAAGGAAAAAGTATTTTATTTTATTTTTGTTTTACCACTCAACAGGAAATGATTAGTAATTCTTATTAATGACTTATAGGAATCTGTGGGACTGTCACATCCAAATTGTGCTACTTGTTATTATACAGTTATGTTAATAATCAAGAGTACCCGTGAGTTGACGGCTAGTAATCTATAACGTGATGTTTTGTGCTGTCAGGTAGCAATGTAGGTAAATAAAAATTATTCTCACGTTAATTCTGGGCGGAAGGCATTGTGCGAGCCATCCACCACTGTCTCTTCAGCAACTTCCGGTCGTGCGTTTTAAGGAAATTTGACTTGTACTCGTGTGCGTCCCTCTGGACTAATAAATGGCGTGTAATTTAGTTTTTCTTGCGTTGCGCGCTGTTTCGTCATGCATGTTGCGCGCCTAATGAATTTAGGTAAAGTTTGACATCGCAGAAGACAAGAGATGCTTTTTGTTCTGATATAATTTACATTATTCACACGTAATGTGAAGAAAATGACCGGGCGGTTTAATGCCACTATTACTTAGATAAAAACGAGGTTGCTTTCGAACACAAACATGATAATGATGATGATGGGGACAAATATATAAACATACAAAACTGTTTTTATTGTGTTCTGTAAAGGAAGGTATTGGAATCTTGCTAAAAATTGGGTAGTGAGCACGTACTAAAGTTCTTACAACACACGTTGACATCTTGTGAACCATAATCAGTTGATTTTGTTTCGGCGTAAAAAATATTGACAAGTCACACGTTGACATTAGCGCCATTAATAGCTATTTGCATCGCTTCCACTTAATGTTTAAGTGTTATTTAAATGAAAAGTATCGAATCGAACTCATAACAGTAATATTATTTTTGCACTTCCGGTCCGGGACAAAAACTGTTCTTTAGTCTTTATTTTTATTTGATCCCAAGGGATTATTTCTCATATTTAATCCCGTTGTCAAGGAATTGAATTAATTAATCCCGTTGTCAAGTAAATACGTGCTATTTGTTACAGAGTATATGGTAACAATATAAATATTTGTCATAAAATTTACTGTCAAAATTACAAAATGTGTATTCTTTTAAACTATTTTGCATTCGTTTGAGGATGAAGTGCAAAAAATAGCGTATATACCACAGGACTAAAGTACCTTTAATCCCTCAGGTGATTATTTCCCTCACCTTCGGCTCGTGAAATAAACTTCACCCTCAGGATTAAATCATGCACTTTAGTCCCTCAATATATAATATACTATTCTACGTTTGACAATTTGATTTTGATTCGATATTGGAAACTGGGCCTATAAGTCAAAAGTAAAGATTTAAAATGTTGTAGTTATTGAACGGAGGATGGCTTCAACACAGAAGAGTAAAAATCTAGACTATTCAAACAGGAAAATAAAACACTAGAAGATGCAATTCTAGAAAATTAATAAGTAATGAAAATCGTGCATCAAAAGATTTATTCACCGACTATGTGAGTCAAGAATTGCTCTGGGTTGTTCATTAAGTTCATTCGACCTTATTTTGCACCTTCCTATATATTTAAAACTTACAGCGTTTGATATTTCCTGTGTTTGCATCTTTCATTTATATACCGAATCTAAAATTCTTGATTTTAATTTTCCAGTGAATGAATCTTTTGATTCAGGTGATGCAGATTTCTATGTTTAAATATTTTAGATTTTTATTTTATTTCAATAGGACTGATAGTTTTTTCAATAAAGATTTCTCGGTTTCTGATATATATTTTATTTACTTCTAGGTGTCAAATTATTTAGTATAGTGTGCAGTTTTATGATGCAGCGTTTGACGCCTCTAGACCGGTTGAAAATAATAAAAAAATATTACCAAAGTTCGAGCTTAGTTGTGGGTGGTCAACATTTATTCACCCCAGAATTGGGTCGCCCTCACCGTTGCTCTGCGCAGGCTATAAGACGCACTGTGATAAAGTTTGAGTTAACATTACTAAGACAATAAGCCACCAAGAAGACAACGAAATGTTCGAAGTGAGGAGAAAATCACAGCTGTAGCGGCCAGTGTTGCAAATGAGCCAAATTCTGCCAAATTGGAGCGATCTTGTGATCAGTGTCAACAAAGCCGTGGTGGACATTTGAACGATATCTTGTTCCGAACATAATTGCATTGTCTAAGCTTCCAAATAAAGCAAAAACTAAATTGATATGTCAAACCGTTGAAGTTTTATTTAAAATTAAAATCCTATCACTCTTAATGAAAGACCCTATACATAATATACATTTATGTTTTTAAGTTAGTGTTCTATAGATACGGCGGGAGGTTGTGTGTTAGCCACATCAGATGTTTGTACCAGTACCGCACAATATATCCCCTGTGGTGCACTCTCCACTAAAACCATGAGTGAATAGACGGCTGCAAATGATGAATTTCATCCCGTTGTACATCTTATTTGAATGTATAATTCCGCGCTTATCTGATTCCCATTCAGCACATCACCTCCAATATTTGACGAATGCTGACAGCGGCGCTCAAAACAAATATAAAAACTCACATCCGTCACAGCGGGCAACAATTGGAATTGATTGAAAGTCCACATAGCAGCGACGAATCAAACGGAATTTCACACGCACTACATTCACGGATTTTTGGCAGAGTGGCCCAGAATAGAGCCGTAAAGGGCTACATTTTCACAGATTATTTAAAATGCAAAATCACATAATTCAGAATAGATGTCTATTTATTTTAATGGACTACTTGCATAGTATTGGAAATTAAATTTCTATTACTATTTAGATACCAGTCGAAAACATATGTTAAAATATAAATTGTATAAAAAATATGATGTGGCCTAATTCTGCTTATTCTACTAATCTAGTAAATAGTTTTACTTACATTTTAATAGTTTCATGTTCATGTAATATGTAAACCAAGATGCAAGCAAAAGATGTCAACTGTACTGTCACTGTCATAATAATTTAGAAACATTATATGAACATGGACAACAAGATAATGGAATTTCAAAAAAGTAGAATATTAATTGTACTTTATTTTATTGTTAAATACTACTAGATTCAGCAAATTGTATTTAAAATTAACTGTAGGAAACCATAGATATTTTTACCTCTCGCCTCATATTCTATAAGAGAGGTATTGTAATGGGTCAAAATTTTCGAGTACGAGTTTTTGGTGGATACGCACGTTTCAGGGTCTCTAGAATACGAATTTACTATTTTCACGATGATGTCTGTGTGTGTGTGTGTGTGTGTTTGTGTGTTTGTGTGTTTGTATGAACCGACGATTTTTCGTCCACGATAACTTAAAAAGTATCAAACCGTTTATAACCAAATTTCATATTTAAGGTTTTAATAAGTATCTTAACACCGGATAAGATTTTGGTAGAAATCCGCAAACCGAAAGTAGTACTTTTAGAAGTTTGGAAAAGTTTTCCTTAAATATATTGGTACATTATTTTATTATGACAATTTTTGCAATTAAAAATAAAAGAAATTGTGATTATCTATGTGTACAGATAATTATAAATACAAATTGCTGAATCTGGAATTATTTAACAATAAAATAAAGTACAATTAATATTCCATTTTTTTGAAATTCCAGTATCTTGTTGTCCATGATATGAAATTTGTTTCTACATAAAATTTGAATTACCTATTATGACAGTGACAGTACAGTTGACATCTTTTGCTTGCATATTGGTTTACATTATCGTTTACATATTACATGAACATGAAACTATTAAAATGTAAGTAAAACTATTTATTAGATTAGTAGAATAAGCAGAATTAGGCGAGAGGTCGTGTGGTGGCCACAGCAGATTTTTTTTAAATTGCACAAATTATCATAAATAAATAATGTAACTTTGGAATTGCGGATTTCTACCAAAATCTTATCCGGTGTTAATATCCTTATTAAAATTTTAATATGAAATTTGGGTATTGAAGGTTTTATACTTTTTAAGTTATCGTGGACGAAAAACCGTCACATAAGTCCATACGTCCATACACACTCACACTGATATCATCGTGAAAATAGTAAATTCGTATTATAGAGACCCTGAAACGTGCTTATCCACCAAACACTAACTCGAAAATTTTGATCCATTACAATACCGCTCTTATAGAATATGAGGCGAGAGATATAAATTAGTAATATAGTAACTTATATTTTTTACCAGATAAACAGTGGTATTACTGTATGTAGGTATGTATGCACGTATGAGGTTATCTTTAAATTCCAATGGGTGTTATCAATACAAAGAACTGTAGGCGGACATAAAACATTTTTTCTTATTTTTTATTATCATGGCCTACCATTACACGCACAAAACAATGTGCATATTAATCTTACACGCCAAGATTATAATTTAATTTAGTAATATTTTACGTATTGCAACAAAATCACAAACAAAAAATCTCCCTTTCAAATAAAAATATTAATAAACCTCTTTTATCTTCAATCTCCGCTTTCCTATCTAGTTATTTTAATTGCAACTGAAGATTTATTTCTCCAGCAAAACCAATAAATAAATTACTCGAGGACGGCAAGGAAGATACCGATAATGACAACAACAATGTGGCTGGACACTGAGATAGACGATAGCCATCTGAAGAACGAAGAAAAAAAATGTCGGAGTTTTAAGTTTAATCGCGGAGGCTGCTACAGTCTACAGGAGAGAATGAGACAATGGCAGCCGTTGTTGTTGTTTTGTTGTTTGTTGTTATCTTTAGCAGAAGGTGTTAGTTGGTACGTAGGCATGCAACATTTTTCAAAAAATCAACCGAACTCATAATCAACAACGCGATTTTTATTTAACATTTCATATCTCAAAACTAAGTATTCCTGTTTACACGATGCAATTTATTGATGAATAAATTGACCAAGTTTTGTTTTCGGTTTATTATTAATTTCGTCAATTTTTTTTTACCAATGAATTGATTAATTTATTATTGGCGTAATAAAACGTGTTCCATTTTTCAACAATATTTTAGGGAATTCTAGGGATTTTTTCTTAGTTTTGTCGCTGCCAACCTTTGTGTATTATTATGTTCCTTGACGTTTTCCGCATTTTATCCAGTTTCATTTCGTTTGAAAGCGTTTAAATAGATTATGAAAGAAAAATATTATTGGCACTGTAAATTTTTAGAATTTCGAAATTTTTGAAACTTTCGATCTCTCAAAAATTTACCACCTTCGATTTTTCAAATCTGGTCCAAGATACGGACTTGATTGTTTCACCATTAAATTCCTTGCAACGAATTATGGAGGTGTACAAATTTTCAGCTCAAAATTCCGACTGGTACATTTTTTATTACGGATTGTGAAAAATCGAGATATTACTAAGGAGTACTCCTTAGTAAAATCTCGATTTTCGATAATGTGCTATAAAAATTGTACCAGTCGGAATTTTGTTCTGTAAATTTGTATACCCCCATAATTCGAATACAATACCGCAAACTAGAACTCGATATACCGTTTAGTTTTCGGTATATCAGGGGTTCAATTAAAAATCGATCTTAACCCGACTTTTTGTCGTTATATCCAATTAATCTCCGTATCTCCGCAGCAATTTTCCGGTGAAATTACTCAATTTCTCTCTGATTCCGAGGATCAAACATCAATCAAAAGATTTTGAAAGCGACACATGTCCATTTGTCCTGGTTTATGAATTCATCGGCGCGGCGTCATGAATCCTGATCCGAGACCTCGCGGCAATTTATCAAAATTAAAACGAATTACCAGCGAGATATCGCCTCTGATACCCGGATATCCGCCCGATATCCTGACCTACAACTCATCAGTATTGATTAAAATGCAGAGAACTCCGCAAGTGCCACAAGACATGGCGAGGTTGTTATCAGTAGCTTGACAAATCACATTCATCATCTAAATATCGTGAAGAAGATCATCAAATTTCGATAATTACTTTC
The DNA here is from genome assembly GCA_947534325.1 of Agonum fuliginosum. Taxonomy (NCBI): domain Eukaryota; kingdom Metazoa; phylum Arthropoda; class Insecta; order Coleoptera; family Carabidae; genus Agonum; species Agonum fuliginosum. The sequence continues at coordinate 39,623,767 of OX384033.1, read as the reverse complement.
ATTTAGATTAATTTTTGGCTGTTCTTAGCTACAAAGATTATTTTAGTTAGATTAATGGTGTTTTAAAATGTTTATCTACAACCATAGAATGATACATTCATTATGTAGATAACTTTAGTCAGATAAATCCCTCATACTATTGTATTATGAATTCATAATTCAACACTATTGTATTATGAGTTAATTATTCAACACTATTGTCATCTGTCATCACACCAAAATGTGAGGTTAGGTTAATATTGTAATGAATAAAAGTTTATAAAGAAATGTTTTATATAAAAATTATAGATAAAACGTCGTATTTGACTCGCACATAATGGCTATAATTAACTTGGATGATTAGACACTCGCCTTCAGCTCGTGCATACACTTTCATCCTCTTGAATTATGACCTATGTGCTCGTTAAATAATATACTAACCATTCAACAATGGGATGTTTAAAATATCTTATTCTTGTACTTAGAGTGATATTATGTAAGTATATCTTAGCCACATCCTGAGTACCATCAGAAATTACTCAATACAAACATCTCAGAGAAATACATGGGGCACTTAATTGGGACATTATTACCAAATTACCAACATTCGGATGTTACATAGATGATGTTACTAAGGGCGGACAGTAGCAATCGCTAGGACGTTAACAGAATTTCAATAGGCAAATATAGCAAGTAACAAGCCGGGATGTTCACATTTTTGAAATGTTCTGGGGATTTTAAGAATGTGAACATCCCGGCTTGTTACTTGCTATATATGCCCATTAACATCCTAATAATATCTTTGAGATTGCTAATGTCCGCCCTTGGTAACATTATCTATGTTACATCCCAATGTTGTAATTTGGTAATAATATCACAATTATGCATCCCATGTAATTCTCTGAGATGTTTATATTGAGTATGTAATTTTTGATCGTACTCAGGATGTGGCTAGGATAGACTTACGTAACATCACTTAAAGCACAAGAATAAGATATTTTTAAACATCCCATGGACGATTCATGTCAAGTGGGAATGTTATACAGTGGAATCTAACCACTTTACAACCGACAACACCAAATAATACTCCTATTATAATTTATTTCTAGATCTGTTTATCAAAAAAATAATTTAGTGCATGCTTTCAGGCGGAGGCGGAGGGAATGTAGCGTTTTTCTTCCTCCTGTACGGTTTTTATATTTTAATTGTGAATCTGTCTTCAATCTCTCAATAAAACACTTCCCCAGGTGTAGTAGATAATCGAAGGCGACTGGGGAGACATAAAAATGGCGGGCGGAAGTTACGTGGCACGTCCGTTGCAGCCACAACTCCCACCCCCTTCCCCACCCCCTCTGCCATTCCAGCACAAAAGCGTGAACCAACGTTAATTCAATTGTTTTTATCTTTTCCTTTGTGAAAGGTCCGAATGGTCCTGGACCTCGGCTTCGGTCCATTGACGTAGAGACGGGGTTTTTATAAAGGGGTTACACGAATTATAATTGTGACGTAATATGAACTGAAGTACGTTCAGAAGCAATTTACTTCATAAATAAAAATCACTCGAGCTAGTATTTAAAAATGCTTGACACTGTTACTGTCATACTATCAAAATATTTTAATCACTAAAATTTTGTAACGAAACGAAAATACTACCTAAAATCCAGCATAAAATGTACTAACATAGCAAGTGTTTTGTGGCCTGTACAAGAATGATACAATTTTATATCAAAAAGGATTTAATAGAGAAAAAATGGATCTACAGATGTGCCTTTTTATAATTTTGATTAAAAAATTGTACATGAATATAAAAACTCCGAAAAATTTAAAAACATTTCATATTTTATGCAAACTTTACACGGTTATATCTGATGATACAAATGAATTAAAAAAAAATTTAAAAGACACATCTGTAGATCCATTCTTTCTCTATTAAATGTTTATAAAAACATTATCCTGAATTCAATAATAATCTGACAGTTTACTCGCAACGAAAACACTTTTACAGTAATTTTTAACTTCAAAATGACATTGCATAGCTAGGATGCGGCAAAGTACGAGTTTCGGGCTGGTTTCAGACAGCCGTAGTAGTGGGAAAAAGAGTGGAATGAAAAAAAGTAAAATCAAGAGTATTATAGGAATTCGGTAAAAAACGTAGACGAGATGATTATACACTCGCCTTTAGCTCGGGCATAAACTTAGCATACATTATGTGCTCGTTAAATAATATACTATTAATTAATTGATGTTTTTATAAGTGAACAAGAATTTAAAAAATAAAATAAATAATGTAGTCCCCTATTTGTGGCTGATTCAGTGTTGAAAGAAAGAAATCTTGGGACGCCAGTGTTTTTCGTTCTGTGTAAAAACCCTAATCTTCCGGAAAGAGGCATGTGCAGTTGGAACAATGTTAATTAAACTCGGAAGAGAAAAAATACACAAGACCATTTATAATACAAACAGACTGCGTAAATTGAAAAACAAAACTCGATTTTCATTTCGTTTTAATCCAGTTTTTAATTGTTTGCCGTGATAATTAAAATTACTACACTGTTACTGCTGTCCACGCGCCATTTTCATTTTATCTAGATTGGGGCTTCATCAAATTTCAACCGGTTTACCGAGATAGAACTCGGGTTAATTGTTTCTTAGCGGGAAAAACCGATCCGACCAATATGTCCGCTGTAAGTCCCTTGTCACGACGGAACACTGACAGAGACATTGAATAGATTTTTTGTTCTTTTCTATTAATAACTACAGAAACTGTCCCTCTGAATTTTATAATACAAAACTGAAATTAGAAATACCATACTGGACGTTCCTGAAACAGACGCACCCCAGAAAAAATTGTATTTTTAAGTCAATTAAATTTATATTATAGGTTTATAAACTATATTCAAAAGCGCATTAAACTACATAAATAATGAATTTTTATTACTTCCTGTTTAGCCGGAAGTGCCTTATTTTAAATGGAACACCCCGTATATTTTTGAAGATTTTGATTGTACATAAAATTCTGAATACATGCGTTCGTGCGTCCGTTTGACCGTTTGTGAGTTTGTATGTTACAATCGTTTCGGAAACGATAACTCAAAAAATATCAAACAATAAAATTTCAAATTTTATATTTAAGGATTTAATACGAATCTTAATAAGCTATTATATTTTTGGTTTCAATCTACAAACCGGAAGTAGTGCTTTTTTAAAATATTTCGATAAATAATTAATTTAAGACAAATTTTTTTATTTTTAATCAAAGATTATATGTGATTATTACCTACAATCGGTATTTTATAATTTTATTGTATCTGGTATCATTTAGGAATAATTAAAGTATATACTTATAATTCAGTATTTCGGTATCTTGTTGTCCAAGATCGTTTAACATTTGTTACTATGTAAAATTTAAATGATTATAAGTATGACATGACAGTGACAATAGTAAAATATCGTTTATATCTTCTTCTGCAGTTTAATTAAAATGATTATTTATTTATTTATTTATTGTTATTATTTGTGAGTAGTAGTACCTATGTATTAATATATTTGTATAATAAATAAAAAGAATAAAGTAAGTATGGCGGGAGGCCTTGTGTTGGCCATATCAGATTTTTAAAGAGTAATTACCATTGCCATATTAAACTCAAATAAAAATTAAAACAAAATGGAAATAACAGTTTTATCAAAAGCAAGTTCTGTAATACTGTAATTTCTGTAAACTGATATAAATAAATGTGTAATTTTGCTAGTAATGAATTTTCTTTCTGGTTCATATTGCGAAATGAAATTTCCCGACGACAACTGTGCAAATCCACGTGTGTTTTTGCACGTGTGCCGTCAGTACGTATTATATTTTTATTCAACTGTTTATTTTTCCCATAATCCCCGCTCGGAATGCTCCGTTCATCCGGAAATTTTCATATCAAAAGAAAAATATTCTACACACTCTTTTACAAGTCTAATTACATTACTTGTACAATATTTACCCAACGGAGCAAATTGTCTGAATTTTCATTACCAAATTTATAAATTCTTGGTGATCTAAAATTTTTATATCAGTAATAAAATATGGAAATTTTATTTGACTACCTGACTAGCGGTACCGGTTTACGATGCGTCAATTTCACAAGACGAGCTACACTTTTTACTTACATTGTACGACTATTTTACATTGTATTTAAATCTGCATTTTTAAATAAATACATAAATGAATAAGTAAATGATCACTAGAAATATATTTTAACGTGAATTTTACCAATAATCTTAAGAATTACAACTTCCCACTTGACTAAATAAAATCCCCAGAACATTTCAAGAATGTGAACATCCCGGCTTGTTACTTGCTATATTTGCCCATTAACATCCTAATAATATCTTTGCGATTGCTAATGTCCGCCCTTGGTAACATTACCTATGTTACATCCTAATGTTGTAATTTGGTAATAATATCACAATTATGCATCCCATATAATTCTCTGAGATGTTTGTATTGAGTATGTAATTTTGGATCGTACTCAGGATGTGGCTAGGATAGACTTACGTAACATCACTTAAAGTACAAGAATAAGATATTTTTAAACATCCCATGGACGATTCATGTCAAGTGGGTTACCATAAGAAATACAATTTTTTTTGAATGGTAACCAATCTACAGGATTAACTTCCAATTACAGCATGGTAGATGTTATTATAGCGGATTCCAACCACTCGGACCCAGTGGTATTATTGTCGGTTGGGAATCGAACTGGAGACTGCTAACATACTAACCACTAACTGTATCCCAGTTCATGTTTATGATTCTGCATTTTTTTAAATCATGGTGTCATAGTTTGTCAAATAGCGAATCTTCAATGAGTCTTGGAAAAGAAGAATAATTATTAAATTCATTCATAGCTTCCAAACAGTTAATTTCTTTTTTTCAGGATTCAGAATCTTGAATGAATTCTCAAAGATTCGACAAAGAATTCAAATTCAAAAAACATGGTAAGAATTGCCTGTCAAATAATTGCCTGTAAAATCAATGGGCCTTGCAAAAGAAGTTTTAATTCATTGATAGCTTCAAAACTGAAATTCTTTTTTCCAAGATTCAGATTCATCAAAGAATCTTCAAAGAATCAATGTGTGAAAATACGTTTGACACGATTTTACCGCAAATTGCTGAGACAAAAATGAAAAACTAAATATAATAAAATTATAAATTATAAACATTTACAGCACTCGTCTCTTATTTTCAAAGCTACGGTCTCGCCAGTCTTTAATTCCTATTCAAGTTGAGTTCTGCATTTCATTCATCTTTGTTTTTGTCCCGCATGAGCGGAAGCCCTCAACCCTTGTTGAGTTTTTCCGTCGTGTTGTGACACTTGAACAACAACGCCATGACGTTCGTTCACACCATGCTCCATGGAACTTAAGACCATAAAGAGACTGGTGTTTAGTTTCACGTCAAGGTGTGAACGCTAAACACCATGACAAAGATGTCAAAGCCTTCATTGGGAATGAAAGAACAGACACAAAGAAAGAAAAAAATCCTCTCGCCTTATTATGCTTATTCTACGAATCTAATAAATAGATTTACTTACATTTTAATAGTTTCATGTTCATGTAATATGTAAACGATAATGTAAACCAAGATGTAAGCAAAAGATGTCAACTGTACTGTCACTGTCATAATCATTCAAATTTTGTGTAGAAACTAATTTTATATGACCATGGACAACAAGATACTGGAATTTCAAAAAAAGGAGATTTAAATTGTCCTATAGTTTATAAATGGTACAGAATATTCATATATAAAATCCCAAGTGCATCTCAAATTGTCGATAATTTCCTCAAGTGCGCGAAAAGGAAATTATCGACAATTACATGCACGAGGGATATTCGAAGGACTATTTCCCTCATTATATTTTAACAAATTAAAATGCACTATTTTTCACAAAAACCATAGAAACTATCTATATAAACAAGCATTCCAGTGCATATTTTTGAATATTGACATAGTATGCGTATATTCAACCGTAACCATGACACAACAATCAATAATAAATGTTTGTTTATTTTTCACTAAATGTCAAAATATTTAAAATGAAATTAAAAATTATGCTAATAAATAAAATTGTGTTATTTAAAATTGTTAAATTTGATTTATTCATGAAATAGTCAATGCGTATACCACTCGATCATCAAAAATAATAGAAAATACTTTTGCCTCCTGGTTCGACGTATTTCCGCAAAACACCTCTCGACCTCCGGTCTCGAGTTGTTTCTATGGAAATACGTCTCATCAGTCGGCAGTATTTTCAATTATTTTCGAAGCTCTTGTGGTATAATAACTGACTATTTACCGATTAAAATTTAGCCAAACGCGCTGTTTCTCTCATGAAAAATAAAGCAAAATTTAAAATCTTCTTTTGACAGCAAGTCAAAATCATATTGCCACGCCGTTTTCAAATACGATAATTTTGCACTAGTGCAAATTATCGATAATTTGCACTAGTGCAAAATTATCGTGTAAGTCTACGTTGATTAGACGACATTCAGAAATGTCAGACTTCTGATTGGCTTAAATTTTATAAGGGAAATAGTCTTTAAATTTTTTTTCTGTATATAATGAAACATAAATTATTATAAATGCTGTATTTATCGAGATAATTAAGAAAAATCATATTGCTCTACATGAAAAGTCTTACTTCGGGTTTATGAATTGGTACCAAAATAAAATTGGTCTATTGAAAATCATATTTAAACCTTAGATATAAAATTAGTTATCGTTTTCGAAAAAATTGTAACATACAAACGAACGCACGAACGAACGCACACACACACAGACATCATCTCAAAAGTGTGTAATTCGTATTCTAGAGACCCTAAAACGTGCTTATCTGCCAAAAACTCACACTCGAAAATTTAGATTCGTCACAATACCACTCTTATAGATTATGAGGCGAGAGGTAAAAAGCAGAGAAATAAATTTTTAACGACGAGCATTAATATTTTTCCGACTCATTATATAATTCTCATGTGTTTTGCAGTAATATAACCAATTTCACATCACTTTGTGTGAGGTACGATTCATTTGAATGCAAGTTCTCTTAGATGTGCGGTCTTTATAAATTGTGGACGCAAACGAAACCTCTTGTAATTAATAATAAAGCAAAGAGGCCGGAGTGTGCGGTTACGTGATATCGTCGCACACATACGAAGTTTTATTAAAACGCGTTCATTATTCATCTAATTTTACACCTCACCAACATGCGTTCACTTTGCTTCACAAAGGTTTATTTCGTTATTACTGAAGAAATCCGAAAACCGGAAGTAGTACTTTTTGGAACTTGATATAGTTTTTCTTAAATAAATTGGTACATTATTTATTTATGACAATTTTTTGCAATTAAAAATAAAAGATAGGTAATATTATTATCTTTGAGTACAGTTAATTTTAAATCAATTTGCTAAATCTGGTAGTATTTAGCAATAAAATAAAGTGCAACTAAGTACCAGTATCTTGTTGTCCATGATATGAAATTTGTTTTTACTCAAAATTTGAATGATTATGACAGCGACAGTACAGTCGACATCTTTTGCTTTCATATTGATTTACATTATCGTTTACATATTACATGAACATGAAACTATTAAAATGTAAGTAAAACTATTTATTAGATTAGTAGAATAAGCAGAATTAGGCGAGAGGTCGTGTACTGGCCACAGCAGATTTTTTTACATATGAAACTTTGCTTTAAATTGCGGATTTTTGTAGACGTAATTTTATGTAACTTGTTCATTTCTGTTTATTTAAAAATCGTATTATGAGCAGACTGGCACTGAACAACAACTTAATTCAATTAGTGACTGCCGATCAATTTAAATATGATAATAGCTTTGCTGTAGATTTCAATATAGTTGAATAATTAATGAGACCTTCAAAAATAATTGTTTAAAATTTTTTTACTTTTCCTTCCATTCCACTTTGTTTCCCACTACTAGAGCTGCCTGAAACCAGCCCTAAATTCGTACTTTGCCGCATCCTAGCAATGCAATGTCATTTTGAATTTGAAAAATACTGTAAAAGTGTTTTCGTTGCGAGTAAACTGTCAAATTACTAATTACTTTAGGATAATGTTTTATAAACATTTAATAGAGAAAGAATGGATCTACATATCTGCTTTTTTAAAATTGTAAAAATTAATTTCTATCATGAGATATAATGATGTAAAGTTTACATAAATAACTGTAGTTCTGAAGCAGATGCAAATGTACTATTAAACAAATAATAAAACTACTTATTCTCATATTCTTACAAGAGCGGTATTGTGATGGGTCTAAATTTTCGAGTCTGGCAGATAAGCACGTTTTAGGATCTCTAGAATACATATTACATATTTTTGTTACAATTTTTTCGGAAACTCCAAAAATATCAAACATTTAAATACCAAATTTTATATCTAAGGTTTAAATACGATTTTCAAAATAGGTACCAATTGTATTTTGGTACCAATTCATAAATCGGAAGTAAGAGTTTTCATATAGAGCAATATGATTTATCTCGATAAATAAAGCATTTTTGATAATATATGTACCGTTTATTAACTATAGGTCAATTTAAATCTACTTTTTTGTAATTCCAGTATTTTGTTGTCCATGATATAAAAATTTGTTTCTACACGGAATCAGACGAGGTGGGGATTCAAAATAAATGGCTATGACTATAATAATCTGTATCGTCATCAACGAATATTTTTATACGTAAAATAGATAAAAGTCATAGCATCAGCCATTTATAGGCCATTTCTTTTGATGCCGTACTTGTCTGATAGGAAATCAACCTTTAGTTAAAGTTTTCCGGAGCTTTTAATAAATAAAAATAATTCCCGATATTGTGGAGGAATTCCTAGCATTAAGCTCCACTTTCATCCCCTCCCGGATTAAATTTCCGGTCAAAAGTTCCGGTATTTGCTTTTTGCTCAGGTTCAATCAATATTGCTTGGGGACACTCCACTCATGTTTGCTTAGCCCGACTTTTAAATCTGAAATGTAATCATTACAAGCAGCAAAGCAACACAGAATCAGATCACAATGGCGATTTTCTTACACATTATTTCAATTTTGTCTAGCGAGATTAAATGAAACATGAAAGAGACGCGAAGTAGATTTAGCCGAGTGAATTCATTTTGGTGGAGATCAAAGCTGAATCCCTTTTAGAGATGACTTAAAACTGCTGAAATTATTATTAATTAGGGGTAGAATCATTACTGCACGTTTAGGGTGCCTTGCGAAAAGTGTTTCATGCCTTTTACCCAATTTGAACAGCCCAACTTATTGTACAGATCGGTACAGATATACGAGCCCCGTCTCATTGAAGTTGGCCCACACGTAAAAAAGTTGTTTTTACCTCTCGCCTCATATTCTATAAGAGAGGTATTGTAATGGGTCAAAATTTTCGAGTATGAGTTTTTGATGGATAACCATGTTTCAGGGTTTCTAGAATATGAATTTAATATTTTCACGATGATGTCTGTGTGTGTGTGTGTGTGTGTGTGTGTGTGTGTGTGTGTGTATGTGTGTGTGCGTGTGTGTGTTTGTATGGACTGACGATTTTTCGTCCACGATAATTTAAAAAGTATCAAACCTTTAATAACCAATTTCATATTTACGGTTATAATAAGGTTCTTAATACCGGATATGATTTTGGTAGAAATTCGCAAACCGGAAGTACCTAGTACTTTTTGAAGCTTGATATAGTTTTCCTTAAATATATTGGTACCTAGTATTGAACAATAAAATAAAGTGCAACTAATATTCTACTTTTTTGAAATACCAGTATCTTGTTGTTCCTGATATGAAATTTATTTCTACATAAAATTTAAATGATTATGACAGTGACTGTTCAAGTTGACATCTTTTGCTTGCATCTTGGTTTACATTATCGTTTACATATGACATGAACATGAAACTATTAAAATGTAAGTAAAACTATTTATTAGATTCGTAGAATAAGCAGAATTAGGCGAGAGGTCCTGTGCTGGTCACAACAGATTTTTTGTTGTAGTTGAAATAAAAATCAAAATACAAGTATATACTGTTTCTTATATTTATTGAAAACTGCAATACATTTACACAATCTCAAATCAAATCAACAGTCCAAAGTTTATGGAACCGAATAATTTTTTATTTTGAAAAACCATAATATACAAGGACAATCAAAAAATTGAGACACAGACTGTAGAATATTTGTGATTTTTTCTCCAGAAAAGTAGATACTATGCCAAAACGAATTGAAACAGTTTTTAAGGTGGAGTTACACAGGGGTAAAATCGTTTATAATAATTGAACCAAACAATAAAAATATTTGCCATCTGTATACTTTATTACCTAAGTTATATTTAAAGTTTTTACTCCCAAAGTTATATTTAAAGTTCATGTATTTCACAATTCCACTGCCTTCCCTGTTCAACAAGTACAGCGCCCGGCTCATAACGGAACAATGAATTAGGATCATTTCTCTTGCGACACAACGTGGCATGTAACATGGCCATGTGACGTGGCGTGGCATGGCAGCTCGCATGTCACACAGGACAAACTACACATTACGCAAGTAATGGCCGTTTTTAACGCCATGTCGTGTATCCGTATGGCTGAAGGGTACAGTGGAATACGTACTCAGATTGATGTATTGATTACTAGAAGGTTGGTTGGTATTCTGATATGTACTCGATTTGATATTGAAGAGTGGACATTGTAAAACGGATTTTAAGATGATTTTAAAAATTGTTAATGCTTAAATCAGTGGGGTACATAAGGGTGAGTCAGCTAAGTGTTCCCTATTTCATTTGTTTGTAAAGTTTTAAGTTTTTGTGTAAAGTCCGCCAAATTTTTGCTGTAAATACAGTAGCCACTTGAGTTTTTGTTCGCAAAGTTTTATCATTATTGCTCTATTGCTTCCTAATTGGTGACTGAAATAATGATTAATTAATTAATGATTAGTCAAACGACTATTTGTAGGATTTTAAAGGACCTTAAGTGGCATCCTTATAAGATTCAAATTCTGCAGGCAATTTCTGAAGAGGATAAAGCAAACCGATTGGAATTTGCAGAAGACGAAATTGAACGAATGAATGAAAACCCTGGTCATCTGAATAACATCACATTTTCATCTTGATGGTGGATTTAATAGACACAATCATCGGTATTGGTCAGATGAAAATCCCCACAGGATTGCTGAACAATCCTTGCACTCTCCTAGAACGACTGTTTGGGCTGCAATTGGAGATTTTGGTTTAATTGGTCCAATTTTCACATTGAAGTGAACCACTCGTGAAGTTTTTGTCTGATCGATTTGAAATTTCGGCAGTAAAAATTCCTTTAGATAGTTCATGTTTTGCAAAAATTTCGTCACTTTCTGATAAAAATTGCCTAAGTTATAAAAAATCCAAATAGGGAATAGTTAGCTGACTCATCCTGTATTTCTACTTAAACTGTTCGCACAATAATAGTTATTTTTCCAACTAGAAAGGAAAGCGCTTCTTTTTCCCACTCGAAGTCGAGCGAGAGTGGAAAAGGGCTTTTCTCTCGCGTTAGACACAACATTTTTTTCACGACATATTTAAAAACATTGTAAATGTAGAAGAAACACATTAGAAGTTAAGTTATAACTGCCATCTGTCAGAAAGACGTTTAAAAACAACGAAATGTTTCACTGCAGCCAATATGCCACATTAAATTTAAGTTGTAAAATCGTGAAATTGTATAAAAGTAAGTATGAAATGTAATAATAATTGTTAAATAATAGTTTACAGTATATCACTATAAAATCAGAATTTTCAATAAAATAATACATTTACTTACAATTTTTGAAATGTTTCATCGTAAAATAACACTGGTGGAAACACTGCTTACTTTCCTCTCTAGAGAGGGAAAACACACTTTCCTCACTATTTCGCGAGAAGAAAATTGTGTTTTCTCCGCATGTCGTGAAAAAAATATAAGTTGTTTAAAAAAGGTGTTTTTATACGATTATGTCAAAAAGTGACGTTTTTTGGTTAAGATATTCGGACGAAAAGCTAACCTTTTAGGTAGAGTATTAATATTTGTGCCGTTGCTAGGTGACCCACTTTTCGTCCGAGGCCAAGAAGTACTTTTTGTACGCAAACGCGTTTTTTTAAGCAAACTGACACAGTCGAATAATTTTTTGTTCTTTTTTGTTTCATTTGTCTGTTTCGCAGATAACTACAGTTAGCAAACTAAACAAAAATTTAGAATAATTTATAATAAAATATTAATATTCTAGTTATTTTAAGTTCTCACTTACAATCGAATAAAAAATAGTGTACACGGACGAAAAAGCTCTCGTACTCCTAAGGTTTTCCATAGTCGTACGAGAACTTGCAATTTTCGTCCTTGTAACATAAATAACTATTTTACAAAAGGATTATTCTTTCTGCTTCTGCATTTTGAAATTGAATCTTCAATGAGTCTTTGTAAAGAAGCATTTCTAATTTTAAGAAATTATACATTATTATTATATTGCGAATAAAGATTGACAGTTTGTTTTAAGAGTACCTACGTCACAAAAAATTCTAATAGTCTATAAGTTTCTTTTAAACCAATTATAAGTAGGTATAATTTAACCAACCAGCGCTCAACGTTCACACTTATAATTAAAATTTTGTGGAAGCACTGATTGGTCAACTCAGCACTTATACTTATAACTGGGTAGGTCTGAATCAAGCTTTAAACCAAATATTAAGTGAGTTCAACTTAAACAGGCGAAAGGACAGATATAGTTGAGAATATTAAAAAAAATCGCTTCGAAGTAAACAGTGAATGCTTCGAAAATCACTTGCTAATGCATGTCCAATTAAATAGTCCTTTCAGAACATGAAGGTTTCTTAAGACCCGGGCAAAATAAATTAAAACAATAAAATACCTTGTTAGTAAGAATCTTCCAACTTCTCCAAAACTCAGCCTACCTTACGTCGGCCGTATATTAATTTCCTCTAGAAAGATAAAAACCCTTAACCTTCCTCCACGCCACCTTGTTCTCCATTGTCTGGGTTTCATTTGGCCCTTGCTCTAACTCTCCATTTACATAGCCAGGTAATTAATCTCTATTTTGTTTTTATTTTCTCTCCGTGAAAATAATCTCTCTGGACTCGGGAGGGGTGTGAAACACAGGGGTGTGGAGGGGGTGTTGTACACCGCAAACCGCACATCCACCCCCCGGAATTGTACCAGGGACGGAATAAATAAATTCATGCGTGCGTGTCTATCACGAGGAAAAATAAATTTATTGTATTGAAGCTATCAATGAACTGGAAATATTGTTTTCCAAGACTCATTGAAGATTCAATTTAGCGGCGCCGCTATTATATTTCTCAGGATTCACAAAGAATTCTCAAAGAATCTTCAAATTATTCTTGTGCAGAGACAGCTTCACATATTGCGAGTCATCGGTTTAAAATAAATAATATTAATCGTGTGTCAAGAATAATGAGATAAATATTTTAATATTGTATGTTGGATAAATATGGTATAATGAAAATAAAATAATATTTTTGTAATATTGAATATCTTTATTGTAGGATTAACTAAACAACCAATATCAATTCAATAATAAAATAATAGTTATTTTAAAGATGTTAATTAAGCCGAAATAGTTATTAACTATCTAACTATCTAGTGTGTTAATGAAAGCGATTAATAATTGAGATATTTTAACGCGTGAGAGAAGCGAACGCTTTAATTGTTGATATTATTAATCGCATATTAACGCATGAGTTAGTTACAATATTTTTTTCGTTGATCATACCTTTTCAATTTGGAGAAACACTAATTTAATTTCATGACAAATATGTTAGGTTAGTAACGATTGACATTTCTGAGCATTAATATTATTTTTGAAAAGTTTATTAAGCCGAAATTGAGTCACTATTGGACACACTCCAAAAAAATTTAGTTTTAAGTAAAATTTCATATTATGTCACTCAACTAACTATTTAATTTATCAACATATTAAATTCTGCTTGAAAATGACCAGGATCATGGTCGAAACGCCGCAAATATTATAACTATGTTGTAAAATAAAGCCAGTCATCCAAATAAACAGGATTTATTCATATTTCCAACCTCAGCATTAATATTACGTGAATATTATTAGTTAGAACTGTCAAAATCATTTCGTTTTCTTCTATTTACCATTTTTAGAACTTACGTCTAGGTAATATAAATATATTACGTGTATTAAACACATTCAACAAAAAATCGTTGATTAATAAAAATCATGCATTAATAGGGGATCATTAATGTATGATTTTTTATATTAATGATTGTCATTAATAAACGATCAACGGAAATGGAAAATATAAATAATTCCTTCCAACCTTTAAAATAATTGTTACTTGAAAAAATGGTGGTGTGCCTCAAGGATCAAATATTGGCCCTTTTTATAAATGTTATTGTTACAGTATGTCGTAGGCTATTTATAAAATTGTCGTTTTATAAAACGCCTAGTTTTTTCTAAATGACTCTGCATATAGGTAATGTCTTATAATTTTATTACACAATACGGCGAGGTTTTTGGTAGAAACTCTGAACTGAACTAAATGAACAACTCAATAATGAATTAATTAAAAAGCTCAATACCCTTCTTGAGTCTTAAATACTCGTTTTGCTACAAATCTGATTGAACTGAACTCAATACCCTTCGTGAGTCCCATATTCTTAGTTTTGGTTCATTGAACTGAACTAAATAAAGAACCTAATACCCCTCTTGAGTGATATAAAATGATGTGACATTGTATTAACGAAATTTGCAATATTGTAAGACTTTGGTGAAATTTCCGGGCCCGGTCCTGTAGTGGCTACTCGGGGCTGTCACCGCCGCCCAGAGCAGAATGTAATAAGCTTTCGAAAGCTCGGCTTACGCGTGCTTACAATTACGTCACGCGGTATATGCTGATATTTGATATTTGTCACTTGTCCACCACGACACATATGTGCTTTAAGCACGGGCTTTACGAGCCAACTTTAATTGAAAAGTGCAGCTTTTTGTGCGCTAAAGTGTCGTTAGTTAACTGCGTAATGCGAAAAGTTCCGAGCTTTTTGTTTAATTATATTATATCGTAATTGAGAGATGTGTTTTCCATTAAAACTACAGCAAATTCAATTTAGAATAATTGTGTTATAATAGCACAATGTTTTATGTTGCAATCATTTATTATTCAATAAACGTTTTAAATTCATGCAAATATATATTGCCAGTAACTATTTAACGAGCACATAATGCAGGCTTTAATTCAAGAGGATGAAAGTTTATGCACGAGCTGGAGGCGAGAGTATAATCATAGTTAATAGTACAATAATATGTGCGAGTCAAATACGACGTTTTATCTACGAGTTTTTCATTGAAATATTAAGCTAACCTCACATTTTGGTATTTTGACAGATGACTCATAGTGTTTAATTATGAATGCATTATACAATAGGCGGTTTGCACATGAGTAGTCAGCGCCGCCCTGGGCCCTGGCGGAAAAAATGCATTAATATTATAGGGTAAACCCTTTGACAGTTCGACAGTAGTTGTAGGTACTGTTTCAATTCAACCAGTTCTGTTCTAAGGTTCTATAATAAGATGGTATGAGGACGAGAGATGTAAAATTTGGATTCACAGAGTAAAACGAATTTCGTAAGTAGATACCTACATAACTGTAAATATATTTTATCACGTTTTATAATCTATTTATTAATTGTATTTTGAGAATTGACGAAAAGCGCTGGGAACCAGTGCTCATTTTATTTAATTAAACATTCAAACGTGTTGTATACCTAATACTTTTGCCGTATCTCCCACTAGAGGCGCTCATGCTCGATATGTGCAAACCGCCTATAGTGTGTTTTATGGAGGGGTTTATGTTACTAATAAATGTGTTATTCAATAGTCGTAAATAAAATAATAGATTTTTTTGACAGCTGTTAATTGTTGAGATTTTTATATTATGACCGTCGACATCTGAAAAATAAGGCAAGATGTTCACCGCGGTTTGCGGCATTGTATTTAGGACACTTTAATAAGCTTATAAACAAATTTTCAGAATTACGAAAATTTTGAAATTTTCGACCCCTAAAAAATTGACCACCCTCGATTTCTCAAATCTGGTACAAGATACAGACTTCATTGTTTCACCATTGAATTCCTCGCGTCGAATTATGGGGGTGTACAAATTTTCAGCTCAAAATTCCGACTGGTACATTTTTTATAGCACATTATCGAAAATCGAGATTTTACCCTTAGCAAAATCTCGATTTTCGATTATCTTGAATAAAAATTGTACCAGTCTGAATTTTGGGCTGAAAATTTGTACACCTCCATAATTCGACGCGAGGAATCCAATGGTGGAACAATCAAGTCTGTATCTTGTACCAGATTAGAGAAATCGAGGGTGGTCAATTTTTGAGAGGTCGAAAATTTCAAAATTTTCGAAATTCTGAAAATTTGGTTATAAGCTAATTAAAGTGTCCTGAATACAATGCCGCAAACCGCGCTCGATTTATAAAAATGATATTTTGAAGATTAAAAAACTTTAATAGTAAGAGATAAACTATATTTCCAGCAACTATTTTGTTTCCAATTCAAAAATCAATTTCTATAAGCGCAAATACATCTTTCATTTATGCCTCGAGGTAATTTAGTTCGTGATGTCTCATTTTGAGTTCGTAAAGTCGTCTGGTCGCATTTTATACGTCGTTTTTATTTTTACAGCTCAGAGTTTACGATTAGTTATATTTGAAGCGATATATCTGTTTTTATGTTCGCCTTTTGCTCGACAAGATTAAAAATTAATAAATTCTCAAGCGAAAAACATGGCACATTCAATAGTAAAAGGAGAAAATAATTTTTAAAACGAATTGCAGTTTATTTTTAACCTGTCAAATAATCAATAAATAAATACATAACTGTTCATAAAATATTTGTAAGTGTAATAATTATTATGAAAATTGCATGACACAAATTACAGACAATGGAATACTCGTAATTGATTACATTACAATAATATTAAACATTCTTATAAAAATTTAGCAGACATTTTTTAATACTAGCTTAAGTGGCTCGTCTACGTTTTTACCGAATTCTTAGAATACTCACGATTTTACTTTTTTTTCCATTCCACTCTTTTCCCCACTACTAGGGCTGCCTGAAACTAGCCCGCATCCTAGCTATATAATGTTATTTTGAAGTTGAAAAATACTGTGAAAGTGTTTTCGTTGCGAGTAAACTGTCAGATTATTATTGACTTCAGGATATTGTTGTTATAAACACTTAATAGAGAAAGAATAGATCTACAGATTTTTAAAATTAGTTTCTATCATGAGATGTTACCGTGTAAAGTTTGCATAAAATAGGAAATGTTTTAGAATTTTTCGAAATTTTTATATTCATGTACAATTTTTTAATCAAAATTTTAAAAAGGCACATCTGTAGATTCATTCGTCCTCTATTAAATTTTTGTTAAAATACAATTTACCTACCTACCTATTCGCTACTTTAATACATTTTATGCTGGATTTTAGGTAGTAGACGGGCCTCTTAAAGAACTTAACTGTAATTTTTAAGTGGAACATTTTCTGTCACAGGTCAGTTTGTCATTTAAATTAAAAATTGGTTACACTGTCAAACAATGAATAAGGTAAATAATACAAAATTATTAATGTTAAATACAAATTAAGTGAATATTTCTATTGTAAAATGTATTCAAAAATAGAGCGGCGGTGTCATTACGATTTTCTTACCCTGCACTCGTGCATTAATTTATGTCCAGGAAATTTTTAATCAGCCCAAGTGGTACACGAGAGCTGAGAAGAAATAATGCACATGCGAGATTATACAGTTAAAACGGTCATAAGCTGATAACTTTTTATAAAACGAAAATACTTGACGATATAAAAAGCATGTTGACGTGATTATGTACTGGATAAAAGTAGAGCTTAATCCGCGACTTTAACTGTCAGTTTCAAAGCGCACAAACAAATCAAAGCTTTGAAGCTTACGGTATTATGAGACAATATTTATAAATTACATACTCAAAGCTTATGTGTCCAGTTTGACATCAAAGAAGATGAAATATAAGGCTTACAAATATTAAATACTCTCCAAAAATATTAAAAGTCTCCAACAATTATTAAATTATTCGTATCCATTTTAATATCCTCTCAAGAAAGGTGGAAAAACATTTTTGTCTGCTTTTATTTTCATTTTGTTAATTGCGCATCTGACAAAGACGGCGCTGGAAAAACATCAAGCAAACGATTAATTAAGTGTTTTAATTAACGCTTTCGACGAATAGTTCCCGCTTAACAACAAATAAAAATCCATTAAGGGATGAGAAGAAATTTGCATTCATTAAAAACAAATTTCCCTAGGAAGATCAGAACAATATCTTTTACACTTGGGTGCGGCTGCCTCACATTCTGTCAGTTCGTAGATATACAGGCTGATTCACAACTTCTTGCATATATTACCTCTCGCCTCATATTCTATAAGAGAGGTTTTGTAATGGGTCAAAATTTTCGAGTATGAGTTTTTGGTGGATAAGCACGTTTCAGGGTCTCTAGAATACGAATTTACTATTTTCACGATGATGTCTGTGTGTGCGTGTGTGTGTGTGTGTGTGTGTGTGTGTGTGTGTGTGTGTGTGTGTGTGTGTGTGTGTGTGTGTGTGTGTGTGTGTGTGTGTTTGTGTGTGTGTGTGTGTGTGTGTGTGTTTGTGTGTGTGTGTGTGTGTGTGTGTGTGTGTGTGTGTGTGTGTGCGTTTGTATGAACCGACGATTTTTCGTCCACGATAACTTAAAAAGTATCAAACCGTTTATAACCAAATTTCATATTTAAGGTTTTAATAAGTATCTTAACATCGGATAAGATTTTGGTAGAAATCCGCAAACCGGAAGTAGTACTTTTAGAAGTTTGGAAAAGTTTTCCTTAAATATATTAGTACATTATTTATTTATGACAATTTTTGCAATTAAAAATAAAAGAAATTGTGATTATCTATGTGTGCAATTAATTATAAATACAAATTGCTGAATCTGGAAGTATATAACAATAAAATAAAGTACAATTAATATTCTATTTTTTTGAAATTCCAGTATCTTGTTGTCCATGATATAAAATTTGTTTCTACATAAAATTTGAATTATTATGACAGTGACAGTACAGTTGACATCTTTTGCTTGCATATTGGTTTACATTATTGTTTACATATTACATGAACATGAAACTAATAAAATGTAAGTAAAACTATTTATTAGATTAGTAGAATAAGCAGAATTAGGCGAGAGGTCGTGTGGTGGCCACAGCAGATTTTTAAAATAATAATACAGGGTGTTTCATAACTTCAAGTACATCCGTTAAGGGTATATGTAGCTGACAACTTTCTCATGCCATATGGTTGGATTTGAATCTGATTTATCAGAAATACAGTTACCCACTTGGTTTAAATTAAATAAAAATAATCCTTTATAATCAAAGTTTAAATTGAGATGTTATACGAGTAAAGGACCACGGTTCGCTATTAATAATTAATATTAAATTAATCAGGACTTTATTACTATGAATTGACTGGAACCTGCCAGGATCTAAAAGGGTCCTTTACTAATTTACAATATTACATGATCCTGTGTACACAAAGACCCGTGTACCACTTTCTAATTAAGTATTCTACTAAGTACTGGCTTAATAATCAATCTATTAGGTAGTACCGATTTTGTAACTTAATCAAACATTTAACAAAAATAATATCTGATAGATTCTGAATCATCGTTAAATGAACTTGTCATGTTTTGAAGATTCATGCTTTTTCATTCATCAATGAATTAGAAAATATTATTTTCCAAGACTAACTGAAACCGCCATTTAACAGGCAATTATGAAAGAATCCTTCTGTGAACAAGGCTTTATGCATTTTTACTTCCTTGTACGGAGTAAAAGAAAGTATTGTAATCGCGAAGAATTTCGTTTTTGATGGAAATATCCGTTTTGACCTTTTCTGAATTCATTATGACTAGTTTCGTCATGACGTCTGTACGTACGTACGGACGTACGTACGTACGTATGTATGTCGCATAACGCAAATACGGTTAGACGTAGAAAGTTGATATTTTGTATTTAGGACTGTTATAGCATCTAGTTGTGCACCTCCTATTTCTGGTTTCAATCTATAAACCGGAAGTAGTACTTTTTTCAAATATTTCGATAAATATTTAATTTAAGACAATTTTTTTTATTTTAAATGAAAGATTATGTGATTATTACCTACAATCGGTATTTTATAAATATTTTTGTATCTGGTATCATTTAAGAATAATTAAAGTATATACTTATAATTTAGTATTTCGGTATCTTGTAGTCCATGATCGATTAACATTTGTTACTACGTAATATTTAAATGATTATGACATGACAGTGACAATAGTAAAATATGCTTTATATCGTAGTTTTCTGCAGTTTAAATAAAATGACTAAAATATATTTGTATGAGTAGTATCAGTAGTAGTAGTACTTATATATTAATATATTTGTATAATAAGTAAAAAGAATAAAGTAGGTATGGCGGGAGGTTTTGTGGTGACCACGTCAGATTTTTTATATTATTCTACATTTTAGTTATTAAGAAAAGTATAAACAGTTTAATAGGCGTACAAGGAAGTCATGTGGTGTCCACGTCAGATTTTTGTTATCATTATTGCATTATTGTGTAAATACAGTTAAGATTTTCAGGTTATCTTTGCGAAAAGTGGGTCAAAGGCGTAAAATTTAATGAGAAATAAATAATGCAAGAGTTTTTTGCGAATGAGTTCATTTGATTTGCGCGATACAAACGTTAGAGTTTATCTTGCGTTCGTTACATTTCGCGTTGAGGACATCCTAACCCACATTTAAAATTTTATCTGTCGACATCCTTTTAGTCCCGAATCGCCAGAAATTCCCCATTAATATAACGAGATATCGCACAAACGATTCGAGAGAGAAAAGTCTCTTTCGACGGCTGTCCTCGCAATTCAAAATATTTATGATTCAATTAAGCATCTGAATAGCCCGTAGTTAAATTCTCCTTCGCCATTAGAGCGACGTGGAAAAATCTGCAAATTTCATAGGGGATTTTGTTCACCTGGGGGAACGTACACTGTACAGGACAGGACCAAGGAGGATCGATAGCTTAACAGAGTTACCAAACTCTGAGCTAGCCTAACTATTCCGAACTGTGGGGATATTTTACCTAAATATTTCATTTTACACACTAATTGCATAAGCCCTTTAGGACCAACTGAACCTACACATAATTTCAATTTACTTGGAATCGATATTAGTCCCAATCCAGTCAGATTCACAAAAATCTCCCCAAGTTGTGTACTCTCTACTTGACAAAATAAAATCTGCAGAACATTTCAAGAATGTAAACATCCCGACTTGTTACTTGCTATTTTTGCCCATTAACATCCTATGAATATCCTAGCAATTGCTAATGTCCGTCCTTAGTAACAATATCTATGTAACATCCCAACGTTAATAATTTGTTAATATCTCAAACTATTAAAAAGTAGTGAATCACCTTATTTAAACGGGTATGTTGTGCATTGTTCTTTAAGATAATAAATTTAATGACAAAAATATTTGTGGCATACCTATCCCTTTGTTTTTTACAATGGCAATTACTAATTTAGCAACTGCTAAAAGCATTTTTGCGAGCACTTTTGCCACAGCGCAATATCGTACTTAATTAAATTAACACACACGAAATAAAATAAAGTCGTCATTACTTTTCGTCGTTATACTTATCTAGCAGTAACATCAACATCTTAGAGTTTTATTCCTTATAGTCTCAGCACTCAACTTAATTTACTTTTCCATTTATTTGTCTGGTTATAAAACGATAAGCTCACAATCAACGAGAGATGAACGTACGTCTACACGCAACAATTTACTTGACGGGAAACTAAACTTTGATTCTGAGCATCCAAGTTCAAATCCAGCCAACAGTTGAACAAATAATTTATGTGATATTCTGTCCATTAACAGTAACAACCATGAGTTACTTGACGTCTGGTAACTGCACACAACTTCAAGAATAAAATTAAATAACACTTTCTAAATTTACAAAATAAGTTGCACTCCAAATTTAATGAACTAAAAGTAGTAATACCTACAAGTACCTAATCATTTACTTAATGCATAAATAAAAAATAAATTTCGGTTATGTGGAAATTAAAATAGCCATTCTGCTATTCAATACCAGATAATAAAATTCATGCACAGGACGATGCATGCACAAGAAGATCCAAATCTAGCAAATTTATACGTAAGAATAAAATACCTGCATTCAAAGATCCATTCACAGGATAATGCAAATCTAGATTAATTTTAGATTCGGCATAAATGCTAACATAGGAAGATGCAAACACAGGAAGATGCAAATCTAGAAAACTAGCTCAGTTGATCCGGTGGTGGTCATGATTTTCGAACATTTTATTTCAAATTATGTTTATCACATTTATCATTGTACAAAAATATTACTCCTAGAACACTAGATTGTCTCTTCAATACAAAGGAATTACACAAATTAGGTTGAACTGAACTAAATGAACAACCCAATACCATTCTTGAGTCCCACATACTCGGTTTTGACTATAATTTGTTAGAATTTTATCTTTCTTGTAACTTGTAATATCCCAAGTGCGAGGATTAAATACGAAATTTTTTTCGAGTGCATTGATGTCAATAAAATTTTCTGGATATGAATCCATGCCGAGGGCTATTCGAAAAGAAAATCGCATTATTACTTATTTTTTAAAAATGACGTTTATGAATGTCTATAGAAATATTTCCAGAATAGTATATTCTGCAACAAGTGTGGAATGAAGCATATTCTGCTCGAGTGGAAAATTTGTGAGACGAGCCGCAGGCGAGTTTCACGATTCCACGAGAGCGGAATAGTCATTCCAAACGTGTTGCAGACTATACTTTCTTTACGACTATAAATTTACTTGCATTGAAAAACAACCTAAAACTATTAAAATAAAAATATATGTATTTATAAATTAATATTCTACATAAAATTATTAAATTAATCAATCTAAACGTATTTTGAACCTACCCACCAACCAAAAACATTGAGTAAAGTTAAATTATTATAATTCGTCATCACCACATTTCATGGCATCACTAGTGACGGAATGAATCCATTCGGTAACAAGTGATAGAATGTAACTATACCATTATTGAAAATGATGTAAGAATGATAACATTCTATAACAGTCGTATAGAAATATAGCTACTAGACAATATCGAAAGAATCTTTTGATGTAGGTATTGAATTTTAGATCTTCTGGCAATAGCATTAATAATGTATACTTCATTTGGAATGCAATTTATTCTGCTAACAATAGTATATTATATATTTAGGGATTAAAGATACTTTAGTCCTGTGGTATATACGCTATATTTTGCACTTCATCCTCAAATGAATGCAAAATAGTTTAAAAGAATACACATTTTGCAATTTTGACAGTAAATTATATGACAAATATTTATATTGTTACCATAGATACTCTGTAACAAATAGCACGTATTTACTTGACAACGGGAATAATTAATTCAATTTCTTGACAACGGGATTAAATATGAAAAATAATCCCTTGGGATCAAATTAAGAACCTTAGTCCCTAAAAATAAAGACTACAAAATATTTTTAATTCGTGATCAGCACATCACGTATATTATTTTATTCTTAACGTGTTGAACAGTATGTAAGGCTACCACACCCAAAGAGGGTAAAAAATGTTATAATAGTTCTCCAAGTTTTGAAAATGATCTCCAATCGTCAGGGGTGTATCAGCACACATTCAGTTTCGTTTTCGTTTAGCAAACAGAGCCACACAATATCTAAACGTTGTATCGGAAATGTTTAGATAGCCCGAAGGAGGGAGCAGATTCGACGTACTATGTTATTCTTTAGAGATTTGATACCGATAAAGGAATGCCTTATGACAAACAGGACGGCAAATCTGTGTTCACTGCTGGCAGAAAGTAATCCGTGCTAACGCGGGCTTACAACAGCGTGACGTCAGCGGATACGTCCCATGCGATCTGGACATTATTTTTTCAGCGGAGATAGAATTGAGAGCTTATTTATCTATATTCAGTCCCGGTGCTCCTTCTATAATATCTTTTGCAAATGGCTTTGTCGCAAAAAATAAAGTTTCATACAGCGAGTGGTAAAGGCCCATTCACAGCTTTGAAAGTTAGAAATATAAATAAAATTAGGGATCAGTTTTATGTGAGCAATTCTTCTCTTAAAAACTACTTTTTAAAATGGATTTAGTATCACAAAGTTTTTATTTTTTCACTCCCTCTGATTGGCTGAAACTTATGCTCATGTAAAATATTTGACAATGGGGGTTTTCACGATTTTTTGGTTTTTTTATATGTTAATCTATACATTAAAATATAAGACCCGTATTTTTTCTTTTCGCTTAAAAGTTGCTAATAAGCCAGAAAAAAATTCATAAAGTTTAAAAAAATAAGTGCCGCGAAAATCGATGTCGCGTGTAACAGTGTGACGTCACCAACATCTAGAACATACGTTCAACGCGCTGACAAGGACTGATACGTAGGTCTTACCTTACACAGTCAACATCTTGTCAACTTGAACAGAAAAACATAACCAAACTGTTTCATGCCGTTTCATTTCGATTAAAACCAACACAAAAATTCTTCAATAAACTGTAAGTAATCGTGTTTGAACCTAACCAAACGCGACAACGTGAACCCGTGAACGTTGATGAACGTGTCAAAAATCGAAAAATCAACAGGTGGTCCGTCGTCCAAACGACAAAAAACGAACTTTCACGAACCAACTCCTGGTTTGATATCAATGTTGGCTACGTCACACATGGCGCATTTCAATGAACGATTCAAAAGACTTACATTTTCATTTCGATAAAGAGGTAATAAATCTATCAAAATTAACAATTATTATCACTTTCCTATAACTTATACATACTGAAAATTGATATCCAATAAGTATTTCTTTAAAAGCCGTAGGCTTGAAAACCCCCATTGCATATCCCTGTGTAACGTCTTAGGCCCTGTTCACACGAGGAAAGTTTTAAACTTATAATATCATATGTGCATTAATTCTTTTCGGAATTAGCGGGAGTGGTACACGAGAGCTAATTACGTTGTTGGAATGCACGATACAAAATTTCCTGGACATGAATGAATGCACGAGTGCATATTCGGTAAGAAAATCGCAATGACATCGCCGCTCTATTTTTGAATTTTTTTTACAATAGAAACTTGAAATATTTACTAAATTTGTATTTATCATTAATAAATATGTACCTATTATTTATACAGAAAATAACAATTTAACCAATTTTTAATTTAATGTCAAAGTTTTTTAAAATTGCTGTTAGAGAATCTTTACGACTATGCACTTTATTTTAATAGTATATTAATAACGAGCATATAATGTAGGCTATAATACAAGAGGATGGAAGTATTATGCAGAGCTTAAGGCGAGTGACTTTTGAAATTAAACATTTCTTTACAAATTTTTATTTATTAACATATTTTGGTGACTGTTGTGTTGAATAATGGAGTCATAATACAATAATATGTCTTATAGAGAAATTTATCTTACTAAAATTACCTGCATAATGTATAATAGTATATTATTTAACGAGTAAATAATGTAGGCTATAATTAATGAGGATGAAAGTTTGTTCACGAGCCGAAGGCGAGTGTATAAATCATCCGAGTTAATTATAGCCATTATTTTCGAGTCAAATACGACGTTTTATCTACAACTTTTTAAATAAAACAACATTTTCTTACTACAAATTTGTATTGATATTAACTTAACCTCAAACGTTGGTGTGATGACAATTTATCCGAGTAATTTAGAACTATTATGGGCTAGTCATATACAGCGTTTTACAAATTTTTATTATTTTTACTGTTTCTGCTTATAACGTCATAAAATGATAACTTGATGTAACACTAATATTAAAACAGATGTGATGGCAGTTTGACAGTTCGAGAGAATAAAGTACTCATTATTTAACAGTGTGAAATAATGAATTCATTATTTCATAATGTGTCCTTATGGAGGGGTTTATTATACTACTTTCACGTATATAATGAATACATTATTCTATTGTTGTGGATAAAATACATTATTGTATTTATTATTACAAGTAAATATGTTATTTTTGTAGTAGAACCTTTCAGTAAATTAATTAAAATTTCATGTACTTCTGAAAATGTAGAGGAAAGAATCTGCTTAATATGGCCATATTTATGTGAAAAGAAAAAAGATTATTGAATAAAATATTCCGTCCTCAATCCTGTTTGTATTTCTATACATTTTCAGTTCTGTTCCGTGCCTCTCCATATATAACACATTTCCATGTGAACATTTTAATATAACATTGTTTCCGAAGGACGACCGTTAACGTAACGCAGGAAGAGAGATATTTTTGCGGATGGTTTTTGACGTTTCGGGACATGTATAATATAAATATTTTCCCCGCTGGCTCGTTCTTGTAAGCTGTAGGAAATCATAAACAGCCCCCGCGGACTGTGAAGGATATTGAAAAGGTCTTATTTATTGCTGGGAGCTCGCGGACGCATAAATCTTAAAGGTAAACTCGCTGTCCTGTCGCGTAGAATTTTCCAAGCAGATTTACTACTCTGTAATGGACTGCAACTCAGAGAAAATCAATCACAAGCGACTGATTGATGGATGGATGACTGAAGACATAAACACCTCATCATAATGCAATATTTACTGGCTTTTCAAATATATAATAACTTAAATTTGAAGAATTACTATACTACTTACTCAGATTCGAATCCAATCAGGTACTTTCTACTAACAACCATAACTGAGTTGACTAGTAACCGCACACACGGCATTGAAGACATAAACACCTCATCGATTTTCCCCCATATTTACCAATCCTTATTTACCACCGTCCCTTTTTTACCACCGTAATTCTTTTACCAATCCATTTTTACCACCAACGTATTTACCAACGTATTCTTTTACCAATCCATTTTTACCACCGTCCCTATTTTTACCACTAATTCTTTTTACCACCAACATATTTACCAAGGTGCTTTTTACCAATCCATTTTTACCACCGTCTCTTTTTTAACAAAGCTAACAAAACCGTACTAGAGCCCCACAAACTCGGTTTTGGTATTTACTACACTAACAAAGCTAACAAAACCGTACTAGAGTCCCACAAACTCGGTTTTGGTATTTGCTACACTAACAAAGCTAACAAAACCGTACTAGAGTCCCACAAATTCGGTTTTGGTATTTACTACATTAACAAAACCGTACTATAGCCCCACAAACTATTAATGGTAAAACGGAATAGCGGTAAAAAAGTATGGTGGTAAAAGTTGTAATGGTAAAAACGGAGTGGTAAAAATGTATTAGTGATAAAACGAAATAGCGGTAAAAAGTATAGTGGTACAAATGCAGAGGTACAAATGCAGAGGTAAAAATTGAGTGGCAACAAATGGGTTAACGGTAAAACAGAATAGCGGTAAAAAAGAATGGTGGTAAAAGTTGGAGTGGTAAAAATAGAATGGTAAATATGTAGCACAACGACCTCGATTATAATGCAATATTTTCAAACAGATTTATAATAATTTAAATTTGATGAATTACTATAGTACTTACTCAGATTCGATTCCAGTCAGGTACTTTCTACTAACAACCATAACTGAGTTGACTGGTAACCGCACACACGGTATGGGAAAACAAAAATAATAATTTAATCCCCCCAAATCAAGTGAAATTTTTGACGGGAAGTGATCCCATCGGTTGCCGATAAAAATCTCATCAAACTGCGGACAAATTTTTGTGGAATAAATCTGTACGAGTTGCGAGATTTTCCTGATAAATTCAGTTTTCATGTGAGTGTAATTTTAATTTTAAATGCGGGCCATCTTTTCGATTGCTTTTATCCCTCGTTCCTTAATCATATTTTTCTACTCTACATATGCAGATAAAAAAACACGAATAAAAAATTAATATTCATGCACAGGTTGTAATTATAAAGCCAAATGGGAGATACGAATACATTAATGTTTATTTTAACTACTTTCCGCGGAATTGAGATACTTGAATATGTTACGGAGTGTAGTGTAAGCAAAAAACTCGCATGTTATACTCGTAATGTCGCTAATTCTATTGCTGCAAGCTAGATCCGCTTATCATAAAAACTGCAGTTTTACTTCAAGCTTTTGCCACACTGAATACGCTCAAAAACGTGACGAATATTTTATTTTCATAAAATCACACAATTACACAACGGAAATTACACATTAGCAAAGATGAAAACTAATAATTTAAGAACATGATGTAGGTACTGAGCGTGAAATAAATATTACTAGTTACCAGCTAATCTGAATTCATCACAATACCATAAGTAATAATTATATTTTACTAAACTAAAAAATCCGATGTGGCCAACACATGACCTCTCGCCATATACTCTACTATTTTACTAAGTGTGTATGAAAGTACTTACTCACAAATATACCATTGTACTTGAAGGGAATTCGGGAATTGTAGTTTTTATAATATTATTAAAGTTTATTATGACCTTATAAATACTAAATGACATTTCATATTTTCCATTTCAATTTGCACATTGTGAATTGGGACTTCAATTTGAATGCGTACCTGGCTGGATTTGAACTTGAGTCGGTCATAAAAAGATCTGTATCATTATAAATAAAAATATTTAATACAGCGATAAAGTATATTTTTTCTTTTATTAATATCAAGATCTAAAAAGATAAAACGATCCCAATCACACAAATTGATTCATGAAAAGTTCTACGTACACATTAAAAATAAACTCTCCATCAAACGCAGATAAGACAATAACATCCGTCGATTAAACTCAAATGAAACAAATCGATTGCCCCATTAAAGTTCTTCCACCTTTCAATCGACGGCAAAAGCCCCATAAACCGCGCGTCTTGTCGCATAATCAACATCCATAAAACAGCAACTAATTCTCTAATATCCGCACAATGTAACCACATTAACATCCAAGTTACATTGCCAGTGATTTATTTATTGCCGCCATTGTAATGGAACAACCCACAGGCCGTCAAAGTTACAAGAAACGTGCAGTTTTGTACCGCGAAGATCAAAAGATAAGACAATGAAAAGAAATATACCGCTGTGTCGAATTTTTTTGGTGGAAATATATTTTTAATCGTAACATCAACTGTTATTACCTTTTAATATGCAACTTTTTTGATATGGTTCAAACCCATATAGGAGTGACGACATATCACATACATTCTATCCACCACGTTTACAAAATAAGCTATCTCTTTCTTACACATTTTACTCGTATAAATCTATACACATATCGTATGTCATAAAATCTTGATTCATACGAATAATTTGCTTTTTTATGACGTCACTCCTATATGGATTTAAAACGTCTATAATTATAAACAACATAATACATTAGGTAGTTAATTAGAATACCTTAGATACTTATAATTAATTAGTTATGAACTTAAAACTTTAGATACAACCATAATAATATGAAAACCTTCCATATTATGCGAACTGTCAACTAACTGACAGATAAAATTTGTTTTAACATCGCTGTCGTTGATGATACGATTAAGCTTTGAATATATCGCGAATATATGCGATTTAAGCACCCTTGGATGTTCAAAGAGACTCGGTTTCACCTCGTCGCTTAGCAACATCCTCGGTATTATAAATCGCATAATATTCTTGTTATATTAATAGCTATAATCTACTTATGTCAATATTGATAACTGGCTTTTGTTAATTAGATTCACACCTATTCGATTATAAGTATAAGTGCTAAGTTAACCAATCAGCGCTTCCACAAAATTCCAATTTCAATTATAAGTGCGAACGTTGAGCGCTGGTTGGTTAAATTAGCCACTTATACTTATAATTGAGTGAAAATCTAACTTTAAGCACAATTCACATAAAGCCTTATGTTCGCACGAGAATTCAATCAAGATTCTGAATCCTGGAAAAGAAAAAGTTTCATGATTCTGAATCTCGAAAAAAAATGAAAGGTTTTGAAGCAATCTATAAATTTTAAATTCTTCTTTCCCAAGGCTCATTGAATATTCAATTTAACAGGTAATTCTCACTAGAAAGAAAAAAACTTCTTCTTTTCCAGGATTCAGGATCTTGGTAGAATCTTCAAAGAAATCTCGTGCGAACAGGACTTAAGTTTGAATACATCTAACTAAATTTGAGCATTCACAGTGCTTGAATGTGAGATGTTTGAATGGTCGTATTTAGTTATATAAATTTAAACTTTCTTAAACGTAAACAAATGTAAACTTTAAAACTAAATGGTTAGTGAATGAGGCTTTAATAGTTATCAATAATTTAATTATTTACTAATTGGCGATGCAAAATATAATAGATTTTATAATTCATATTCATGCCCTGCGGCAAAATACACTGTTTTATGTTTTACAAAATATGCAAAATTCCAATATTCAACACATTTATGTAACCCAATTACATAGGCGCTGAAAAGTTACCAACCATTTAAAAACTAATTTCAATAAAAAGCCGTGAATTTCAAGTCACCATTTTGTTCGAGCAATAAACTGCATATTTTATTTTGAAGCCAGGATTTTAAACCAGAATTTCAACAAGAGATTAAATTTTTTACAAAAGTTGATGACGTGATGACACAAATGTTATTTTAGAAATTTTAAATATTACAATATGTGGCAGCCTCAAATTTATTATTTAGTATTTTGTTAGTTTTTTGTGTAGTTAACTGGGTTCGAAGCTGTTAAGCCTATTTTACATTGAGCAAGCGGAACGGGCAACTGCAATCTTCAAGTCGCAGAGTTGAACAAGAAAATTGTAGAAGACATTTTTTTCATTTTACACTGAGCAACATGCAATTACGTATTTAATGTATAAATTTATTAATAAATTTTCCAATATTTTGTTACTATGTCAACTTAACCTCTTGGATTTGTTGTATTGTATATTATTGGAAAATAAGGATAGAATGGCATTATAACCACCAACGCACTAACTTTCAAACACAAATTAATCTTTTTAACGTTAAATTCAATTGGTAGCATCATAACGAACTAAAAGTAACTAGAAATAACTGTGAATTGCTTGCAAGCCTTACAAAAATTAGAACATGTTCTATTCCATGCAACCGTTGTCTCAAGATTGCTTTTGTCTGTTGAGCGTGCAATTTCTGTATTACACTTATGCAATATTGAAGCAATTTATCAAAAGTTGCACTTGAATCTGCAATATTGCTCAATGTAAAATGGACTTAAGAGTATCTGTAGATACATACAGTAATCTGAAAGGTTGACACCTAATTTTGTTCAAAATGTATTATATTTTTGTGTTCTAACATATTTTTCATTTCCAGGTATGTGCATCTATTTTTGATCAACCGTCTCTCCTCTCAAAACATTGCTGGTACGTACTAAACCCTTTAATCTGCAAGATTCACAAAACAGGTTACCTTTTAAACAGTCCTCAAAACAAGCAAAAAACATATCTTCTCTTTGTGAACTCTATTTAATCTTATTGGCCGGTCTGCATAATTTGGCTGTAACATAAATTATCTCGGGTAAATTCTCTTGTACGCCCACCCCACAGTCGCCGCCTATGGGATGCCCTCGGACACGAACAGCTTTTGATTAAGCAATACTTAATTAGAAACTTGTTCGTAAGAATCGCCACATGAGAGATGAATCCCAATAGACATAGTCGCTCTAGAAATTGGACACTGAAAAGTAGATATATTGATTAGTAAAGCAGCAGTTTATATATTTTGTTGTGTTTGAAGATTCTTTCATGCTCCTGAACACTGAAAAAATCTGATGTGGCCAGCATAAGACCTCCCGCCATACCCTACTCTTTTTACTACTAAATATATAAATACTTATGCAAATATATTTTAGTTATGTAGTCAACTGTAGAAGAATGATATTGTCACTGTCACCTGTCATAATCAATTAATTACCTCTCGCCTCATATTCTATAAGAGAGGTATTGTAATGGGTCAAAATTTTCGAGTATGAGTTTTTGGTGGGTAAGCACGTTTCAGGGTCTCTAGAATACGAATTTACTATTTTCACGATGATGTCTGTGTGTGTGTGTGTTTGTGTGTTTGTATGAACCGACGATTTTTCGTCCACGATAACTTAAAAAGTATCAAACCGTTTATAACCAAATTTCATATTTAAGGTTTTAATAAGTATCTTAACACCGGATAAGATTTTGGTAGAAATCCGCAAACCGGAAGTAGTACTTTTAGAAGTTTGGAAAAGTTTTCCTTAAATATATTGTTACATTATTTATTTATGACAATTTTTGCAATTAAAAATAAAAGAAATTGTGATTATCTATGTGTACAGTTAATTATAAATACAAATTGCTGAATCTGGAAGTATATAACAATAAAATAAAGTACAATTAATATTCTATTTTTTTGAAATTCCAGTATCTTGTTGTCCATGATATGAAATTTGTTTCTACATAAAATTTGAATTATTATGACAGTGACAGTACAGTTGACATCTTTTGCTTGCATATTGGTTTACATTATCGTTTACATATTACATGAACATGAAACTATTAAAATGTAAGTAAAACTATTTATTAGATTAGTAGAATAAGCAGAATTAGGCGAGAGGTCGTGTGGTGGCCACAGCAGATTTTTTTTTCGTAAATTGGGTTGTTAAGATTTGTATTAAAACGTAATATATAAAATTTGGTTGTTAAATTTTTGTAACTCATACTCGAAAATTTTGTCGCATCACAATACCTCCCTTATAGAATATGAAGCGGGAGGTAAAAATTCAAGACATTTTTGTTATGTCTATTGGGAATCTATTTCATGTGCCACTCTTTTCGCATTAAAATATCAGGACCGGTTTAAGTTTCAGACAAGCGACATTTCGTTGTAGTCTTATCAAAACTGTTCGTTTATTTTTATGTCTAGCTACTGATAAATTTGTTACAACTAATTAACATACTTGGCAAAGAAGCTCATGTATTATTTATCAGGTATTTGTGTTTAAATTTAAACTTCTTGGAAGGATTAATTAATATTTATAATTGGAAATTAAAACTTAAAGTGCAGCAGTTTTCATTCAAAATGATACATACATATCTGTCTGTTAAAACGTCTCTTGTTCCATGATTAGTATGTTCCCACTCGACAAAATAAAATCCCCAGAACATTTCAAGAATGTGAACATCCCGGCTTGTTACTTGCTATATTTGCCCATTAACATCCTAATAATATCTTTGCGATTGCTTATGTCCGCCCTTGGTAACATTATCTATGTTACATCCCAATGTTAGTAATTTGGTAATAATGTCACAATTATGCATCCTATGTAATTCTCTGAGATGTTTGTATTGAGTATGTAATTTTTGATCGTGCTCAGGATGTGGCTAGGATAGACTTACGTAACATCACTTAATGTACAAGAATAAGGTATTTTTAAACATCCCATGGACGATTCATGTCAAGTGGGTTGTCATTAAAAGTTGTGAATCAGCCTGTATGTTTGACCGTGTGTGCGGTTACCAGCCGTCAAAGCATTCACAGTTAATTGTACGTACATTACAGGAGAAACTTTTGAGCAGTTAAACCGTTATGTGTATTTGACTGGAATATAAGTAAAAATAAAATGACAGACTCTTTAAATCCATAAAATACTGGGTACTATATTACCACCAGGGGGTAATCTGGGTACTCAACAACCCTTTACACGGAAAAAGTTCAAAGTTCACCTACCAGTCAAATGTGTGTTCCCCTCGTGCAAAAATAAAGTCAGTCAAACGCAGTGCCTAACACAATTATAAACGACATCACAGAAACAGAGAAGTACAAATGAAAACGAGAATTCAATTGTGTTTTTAATTATTTTACAAGGGTGGAATAGAACGCCGAATTGGGGTTGTATTGAGCTCAATCTCGAAAGGATATATCTATCGCTCGTTTTACCCTACCTACATACTTGAGTTATGGGTATAGATATTTATTTTACCGTGTGTTCTATTCAACTTATACTCAACTTATACTCTTGGTTATTTTTGTAGCTATATCTGATTGGATTTGAACCTGAGTTATCAGAATCACAGTCTGTTACCTTACCCACTTAGTTACCTACAATAATTGTAGTTCGTTTCAACTGAAATTCACTATAATCGAGTCTTGTAATTATTTTCAGTTAAGTTACGTTTCCACTTCTTAACATAGTCTTAGTTTTTGTAAATAAAATGTTTGTTCACCTAAATTGATAGTACAATTTTATAAAAAAGATTAGAGGTGTTTTTAATAATTTTATAATAATGAATACAAATAATAATTACTACTATAATAATTGAAATATAATTTAAATTATTTGTAAAGACGCAAAATACTGTTAAAAAAATTGTGAAGAAGAGGATATTATTCCTAACATGAATCCCGAATTTTCATTTTGATAAATTCAGTTTACCCCACCCCCCTCCTGCCAAAACGGTCAGAAATTTACGTCAGAAATAAACACAAGTTAAAACCCCGCCCTTTTGTGACACTATCATGAGTTACGCCGTAAAATAGGCAAAATTTGTTCAAAAGTGATCATTTTCTGGAACAAAATACAGCCGCAAAAACAAACTTACAAGCTTGAAATTTTGTATACTTCTAAATAAAGGTTGTGTACAGTCCGCTATCTCAGTAATATATCAATATTTAGTTTTTTTATATACTTAATTTATTGTCAAAAATTGGTGTATTTTTTAAGGCAATTAAACATTTTGCCAACATTGAAAAATGAATAATTTGGTGTTAGCGGACTATTTTCATCTCTTATGCATATAATAGTAAAAAAATTAATACTATATGTTGTACCATGCAGTCAGGATTTGTTCCAGAAAAATAGTCTTTTTTTCGAGTGGAATTATGTCCTCTTAATACCAGCAATTCTTCTTTTTTCACAAATGCACGAATAACTGTTCTTGTTCTTATGGTCTATATTTTTATGAAACCAACCCTCAATAATACTAACAAAACTAATGACAGCTGCCAAATAATATGCATTATATCTCTCTCCAACCGAACAACGACGAAAAAATATGACCAAAGATTGTAGTTAGCATGCTTTTGTGTTTATGCGCTACGACAAAAACTACGACTAAGACTAAAAAAGTAGCTGGAAACGCTCAGCCATATTCTCGTATGTCAAACTGTCAAAGTTATGTTTAAAAACAAAAACTGTGACTATGTTAAGAGGTGGAAACGTAGCTTAAGTCTCAATCAAATATTTTATATTTTTATTTCTTTATACGTCTATTCGGGAAAAAAGTGTTTCCATCCACCATTAGGTAACAAATTATAAAAAATAATTAATTATAACAAATTTTAAATATAAAATGGTTTGACTAAATGTTCAGTTATATAAATTGAACGTATGTGAAGTTCAACACCTGGTCAATACAATATTAATTAAATTATTTAATGAAAGCTCCAATCAAGCACCTATTCATTTTCGCAAACTCAGGGTTTAGTAACAAACAAACAGCCGTACAAATTGAAATTTCCAAAGTAATTTAATTATGAAGTATACTACATCTGACCGCGTGCATTTGCTACACGAGTGTCCGTCTCTAGCTAAATGAGCTTGCAGAGAATAAGCAAACTTTTATTTTTAGTTTTCTGTCGCCACTGGACAGAAGTTTGTTAATATTTAGCGTTGTTTAGTTTGTAAATTAATTATTTATTGTGTTGTTGTCTTTGTGTAGCAACAATAAATTACAGCAGTTGAGGACTAATTTAATTACTGCGCTTTCAAAGTAATTAATAAACATTTACGTAGTAAACTACAGTTTATTTTGGCATTAGCAAATTCCCACTGTGGTTCTGACTACTCATATTCGAATTCAGCCAGATATATTTCAATTTCACATGGCTAAATTCCCACTTACGTACATACTTACTAAATAAAATCATGCTTGTTACTTGCTATATTTGCCTTTTAAGGTGATCCTCTACCCATGACAGTAAAAAGTCAAAAACATTGATTCCGCACGCTATGCTATAGCGTTTATTGTTTTGTTAAACATAATAATAACAAGTAATTTATGTTTGAGGGAAAAAAATAATTTAGAGACCCATATTATAAAAAAACTGCAATATTTTTTAAAAAGGAGGTTTTCGCGCGCCACTGTACAGCTTTTATTTATAAGTGAATTAACTTCAAATTGTAATATGTTGTTAACAAAGCTTGGATCTACGAAACAACCGATCAAATTTTTTAAATTCGTTTTAAAATAGAAGGTTCAAAAATTAACAAAAATTGTCAAAATTCAAATTAACATATTTCGATTTTAAAGCAAAATTCTGGATCGGCCATTTTGTAGATTGTACTTTTATCTTCAAAAATATCTTTAGATTATTATATTTAACAAAACAATAAACGCTGTGGAGTGGCGCGCAAAATCCACGTTTTGGCTGTTTTCTGGCACGGTAGAGGATCGTCTTAAGGTGTACGTCTACCCTAAAATTTGACAGCGTTACAGAAGTGTACGCCTCCCACGTTTACTTTAATTATAATTAAAATATATGATGCTTTTACATATGAGTGTATTAACAAAGGATGTCTTAATGCTTCTATAGTTTTATTTTTTGTCTTTGGCCTAGGAATTTGAAGTAAAAAAAAATTTAAAATGACGTTTTTTGTCATTATTTGATATAATTTTTTCGGTCACTGTATGGCAAGAATAATGTAAAAAGCAAGAAGCATGCAGCTAAGCTTCCCTTTTTGAATAATTTTTGTTTTACTTAATTTAAAAAATACAGAAGTTATTATGGGAATACTGGAGCCATGTTTACAGTATTTTTCAACTTCAAAATAACATTGCATAGCTAGGATGCGGGAAAGTACGAGTTTCGGGCTGGTTTCGGGCAGTCGTAGTAGTGAGGAAGAGAGTGAAATAGAAAAAAAGTAATATCGAGAGTATTTCAGGAATTCGAAAAAAGGTTATAAAATTTTTCGATGTATAATTTATAGTAGCATTAAATAATAAAACCTCCAATTTTGCAATTCAATCGTTCCAATCAGAATTTAAAATCGTAATGTGATTTTAGTAATCTCGTTGTTTAATTTTTCAATTCACAGTTGTCAGAAATTACAATAGCTGTATTTACGTAGCATACCGCACATTCCAAATTTTACATCGATTCAGTTTTCGCGAATAAAATTGTGTTCATCATTTTTAAATACAGACATTCGTAGGCAGAGATTTTAATTTAAATTTTTTACCTATCTCTGAAAATTTCCACCTATAAAACACCCCTCCCCCTGAATTCAATTTCTTTTATAGTTTAAAATAATATTTCTCATTCTCTTGTTCTTCTTTGTCTCTTTGGTACAGTGATACAACATTGCGTATGTAGCGAACAGACGAGCGTATATTTTAGTAAGTCCAATTTGCTTGTGTAATAAATACACTGTCAAGCTGACATATCAAAGGGGGCGCATGTAGAGAAATATATGAGTGAGAGAGACAGATGATAGGTGTGGTGACTGACAATGTCAAAGGTTAAACAGTGGGCGGCATATTGGTTCATAGAAGGATATGAAAATAACCAGTAAAATTATTTTAGCTTTTATTCAATTTGGATGGGGCAGCTTCACATCCCGTGAGTCAACTCACTCATGGTTTTGAATGACGTGTATTGTCTGTCCAGCCAGGGAGAGCAAAAAAACCATTAAGAAATTTGTGTAGAATATTTGTTTAAATTATAATTCATACTGATACCGATTTTCTTGAAAGCAAGACTTGAATTAATATACAAAAAGTGTAATTCGTAATCGCAATTTTTACAGAAATTTTATTTCTTTGCCACACCCAATCTGGGTATAGTTTTCAAAAATATGCAGTCCAAAAAATGTTCCATAGAATATATTATTCATGTGTCACGTGACACATATTTGACTAATTTGTTTGGCCGAAATAGGGCAGTAAGAGGCTATCAAATCGATGATATTTTTATCACTGTTTCTGTCAATTAATTTCCTACTGTCAGTTCCATATTTAAATATTGCTGTTTGTCAAAAATAAGACTTAAATTGAATAAACCTGATTGTATTCGGTGGGGAAATGTCAGTTAGACAAAATTGAGAAAGGTAAACAGAATTTAAAACGTTTTTGATAGCTATTGAAAAAATATAACCAAACATTTTGGACTCATTCATTATATATTCTCCCCAAATATAACTCGGGCTATGATTAATCATAGGTGATAGCATTCGTTAGTCTTCAGAAAATTGAACTCGTGCTGCGCACTCGGTCAATTTTCATCGACTAACTCATGCTATCACCGATGATAATCATAGCACTTGTTATGTTACCCCCGATAATATAATTCCTGCACCAGACTAGAATATAGAAACCCTACTATCAAGGGAAATAAGTTCTCGTACTGAAAATAAGTATCACGTTTGATGTCTCTTCACTGCATCCGGTTCCGGCATTCGGTATCCGGTGGCTGCTTATTGGTTTACATGAATCCGACGTTGCCATTTGTATTTTTAGGCGGGAACAGTACAATTGTACATAAAAAGTTATCATGTCGGTAAATATTTGATTTCGCTAGCGCGACGTGGCGTGGCGTGTGGCGTGCCATTTGCAGTAGCAGCACGCGTGCAGTGTTGCCAAATGCACGACTGGCTGCTCTGTCGTGTCTAATGGATACCGGAGTCCCGGATTTTACCGCTGTTGCGGATTTTTTGCCAAAGTTGATTTGCCCATGTAAATTTGAACGCGGAGGAGTTTTGACAATGTTCGGAGTGCGTTTTGACGCAAAATAATACACCACAAATTTTTGTACGAGTAACAGACTCGTACGTAATACAGGGTGTTCAAAATAATTCACGGAACTGAAAGAATTTTTGGCCTCCTGAACTGTAAACAAAAGAATCACATATCGTCAACATGTCATAACTTTTCTGCATATAATTCGTTAATTCGCACAGAATTTTATTTCTTTAATATGCCATTAAATAAAAATCCGATGTGGCCAACACATGACCTCTCGCTATTTTACTAAGTGTGTATGAAGGTACTTACTCACAAATATACCATTGTACTAGAAGGGAATTCGGGAATTGTAGTATTTATAATATTATTAAAGTTTATTATGACCTTATAAATATTAAATGACATTTCATATTTTCCATTTCAATTTGCCAAAAAGTCAAAAATTCATATGCCATTAACACTCAAATATTTTATTTTTTGTTTCCATAGGTAGGCAGATAAATCAAAATTGCAACAAATTTGTAGAATTTTTAACTTCTTGTAATTGGAAAATGGTGCTAGATAGAAACAACGTTTTGAATACATATTGTAGATAGTAACATTTAGTATACAATGTTATTTAAAAAATTCCTATTAATTCATAAATTTTGAGAATATTCCAGAAAAACTCTTCAGATCTTCAAGAAACTACCACTTCCGGTTGCACGATCAACACCAAAATCTAATCAGATCTAATCTAGGGTGCCAGAATATTGTATACAAAACTTCAAATTCTGACACACACACACACACACACAGACAGACATCATCGCGAAATTATCAAAATCGTGTTGTAGGGACCTCAAAACGTTCTTATCCATTGAAAACTCACTATCGAAATTTTAGCATGGTTACAATACCTCTCTTACAGATATGAGTGGCCAGAAGTAAAAAGGTAACATTAAAATTATAATGAAAAGCTATTTTACACAATTAATTGTTCAATAGAGTCTGAAATAAATTTACATTTACTGGCGACATCTCAGAGCAGTTGTTTCAAGGCAATTTGACAAAAGGGAATGTCAAATGCAAACTGTGTTCACACGAGGATTCTAAGAAAATTATTTTAAGATTCTGAATCTTGGAAAAAAATGAATTCACGGTTTTCAGATAATTAATAAATTATAAATTCTTCTCTTCCAAGACTCATTGAAGATTCAATTTAGCGGCACCGCAATTTAACAGGTAATTCTCACTAGATTCGGAATCTTCAAAGAATTTTCATAGTATCCTCGTGTGAACAGGATCTTAGGTATTATTTTTAAAATTCGACATTGCCTTTGTCGTTAGTTGGTATTTTTTAGATTTATAGGATTAATAGGTTGGGAGTAACTTGTTAAATTTTTTTACTGTGAGAGAATCCCCTTAAGGTCGTGTAGACGCTAAGTTCTCGTGCGTAATTCTAACTTGTAACTTGTAACTTCTGTTCCAGGACTCGTGTAATTCAATTTGAAAATTTGATGATTTCATTTATAACTGCGCGCATGCATTCAAAGCCAACTTGTCTCTAGTGAAATTAACATGATGAAATAAGTTTCTGGGGAAATGCGGCCTACGTTATGATAATTTCATGTATTTGTTCGCGACGCACAACTTTACAAATGGAAATTTCATTAGAA
Source organism: Agonum fuliginosum (assembly GCA_947534325.1). Taxonomy (NCBI): domain Eukaryota; kingdom Metazoa; phylum Arthropoda; class Insecta; order Coleoptera; family Carabidae; genus Agonum; species Agonum fuliginosum. The sequence continues at coordinate 39,583,236 of OX384033.1, read as the reverse complement.
GAGTCAACTTGAGAAAATAAAAACTTCAATTGCAACTTTCACCCTCAATATTTCGAAAAGTAAGCACAATATCGACTTCTAGTTTGCGGCATTGTATTCAGGACACTTTAATTTACCTATAACCAAATTTTCAGAATTTTGAAGATTTTGCAAATTTCGACCTTCCAAAAATATACCACCCTCGATATCTCAAAACTGGTCAGCGATGCGGACTTGTTGTTTCACCATTGGATTCCTCGCGTCGAATTATGGGGGTGTGCAAAAAATTCCGAATGGTACAATTTTTATGACGATTTTTCGAAAATCGACATTTTCAATAATTTGTTATAAAAATTGTATCAGTCGGAATTTTTCGCTGAAAATTTGTACACCCCCATAATTCGACGCGAGGAATTCAATGGTGAAACAATCAAGTCCGCATCTTGTACCAGTTTTCAGATTTCGAGGGTAGCAAGTTTTTTCGTGAGGTCGAAAAATGTTAAATTGCAATTGGGAAAAATCGAGGTTTGCAATTTTTTATTTCAACATTTGAACTTTAGTACAGGGTTGCCAATTTCAAACGAATAAGCCACGATTTCTCTGGTTTTTAATGAGTTTATGTAGTGTAAAAACACTGGACATTTATAACATGTGACCCTAGTTTAAAGTTAAACTTTATTGAGCGAATTAATTGAACGAACTTTCTGGCTTGTTTTATGTTTTATGCATCGAAGGAAATTCGACTAAATGACGTCACACATCGCTGGACTTCACATGGGAAGCGACAATTAAATCTAGTCACACGATTGGAGATCGCACACATAAAGAGTTCAACATTATTTACTGAGATATTTGTCACTACAGAATCACACACAACATTACATTATTGAATAAAATAAAAGAATTTATGAATTATATATTTTGTCCTATATTTTAAGAACAGCTGATTAAATAAAAATATCTTATGTCGTGTCATAATGACATCATTATAAGCCTCTAATTGAGCACCATAATAGCGTTCATTATAGGCCAACGACCAGGACCATAATGAAATCACAAACAACTCGATATTAACGAAATTTCCAAAATTGCATATCAGATTTTTTAGATTACAATATTTTTATCCTACATCTCTTAATAAAAACTTCATTACTGTATGGTGATTTTAAACAAGCAAAGTAAAAGATTATCCATTAGTGGTTTTGCTCAAAATTATATCCACTAATGGGTAAATTGTTACTTTGCTTGTTGGAAGTCACCATAGAACATAATATTTTTAAAATATTTAAGCAGGTATTACGAGGTATTGGATAAAACGTTATACTTCACTCGTGGGCAAAAAGGATCTACTCGAAAAGATTATCTCACTCAGCCTTCGGCCTCGTGGGTAATTCCTTACTTTGCCCACTTGTAAAGTAAATAACTATTGTTCAACCCCAGATAATTAAGTTTACTTTTTGACCTATCTACGCCAGGGGCGCACTCAAGGGGGGGGCTCGTGGGGCTTGAGCCCCCCCCAGACGACTGGACTTTTTTCAAATTTTTTCATTAAACATTTTAAACATTATGTAAGATTATTTAAGTTCACTGAAGACTAAAAATAATCGCCTTTTATCTGTTTTTATGATTATCTTAAATTCAAATAGTTCAAATTATACAATAATATACACTCCGTATAACGCATGTGTACGATTATTGGGATATTTTAATAAGAATGCGAACCTTGTGGTGAAATTTTGAACTTAAACAACGGTGCACTTGGGAGTGAAACTAAAAAGATGAAAGAAAGAACTGATACATTAAATATGAACTAAAATTAAAATATATGTATTTTTCTATATAACTGACATGACTCTGCTCAGAGTCGTTCTTATGAAAGTATATCAAGAGAGCTGCCGAAAAACAATGTGTGTGCACAAGAAAGAGAGTAAAACTTGCAATTGTTTATCTTAAAAAAAAATGAAACTTTCAATTTAAAGGTGTTTGACCTTGAACTCTAAAAAAAATTCGCCTGCGGCGCATTTCTTTCTTGTGTCGTACTGCAGGTTTCATAAAAAAATTATTGCCCCCCCCCAACATGCAATCCTGGGTGCGCCACTGATCTACGCCAACAGATAAAATTGTGTATGCAATACGGATCATAACCAATCATTATGATACACGTTGTTATCAAACTCGGCTTCGTCTCGTCTAGTACCATAATGATTGACGTTACAATCCTCATAACAAAATAACTATTTCATTATCAATTTTTTTTATTTAAAATGCCCCAATTTTGCGTATTTAATCAACCTCGTACCATTTCAAATTAATAAGTACTAATAATGATCAAGCTTATAGAGAGTGTGTGCGGTTACCAGCCTCAACTAATTCATGGTTGTTTTCTGGTAAAGTGACTGGACTGAAGTTCTCAGTCCGTTTAACTTCTTCTTTTTACGATGATCGATAAAATGTCTCTCTCTTCTTCTCTGAGGGAGTTATTAAAAGCAATTTACTTTATAATTGCAACATAGATGATCCAATTATGGCAGCAAGAACTTGTCGCGCTGTTTGGCAGCGCACGTTTAACCGTCAGTTAGGTATAATGTCGGCCAAATTGGCATATTAAGTGGAAAATTCATTTAACCAATCGTTTGCCCGATATCACAAAGAAGTAAAGGTTTGGAGGAATAATAAGAAAAGCCAAAAGAGCTACGAGCGAGCAGAAAATCTGATGTTTAAGACGAAGCCTTAAAAGTCTGATGCGGACTATATTATTGTACCTACACTATCAATAGAAATTTTAAAAAATAAGTAATTCATTTTGAAAGAAATTCTGAAATGATTGTCAGGTTAACTTTGCCCAAATTGTCACAATTTCTTATTTAATTTCTAAAATTTTTGTAGATACGTTTGGTCAAAATCATAATTCAAGAAGTTATTTTAATCAAAATGGATGTCCAGTAATTTAAACCAGTAATTTAATCATCATATCTACAAAATTTAAAATTTTGAAAGTAGAGAATCAATACAATAAATAAATGTATACAATCTTGACATTTAGAAAGAATTTTGATTGATATAGTAATATTAAATATAAATCATATCTCAATAATAGTATATTATGTATCAAGTTTTTAAACGTCATTTTAGTCACGAGTTTTTTAGGAACGAGCGCAGCGAGTGTATAAAAAACGAGTATCTAGAGAGTTTATAAACGAGACACAAATTAAACAAAAAATATGTAAAATTTCATTTAAAATAATTTGAACATTTAGGTTAAAAAATCAAACCATATTGTACATAGCTACAAAATTCGACTTAGGCAAGTGTATTTAACTGTTATATTGAAAAAAAATTGACAATGATTGCAAGAAATCATTAATTTTATTCATTTTTGACAAAAATTAAATGTCAAACATAGGTGTCAACTTCACCCTGTGCTTAATATGTCAGTTGCTATGTTCAGCCCGTGACTAAAAACGGCCCAAGCCACGGCTTGTCGAGGTGTGTTTCAGGAGTAGAAAAGTCGAAAGCTTTTTTAAATTTCGATCGTGAAAAAAATATTTTATGTAATCAGTTTTTGAAAAATCACTGACTGAGGTGGAATTTGAAGCCAGACCTTTAATATGCGTAGATAATTTTTATAACAGATCTCCACAATTCGTCTAAATGAGTATAACAAAGTGTTGATCTCGCACAAGCCATTTTCAGTCTTCCATCTTCCCTTAATTCCATCTCTTGTTATCTGTCGTTTTATTTTCGCCCTGTCGTAGGAGTTTATGAAATTTTTCCGGCAATTTACCGGCCTCTCTACCGGTCCTTTTACGAGATAAATTAATTAAGTTGCTACATCTTTTTTCAAAGACATTTAATTTCATTTCTAGTTATAATATTTAGAGTTGGGGTGTGTGTGTATGTGTGAAAGTTTAATATCGGAATGTTTGAGGCACTCGAGGAATGTGGAGAGTGTCGCGAGAGGAGTGGTGAGGTGGAGAGAGGAAGAGAGGAAGAGAGGAGAGTGTGGTCGACCCGGGACAAGTATGCCAAACTAGGGGACGTTGTAACGTCGACATATTGTGGTTTAGTAACAGGAATGTCCACTCTGAGCATGGGATGGACACTATCAAAAACCCGAGTACTCAAATACTACCAAAAACTAAACTGTACTTGAGAGAGAACTGTAGTACCTCTTATACCAACAGCTTCAAGGTTTTTGAAGCTAAATACATAAAAAAATGGCAATGTTTTGAATGATGTTTACAAATGTTACAATTTTAAAGAATTTGATCATTTTCCACAATTTAAAAATTTGATTACTGTATTGATCAGTTTTTAACTTCCGACATACCTAAAAGATTAACGCCATATCAGTCATAAGATATTAAATGTAGTAATTGAACGTTTCAACACAGAAGAGATTTCCTGTGAATAAATCTTTTGATTCAGGTGATACTAATTTTATTTCTGTGTTTGAATATTTTAGATTTTCGTTTGTATATTTTAAATGGACACCGGATTGTACGTATACATTTATGTTTATAAGTCCAGATATGGCGGAGGTTGTGTGCTGGCCATATCAGATTTTTATCTATTCAAATACAAGTTTTTTTAATGAAATTTAGAAGACTAAAGCTTGAATTACATTATACTTTTTTCGGCTAGAAAAAAGAACTTTTTTAGATACTTAATTCGGCTAGAATCTAGTTTTAAAATTTGTTCTTGCCCTGACATATTTTATTTAGCTCATTGACCAATACTGCCATTGAAAATTTAAAAAGAAATGTAATGTTCAGTTGAGGTTGTCAACGTACTCGGTTAATGTATTAGTGATGAAGTTTTATGTACCTACAATTTAGTTATTCTGCTGTCACTAACTTTATTATTTTTGAAGTTATATAAAAAGACGGTTCTAGTGTGAAACTTGGATCGAAATTTTCTTGATTTACATTATACAAGTGAGCATTCTAGCATTAAGTATGAAAATTGTCAAAGTTTCTAGCCGAAAAAAGTATAATATAATATATATAATGCTACTACTTTTGGTTTTTGAAGCTTGTGCCAAACAGTTTCTTTTCCAATGTTTTAAATGAGGAGCTGAAAAGGATTTCAAGACTATTTATTATGATTTATTGATTTGTTCACATAACAGATTTTTTAAAAGATTGCAAAGATAATACAACTTAAATTATTTTAATAAAAGTGTATATTTTATTTGTGGTAGATAGTCTGTATCAAACAGTAAAGTTGATGTTTTAAAATATAACTAATTAAGTACCTAATGTTACTGTTTCATGGACAATGCTCAGTAATATAGGTCAATCTTTTCAGATTACGATAGTAAAGGAACTTATCTGACGACGTGTGATAATGACAACATTACAAGACTCAAGTTAAGGACCATAATTACGTTCATTATAGGCCAAGGACCATACTTAGTACCATCATGAAATAAAAATCAAATCGTTACCAAAGAAGTTTAAAAAATTACAGATCCTTGATAGATATAAATTTATTACTGGTAAATGTTGTAAAATAAAGTATTAACTTGTCAGTCTGAGTGCTTGTGCAATCTTTATCTATGCATATATATTTTATATCATATTCTAAACTGGGTACTGGTTTTCTACGAAATTAATTTTGGGAGGAACTAAGTCAAATTCCAAACTATTATTATAAAAAATGTAGCCCACTTTAATTTTTTACTGGCTCGTCCTTGGCCCACCTAAAAAATTCTAGTTACGTCCCTGTATCCTTTCTTAATTATCTTAAACTAAATAAATTTGAACTACTAAAACTAGAATGCTAAAACGTGTTTGATTTTATTCCATAAATGGGTTCGTACTAACCCTGTTAGTAAATATATCCACTAATTCTCACCCTGTGACTGTGTATCAGTGTTGATGTACGAGCGGTGCGGTCGGGTAATTTATGTGACAATTAAGGGCGTGCGTGTACTATGGCTGTGGGTAATTAGGACCAATGTGATGTATCTCCACAGCCTCGTATGATGTGGATGTGAGATGTGTCCGGCAGAACAATCGGAGACAATACGCTGTGTGTGCGGTACCCTAGTGGCCTGTTACGCTAATGACGCTGTATGAATAGGGGAGGTTATCAATTCATGATGGGTTGTGCTCATCAAGGGAGATGAAAAATAAAATTCGATATACCCTGTGGTACACTCATATTCATATTGGTAAATTGATTTTAAAATAGTCGCATAACAGGGCAGAAAGTATATATTTTTATCTTCCCCAATAATGACATGCCTGGTTTTTGTAGGATTTATAATTGTAGGTAAAACTCTTGTACAAAGGTGAAAACGGTAAAAATATGAAATTAATTTCAAGTTTTTAAGTAAATTTTCTGTGACGTCATTGTTTTGTATGGGAACAATGGAAGCATTCTACGTTAGATATAAATATTCAATTTTCAGCTATAATAACCCAAGGACATTGATAATTACGAAATAATTTTGTGACAGTCCGAAAGCACGTTGCTTGGTAACCGCCCGGGCTGTTAACCTAAAAGCAACGTGCTTGAGGTAGCTGTCACAAAATTATAAGTATTTATCAATGGTCGAGGGTTATTCGGACAGAAAATTTTAATAATTGAAGTATCATTTTCATTACCAAAACGTGCAAATGACATTTTATTCAATTATTATTATAAACATAAAAATGAACATAAATAATTGTGACCTAGCAACATACTTGACATAAGTGATAATGTCCCATGCGTTGCTATCAGTTAAATGTTGTATTCATTGGTTAATTTCGTACACGTGATCAGAAATAAAAGAATTTCATTGGATATTTAGTTAACATAAAAATTTTCATTAATAATTTTTGAGCATCTTATTAATTATCATAAAATGTTGTACAATAAAAAAATACGTGTTCCAAGTTTTTATCTCTTCTTTAAAAATATTTTATGCATGTAAGTAATTCAAGTAAAATACTATATTCGAGTGGTTGGATTCCACTATAAAAACATCTACTGACTGACAGCTGGTAATCGTACAAACCCACTTGACATGAATCGTCCATGGAATATTTAAAAATATCTTATTCTTGTACTTTATCTGATATTACATATAAGCCTATCCTAGCCACATCCTCTGAGTACTCATACTCAATACAAACATCTCAGAGAATTACATGGGACACATCATTGGGATATTAAAACCAAAGTATTGACATCGGGATAATGTTACTAAGGGCGGACATTAGCAATCGCTAGGATATTAATAGGATGTTAATGGACAAAACTAGCAAGTAACAAATCTGGTTGTTCAAATTTTTGAAATGTTCTGGGGATCTTATTTTGTCTTTTGTCCAATTTGGGTAAAAAGCTTGTGTATGACCCATAGCATGCTAGATATATATTTACTCAGTATTATCCCCGATTCGGCAATTCATCATATGTGCCTAATTGGCCTAAATATTTCACCCTTGATCGCGTGGCGTATTCCTGTAAAAAATGCGTTCCCTCAGGACTCCGCGCTGAACGACTGGATTCATTTACATCGGTTATCTGCGGCGGGGTCGCACAACGCCCGGACTTTTCCCGGATTACAACAATTCATTATGGTTTTTGTCGCCGGAGCAAAAACAATGCAACTAAGAGATTGTTTGATCATGTGTGTGACATTGGACTTGATGAAGGTGAGGTTTTTGCGGGGTATTGTTAAAAGGGACCAAAGGGTCAATCTGTACTGTACTCACTAACCATGGTTATCGTTACAAATAGCCCAAAAGAGATAACTAAGAGTATTTTAAAATTACTTGTTTTGCACGATCATTTACTGGCTCTGTTTCCAAGGTGGTAGGTTTTGTTTACAAATTAGCAGGCGGTAAGCTAACTTAGAAGGCGATAAGAACTCATGAAGAGGCGGTAAGCACGAAACAACAACAGAAACAAAGGCAACAGCACCAAAATATAAACTAAAAATCTGACGTGGCCATCACACAACCTTCCGCCATATCTAGACTTTAAACAGAAATGTATACGTGCAATCCGGTGCCCATTTAAAATATACAAATAAAAATCTAAAATATTCAAACACAGAAATTTGCATCACCTGAATAAAAAGATTCATTCACAGGAAAACTCTGCTGTGTTGAAGCCATCCTCCGTTCAATTACTACATTTAATATCTTACTTAGGACTTATATAGCGCTAGTATGCCAACTTGTCACCCGTCTCACCTGTCAATATTTTTTACGCAGAAACAAAAATCAACCGATCATGGATTACAAGATATCAACGTTTTATTTGATAAATTTATTTTTAAATTTTAATGCAGTTCTTTAATTCTATAAATACAATTTTTTTATAACATAAGTTGCAAATAACTTTTCCTCTTATTCTTATTACAAATAAATACTATATTTTTCCAAATTTATATACAATTTTGACAATTAACCTTTTCAATCTTCATAAAATATCACTTCCGATGAAGATATTTGTACCAAAATCTAAGGAGCTCTTCCAATTTATATACAAATGTTAAATACCAAATATCAAAATTTTCGGGTAATTCGTATTTGAGTTATGCGACTAACACCCCTTGACCACACACACACACACATACACACAGACATCATCATGAAACTATCAAAAATGAGTTGTAAGGTCCCTAATTCGTGCTCATCCACTAAAAATTCACCACCCGATTTTTTGCATGATTCCAATACCTTCCTTTACAGGTAAGCGGAAGGTAAAAAGATTATGTCATGTATTATTAAAAAGTAGAAATAAACGTGAATATTTGAATATGTATGTGAATTATTATTAAGTAGGTAAGAGCCTACACTATAATATCATTATGATTTAACTTAAATGTTCAAATTATTTTAAATGAAATTTTACATATTTATATTGTTTAATTTGTGGTTGTAGAAAAAGTATAGTATGTTAGTATGTGACAAGATTAAAAACTCTCTAGACTAAAATGACGTTTATAAAACTTGATACATAATATACTATTAATAGTAATTTATTATACAAGACGATAAAGAGATCATTTATCGAAAAGTGAAAGATGTTAGTTCACGAGTGACGAAGGAACGAGTGGGCTATCTTTCACGTGTCGATAAAGACTCTTTATCGTCGTGTACAATATATTATTTTATTTTGTACTTAATGTTAATTTGTGTAAAAATATTCTTATTTTACTTAAATTTTATTTTATCTACTCAAATTTTACTTTATCTACTCAAATTTTACTTTATCTACTCAAATTTTACTTTATCTACTCAAATTTTACTTTATCTACTCAAATTTTATTTTATCTACCCTCGATGTTAAAGTAATACTTTATCTACTGAAAATGAACGTATAAAACCAATTTTTAACATTAAGTACAAAATAAAGAAATAATTTGTTTCCCCCACGGTTCCTTCGTATGACTGAAATTAACAAATTTTTGTATGACAGCTGCTAGCAATTGTTTTACTTTCAAGAAACTTTTTAGTAAAAACTTTCGTCGTGTGTACAGGGCATAATAAAAATACCAATCGAAGCAAAATTTTATTTATAAAATGGATTATTTTACGCTAAGTATAGTATCCGGCAATTAATTTAATTATGTATTGCATATTTAAAAACTATTTGGTGTGTAAGGTTGCTAGGTACGTAGGTATTTACCAAGTATTGACATAATATAAAGAAACCAATTACCTATACCCGTCCTTTCTACATGTTCACATTCAGCCCTTATTTGTGTACCTACGTCCGTTCAATCTGAAAAGTCATTGAGTTCCGTAGAGCCCATTTAAAATACAAACAGTGTTTTGTTAGATACACACGCAGATTTAAACAACTGAGTCCTTTTCAGTTCCACTGTTAAAAATAATTGCATTAAGTTTCCGTCGTGTTTCTTTGTTTTTTGTGCGGCCTTCAGATGTTCGTAGAAAACAACGAAACATCAAATCAACCGAAAACAAATCCCGAACGGTTTCGATGACAACGAGGCTAATTTTTTGGCAAAGCTTTTGGCTTCGGAATAAAGTCAAAGGCAAGAAGTCTACAGGAACTGTGCGTGTGTGTATGTGTGTGTGTGTGAGGTTGTAGATGGCGTATGTCACACATAGAAGATTGCACGGCCTACTGGAGATGAAGCGACCTGCCTCCGGCAACCAGGACCGGAATAGGGATTTTTCAAAATATAAAAATATAAAAAAGTATAATAATGCCATTTTTACCCAGTTCACACAAGGTTTCTATGAGGATTAAATTTTGAATAAAATAATCTTGATTAGAAATATTATTTTCAAATAGGGCGCTACTAAATTGAATCGTCTATAAGTCTTGGTAAAGTTGATTGCATAAGTCGTGGGTTCGAATCTTGGTCAGGCGTGATACTTTAATTTTAATCGGTAATATCTCGAAGTTGGATTTCAATTATGGAAATACAGACATTCACTGTTTTGAAGATTTTTTCTTTATTTTATTGACTTTAATTGCGTCTTGACAATTAATGGGCGAGATTCAGCAAAGGCTGTTTTTCCATTTAATTTACTTTCGAAAGCCGTTGCGACAACCACTAGCCTGTGTTCGATAGTTTTGTGGAAATGATCAGTTACGTGATCAATAAAACTACTAAAAGGCGCAATTATTGCAATAGTTAACAAATAGAAACACCAATTTCACCACTCATGTCATGGACCAGTTAAATGTGATCTACAAACTGTGACGATAAGGAAAGATGGCAATTCCCAGGCACGTGTTACTCGTATCAGAGCATCTTCAAGAATGCCGATAAACGACTCACACCTAGCTCGTAATCGAACAAACAAACACGATCATAACTTCATTAGCACACTTGCATTCTTATATCATTAATTATTATTACAATCAACATGATTGCTAACCAAGACATATACAAGTGAAATGCGAACATAGGGAAATATATGTCAATTGAATTATCATGCTAGGCATCTTGATATACGTGGAATACTGTCAATGTCAAAGTAGCTGTCATATTATTGAAATTTTTATTTTACCCGTGGCATAATTCTTTGGCCAGATAGGTCTCCGAACTTAGCTCTCCAAGATTTTTCTTGTGGTGTTATAATAAATCTAAAATTTATAGTTGTCAAGAAGAAAGAGTGACAACCCTTGATGAACTTCAAATTAAAATTTTAGATGCATTTGCAACAATTACGCCACAAATGTTTAATAATGTTAGAACTGGATTTTATAATCGTTTAGGCTACTGTTTGGCAGAGGAAGGAAATTTGTTTGAATATTTATTGTAAATTCTAATTTTATAATTTATCTAACAATTAAAATAAATATGTTCCTGCGTTTTTTCATAGTAATTACTTTTACTATACTAACATTCAACATGCATTTTTAGATTTTATAATTTTTTCTGTTATTCATTACTCTTTTTGTCAGACAAATTGACATTACTTCGTTTTGTGACACTACTACATAATATATCAAGATATTTGGAATGAAAGTTCGATTGTCATGTACGTTTCTTATGTTCGCATTTCACCTCCACCAACCTGTATTACAATTCGTGGATGAAATTTCTCGGGAAAATTCCTCCTAGTTCGGTTCTGCGTGCTATTTTCCAGCCGGTGGAAAATCGCGCCATATATAATATAGGCGGATTCGTTTCCTCACAGAACAAGACTGAGCCGAATCCTCTCGGCTGTGCGCGTTTTATACCAGTCAAGAATCTGCACAAAGTGAGCTCAACTTTCAGGAAATTCGGATTTGTTACAGAGAATTGCGCGCATTTGCCTACATAGGGGAGACGCAGCCCAGTTGACTCATTGCTGCAAACTTTATTAAGTGGAATGGAAGGGTATGATAAATGAGACACGAACGTATGGAAGAGAATGGAAATAGTTTAGGTATTTACATTTTAAATAATTTTTTACATGGGAGACATATTAGAATATGTAACTCGGTTAAACTTATATAGTGGGATTCTGTAAAAATTTGTTGTTACTATAGATCCATAAAATTGTAAATATTAAACAAAATCGCAATGAACATTTTTATATTTGTCTATAAACTTTGATGTGATTGTGTTCAATATTTAAAGATTTACAAATTTGTAAAACTTACAGATTTGCACAGAATCACACCACTAGTTCTATTCTATACTGTAAGGAAATTTTTGAAACTTGGCTTTACCTATAAAAGAATATCCTTAAATTGTGACTAAACCCGTGCGTCAGAAAATTTGAAAATAATTTTACTCATAGAAGAGTATTCAGGAAATTGGACGTATGTGACGATTTTTCGTCCACGATAATTTAAACAGTATCAAACCTTTAATAACAAAATTTCATATTTAGGGTTTTAATAAGGATCTTAACACCGGATAAGAATTTGGTAGAAATTCGCAAACCGGAAATAGTACTTTTTGAACCTTGATATAGTTTTTCTTAAATAAATTGGTACATTTTTTATTTATGACAATTTTTGCAATTAAAAATAAAAGATAATATAATTATCTATGGGTACAGTTAATTTTAAATATAATTTGCTTAATCTGGTAATATTTAACAATAAAATAAAGTACAATTAATATTCTATTTTTTAAAATTCCAGTATCTTGTTGTCCATGATCATATGAAATTTGTTTCTACACAAAATTATTATGACAGTGGCAGTACAGTTTACATCTTTTGTTCGCAACTTGGTATACATATTACATGAACATGAAACTATTAAAATGTAAGTAAAACTATTTATTATATTAAATGAATAAGCAGAATTAGGCGAGAGGTCGTATGCTGGCCATAGCAGATTTTTTTGAGCTTGATATGAAATTTGAAAAAAGTGTATTTTTTAAAAACACGGCCTTAAAATTTAATATGAACATAGACTGCATGAAATACCTCGCGCGGCGTGTTTCAGAGTGCAATTACGATTCTTTTTGCGCGATGGCATACAGGTTACCGTCTGCAATATTAATAAATTTCGCTCTGTAGTCAAATGCAAGTAATTTCTAAAAAGTCATTACAAACTTTGTGTTTGAAACGTGCAGCAAACAAATATAATGTCCATGTTTGAACGCAGTTGACTTTTTTTCACTAGTTTATTGTCTCCAGGGAGCGCACATTGAAATGAGCACTCGGTGTGAAAAAATCTCGATAAAATAAATTAAAAACCTTTGTTTATATTTACACCGCGATCCGAATCTCTTGATTGGATGTAGCATTGTTGTATTGATTAATAGAGGCCGTATTTCAATTGTTATCACTGCTGAAATTTCATTTTTTGATAAGATTATTTTTTTGCGCATGAGGAGGTTCTGATGTGTCGTTTAATCACCAATAACTCTCATGAAAAATTTTACAATACCAGTACTGGACTTATACAATTAACAGTTTGTAGTTTGAAGCTTTATTTACATCATACTACAGTCAATAGCTTGAGTTCATTATGTTTAATATTTTTAACAATAAAGGACCAAGATTTGAGCCTTGTGGGACACCCATTTACCTTTTTACCTCTCGCCTCATATTCTATATGAGTTTTTAGTAGATAACCACGTTTTAGGGTCTCTAGAATACGAATTTAATATTTTCCCGATGATGTCTGTGTGTGTGTGTGTGTGCGCGTATGTATGTATGGACGTATGAATTATGTGACGATTTTTCGTCCACGATAACTTAAAAAGTATCAAACCTTTAATAACCAAATTTCATATTTAAGGTTTTAATAAGGATCTTAACACCGGATAAGATTTTGGTAGAAATCCGCAAACCGGAAGTAGTACTTTTTGGAACTTGATATAGTTTTTCTTAAATAAATTGGTACATTATTTATTTATGACAATTTTTGAAATTAAAAATAAAAGATAATATAATTATCTATGGGTACAGTTAATTTTAAATACAATTTGTTGAATCTGGTAGTATTTAGCAATAAAATAAAGTGCAACTAAGTACCAATCTTGTTGTCCATGATATGAAATTTGTTTTTACTCAAAATTTGAATTATAATGACAGTGACATGAGAGTTGACATCTTTTGCTTGCATCTTGGTTTACATATTACATGAACATGGAACTATTAAAATGTAAGTAAAACTATTTATTAGATTAGTAGAATAAGCAGAATTAGGCGAGAGGTCGTGTACTGGCCACAGCAGATTTTTTATTATTTATCTTAGTGGCAGTAGTATTAGTATTGAATATAAGGTATAATTATACATTAAAGATATCAGTATCAATATTATAATAATACCCTGTTCACACGAGGAAAGTTTTCACTAAAAAGTTTCTTGAAAAGATGTCAAAAAAAATCTGCTGTGGCCACCACACGACCTCTCGCCTAATTCTGCTTGTTGTACTAATCTAATAAATAGTTTTACTTACATTTTAATAGTTTCATGTTCATGTACTATGTAAACGATAATGTAAACTAATATGCAAGCAAAAGATGTCAACTGTACTGTCACTGTCATAATAATTCAAATTTTATGTAGAAACAAATTTCATATCATGGACAACAAGATACTGGAATTTCAAAAAAATAGAATATTAATTGTACTTTATTTTATTGTTAAATACTTCCAGATTCAGCAATTTGTATTTATAATTAACTGTACACATAGATAATCACAATTTCTTTTATTTTTAATTGCAAAAATTGTCATAAATAAATAATGTACCAATATATTTAAGGAAAACTTTTCGAAACTTCTAAAAGTACTACTTCCGGTTTGCGGATTTCTACCAAAATCTTATCCGGTGTTAAGATACTTATTAAAACCTTAAATATGAAATTTGGTTATAAACGGTTTGATACTTTTTAAGTTATCGTGGACGAAAAATCGTCGGTTCATACAAACGCACACACACACACACACACAGACATCATCGTGAAAATAGTAAATTCGTATTCTAGAGACCCTGAAACGTGCTTATCCACCAAAAACTCATACTCGAAAATTTTGACCCATTACAATACCTCTCTTATAGAATATGAGGCGAGAGGTAATATATGAATTAAAAATTGTACTAAAATTACCTATTGGCTGATTATGGTAAATAAAAATACTGCCCTGTTCATACAGCGAAAGTTTTTACTAAGAAAAGTAAAACAAGTGCTAGGAGCTGTCATAAATAAACTGTCAATACCGTTCATACGGGGAATGTAATTATTTTTATCTACTACCATTGTAACTACATAGGTAACTGTAGTGAGTTAAACTCCTCCAAAAAAACACACTATTGTAGTATAATGAGTCTATTATTTAACACTACTGTACTGTCACCACCTACAAATGTGAGGTTAGATTAATATTTTAATGAAAAAATTTGAACACAAATTAAGTCGTAGATAAAACGTTGTATTTGATTAATTAACTCAGATAATTATAGACTCGCCTACAGCTCGTGCATAAACTTCCATCCTCTTGAATTATAGCCTACATTATATGCTCGTTACATAATAATTGTAGTCACATTATAAGACGGCCTATAATTTAACAAATAAAAATTCAAATAATCTTGTTTAAAGAATGTATATTACAACCTGTAAAGAGAACAAACTTCAGTGTCAATGTCTCCCCGGAAGTGCGTCGTTTCCGGGCAGTTCCGGCCACGGCCACCTCTGCTCTGCTGTAATCCACGTAACTGAGCGATGCATAATTGAATTAGGTGTATTGCATTGGACTTGCAGCGGATTTAGCAGGTATTAGGAGACAGTAAAGGAACGTTGATTATGTGATCACCACTTAATTTATGAACAGTCGTAGTACAATCGCATGGCCACTCGAGCGCGTGGATCGTGGTGTAATTGGTCAAGAGAAATGATTTGATTATTGGGTAATTGACAAAGATGTTCAAAGCGGGCGATTCAATTCGTTTCTGCTTGATTTACAAGAGATTAAGGCGCTACACTTGTGCCAAAAATATAGTGCAAAAGGGAACTTACTTGATGCGAAATCGGACAAGTTATGGGCAAAAAGCACAAAAATACCAATTTTTTTCAAAACTTCATAACTTCGTGCCAAATTATCGCACGTACTTGAAATTTTGAGAAAATTGAAGAAAAAAGATCATACTTTATAGTCCTGTTGGGCAATAAGGTCCACGATTTTTTTTACTCACGCTACAAGTTGCTACAATTGAACATTTTTCAGTCAAAAACGGGTTTGGTGGCAGATTAACTTACAGGGCCGAATAGAGAAACCTTCAACGTTCTCGGAAATCCAAAGTTATGGCCAAAAACCTCAAAAATACATTTTATTTCAAAAATTCATAACTTCGCGACAAATAATCGTAGGTACTTTAAATTTTGCGGACCTTGAAGAAAAAGTCTGATCTTTATTACCCTGTTGGCCAATAAGGTCCACGATTTTTATGACACTGCGTATGAGTTGCCAAAGTTGGACCTTTTTGGACATCAGGTACAGGTGTTTTTCTTAGGGAGGCGAGAGGGAGTGTAGTGGATTTTTGTCACATTGGCTATCATTAAAGATAAGACTTCAACGTTTTCAGAACTCGAAGATTCATCCAATTTCGTCGAAATGCAGCCGAGATATCGCACTTTGAAATTTTGTCATTTTTGGTGCATTTTCAAGTGGTGCGTTTTTATTTTCCTTGAGTGTATATTTCAAACTGAAATCTTGTTAGAACACCTACACTGTTCATATTTTATATTTTATATATAGGTAGAGTGGTTTACATAATTTAAAGTTAAATCCTTACTTGTTACACATCATTGTAAAGATGAATTTATTTAGAATTTTATTTCGTAAAAATATACAGGCTGTTCCATTTAAAAAATCAAAGTTAAATATTTTCTGGAAAATTAGTAAGCCTTGGAAAACCCTGTATATTGTGTTGTATCTTAATATTAAATAGTATATTATATATTGAGGGACTAAAGTGCATGATTTAATCCTGAGGGTGAGGGAAATAATCACCTGAAGGATTAAAGGTACTTTAGTCCTGTGGTATATACGCTATTTTTGCACTTCATCCTCAAACTAATACAAAATAGTTTAAAAGAATACACATTTTGTAATTTTGACAGTTAATTTTATGACAAATATTTATATTGTTATCATAGATACTCTGTAACAAATAGCACGTATTTACTTGACAACGGGATTAATTAATTCAATTTCTTGACAACGGGATTAAATATGAAAACTAATCCCTTGGGATCAAATTAAGAACCTTAGTCTCTAAAAATAAAGACTAAAGAAGAGTTTTAGTCCCGGCAGTGCAAAAACACATTATATTAGTCAACAATTTAAAAGTATAAATGTATATTTCCGCAAAAATCTGAATCAGCCCGGAGGGTACATACACATTTGATTTCACTGCTGGATTTTGCCCGTATTAAATCGTAATTAAGTCTGGGTTGTAATTCAGTGGTTCCGTGACAAAAACCCTGGACAATGGTTCTAAAACGCTAACGATCTCGCCCGTGCATTATTCACACAGAGAGATGAACAAGTCCACACTTCAAAGGTATTGTCCTTAGAGGAATTTTACTGTTTTTTGTCTAGGATATTCAATTCCGTTAAAAGGACTGCGGGGAATCCTGTGACCTACTTGGGTTTTGCTTGAATTCATTATAAGATGTATCAATCATCCCTGGATAGAACACACTTTTCATTATTAGCTAAGAAGACTCTAATCTTGACTAGAATTTGTCCACGTTTTTTCCGAATTCCTAGAATACTTTCGATTTTTTTCTATTACACTGTTCCCCAGTACTACAGCTGCCTGAAACCAGCCTGAAACTCGTACTTTGCCGCATCCTAGCAAAGCAATGTCAGTTGAAAAATACTGTAAAAGTGTTTTCGTTGCGAGTTAACTGTCAGACCATTATTGACTTCAAGATAATGTTTTTATAAACATTTAATAGAGAAAGTATAGATCTACAGATGTGCATTTTTAAAATTTTCAAAATTAATTTATATCATGCGATATAACCGTGTAAAGTATGCATAAAATGGATTTTTTTGGTTAATTTTTCGGAATTTTTATAATCATGTGGAATTTTTTAATTAAAATTTTAAAAAAATCTATTCTTTCTTTATTAAATCCTGGTTGAAATAAGATTTTACTATTCTTGTACTGGCCACAAAACACTCGCTACGTTAGTAAATTTTATGCTGGATTTTGGTTCACATTCCAGTTTAACTTCATAAAAATCTGCTCTGTATTGTACTGTCCACTAACAACCATGAGTGAGTTGACGGCTAGTGACCGCACACACGGTATATTATACAGGGTTTTCCATTCATTATCACAGAACTGAAATAATTTATTCAAATTTCCTAATTTGAGTTTCAAGGTTTTTTCATTAATATTTAATAATATTTATTAATATTTCATTTTCAAATGGAATTTCATAACTTTACTATTCTATCTATTATACAATCAACAACCCAGCGATTTCAAAAATGTGTTCCTAGTAATAATAATTATATTACGAGAACACTAGTTTCATAAAAATGTCTGTGTGATCTTTTTGTTTTTAAATCAAACTGTTTTGTCACTGTTTTCAAATGGAATATCATAACATTACGATTCTATCCATTATACAATCAACAATCCAGCGATTTCAGAAATGTGTTTCTAGTAATAATAATTATGAGGTTGGAAATATGAATAAATCCTAGTTATTTGGATGACTGGCTTTATTGTAAAACATAGTTATAACTTTTGCGACGTTTCAACCAGGATCTTGGTCATTCTCAAGCAGAAGTTAACATGTGGCTAATTTGAAAAATTACATTATATGAAATATTACTTAAAAAACTAAATTGTTGGAGTGTGTACACACCCCAAGAATCCAACTTCAGAATTCCAATTTCGGCTAATTTAACAATTCAAAAATGAAAATAGATATTTATACACCAAGTGAGATACATGAATGTTTATTCAAGAGAAGAAAGTTTAGCCCCCGAGCCCAAAGGGCGAGTGGGATAATTTCTTCGAGTGAATAAACATTCGTATCTCACGTGGTTTATACAATATTATATTCAATTTTGACGAAATTATTTCAAATATATGAATTATAAATTTATTTTGACATACCTAACAAAAAAAAAACTAATCAAAGTAGTCGTTAGTGGCAAGTTGTCATTGTTTTTATGCATTTTTGACGTAATAATAACAATTTGAAACGTCAGAGTGATTTAAAAATGTGTTGAGTGATTTAAAAAAAAGAATTCACTTGTGAATAAACATTTATTTCAAGTTGTTGCTATGGAATTAATAATAGCAGTTTAAAACGTCAAAATTGAATAAAAATAATAATAATTATATAACGAGAACACTAGTTTCATAAAAATATCTGTGCACTTATAAATTGAAATGTGCTTGTTCATTTAGTTCCTCGGTGTTAGTTTATCTCTGACGAAACAGGACGTCGTAGCGCCACCGCCGCTGCGTGGAAAATAGAAACTAATACTTGTCGTAACCGCGCCGCGACGCTCCTACGCTACATCCGGCCGTCGGCGATGGAATTAGTTTGAATAAATAAAGAGATGTATACAGTGTAAGCAGTTTAATTTCCAGCGGCGAACTTGAGAAATGTTTGGATTTATTATTCGCTTTGCGGCGTTGGTACTCTTCAGTCGTCGTCGGGATTAGCGGAGAGAATATAAATTATGATGGATGCTAATATTCTTTCCCAACGATTCCTTTTTATTTTGGATTAGCGTTTCATTATCATTTGAAGAGATTTAGATTCGGGTGTTTGACAGCTTAATGAAATGTCTTTCACTGCGCTCTCACCGAATTGTTTTCGCAATTCGTTACAGAGATAGATTTACCTCTGATGAGCCTTTTATCCACAAGACGATAACAATATATTAATAGTGATTGTACGACGCATTTTCAAACTATTATTTCCCGTGATTTTTTTTACAAGATCCTTTTATTGCAATGACATATTTTTCGTGATTTCTTTTTTCTAGTAACCTAACCTAATCTAACGTAAACTTACCTAACTTAAATTAGATAATAATAGACAAATGCAGAATGACGTCATAACCAGGAGGCAACCTATTCCATCTTCGCTTTTGCATATTTTTGATTACATTTTAACAATTTCTGCCAAAACGTAATTTCAATAATATTTTCATGATACAAAATATGTTGACACTGACAGTTACGTTTAAAGTTAATATCCTCCTGAGTTAATATAAAACACAATTTTGATAGCTACCTTCTGACAAAGTCATTTTTTATGGATTCGTCGATTTTATTAGAAAAAATTATCATTAGGAAATGCATTATTCCCAGGGTTGAAAAAAAAACATGTTTTTTTTAATTTTAAACAAAACATTTATTTTTTACTGTTTAAAACTGTTTTTTTGGTTTAAAACATGTTTTTAACTCTGCACAAAAAACATGTTTTAAACAACAAAAATGCATGTTTAAAACATGTTTTAAACAGGATATCTGTTTTAAATAAATATTATTTCCATCGAAATATGTCGCCAATGCTACTTTTTGTGCGAGGACGGGGATTTACATTGCTCTAGCTGCGTAGCTAGGAGTCACCGATGGTCGGTAGTTGAATTTGTTTTGTTTGTGTTATGCTTCGTGAATGGATTTCGATATCATTTTTAAACACCTGATTTAAAACACAGTTTAAAACATGCATTAAAACATTAGGCCGTGTTTTAAACATGTTTAAAACAAATTGTTTTAAACATAACAACCCTGATTATTCCACTCTTTTCCCTACTACTACGGCTGCCTGAAACCAGCCCGAAACTCGTACTTTGCCGCATCCTAGCTAAGCAATGTCATTTTTGAAGTCGAAAAATACAGTAAAAAAGTTTTCGTTGCGAGTAAACTATCAGATTAATATTGACTTCCGGATAATGATTTTATAAACATTTAATATAGATGTGCGTTTTTTAAATTTAAAAAATTATTTCTATCATGGGATACCCGTGTAAATTTTGATTAAATTAGAATTTTTATATTTTTAATTAAAAATTTAAATAGACACGTCTGTAGATCCATTCTTTCTCCAATTAATCCTTATTGAAATAAAATTTGACCACAAAACACTCGCTACGTTAGTACATTTTATGTTGGATTTTATTAGAATTATGTTGTACGTCCTAGATACATAAATATGTAAACTATATTGTTTGTACTTTAATCAATAAGGTATTAGACTAATTTCATGCTTTGTTTCAAGTAATCATTAATCATTTTTGGTTCAATTTCTTCTGGTATATCGATGGTTAGATATATTTTGTAGGTTACATAGTAGAATAATTTATTTAATCTCCCAGTGTATATAATTCCAGTAATAGTGAAAAACATCGAGTCACGCGATGTAATTTTTAAATGTCATTTATGCAATATGACACTGCATTATTACACATGTGTTAAAATTAAATTAATGACCGCAGAAGTTAGACATGCATGAAGAGGGAATGGTTTCATTGTTCCCTGGAAAATAAACTTGTATATTAATTTAATTCTTTCGCTTACTAAAATCAAATAAATTAGTATTTTCCTCTTTTTATTCGACTGTTGTAAAGTTGTACATTGTATTGTTGCACTGAAGTACGTTTCGAAGTAAATATTTAAATAAAAGTTTCGTAAAGAGCAAAACAAACAAAGAACAACACGGAACATAAATATAGTTGAGTGGAGTATACTTTTTGTTTTCGAAACGACTAATTGGCAAACATTTGTCGTACAAGTACTTCATCAAAAGTTAATTAGCAACTATACACATTGAGGGGGAACTTATTTGCGTTTTGGCACATTCTGACAAGTTGTCAAATTATTTTTAACGCAGAAGAATTTTTGATTTAACGTTGAGAAGAAAAAACACGTTTTGAACACCAGTAGTTGAATTTAATAAGAAATTATGAAGCTCGTCTTCTTTATGTTCAATTTAATATCAAATTGACCCACAGTATGTGAGGCTGACACACCTAAATTGAATAAAAGGCGAGATACATTATACTTTTTTCGTCTTGACTTTAGTTCGAGATTTATCCGCCATTTCTATACATGATTTAAAAACTAGGGAGAGCAGTCTGAAGTTGGAGAGCTAATCGTTTTTGATTGGTTGCTGTCACACCAGTTTTACACCAAATTAGTTTTGTGTTCTGAGTGTTCTCCATCTTGTCTCGTCAGCTGTTGTCATTGTTAGTGGCTGTTTCGTTTCACCGTGGTTTTAGGTTATAAAATGAACTGTCAAATTTTGCCACAAAAATCTATTTTTTTATAGTGATATTTTTCTCGTATTTATCACAATGTAAATATGGTTCAGCGAGACAACTTCAAATCTCTCTGCCTAGTTTTTAAATCAAGTATTGTACAAGTATAATGTAAACCAGAAATTTCCATCCAAGTTTCGTTCGATTTCCATACCTTTTTACCTCTCGCCTCATATTCTATAAGAGAGGTATTGTAATGGGTCAAAATTTTCGAGTATGAGTTTTTGGTGAATAAGCACGTTTCAGGGTCTCTAGAATACGAATTTACTATTTTCACGATGATGTCTGTGTGTGCGTGTGTGTGTGTGTGTGCGTTTGTATGAACCGACGATTTTTCGTCCACGATAACTTAAAAAGTATCAAACCGTTTATAACCAAATTTCATATTTAAGGTTTTAATAAGTATCTTAACATCGGATAAGATTTTGGTAGAAATCCGCAAACCGGAAGTAGTACTTTTAGAAGTTTGGAAAAGTTTTCCTTAAATATATTGGTACATTATTTATTTATGACAATTTTTGCAATTAAAAATAAAAGAAATTGTGATTATCTATGTGTACAATTAATTATAAATACAAATTGCTGAATCTGGAAGTATATAACAATAAAATAAAGTACAATTAATATTCTATTTTTTGAAATTCCAGTATCTTGTTGTCCATGATATAAAATTTGTTTCTACATAAAATTTGAATGATTATGACAGTGACAGTACAGTTGACATATTTTGCTTGCATATTGGTTTACATTATCGTTTACATATTACATGAACATGAAACTATTAAAATGTAAGTAAAACTATTTATTAGATTAGTAGAATAAGCAGAATTAGGCGAGAGGTCGTGTGGTGGCCACAGCAGATTTTTTTAAAGGTACATCTGTAGGTCCATTCGTTCTCTATTAAATCCTTGTTAAAATATAATTTTACCATTCTTGTACTGGCCACAAAACCCTAGCTATGTTAGTACATTTTATACTGGATTTTAGGAGGTAGACGGGTGTCTTAAAAGCTTTGACTCGGCAAAAATCAAAGATTTTCGATTGAATATGCATAGTTCGGAAATATTAATATGAAACTCGAACGAATCTCGAATGAAAATCGAACTAAAAATCTAGCGTGAATCTAGACGAAAAAATATAAAAGGTTAAATCGATGATGATGTTTCTGTGAAAGTGTGAGACATTTTTCTCGTCGGTTAGCTAATCAAATAACGTTGTATAAACACATCTCAGCAAGCTGCGCTGTATCTCTCTTCGTGTAGAGTTTTGTTAATTTCACAATTAATTCCATTAAATCCGCCGCCGCTCGTCCTAATCTCATCTCGCGAGTTCCACGGCCGCCCTGATGTCGAATTGCTGCGCACCCGTCAAACTTTTATAACTCCATTCCGGACAGAAATGTCGTCGGATTTTCATTTTCTATTAATTTTCTTCTTCCGCGATGAATCAATTTAATTAAATTCTGCGAGGAAACAGGGACGGAGACACGACGCGAACATTTTTGTTCGAAACGTTTGTTGAATTTTATTAAGAGGCCCGTCTACTACTTAAAATACAGCATAAAATGTACTAACGTAGCGAGTGTTTTGTGACCAGTACAAGAATGGTAAAAATTAACTTCGACAAGGATTTAATAGAGAAAGAATGGATCTACAGATGTACCTTTTTAAAATTTTGATAAAAAAATTGTACATGAATACAAAAATTTCGAAAAATTTTATGCAAACTGTACACGGTTATATCTCATGATACAAATTAATTTTTAAATTTTTAAAAAGGCACATCTGTAGATCAAGTCTTTCTGTATTAACTGTTTATAAAAACATTATCCAGAAGTCAATAATAATCTGACAGTTTACTCGCAACGAAAACACTTTTACAGTATTTTTAACTTCAAAATGGCATTGCATAGTTAGGATGCGGCAAAGTACGAGGTTCGGGCTGGTTTCAGGCAGCCCTAGTAGTGAGGAAAAGAGGGGAATGAAAAAAAAGTAAAATCGAGAGTATTCTAGGAATTCGGTAAAAACGTAGACGACACGCTTAAATTGTATTTACCGAAATCTATAAGTAACTCTAGAATGGCTGTACTCTTCAATCATGGTATGCTGAATAGTTTAGAAAGTTGCAACTAAAAATTTATTTTTATTGAACAATATTAGGTAATTTCAAATCTTTCAAGATTCTGAATCTTGGAAAAAATATATTCACAGTTTTGAAGCACTCAATAAATTATAAATACTTCTTTTTCAAGGCTCATTGAAGATTAAATTTAGCGGCACCGCAATATAACTGGTAATTCTCACTAGAATTATTTTTCCAAAATACAGAATCTTGAAAGAATCTTCAAAGAATCCTCGTAAATGTTAAAACACTTGTCTAAAATAGCGCCCTGTTTGAAATTCCCCGGATGTAACATTGTCTTGAAGGCAAGGCTTGAATTAAGCGATCCGTCTAGGTTTTTTCCGATTTCCTACAATAGGTACTCTAGAGTCTAGATTTTGCTTTGTTTTCTATTCCACTCTTTTCCCCACTATTACGGCTGCCTGAAATCAGCCCGAAACTCGTACTTTGCCGCATCCTAGCTATGCAATGTTATTTTGAAGTTGAAAAATACTGTAAAAATGTTATCGTTGCGAGTAAACTGTCAGATTATTATCGACTTCAGGATAATGTTTTTATAAACATTTAATAGAGAAAGAATGGATCTACAGATGTGCCTTTTTAAAATTTTAAAAATTACTTTCTATCATGAATTATAACCGTGTAAAATTTGCATAAGCTGGAATTTTTTTTTTGAATTTTTCGGAATTTTTATAATCATGTACATTTTAAAAAGATCTGTAGGTAGATCTATTCTGTCTTTATTAAATCCTTGATGAAATAAAATTTGACCATTCTTGTACTGGCCACAAAACATTCGCTACATTTTATGTTGGATTTTAGGAGGTAGACGGGCCTCTTAATACAAAAAGTCTTTTCTGGCAAGGGGTAAAATCAGGTACGATTTTATATATACTCTCGAACTAATAGTAGTTTTACAGAATTTTTGTTTACAGTGTAGGTATGTTTATTTTTATTTAAGGCTGCTATAAACACTTCTATAAGAATCTATATGTTAGATTCTTATTTTTTATTGCAGTGAATGAACCTTAAAAAAGTTATGTTTGTAAAATTGTCTATTATTTAATTTTTGGAGTAAAAGGGTAGAATTATCCGTGTCTACGCCACTGGATTGTCTTCGCAAAGCTGAATCTGGATCCAGAATCGAGTTTACTCGTATATTTTAATCCTGTTGTCTTTGTTAATATAATTGAGAATTTGATTTAATATTATTTTCGTGTTATCGGATACGGCGGCTCTCCTATTCATTAAACTTTCAAGTCGTGTAATTCTCTTTGTTATATATTTCTTCATTAAAGCCCTTTGTGCGTCTCTCAATTAATATCTTCTTACTTAAAAAAATGTGATTTCAGTTGCTCGTTATCGCGTGTAATATTACAGCTGAAAAGAAAGCAGAAGATATTGGAATTAAAAGTTTCAACTTTAAATCCTCCTGTCATTTTGTCTGCGAACAAATTGAAAATATTCTTAGAGATTACGAGAAAAGTTATTTTTCTTTCTGACTTATTATTCAATTCCATCAGCCTCTGATAATCGGACCTCCTAAAACCCTCACAAACGTCTGTCACACTCTACACCCTAACTTAATAATCAAATGAAATATTAGAGTTAATTCACTAAATAACCATTTACGTTCGGTTAGCGGTCTACTGTGCTTTATAGGGTTCGGTTTTGTTCCGGTTTTCATATTTCTTCTTGAAATGAAATGAATCGGTTACCGGATTTCTAAAATGCAGTTCAAGGTCCGGTTTCGGTTCAATAATTTATTAAATAACGTGCAAAAACTTTGTTCCAGTTTTGGTCTAATATCGTAATAAATTTCAGAAAATATCTAAAAAAATTAAAATCTAAACTGGATTATAAAAAAACGAACCCGTAAAAACAAAGTTTTTCACTATAAATCCTTTATATATAAGACTCGATCCGAATTTATTTAAATTTTTGTTTTTGAAATAGATCGGTGTAGTACATTTTGAGATTGCTAGCTACCATTTTGTTTCAAGATGGCATGAATTGTCCATGAGATGTTTAAAAATATCTTATTCTTGTACTTTAAGTGATGTTACGTAAGTCTATCCTAGCCACATCCTGAGTACGATCAAATATTACAATACAAACATCTCAGAGTATTACATGGGATGCATAATTGTGATATTGTTACCAAATTACAACATTGGGATGTAACATAGATAATGTTACCAAGGGCGGACATTAGCAATCGCAAAGATATTAATAGGATGTTAATGGGCAAATATAGCAAGTAACAAGCCGGGATGTACACATTCTTGAAATGTTCTGGGAATTTTATTTTGTCAAGTGGGCTATGTTTCAAGACAGATTCTTAGCTATTACTGTACCAAATTTGAACGCAATAGTTACATTTTACAGTACATTTTGAGATATCTGTCCGCCATTTTGTTTCAAGATGGCGGACTGACATTTTAATATATCTACATCATAAGTTAGATCCTTGGCTATTACTGTACTAAATTTGACTGCAATCGGTGCAGTACATTTTGAGATAGCTAGCCGCCATTTCGTTTCAAGATGGAGGGGAATCTGAAATTTTGCCAAAGTATGAACTTTGGTTAGGTGACAAAAGTCTATTTGCAAAATTTCAGCAAGTGGGTCATTTTTGACTTTTGTTTTTTGCCGTAGAGATGACGATGAAGTTAATGATTTAAAAATTACAACAATTTTCGTAAAAAGATTAATAAAATTTTCAAAAAACGGTTTCAAGCATCGGTTTGGTTCCGGTTATTATTTAACGTGAAAGTATTATACCCAGTTTGGGTATGGTAGCAATACATACTGTCAGTTACGGGTATAGTCATGATATAAAAAAATAGGTTCACCACAGAGGAAATTTTTGTGCAATATTATACTGAAATATATTTATTATATTAACAAAATATTGTATTACCAAATCCACTATAACCATAAACTCTATAATAATAACGAAATATGAATATTCGAATCTTTGCCCGCGCTGAGCAGGCTATAGCAGTGCCACCGCGTCTCGGTCAAACTATACACGTTTTTATTAATTACAACAATTAGCCGCTTATCGTTTGTCCGTCTCTATGCGCCAGCAACGGCAGCATTTGTTACTACCGATCAAGGACTGGCGGCCATTGTCAAGATGCTACGTTGTTGTTTATCTGTCAACAATCAACAACTTTCACTTTGTTTAGTTGACATCTGACAGTGAAGTAGTGAGTGACACTTTGGTGGTGACGTAGTGACGTGTTTCAAGTGTTTGTGAATTGAGAAAACGATGGACGATGCTTATTTGAAGCTTGCTGTGGGTGGCAGATTTTGGACGAGTTTTGCAAGGTTCGTTTTGCAACGTTTTCATTTATATTTTTACCAGTACTCAGCATGGTTTACTGTAAGTTATTTTCTTAGGAGTGGTACTTAAATCTGTTTTAGTATTAGGTATACAAGAAGTTCAAACAATCTTATATACAATATAGAAGGTTTCAAAATATATACAATGTTTTTAATAGCTAACCTAACAAACTAAATACCAAACATGAGTTTTCATTTTTATCAGCTAGGTTATTATTTATCCAGAACACTATCTGAAGGTATTATTTACTATCCTTAAATTCATGTGTATTGAGTATACATAAATGTATCTATACTTACCTATGCTATATGTAACATTGTGTTTATGCCTAGTGCACACTGAGAAACTTTTTGACATGTTTCCTGGAAAAAGTTTCCGGAAACTTCAAAGTTTTAACGGCGCCTATAAAAATGAGGCGTTTTCAGGAAACATTGTGAAGTGCAACTAACTTCTTATTTGTCAAATCGTCAAATGTGACATGTGATCATAAACATATTTATTGTTTTTAAAAAAAATCTCCATTTTCTGGAAACTTTTTTCAGGAAACTTTGTGAAAAGTTTCCCCGTGTGCACTAGGCATAAAGTGGCTCGTCTACCTCTTAAAATTCAACATAAAATGTACTAACGTAGCGAGTGTTTTGTGGCCAGTACAAGAATGCTCAAATTTTATTTCAACAAGGATTATGTACTTCAAGGATCAGTTTGTTTATAGTTGTGCCTTTTGAAAGTTGTAATAAAAAAATAGTTCATGATTATAAAAATCCGAAAAATTATTGAATATTTCCAATTTATGTAAGCCTTACACGGTTATATCTCATAATAGAAATTATGCACATCTGTAGATCCATTCTTTCTCTATTGAATGTTAAAAACATTATTTAGAAGTCAATACTAATAGTTTACTCGCAACGAAAACACTTTTACAGTATTTTTCAACTTCAAAATGACATTGCATTGGTAGAATGCGACAAAGTACGAGTTTCGGGCTGGTTTCAGACAATTGTGGTAGTGGGATAGGAATTCGGAAAATCGTAGAGGACTTGACAAGGGAACGATTATATTTTATTCCGTTTAGTTCTCCTCTGGTATCGAATGAAAGAATATGACGTGTTTCTGTAACTCCGGGTTCCGGCGCTGCAGTCGTAAAACTCCGGTGATTTACTACGTGCCAGACTCGCAGGATAAAAGTTTTGTCCTTTTTTAAAAGGTACAACGGTAGCTACTTACGTATAGCTGAGAATTACGATAAGTGTTTCCAAAGTGGAAAAAGGCAATATATGTTTTTAGCAATCCTGGATAAACTCAGCCAGACATTGACTTCTAGTTTGCGGCATTGTATTCGGGACACTTCAAATAACATGTCACCTATTTTGCAGAATTTAAAAATATTTGAATATTTTTGAACCTCCAAAAATTTCAATCCTCGAAATCTCAAAACTGGTACCAAATGCGGACTTGATTGTTTCAGAATTGAATTTCTCGCGTCGAATTATGGAGATGTACAAATTTTCAGCTCAAAATTCTGACTGGTACATTTTTACTTCCTTGTACACGGAGTAAAGGAAGTATTGTAATCGCGAAAAATTTCGGTTCTCAGATTTTGATGGAAATATCCGTTTTGACCTTTGCTGAATCCATTATGACTAGTTTCGTCGTGACTTCTGTACGTACGGACGTATGTATGTCGCATAACTCAAATACGGTTAGACGTAGAAAGTTGAAATTTTGTATTTAGGACTGTTATAGCATCTAGTTGTGCACCTCCTATTTTTGGTTTCAATCTATAAACCGGAAGTAGTACTTTTTTCAAATATTTCGATAAATATTTAATTTAAGACTATTTTTTTTATTTTAAATGAAAGATTATGTGATTATTACCTACAATCGGTATTTTATAAATATTTTTGTATCTGGTATCATTTAAGAATAATTAAAGTATATAATATTTATAATTTAGTATTTCGGTATCTTGTAGTCCATGATCGATTAACATTTGTTACTACGTAAAATTTAAATGATTATGACATGACAGTGACAATAGTAAAATATGCTTTATATCTTCTTCTGCAGTTTAAATAAAATGACTAAAATATATTTGTGAGTATAGTAGCAGTAGTATATTATATTATTCTACATTTTAGTTATTAAGAAAAGTATGAACAAGGAAGTCATGTGGTGTCCACGTCAGATTTTTTTATGAAGGATTGTCGAAAATCGAGATTTTCGATTATTTGCAAAAAAAATTGTACCAGTCAGAATTTTGGGCTGAAAATTTGTACACCCCCATAATTCGACGCGAGGAATTCAATGCTGAAATAATCAAGTCCGTATTTGGTACCAATTTTGAGATTTAGAGGGTTGAAATTTTGGAGGGGTCAAAAATATTCAAACTTTTCAATATTCCAAAAATTTAGTCGTAAGTTATTTAAAGTGTTCTGAATACAGTGCCGCAAAGTACAAATTATTTTTTATCACATTTCCTGAAAGATTTATTACAATTTTTTTTAAAATTAAATAAATACGATGTGCTCAGAAATTTAATATCGGATTAGTTGCAAGTATTGATGAAAATATTTCGTGAATCTGCTTTTTATTCGATACAAGTGCAGCGAATGTTTTATTCAAATATCAAATAGCAAATCTCATTAAGTGTCCCTGGCTGGCTTCGGAAGCCATTTTGTTCGGCCCGCAGAGCAAAAATCAAGTAGCTAAAAAATTCATAAAAGCTTAATTTAGTTAGGAAAGATATATAAGGGTAAAAATTATTAAAAAGTTTCCCGAGAAAAATTGACGGACGTTCAAATAAATTTCAAGGAGCACAAGATGGTAGAGCACTTGAAAAGTTTTTTTACCACTCGTAAAAACCCGTAGTAGGCTGAATTATATCCTGAAATTTGAAACAAGGGAAAGAAGAAAATATTCCAATAGTATGATCGTGTGTTGTTTGTACCATTCTTGGATCTCGGGATATTATACAGGGTGTTTCTGTACTTACGGATCACGTTCTACTGATAACGGAACAAAAAGAATTTTTCAAAAATTCGCAAAATTAAGGGTGGTTTATTTAAAGGAAACATGTTGAGTGCGTCTGGTTTCATAGCTTTTTGTATTGTTTTATTCAAATATTAACAATGCACGTAATTTTCTGATCCAACGCTGATATTGTGAAATGAACAAATTTAATTATCTGTTTCTTTCACAGTATTGAAACCAGCGGCACTCAACATGTTTTCTTTAAGTAAACCACCCTTAAGTTTACGAATTTTTGAAAAATTCTTTTTTTTCAAAATCGGCATGAAAATCGTCATTTCCAGACTAATTTGCGGCATGAAAGTAAGATTTTCATGACTAGGCATGAAAATAAAATTTCATTTTTACTTTCAACTTTGTTTACTTGTCATGACAACTTTTTCTAAAATTTGTTACAGCTCTGATGATTTGTCACAGCTCTGATGATTTATGCAAACCTAATTTTTTTAATAATTTTAAGCTTAATTGCCGATTTAAAAAAAATAGAATACACCACGCGTCATAAAAATGTCTTTGCTTGACTCGGAGGCTTTGAAGAAATGCTCGGACGCTGCGCATCCTCGCATTCTTCAAACGCCTCCTCGTCTGCAATGAAACATTTTCATGACTTGTAATGTAATATACTATTGTTCCGTTATCAGTAGAACATGTTACATAAATACCCTTAAAGTTGATCCATAAGTACAGAAACATTCTATATATTAATCAAAAATTTGATATGATCTGTCAAAATCTTCCCTATCTGTTAAATTTTAATTAATTTGAATTTGAGGTAGATACTTAAATAAACAAAAAGCAAGTTTTTATAAAAGAATTCATAACTTCGTGCCAAATCATCGTAGGTACTCGATTTCTTTGGAAACTGAAAGGAAAATGAATTAACTTTCTCGCTTTGTTGGTCAATTGAGTCCAAATTTTTTTTGGCACACCATATGTGGTGTCAAAGTTGGACATTTTTTTTCTTTGGAAGATGGGAGACGGTGGAATGGATTTGGCATCACATTAAAGAGAAGACTTCAAACTTTTTAGAACACAAAGATTTATCCAATTTCGACAAAATTCCACCGAGTTATGGCACTTTATTTTTGGTGCGTGTTTTTCCTCGAATGTATGACGTCTGTTCTATGATAACTTCTTCTATCTATCTGTACCGAGCAGGGAATTTATTCATGCGATAACCTAACGTGATTGAGTTGGCAATACTGCGGGGGTGGGTGTGGATCCACCCCCTCTCCGCGAGACGCTGGAGTCAACCGCGTCATAGCCACCGTGGATCTCAAATTACACGCTCTTCTCAAATTAAATTTGTGCGATGAATAAGAAACCAGACAGGATTCTATTTCCATTTCGTGTGGAATATTTTAATTTATACTGTTTACTTTTCTACAGCAGCAAGAATACGGATAAGGTTACCTGGAACTGCAGTTTAATTATTTTTACGGTTTAAAATAAAATATCATTAGTGTTGCCTACACATACATTTAACAAATAGTTTTTTATTTACACGAAGAAAGTTTTCCCTAAAAAGTTTATAAGGGGAAACTAATTATTTATGTTATAATTCTTAACGTCAATCATTATGTTTGTGAAGATTATTATTTATTTTTGAATTTAATTATGGTACTTAGTTCTTAAATTGAGGCTTATTATGTTGTCGTTATGACACGGCTTCAGATAAAATTACATTTACCTTTCGCCTCATATTCTATAAGAGAGATATTGTAATAGGTCAAAATTTTCGAGTATGAGTTTTTTTTAAATATTTTTTTAATTATAACGAACCTACAGGATTAACTCCCACTTACAGGATGTTAGATGTTATTATAGTGGAATCCAACCACTCGGATCCAGTGGTATTATTGTCGGCTGAGCTGGGAATCGAACTGGGGACCGCTAGCATGCTAGCCATGCTAGCGGATAAGCTCGTTTCAGGGTCTCTATAATACGAATTTAATATTTTCCCGATGATGTCTGTGTGTATGTGTGTACGTATATGTATGTATGGACGTATGGTCGTATGGACGTATGAATTATGTGACGATTTTTCGTCGACGATAACTTAAAAAGTATCAAGCCTTTAATAACCAAATATCATATTTAAGGTTTTAATAAGGATCTTAACACCGGATAAGATTGTGGTAGAAATCCGCAAACCGGAAATAGTACTTTTTGTAACTGATATAGTTTTTCTTAAATAAATTTGTACATTATTTATTTATGACAATTTTCGCTATTAAAAATAAAAGATAATATAATTATCTATGGGTACAGTTAATTTTAAATACAATTTGCTGAATCTGGTAGTATTTAGCAATAACATAAAGTGCAACTAATATTCTATTTTTTTGAAATTCCAGTATCTTGTTGTCCATGATATGAAATTTGTTTCTACATAAAATTTGAATGATTATGACAGTGACAGTACAGTTGACATCTTGCATATTGGTTTATTTCATACTGTGTTGTATTTGCTTCTTTATGAAATTGATTTCAGTCCGGAAAATGAAACATTACGGTATTGTTCTACTTTACAGGATTGTAAAATAGAACAATACCGTAATGTTTAATTTTCCGGACTGAAATTTAATTTTTGTATTGAGACCAAGACGACCTGATTGTATTTAGAAAAGATATATAAAAAATGGGTTCAATCTTTGGTCCAAAAATGCAACACAGGTATGAAATAAAACGTTGTACGTCTTTCGTCCGTTAGAGGATTTTCACGGTACTCGTTTCGAAATTCCTAACTCGGCTCTTTCGTCGCCTCGTTCGGAAACATCTTACTCGTACCGTAAAAACTCATCTACCGGACTTAAAACGTAAATAACTATTACATTATCGTTTACGCATATTACATGAACATGAAACTATTAAAATGTAAGTAAAGCTATTTATTAGATTAGTAGAATAAACAGAATTAGGCGAGATGTATTATTGTCTAAATTGAGCATTAGTTTATACTCCTTGTAGTTTAAAATTAGACTATAAGTAGTAGTTAATATAATCTAGTAACAAAATATTAAAAGTATGAGATAATTTCTTGATGGTTGTAATATTTTGCCAGTCAAACATCCAACAGTGTTTTTTCTAATGAATCTGACAGCAACAGTAACGTGGAAGAACTGGACCATTTGCTAATTGTACTACATTCTCAACTCATCAGTATTTGCTAACAGTTCCTGGTAACCATTCAGTTAGCAAACAGTTGAATGTAAACGGTTAGCGGTTGAATCCAATGCGTGCATTGTTCCGAGTTGCTTGTCCCAGTCCCGGTCCCGGTCCCGTTCCCAACCGAACTAGTCCCGGTTTTCAATAACGTATTCCGGGAAACAATCTCTCCCTGATTGCTATTGCAATTACGAGTAATTAGATCTCGTTTCGATGGGCGAACTCAAACCAATAGAGATGGAAAGTGGATATTTTCACTCCGTAGCGAGTTTTACCTCCCGACACTTATTTTTGTAAGGAGGTGTCGCATTCGTGCTAAAAATTGTCATGTTATACAAGCCTTCACATGTAATGTCTAAATAGTATTCCCGAAGATGAAGTTTAAAACACAAGCGAGCAAAGCGAGCGAGGGTTTTAATCATCGGAGGGAATAATAGCCATTATAGCGAGTTGTATACTGTACTTTATCTACGACTAATTTATGTACAAGACTTTAATAAAATAAATACCAATACGCAAAAATTTTGACTTCTCCAAATGTCAATTCCTTATCGCCATAGTTACATCATTAAACGTTGCAATGTTTTTTAAATAGTTATTTGTTTACCTAGGCAAAAAATATTAGATTTGCTGCCGCGGCTAGAGTTTCATAGACGAGACGAAGCCGATGCTATGAATCTAGCTTAGGTAGCAAATCTGTATTTTTGCCATGTTAAACACATTAT
The DNA here is from genome assembly GCA_947534325.1 of Agonum fuliginosum. Classification (NCBI taxonomy): domain Eukaryota; kingdom Metazoa; phylum Arthropoda; class Insecta; order Coleoptera; family Carabidae; genus Agonum; species Agonum fuliginosum. Next base: position 39,548,673 of record OX384033.1, on the reverse strand, counting down.
TTTTTCGGCGATTGTTATTAATTAATATTAATTTAGTGATTATTTTAAATATATTGATAGGTATCGCAATCAAATTATGTTGCTATGCGTATGTTGACAGTTGCTATGAAAAAACAAAATAGGTTAGGCATGTTGATGAATTTTATAAATGTCAAATTTGTTGATTCACCATAGTAACAATTACTAGGCAGCAAAAGTGACACTTTGCTGACTGTCAGCTGTCAAAAACAGCACTTTTAATGTCAATCGCAGCAAAAGTAATTTTCTGATTGGTGCAGAGGAGGGAATACTGACTATTATTCATTGCGGAATTAATTTTTGGCATTTTGCAGCAAACATCACACATTTAATGGTCATGTTATACTTTAGTAGTAGATAATTGATATTTATACACCAAGTGAGATACATAAATGTTTATTCAAGAGAAGAAAGTTTAGCCCTCGAGCCCGAAGGACGAGTGGGATAATTTCTTCGAGAGAATAAACATTCATATCTCACGTGGTTTATACAATATTTTATTCAATTTTCACGAAATTATTTCAAATATATGAATTATAAATTAATTTTGACATAACAAAAAAGAAAATCAAAGTAGTCGTCAGTGGCAAGTTGTCATTGTTTTTATGCATTTTTGACATTAGAGTGATTTAAAAATGTGTTGAGTGATTTAAAAAGTTTTAATTCACTTGAGAATAAACATTTATTTAAAGTTGTTGCTATGGAGTTAATAATAGCTGTTTAAAACGTCAAAATTTAATAAAAATATTTTTATTTCATGATTAATAAATTGAATACTAAGTATATGAGTTTGGTTATTATCAGTCGTGAGATAGATTCGAACCTGAGTCGTCAGAACTTTGTGTTATTAGCAGTAAAATGTGCAATTTTAAAGTAACCCCACCTCAGTTATTACGTTTTTACGGTTTAAGTTCACTGCATAAAAAACTAGATTAATCTCAATAAATTTATTTTGATGGGCCCTAAAAACTTGTATCACAAACTCCGTCATCCGTAAGTTCCTGTCGTAAAATTAAGGATTCATTTTTCAAGGCGCAGGCGACTAATGATGAACGCAAACAAAGGAAGTTTTAATTAGGTCAGGATAATTAAATCAGTAGGCGCGAAAATTAATGAGGACCATTGAGATAGTTCCTGCCAATTCCAGAACTCAAATCAAAATCCAAGCGAGATGTTTTGTTGGGATTAATTAAAACTAGATGAAGTTCACTACAAAATAAATTGGTCCCCATTTTTCGTTTTTCTAAAGCCTCTACGACATTCATGACGAAATAGAATAGTCAGCCACTTATACGCTGTGCGCTCAAAATCATTACGTATTCAATTTTTTTAAATCACTCAACACATTTTTAAATCTCTCTGACATTTTAAACTGTCGCATTATTTCTTTAAAAATGTATAAAAACAATGACAACTTGTCACTGACGACTACTTTTTGTTGTCACAATAAATTTTTTATTCATATACTTATTAGAAATAATTTCGTGAAAATAAAATAAAATATTGTATAAACCACGTGAGATACGAATGTTTATTCACTCGAAGAAATTATCCCACTCGTTCTTCGGGCTCGGGGGCTAAACTTTTTTCTCTTGAATAATAGTTATTTACTTTACAAGTGGGCAAAGTAAGGAATTACCCACGAGGGAAATCTTAACTCACGAGGTCGAAGGCTGAATGAGATAATTTTCTCGAGTGGGTCATTCCTTTTTGCCCACGTGTGAAGTATAACGTTTTATCTAACACCTCTTAATAACTACTTAAATATTTTAAAAATATTAAGTTTCAACCTAAAACATCGTCTCTACGGTGACTTCCAACAAGCAAAGTAACAATTTACCCACAAGTGGGTATAATTTTGATCAAAGCCACTTGTGGGTAAATTTTTACTTTGCTTGTTTAAAATCACCATAGTTATGATGCTTTTATTAAGAGGTGTTGGATAACATATTAAGTCAACTGCCAATGTCAATTTTAATTTTATTTTAAATAAAATGACTGAACTCCGTGACTTTTCTAAATGAATGTCAAACATTTCTTTTCTATTACTCCATCCTATTCCCTGTTCCTATGTCAGGAGATATCGTTATCCTTGCGTCAGGAAATGACGTACGTAGGCCTAATAATCCTAGTAGTCAGTGGGATATCAGGATCAGGATTATAAATCCTGCAGGATTAAATTTACATCAGAATCATGCGAGATATAAAATTGAGGTCACATGAAATTGAGGATTTGCTATAGAAATGGATACGAGTATAATTACTTTTGAATTACGGATTTTAAATTTTAAATAATTCTGATCAAGGAGTTACGACAGGGTTACTAATTTAACAAATTTGCCTGCATACTACTCGTCGACACAATTAGCGGAACACTTGAAATGAGGTGAAATATCACCCATTTTCAAATCGTCACAACTCGGCGTATTTTCAGTCGATTTCGATGAATCTTCGAGAGCGAAAAACTTTGAAGTGTCTACTTTAAAGTCATGCATGCGAACTTAAGCGTCACCCCTTCCGCCCCCTCCAGCACCACTGTGAAAAAAATGCTTTTAAATCGAAAAATGTCCAACTTTGACGACGGGTACGGAGTTGAAAATTTTTTTCGACTCGATTCACCAAAAGGGCACTAAAATCTGTTCAATTTTCTGTGCAGGACTCAAAGAACGAAGTTCCTACGTTGATTTTACACAAAGTTATGAGTATGAAAAAAAGTGCATTTCGAGGTTTTTCGCGCATAACTCAGCGACTTTTCAACCGAAGATTCATCGAAATCGACTGAAAATACGGCGAGTTATGACGAATTGAGAATGAGTGAAATACACAAACATATTTCGATTTTAAAGCAAAATTTTTAAATTCTACATCTTGCAATTTGTAGATTGTACTTTTATCTTCAACAATATCTTTAGATTATTATATTTAACAAAACAATAAACGCTATGGAGTGGCGCGCGAAATCCATGTTTTTGGCTATTTTCTGGCGCGGTAGAGAATCGTCTTAAGGCTCCTTTGGAATGAGCGTGTAGTAGTGTAGTTACTAATTCAATTCATAACATTTCAATTGATTTCTCAACCAAATTTTGTTATGTACTGTCTTTGTGATTTTCCGGACTTGCTTTAAATAATGGAAAATGGAAAACCATAAAAATTCGTAGTTTACCAATAACTCTTTTGTCGATTAGAATAGTTTTTTCAAAAAAATTACATATTATCTACAATAGTATTTCAACAGCGGTACGTCCCTCATTTTAAATAAAAAAAATCTGACGTGGACACCACATGACTTCCTTGTACGCCTTGTTTGTTCATACTTTTCTTAATAACTAAAATGTAGAATAATATAAAAACTTATTATACTAGTATACTCACAAATATATTTTAGTCATTTTATTTAAACTGCAGAAGAAGATATAAACGATATTTTACTATTGTCACTGCTACTGTCACTGTCATGTCATAATCATTTAAATTTTACGTAGTAACAAATTTTAATCGATCATGGACTACAAGATACCGAAATACTAAATTATAAGTATATACTTTAATTATTCTTAAATGATAGAAGATACAGAAAAATTTATAAAATACCGATTGTAGATAATAATCACATAATCTTTCATTTAAAATAAAAAAAATTGTCTAAAATTAATTATTTATCAAAATATTTTTAAAAAGTACTACTTCCGGTTTATAGATTGAAACAAAAAATAGGAGGTGCGCAACTAGATGCTATAAATACAAAATTTCAGCTTTCTACGTCTAACCGTATTTGAGTTATGCGACACACATACGTCCGTACATACGTACATACGTACATACGTACAGACGTCACGACGAAACTAGTCATAATGGATTCAGAAAAGGTCAAAACGGATATTTCCATCAAAATCTGAAAACCGAAATTTTTCGCGATTACAATACTTCCTTATTACTCCGTACAAGGAAGTAATAATCAAATTTTGGATTTTTTTCGAAAATTTTGAAAATAAAAATGCATCACTGTTAAGCACAACATTACAGAGAATTTTTGTAAATAAGTTTGTCTAAAAGTTATTAGTAAACTATGAACGCCTGTCTGTATGTAGGTAAAATATTGATATTTTATATTCTCTTATTTCGCGTACTGACGCCTCACAGTATGTGAGGCAGCCTCAACCAAGCCTCCATCATATCTTAGAGTGTTTCAGCAGCAATAACGTTTTACCTTGAACGTCTCTAAGTGAAATTAACCACAACGTCCCGCGGCGTTCCTGCTACGATTTATAATTCTTCCTATATAATAAACAACGTTAAACATCCCTAACAGGTGCATTAAAGCTATAATTACTCATTGCTCTCACAGGGGGCGGTAAAAATGCTGCAGGGGATGTTCTACCCTGTTATTAAACTCCTGCATTGTACCCCTGCTGCGCTCCTTGCGGCAGGAACGCCAACTACGCAAAAAGAGAGAAATGAGTAGAAAAATAGATAATGGTTTATTTGAAAGTTGCTGTATTCCTAATATATTTTTTTGTTACAGGTTAGTTCCATTGTCTAGTCTACACTTTTGGTGCAATATTTTGTAAGTACAATTTATTAATTTATACACTACTTATAGTCCGTTAACAAGCGGAACCAAAGGACGTCATCAATGTATGTCACTATAACTATGACGTCACTTATTAGTATGTTTATATAAGCTTTAGAATCGAAATGAAAATTACTTTGACTTGAGAAGGATTAGTTTTTAAAGAAGATGCAAAATATTATCAACAATTTTGTAATCAATTTTTATGAGTGACATAATAATGTTATTTTTTTATATCGGGTGTAACACTATACATGTATACATAGGCGATTAGCATTGCATTTCACATTTACGCAGATTCCTGCTCCCCATTTCAACGTAGGAAAAAGGTAAAGGTATCAATCGATTGATACAACATATTTTCAAATTTTGACGGAAGTGTCATATTTGTTTTGTGTTTAATCAAAAAATGTACTCAAACGATGAAAGAGTTTTTATCATAAAAACTTTTTATAATGGAAATAACTATTTTACGCAGAGTTTGAAATTTATTCGCTGTGCAATTTCCTAATAGACCAATTCTGAGCACCTGACATCTGACACCTCCGTCAAAATTTGAAAATATGTTGTACCAAGTAACCATAGCAATGTAAGATTCAAATTGAAAATATTGAATTTAAAATTCCTAATATTGTTCTTCAAAAGAAATTTAGAACGAAATTACAAATTGCATCTGGTGTGAAATAATTTTACCTTTCGATTGACACCTTTACCATTTTCCTACGTAGAAATGGGGAGCAGGAATCTGCGTAAATGTGAAACGCAATGCTAATCGCCTATGTATACATGTATGGTGTTAAGCTAAGTTTACATGTACCGTTGACACCGGAAAAACGTTCGCCGTTGACGCCGTTCTGTGATTTGATTCGCTGACAACCAACGGCGTGAACGGCCACAACGTCCTGAACGTTGCCGGCCAACGTTGAAATATTTGAACTTTTGCCGGTCTTGACGGCCGTCAGCGCCGTAAAAACATTTAAAACTATGCGCAATTATTTGAAATTCAGAGTGAACTATGCAATAAATATATTTTGACATTTTACTTTTATTTTCAACGTGCTCAAAATGAACACTACGACACTTGCCTTAATTTATTTATACGTCAAAAAACGACGTAATACATATAATAGAAAAACGAAAGCAGCGACGATGGTAGGTACAAATAATTAGACAATTGATTGAAAATGTCAAAAATTAAACGGTCCATGTAGACACATTTATAGTTTTGACGGCCTCAACGCTAACAACGGCCGCAACGTTTGCCGGTGACAACGGTACATGTAAACTTAGCTTAACACCCGATATAAAAACCCTACACGTGCATATATTTGTTGTCTACAATCGTTGTACAATATGAACATTGTTATTCAATTTTTAATTAGTTATAATATGTACAAAATATGTACAAAGTACTAGTTCGACTAAAACATAAAACTACGAAATTTATTTCGTCAAATTTGCCTCAAACTACAATTGTGAACATTTTGTTTGAAATTTTTTTGTTTTGTTTATAAACGTTGTTATGATGAAATATTAAAATAACTATCGACCAGTGTCAAAAAAATGTTTGCTTGAAATACGATGCAATTTTTTGCGAATTTAAAAAAAATTCTTTTTGTTTCATGATCAGCACGTCGTACAGTATATACCCTTTTTTGTCCTAAGTTGTGGAATAACCTGTAAAATCGCATAAAAGTATTATGATAAAACTAAAATAAAATCAATATATCGTATCAAATTACGGTTCAAATTTCAATTCTCGTGAAAATGTATTATTAACGCGGAGGAAAAACTTTTAATGAAAAGATTTGTGAAACGTTAACCCGGTTCCAAGTTTATAGAAAGAAACTGCTCACTGAAACGTATTATTAATTAACTTTCCGGGAATATTAAATGAAAACTCTCGCAAAATATGGCGCAAAAATTTCAAACATTTAGCGTGGCTTGTATATTTTTCAATTAGCTACACCTACCTTCGTTTTTATTGGCTATAATTAATAATTATTCAAATACGAACACAAAAATTTCATTTTACAAAGTTTACAAGTTTTTACATTATTAATACACCAATTTCATTGGCAGAAATTTTAATTAGAAATTTGCAGACATGCGAAAAGTTGAGCCAGAATTTTTAATTTGAGATCACAAAGATATTTACTGCACAAGTTCTAGTATATAATTAACTGAGATAAGAAACTTTTGCTGCAATTTTTGACTCAAATAATTATTTAGTACTTATTTATCACTCCTGTTACCCAATTTGGGTGTAGAAACCCCACATTATGAGAGAGAAGGGTCGTCAATTCACTTTAAATAAGCATCCAGTTTTAAGGTTTACATTTTATGCTTATGTTTAAGAAAGTTTGAATACATGTAACTAAATACGAGCATTCATACTTCCCACTTGACATGAATCGTCCATAGAATATTTAAAAATATCTTATTCTTGTACTTTAAGTGATATTACGTGATATTACAGAGGTGTACGCCTCCCACGTTTACTTTAATTATAATTGAAATATATGATGCTTTTACATATGAGTGTATTAACAAAGGATGTCTTAATGCCTCTAGTTTTTTATTTTTTGTCTTTGGCCTAGTAATTTGAAGTAAAAAATATTTAAAAATAACGTTTTTTGTCATTATTTGATACGATTTGATATTATTCTATTCGGTCATTATAAATGGAAAGAAAAATTTGAAAAGCAAACAGCCTGCAGATAACCTTCCTTTTTCGAATAATTTTTGTTTCATTTAATTTCTTTAAAAAATATAGAAGATATTATGGGAATACTGGAGCCATGTTTACAGTATTTTTCAACTTCAAAATGACATTGCATAGTTAGGATGCGACAAAGTACGAGTTTCGGGCTGAGTTTGGGCAGCCGTAGTAGTGGGAAAGAGAGTGAATTAGAACAAAAGTAATATGGAGAGTATTTTAAAAATTCGAAAAATAGGTAGACGAGTCTCTTAATGTAATTTCTTTAGTTATCCAGTATAATACATTTTTGATATAAGTGGATGAATTTCCCGTTGTGCGCGTCTCTCTCAGGAAGAATTGTGTGTTTTACGTTTGGAGCACGTGGAACAATATCTGTAGGACGTTGTGCGCAGAGCCGTGCATCGATACCAGATTAAGGGTGCTTATACCTCCGTCTCAAAGATAGCATTTCCTCTTCTGGCCTTTGTATCAATTTGTATCTTATTTATTCCTTACTCAGGACGAGTGCTCACTCCTTTGTGCCATTAAACTTGAACGTGGAACGTCGAGGAATATTAAAAATCTTAACGAGAACGAGAGCATAGAAGAAAAATTACATTGCTATAGGTATACAGTTAAAACGCAATCTAATTTTTTTAAATAATAATTTATTAGATTACGTACAATTGACAATCACGAAAACAAAATAGGTTGTTTAAGAAGAATACCTGATAAAAACAATTGCCGATCGCTGAAACAATATTAGATTATTTTAAAAATCCTGCTAAAATAATTTACTATCGTGTTTTTTGAAGTCCATAATAATAGTAGATACTTGAAAGAGTTGCAATCGCTGAAACAATATTATGTTATAAAAATTCCTGCAAAAAATTATTAAGAATCTTTTTTAAACTGAATAGTATATCTGAAAAAACAATTGACATTCGATACAGCAATATTAGTTTATGAAATTCCTGCAAAAAACAAATTAAAATCTTTTTTAAACTGAATTGAATATTTGAAAAACAATAGACAATCGATAAAACAATATTAGTTTATTAAAAGTTCCTGAAAAAACAATTGATTCCCTTCATTACATTAAATGTGAAGCTTAAATAATTTTCACTGAATCAATTAATTTAAATCAACCAAATTAAACATAATTCTTATGTAATCGGTAGGTACATTGTTTATTATTACTATTTATATCTTTTTATTCTTTAAATAATGTGGTAAAAAATTTAATTGCCAAAGTTTATGGATATTTTGTGAAAAAAGTCTTTTGCCCTGAAGGTAGATATTTGTATGTAAAAGTTTGTTAGGAAAATCGGCAAATTCAGATATAATCTTGTGTATTTTCCTGCGCAAAGTGTCTTTGAAAGTGTGAGTTAAAGTTTGATCGTCGTTTTGCGCAGTTGGAAGAACAGCTCAAGTAGTAAATGGATTTCCGATTATTTAATTTTCTGTTTTCGCCAGCGCGGCGTTCTTGATTTTATTATTCGGGGGCAAGAAGGCCGTGCTGATTTTATTGACGTGAAAATACGGACGTAATTATTCTACGGCGCGAATTGCGCGAGAACTTCGTACTTTGCACTTGGAAACTTTTTTACATTTGTCAGTGTATAATTTCATTAATTACTTTGTACGTAAGACTTCTATTATTCTCTTTCTTCAGTCTTCACAAAGAAAGTTTTACTAGAAAAACACGAAGTTGGAACTTTTGTCTTGCAATTAATTTATTTACAAAAATAAATAACCCGTTCTCCCATTCTCTAATTGCTTTTTTATCTACGCCATTCACTAAAACGTTCGCCAGATTCACACAATAGTCATCGCTCAACGAGAGTTTACCCCCTGCTAACTTAGCAGTTAGCACGAACTTTGTAAACACCATACATTTGTTTCACACGTCAATTTGTTATAATTGGTTTCTGTGTTTGTAAAAATCTTTTATGCACGGTCATATCATAATTTGACAGTTATACACGAATTTCTTTGACATAAACGTCACTTTATAGCGCAGTGTGCCATAAGGAAACGTCAGATTAAGGCAAACAGTTCAGATTTTCAATTAACCATATATAAACTACTAATAATTCTATAAATAATCATTTTATGTAATTAATTCTACAATTTTTTATTTAAATAACTTTATTTTTTCTTACATTTAACATAAATTATCTTGTAGTTCAAGAACTAGTGGTCAAATTAGTGTGGACATTTTATTAGTCGTGAAATTGAAGGGTTTGGACCTTGCATATCTGCTGAAGATGGAATATCCGGTCTGCCAGTCCTAAGTGGCCGGATTTGGTTAGCTCTCCGTCTACTTTAATTTTTTGGTATCTTAGCAACAGTCCAAAAATTTAGTAATTTTTGGTAATTTGAACAATTTGAACACGTAAATTAAATTAATTGTATCCGAAAATATTCAACCGTGCATAAAGTTGGGTATGTACCACGGGCGTAACTTGCTTGTATGGCTCTTGACGTGTTTTTAGCCCTCGGCTGACGCTCGGGCTCAAAATCACGTCTCAGGCCGTAAAAGCTTCCTTACACTCTTAATACATAAATAACTATTATCTGCCATTAATGTATAACATGAACATTAAATGTGTGATATTTGCTACATAATACTTAAGCCAGGAGGGAATAATAGTCAGTAGGTATTCCCTCCTGTGCACCAATCAGAAAATTGCCAGAATCAATTTCTCCGTGCAAATTATTTTTTGCACTTCCAGGACTAAAACTCTTCTTTAGTCCTTATTTTTAGGGACGTAGGTTCTTAATTTGATCCCAAGGGATTATTTTTCATATTTAATCCCGTTGTCAAGGAATTGAATTAATTATTCCCGTTGTCAAGTAAATACGTGCTATTTGTTACAGAGTATGGTAACAATATAAATATTTGTCATAAAATTTACTGTCAAAATTGCAAAATGTGTATTCTTTTAAACTATTTTGCATTCGTTTGAGGATGAAGTGCAAAAAATAGCGTATATACCACTGGACTAAAGTATCTTTAAGCCCTCAGGTGATTATTTCCCTCACCTTCGGCTCGTGAAATAAACTTTCACCCTCAGGATTAAATCATGCACTTTAGTCCCTCAATATATAATATTCTATTTAAAAACTATTACAATGTTTACTGATGTAACTATGTTGATAGAGAATTGACATTTGGAAATGTCTAAATTTTGTAGTATTGGTATTCATTTCATTAAAATTTTGTATCTAATAAAAAAAGTACAGTATACAACTCGCTATAATGGCTATTATTCCCTCTCGCTTTGCTCGCTCGTGTTATAAACTTCATCTTCAGGCATAATAGCATCCATTATAACATCGTTGTATAATATATTAAAAACTTATCTGCATCAATAAGGCAAACGTTGTATATTATATTACATGAAACTTTTCCTAACCAAGTTGGCCGAAGAGTAGACCACCCTAATGTTCTATTAATTATTGAGCCTCTGGTTGGTGTCCATGACAACCACGTGGAGTCTAGGGTTTCCTGCGTCCTGGCGTAAGTCCTTTGAAGTCTAGCTTCAGCTCAGGTGTCCAATCATTGACGAAGTACTCTTCGCTCTATTATAAATAATAAGATAGGGCCAGATATTGAAGATTTGCAGGTATATTGAAAATGCTGTAAGACCAGCCAACTGACTAATTTCATCAACTTGGAATTCAATTTTGAGAACACTGGAGGTATGAATATACAATAGGGGAGTATTTTCTGTCACCCTTAAATGTGAAATTATTTACTGAAAGATTTGAACACTATAGGCACCTCCACCATAAAAGCAAATTAGAAATCTAGTCAATTATATTGAAAGGAGACCTCAAAATTTTTTTTTTTTAAGTTACAAGTTTTTGAAATATTTGAAACTTTACAGAGCTATACTCCTACGTCACAATATTGCGTTCTATATGTATTTATAATAAATATATGCACAAAATTTGAAAATATGTAAAATTATATTGAAATATGCAAAATATACAAAAAATTTGTATCATAATTTGATCTATTTTACATTAATTTGTAAAAAAATACCAATTTGCACAATAATACAATATATGCATGTCGGGGTTAGCAATCATATTTATTGTAATTAATGATAGAAATGCAAGTGTGCTAATGAAGTTCGATTACGTTAGTATTATTAGTACACTTGGGCGAAGTCTGGGATTACGTGCTAGGTGTGGTGTGAGTCGGTTATCGGCAGCCTTGAATAAGCTCTGATACGAGTAGCACGTGCCCGGGAATTGCCACCTTTCCTTATAGTCATAATTTGTAGATCACGTTTAACTGGTCCATGACATGAGTGGTGAATGTGTGATTTATTTGGTGTTTAGATTAGTTAACTATTCCAATAATAGCGTCTTTTAGTAGTTTTGTTGATCACGTAACTGATCATCTATGGTCCGCTCCGCTCGTACTCAGACATGCAAATGCATATAATCCGCACTCTAGTCATCAGTATAAAAATAATTTATGTACTAATGAAGTTATGATCGTGTTTGTTTGTTCGACTACGTTAGTATAGTTGATTCCACGTAAGTTTGTGATTGCGCAATAAAAGACGAATGATTTTGTACGACAAACGTAAATGTATAGGTTTCTAAAAAGCAAATAATGGACCCACAATTGATATTTCTACAAGTAGGGAGGTAAATATTTTTAAATAAACTTGAGGATATCTCACAAATTATACCTGTGCAAACGATATAATGTTGCGCAATCACAAACTTATGTGGAATCAGCTATACACTTGGTATTACGTGCTAGGTGTAGATAGGTTTGATGTTGATTATCGAAAGATTCGTTATTCGGGTATTGGCGCCCCCTCGCAATTCATATAAAATATTTTGATCGCCCCTGTGACCCTATTCGGGTGGTACGCGCGTGGAATTCGCAAGCATCCTCGGAATCTTTAATGTATTATTAACAGCCCCAAGTTCAAATCCAGCTGAAGCCAGCGCGTGTCACGTGTGACGCACAAAATAAACTAGAATTTTAATGGAACTTCCAAACTCCGTCGTAAAAGTGTACACGTTTTTTGCATTTCTTATTTAAATTATTTATTGCTCGTAAAACGGTATTGCTGCAGCCATGTGACAGACTTTGATGGAGCGCTGACGTCACAAAGGGGGTTTATCACACACACACGTGGGGGGGGGGGAAATAAACCACTGATATTAAATTCTCTAATTTTTAATTAATATTTACTGAAATCCAATCATAACTCATTTTAAGTAGGTATTTATACGTAGGATAAAGAAATATATTTTTTTGGTGGCTATTGCATAAATAGTTGTTTTACGTATCCTTTGACAGCCGTAAAGTGTCACATTTTTTGACATCTGTCAAAATGACTACTTTACGGCCGCATTCACCTCACGGCCGCTTATACTTCGCGGCCGCATTTACTTTACGGCCGCTAAATAACAAATTTATTTACTTTAATTGGTAAATATAGTTAGAAGTAATTACCTACAACTTAGTTAGCCTAAATTATATAAATAAAATTATTTATGATACTAAGAAACTTTTTTTAACATAAAATTATATTTTTTTTGATAGCCACCTAAAAATGCTGTGTGCACCTCGGCTTAAAAGTGTTTTAGCCTCACCTGAATTGCTGGCCTCAGCTGCAAACTTCAGATTCGGCCAAAAAAGATCACTTTTACATCCTTGATACACAAATAACTATTTATCTACAAAATCATTGTACAATATGAACATTGTTATTCAATTTTTAGTTGGGATATGTACAAACATAAAATTATTAAATTTATTGCGTCAAATTGGCCTCAAACTACGATTGTTAACATTTTGTTTTGTTTATAAACGTTGTCATGGTGATGATCGATAACCACGATTTTATTGAATTAAAAATTAAAAATAATAACAAATGTAAAATTAGCTACATTGACGTATACGATTGTAGACAAAATATCGTGTGCACCTCGTTGGATAGAGTTTGTTTGATGTTGCCTTTGGCGAATCGTCAATCTCGGCTTCACCTTTTTTGGAATACAAAGTTTAAAAATCCAAAATCTAATCAGATCTTATCTAGTGTGTCAGAATATTGTACACAAAATTTCAAATTTTTTTATTCAGTGGTATTTGAGTTATATCGTACCTCCAACATCCATCCTGACACACAGACATCATCGTGAAATTATCAAAATCGTGTTCTAGGGACCTCAAAACGTGCTTATCCATTGAAAACTCACTATCGAAATTTTAGCATGATTACAATACTGCCGTCCTTAGGAAAAATGTCCTATCTGCAAAAAATTTGTTTTAGTTATTATTTTATATAAAAATTTGTGTGGAAACATCTATGCGGATTTTTACTATTAAAATTGCTTTATATAAATATAATAACTATGAATAATAAATTCTACCTTTTGTTAGGACAGCTGGACATTCTATTTTGGTATATTTGTAATAATTTGTTCAGATTACAAAAATCTCAAAATTTGCAGATAGGGAGGGCAGAATACCTCTCTTACAGATATGAGTGGCGAGAGGTAAAAAGGTAATCAATTTATAATTATATCTAATATTTATATATAGTTTGAATATATTTTTATTGAATTCTAGTTCCCATTCCTGAAACTATGTCGTGTGTATTTGATAATATACGTTGATAATTCCCCGTGTGACATTGGTTGTCAGCAGCCGTCAGTATCGTTTTTGGCAGGCACGTAGTGTCGTGTTGTTGTCTACCTCAGAGTGTATTGATTGTCAGAAAGTTCGCTCGCGTTGCTTCTTTGCCTGGCGTTCAACAAATCCATCACGTCTTCCATTGTGCCCCACATTTCTTCTTCTTCTTCTTCTCCTGCTGAAGTTGAACCTGAAGTTACCCGTCACCCCTCCCCCACCCCGCATCAGCTCTTGTCACTTGTCAATGTTCATCACGAGGTGATGAGGAGATATGAGAAAGAGTTCATAATTAAAATTGCCATTTTGACAATTTACATTTTCTGAGTCATTGGTATGATATTTGGTATTTATGTATTAAGGGTGTAAAGAAGCTACGCCCGTGGTAAATACCCAGTTTTATGCACGGTTGAATGTTTCTAATAAATTTATTTATTTATTTGTTCAAATTGACAAAAATAACTAAACTCTTGGACTTTTGCTATGATACAGAAAATTCCGAAGATAAACAAAAATCAAAATGTTAAAGTTGTCATTATTAACTTAAACATTTACAAGATAATTTGTGTTAAATCGTATTTAAATAAAAAATTGTACAACTAATTAGATACAGAAAATGGTTACTTATAAGATTTGTAGTTATAATGAGGAAAATTGAAAATTGTTTGTTTAATTTGAAGTTCATTATGGTGCACTGTGTTATAAAGTGGTGACGTTTATGTCAAAGAAATTTATGCACGACTGTCATAAACATAATATCGTTTGTTCCCATGGTTGATAAAAAATTATGTTTTAGTATGCTGGAATTTAAAAAACCGACTGTGGTGTGTTTATGCTAAAAAAATTACGCCTTCTTCCTTGTTTCTTATCGATTTTGCGGGTATGTATACATTTCTTCAAATAAAAAACATTTTAAAAATGTCAATTGTCAAAGTCGCATCAGATTAAGGCCGGAATGTAGCTGTCCACGGTTTCGTCGAGAAGAAGGAGAGATATATACAGATTTAGTGTGTCGAACAAAGGCAGCAATAGCGAACGCGCTCTAAAAGTGTCATCGTATTTGTATGATATTGTATTTATAAGACAAAAGAAATAATCAAACGCGTTATTTATATACTGTATAACATGTTACCTACAGTGCTACGCATGAATTTTAATAGATTTTGTATTTAAAATGCCCTAAATTAAACATGTAAAAGTAGTATTTTTCTCTTTATTCGGCATTTTTTTAAAACAATACTATGAAAAAAAATTGGTAAAATCGATGCGTCACACTGTAGAATGAATATTAAATATTGTCGTAAAAAATTTCAATGATCTTACGTTAGTATTAGATTCAATATTATACAAACCGTAGAGCACTGTTTTACCTCTTTCTCATACAGCTACATTCCCGCCTTAATAATTAATAAATATCACGTTTTACTTCGGTTAAATTAAAAATATTCTTATTCCTTATTCTAGCGAGCAATGCAATGTCAAACGCACAACACAACATAACCCAACAATTATATTTTGTCCACTTGTGCCCAGTTCGGAGCGAGTACAAGAGAGCGCGCACCAATTTTTAGTCTAGTTTCTGAAATTAGTTAAATAATATCAGGAGCGTATATTTGTATTTTCTGAACGTGGAAAGAGTAACTACAGCGCACTTTTGTTAGTCGTAGCGTCATTTCTGAACGTACCCATACTGATGGTGATGACACACAGTATGTGAGGCTGGCACACCCAAGTTAATAATAATAAAAATAAAGATATTTATTTCGAAAGACACATCGAAAGCGTCAAAAGTACATAAAAAATATGATATATTCATATGCTGAAATATTCCTTCAGACTATATAAATTGTGCAGAATTAAATAATTTTTTATCTTTTTAAAAAAATTTAAAATCACTTATTTGTTTTAAACTCTCTGGCAAATTATTATATAAATGAAGTCCAATTATTTGGGAAAAAGGTGCAATAAAATATTCCAAATTTTGTCAGGATTAAGTCCTGCTGTCCGGCATCCTGTGATAGATATTCAAACACAAATACATCCCCTCGACAGGGGCGTCCGCGCGGGTTTTCACGAGGGGCACTATCCCTCCCCCCGTCTTCCACCGCGTCGTGCCGTTAAAATGTCACCTCCTAAGACCACTTGTGTGTTTTATGGCAAAAATAAATTTCCTGCCGCTGAAAGCACTGGCTGCGCTGCGTTCTTTTTTCCTTCGCGCGCTAAGAACAAAGCTGGGTTTCTTCACAGGACGCGACACACTAAATTTTAGCACGATTTCTATTATGGAGGTATGACAGCGACAAACTGCCGCCCTTTTGGACACACTCATGCGTGTAAATGCTCACGCAAATCCAGATGCCGAAGCGAGATAATAATTAGCATTTATACCTTACGGTTCTACACTTTAAGTTGTCGAGATAATTTTGATGGTTGATTTTATTCCGATATTATGACAGATATTTGAAAACTTTTACAAGAAATATATTTTTTAAAATAAAGATATCAATATTTTTGTAGGTTGTCTTCTAATAAGAAACAGTTGTACACCTGTACGTTCGTTGTCGAGATATTCTTGCACCATTTTGATGGTTAATTTTATTCCGATGTTTTGAAAGATATTTGAAAACTTTTACAAGAAACACATTTTCTAATTAAAAATTGGTATCAATATTGTTGTAGGTCGTCTTCTAATAAGAAACAGTAAATTCATTAGTAATTCTTTAGGATGGATATGTATTTTGATAATCCTGTATTTTTTATCTTTCTTAAGGTGTAATTTGATATAATTTTGTTCGATCATTATAAATGGAAAGAAAAATTTAAAGTAGTCTTCCCTTTTCGAATAATTTTTGTTTTACTTAATTTATTTAAAAAATACAGAAATTATTATGGAAATACTGGAATCATGTTTACAGTATTTTTCAACAAAATTGTGTGGTTTTTAAAAATATGGTTTCTTTAGGAAATCCAAGAATTTTGTTAATTTTTTGAAGGTAACTCTTATAATACTTGGCAGCACTTGAACTGATTCATTTAATACTTATCTAGTTCCGTCCGTAAATAACTGAAATGGAACACGGAGTGTGTTTATGCCTCTAAAGAATCCAGTTTCCCCCAGTGTTAAAAATTCCTGCTAAACGTCGCCTCTCATGTCCCTTCAACGATCTAACCTCACGCTTCTCTGTCACTCGCAAGCGACCCTCATAAGTCTGTCATTGTCTGCATTTTGTAGTCGTTGGCTATTGTGCAAACCTTCTGGAAATGGACAGCAGTTTGGAACGTCCATCGGACCAGTCGTAAAGGTGCGTTATAGCTGCTCATGCCATAAACGAAAATTAGTTTAGCACCAGATAAACTTTACGACAGAGAATTTGCTCAAAGAATTACTTACTCAAAAATCTTCCCTGCCTATTAACAACCATGTGTTGACGGCTGGTAACCGCACACACGGTGATTCACTAAAATTCTAAAATTATTCACTAAAATTAGTTTAGCACCAGATAAACTTTACGACAGAGAATTTGCTCAAAGAATTACTTACTCAAAAATCTTCCCTGCCTATTAACAACCATGTTGTTGACGGCTGGTAACCGCACACACGGTGATTCACTAAAATTCTAAAATTATTCACTAAAATTAGTTTAGCACCAGATAAACTTTGCGACAGAGAATTTGCTCAAAGAATTACTTACTCAAAAATCTTCCCTGCCTATTAACAACCATGTTTGACGGCTGGTAACCGCACACACGGTGACGTATACAGGTAGTGAGGCAGCTGTCATATTTTTATGACATTTTAATGCCAAACTATGTTTTTTGAATATCAAGAATGATTTGATGTTAGATTATGTTTTTCAATTTCCGATACTTCTGACTTTAAAAAATTCAATCATAACTTCAAGTACATATTTACTGATTAGGATCAACAATAATTTTTCAAACATTCCAGAAATACATTTATGTCTGTCTGGATGTTGGATAACGCGTTGGAATTTTTGACTCAGCCAAAAGCTGACTTCAAGTTCTTAATGTGCTTTTTCAGCCAGTGGTACCAACTGTATAAACTGAACTTTTTTTTATTAAAATACTATCGTGTGTGGTACCAAATTAAAGTTCTGGGGAAAAAAAATTCTAGTAGAAAAATAAAAATAACATTTCAAAGATCGTATTTTTTTATAAATTATTCCAATTATAGCGAGTTTAGTGTCAATTTAAAACTCTCGGGGAGATAAGTTTAGTACAAATGTAAAAAAAATACATTTATGCGATTATCAACTGTTCTATCGAATGTGTTAACAGCTCTCGGGGAAAGAATTTTAGTCGAAGAATCAAAAACAACATTTAAACGATGGTCAATTGTTTTTTCTTGCAAATATTGGTATCAACTTAAAGCTCTCAGGGAAATAAATTTAGTACAAATGTAAAAACAATACATTTATACGATTGTCAACTGTTTTTCCAAAATTATAATAGAAAAATACAAATAACATTTAAACGACCGTATTTTTTTATAAATTATTCAAATTATTGCGAGTTTGCAGTCAATTTAAAACTCTCGGGGAGATAAGTTTAGTAAAAACGTGGAAAAACAACATTTAAACGATGGTCAGTTGTTTTTTCACATGTTATTCAAATTATGCCGAAGTTCGGGTCAACTTAAATAATTTTTCTGAATAAACCATAAAATTAAAGCCTTTACTAAAGTTATTAAAACTTATAGTCGGTGATGTACTGTGGTGGTCACAGCAGATTTATTGAATCTGTGATAAATGTTTCATAAACATCTCTTTAATTTAGCTGACTTGATTCTTATGATATTATGTAAAGGTTTACAACTCTAGCAGATGTGTAAGCACTAAAATAAGTGTCTTCTTCTTCTTCTTCTTTTAATTCCGCTGTCGCTTGGCAGAGGCAGAGGCACCGGCCGTTCGTAAGAAATTACGAAGTTTCGACACGCAGAAGAATCCAAAACAGCGCAGCCTTTCTGTATTGTGAACGATATAATGCCTCGATTTGGATTATAAACTTTTTATTAAATTTAACTTTCCGCTTTTTCAACTTTTCTTCCTGCAGAAATTTTCATAACGTCAAAGAAATGTGAGTGAGTGATACGGAAGCCATTGTCAAACTTGACATTTACAACAACTCTGATAAGAAGTAGAGAAACAGTATTTTACTTATTAAACATTGGTCATAGTAACACAAAAATCGACATTCAAGTTTGAACCCAGTTTGGTACATTATTCCAGTTATAAGTACAATATAATATGATAATTTAAAAGCTATACAGTATATTTTACCTCACGCCTCATATTGTATAAAGGGAGGTATTGTAATGGGTCAAAATGATCGAGTGTGAGTTTTTGGTGGATAAGCACATTTTAGGGTCCCTAGAGTAAGAATTTAACATTTTCGAAATGATGTCTCAGTGTGTGTGTCTGTGTGTGTATGTTAAAATTTCAAATATTGTATTTAAGGTTTTAATACGAATTTTAATAACCCATTAAATTCTGGTTTCAATCTATCAACCGGAAGTAGTACTTTTTAAACAAAATTCGATAAATAATTAATTTAAGACAATGTTTTTATTTTAAATAAAAGATTATATGATTGTTATCTACAATTATTGGTATTTTATAAATTGTTCTGTATCTGGTATCATTTAAATATAATAAATTAAAGTATATACTTATAATTTAGTATCGGTATCTTGTAGTCCATTATCGTTTACTACGTAAAATTGAAATGATTATGACATGACAGTGGCAGTAATCATAGTAAAATATCGTTTATATCTTCTTCTACAGTTTAAATAAAATGACTAAAATATATTTATGTCAATTGGCTGCCTCGGACCTGCGATTTGACCCCTTTTTTGTGGGGAACCGTGAAGGACCAATGTTATGCTAACAATCCAGAAACGATTCAGCCCAATATCATCCAAGCAATCCGTGAGCTACAGCCCGAAACAATCAACCAGGTTTTGGAAAATTGGGTGACAGAATGCGCTACTGCGAAGCCAGCTGAACGAAGTTGTGTTTCATAATAAATGGGAATGTTTGCTCTTACTAATGAAGCCATAATACATAAAAAAAATCTGCTGTGGCCACCACACGACCTCTCGCCTAACTCTGCTTATTCTACTAATCTAATAATAAGTTTTACTTACATTTTAATAGTTTCATATTTATGTAATATGTAAACGATAATGTAAACCAACATCCAAGCAAAACATGTCAACTGTACTGTCACTGTCATAATCATTCAAATTTTATGTAGAAACAAATTTCATATCATGGACAACAAGATACTGGAATTTCAAAAAAATAGAATATTAATTGTACTTTATTGTTAAATACTACCAGATTCAGCAAATTGTAATTATAATTATCTGTACCCATAGATAATTATATTTTCTTTTATTTTTAATTGCAAAAATTGTCATAAATAAATAATGTACCAATATATTTAAGGAAAACTTTATCAAGTTTCAAAAAGTACTACTTCCGGTTTGCGGATTTCTACCAAAATGTTATCCGTTCTTAAGATAATTATTAAAACCTTAAATATGAAATTTGGTTATTAAAGGTTAGATACTTTTTCAGTTATCGTGGACGAAAAATCGTCACATACGTCTATACGCACACACACACACACACACACACAGACATCATCGTGAAAATATTAAATTCGTATTCTAGAGATCTTAAAACGTGCTTATCCACCAAAAACTCATACTCGAAAGTTTTGACCCATTACAATACCTCTCTTATAGAATATGAGGCGAGAGGTAAAAATTAATTTTGTTCATTTTATTGCATTTTCAAAAAAAACTTGTATTTGGCTCACCCTATAGTAGTACCTATATATTAATATATTTGTATAATTGGTAAAAAGAATAATGTAAGTATGGCGGGAGGTCTCATGCTGGCCACATCAGATTTTGTATGTTTCTATACTAAAATCTATCCCACCAACAGCTCCGCCGGTTACGGTTGCGCAGCTGAATACTTCTCCGTTGTAAGTCTCCTTCATTCAACGTCTTCTAGTTTAGCTGGTCCACTTTACGGGAATTCTCGCCGCGTTCTTTATTTTCCACACTTCCGATGTTTTCGCACGTGAGCGTTTTCCGCTATCTGGTTTAATTTACGACACACTTCATTACGGAACGAGACGGCGCATTACACCACACAGTCAGTCAGTCTTCTCATTACGTACTGATTGTGTGGATGTGGCAGCCTCACACTATGTTAGTCATCATCACCAGCTGTCAAGTTTGAATAATCGAATTATTTATTTTTCGTATCTCGATAGTATAGACTGTGGTACTGACAACTTAGGTTTAAATCCAGTAGTCCGGCGGTTATACGAGGGTTGTCCGTGTCCGTAAAGTAAGTTTCCCAGTGATTTTTCAAAGTGTAAAACATGTTTAATTCCATAAATGCGTACATTTTTGGAAAGTTCAGACTTTTACCTATTTTTCTATGTAGTCGCCACTGCGGTCAATGCATTTTTGCATGCGGTGTACGAGCTTTTGAATGCCCGAGTAAAAAATCTGCCGCCAAGCCACGCAGATACGTCCGGAACGCTCCTCATCATGGACCTCAGTACGCCCGTTCTTGAACTCTCTGCACCATTTACGCATGTGTTGTAAGCTCGTACACTTGTCTCCATAGATTTCGCATAGCTGGGAATGGGTTTCTACCTGCGCAATTTTTTTGCAGACAGGAAACGGATCACCGAGTGCAGCTCACATCTGCAAAAAACATTGTGCCGGTAGAAACCCATTCCCAGCTATGCGAAATCTATGGAGACAAGTGTATGAGCCTACAACACGTGCGCAAATGGTGCAGAGAGTTCAAGAACGGGCGTACTGACTTCCATGATGAGGAGCGTTCCGGACGTATCTGCGTGGCTTGGCGGCAGATGTTTTGACTCGGGCATTCAACAGCTCGTACACCGCATGCAAAAATGCAAACAAACAAAATACTAAAATTTCACTATTGTCTGTAAGATGTTATGTTTGAATGGTGGACGAACTAGTACTCCCGAAAAGTTGAATATTATGTATGTAATCCTATTAAACTATAATAACCTTATAAATTATAATATTTCTGTCCGCGGTTTCCATATTCTCTTCTGCAAATCTCTGGTTTCATTTAAAGAAAAAGCTGCGGTCGATTCAGCTTCAACTGATGCAGATATGAACATAAGATTTGAACACCCCTGGCGCCCCATTATATTGGCCATATTTCAGGTTCACAAAGGCTTTTCTTGTCAGGACGCATGCGGTAATTTTTTACATTTCCAAAGAATTATAACTGTTATACGATCCCTCTTTATTGTACCCAGAGGAGAAGGGAAAATGACACCTGCAGAAAAACTCTCACAAGCAAAAGATAAATATCTTTATATAGATATTTATTTACTTTTCAGATTAATACTTAATGTTTCAATCATAAGAGTTTAAATCTAGATTCAGACCTTACTAATTATAAGTATAAGTGGCTTAGTGGCTAATAGGATAGTTTACCATTTAAAAAAAGTTTTTTTAATGAAACTTCATGTTATTTGAAAGCGATTGAAAGTACTGATAAGCCTTAATTGTTCTTAATAAAACTGTAATTAATTTTTAAAGTTTGTGTGACGTAGATGTACAGCTGAAAATCTTCTCAAATCATGGGGCTGGTATTAAAATGTATGTAAATCAACTGTTTCTAAATGTTACAAAATATAAAATACAATTTGGTAGTTTCTTTATTACTGTAAGTAAGAATACACGTGAAACGCATTATTGTAACGTAGATGTATCGATACGTAAAATCTCAAATATTTAAAGAATTATTAACTTTTTGAAAACTTTTTTCATGGCAATAACTCATTTTTAAGTTCTCCTTTCAATATAATTGACTGGATTGCTAATTTGTTACTGTGGTAAAGTACCCTATTTAACAAACGTTCACACACAGGAGTGGATGTTAGCAATACTGTAGATTTGTGGCATTATTGTTTAGCCCGTGCGAGAGAAAAAGACCACTACTACTAATTTAACTTAAGCCTCATTCACATAAACATTTAGTTTTAAGGTTTATATTTATTTTACGTTAAGAAAGTTTAAATTCTGTCCCACTTTCAAGTACTGTGTATACTCATATTTGGTTAGATGTATTCAAACTTTCTTAAACGTGAACATAAATGTGAACCTTAACACTAAATACTTATGTGAATGAGGCTTTAGGAAAAGTACTTGCAAGAAAATTACCGGTGTTTATAGACCGTGAATAATCTGCCTCACTATTTGAAGTTGAGGTTGTGGTTTTGAAGGCGCATTTTGAGGACGACTGGTATAAGTCTCAACGTTCCATTTTGATTGAATGAAAATTGTTCAGCCTGCGTGAAATGATATATCCCAGCGCTTTCGGATTCAGATAAGAAGAGGTATTTTCTTTTATTCGCGAGGCAAACGTGACATTTTTTCCTCCCAGCAATTTGTCTGAAATACGAAGACGTTCCTAGCAAAGCCGCCTAGCAGATCCAAGTTCAAATGTTTCTACATTTTTGAGCAATTAATTTTAATGAGACAATTATCAATAATGAATTGTTTTGTTTTACTTGTTTGTTGCGAAATTAATTTCGTTTTTGTTTCCACTATTTCTCAACTGTTAATGACTCACAAAACCTCCACTAGTACTAAAAGAAACCCTCGCTGTCTTAATGAGACTTCGCTAATAGAACTTTGCACGAAAACTGCAATATTCGATTCTCCTTAGCAACAATGTATTTAATAGTTCCATTAAACTTCTCATGCTCATTAGTGGGGAAGTATACTAGCGACAGTAAAATGAGTAGATAAGATTTAATTAAATCTAGAAAGAATAGTGTGCCAAGAAATAACAAATGCAGTGTGGCTGGGAATTCTCTGGTGTAAATAAATAACTTAATTATCATCGTTGCGTGGAAGCGACGCCGGCGTCGGTAGCGTCTTGATGTGTTGTCAGTTTGACGTCAACTCCAAGTGTCAGACAATCACCCCAGGAAGATGAGAACTAAAGGAGGTGGAAAAGAACATTAACATCATCAGTTATTAAGAAATACTTCTACCTTGCCCGTTACCCAACTTGGGTGTGGCAGCCTCACATATTGTATACCATCGTTATTTAGATTGATAATAAATGATTGACCCTTATGAGCGTTCACACGAGGAAAGTTTTTACTAAAAAGTTTCTTGAAATTAAAACAAGTGCTAGGAAATGTCATAGAAAAATACTGTCAGTACCATTCATACGTAATTATTTTTATAAAATATATTTAAGATCACTAGCATTAATATATTTTAAAGTAAAAATTAGTTTCTCCTGCAGTAATGACAGTTTTTTTATGACAGCTCCTAGCACTTGTTTCACTTACAAGAAACTTTCCTCGTGTGAACTGAGCATTATGTGACTTTTTTTATCAAAACCATGTTTCACGAAAAAAATTTATACCTACGTTTTGTCAAACGAAATATATTAAAATAATGATTATTATATAATATGTTTATTATTTTTAATCTGGAGTTGATCATTATGTTTTTGACGCTTTCAATAATGCAGAAAGTAATGAGTGAAGATCACTGTTTAAGTAATTTTTGACATTTTGAGTTTAGGACGATGACCCTTGGTAATATAATTTATCTAAAACAAAAGCGTCTTCTTTGAAACTAGGCTGTGAAGGTAAAAATGCCCGTCTTGCGCGTTTGTAGCCCTTGTGCCTGTGCGTCGTTCTATTGTTTGCCATGACAACTATGTAAAACAATGGCTATAAATAAGTCCTGTCGCAGGACCAGCAGATTCTACCCGGCTAATTAGACGCCGCGCAAAAAATGTCCTCCAACAAAAATCATCTTTGTTTTGTGCAAATACCTTTACAACCAACGACAGAACAGGTCATTTACTTTTGTTTGCATTTCCAACGAGAGAAAAATACCACCGTAAAGAATTCACGTGAGAGAGAACACGACGAACAGTTGTCACGGTTACCTGCAAGGCTGACACATCCAAAATGATTCTGTTGGTATAATATTGTACTTTATCTGTTGCTTTTTAAAGTGGAGCGAGTTGTGTGTACTGTAATAAAACTGTAATTTTATAATAGGTTTTATAAAAATTAAAACAAAAAATCTGACGTGGCCATCACACAACCTTCCGCCATATCTAGACTTTAAACAGAAATGTATACGTACAATCTGGTGCCCATTTAAAATATACAAATAAAAATCTAAAATATTCAAACAAAGAAATTAGTATCACCTGAATCAAAAGATTCACTCGCACGATAACTCTTCTGTGTTGAAGCAATCCTCCGTTCAGTTACTACATTTAATATCTTACTTATGACTTATTATAGCGCTAGTATGCCAACTTGTCACCCGTCACATCTGTCAATATTTTTTATGTAGAAACAAAAATCATCCGAACATGGATTACAAGATTTCAACGTTTTATTTGATAAATTTATTTTTTAAATTTTACTGCAGTTCTTCAATGCTACCAGATAAAGACAATTTTTTTATAATATAAATTGCAAATAACTTTTCCTCTTATTCTTATTACAAATAAATACTATATTTATCCAAATTCATAGAAATTTTTGACACTTAATCTTTTTAATCTTCAAAAAATATCACTTCCGGTGAAGATATTTGTACCAAAATCTAATGAGCTCTTCCTATTCGTATACAATTGTAAAATACCAAATATCAAAATTTTTGGGTAATTCGTATTTGAGTTATGCGACAGACGGCATCGGCCCGGACCACACACATACACACACACACACACACACACACACACACACACACACACACACACACACACACACACACACACACACACACACACACACACACACACACACACACACACACACACACACACACACACACACACACACACACATACAGACATCATCGAGAAACTATCAAAAATGAGTTGTAAGGACCCTAATTCGTGCTCATCCACTAAAAACTCACTACCCGATTTTTTGCATAATTCCAATACCTTCCTTTACAGGTAAGCGGAAGGTAAAAATTATAAAGATAAGTTGTACTCGTGACTGGTAATAAAGATGAATAAAAAGCACTTTTAGGATCTTCATGCTAGTCACAATTTACGGCTTAGTTGGTTTATTTTCTATGAAAATATGTGTGTTCGTATATCTACCTTTATAAATTTATTGTATTTTTTTATTGTTGTTGGTGGTTTATATTTTTGACGATATTAGTCTTGAGGTAGACCTCAGCAAGGCCGAAACGTTGATCTAATAAAATAAATAAAAGGTTTTGGACTGAAAATCCAGCAATTCTGCGTTTTATTCAAAAAATTATAAAGCCCGAAATTTCTGAAGTCTGTCATATGGCAATGTGTACTTGCGTTCAAAACACCAAATTTCAATAATGTGAATGCAAATACACATTGCCATATGACAGACTTCACGTTTTTAGTCAAATTTCACCAAATGTCGGGCTGTGAATGCACATGATCAAAATTAATTTTTAAAATTTTAAAAAGGCACATCTGTAGATCCATTCTATCTCAATTAAAATTTGGCCATTCTGTTTATAAAAACATTATCCTGGAGTCAATAATAATCTGACAGTTTACTCGCAACTAAAACACTTTTACAGTATTTTTCAACTTCATTGACATTGCGTTTCTAGGATGCGGTAAGTTACGAGTTTTGGGCTGGTTTCAGGCAGCTGTAGTAGTGGAGAAAAAGAATTCGGAAAAAACTTAGACGGGCCGCTTAAGTAATTGGTATATAATTGGTATGATCATTCACACCATCGGTCATTTGTCAAAAACACATAATAAAAAATGCATAATATTGAATTTTACAGGCAATCAAAATCTGTAAAAATGATTATTTACTTATATACATTTCTTACTCACAAACAATTATTATGTTTGAATATGCAGTATCAAAAAAATGTCTAGATTATTAATTATTTTGCTGTAAATTTTACACTTCCTAGAATTTGTTTCCCTCGAGGGAAACAGCGTTAACTTATAAAATAAAATGTTGAAACCTCTCTCTGGAAGTGTTTTAAAGCGTCAGGCAAGCTCCGTATGAATGAAACATGTGGCCGGTGAGCATTATCTCTTTTAAACCGTGGCTAGTGACTTGATTGTCCGGTGAAGAATCACAGCTCACAGCCACTTGACGGTTCTCTCTTCACCGCGGTGCGCGAAGTGCTCAAACTTGAATACTGATGCGAATGGCGGAATATCCAATGGGAATATTTACATTTCACCGACAGGGCGCAACGAAAGTTTTGTTTTAGGATTGAATATTTTGTTGGGTATTATAAAGCTGGGTTTATACCACACGATACATAAATCCAGACTGGTTGTCAAAACATAGTATTCTTATATTTGAAACTTTTATGTTTTTAAAAGCGTAACAACTAAACTAATGAATATTATGTCTGCCTGTTGAAGAATGTTTAATTTGTTTACTGTGAAAGTTATTCAATTAAATAACTATTCAGTTCGTGTTTAACTATGCTGTGGTTCAGGTGTGTTTTTGTAGGTACTGATGTAGGTATTTGTAATTATTGTCAAATAGTTAATAAATAGTTTCATTATGTCTTGAAATAAATAACAATTAAATCAATTTATAATTTCTGCCGGTTGAAGAATGTTTTATTTGTTTATTTATTAAATTAAACGAAGTAGGTAGTCAGTCGTTTTTAACTTTGCTGTGATAAAGGCGTATTTTAATGGCTGATGCAGGTATTTGTATTTTTGTACACTGGAGTTGAAATGTAAGTACTTTTTTATTATTTTGTACGTTCATATACGTGGATATTATGTAACCTAACTCGTATTGTTTATTAAATTTATTTAAATGTGTTGTGAGAACCCCAGAATAAGTTGGCGAACTCTGTGTTTCGAGAGGTACATTCTTTCTCTCCCTTGCCTTCCGGCCAACTCTGGCTGCACGGACAGTACGCTACTTCAAACTGGAATATGTACCTGAATGGATTCGAACCTGAGTTGTTAGAACCGCAGTCGCACACTCAGCTATAATAATTATTAAACTGAAAACAGTAAAAACTGGCAGTCCGTCTTTTGCCTTACGAATATTTTTTGCGGCTGGGAATTCCTCTTTCCCGCTAATGGCGTCATAGGCAGCGGTGTCAGCGACATATGCGCGTGGAATGATGTCCATTCCGCACTGATTTATTGCGTGGATCAAATTTTTGCTTCTGAGACTCGTTCAAGTATTCCGGTCAGGGGAGCGAAAGCGAACGATCCGCCCGGCCGTTTATTTAAAATAAAGGGATCGTTAACGTCCGAGTGGCTAAAGTTATTACTGGGTTTTTAACCGCAGGCTATTAAAAGAAATGTCTTATGCCAGACACGTCCCGAGCTCTATTAAGGACCTATTTCACTCGTAATAGAATTCGGGAATTTATAGCCGAGCTGTTGATATATTGCGCTATATTTTAGTCAGGCGGTCTACAAGTTTGAGTTTTGTCTTTATCCGTATTTAGATAAGTGTAGCTCAACACCGAGTTTGTCCTATGGTGACGCATAGAATATTTTACAGATAAAGCAAAATTTTATAAATTTATATACAGACGAAGAATGGAAAGGTTTATGCCGAAATACATTTTCTAATAAGTTGTAATGTAAAAATTGCTTAAAACACACTTTTTCATTAATTTTTAATATGGATTCCAAAGATTTTTTCAGAATTCTAACTGGGCATAAACCTAGATGAATTCTTTTACAAACATCTAGTACTCCAGTCAAAATACGGGTTTGGTTGTATTATTACTGGCAACTACCAGATTTGGTCTAGTATAGGTTTTTTGAGTCGCTGAACACGAATTTCGGGGTCATTTTGTAAATAAATGTGCGGAACACCCTTAAATTTGCAAAAACTACCCCCAAAATGGGTTTTTTAAAAATATATTCGCACTTTGAGTGCCCAGATTTCGCACAAAGGGGTTTTTTGGGTTGCTGATCAAGAATTTCGGGGATTTTTTTAATAAAAATTAATATTTCACCCTTAAATTAGCTCAAACTAACCCCAAAGAGGGTATTTTTGCTATTTTCGTACTTTGAGCGTCCAGATTTAGTCCGTATAGGTTTTTTGGATCGCTGATCAAGAATTTCGGGTTTTTTAAATAAAAATTAATATTTCACCCTTAAATTACCTAAAAGTACCCCCAAAAAAGGGTGTCTTTGTTATTTTCGCACTTTGTGCTAATTTAAGAGTGAAATATTAATTTTTATAAAAAAATCCCCGAAATTCTTGATCAGCGACCCAAAAAACCCCTATGTGCCAAATCTGGGCACTCAAAGTGCGAATATATAAAAAATACCCAATTTTGGGGGTAATTTTAGCAAATTTAAGGGTGTTCCGCACATTTCTTTACAAAATGACCCCGAAATTCGTGATCAGCGACCCAAAAAACCTATACTAGACCAAATCTGGTAGTTGCCAGTAATAATACAACCCTCTCCCGTATTTTGACTGGAGTATAGTACCTGTTTCAAATTTGTAATATGCAATGAGTAAAGTAGAAACTGCTACACTTCTAAACACCCAATATTTTGTTACTGAGACGGGACACTTTTAAAACTAGGTACTATATTAAAACTGATTCCACTTTTATACAGAGTGTATCTATACCTCTGCACGAAACTTTAATATAATTTGATATACTGAGTATACAGACAGAAAATATTTTTTTCAAAATTCGCAAAAATAAGAGTAGTGAAAATTTTAGTGTCACTGCTATGAAAGTCCCTTTAACTTTTTATTTTATTTATTAAGTAATTATTACATACCTACCTAAGTATTTGTAGTATGATAGTATTATTTAAACAGTTTAATAGACATTCAAACTAGTGGCACTAATATTTTCACTATCCTGATTTTTGCGAATTTTGAAAAACATCTTTTTTTCTGTGATCAGTATATTAAAATATATAACCTTTTAAAGTTTCGTGTTCCCCCAATCTCTCTAATTGACAGATGTTTATACCTATGCTTATGTAACATTATATTTGTTAATCGTAGACTATAAATGTAAACCTGAAAACTAAATGCTTATGTTTATAACAAAATTTCAGTAAAACTTATGCGGAAAATACAACTCAGTCGAATAACGTGTTCTCTTTTCATATAAAAAATAAAACCGCTCCCACTTTAAATTAAAACAACACTCGTCAAATTCCCGAATGCAAATTTCCTGAAACAGACTTCAGCGTTCACGGCGCACGTAGTATCATATCCGCATTAACACATGTCCACACCTGCTGAATTTAAATGACCCGGCTTCAAAACTTCCACACAAATTTACATCCCAAGGGAGAAAAATCAATGGCCAGATGAGGAAATAACAGAGGGAAAAATCTGCGGAAATAATTGTCCAACTTCTGTAATCCTTCAGCGACGTTACAAAGATGATAGTAATTAATAATTTCTGCCATTAATTATATAAACTTTTAATACGGAGAACTTAACTTTTTCTTCGTAATAAGTTCGCTAACATTTATAAAAACTTATTGGGAAAGCGATTAGCAAGATGTGGAAGTTTTTCCGGGTTCTGGAAATGTGGAAATTTTCGTGTGAAATGCGTTTACGTGCAGCATTGTATGTTCCGTTTTTGATCAAGTTACGCGTGTCTACTGTACTCATCTGTCTTTTTGATTGGCGGTTTGCCGGAACACTAGGTGGTGGCTGACAGACCCTATGCGTCTTCAAATTACTGCGGCCCTAAAAATGTTTATCCACGACAGTTGCCACCACTTATGTAATATACCGTGAGTTTTATTTAACGTGAAACATGGAATTTTTCATATCCATGGTTACGAATTTGACAGCAATGTGTTATAGCGTTTCATTTAAAATAGAACATAGCATTTTAGATATGAAAAAAGTTGCAAGAAATATAAACATTTAATAGATATTTTTTCAGAATACAATTTATAACAAATTCTCAAATACACGAAATAAATCAGATACTTGTCTGAGGCTAACATCTGCATTATACTAACGTATCATTTTTACACCTTCTCTTCAATTGTATACCTTATTTTCAACCACAAAACCCTAATTGACAGGTAATATTTACTTGACAATGACAGCCTATGTTCTATTTTAAATGAAACGCTCTAATACATTGCTGTCAAATTCGTAACCATAGATATGAAAGAACCCATGTTTCACGTTAAATGAAACTCACGGTATATTATTACGTTACTGTTTCCAAGAAATTTTTCATTTATTACTATGTTATGGTCTTACATAAAATGTAATACAAAATTCGAATTGTACTAATGTGCCTATTGTCTGGTGCGGTGTCGTAACGACAACATTAAAGCCTCAATTTGAGAACCATAATAGCGTTCATTATACTGGTATCAGTACCATAATGAAACAAACAAAAGATGCCATTTAGAAAGTTTCAAAAATAGCATAGGTACTTGTTTTTAACCTCCCGCCTCATATTCTATAAGAAAGGTAGTGTGAGGGATCAAAATTTTCGAGTGTATAACCAATCATTATGACATCAAACTCGGCTTTGCTTCGTCTGATAATCTCCACAATTAATACCATATAGGTGTTACAATCCTTGTACCATAAAGAACTATTTTTCACTTCCGGAATTAAAACTCTTCTTTAGTCTTTATTTTTATCGACTAAGGTTCTTAATTTGATCCCAAGGGATTATTTTTCATATTTAATCCCGTTGTCAAGTAAATACGTGCTATTTGTTACAGAGTATCTATGGTAACAATATAAATATTTGTTATAAAATTTACTGTCAAAACTGCAAAATGTGTATTCTTTTAAAATATTTTGTATTCGTTTGAGGATGAAGTGCAAAAATGGCGTACCTATATACTACAGGACTAAAGTAACTTATTATTATATGATTATTCACCTCAGGATTAAATCATGCACTTTAGTCCTTTAATGTATAATATACTATTTTGAACATGTGCTCAAAAACTCAATAAATAAAACCTATACGTCTGAAAACAAAATGTTTGAGAACTGCAGATTAGCATTACTTGCATTAATATCTACTATCGTATACAGCGACGCTCATATCTCTACCGAGATCTACATGCCTCATAGAACATAGAACAATATTTTATTACGTACAGAGGCATGCACATGTCATCATATTTATTATAATTAAATATTCATTTCTGTACGAAATTTAAATTTCAGATAAAGGTATCAGAAACGTTATATTTCAGTTAATGAAAGACACCATTTAAGGGCCTATTGCATGGCAATAATACGCATTGAAAAACGAGTAATTTTTGTGAGGATCTCAATCTAATACTGTTATGCGTATGATGTTGAATTTTTGTATGTAGATTAAGGAAGAATACTAAAAGTGCGGAATCTTCAAAATATTTAATTAATGTAATTAATTTGGCTTTAATAATTATCCGAAATTCGGCGAAAATTGTACAAGTTTAGATATAATTTATGGCAATTCTGTTGATAAAATTATAGTTTTATTGTTTTTCCGCCCTTTCTACATCTATGTTCTATTCATTTTATCTTGAAACTCAATGATAACTTTTATAGTTCATTCATTGGATCCTCACGAAATTTTAGTGTTTAGTTTCTTTTTATCTCTAATTGTTGTCGGAACAATATATAGTTTGAATTTTTCAATTCAACAATGCTTTGTCGTTACTAATGTAAAATTTCATATTTTTTTTTTGAGCAATATAGCCAGAATCGTAAATTCTGATTCTTAATGCATTCAAGAAGTATAGCCCCTTAATTGTTGGTTCTTGTACAAAATTTCGGTGTTTCAAGCGTGAAAGAAGTAATTCTACATATTCTACTGAAAGAGAAATTTTGATTTTATTGGTAAAGTTTTTCTAGATGTGTTGGCTTAGTTGTAAGGCGATTATTTCTCTTATTGAACAAGTCGTAAAGAAACTTTTCCAATGGGAACTAATTGCTTTTGATTGATCGGAATGAAGTTTCCAACTGCTGTGATTATAGACATATTAGAGCCATTACTGCAATTAGATTTTTATAACTGGAGAAATTTCAGACGTGAGTTATTTTTATTTGAACGCTCATCCAGTTCTGCACGGCGCTCAATATAATCTTTAACTTTTAATCATCACTTTTAGAATTATTTTTGATTTTAGTTTTTTTAATTTAATAACTTATTAAACTTTTGTGCTACAACATTGTAAAAATATAATAGTCAAATAGTTAGATAAACAAATTTCATATGATCATGGACAACAAGATACTGGTAGAATATTTTATTGTTAAATACTACCAGATTCAGCAAATTTAAAATTATCTTTACCCATAGATAATTATATTTTTAATTGCAAAAATTGTCATAAATAAATAATGTACCAATTTATTTAAGAAAAACTATATCAAGTTTTAAAAAATACTACTTCTGGTTTGCAGATTTCTGCCAAAATCTTATCCGGTGTTAAGATCCTTATTTAAACCTAAAATATGTAATTTGGTTATTAAAGGTTTGATACTTTTTAACTTATCGTGGACGAAAAGTCATCAGTCCATACGTCCATATGTCCACACGTCCATACAAACACACACACTCACATACATCATCGTGAAAATAGTAAATACGTATTCTAGAAACCCTGAAACGTGCTTATCCACCAAAAAGTCATAATCGAAAATTTTGACCCATTACAATACCTCTCTTATAGAATATGAGGCGAGAGGTAAAAATTGGGTACCTATTTCCTTCAAATTGTTTTAGCATAGGTACTATAAAAACTGCGAAGAAATTGCTCTTCAACCATCTAGCTAAGTATTTTGCTCCCTGCTGTTTCCTTCCTTATCTTTCTTTCTGTTCTCACACACGCACACACTCAGATGGTCTGATACTCGTATGTAACTTGAGTTCCATCAGTCACCCGCGGTGGCTACACTGTCCGCGGTGGCGACCGGCAGTTGTTCCAAGCCGCGCACCAGCTCTAATTATAAAGCAGGCGTTGCAAATTAATTATCCTCTCCCCTGCCCCACCCACCACACGGCACAACACGGTGGGAGATATCATGGCCTACGTGATGCAACATCGGAATACCGGATGAGAAGAGGGCAATTATGAGGTTTTTATGTGGTGGGATATACAGGGTGGACAATAATAAAAGATGTCATGAAAATCAAAGTTGGTTTATATCGGGTGATACTCGACTTCGCGCATATATTTTTATAGCATAGTACTCAACTTACTGATCATAGAACAAAAAGATTTTTTTTATTTGAAGACATTTTGGCAAGAAGCACATTTTTTTAAACCACTGGATTGTTGATTGTTTAACTATGAATGGAATAAAGTAAAATATTAATTAATGACACGGCAATAATATAAAATTTATGAAATTCCATTTGGAAACAGTGACCCAAAACTGTTTGATTAAATAACCTAGATACTAAATTGCAAATTTAAAGTAGTATATTCTGCAACAAGTGTGGAATGAAGCATATTCTGCTCGAGTGGAAAGTTTGCGAAACAAGCTGTAGGCGAGTTTCACGATTCCACGAGAGCGTAATAGCCATTCCACACGTGTTACAGACTATACTTTCTATACGACTTTAAATTTAATTGCATTAAAAAACGTAACGCAAAACAATTAAAATTAAAATAAATGTATTTATAAAATAATATTCTACATAAAATTAATAAATCTAAATGTATTTTAAAGCTACCCACCAACCAAAAACATTATTATAACTCGTCACATTACTAGTGACGGAATTAATCCATTCTGTAACAAGTGACAGAATGTAACCATTCCATAATAGAAAATGATGTAAGAATGATAACATTCTATAACAGTCGTAAGGAATATTCGGAATATTCTTTCAATTCCGTGATAAGTGAGTTGAACACTATATGTCATATTTGCACGTGGTTGTGAATCAGCTTATATTTTTACTTCCTCGACCTATGTAGGTAATAGGGGGAAGTATTGTAATCGTGAATTTTTGACATTTCGGCATTTTGATGAATCTTCACTATTACTGAATCCATTCTATCGGGCGTGGTATCAAATTAAAGTTCTCGGAAATGCAATTCTAGTAAAAGAATAAAAAATAACATTTTGAAACAATCATCAACTTATTTTAAAATATATTTTGAAAATGGTACAGAATTTGGTATCAATTTAAAGCTCTCAGGGAGATAAGTTTAGTACAAATGTAAAAAATACATTTATGCGATTGCCAATTGTTTTCCACAGATTATTGAAATTCTATCGAATGTATTATCAAAGTTATAGGGAAAATAATTTTAGTCGAAGAACCAAAAACGACATTTAAACGATGGTCAAATGTTTTTAACTCTGTCTATCAGATAAGTTTTTTAAAACATAAAAATTAAGCTTTTTCAAAATTAACTCAAATTATGTTAAATGTGACAAAAAATATAGTGGGAGAGGAACTGTGGTGGCCAGAGCAGATTTTTTTTGAGTTTGTGGCCACGCTGTGTGTGATGTATGTATGTACACCGCACTTATGCGTCGCACAACGCAATGCTGAATTTGAAAATGAATGGACGCTACGTGACAGTTTTGAACATTTCAGTTTTATGTTTTGCAAGCGGCCTGTCCAGTATTTCAACTTAATTTATGTTTGTGACGCGAAATATCTAGTGTAATATGTACAGATAATGCAGTAAAAAACGCGCCGCTATTTATAAATATCTCTAAATGGAAATATTTATACTCATTGTTGACCATTGACGAAATTTTTTATTTTTTACTATAATCCTGACGAATGTTTTTCAGCGAAATATATTACTCTGAATTTATTAAACTCTGTGTTTGATATGCGCGGTGTTTTGCACTTCTAAATTTAAATAAAACATGCATACATTTTAATTAATATAGTTTTTACATGGCAGACAGACATTCGCATTTCTGTTTAAAAAATTACATAATACCTATCATACTTTTCAGTTTTCATACAACTTAAAATTAAAATATAAGTTGTTAATTTAAATTAAATGCAAGCAGGAAAATATGAAGCTTAAATTCTAGCCGTTATACCTACTCGTCAATAATATTTATACAAACAAATAAATTAAATACACAACTTATGATTATAAAAAATCTGCTGTGACCAGCACAAGACCTCCCGTCATACTTTTTACTATACTATACAAATATTTAGGTACTTACAAATTTATTTTAGTCATTTAGTCAACTGTAGAACTGTACAAGAAGATATAAATAATGTATCACTATTGCCACTGTCACTCTGACACTGTCATTATCAATTAAATTTTTCTTAGTAATTGTTAAACAATTATGGTTCATGGATAACAAGATACTGAAGTTTCATACTCTAAATTATAAATAATACTTTAATTCCTAAAGTACTATGACAAAACAATTTATAAAATGCTAAAAATTGTAGATAATAATTATAATCTTTCATTTTAAATAAAAATATTGTGATAAATTAATTAGTTATCAAAATATTTAAGAAAAATACTATTTCCGGTTTGAGGATTGCTTCAAAAAATAACTGGGTTCTTAAGATTTGTATTACGACGTTATATACAAAATTTGGTTGTTAAATGTTTGTAACTTTTTGAGTTATAGACAACGGAAAAAATGTTTCATACAACCTAACGTACACACACACACATACATACACATACAGATATCATCTCGAAAATACTTTATTCGTATTCTTTTGATCCTAAAACGTGCTTATCCACTAAAAACTCACACTCGAAGATTTAGACCCGTCACAATACCTCTCTTATAGAATATGAGGCGAGAGGTAAAAAGAATTGAAAAGTAAAGCGGTATAAAATACCCATATTATGTACCCTAGGGTTAAAATTTGCAAAAAAATACATTCTTGTGTCTAAATGATAGGTACACAGTTTACTGCCACTCTTTAAAATAGTATATTACATTTCTAGCTGGGAAATGCTGTATTACAGCCGAGCACTGCAATAGATGATTTTTTTTCCGTTTGACAATTTATTATTTATTTATATACAATAATTATTTGCATTTGAAATAGTATATTGTTCCATCTCACAGATACCCCAATGTAATATGTACACAATAATGAACAAAGTGAAATATTTAATAAACAGTGGTGCTTCGGCAGGAATTTAATTTCCATAGTTCCGAGTAAAGAATGTAAAAAATTGCAGCACTACAAATTTCCTGCTAGATAATTTATAAAACAAAAGTATGTGAAGTATGCGCTACCTGCGATCTGTACAATGGCAGACACATTAACTCTTTACTCATGTTGCGCTCAAATCAATTACACGAGAACTACAGAGGTATACGTATGTGTGTGTGTGTGTGTGGAGCATTGTCTGCCAGACTAATTAAAATGTAAAACAAAAAAATCAGATGTCGAGTTAATGAAACTTTCAGTTTACTGAGCGTAAACTGTACGCTACGATATATTTTTAATTTAAATGTACCTACGTTTGTACTGCTCTTGAAAAAATTGTCCTACGAATTTTCACACATTGTGAGTAGTTCGAACATATAACCAAACTCGGCAACACAATTGAAATGAGGTGAATTTCACCCATTTTCAAATCGTCATAACTCGGCGTATTTTCAGTCGATTTCGATGAATCTTCGAATTTGAAGTGTCTACTTTAAAGTCATGCATGCGAACTTTAGCGTCATCCCTTCCGCCCCCTGTGAAAAAAGGTTTTAAATCGAAAAAATGTCCCACTTTGACGATGTGTACGGAGTTGACAAAAAATTTTCGATTCGATTCACCAAAAGGACACTAAAATTTGTTCAATTTCCTGTGCAGGACTCAAAAAGAACGAAGTTCCTACGTTGATTTTACACAAAGTTATGAGTGTTTGAAAAAACAGATTCTAGGTCGAGATTCATCCGAAAAGTTCCTAGCCATTTCTAGTATAATGCAAATCAGAAGTTTTCATCCAAGTGCCGTTCGATTTCCATACTTTTTTCTACTATAGAAATGAAGTCAGTTTAACCAACCTTTAAAAGTTTTGATATCTTGTTTTGATTTGTTCACGTTGACGTTTATGAGTTTTGCACTTGTACGTGTTATTCAAATTGTGTTAATATTTTTCCATTATAAATTCTAACTTCAAATCTTAAGTTGTCACTTGTCGGAATAAGTAAGAATATTATTTATCATTTTGAAATTGCCTAACTTGTACCATTTCGGAAAAAATCTAAGAATTCCGATTGTATCCGAATAGTTTGGAAATAAAGTATGAAACTAGAAATCTAGCATGGATCTAGACAAAAAAAGTATAATGTAAAACAGGCTTGAGAGATTTTTGTGTGCAGTAAACTGGATTCAAACCCGAGTTGTCAGAATCGGGTGCTTACGCAGCACTATTTATCAATTCTACTATATTCCACCGCCCACTATCTCGTACAAGCTTCTTACCCTTTGTATTGAAAACAATTCCGCCCAGAGTCGTCCGACATCTCGCTGTCTTGTTCGCTGGCTGCGATTTATGCAAATCAGACGTGGAGGTGTCGCGCTGTTTGTACAGCCTCATTGTGGCGCAGCCCATTTCAATATTGTCACTGCCAGTTAGTTTATTGTGAACTACGCCTTACAGCTACTGATGTATGAAGAGCATTACATGAACAAGGAGAAGATCTTAATGGCCTGTTCACTCAAACATTCTAAATCTTGGAAGAAAAGAAATTCTTTTCCAAGACTCATTGAAGATTCAATTTAGCGGCGCCGCTATTTGACAGACAATTCTTTATCTCAAAGAATCTTCAAAGAATCCTTGTGTGAACAGGACACAATATGGTATTTTTTGTTTCGAGCTATTTTCTGAAATTGAAACTAATTTTGAATTGGTGCCTCTAGATAAAGTTAGGAAGCTCGTATACTAGAGGTAAATTCATTTAAGGAGAACCCTGCGCGAAATACGAATTCTCGTCTTAGAAAGAGAAGCATAGATGATAAACAAGAGAAAACTACGCTACTGTCTGTTCTACGGAACATCAGCTTCAATATCTGTTATTCTCATGTTGACGTTCGTAGTGTTTTGCTTCGTGTAACGCTGTGCATTTTGTAATTGATTGTGATTGAGTTATATTTTAGTTTTCTTTGAAAATTAATTGAAGTGCAGCGAGCATAATACTCGCTAGCTCCACTTTTGTAAAACGGACAGTACATGACAAGTTCCGCCTTCTCGCGCAGCTCAGGGTCCTAGATATTTGAATTTTACTCTACCTAAAATTCAACATAAAATGTACTAACGTAGCGAGTGTTTTGTGGCCAGTACAAGAATGGTTTCAAGAAGGATTTAATAGAGAAAGAATGGATCTAAAGATGTGCCTTTTTAAAATTTTGATTAAGGAGGTTGGGGATGCCTGCAGTGGCGTACCCAGACATTAGCCTTAGAGGGAGGATAGGAAAATAAAAATATTTTTGATAATGTAAAACAAAATTAGCTCAACGCCTCAACGCACGTTGGCTGATGTCATTGCATTGCTGTGATATTTATTTTTACAATAATTACTAATTCCCTAATCAAAAATGCTTGACATGCTTACATTTTTTTTACATAACTTGCAAATGGTTTAGACAAAGTACACAAAATCTTCAAGAACTTATTTTTAAAGGTTTATTGGAAATATTAATACAAGTTCTGTGAATTTTTCATCATTTTATCATATAGTTTAAACAAAAATTTAGTGAATTGCCATAAGAGTCCATGTAAAACGAGCGAATTTCAACATTTAATTACTCAAAAACCGGATAGACGAAAATTTAAAAAAAATAATTTTATAATCTAAATAGGTAGTGAAATGAAGGCACTGTATAAATTTCAGCCTCTCATCATCATTTTAATAAACGGTCACCAACCTCCTTAAAACATTGTACATGAGTATAAAAATTCCGAATTTTTTTTTAAAAAGTCCTATTTTGTGCAAACTTTACACGGTTATATCTCATATGATACAAATTAGTTTTAAAAATTTTAAAAAGACACATCTGTAGATCCATTCTTTCTTTGGTAAATGTTTATAAAAGCATTACCTTGAAGTCAATAATAATGTGACAGTTTATTCGCAACGAAAACACTTTTACAGTATTTTTCAACTTCAAAATGGCATTGCATAGCTAGGATGCGGCAAAGTACGAGTTTCGGGCTGGTTTCAGGCAGCCGTAGTAGTGGGGAAAAGAGTGGAATGAAAAAAAAGTAAAATCAAGACTATTCTAGGAATTCGGTAAAAACGTAGACGAGCCGCTTAAATCAAATAATATTTTCCGAAGTTGGTTCTTCGTGCAGTTACCAGTCTCATGGTTGTTGGTGGAAAGTACGTTAAAATATAAATTTTTGGAATGTGTAGGGCAAATGAAGAAAATGCAATCTCACAGAATATTAAAGATCTGCAAAGAGTTTTAATTTCAGAATTAAAAAAAGCATTTCCTCAGCCATTACAAAATCCTCTTCCGCGTCTTGATAATTAAAAATACCGGAATGTCTACGCTTCATTACAACGAAAAAATTAAAATTCCCCGCACGCAAAAATTCATTTAGACCAACAATTACTTGAATCCTCTTTCAGATTAAACGAATTCTTCTTTTCTTGAGAACACGGAAAGAAACAATATTTCTCAGGCATGATTCGGTAATGTTCTCACAACGCGTAGTAAATAGCGAATCAATTAAAATGCTATTACAATTACTCGACAAACTACTGATTTTACTGCCGGGTAACACGACAGGAAGTGGAAAGAATACGCAAACAAAAGAGTGCCAGCTTTTACCATAATAAGAAAGAAGAGATTAGTTAAGAGTCTACAGTTGCGCCAATTTATGAATTACAGAAATGTTAATCAAACATATATTTATAGTGTTCATCTTAAAGAATCTTTTAAATCTTTGCATAAAAGAATGCAAATACTAGAAGACCAGAACGATGAAGTTGTTTTAAACATTTATTGACAAAGAGTGGATCTACAATTTTGAAAATAAATTTCTATCATGAGATACAACGGTGTAAAGTTTGCATAAATTGGAAATTTTTATGAATTTTTCGAAATTTCTAATCATGTTTTTACAATTTTTTAAATTAAAATTTGAAAAAGACACAACTGTTAATTGATCCTTTAAGTAATCCTTTTTAGGAAGTAGTACTATCCCATAATTATGAGAATTTTTCAAAGTCTTTTTGTTCCATGCTCAGTCTTGGTACCCTTAATTTTTACCTCCCGTCTCATATTCTATAAGAGAGGTATTGTGACAGGTCTAAATTTTCTAGTGTGAGTTTTTGGCAGATAAGCACGTTTTAGAGTCTCTATAATAAGAATTACACATTTTTGAGATGATGTCTGTGTGTGGGTATGTATGTGTGTGTGTGTGTGTGTTCGTTCGTGCGTTCGTTTGTATGTTACAATTTTTTCGGACGCGATAACTCAAAAAATTTCAAACCAAATACCAAATACCAAATTTTGTATCTAAGATTTAAATACGATTTTCAATAGACCAATTGTATTTCTACCAATGCATAAACCGGAAGTAATACTTTTCATATACCTAGAGCAATATGGTTTTTCTTAAATTATCTCGATAAATAAAGCATTTAAGACAATGTTTCATTAAATATAACAGAATCTTTTTAAAAGAATTTTCTGTACCATTTATAAACTATAGGACAATTTAAATCTACTTTTTTGAAATTCCAGTATCTTGTTGTCCAGAATATGAAATTTGTTGCTACACAAAATTTGAATGATTATGAAAGTGAGTACAGTTGACATATTTTGCTTGTATCTTGGTTTACATTATCGGTTATATATTACATGAACAAGAAACTATTAAAACGTAAGTAAAACTATTTATTAGATTAGTAGAATAAGCAGAATTAGGCGAGAGGTCGTGTGCTGGCCACAGCAGATTTTTTCTTGAAGTATAGTAACAGAACATTATTTCTAGATTTTCTATCAATCAAAACAAGCCCAAAAGTAGAAAAGTGTTATGAGAACAGTACGAAAACCTGCTTTGGTTATAAAAATAACT
Organism: Agonum fuliginosum; assembly: GCA_947534325.1. Classification (NCBI taxonomy): domain Eukaryota; kingdom Metazoa; phylum Arthropoda; class Insecta; order Coleoptera; family Carabidae; genus Agonum; species Agonum fuliginosum. Next base: position 39,506,656 of record OX384033.1, on the reverse strand, counting down.
AAAAATGTTTGAACGCAATACTGAAAGTTGCACCACGTCTTTTGGTTACTGTAGAACCTTCTCGTGTTAATTTCTTGTGGAACTTAGCAATTCCCGGTGCGTGTTGGGCTGGGTACTCCCTCTGGCGAGTGAAATTGAGCAGGATAGATTGAAGTTCGACTTTCGTCGCTTGGGAATCGTGAAGGTTCCGAGAAGAAACCTCAAACCCTAAGTTCAACAGTTAGTGGTACACTACGATGATGAATTATAACGCACAGGAGTGGTAGGTTAACCTACATGCAGCGAAACTTTAGGCGAAACGTGGAAGGCGTGTTTAGTAGTAGTAGGTACTCGAGATTATTTTAAAGAAATACATTCATTTTTTACTGTATTATTTTTGAAATCATAATGCCCTGTTCACACGAGGAAAGTTTTCACTAAATGTTTCTTGAAAGTAGAACAAGTGCTAGGAGCTGTCATAAATAAAAACTGTCAATACACCGTTCATACGGAGAATGTCATTATTTTTATTTAATATGTTTAAGATCACTAGCTTTACTATCCATATTTTAAAGAAATAATTAGATTCCTCCACTGTTTCCGAAGTTTATGCAAAATGCATGTGCAAAATGAGCCATATAAAAGTTTTAAAGTGTCGCTGACGTGGAACTAATAGTTACAGGAAAATTAGAATTATTCTTTTCTTTATTTGACAAGCACTCGTCATTATTATGATCCTTTTTCTCAGGATTCAGACGCATGGAATAAACCTCAAAGAATCCATGTGTTTACACCACATGACTTCCTTGTACGCCTATTAAACTGTTAATACTTTTCTTAATAACTAAAATGTAGAATAATATAAAAAATCTGACGTGGCCACCACAAGACCTCCCGCCATACCTACTTTATTCTTTTAACTTATTATACAAATATATTAATATTTAAGTAGGTACTACTACTACTGCTACTATACTCTCAAATATATTTTAATCATTTTATTTAAACTGCAGAAGATATAAAGCATATTTTACTATTGTCACTGTCATGTCATAATCATTTTAATCCGTACAAGGAAGTAAAAAGAATTATTTTGAAATATCTTTTACAGTATTTTCAACTTCGAAATGACATTGCATTGCTAGGATGCGGCAAAGTACGAGTTTCGGGCTGGTTTCGGACAGCTGCAGTAGTGGGGAAGGGACATTAGCAATCTCTAGAATATTAATAAGATTATAAGATACCGTACATTTTACTTCTATTTTAAATTTTATTTCAATGAATTTTTTTTACGAACGGCCGAACTAATGTGAGCCTGGGCTCGTATGTATATATGTAGGTAATGATCTCACTGCGCAAAGTGAGAATAATCAAAGCTTGAATATTCTCCCGTATGATTTATTTAGAATTCATGGCCATACCCCATCATCATGATCATCATGATCATGATAGGTGTAAACAACGTACAAACAGTAGCGTTTCACTTGATAAGTTAGACACAATGACGTCATCACAGCGCGTGGCGTGTTGTAGTCTCTTGGGACGCCATGCGCCGTTCACAATTGAATTTGTGGATCCCACGTAATCCGGCTTCAAACTAATTTCCATGTTTAATGATTTCCTCTGCGAGTGCCAATTAAACATTCATAATTCCATCGCTGCTAATTTCTAGAATAAAGTCGATCGATCTACACCTAGAGAGAGTTTTAAACGCTTGGTTGTTACCACATTAGTCGCTTTAGAATTAATACTATTGACAACTACGAACTGAAATTTTACGAAACTGTCACATACATATTATTATCTATCGTTTTGTACCCAACTTGGGTGTGTCAGCTTCACATATTGACACATTTTTATTACATACTGTTCGTGCTGCCAGAGTTGGCCGGGACAGTAAAGAAGAAAAAGGACACGGAGCTGAGTCAAAGTTATTACTCGCCTGAAAGCAACTGAGTCAAGAGAAAACCGAGCTGGACGACTTCTTTATACACAATTTCAAGGTAGCGAAGCGGTTTCTGCCAAAAAATTACTGTAATCTACTGGTATGTCCGTTCGATGAATATTATTTAGGTACCAATTTAAAATGTATAAGTCCGGCCATCTCGTATTTCGCGTACTGTCAGTGCACATAGATTTATTTTAATTGTTTTAAAAAAAGCGATAGTTTGTTTTTTCAGGAATTTTTTAAAATTAACTAATATTGTTTTTATTTTATATTTACTTTATTTTAATTATAACCAACCTACAGGATTAACTCCCAATTCGAGGATGTTAGATTGTCAATCGTTTCTTCAGATATTTTTGTCAGAGTTTCCAAAAAACCGTTAGTCAATTTTAATCAGGACTTTTTTAAATAAAGTAATATTGTTTTAGCGATTGTCAATTGTTTCTTCAGGTATTTTTTGTAATAGTTTCCAAAAAACCGTTAGTCAATTTTAATCAGGACTTTTTTAAATAAAGTAATATTGTTTTAGCGATTGTCAATTGTTTTTTCAGGTATTTTTGTTATAGTTTCCAAAAAAGCAATAGTCAATTTTTTTCAGGATTTTTTTTAAATGAATTAATATTGTTTTAGCGATTGTCAATTGTTTCTTCAGATATTTTTGTCATAGTTTTCAAAAAAGCGATAGGTACCTACTCAATTTTTTTCAGGACTTTCTTAAATGAACTAATATTGTTTTAGCGATTGTCAATTGTTTTTACTGGTACCTACTCTTTTCATAGTTTTCGAAACCGCGATAGGCGAAAGATTTTTTTTCCAAAAATATAATAAAAGAAATAGTGTAACAGTCGCTCCATTTGTTGTATTATATTACTGTAAGTGGCAATTAAGGAAAGAATAATAAATTGTAAACATGTGACATAGACTCATGGAATTTTGTACAAAAGCATAAAGTCGGTTCTTATTTCATAGTTAATGTATTTTCAGTAAGTATACGGAAGTCGTAAATTTGTGTTGGATTTCTGTTACCATGAAACTATGTCAAGTGTGGTCCCTTTCTGAGATTTGGGCAACATCTGCATTTTTAGGTCATTTAGAAGCGTTCCTAGAAAAATGCACTTGTTCGTTAGAGCGTGAGATTTAGAGTAGGGGTTTGCAAGCCACCCTAGCCATCTCTCTCGTGGACCAATCAGTGTTGTATGTAAAATATAAGAAACCAATTATTGTGAAGTAAAATTAAGTTTGGGTCAGAGTGGGGAGGTAAGAAAAGTTATTAAATAGGATAATTTTTCTTCCCTCTAGACCAGATCATAACAGATCACCAGATCATAATAGATCAAAAACCGATCGAGAGATCATATAAGTCCTCTGACACAGTTCGTTATTGATTGAGAGTTTATTTTGAGCTTTAATAATCTTTAAAACTCCCATTGTGTTTTAAACTTGTTAAATTCAATCTGTAGAGATAGTGTTTTTGAGTGCACACTCTAGCAAGGAATAGCAGTAGAAAAAGTGAGTAATTTTATTGTTTTATTGGTGTTCGCATTAAGGTGTTTATAGTTGAGTAACTTGTGCGTATTTGTTTATTGGTCGATTTTGAGAAAAGGTTTAATTTGAGTAAAGCGTAATTGTATCTCTGTTGTATTTCTGTAATCTATAACGAATTGTGGACCCGGTTAGTTTTTAGTTACGTGTAACCTATCAAATGGGATTTATTTATAACTTGTAAATATATTGTTAACTTGTGTGGAAATCGGTTGTTGATTTACGTTTCTATTTTACCTTCATTTTGAGAATCCTCTTGTGTTTAGCGAAGTGACAAACAGGTAGTAAACCAAGTAAGTAATAATAATTAATTACCGCTCTTCAACGTTATCTGTAACTACCAATAATTAAGTAGACTCCATATTCGGTAACTACACATTTTTGGTAACGCGCGTACTATATTCAATAGACCGCGCACCGTTACAATAGCATGACATGTAACGATAATTCATCGATTGGTATTTAGAGTATTTAAACTAACATAGCTGTCACTACTATGATATTACGATTACATATAGCTACGACTACCAATTTTTGTACAATGTGTGTTACTTATCACCGTATCAATCGACACTTAATTAGTAAACTAAAATCGGCACTCTTCACCGGCCGAGCGGGAGCTTTAAACGGCCGCGTTATCGATTCCACGCGGGTGTAAGTCACGTGACCGTGGATACGGCACTCGAGGGAAATTACCGACCAAGACGGCTCGCCGAGTCGACTGCAGCTACAGATGCACCGTGATGCGTCGTCATCGTGATCGTGATGACTGAGAACCTAACCCGTGATGCTCATGCTCATTGCCAGCTATTCTACTCACTGAGGGGATTTGTAGCGAGAAAGAAGGTTTCTAGAAAAATCTACATAAATGTGTTTATAAAGATTGGTTACTATAGTTCGTTTTTAAACTAATAGACGTTTTACAGTACGCTAAATATTGAACAAGAAATTGCGCAACACATTGAACAATATCTTTAGCAATAAATTGCTCTGTTTTATACTGAGACAATTTTATATACCTACCTACAATATTTAGTTTGTGATTCTGCGCAGTTCGCATATATTAATAATTTGACAGCCGCGCTTATCTATTTTTTCAGACAATTTACGAAGCAATGTGATATTTCACACAATTTGCTGTTTGATACTACACAATTTAGATTGTTCCAAAAATTCAACAAGATCTTGTTCAAGATTTAGTGTAATGTATAACGGGCTTAAGAAGTTAAAAACCAAAGTTGATGTAAGGGTTCGTTCACAGCTATGAAAATAAAATATATTAGTATATTATAGTCTTCTGATTCGTGTTTACAACTTCGAAAATGAAACACGTATTGTATGCAGTTAGAATGCAAGCAATTCTTCTCGTGAAATAGTGCACATATACTAGTATATCTATTTTTTACATTCTAAATATTTCACAAAATGAGAGATGTAACAATTTTTGCCACTTCCTCTAACTGGCTGAAACTTACGTTTATGCTTATGCTTGAGAAAAATATTTGACAATTTGACATTTGCATATCCTTTTGTTTATTATGTAGTATGTTTATTTTTATTTAGGGTGTTATGATCACTTTCATACGAATCTATTAATTTTTTAAACCATTTTTGACGTTTGGCCATTTGCACCGCTTCCACTTAAATATTATGTGTCACTTATATCAAAAATATCGAATCGAACTCATGACAGCAATGTTATATCTACGTTTAATAATTTGATTTTGATTCGATATTGTTTATAATAAAAGCTTAATATTTAAGAGGAAGCCGTGCAACTGGCCATTAAACTGGCATTGTTAACTACATAGCAACAACTTTAAACAACTGTTTATTCGCAAGTGAATTAATTTTTTAAATCACTCAACACATTTTTAAATCATCCTGATGAGAACTAACCACTAACGACTACTTTGGTTAGATTTTTTTGTTTTATCAAAATAAATTTATAATTCATTTGAAATAATTTCGTCAAAATTGAATAAAATATTGTATAAACCACGTACGATACGAATGTTTATTCACTCGAAGAAATTATCCCACTCGCCCTTCGGGCTCGGGGGCTAAACTTTCTTCTCTTGAATAAACATCCATATATCTCACTTGGTTTATAAAAATCCATTATTTTCATAGCTGTGAATTAACCTTTAAAATTTTAAATAATGAAGGAAAGCAGTTGGATTGTCATTTTTGATAACTTTTAATTTCAGTTTCTTGAATCATGTAGGTACATCCAATTATAATTATATAGAATAGGATAAATTTCGAAATGATATTTAATAGTGTTGTAGCTAACCTCAAGCATAGATACCACTGTTCAGAAACAGATTAGCACACCTTAAGAAATTATAACAGTTCTGACACCTTCCATTCTTCTGTCAGTGTCTCGTCAGCCGTACGCGTGTTATAAATGTATAATTCCCTCTAACGTGGCGTTGTTTTGCTACAAGTGTCGTGAGCAACAAGGCGATCAATATGCAGCAAACAGATGTATAAATAACAATCGTCAGTCTTCAGTGGAATCCGGAACCAATATCCCCGCACAATAGACACCACGCGAGTTCTGTTCGCCGCTCGCGTTCACTTCGGTTCGGTTCGGGTTGTCTGCTCTGTCAACTTGCCAGGATTTGTATATTTGCTGTTGTTGTTCAACTTGTGTGAAGATCATGTTAGTGCGGTGTTTTGTACCGCTGACGAATTAAAGTGAAGTGTATTCGATTTAGGAGATAATTCACTTATAGGAATAGATCAAATTGGTTCTTGAAAAACTGAAACTTCCCTAAACTTAAGTTTTGCGTTTAAGATAATACAATTGACATTAACGAAAACAAAATTAGGTTGTTTAAGAAGAATACCTGATAAAAACAATTGCCGATCGCTGGAACAATATTAGATTATTTTTAAAATCCTGCTAAAACAATTTACTATCGTGGTTTTTGAAGTCCATAATAATAGCAGGTACTTGAAAGAAATACAATTGCTGAAACAATATTATGTTATAAAAATTCCTGCAAAAAACATTTAAGGTTTTTTTTAACCTGAATAGAATATCTGAAAAAACAATTGACAGTCGATAAAACAATAGGTAGTAGTTTATAAAATTCCTGCAAAAAATAAATAAAAATCTTTTTTTAAACTGAATTGAATATCAGAAAAAACAATAGACAAGCGATAAAACATTATTAGTTTAGTAAAAGTTCCTGAAAAAACAATTGATTCTTTCTTTTTTAAAAACTGTAGAAAGAAAATATCTACTTAATAGTATATTAAGTATCAAGAACGGTAAGGACAGTTTACCGATGGAAGACAATGCTTCGCTCAGTCTCCAATTTTGTCTGACATCGGTAATTCCTTAACGTTCGTGATGCTTATATCATTTGTAGCACTATTGGTCTTTTTTATCCATAAGCAAATATTAATTTCTTCGTAATTAATATTAAATTTACTTACCGTTCTGTTAATTTACTTACCGTTCACTCAACTGTAAGTAAATTACTTACCTTTTGTTTAGCCTAGCAACCGGTAAGATCAACATACTGTCTTGGAAACAGGCATGGTAAGTTGATAAAAAAAAACAATTGTGCAAACAATAAATTAAAAGTCGCCTTTTTGAAAACCATGCATGTACTATAAATCGCAAGACATGTGTGCGGTTTAGTGGAGAGTACACGACAGGGAATATTAAAAACCATTTAAAATTTAATAATTGTTCTACTTAATTATTACTCATTTCTACATTTCTTAGTACCTGCAACCAGTCTTGCCACCTGAAATTCGAAGCCAATAAATATTCCTGTAGCTCCAGGCAATAGAAGACGCATAGGAATTAAGACAAATGTTCTACACCCCCGCTTACAGTATCCTGAAACCGGTCTGCGAAAATCCACAGGATACCATCCCAAATACCGAGATATTCTGGCACCGGTGTCAGGCACAGTGGTTTGAATTTGAAGTGAATCAGAAATCTGTACGAGACATCTAAAGTGCCGCAAGTGCAAGGCATCTGGAATATCAGGGCGGGCGTAAGGGGGGAGAGATTTACATGGCCCAGTTTCTTCACGGAAGAATAGTCTGATATTTTATTACCTTGTGTGGCAAAAATGTTGAGTTAGATATTTTTCAGGGTTTAAAACATGTGTTGTAATTTTTTATTACGTCCAGACTGGACTGAATTCGAATTTTAGTTGGTCATATATCACACTACATATCAAATACAGGGTGCTAAAACAGTCGTAGACAGATTGTTAAATTATTCTTTAGGTATATTAAAACACAATGTCACATCATTTTATTTCATGTTTAGTTCAGTTCAATCAACCAAAACTGAGTATGTAGGACTCACGAAGGGTATTGGATTTAGTTGAATCAGAGGGGATGACCACTCCAACATTTTTAAATACCAACCCCTGTCGAGTTTCACCTTATCTTAAAGGTAAAAATCTGAAGTGGCCTGCACACAACCTTCCGCCAAATCTAGACTTATAAACATAAATGTATACGTATACAATCCTAAAATATACAAATAAAAATCTAAAATATTCAAACATAGAAATTTGCATCACCTGAATCAAAAGATTCGTTCACAGGCAAACTCTTCTGTGTTGAAGCCATCCTCCCTTGAATTACTACATTTAATATCTTACTTATGACTTATATGGCGCAAGTATGTCAACTTGTCACCCGTCTCACCTGTCAATATTTTTTACGCAGAAACAAAAATCAACCGAACATGGATCACAAGATTTCAACGTTTTATCTGATAAATATATTTTTTAAATTTTACTGCAGTTCTTTAATGCTACCAGATAAAGACAATTTTTTTATAACGTAAGTTGCAAATAACTTTGCCTCTTATTCTTATTACAAATAAATATTATATTTATCAAAATTTATATAAATTTTTGACAATTATCTTGTTCAATCTTCAAAAAATATCACTTCCGGTGAAGATATTTGTACCAAAATCTGATGTGCTCTTCCTATTCGTATACAATTGTAAAATACCAAATATCAAATTTTTTGGGTAATTCGTATTTGAGTTATGCGACATCCGGCATCGGCCCGGACCACACACATACACACACACACACACACATACATACAGACATCATCGAGAAACTTTCAAAAATGAGTTGTAAGGACCCTAATTCGTGCTCATCCACTTAAAACTCACAACCCGATTTTTTGCATGATTCCAATACCTTCCTTTACAGGTAAGCGGAAGGTAAAAAGAAACATTCCTATAAACCAAAACCCGATATCTTAATACATTCAAGAATTTAATTTTAATGTTTTTTGCACATTTATAACGATTTTTATAACAACTTTTGGGAAACTCTGTATATCGAGTCATTTAGAAAACAGCTGATTTTATAAGTAGTCTGCGACATATGTACCTTCAAAATTTGTGACCCCATTTAAAGTATAATGATTTAAATTAATGTATTGATTGTTTGTTCAGTGCGTTTTATAAAAAACTGATGATTTTTCTGTCGAAATGAATTTCTGTGGTACAAAAGGATATCCTTGCGTTATTTGTTTTGAAAATGTAATAATCTTCGTCGTGTAAATATTATTTGAGATCCTGGCGAATTTTCATTTCTTCCTGGACAATGCACCCTCGTGTACAAATATGTACTTACATATTTACAGATCTTCCACCCTCTGTTTTATTTCATTTTCCTTTTTTGTATTCTGGAGCAAATCCGGGGATGAAGGATATTTAATTATTGCATTGATTCCCTCTGCTTCCGATGTGAATTTATGGGCATTCTTTACTGCGGGATATTGTAAAAAATTGTAATCCAATCCCACCGCCCTAATACGCACATAGACGTGCTGTGCTGTGCTCTGCCCCGAACAACGTTTTGATTAAGGACAAGATTGTGGGATTGATAAACCGATAAATCTACCGGATTAACTAAGGCAGCTTTCTCGAGATTTCTTTGAACGTGAGCGACATGGAATAAATATTATTCCAATATTTATACCTCTTCATATTCAAGCAAATGAAGGTTTATTTTTGGTCTGACCTTACAAAAATTGCAACAGATTTGAAATTCTAGACGAAAAACCAGTAAACTTTTTATTCAATTGTAATTTTTGTAAGGTTCTGTTTTTCAATTTATTTATCTCAAAGGCAATGTGCTGAATTCAGCATTCCTCTAAGTTAAAGAAGCTTCTTAAAAATAACAAGAGGAACACATGCTTCAGTCTGTTAATAAAAAGAGATAAAAGATGTGTCATTATTAGAGAAGCTTTATTAGCTAAAAGAAGAGTGCTGAATTATTCAATATTTTTGAAAATGCGATTTTCAATTGATTTTTCAGGAATCTAGGTAGTAGTGATGGGTCTTTCGTTCATTTTTAGTGAGTCAGTTCATTTCGCTCCGCTCAGTAAAGTGAGTCGTTCACACTGAGTCGTTCATTTGAACGACTCTGTAAAACAGCACTGTGCGTTTCAAATGACACCGTGCTAGTGTGCTGCTCAGCTGAGCTGCTTTGCTCATGTGCTCATGCTCACAGCACTGTGCGCTCGCCTTGTGTGCATGTGCGATGCGCAGCGATGTGGCATGTGCCAAACTACATGAACCTAGCATTTTAGTTAGTTGATAGTTGTGTTCTCGTCTTGATTACTCGTTGCTGCAAACAATAAATTATTGAACGTTGCTTATTGTAGTTGTATATGTATATTGACAATGGAAATAAACAAAATAAAAATTCTGCAAAAAGGAGTACCTATTGTCTGGCAACATTTTGAAGAATGTTCAACAAATTTAACAAAATGTTACTATTACTTTTACATTAATGTATTTTTTGCATTTACTTTCCAGTCCTACATTGTTTCCACTTCCCATATTGTTGATTATTTTCATTGTTGTCCGTACAACAGAAACGCCACGCTTCTCAGAATACACAGCACTCAGCACCGTGCGCTGTATGTATGTTTCGTTCGTTTCGTTCATTCCACTCGCACTCGTTCGTCTTTCTGCGTTCAGCGAGCGGAGCGGTGAGCGGAGGCTAAATAGTAGCACGGAGCTAGTGTGAACTGGTGTGCCGTGCTGAACGAACTAAAGAGTCGTTCGTTCACGGCACACTCAAATGAGTCGTTCATTTTGAACGACTCGTTCATGAACGACCCATCACTACTAGGTAGGTATTCATTTCAAAGTTTAAACAAATGAATAGTCAATTGTTTTTTTTTTTGAAATCTAATAAACTAATATTTTGTTGATTGTCAATTGTTTTTCAGATATTCTTTTCAGTTAAAAAAGCAATTGCCAAAAATTCTGTCATTGGAATTTTTAATAAATTAATATTGTTTCAGCTATTGTCAATTTTTTTCTGGTATTGTTTTAGTGCTGGTTTTATGGATTCTTTTTCAATATTTTTGGCGAGTATTGTCTATTATTTATTGGTATTTTTTCAGTTTTGAAGACTATTTTTCGCAAGAATTTTTCATAATTTCTTTTAAAGGTATTCATTCTCAACTCATATTGCTTTAGCGATTGTCAGCTGTGTATCTCTGATATATTTTTTAACTAATATAGTTTTTACGATTAAAACAATGGGTTACTTAGTGTTGGAAAATCTTTATTACTAAGAATTTATTTTGTAATCATTTCTAAGCTAAGCTTCTAAATCAAATAGGTATCTGCTATTGTATTGTATACTAGTTTTCCGTTGTACTGCTATTGGGAATATATCTCTGCAATGCAATTCTGCAGTGGTAACATTCATGACTACAATGAGCTGATATAATCAGGCGATAATTTGATAACGCAAACAAAACATTCCGATGCATCGTTCGACAGCCGAGTGTAGCGTAGCGTAGCGAGCGCACAGCACAGCACAGCACAGTAGTCTGAATTATTCCTGATAGTGTGAATTCTATTGATCGGTTTACACGGCCCAGGATTAGCCATGGAGGATTTAACCCAATGGGAACGGGAATCATATTATCTGTTTGCTACGGCATCCAGAAAGATGGAAAGTAGTTTGGCGTTCACAATGGTAACTTTGTGAAACGCTACATATTGTTTTAGAAGGTTGGTATTGACGGTATCAGATGACATTTACTTCAATTGTCAAATGTCAAACAAATTTTAGTGTAACTTCTAAACCTGTTTTGCATAATTAATTACTTTTTATTCAATAAAATTAATGAATCTAATAATAGAAAACATATAAATTCAATATATTCTATAATGGAATGAAAAAGTTCTCAGTCTTCAAAGTTAAATTTATTTATTAACAGATGGTAGTAACTTTGCTTGGTCTACAAACATTGAAATAATTTTGTATGGTGTATGTTTTAAATTATGACGACAAGTTCCTAAATTTTTATGTAACTAAATGTTTAATTTTTCAAGATTTTGATAATTGTAAGTACATTACCTTAATTGTATTATTTTTGTATGATGTTTGTATGTCGTTTTCTCCTAGAACCCTGAGGAAGGTAGATTTGCTACCGACACGTCGGTGATGATTATCATCTGTTAATAAATAAATTTAACTTTGAAGACTGACAACTTTGTTACTTTTTCATTCCATTTACCTAAACAGTTAAGAAATTACAATTTAAATATATTCTATAATGTTTGCACTTATCACCTAGAATATAATATTGCCATTTATTTAACTGTCACTGTGACAGTTAAATAGATGGCAATATTAATGTCACCAACAAAAACGTTACATACAAAAATTTTCCTAAATCGACTTGTGTATATCGTGGCATTGTGGCAGTTTAATTTAAATTTAAATTTTAAAAAGACACCAAATAGAAAAAAATATTATAAAGAACTCACTTTATAAGACTAATGAATCTAATAATACAAAACATATAAGTTCAATATATTCTATAATGTGGGTAGTTTACCATTTTTTTAAATAGTTTTTTAAATTGAAACTTCATGTTATTTGAAAGCGATTGAGAGTACTGATAAGCCTTAATTGTTCTTAATAAAGCTGTAATTAATTTTTAAAGTTTGTGTGACGTAGATGTATAGCTGAAAATCTTCTCAAACAATGGAGCTGGAATTAAAATGTATTCCATGTAAAATCAACTGTTTCTAAATGTTACAAAATATAAAATACAATTTGGTAGTTTCTTTATTACTGTAAGTAAGAATACATGTGAAAACGCATTACTGTGACATAGATGTATCGATACATAAAATATCAAATATTTAAAGAACTATTAACTTTTTAAAAACTTTTTTCATGGCAATAACTCATTTTTGAGGTCTCCTTTCAATATAATTGACTGGTTTGCTAATTTGCTACTATGGTAAAGTACCCTATTATATACTTTTACAGTGACATTGACAGTTAAATAAATAGCAAAATTTATGTCACCAACAAGAACGTTACACACATAAATTGCCCTAAATCGAGTTGTGTATATTGTTTCATTTAAATTTTAATATTAAAAAGACACCAAATAGAAAAAATTGTATATCTAAAGAACTAATTTTATAAGAATTTTTTGCACTTGTTCAGTAAACTCGCCTGAGGGCTCGCTTTACTAAATTTGGACGCGAGCGAAAAAATCATGTCTTATAAAACTTGTTCTTTAATATACTAATCTATGTTATAGTTTTGTGTCATTATGAACCGTAACATAGACATGCCTTTACAGAATACATTACTTTATAAACCAGCCTTTAAAGCGTCTACTGCTTTTTAAGTTGAATTTAAATGGTAGATTATTTTCAAGAAAAGAATGGCCGTAGACGGGAATGTAGCAATGTATTGTAAAATATTGTCTTCTTATATGTTATGTGTATCTCCAAGGATTTTGGTAAAGCAAACAATTTTATGTCCTTAAGGGTAAAGCGTAGCGTATTCTCGAGTGAAAATTTTATTCCATATCTTAGGTACAAATCTAAAAATACATCCATTTTATAGTGCAAATCTATAAAATTTTACGTCTCCAATAGGATTTCCAAATACATGAATCTTTCAAATGCTCGAACGGTGCGCTGGCTTTACATATACTCGCTGCACTTCAAAATGGACGATGGGACGATAATAAAGTTGACAATTTCATTCCCACTCTGCATCAAAATTGAAAAATGTTGGCGGCGGCGATAGAACGCGTTCCTTTGACTTCACAAGCACAATTCACTTGTGTATTTCTACTCCGCGCGAGAATGCTTGGCAGCCTCTTAACTAAAACACGCTCTGTGCGCCACAAAGTGCTAAAACATCATTATCAACACCAGCTGTAAACATCCCAAACAAACATTTCTTAGAGTCTTTCATTTTATAGAAGAAATTATTGTACGAGTACTATGCTACGAACCCACCAAATAAAATCATTCTTGTTACTTGTTCTATTTGACAATTAACATCTTTTATAAATATCCTAGCGATTGCTAATGTCCGGCCTTAGAAACATTATCTATGTAACATCCTAATGTTAGTAATTTGGTAATAAATATGTCTCATATAATTCTCTGAGATGTTTATATTGAATATGCAATTTTTAATCGTACTCAGGATGTGACTAAGATAGACTTACGTAATATCATTTGAAGTATAAGAATGAGATATGACATTAATCTTATTCTTGTACTTAGTTTATCCTAGCCACAATTTGAGTACGATTAAAAATTACATACTCAATATAAACATCTCAGAGCATAATACATATAATACATAATAGGGTATCGGGGTATTATTACATTGGGATGTTACATAGAAAATAGCAATGGCCTAGTTTACACCGCAGACCTATATTCGACCTATACCCCAAATTCGACCCAAATGTTGCTAGGCCGCCTGGTGTAAACACTTAAAATATGAAGCGGCCTGGCATAGGTCAGGCCACTTTTACATGTGGCCTGACCTATACTAGGCCGTGGCCCAAACGTACTCATTGCGGTGTAAACAGATAGACCTAAAATATTTTACAAATTAAACGGTAGAATTGGTAATTTAGTTCATAAAAAGTATATTTTTATGTTTTATAATTAAATAATTTATCTGTCGGATAAGTTTCCGTGTAAAATAACCTCCGTGATAAAGGTTTTCCCGCACGTTTCAACACTCCATAACAAGCGATATATTTTTCATACTCGTGCGCAAGGAATGCAATATTGTGGACTCTGTTTTGCCTCGTCGTTCTACTGCTGCTGCTTTTATATAAATCTCAAATCATTGCGAAAGAAAGAAAAATATACGTGTTCGATCGCTCGAGAACATTTCACTTCGTAACACGGATTTCATGGGAAAGAAAAGCAAGGATTAGAGCAAACATATGTGGACTTAAAATATTTGTTAAGGAAAGGAAACGCGAAGAAAGAAGAATAATATTTTTGTAGCGATCGGAAAATCACAGATGCCATTAACAATTTCTATTTGAAAGGAGAAATATAAAATATTTCATAAAAAATCTGATGAGACCAGCACATAACCTCCCACCTTGACACTGTAATATGTGAATTTGGATTTTGTTAGGCAACTTTTTGTAATATTTTTATAGTTCTTTAAGCAACGTACCGATTCCTATTGGCATTGAAATCAAATTAGCTGTTTGTGGATACAATTTTAATTTTATTATTACCTTATTACATTAGATCTAGTTAATAATGAATCGATGATGCTTCTTGACTGGATACATTTAATGGAAGGATAAAAACTTACTGGAATTCAGTCAGTTTTTTATTAACTAAATTTCAGCTCCTAGGTAAAGACACTAAGTTTTAAACCCAGTTAATAATATATTTATTCATTTCTTTAATGGTTACAAAATTTTCAGAAACAGTTCATCTGTCACATTTACATTTTTCATTTTTTCCCTATATTATGATTTACAAATGGTGGTAGCTAAAATTACATATTTTTGAAAAATTATTTTCCTTTATTGGTAAGAGATATAGAAACGATGTTAAATAAATATTGTAAGAGATATTCAAATGTCGCATAACAAATTGTAACTATCGCAGTATTTCCTATATTTTTGCAAATAAATATTTTATCTACAAAGAGCTAATATAGGAATCGGTACCTACTATGCTTGAAGAACTATAAAAGAAATTACTAAAAGTAGCCTAACAAAAACCAAATTCACATATTACAGTGTCAAGGCGGGAGGTTATGTGCTGGCCACATCAGATTTTGTTATATCATACTTCCGCCAGTCGATAAGAATACCTTTCCATAAAATATTTCATTAGCGATCGTTGAATCTACAGAATCTAATCTAAGTATCTTTCATAAAAAATTATTGTGTTTATAATGTATGGACAATATTTCTTGTTCTGAACTCGAGTAAGATTTTTTATTCTTCGCGTTGAAGGCTACGAATGATGAATGATCATTCTAACAGTTTTTAATGAGACAGCGTTCTTTCTTCGTGCAGTCACACCATGGGTAATATTTCATATTTATGCCGCAGTGCTCGAAAATTTAAAAACGTGATGATTATAATACTGAATAATAAATAGCAGGAAATACAGAAACACAAGAAGATGAATATATTCAATTTCAAGAACTTTAGTTTAAATTATTATTTACATTATGTAGTAGGCCGATTATAAAATTAGGGCTTAACATGTAGGCATATTAGAAAACAATATCACAACATTTTATTTCGCTCAAGAAGGGTATTAAGTTCATTATTTAGTTCAGTACTTAGTACTAAGGGTATTGGGTTCAGTTGAACCAGATTTTGTACCAAAGCCGTGAGGATTTAAGACTCAAAACGGGTACCTATTAGATTTTTACCTCTCGCCTCATATTCTATATGAGAGGAATTGTAATGGGTCAAAATTTTCGAGTATGAGTTTTTGGTGGATAAGCACGTTTCAGGGTCTATACAATACGAATTTACTTTTTTCACGATGATGTCTGTGTGTGTATGGACGTATGGACTGGCGATTTTTCGTCCACGATAACTTTAAAAGTATCAAACCTTTCATATTTAAAGTTTTAATAAGGATCTCAACACCGGATAAAATTTTGGTAGAAATCTGCAAACCGGAAGTAGTACTTTTTGAAACTTGATAGCTTTCCTTGAATATATTGGTACATTATTTATTTATGTCAATTTTTGCAATTAAAAATAAAAGATAATATAGTTATCTATGGGTACAGTTAATTTTAAATACAATTTGCTGAATCTGGTAGTATTTAAAAATAAAATAAAGTGCAACTAATATTCAACATTTTTGAAGTACCAGTATTTGGTTGTGCATGATATGAAATTTGTTTCTACACTTTGAATTATTATGAAAGTGACAGTACAGTTGACATCTTTTTTGCATCTTGGTTTACATATTACATGAACATGAAACTATTAAAATGTAAGTCAAACTATTTATTACATTAGTAGAAGAAACATAATTAGGCGAGAGGTCGTGTGCTGGCCACAGCAGATTTTTTATTTCATTCAGTGTAAACAGAGTGTTTACCAAAATTGAGTCAGTGGAATTCAAGAAGGGTATTGGGTTGTTTATTTAGTTCAGTTCAGATTGTCGGTATATTGTGTAAAAAACAATGACATTATGAAAACGATTGATTTTATAACATACTCAATTTAGGTATGGCACTCATTAGTATACAATATTTTACTTTATGCGCGGTTACTTTTGAAATAATTATTTAATAAACAATATAGTGATGTTGTGTTGTAAGTACACCAGGGATAAAATCTCCCACCTCGATGCACTTTCGATCAATACGGCAACGTTGTAAAGTTCCTGCAAAGGAATATTTTCTCGCCAGGCTTTTCTTAACGTATTCTGCAGCCAGCCAAGCGAAGTCTCAAAGAAAACCTTCTTCTTAATCCGGAAAAACTACCTGAGCAACTGGCTTTAGAAACGCATTGGGAAAATTGCAACAAGGAATACATTGAGCGAGAATTGAAATGGTGGGTTTAATTAGCAAAGCGTAAATAACTAAATTAAGATATGGTCTGCAGATGAAATACATAGAAACCCACTCAGTAAATATGTAAATGAAATGGTAATCGCGAGAATTTGAATTTTAACCGGTAGATCTGATTACTGCCTGTAATGAAGTGTCATTCAAAATGAGAATACACTTTTATAGTTTTTAAAATTGTATCTTCGCAATTTTTATAACCAGAAAATAAAATCCCTAGCACATTTTTAGAATGTGAACATTCCGATTTGTTACTTGCTATTTTTACACATTAACATCCTATTAATATCCTAGCGATTGTCAATATCCGCCCTTAGTAATATTATCAGCTATTATAATAACCCAAAGACATCGATAATTACGAAATAATTTTGTGACATTCCGAAAGCACGTTGATTGGTAACCGCCCGTTTGAATGTGAATGAGTTTATTTACATCGTTAGATTAGTTGACGTAATATAATATTTAGAACTCAAAATTAATTAAACTAACTCTATAATCTGATTCAATACCTATTTATTTATAATGAGACAATTAATTATTAAATGTGGATTAGGTACCTACCTATTTCAATTTGAATAGAATTGGTTAAATGCTTGACAAAAAAGTTATATTTAGTTTGAAGGTTTACATTTATGTTTACTTTTAAGAATGTTTAAATTCATATAACTAAATAGATGCATTCGCACTTCCCACTTTCAAACTTTTTGAAACGTTAACTTAATCTAGATCTTGAAACTAAATGCTTATGTGAATGAAGCTTAACTTAGGACAAAAAATTAAAGGGTATATAATGTACGACGTGCTGATCATGAAACAAAACGATTTTTTTTTAAATTCGCAAAGTTAAGGGTAGTTTACTTGACGTGTGTACATTTTAAGTATCACTGTCTTGATGGTATATTTGATAATTTGATATTTATTAGTATTAGATATTATGTAAACAATTACTTTCATTGTAGAAGGTTTGAAAAAAATTATTAAAAATAACTACTGACCAGTGAAAAAAATGTTTGCTTGAAATACGATGCAATTTTTGTGCGAATTTAAAAAAAATTCTTTTTGATTCATTATCAGCACGTCGTACAGTATATACTCTTTAATTTTTTGTTGTTGTGAAACATTCTGTTTGTTACGGTTCATACTTACACGGAGCCGTAACATAGAAATGTCTTTATTATTATTTATTTACAGAATATGGAATAAGTAACCGATTACATCTACAGGGTGTCTGTTTTTAAATGAACCAGCATTTATCTCGCTTATTTGTTGAGTTAGCGTTTTTTGTCAAATACATGATTTATACAGTATCATGTGTAGTAAATGATAGCGGATGTGAATCCTTGGTATCACTTCCGGTTTTTGAGGAAGTCATAGCAACTTTCAAATTTCAAATGGAACATTGTATTTTTTATTACGAATTTGAAAAGTACATTAAATTTGCTCTACGGTGGTATAAAAAAGTCTTATGTTGTATTATTAAAATATTAAATTCCGGACACTTAAATTATGCACCTATGAACGCTGACATAAGTAAGCCTTGCCGCGAAACAAAAACAATAGTTGAAAGCAGTTTTACCTGTCAACAATCAATGTAAATTACAATAAAATATCTCTTAAATCTAATTATAATAAAGAAAACGCATATTATGAATAATTAAGAAACAATTCATTTATTAGAGTATCTCGAGAGTACCTAACATTAATTTAATAAAAGATGTTCAAAATGTTGACAGGTAACTGCTTTCAACTATTGTTTTTGTTTCGCGGCAAGGCTTACTTATTTCAGCGTTCATAGGTGCATAATTTAAGTGTCCGTAATTTAATATTTTAATAATACAACATATAACTTTTTTATACCACCGTAAAGCAAATTTAATGTACTTTTCAAATTCGTAATAAAAAATACAATGTTCCATTTGAAATTTGAAAGTTGCTATGACTTCCTCAAAGACCGGAAGTGATACCAAGGATTCACATCCGCTATCATTTACTACACATGATACTGTATAAATCATGTATTTGACAAAAAACGCTAAATCAACAAATAAGCGAGATAAATGCTGGTTCATTTAAAAACAGACACCCTGTATAATTTAGTGGATAGATTTTTTTGTAACTGGAATGTACTGAATTGCCAAAATATAATAAACTTAACATCCTGTCCACACAAAGATCTCTGAAGTCACAGTTTTGAAGCTATGAATTCTCCTTCTCCAAGACTCATTTGCGATTAAATTAAGCGGCGCCGCTATTTGACAATCAATTATTAGTCTCGACCTTCAGACGCATGAAAGAATCCTCAAAGAATCCATGTATGAATACAAAACTAGCTAATCAAGGTATCCTTCTCGTTTATTTATCCTTCCAGGAATCACTGTCCCTCGTCCTGAATGACTCCACCGATCTAGTGATCACTGCTTCAGCGCTGCGTGCCAGCTGCACTCTCCTATTCCTTGCTGCTCCTATGACATGAATGTAAAGTGTCTCCTTATCTCTCTCTCTCTCTCTCTCTCTCTCTCTCTCTCTCTCTCTCTCTCTGCTCCTCGCTCTCCTCTCGTCTCCAGTGAGTCCTGGTCATTCAGCGATAACTGTCCGGGTCGTGTCGACATCGTAAACCTCTGATAAGATACAACACGAAATGTAATTAAAAATAAGATACGGGGAGAAAGTTCAAGGAAAAAGGAAACTACCTTTTTGGCCTCCTGGACTGTAAACATAACAATCACACATCGTTGACGTCTATTACACATGTCGTAACTGTTTCCGTTAATACACACCGAATTTTATTAATTTAATATGCCGTTAAATAAACAGGTAACTTTAAAATAAAAGAGACTACTTTACACAATTTATTGTTCAATAGAAACGGAAATAAGTAAAACAGATTAATCCTGAGGTTGGAAATACCGTGAGTTTATTTTAACGTGCACCATGGGATTTTTCATATCCGTGGTTACGAATTTGACAGCAATGTATTAGAGCGTTCTTTTTAAAATCAAACATAGGGAATCAATTTAACTGTATTATTCTTGACCAATATAACATATTTGGGCAGCTGTTATAGTTCCAAGACGCTTTCAACATAAACTTTTAATTGTTTAAACTATACCTACATCGTATTTCCAGGTAGCATCAGTTTGACTCCAATTAACAAATTCAAATGTTGCTATCTGGAAATACAATGTAGGTATAGTTTAAACAATGAAAAGTTTATGTTGAAGGCTTCTCTTGGAACTATTACAGCTGCCCAAATATGTTATATTAGTCAAGAATAATACAGTTAAATTGATTCCCTATGTTCGATTTTAAAAAGAACGCTCTAATACATTGCTGTCAAATTCGTAACCATGGATATGAAAAGTCCTATGTTTCATGTTAAAATAAATTCACGGTATAAATAAATACTAGTTCTTTTGATGACTGGCTTTATTAAACACCGTAGTTACAAGATTAGCGACGTTTCGACCAGGATCTTGGTCATTATCAAGCTACAAAATTTAGTTAACAATTAATTTTGTTATAATTAATAATCTTACAATTGTCTTACCAGAGAGTTACATGTGGTTAATTTGATTTATAATTGTTGAGTTACATTATTTATAATTCCAACCTCAGAATTCCAATTTTGCTTATTTAACATTTCAAAAAATAAAACAGATTAATTTTAAATGTGACATTTACTGGCAACGTCTCAGAGCAGTTGCTTCAAGGCTACTTGACAAAAGGATATATCAAATGCATCTCACTGAACCTCATAGAAAATATTTTAAATAATAGGTATGTCGGCCAAAAAATATAATACATAATGTATGCGTTAGGTATTTGTACAACGCTCGATTTTATTAAAGCACTCCGCTTCACTTCGTTCTTTATTATAGAACCTCGCGTTGTAAAATTAAGCCTATCGCACTTATAATGTAAATAACTATTACATTTACTTTAAAAAAATAATGTACAAGAACTTAAGAGGTAGGTAAATGTATTGTCTCTGGCTGGCTATATTGAACAATTAGTTCATTTGATATAAATTTTTTTAAAGATTGTGTAATCAAAGTGACTGCAAATATAATTATTGTACAAGGTGCTAAAAAGCGGCAAAAACTTTGAGAGTACATACATTTCCATGTCCTGATTCTAAATAAATGTTTTTAAAATTCGCTCAATTAGGGCCGTTTAATATGTCACTTGTCAACAACAAATCTAATTAATTTATTTGTAATTAATGTTAGTTATGTGATTAAAATTGATCCTAATGTATAGTAACACCCTGAATATTTATACCAATGATTTGCAGTAGAGTCTGCTAACCTAAGTTGGATAAAAGTAGCTAACTGAATTGAAAATGAATTTAATAAATGAATTATTTCATAGTCTTAACAAAATTCATAGCAACTAAAATGTGGAATAAAGAGAAGATGTCTTTGTTTTTTTAAGAAATTCCTTTCTCGGTAAAAATGCGTGGACCATTTGCATGGCATTTCCTTTATGTAGTGAATAATTTCCCGACATTGTTTTCTTCTTTGCGTCTTGGGAAAATTCTTACCTTAACGATTGGGAGAAAAGCCGTGAAAATCTGAAAGAACTGTTATGTTAGGCGGGTAGGAATTCATGTTAAGAAGTTGAATCAACAATGAGTTCGGCTTTTAAAGCACTTCGGAGTTTGGAACTTGGAGTTCGTAGTTCGGTCAATTGAGAATTCAGACCAGGAAGATTCGGATTGAATAATAAATGCGGGGATGGGCTAATCTATGTGCTGAATATGCTGATGTTTATTTTACCCTGGCTCAATCACGCAGACGTTTGCACCTTGACGAAATCACTTTATTTACTTTACTTAGTTTCCTTCCATTCCGATCAAGCTATTCAACCAACACTTCTAAACAAACTCATTGTATAATCGATTAACGCATATAAATCTAAAAACTAATTGAACTAACTAACTGAAAAAAAATCCGTGCTTTCCGCAATCCGTAAAGATTTCTCTGCGCGGGTTAATCTCATTTGCAGCGTTGTAACTGCACTATGCAGATGTTCAGATGTTTGTAACACGATGTTGTTTTGTTTCAGGTTTGTCCGCACCCACTTGCAAACATTACAAAGTGCAACGAATGTTGAAAATCACCCGGGAGTCGTGTTAGCCTCATCGTTACAACACGGAGAGGCAGAGATTTCAGATGGAGATGTAAAAGGTAGGAAAAACATGCGGGGGAGAAAAACTACAGTGGGGAGAAAAGTTAGAGTGGCTGGGCCGGGTAGGAAATTTCATGGCGGTTCTAAAGATAGTATTACTTTTTAAATTTGGTACATCTATATAGTAGTAAAGTGATGTTAAACATAAGTATGTATTGTTACATCTTTGCGAGAAAAATTGAGTACTTGCGTAGGAAAAACAAGGGGACAGAAAACTGTGGATTATAGGGCCGGGTAGAAAATTTCATTGCGATTCGAAAGATACTATCACTTTTTAACTTTGGTACATCTATGTAGTGGTAAAATGCATTTAAAGATAAGTATGTAGATATTGTTACATTGCAACAAAATTTCACAGTAGATGCTCCCTATATAGGATGTTTCTATACCTCTACACGAAACTTTAATAGATTATTATAATTTGATATACTGATTATAGATAAAAAAGATTTTTTTTAAATCGCAAAAATGAGGATAGTGAGAATTTGAGTGAAAAATCCATTTAACTGTGTATTTATTAATTATTACATAACAAGTGACTATTTGTAGATAGTCTTATAGTATTTATAATTTAATTTTATAAATAACGTAATAAATAAACTGTTAAACGGACGTTCAAACAAATGGAACTAATATTTTCACTGCCCTTATTTTTGCGAATTTTTAAAATATCTTTTTTTATCTATAATTAGTATATCAAATTATATAATCTATTAAAGTTTCGTGTAGAGGTATTGAAACACTCTGTATGAAGGAAACGGCAAATGGTTCATAATTTTGCCGCACAAATACATGAGGGTTACACGAGGAAAGTAGTTTTGTGTACATTATTCAAATGTAATATTAAATTATTTTTTGATCAATTTTGATTCGTGTTGATCTTGTGAAAAATACACTTTCGTGATCCAATTTTATCATAATTTGACTGGGAATAGAACTGTGCTGTTGTCATTATATATTTAATATATCAAATTCATACAATCTCGAGCTAAAATTGCAATATAGTCTGTGAAAAGGTTAAAAAATTATGCTGTTTGTGCTACAAAAAATGTATCGTTGTTTCGTCTTGTTACAAAAACGTACAGTGATGTGCCACCTTAAGTAAAGATACTCCTCTTCGATTTGGCAACACTGTTCGTGGCCTCTTCCCCTTTTTCCGCGTTCCTTTCGCCCTTTTCGTCACGTTCTCCTCAGCCCCGTTAATCCAAAATCGCGGCACTTTCTGTTTACGACTCGCAAGTATATAAAACTTCGTTTTGCCTGGAGTATTGCCCTGCGTTTTGCCTTGCGTCGGTTCCTGGCAATGTAGTGGTCCTGAGGGACCTATTCGGCCAATTGCTGGTCCAGGAGTCCTGGATATTCTGCAGGATACTGACCAGGAGTCAGTCCTGAGGGAACCCTGATAAAGGGAGTCAATGCAGGTGCTAGGATGGATGAATTTATTATAATACTGAAGATGTATCTCTGGTTTCTTAGTTCTTCAGTATTTTAATGGGTGTTGTTTTATTTAGTGCAATTCAATCACAGTTTCTACCAAAACTGATAATGTGGAACCCAAGAAAAGCGTGCTAGATTTCTTTACTTAGTTCAGGTGTTGGTCTAACATAAAATTTGACAGCGTTACAGAGGTGTACGCCTCCCACATTTACTTTAGTTATAATTGAAATATATGATGCTTTTACATATGAGTGTATTAACAAAGGATGTCTTAATGCCTCTTGTTTTTTTATATTTAGTCTTTGTCCCAAGAATTTGAAGTAAAAATATTTAAAATTGACGTTTTTTTGTCATTATTTGATACGATTTGCTATGATTTTTCGGTCATTATAAATGGAAAGAAAAAATTAAAAAGCAAGAAGCCTGCAGCTAATCTTTCCTTTTCGAATAATTTTTTTTTTACTTAATTTCTTTAAAAAATACAGAAGTTATTATGGGAATACTGGAGCCATGTTTACAGTATTTTTCAACTTCAAAATGCGGCAAAGTACGAGTTTCGGGCTGGTTTCGGGCAGCCGTAGTAGTGGGGAAGAAAGTGAAATAGAAAATATGGTTTTTTGAAGTGTCGCCTGCAGATTTGACAACGAGTAACGTACGTAAGTCTGTCTTGGGTGGAGACAAGTACAATAAGGACAAGGAGTGATGCATATCAATATTTGGTTTTCAAACACGTTATGGATATTCCCATAAAACCCCATAAACTAATATAGCAGGGGTGTCCACCAACGTGCGACCTATGGTGATTTGTTCGGGCTCTCAATGAATCAATACACAACATAGGGGAAGCGGCCATAAAGCGGCTACTTTCATAAAACCAGTTACCAAGCCGAATAGACAATCGCCCGCGGTTTCAATAAATCGCATTCTGTGCTATTTATTCACTGCCCGAGGCGAGTGAAGCTCTTTGACGTACAACGTTTGATTTTTCTCTGATTGTGAAGTCTTTATTGCTAGTTTTTTATTTGCTTAACAGAAAACGCAATTGGAATCAGTTTATTACTGACCAGAACCAGACAGTAATAGAAAATCTGGCCAATTATCTGGAAGATATTAAGTTGTCGGATAGTTTACCTCAAATCCACGAAGTATAATAAAACAGCAGATGACATTTTGTTGATTTTGTATGTGTTTCCATGTTACACAATTTTACTCGGAAACAATCAAATTGGGCAAGTGTCAGTTTAAAATTTAAATAAATATTACCTCCATTATCTGTAACTTATAATACTATTAGTAGTCGTAGTTATGTCGATTATTTTTCTGGTAGTATTACGAATATTCCTTGTGCTTGGATATGAATATATAAGTGCGCAGCACGAGTAATATTTGCAAGCACAAGGTACATGAGTGTATAATATACTACCAGAAAAATAATCTAAGAGATTATTCATTGAATCAGATTCAATTTTTAATTAAAATGGTAAAAAATGCAGTTATCCATAATTTCAGAAAACAAATATTTTGTTAAAATTTAGACGTAACGTCAAATGTGTTTTTTAGTGTTTCTTTAGAAATAAAATATTGAATTTCAAGTGAAAAATGGTCTAGACTTTTGAAGAAAATCCAGAGATTGAAATGATACAATTAAAATGGAAAATATAGTTTATAATAAAAATGTTCATTTGTAAATAGTCACCTAAAAGTACTAGTAGTGAATAGTCGACATACAACCTTACTAGTACAAAATAATCAAGTCTACTCATTTTGATTGGCTGTGAAATTCAATATTCTGCATTTTTATTGGTCTTCTTTGACAGATGACAGATGATGTAATAATAGGTATTTATAAACGTGGTTTATATTATATTTTATTTAATTTTGACATAATAAGAATATTTTTGCAAGTCTGAAACGTCAAAACAATTTTTAAACTCTCTAATCCACAAGTGAATAAATCTTTATTTAAAATTGGTGTTAGTGTTAAAAATAATGGTCTGAAACGTCAAAATTAAATAAAGAATTATAGAATAAAAATTAAAATAAATTTTCATTCATATGCTTCTAATTTCTGACTATTGTGCCCTCCCCTCCAATTTAGTTTCTGGCGGAGTAAAAAATGTGAAATCGAGTGTCTGTTTAATACTTCGTGCTCAAAGTATAATAATTGAGGAGGTAACATTCAAATTCCGACATGTCCAAAATTCACAATTCGTACAAATCGAGAAAAACTGTGTACGAAAAAGTAAAAGATATTTTTAAATTTCGCAAAAGCTGGACTTTACTTTATGGGCACTAGAACAATGTGTTAAAATTACAAACAAAAATCTTATCAATTGTACAGTCCACAGCGAATATAAAAAATATGTGGGTTTTTGTTTGAATTTGGTTGTGGACATGTAGCCTTTTGAACGAAGCAAAATTTTTGAACTAATGAAAACTAATTTGAATTAATAATATACTCTTATTAAACTTTAAAAAATATTCTGGAACGATTACAGATACCGAAATAAAAAATAATGATGGTTTTATTTTAAATGTGAAGGGCACAATTGCACCTATCTTCATCATCGCTTGTCTCTTCGTCTCATTTTCATTAACATTATCTCCTGTATCCTCTTCTAGTATTTTTCTATAATACTCTAATTCTGGTAGATCCTGCCATTTAATCGTAATATCACCTTCTTGTCGGTTATAGTGTTTTTCTAGTAATTCTCTAACATCCTTCAATTTAGCTGGTTTTATATGATTTTTGAGCCTCAATTGCTTCAATTTCAACAAATTTTCTTTTTTCGCTGGTTTTACCAGTAGTGAGTAGTTTAAGTTTTTATTTTCATAAGTATAAAATTGTAAATATTAGGAAAATACTCAGGAAATATAACCTTACTTTTTAAGTTTAAACATTTCACGTTTACTGTTTTTTTTTTACTTTTGCGAGAACTCACGTTTATTTCAGAAACTGTGGCATCCATTTCGCTTCTTATTCAATAAACATCCTTAAAATCCACACTCATTACACAAGAAATACACCAGCTCTACGCAAACAGCAGCAATCGTGAAAGAACTGTGAGATTTGGACATATCGAATTTTGACTGAATTCTGAATACGAGTATCTAAATATTATTGGACGTGTCGGTTTGTGATGCAATTTGTGTACAAAAACTGGTTTGGACGTGTTTGATTTTGAATGGACCCCTCATTTTTGTAAGCGCATAACTTTGGACTAGTACTGTTTTGACAAAATCTGACTGCACCAATCGACGCAGATGACGGTTTTTGGTTGATTTTGATGTTTAACTCATTTTCATCCAAAATGGACATGTCGGATATTGAATGTTACCTCCTCAATTTATTTATTGATACCACTGAACACTCTAGGTATACATTATGGTCTCTTATATAGTACAAGGTGTAGCTCAGTTTTTCTCTTGGCTCAGTTGCGTTCAGACGAGTAATAAGTTGGCGAACTGTGACTCAGCTCTGTGTAGAACATAGACACAACGACAAAAGCTTACTTTTCCATACAGTAGGTACGTAAAATTGTCACACCCAAGATGGGTAAAGATGTAGTGTAATAATGGGTTTCGTCGTCATTATCCGAACTATTTTTTTTCTGCGGAGTTCTCTTGTCTCCCCTCTGGAGGATTTAAATGCACGGGTTCCAGAACTTTCCTCCACAAGTCTAGGATTATTTCGTTTTCGTTTCTAAGTAGCGAACGCTGCACAAAGCGCGCTGTCGATTTTTACTGCCCCACAAATTTTCTAGAGATTACCGGGGTTATAACGCCATTTTTACAGCACGGGCGACCGGAATTCCAAACAGAATTACAATGAATTTAAACGCAAAATACGCAGAGAGGAATAAATAAATTAACTACTGGAAAAGCTGCCGAGAAACACTGGCTTAGCTCGCATAAAAATTTTCAATGATTGCATACATAAAATCTTACCATATTATTAAGAATGAAATAATAATTATTATCACTTGTTAAATAATGATTTACCGGTTAACATTACATAACAATCACGATAAATTTAAACTCATTGCATAAAATTATTTAATTGGTAGATTTTTATTCAAAAAATTACAGTATTTCGTAAGTGTTTCAATGAGTAAACAGAATACAATAACTAATTGGACGAAAATAATTTTATAAAATAAAAATACATGTTGCTAAACATTTTCAGTTAATACTACTCTATTTATTTACAGATTGTGTTTAGATATGCAATAGTTTAAGAAGTTTAAGCACGTCTACGTCTAGGTTTTTTCCGAATTCCTTTTGTTCTATTAAAGAAAACGTACTCTGCCGCATTCTAGCTATGCAATGTCATTTTGAAGTTGAAAAATACTGTAAAAGTGTTTTCGTTGCGAGTAAACTGTCTGATTAGTGTTGACTTCAAAATAATGTTTTTATAAACATTTAATAGAGAAAGAATAAATCTACAGATGTGCCTTTTTAAAATTTTAAAAAGTAATTTCTATCTTGAGATATAATCGTGTAAAGTTTGCATAAAATAGCATTTTTTTTTGAATTGCTCGGCATTTTTATATTCATGTACAATTTTTTATTCCAAATTTTAAGAAGGCACATCTGTAGATCCATTCTTTCTCTATTAAATTCTTGCTTAAATAATATTTTCTCATTCTTGTACTGGCCAAAAAACACTCGCTACGTTAGTACATTTTTAGCTGGATATTTTTTATTGAAACTATGGATTCCTACATAATTTGACCCGAGGAGAAAAAAAGTTATTTTATATTATTTTATAACTAAATTTTGAGCGAGTCGGAAATTCAGTCTAAATTCCGTCTAAATTCAGGCTAGATTAAAATATATTTTTTTATACATTTTAGAAATCCCTTTGTAAAAGCTGTACCCGTTGATATTTTTTATTGAAACTATGGATTCCTACATAATTTAATCCGAGGAGAGAAAAAGTTATTTTATATTATTTTATAACTAAATTTTGAGCAAGTCGGAAATTCAGTCTAAATTCGGTCTAAATTCAGTCTAGATTAAAATATATATTTTTATACATTTTTATTTAATTAATAAATTAAGGATTCTGTGAAAATCTGTAGTTGCTACAGATCTATAAAACTGTAAATATTAAACAAAATCGCAATGAAATTTATAAGCATATGAACATTTTTATATTTGTCAACAAAATATTGATGTGATTTTTTTCAATATTTAAAGATTTACAAATTTGTAAAACTTACAGATTTGCACAGAATCCCACCATTATTTTATTCTTCGTCTGTAGATAAATCTATAAATTTTTGCTTTGCCTGTAAAACTTCGTGAGTATTTTAAAAATTGCTAGACTGCTTTTACGTATTTTCTATTATCTGTGTTATGTTTCGAATAAGAATAAGACGGAAATAAATTGGTATAAACCAGGGTTTAAGTACAGCCTGTAAATATGTCAAACGGGCTTAGCCCGCATTATAATTATCACTAGAAAGTAATAAATTTTCTTCCCTCACTTTTTACCCATGCACACCCCTAAAGAAAAAAGTAATTACAGTTTTCTGCCGCGGTACTTAAACGAGGAATACATCTAAATAATTTTGAATATTTTCTTTGTTTTATGGGGTAATAAAACTAGACAATTTCACGATCAGTTTAAATAAGTAAATCTCCAGACAACGCGGTGGAAAAATCCGTCAAATTCGGCGAGTCGATAAAGAGTCTCGGCGATACATAAAGTTTACTGTCCTCTTGACAAGTGAGAAAAACTTTTACACCTCTTCGACTTTTACCGGATCAGCAATAAAATAAACACTACAGAAATACCGCTCGCCATAAACCGCTACGCGTGGATACACTCGTATTGCGAATCTTTCTGTCGATATTCGTGCTCAACTTGCTGTGAACGCCGACGTTCTGTCGATTTATATTTGCTTGAAAAATGGACGCCATTTTTAACGCGCAATTCTTCAATACTCGCGACGTATGTTCGCGAATTTTTACCAACTTCATATTTTGTTACTAACTTCATAGATTATATGTGTCTTGTAGCTGTTCTTTTTGAACACTCTTTTTTTGACGTTTATGTCAAGTTGGTAATCATAATAGATTTAAAATAACTAGAAATAACTGTGAATTGCCTTGCAAGCTTGAACGTATTTAGAACAAGTTGTATTTCATGCAACCCATTGCGGGCAAGATTGATTCAATCGGTTGAACGTGCAATTCCTGTATTACACTCACGCAATACTGATGCAACTGGATGAAAGTTGCGATTGCAGCTGCAATATTACGCAATATAAAAAAAAGCATTGTGTATAATATAACACGTACACAAACTGAGTTTTAGAGGACTCACCTAACTTAAACACTCGGCTTACGCCTCGTCCGTAAATATATTCGTCTTCTAAAACTCTAGTTTGCTTACCTGTAACATAAAACTATTAAATTATGCTTACAAATATAAAACTTGTTGACGGTCACTGTTTTTATTTATATTTTAAAGCAGCTTCGCTTGGACTAAGCGAGATTTTGCAGGTTGCACTTGAATAAATCTGATGTTTTCTTTAGTTCAGTTCGCGTCATTGTAGTGATAGTACGTTTGTGTTGTTTCTCTTAAAAATATACAATGCTGAGAACTTTATCTGGGACATAACCGCTGGATATGATAACCAAAAGGTAGGATTTCACCACGAAATTATTTAAAAGCAAAACAAATTGATAACAGATTTTCTGATCGTGTTTTTATTTCGTGTGAATTTTCTTACGTCGAGTTCGTGCACATTTTCATGAGCCGTGTAATTAGGGGCGTGGGAAAGTGTTTTTCATTGCTTGGGGTAGCGTCATCCCTCTGATATTAGGGGTAGCAGGTTTAATGTCCGAGGCGGTAGAGATCACTCGGTTTCCGGTGTTCCGGTTAGACGAACGGTAACGGTTAACTCAGGATATGATGCATGGAAATAGATTTCTCAGGAGAGAAATTAAATACTGAATTTCGGTAGATTTTAGAAATAGGAATATTTGTATTTCATTGTTCTGACTGACGAATGAGAGATTTTTTAAGAATATAAGCGGGTGAGCGTTTGTGTTTGTTACAGCCCTGTTCATACATGGATTCTTTGTTGATTCTTTCATGTTGCTGAATCTTAGAACATAGAAATTTACTGATTTGAAGCTATTATTAGAAGTTCTTCTTTGCCAAGACTCATTGAAGATTCAATTTAGCAGTTCTGCTATTTGACAGGTGATTGTCCTCAGGATTATTTCAGGAGCATGAAAGAATTCTCAAAGAATCCATGTATATGAAGTATTTGAATTAACTTGGTCAGTCATCTGTTGGTTGCTTGTGCCTTCGTAATTCGTATGCTTACTTCTTTTTGATATAAACAATAAATAATTTAAAATTAGGAAGAATATTTTTTGACAGATAGTTTAACCAATCATATTGCGTAATGATGACGTCAAATGACGTAATGCAACCAATAGAATTGAAAATGTAAAATGATGTATCTGACAACATAATTATGAAGATTAGGTTTTATTTTGTGACGTTAGTTACAAAAAATTAATTAATTTGTCTCATGAAACGTCAAAAATGTTTAGCAAAATGAGTCGTTTTGGTAGTATTTTTAACAAGAAAAATATTCTTCTTAAATACCATTCGAGATAATAATTTTTTGAGAGAATTGTTGTCTATTCCACGACAACTTATTGCAATTTCACTCCACAAAACATCACGGAAAATTCCTCTCAACTTCGTTTCGGGAAATTGTCAGATGATGTTTTGTGTCGTGAAATTGTTAGAAATAAGTTGCCGTGGAAACGACAAAACAATTCTCAAAAAATTATCATCTCTTATGGTATTACCCCTGATAATTTCTGTATCCTGACTATTTTTACAACATGTGACGTTGCCCCACCCAAATTGGGTAAAAGGCGTGAAAGATATAAATGTATTTATGTATATGTATGTTGCAGTATATAATATTTGGAAGTAATGTACTCTTATACTTGGTACTTGATGATATTAATTTTTTACTTGCAGCTTTACAAGTACTGTATAAAGTACTTTTACTTGGTACTTAATACTTCAATATACCGTGAATTTATTTTAACATGAAACATAGAACTTTTCATATCCATGGTTACGAATTTGACAGCAATGTATTAGAGCGTTCTTTTTAAAATCGAACATAGGGAATCAATTTAACTGTATTATTCTTGACTAATATAACATATTTGGGCAGCTGTAATAGTTCCAAGAGACATAAACTTTTCATTGATTAAACTATACCTACATCGTATTTCCAGGTAGCAACATTTGAATTTGATAATTGGAGTCAAACTGATGCTACCTGGAAATACGATGTAGGGTAGGTATAGTTTAAACAATTAAAAGTTTATGTTGAAAGCGTCTCTTGGAACTATTACAGCTGCCCAAATATGTTATATTGGTCAAGAATAATACAGTTATATTGATTCCCTATGTTCGATTTTAAAAAGAACGCTCTAATACATTGCTGTCAAATTCGTAACCATGGATATGAAAAATCCCATGTTTCACGTTAAAATAAACTCGCGGTATTAATTTTTACTTGCAGCTTTCCAAGTACTTTGTAAAGTACTTGCACTTGATTTTCCGAGTACATTTTTAAAGTACCTGTTGGCCATATGGAAACTATAAAGAAAGGTACTTTTACTTCAAGTACTTTCCTTGGCCATAAGGTACTTGTACTTCAAGTACTTTTTGTGGTACTTTGTCCAGCTCTGACTATTAATAGGAAAATATAGCAAGTAACAAAGCAGGATGTTCACATTCTTGAAATGTTTTTAGGATTTTATTGTGTCAACTGGCAATAGTATTAAATAAACACATTTGATCAATTTTAAAGTTCTCGTCTTGGCAATCCAAACTTCTGATGAAATCTTCTGGTGTTTTGTAAACAAAGAGTAAAGAGTGTTTGCCCTCTCGTTGCGGTTAACTTCACGCCAATGATTTATATTTGAAGCAAACAAACTCCAGCCTTTTCAGATCGATACACTACTACGATATAAACGTTGTAAGTGAGCGTAGCCAATTAAACTCACCGTGTATAGCTCTCAGGAGCGCTACGTATCAATCTAGTGCAGAAAGAAAGAAATTACATACGAGTTTCTTTCTTTCCTTTCGGTTATTCCACATGCAAGTTTACGATGACGGTTGGATTGGTTAACGCCCTTTTTCGTTCGCTTTTTTGTAATAGGGGGAGGAGGACTGACAAACGTATTAAGAAAGGGGCGTAAAGGAGGATGTAAAATAAAATTGCAGATTTTTTCAGACTTCAATTTATTGTATGCTATAATTGATTGATTGTCGTTTTATTTTCAAGTTTATTTCTTTTATTAGGTAAAGAACTACCATGTTTTACTATGCTAATGTAATTCTTGTAATTCTGTAAAAGAGCAGGAATTATATCTGCTTTATATAATTCTTTTAAGTTCAATCAATCTTTAAGAGTACAAGAATTGTATGTATTTCCAAGAATATTTTGAGTTTATATGTCTGACTGCTCAAGCATTTTATAATTCTATTGATTCTTTGCAGTTCTTTCAATTCTTATTGTTCTTTTAGTGTCTGAAATTTTTTGAAGAGTTCAATAATTCTTCAAAAGTCTTTAATCTTGCATCAATTTACCCTCAACCCTCGTCAAAAACAGATGTGTACCTATTTCATTTTGCACATTAAGACATATAAAACCAAATCTTTATTTATTAAAGGATGATCTACAGGGTGTCTCTGACTTCGGGAAAAAAAGACGTACTGATCATGAAACAAAAATAATTTTTTTTAAATTCGCAAAATTAAGGGTGGTTTATTTGAAATGAACATTTTTAGAACCACTGAAGCAGCGTACTTAATTAAAAGAAACTTAATTATTAATTACACAACATCAGACATTTATTTGGAGTTGTGTAAACAATTATTACTTGTATTATAAGTAGATTTATATAAACTCATTAAAAATAGCTATCAACCAGTGGCTAACAAAATGTTTCCTTTAAATACACTGCAAATTATTTTGCGAATTAAAAAAAAATCTTTTTGTTCCATGATCAGTACGTCTTATAGTATATACTCTTTAATTTTTTTCCCAAAGTACAGAGACACCCTGTATAATAAAAACACAAGTATGAAGCAGAAAGCATTGCCTAATGTTAGTTATACGATATTGTAAGAAAAATAAATATCGAAGGGGGGTGTTTTTGTGTTATAGTGGAAAATGTATATTTCTTTAATTATTATTTACTTTAGTTTTAATTTTATAATTCATGATTTAATCATTTAACTACAAATTTTGTTTTAAAATTATTTTATTTTAATTATTTTTTTCGTTTTGTTTATAGGTTTACTCATAATTTTGGGTTTTCTTCAAAATTTCCGTGGTTCAACTTCAACTCGGCCACAAGGACTGCCTAGCCTACTTCTGCAACAAATCAAGAATCAATGATCGTTTGTCTAAAATAAAGAACGTTGTTATAAATAAGATAATAATTGTTGTACTACAAAGAAATACCAAGTCACTGTGTTGTTTGTTACTTCTACAATATTGTTTCCAGATTTGAAGAGCGAAAAACTGAGAATGAAAAAAGTAAGTACTACGTAATTCATTAATTTTATATTTTTTTACTAAGAACAAATTTAAAAAATTATTTATTACAAAAAAGGTCAAACATATTAGATTTATTTCTATTTCTGTCCCATAACTAAAAGACTTATCAAAGCGCGGTTTGCGGCATTGGATTCCTCGTAATTTACTTAGTATAATCCGCTACTTTTTAGTGAAATTTTAATTTTGACCAAAAAATAACTAAGTGGTTAACCTTTGTTTTTTTTTCGATTTTGGATCTAAACTTTGAGACGCTATATCTCGAAAACTAAAAGACTTATTATTAAAGCGCGGTTTGCGGCATTGGATTCCTTTTTCGAGAAAATTCAATTCAGTCTAAATTTGGTCTATATTCGGTTTACGAGAGTGAAGTACTCGTGTTACGAATATTTCGTTTATATTTCAAATTTTGACCAAAAAAGAACTAAGTGGTTAACTTTTGTTTTTTTTCGATTTTGGATCAAAACTTTGAGAGCTCAAATTGGTGTAGTTTTTAAAGGGATGCACCAATCGACAAAACAAGCTGACCATTAGATTCCTTGGTCTTTTTTCTACAAGAAAACATTTTTTTCAAAATTTTATGGGCCCTAGTTTAGCCAGAAATAAAACATTTATAAAAGTAAAACAAATTTGAAATTTTTTTTTGACTTTAATGGCCTGTAGTTTTTAAAGGGATACTCCAATCGACAAAACAAGGTGACCATTCGATTCCTTGGTATTTTTTCTACCAGAAAACATTTTTTTTCAAAATTTTATGGACCCTAGTTTAGCCAGAAATTAAATATTTATAAAAGTGGGACAAATTAGTAATTTTTTTAAAAATTTAATAGCCTGTAGTTTTTAAAGGGATGCACCAATCTACAAAATAAGGTAACCATTCGATTCCTTGGTCTTTTTTCTACAAGAAAACATTTTTTTCAAAATTTTATAAGCCCTAGCCAGAAATAAAATATTTATAAAAGTGGAACAAATTTGGAAATTTTTTTGACTTTAATGGCCTGCAGTTTTAAAGGGGTACTCCAATCGACAAAACAAGGTGATTATTCGAATCGTTGGTCTTTTTTCTACAAGAAAACATTTTTTTCAAAATTTTATGGGCCCTAGTTTAGCCAGAAATAAAACATTTATAAAAGTAAAACAAATTTGAATTTTTTTTAAATTTAATGGCCTGTACTTTTTAAAGGGATACTCCAATCGACAAAACAAGGTGACCATTCGATTCCTTGATATTTTTTCTACAAGAAAACATTTTTTTCAAAATTTTATGGACCCTAGTTTAGCCAGAAATTAAATATTTATAAAAGTGGAACAAATTAGAATTTTTTTTTACTTTAATAGCCTGTAGTTTTTATAGGGATGCACCAATCTACAAAATAAGGTGACCATTCGATTCCTTGGTCTTTCTTCTACAAGAAAACATTTTTTTCAAAATTTTATAAGCCCTAGTTTAGCCAGAAATAAAATATTTATAAAAGTGGAACAAATTTGGAAATTTTTTTGACTTTAATGGCCTGTAGTTTTTAAAGGGATACTCCAATCGACAAAACAAGGTGATTATTCGAATCCTTGGTCTTTTTTCTACAAGAAAACATTTTTTTCAAAATTTTATGGGCCCTAGTTTAGCCAGAAATTAAATATTTATAAAAGTGGAACAAATTAGAATTTTTTTTACTTTAATCGCCTGTAGTTTTTATAGGGATGCACCAATCTACAAAATAAGGTGACCATTCGATTCCTTGGTCTTTTTTCTACAAGAAAACATTTTTTTCAAAATTTTATAAGGCCTAGTTTAGCCAGAAATAAAATATTTATAAAAGTGGAACAAATTTGGAATTTGTTTTGAATTTAATGGCCTGTAGTTTTTAAAGGGGTACTCCAATCGACAAAACAAGTTGATTATTCGAATCCTTGGTCTTTTTTCTACAAGAAAACATTTTTTTCAAAATTTTATGGGCCTTAGTTTAGTCAGAAATAAAACATTTATGAAAGTGGAACAAATTTGAAAAATCCACTACTTTTAAGAAAAATTTTAATTTTTACCAAAAAAAGTACTAAGTGGTTAACCTTTGTTTTTTTCTATTTTGGATCTAAAAAAGAAAATTCAGTTCAGTCCAAATTCGGTCTATATTCGGTTTACGAGAGTGTAGTACTCGTGTTACTAATATTTCGTTTATATTTCAAATTTTGATCAAAAAAGAACTAAGTGGTTAACCTTTGTTTTTTTCGATTTTGGATCTAAACTTTGAGACGCTATATCTCGAAAACTAAAAGACTTATCAAAGCGCGGTTTGCGGCATTGGATTCCTCGTACTTAACTTAGTATAATCCGCTACTTTTTAAAGAAAATTCAATTCAGTCTAAGTGGTTAAATTTTGTTCTTTTCGATTTTGGATCTAAATTTTGAGAGCTCAAATTGGTGTAATCCGCTACTTTTTAAGTGGAGTCACTGGTTTAGCCGTAATTTAATTATTATAATTATTAAAATGTTTTCTTAAGACTAATATGTTTGTGTTTGTTTGTTACAGGAACCCAGGAATCGATCTTAATCTTCTGGAATCTTCTTAGACACCTGGAGCTCTTCTTCGAAGAGAACCAAGTCCCAGAGACCCGCCGAGTCACTAGGATATCCAAATAATAAATAATTTGTTATAAATTATGTTTTATTTTATAGTATACTTTAATTATTATGTATATTCTAATTAATAAATTAATTACATTATTGTTTTATCATTTAAATATGTTTTATTTAACCCTTTTAATCATAAATCTCCAAACGAGCTTAGTGCTGCCATCTCTTGGTGGTGACGTCACAAAAAGTTTTTGAGCAGTGGGTTCAAAAAATGAGCTGCTAATTAAAAATCATACTAGGAAATTAGAGTGAATTTATATTTCTCCTACAAGTTATGTTATCCGGATACAAAATCGGCGATTTCAGATGAGTTTTTCTCAGTTTTCAGTGACAAATTTTTAATGATTTTTTGATCTCCAACTATTTATGTTATCCTGGTACCAAGTTTGTGATTTTGAGTTGAAATATTTTCAAAACCGAAGCTGATTTAGCTTGAATTTAGATGAATTTTTCGATCTCCAACAAGTTATGTTATCCTGATACTAACTTGGCCAAATCAGTTGAACTCGAGCTTCGGTTTTGAAAATTTTTCAACCCAAAATCACAAACTTGGTACCAGGATAACATAAATAGTTGGAGATCAAAAAAATCATTAAAAATTTGTCACTGAAAACTGAGAAAAATTCATCTGAAATCGCCGATTTGGTATCAGGATAACATAACATGTGGGAGGTCAAAAAATTTATATAAATTCTCTCTAATTTCTTAGTATAATTTTTAATTAGCAGCTCATTTTTTGGACCCACTGCTCAAAACTTGTGACGTCACTACCAAGAGATGGCAGCACTAATATCGTTTAGACAAAATGTTAAACTAAACGCTATATAACGGGACGCAGGACTAGGATAGGTTGTTTTATAACTATAATAAAGCAATTTTTTTATTTTAACAAAATGATTTATTTATTTTAAAAAATGGAAGCAACAAAATTAATATATTTACAGACTAACTTGAAGAAAATAAATAAACACTGTTCATTTTTCATTCTTTGTACATATACATTAAATACAACACAAGTATATTATTTGTTACAATATAATTAAATGACTTGCCCTGAAAGAAATACAATAAATGATTAGTTACTTTTTGTTACATTACAATTGAATTTTATTGCCAAATGTAATTACAAGTCAATATTGTAATAAGTCCATTTATATTGATAATTCACGGTATGTGAGGCTGCCACACCCAAGCTGGATGATAGGCGAAATAGGTACGTATGTTTTGTATACAATTGTATCAAAGATTAAGTTACATATGGCAATGTCTAAAAAAATTGAAGGAGTGGAGAAGAGAGCCCAACACGCAACCAACCAACATGGTTCTTTTCTCCACATAAATGGTCCAGTACATAATTCATAAAAGGACCATTAAAAACAAGGAACAAACCGCACACATATTTTACTAGTGACATGTCCTATCTGAGTTTAATATTGACCGCGAGTGATTTTAACTTGATACCCAAGAACAACCGACGTTGTTCTACAAATACAAATATCGTGAGGTGTCCTGCCGACCTCGCGAGGCTTGTTACCGCTTAGGAACGCGATGCAGAGAACCCGCCACGCCTTGCTCTAACCTCATGCGAAATGCAATCACTGGAAAGCCGCTGAGAGGAGACCTTAGGATTTCCGGAAGCATACACCCGACGCCACCGACTCTAATCGTATAGAGGGCGTACACCGAGAGCCTGTGCGCACAACGGAGCGCACACAGCCCCTTGTCCTTAACTGTAAAGGACTACGAACAAAAAACAAATCATCTAAAAACTACCAATTTTAAGTGCAACCCTAACTTGTGTGTGTTGTTTAGTAAACCAATAGAACATGGAAAACAAACAACTAAAAACAAAGCTATCACCCCAATTATAAAATACTTTAATCATTAAAATTCTGTATAACCCTTAAAGCTGTACTATTAAAGTAATAGTACAGTTAAATGAGAACGGTTTATTCGTTGTCAACTTAAACCTAATTTTGAAATATGATAGGTTAAATACTTGTGACTTTGCCCTAACCAATCTTCACCCAATATTTAACATTTACCGCGCGCGCTTTTTGATTCTAACCCCAAGAACAACCGATGGTTGTTATTCTTGTGCAAATTTCGTGGGACTTCTTGCCGATCCCCGGATGAGTGCTTAGTACACGGTAGACAGCCAGGGAAAGACTTTCCACGGTCCATCACCACCTTCATGCTCAGGATTGCCGGGATGGATTCAGTTTTGCATTCTAGTGACTCAATTCATCCAAGCTATCGAAGGCTGACTGACCTAAACCCTACGAGCTGCTACATCCCGACTCCCCGTGGAGTGCACCGAATCCCTCGTCGATCCTTACACGTGCAAGGACGTACGGTTCGAAGTCATCTGCGACCAAGTACTATACTGCCCGCCAATGACTCACCGACCACAACATATACTTATTGGTTCCATCTTGCCCCCTGGCGTCTAAGCCATCCGAGGCACGATGACGAAGGCGCCAGGAGGTTGGGGTGCCAAAAGCGGTCTATGCAGGGTGTACCGTGCCCTCGTCGGCCCTTCAACGGAAGGACATGCAAACAAATACTAAAATGCGGTTTAACGGTTCCTATTGGCTCTAAGCCATTCCCAGCCCCCAACCCACTCTAGTTGAATTTACTGTGTGGCATTGTCCTAAGTACATCATTGTACATAATTTTGAGTTACCCGGTCGCTGATTGATTCTAACCCTGAAGAACAAGCCGGCCTAGTGTTGTTCTTATGCTCAAAAGTTTACGTGGGACGTCTAATCCGATTCCCCGTAGTTTACCGCCTAGTTACACGCTATTCCAGTGTTTACCATTACGCCTGGCCCACAACGACGTACGCACCATGTCCTGGTCGGATTTAGCATATTCGCTAGGCGGACTACGACTGCCTTTGACATACCTAGCGAATGAACCTTCCGACAGCGCGCACCGACTCGATAGCCGCAGGTAAACATCGACTGGCTTCCCGTCACCACATCCGCTAATACCGTACATACACTAAGGAGTCGTCCATCACTGAAGCAAGGGCGAGGCGTCCGCTTGCAGCTGCGCTTGGATTCGCTTAGATATGCAGAGGGTATGGTAGGGTACCGGTCCAACGTTGCCCCCATACACGAGTATGGGAGGGTATACAAAACTAGACCTGCATGCTGCCACACACATGTCTAGCAAAGCCAAAAAAGTTCTAACGTTGTCAAGTTAAAAGCAAGCTATATAAGATAACAAGCTCCTAACTATACTAATCCCAATTTAAATTTCAAATTCAATTCAAATCAATGCCACACCCAATTGCAAAAGAATAATTCGCGAACCGAAATGTCACTGTAAGTTATTTTACCTACCAAAATTTCCTAATTCTAAATGATCCTGTACATAATTCATTCAAGAAAGAGATGCATACTGTCTGCTGTTTCGAAGCTGCCAGTTACTTCAAATTAATTCATTTGTTATTATTCAAAAGTCTACAACATTCAACTTATAAAAAAATAATTTTGCTCAAATTGTCATCATTATGTTCGCAACTTAATGTTAAGTATCTGGCAACAACAAATTTATTCATCACTTCTTGTTCTTTATTTATTGTATTGTCACATTAACATCTTAAATTTTATTTGCAGTTTCAAATGCATCTCTTTATTTATTTTGTTCGTTGAAAAAGGACCATTGAACAAGGAGTAAACTACATTTATTTTCACTAGTGACATTTCCTATTTAAGTTTAATATTGACCGCAATTGATTTTAACTTGAAACCCAAGAACATAACAAACAAAACAACCAAAGACAAAGCTATCACCCCAATTAAAATTATTTTAAAATCAATAATAATGTCACTAGTTTCATCAAAATTCCGTTGATCCCTTAATATGTACTACCAAAGTACTAGTAAAGTAAAGACGATGTGGTTTACTCCTTGCAAACTATTAACTAAGTTAAAATTAATTGTTGAGATCATATTCACATGGTCGTTGGGAATTGAACCCAAGACTGTGTCGCCTGTATTCATTTAATACCAATCTCAACATTATTATCAAAGATAGAAGATTCGAGTCTGTATTATTTATATAAAATATTATTTGAAGTTGAAGAATGATTCACGCAAAGGGAAAATATTGGCAAAACTATCTTTGATAATTCACTTATCACTAAGGGCCAGCAAAGCTGCTGGGGATGCTTCGCCTGTAGTATTTCCCTCGTTGGATGCTTGAAGAAATAGTCGTGTATATGGTCCACTTGTTCAGGTTCCTCTATGCGTACAATCTGCTTCAATACCTAGGAACCACAAAAAATTATTAACATTTGACAAAAACTGTTTGTTTATCTTGAACAAAAGGTAATATTTTTTATATAGAAATTCCAGAAATAATCTTAAAGATTAAAATTAAAACAACCAGGAGTACTCGCGGGTTAACAGCTGGTAACCGCACATACATATATCTATAAATAAATAAATTTATTATTATTATTATACTGCCACGTAGTACTAATTTTAATCTTAATAAATTAAAATAAATAGGCAAAAGCAAATAAATTTCTATACCTACCGCAAACTGGACACCTAGACAACGGCACCGGCCGGCTACTTGCGGAGAGGGGATGGGTCTTATCACTTTAAACTTACTTGAAATTATTTTAATTAGGGCGCCAGGTATTTTGAAAGCTGATACCCCTATCATATAAAATACCAAATACAAACTTCTGAAATAAAAAGAGGGGTACTCTGGATGAACGGTAGAGGAACGTATGAAATAAAATGTCGTAGATAATTTTAACATACGATGTATATTGATATTGCCAAACGAGAAAATTTTGCATATAAAAACCATAAATTTTGAATATAATAACCATAAATTTCGAATACAAAAACAACCATAAATTTTGAAAAGAACTTATAATTAAATGAGATGAAATGATATGAGGGTGAAATGATGTATCATAATTTTAATTCACAAGTAAATTTACAGTAAATTTTGATCAAAACAATAATTTTCAGGTAACTGTTGCCTTGTCTCTTGCCAGTGGCGTAGGCCAAAATTAACGGCGGTTTGATGATCAATAAACGTTGTTTACAAAAGGCAAAAGCTACCAGAAGTTTAAAAATAACCAAAGGTCGAATTTTGAGACAAATTGAAAGTTCCAGAGAAGCCGGAAAAGTCCAAACTTTAGTTGCACTGTGCCCCACTGACACGGCACTGTGGCGGGAAATGAAGTAGCCGCGCAGGCGCACAATACTCAACACGCGACACTAGCGATAGAACTATTTATGAGGTGAGCGGGAAAACTAATGTAAAAGTACTCATCTGTGTTAGCGGTGTTGCAAAAATTATGATGATGCTCAAACTCGGCAGGCTGGTGGCACGAGCGTACTCCCTCACGGTCAGTGGTACACGGTATCAGCGGAGCGAGGAACCAGGTCCCAATGGTCGGTGAAGATGTTAAAAATGGCGCCAAAACGCAGGATCAAGAATTTAACTGCTGGCTTTACAAGGCTCACGGCACTGCTAAAGTTTAACTAAATCCCCTTTAACTATAGGGTACACTCTAATTGTGCGAGATGTGCGGAACACTTCAAAACTGTAGCACAAACTAGAACTGGATCACAACCACGTGCGCACGAACTTAAATCCTCCAAAGGAGAGTTTTTCAAACTGAGTATGGACGATATACACACGTCAGACGCAAAACTTAGCACTCAGATTAAAACAATAGCGGCATATATGTGGTGTGAACTTATTGCAGGGCTCGTGAGCGCGAACTTTTAGCTGACTACGACCACGTACTCTTTCTTCAACGGTCAGAAGTCAAAAAGCCATGCAAAACGCAAGTAAATAGCGGTCCAAGACTCACCGCGATTAATTAAATTAAACTTAACTAATGAACGACCGTTAAAATCAGGGTGGCATTAAGTTTATTTATTTATTTTATTATATTTTATGATTTTATGTAAATATTAATTTTAAATAAATTTATAGAAAAATAAAACGTTACAAATCCCACTCTTACTTAATAAGAAAAAAAAGAAGCAAAAAAAAAAAAATAACTAAACCTGAGCTAGCTTTAAATCTTTTATATGCCAACGTCCCTTAGAAACGAGGTTTTCATCTTGTAATTCATAGGTAGTAGGTGATAGCTTTCGTTTTATTTCAAAAGGGCCGACAAATTTTGGCGCAAGTTTATTAGAAAAACCTCTAGCTCCGTCTGAAAGAACATAATTTTTATGCCAGACAAACTGGCCGGCATTGAATTCTTCGGGGCGTTTACGTAAGTCATAATAGTGTTTATTACGTTCGTAAGCTTTATCCAGACGTTTTCGAACTTCAGAGAATCTCTTAGTCATTTCTTCAATGTGAGGGACTTGGGAACGATCAGCTGGAGGAATTACAGGATTGTCATTGGGTTTACCGAAGAATTGACCTGATAGAACATGTTCCCTGCCAAAATTGAGGAAATATGGGGTGTATTGCGTTACTTCGTGCTTCGCGGTGTTAATTGCGAGTGCGATTTCTGACAAATGCTCATCCCAACGTTTGTGCTCTTTATCTAAATACGATCGAATAACAGTTTTTATTGTTCGATTGCTACGTTCGGTGGGGTTACTCTGAGCGTGGTACAAAGGGTTGTAGATGATCTTAACATTATATTTTGCTGCTAAATTCTTAAACTCTTTACTTATCATCTGCCTACCGTTGTCACACAATAAGAATTGGCATGCCCCGTAAGTTAAGAAAACTTTCTCTTCCACAATTTCGCATAATTTAGCGGCAGTGGCAGTTCGGATCGGAAACAACAAAATATACTTAGAAAAATAATCCGTAACGACCAGCAAGTAGTTGAAACCATGAGTAGATTTAGGAAATTCCATAAAATCTAGGCTAATCATTTGCCAAGGGCTAGAGACGTTAGGACGTTTTCCCATAACACCGGCGGGAAGTTTTTGTAACGGTTTCTGTGCCTGACAAGTTCTGCAACGGCGGACATAATTTATAACATCGGCTTTCATTTTGGGCCAATAATAAAGCGCGCTTATCCTATGGAAAGTCTTATAAACTCCTAAATGACCCGCGGTAGGTCGATCATGACATTCATCAAACACTTGTGCTCGCTGCTCTTTCGGTATGGCAAGTTTCCATTCATAAACTTTGTTATTTTTCACTAATTTAAACAACTTACTATCAAAAATTTTCCAGTTTGTGAATGAATCGGGATTCGTCTGAACACTGTCCTTAATTTCTCGGTACCAAGGGTCTCTAACATCGGGTTCAATTTGTATTAGATTTAATTTAACGTCTAGTGCACGAGATAATAAATCAGGTAATAAGTGATCTTTTCCTTTGCGGTGAATTATATCGTAATCATATTGCTGTAATCTTAACGCCCATCGCGCAAGGCGACCTACAGGATCCTTTAAATTATTTAGCCACAGCAAAGAATAGTGGTCCGTAACAACTGTAAACTTAATATTTTCTAAATAAGGCCTAAACTTTTCAACCGCAAAGATTACAGCAAGACATTCTCTCTCTGTAGTTGTATAGTT
The DNA here is from genome assembly GCA_947534325.1 of Agonum fuliginosum. Classification (NCBI taxonomy): domain Eukaryota; kingdom Metazoa; phylum Arthropoda; class Insecta; order Coleoptera; family Carabidae; genus Agonum; species Agonum fuliginosum. The sequence continues at coordinate 39,461,873 of OX384033.1, read as the reverse complement.
GCGTTCATTTCGATTTAAAGTTCTACTCGCGTAACATATGATTCGCTCTTCATTATTAACTTTCTGGAGTAAAACCGCGCCTAAACCGTAACCAGAAGCATCTGCTTGCACAATAAATGGGAAATTATAATCTGGACAATTTAATATTGGAGCACACACTAATTTATGCTTTATCTGATTAAAAGCGGCCTCACAATCATCGTCCCATTTAAAAAGTTGATTTTTGCGCAATAATTTTGTGAGTGGTGCCAATACGCTAGAATACGCTGGAATAAATCGGCGGTACCACGACGCGACGCCGATAAATCGCCGTACTTCCGTTACTGACTTAGGACTTGGGATATCTAAAATGGCGTTGACTTTCTCAGGATCCACATGTAGTCCGGTGGCATTTACTACATACCCGAGATATTTTAACTCGCTACGGCAGAAATTGCATTTATCTTTGTTAATGGTAAGTCCAGCATTCAACAATTTATTAAAAATTTGATCTAGTATCTCGACATGTTTCTCGAAAGTGGGCGTGACAACAATTATATCGTCCAAATAAACGAAAACATAAGGTTCAAAAACTACTCCAAAAAGACGATCCATGAAACGTTGCCACGTGGCCGGAGAATTATGGAGGCCAAAAGGCATCCTATTAAAATGATATAGGCCGCGGCCCGGTACGGTGAATGCAGTGAACTCCTTACTAGATGACGCGACTGGTATTTGCCAATATGCCGATTTTAAATCAATAGATGTTAAATAGCGCGCATCTCTTAATTTATCCAGAATTGCGTTGACGTACGGCAAAGGATACGCATCCTTTTTCGTCACAGCATTTAGTTTGCGATAATCGATCACAAACCGATATGTGTTGTCTTTCTTTTTAACCAGTAACGCTGGGCTCGACCACGGACTGCTAGATGGTTCTACAATACCGTCTGCTAACATTTTATCTAGTTCGTGATTTAGTATTTCTTGCGTTTTTGGGTTGACAGGGTAGTAACGCTGTTTTATTGGGGTTGCAACAGTCTGTATTTCATGTTGCACGATATTAGTACACCCGATAGTTTTTTTTGTAAGTGCAGAATATTTATTCAACAAATCATTTAATTCGCGAGTCTGATTTTCATCGATAGTTTGCAGTGAACTCATGTCTGAATTGTCTACCGTAATACTGTTAGCAAATGACCATGACCCAGATTTTAAATTTGGTACAATACCTACCGCTATCCAGAAATCTACACCTAAAATTATCTCATAAGGGATGGATGGCACAACTAAAACTTTTAAAATGCAACTTTTATTTTCCACATTCAGTGGTAATTGTAGTGAACCGAGACTTTGACACGAAGTATTGTTTGCTACGATACACCTGGTAGAATCTTTATTTAATGGTAAGCCACAATTCTTTAACATATTCCAACCCTTTTGTCCTAAAATAGTGTGTGAAGCACCAGAATCTAATAATCCATTAAACGTGATTCCATAAATTTGTGTTTTCAAATAAGGTCTATTATCATGTGGTGCAGAGTCAATTAAAGAATTAATTTGAGGTTTTAAGAAAAATTCATTAATTTTTAATAACCAACCCTTCCATTCCCGCGACTGAACCGTTTTATTAGGGCTCCAGAATTTACGGTTCCATATGATCCTTTGCCCTATGCGTTTTTTGAACGACAATTCGGACAAGTTTTACTAGTGTGATTAGGGTTTCCGCATCTAAAACAAAATTTTTGTCGCACAGCAGTACAGTCTCTAAAACGGTGGCCAGAATTTTTACAGTTCCAGCATTTTAGTGAATTCGAATCGGAATTTACAGCGACAGCGCAGTTGCGTGGTTTAAAAGTAGGGGCCGCGAGATCTGGTTCTAGCGCGCTACGTCGTTTAGACATAGATACCGGGGGATTGTCGGCTAGAAATCTATTGTGTTCAAGTCGTTTACAGATCGTCAGTAATTCCTCTATAGTTTTTATTTCGCAAAGACCAGTGTGGTGTATGAGGTAAGAATCCATGTTACTACGTAAAATATCAAGTTTTTCGTCCTCTGAAGGAGGTGTGGGTAACCTAGAAAATAAATTCATCATGCATGCGAAGTATGCACCAACGCGTTCATTTGGCCCCTGAATGCGTGAGTTAATTTCGGCCTTCAATTCCCTCTCATAACCGAATGGTTCGAATTCCTCTTTCATTAACCTAACTAATTCGTCCCAATTACCAACCCTCGATCTAACCGAACGATACCAAATTCTGGCTTGTCCAGTTAATAATTCTATGGCTGAATTGAAAAGTTCGAACTTAGAAACTTTTCGAGAAACTCTAAGTTCATCTATTCGTTCTAAAAATGCGTTAACACTAAGACCGTTACCATCACCGCTAAATGATAAATTCCATTTTGAAACTGGCATGTGATTGTTGAAAGAAATCGTAGGGACGGCAATGGACATGGGTGGAGGAGTCGAATTATTGACGGGGGAGGCTTCCTCTGAGCTAACAACGACAGTAGTCGGATTTTCAACAGTCTCTAAGGCTTTCATTTCTAAATCGTTAACTTTGCTTCGTAATAGATCGACAGACTTTGTAATATCATCCGTATTAGTCGTAATACGCGCTAATCTACCTAACATGTGCGATACTTTAGACGAAAATTTCTTAAAATCATGAGTTTGACTCGCACTCGTGATTGATTCTTGCAACGTCTCCAGTTCAACTAATTTTTTAGTACAAATGGTTATTTCCTGATCTGAATCTAACTCAGCTAGTGAAACAATTGTGCCCAGTGTTTCTTTTTTCAGTTCAGCATATAAAGTTTTCCGCAAATCAACCACTGTAAACGCGTGCAAGGACTTATAACCACGGACAGTGAGTTCGTACTCCAGTTCCTCGCGATTCAGCCGAGTAGGTTCCATTATCAAGAATTGAATTACGAGAAAACCAAAATAAACAACTAAAATTACTAATACCGCAATAATAACACGGTGAGTACAAATACAAAGCTTTTCTCGCAATGACTTTACTGTAAAAATTCCCAAAAACAAATAAATTCTGAATGCAAAACCCGAGTCTCAACAAATTGTGCAAATAAAGTTCAGCTTTACAAAATATTGTGCTAGTTAATTTCAAAAACATAACAAATTTTATTTCATACGCCTCTGTGTCATCCACTCTTCGCTTATAGAAAATGATACAACAATGGTGCAAAAATTTGTCGAAGAATAACATAAAGCCCCACGTTGTAGGTGCCAAATTTGCCACGTAGTACTAATTTTAATCTTAATAAATTAAAATAAATAGGCAAAAGCAAATAAATTTCTATACCTACCGCAAACTGGACACCTAGACAACGGCACCGGCCGGCTACTTGCGGAGAGGGGATGGGTCTTATCACTTTAAACTTACTTGAAATTATTTTAATTAGGGCGCCAGGTATTTTGAAAGCTGATACCCCTATCATATAAAATACCAAATACAAACTTCTGAAATAAAAAGAGGGGTACTCTGGATGAACGGTAGAGGAACGTATGAAATAAAATGTCGTAGATAATTTTAACATACGATGTATATTGATATTGCCAAACGAGAAAATTTTGCATATAAAAACCATAAATTTTGAATATAATAACCATAAATTTCGAATACAAAAACAACCATAAATTTTGAAAAGAACTTATAATTAAATGAGATGAAATGATATGAGGGTGAAATGATGTATCATAATTTTAATTCACAAGTAAATTTACAGTAAATTTTGATCAAAACAATAATTTTCAGGTAACTGTTGCCTTGTCTCTTGCCAGTGGCGTAGGCCAAAATTAACGGCGGTTTGATGATCAATAAACGTTGTTTACAAAAGGCAAAAGCTACCAGAAGTTTAAAAATAACCAAAGGTCGAATTTTGAGACAAATTGAAAGTTCCAGAGAAGCCGGAAAAGTCCAAACTTTAGTTGCACTGTGCCCCACTGACACGGCACTGTGGCGGGAAATGAAGTAGCCGCGCAGGCGCACAATACTCAACACGCGACACTAGCGATAGAACTATTTATGAGGTGAGCGGGAAAACTAATGTAAAAGTACTCATCTGTGTTAGCGGTGTTGCAAAAATTATGATGATGCTCAAACTCGGCAGGCTGGTGGCACGAGCGTACTCCCTCACGGTCAGTGGTACACGGTATCAGCGGAGCGAGGAACCAGGTCCCAATGGTCGGTGAAGATGTTAAAAATGGCGCCAAAACGCAGGATCAAGAATTTAACTGCTGGCTTTACAAGGCTCACGGCACTGCTAAAGTTTAACTAAATCCCCTTTAACTATAGGGTACACTCTAATTGTGCGAGATGTGCGGAACACTTCAAAACTGTAGCACAAACTAGAACTGGATCACAACCACGTGCGCACGAACTTAAATCCTCCAAAGGAGAGTTTTTCAAACTGAGTATGGACGATATACACACGTCAGACGCAAAACTTAGCACTCAGATTAAAACAATAGCGGCATATATGTGGTGTGAACTTATTGCAGGGCTCGTGAGCGCGAACTTTTAGCTGACTACGACCACGTACTCTTTCTTCAACGGTCAGAAGTCAAAAAGCCATGCAAAACGCAAGTAAATAGCGGTCCAAGACTCACCGCGATTAATTAAATTAAACTTAACTAATGAACGACCGTTAAAATCAGGGTGGCATTAAGTTTATTTATTTATTTTATTATATTTTATGATTTTATGTAAATATTAATTTTAAATAAATTTATAGAAAAATAAAACGTTACAATACTGACGACTCACAAGTGTAGCGCCACATCCAATTTAGATGAAAGTAGTGAACACATATTATTATTAAATAAATCAAATCGATACAATATAAAAATGATAATAGTCCGCAAGTCTATACACAAATACGTCGTTAAGACGTCTTTATAATGTTCATGTCTCTAAAACGTCTGATCCAAATGTAGTCACAAAGACGTCACATACGTGTCTTATGTCCTCCATTCTGGATGTTTAAAAGATGTTATTTTTTCCATGCAAATGACGTCTACCTAATTTAATATTTTTTCGACAGTCAAATTATGACTTAATATACGACTTAATTTTGATTAATATACGAGTAGGTTTCTTGTATGTCTTAACCAAGATGAATTTTGAGACAAATATAGGACTCCTATAATTATACTGTAAGCGGGAGATTTAAAACTGGACAACATAATGACGACTTAAAGACTACCGCATAAGACGTCTAAAATTCGACCAATACTAGTCTCCTTATGACGTCCAGACGACAGTTGCAAGATGTACGTCTTACAGACGTTAATACGATCAATGTGTTGTATGGGCAGGTTGGTGGAGGTGAAATGCGAACATAGGGAAATATATGACAATGGAGTTATCATGCTAGGCATCTTGATATACGTGGAATAAGTACTGTCAATGTCAAAGTAGCTGTCATATTATTGAAATTTTTATTTTCATTAAAATATTTTCTTTGCATAATAATGTTGTGTACTAACAGAACGAGAAACTTTACATGCACTTTTAGATTATATTATTATTTCTGTTATTGATTACTCTTTTTGCCACACAAATTCACATTACTTCGTTTTGTGACACTACTACAAAATATATCAAGATACCTGGCATGAAAGTTCGATTGTTATGTATGTTCCCTATGTTCGCATTTCACCTCCACCAACCTGTATACTACCAGATGACGGCAAGTGTCCGTATCGGTTACCGGTAAAAAATTATAATTTGCGGACTTTTTCAAACTTTAAAAGTAATAATCATCAAATGTCTCATTTTAGGCAAAATAGGCAAAATAAACGATACGTCAGTGTTTGAAAACATGTGAAACAAATTTCTATTGGATTAAAATTTAGATGCCTTCTAAAATAAGAGGCATTTTGACTAAAATCCGGACTCTAGTGTAGTAATAATGTAAAATATAAAAATACTTACGTTCAAATTTTTGAAGTTCTGTTTCTTGTGTCATATTCTAGTTGACCGGAAGACTGGGGTATCTGTAGGTACTTCAAGACCATGCAGTGGAACCATCTGTAAATAAATACATGCTTTAAAATTTTGTTCTTGTGTTTTACACGCAACATTTAAATTTCTACTTAAGGTAGAACATCCGTCGGTCATAAGCGTGCGTGATTTCGGTGTCAGGTGAAGCAGTCAAATAATCAGAAATAAATCATTAAAAATCGTAGATTTGGATGTAAATTACAAATCATAGGTATCCAATTAAATAAAAAATATAATTGAAATTTAAGTTTACACTGAAATGCAGTAGTAGTACGTCAAAAACATAATTTTTCTTGAGATTGGAACCTTTTGCATGCGATTTCTCAACCATTATTGCGGTGACTCATATTTTATTATTTTTCTAATAAATACCTCAAATATCAAAGAATAACATATTCGTTTTCCAAATATGTGTTGGGTTGTTATGATATAAAATTTTCTAATCGTTTAGTAAATCTACTGGTAACCTTCATATACGCAATGTATTTTAGCGCGTTTTTGTGTCAACTTTAAATTCAATTATCTTCGTTATTTCAACGGTTACCTATAAATTTTAATTTTTATTCAAATTCTACGACTTGTAATGAATGCTGTATATTAATTTAAGTCATATTTTGGGTTGTCACTACCCATGGATTTACTACCTTAAATTATGCAACGCATATGATTTTTGTCTGTATAAATATGTGTGCATATAGATGTACCTGTTTTTATCGCTAATTAATGTATGATAAATGTACGAGGTTAGGTAATCAATGCCCGAAATACAAATCATTGCAATATATCATCATGAATAAACAGTTAGCGAGACCAAGTTTTTGTTTGTTTAAATAAAAATGACAAATGTAATGATATTTGTTTTCCATTAGTAATTTACAACATAATTTATTCATAGCAGTGTCCGTACATACGTATCTATCACTCCTTTCGCCCAATTTGGGTGTGGCTGCCCCACATATTGTCAGTTGGTGTTACACCGTGTGTGCGGTTACCAGAAACATATACAGGTTGGTGGAGTTGAAATGCGAACATAGGGAAATATATGACATTGGAGTTATCATGCTAGGCATCTTGATATACGTGGAATAAGTACTGTCAATGTCAAAGTTGCTGTCATATTATTGAAATTTTTATTTGCTTTAAAATATTTTCTTTGCATAATAATGTATGTGTACGAGCAGAACAAGAAAGTTTACATGCACTTTTAGATTTTATTATTATTTCTGTTATTGATTACTCTTTTTGCCACACAAATTCACATTACTTCGTTTTGTGACACTACTACAAAATATATCAAGATACCTGACATGAAAGTTCGATTGTCATGTATGTTCCCTATGTTCGCATTTCACCTCCACCAACCTGTATAGTTGATTCCACGTAAGTTTGTGATTGCACAGTAATAGACGAATGATTTTGTACGACAAACGTAAGTGTATAGGTTTCTAAAAAGCAAATAATGCACCCACAATTCTTATTTCTGCAAGTAGGGAGGTAAATATTTTTAAATAAAATTGAGGTTATGTCACAAATTATACCTGCGTAAACGATATAATGTTGCGCAATCACAAACTTACGAGGAATCAACTATATAAGGACGTTTATAAATAATATTTAAGTATTAAAATAAATACAAATATAAGTTTCTTTATGATTTATAGCTACATGTATATTATGTTCGATTATACATTTGTAAACACATGTTTATCCGTAAGCCGTGTGTAATTTATTACTCGTTAATGTTTAATAAATCAACATTTATATTTCTCAAAACATGATGTAAGATTGTACACCATAGGCGTACCCAAAAATATTATTTACAATATTATTAATGGTTAATACAACATAAAATATTCATTTAATAGTTATTTACTTTACAAGTGGGCAAAAAGGAATGACCCACTCGAGAAAATTATCTCACTCAGCCTTCGGCCTCGTGAGTTAAGATTTCCCTCGTGGGTAATTCCTTACTTTGCCCACTTGTAAAGTATAACGTTTTATCCAACACCTCTTAATAACTGCTTAAATATTTTAAAAATATTAAGTTTCAACCTAAAACATTGTTTCTATGGTGACTTCCAGCAAGCAAAGTAACAATTTACCCACAAGTGATTTTGATCAAAGCCACTTGTGGGTAATTTTTTACTTTGCTTGTTTAAAATCTCCATAGTTATGATGCTTTTATTAAGAGGTGTTGGATAAATAAATATTTACCATGTTGACGACGAATAACTGCTTTATTTAATTTATTAAATAAAAAAATTCGATGTGGCCAACACATGACCTCTCGCCATACTCGATACATATGCCATATTGTAGAAGGGAATTTGAGATTGTAGTTTTTATAATATTAAAATTTTTGGTTTTCATAGGTAGGCAAATAAATTAAAATTGTAACAAATTTGTAGAATTTTTAACTATACTTGTAATTGGAAAATGGTGCTAAATAGCAACAACGTTTTGAATACATATTGTAGACAGTAACATTTAGTATATACAATGTTATTTAAAAAAATTGCTATTAATTCATAAATTTTGAGGATATTCCAGAAAAACTCTTCAGATCTTCAAGAAACTACCACTTCCGGTTGCACGATCAACCTTTCTTTACAGGTATGGCGGAAGATAAAAGCAAGAAACCTGCATCTAAGCTTCCTTTTTCGAATAATTTTAGTTTTACCTAATGTCTTTAAAAAATACAGAATTTATTATGGGAATACTGATGCCATGTGTACAGTATTTTTCAACTTCAAAATGACATTGCACAGCTAGGATACGTGTTTCGGGCTGAATTTGGACAGCCGTAGTAGTGGGAAAGAGAGTGAATTAGAAAAAAAAGGAATATCGAGAGTATTTTAGGAATTAGAAAAATAGATAGACGATCCCCTTAATGTAGATTTTACGTTCATCCGTGCATTTCTTCGCAGCCAGCAAACATAAATTAATATCATTTAACATTATGAGATAATTCTCCTTCTACGCCACTGGGTTCGCGGTCGAGTACACAGTCAGATACTCGATAGCATCGGTAATATTACACACAGCAATACGTCAAAGTGTGATTGATATAATAGCAATGGGAATGGTCTGTTGACTGACATAAACATCAGTAACTCGGCGCGAGGGTATTTCTGTCTCTATCTTTCACATCATAAATGTATACGTAACTATCAATCTTACCGGCCCGGAACTTTTTCTTTATTTTAGTTTTTTTGGTATAAAAACTTGTTGGGAATATATGTTTATGAGAGATTGATGAACCCGAAGTAAATTTTTAAATAATGAGGGTTGTAACGAGCGTTTAATAATTTAATACATTATAGTTTAACTGCACGTGAATCTTTCCTATAGTGTGCTACCTTTACAGAGAGGACGGCTGGTAACCGCACACACGTTTAAATATACAGAAAGATTCACAACTCCGTGCACATTCCTGATCAAGGAACAAAAATATATTTTTTAAAATTTGTAAATTTAAGGGCAGTTTTCGCAAGAAGTACATTTTTGAAATCACTGGATGGATATCTGATTAACAATTATGAATGTAATAAAACTGTGCAATGGCAAAAATGGCAAGTTGGGAAAAAGCTTGTGTAACAAAATTTAAGGGTGTATAGAATTGGACGCACTGATCATAAATCAAAAAGAATTTTGTTGAAATTCGCAAATTTAAAAAAATGGGCCCATGCAAATGAGACATTCTGTAAGTACCTACAAATTTCATTTTTTTCCTGTTTGTAAAATTATTATTACATTAATGTAATTACTCTAATAAATACTACATAACTATTGTTTAACTTTTTTGTATTTAAATGCGACAACGAGTGGTAACCAAAATGATATTGTTTTGCAAACTAGCTACTGTAAATTTTACGATTTTCAAGAAAATTCTTTATGATTCGTGATCAGTGCGTCCAATACTATACACCTTTAAATTTTGTTACACAGGTTGGGTTACATCCTGTAACTGAAAGAAATTTTACAAAAGCTGATTTTTTTTTTAAATCAAACTTGGGTCACTTTCAAGTGAATTTCATAAATATACTATTCTGCCATTGCACAATTTTAATTTAATTTAATTTTATTCCATTCAATCTAATCAGATATCCATATAAACAATAGGTTAGTGGTTTCAAAAATATACTTTGCGAAAACTGCCTTAGAAAAAATTATTTTGTTCCATGATTAGTAAAATATTTGCACGTAATTGTGAATCATCCTGTATATATACTGCTGTTTCACAATAATTTAAGTTTGTCATTTCCCAAATTGGGTAAAAGGTGTGATAGATATATTTATAATCAACCAACACAAATGTGTAAAAACAAGCAGGAAATCTTCGTCGTGTACTGTATTCTCCTCACAAATATATTAGCGTCAAAGTGAATTATGTGAGACAGGTCTCATTGTCAATTTGAACTGTCGTGGCAGCACCATCGGCAGAATATTACACAGCCGTCATTGTTGTTCTGTCATCTCCAACAACATATGCTCTATGCTTAATATCACAATTTCACAATAGTACAGGAAATTGCATGAAGATATGACATGTGAATTATGTTTTACTGCGCGCAGCAGCGCCTGTCTACTAGGGGGGGGGGGGTGTATTGTTTTACAGGTTTCTCAGCGGCAATGAACGCTATTCAGCCAAGTGAGAAAATCTTCCAAGATACCCGTAAATATGATTATTTCGCTAGGGTGGGCAGATTGGCAGGCTATTGTTAGGATGGTATTACGATATTACATGTGTCCAGATATTGTTTACATTACAATGCTCACTCTGTTACAATACTCTAACAAATTCATTATCAATTTGTAATTAATTGTTATTCAACCGTCATGAATGAGTTGACAGCTGGTAAACGCACACACGATATAATATTATATACTGAAGACTCAATATGTGAAGCAGCTACACCCAAATGTAATAAACTTCATGTTCAGAAACAATTTTGCAAGAAAATTTATTTTTTTCGTTGAAATATTGGAATTAATTCAGAAATTTTACAGTTTTTCAGCAAGTTTATTGAAATCTGTAATTTGATGTATTTCAGGACTGAAATTGAAAGAGATAGCTGCTGGCATATTAGATAAAATTTATGAGAGATTGCCATACCCAAGTTGGGCAAAGCATTTTGTTTCTCGTAAAAATCTTGGAATTAATACAACAGTTTTCAGCACCTTATTGAAATCAGCAATTTGTTCTCCGTTTCAGGATTGTATGAAACTGAAAAGTATTACGAACTCCGTGATAGTTTCTTTGTACGGCGCACAATATGTTTTTGAAAAGAATTTTTCTACAGAAACTTGCGCGATTATATGAAATTGGTTATATTAAAATTTTGCCCGACGTAGTGGAAATTATTATTCATGGTACGGCGACACAGCAGCAGTAGCCTTTATTAAATATGCATCTTACCGCCCGAGGCATTCGGCTAACTATAGCCGAGCCATTATGCCATTATACCGCGGTTGATATTCATTTGAATAAATATATTCGCTTTACGCATGGGGTTGTCATTTTTTATGAGAATTTTACAACAGTTTTATTCTAAGTGTGCGTTTTATTTTTTACTAACCTTGCGGTGTTATCCTCGGGATAATTTCACCCTGTTGTCGTCCTTGCTGAAGACTTCCTGAAGCTGGAAACAGGAGTCGACATTGTTAAGTTTTATTGTTTAAAGTGTCTTGAATTCCAAAGAAGATTATTTTAAAGGTGATGATTTTTTTAAGAATTGGTAATATTGTGATTAGTATACGTTTTTAAAATTATATGATGAACCTTGTTCTGCTGTTGAATGTTTTATGGAAATGTTGACTTCATTTTATGTAAAATATTTTATTTTATTTGAGATAATTTTGAAGGTGAATTTTTTAAACACTGGAGTTTTTTAGGTTACTGTTGACTTTGTAAACTTAATTTTATATTATAATGTGTTTTATTTTTTAATATAATACTAGTTTAAAACGTATTAATTGTGTTTAAAATCTGACGTTTAATTGGGTGGTTTTATAAAAAATTAATTGTAGATTTAATCGTCGTGACGATAGCAGAAAATTGGGCTCGAAGTAGAATATCTGTAACAAAGAGAAAAATGTATTTAGATATAATAATATTTATAGAATCTATTTTAGTTTTTAGACAGAAAGTAGTGGCCTTAATGAAAGAAATAATACCAAAATATGTACGATACATTAGTAAGTTTTACAGATATTTAAAATGAAGATAGTTTTTAAAAATAATAGCTATGTGACACAGGCTTTAATATTTTTATAATTAACTTTTATTACATTACTACACACATATTTAAAAGAATTGAATAAATTGAAAAAACAATAAAATTTTGGGTTAAAATATGCAGTTATATGCATTTACAATAAATATATGCAAAAATTATTAAAATATGTAAAAAATGTATACTATATTTTGTATGATAAACAAACATTAAAAAAATCTAAGTAATATGTACAATATTACAATATATGCAAATGCATATAATCCGCATTCTATTGATGTATCAATATTACCATAATTTTGTAACGCCCTAGGGTATAATGTAGTACTTATATATATATATATATATATATATATATATATATATATATATATATATATATATATATATATATATATATATAACGTACCCGTATAAATGACATAAATAAACTATTTCATACTAGGAAGAGGAAGACAAAAAATATTTAAGAAAGTTAGAACTCCTTATATTTTAAAAACCATATTTCTTTTAAAATCTGTTCGTCTGTTCGTTCCGATTCTTAACCTCGGTTTTAACAACTCGTAACAAGAATATCTAATCAAATAACCGCGTAAAGCCTCCGGTTTTAATTACCCGGAACCGGAATTGTCCGGAGGCTCGTTGCCGATATCGTTACTTACCACCTCCAGACCAGACAAAGAAACCTGCACTCGGAAAGAAAAAGAAAGAATTCTTTTCTTCCAGAGAAAAGAAAATCTTCTTCTTTCCTCGCGTGAGAGGAAAATGCTCAGGTTTGATGGATCAATTATTTTTGTTTTACGTTTTAATTAAAGAAAATTCATCCCTCGATACGTTATTTATGAGGGAGTATAAAATAGATTTATATTTTATGTTAGCTGGACATGAGCTCATGCGGCATTTTTATAGAAACACTAAATTTTATGCTTGATGTTTATGGTACAAGATACGTAATCAAGGTTGTGTAACTTGATTAAAATTAGTTTTAATAATAATTCAATGACACAATGACAGATACGACTGTCAATTCTCAATTCACAAATACAGGTACTCAGATATCAGAACTTCGTGCATGTACAGGGTGATATATTTTAATGGTTTTTTAAGCAAATAGTTGGGTCACTGTTTTCAAATGGAATTTCATTATTTACTATTATTGCCATTGCACAATTAATTAAAATTTTATTTTATTCCAATCATAGTTAATCAGACATCTAATTATACAATCAAAAATTCAGTGGTTTCAACAATATACTTCTTGGAAGTGTCTTTAAAAAAAATTCTTTTTGTTTCATTCTCAGTGAGTACTATGCCATTAAAATTTGTAAAGTCTGTCATATGGCAATATGTACTTGTGTTCACATCACTGAAATTTGGTGTTGTGAACGCAAGCACACATTGCCATATAACAGATAAATTTCGTCAAATGTCACCAAATTTCGGGCTGTCTACGTTTTTTCCGAATTCCTATTATACTGTCGATTTTACTTCTTTTCTATTCCACTCTTTTCCCACAACTACGTCTGTCTGAAACCAGCCCGAAACTCGTACTTTGTCGCATACTAGCTATGCAATGTCATTTTGAAGTTGAAAAATAATGTAAAAGCGTTTATTCACAATCGGTTGGTAATATGTGCATTTCCAACCTTCTAAACAGTTGGGAAGCGAGTCATTGTTTACTTTACTTCCCAGCTACCCGGAAAAAACTTCCCGGCTAGCGGGGAAGTGAGCGTTTTCCAGCTAGGTAAACGTCACTTTCAGAAGCTTGTTTTGCAGCTTCTCGCAGTTCTAAAGGAATATTTTCGTCTTCACCATCTTCACTATCAGACAACATGATAATTAATATGCTCGATCTCGATAAAAAGCAGCAAGAAACTAATTATTGACAGAATCAATAAACATTTTTTCAAGTTACCTGGCAACCCTAGCAACTTTTTCATAGATCTCTATGTTGAAGTATCAAAACAAATTATAATAAAACTGTCATAAAATATGAATAAAATGAATATTTAAAACGGGCATATCAATAACCAATTGGATTGTGAATAAAATAGTATACATACCTCGCGGGAAGGCCCATTCCAGCCTCGCGTTCATAGATGACTTCGGTGCAAGCACCTCAGTCATCTAATGAAACGCTCGGCTGTAATGAACCATTTCCCCGCTCGGTATGTAATATACTATTTTGTTTCTAGCAAACTGTCAGATTATTATTGACTTCTGGATAATGTTTTTATAAACAGTTAATAGAAAAAGAATGGATCTACAGATGTGCCTTTTTAAAATTTTAAACATTAATTTATATAATGAGATATAACCGTGTAAGGTTTGCATAAATTGATTTTTTTTTGAATTTTTCGGAATTTTTATAATCATGTACTATTTTATAATCAATTCTTTAAAAAGTTACATCTGTAGATCCATTCTTTCTCTATTAAATTCTTGTTGAAATTAAATTTTACCGTTCTTGTACTGGCCACAAAACACTCGCTACGTTTATGCTGGATTTTAGGAGGTAGATTAGCCTCACCATAATAAATAAGTAAGTAATTGAAACTCAATAATCAGGTATTATACATAAGAAACTAGCACCATCAACTTCATAATTATCCATATTGATATTAGCTCCGTTGGCATTCCGTCACTTCTCACATTCTAACGCATTCACCTCCCACAAAGGCCGGTAATGAGGTATGACTTTCAACTGTTCAACAATGGCTGTCGGCGCGCCCACCCCCCTCAAGCCCCGAGGGGGGAGAAACAAAGCGGACACTTCATAAACAAGCGAAAGTGTCTGCCGCGACAGATATACTTACTTACAAGGCTTCTTGTACGGAGTAAGATCGGTGCAAGCGAGATGTTTGTTCAAGAGAACTTTGTTTGGAATAATAAACGAAAGGCGTTGCTGGGAGAATTGTTTGCGGAACACCCACTTGACGTGAATCGTCCATGGGATGTTTACAAATATTATGTAACTACTAGTCCAGTCAAATTAGATTTTTTTGTGGAAAAAATTAGTAGAAAGCTGGATTTTTGTATACACCTTCCCAGTACCTTTATCAACAACATACTAAAAGTCTCAATCGATTGGACTGGAGCTTCGTCCGCTATTTTGACAAAATGGACGCAGTCTCCTGTTTTTAATTTTTATCTCGTAAATGATTAATATTATGAAAAAAAAATCTGCTGTGGCCAGTACACGACCTCTCGCCTAATTCTGCTTATTCTATTAAATTCGAGACTAATCTAATAAATAGTTTTACTTACATTTTAATTTATAATAGTTTCATGTTCATGTAAGATGTAAACGATAATGTAAACCAAGATGCAAGCAAAAGATGTGAACTGTACTGTCACTGTCAGAATAATTCTAATTTTATGTATAAACAAATTTAATATCATGGACAACAAGATAGAATATTAATTGTACTTTATTTTATTGTTAAATACTACCACATTCAACAAATTGTATTTATAATTAACTGTACCCATAGATAATTATATTTTCTTTTCTTTTTAATTGCAAAAATTGTCATAAATAAATAATGTAACAATATATTTAAGGAAAACTTTATCAAGCTTAAAAAAGTACTACTTCCGGTTTTCGGCTTTCTACCAAAATCTTATCCGGTGTTAAGATACTTATTTAAAACCTTAAATATGAAATTTTGGTATTAAAGGCTTGATACTTTTTAAGTTATCGTGGACGAAAAGTCGTCACATACGTCCATACATACATACGCACACACACACACACACACACACACACACACACAGACATCATCGTGAAAATATTAAATTCGTATTCTAGAGACCCTAAAACGTGCTTATCCACCAAAAACTCATACTCGAAAATTTTGACCCATTACAATACCTCTCTTATAGAATATGAGGCGAGAGGTAACAATTAATAACAAATTGTAGAGCACAAAATTTGCTATAAAATGGTATACATTGTTTATGAAAGTGGTACAGTTTTCGAGAATATCGTGAAAATGTATTTTGAAAAAAACGATAAATTTTGTTCAATTAATAGTTTACGTCTCATCACACGAAAACGGCTGTAATTTTTTTTTCTACTAATTTTTTCCACTAAACGACAAAATATGATCTAATTTGACTGCACTACTACGTAAGATTATCTACATGAATAATTAAATAGCCGATTTCGCTCTGAGACCAATTATTGTAATACACAAATCGAATTTGAATTCAGTCTGGTACAGATTTTAGTCTAACTGTACAAAAATCTCCACTAACAACCCTCCAGAGCATATGCGTTGATGGCTGGTAACCGCACACACGATAAATATTTTATGTGGATATAGCACTCATTATTCAACTTACTGATCATGGAATTGTAAGAATATCTTTGCCATTTTTTCCCAGATTTCAAAGAGTTTTGAAGTCATTGTTTGCATATGGAAGTTTAATTTTTAAATATACCTACCTAAAAATAAATCTTGCCATTGCATAATCCATTAAAATTAAATTTTATTTGTCCGATATCCATAGAATCAAAATTGTGCTCTTTGCCAAATCTGTCCTTAAATTTACGAACAAAAAATTCTTTCTGTTCTTGTGTCAGTAAATTGACATTTATAAACATGCCATTAAAATATATGTGTGAAGTTGTCAATCACCCGGTATACTGATGACTCACAGTACGTTAGGCTGTGACATCCAAGTTGGGTAAAAGTTGTGAAAGATTTATAAAACAATATGTATAGGTAAAATGTTCGAAGCACATTTCTTCTGTCCATTGTATTTGTATTTAAAGTTCTCCGCAACCCTTTGACAGGACGTAGGGGTTTATTATCCGAGTCCACGAGGTGTGAAACCTCATGTAAGCCCTCACAATACCAGAT
Organism: Agonum fuliginosum; assembly: GCA_947534325.1. Lineage (NCBI taxonomy): Eukaryota > Metazoa > Arthropoda > Insecta > Coleoptera > Carabidae > Agonum > Agonum fuliginosum. The sequence continues at coordinate 39,444,760 of OX384033.1, read as the reverse complement.
TCCTCAAATCCTCAAAATCTAACCAAGTTCATGTCACAGAACACCGCGTCCAAAACAATAATTACATCGCTATTGTATTCCCCTCCACCCCCCAAACCCGCAAACACGTGTCACGTGATCCATGCACTTGAAGGGTTCAATTTACTCGTGTAATCCTAACACTGATTACAAACACCCCCCGGATATAGGGGAGAGCGGGGATAGTAGGAATAGTTAGTGACTGTGCGAAGGAAGCATAGTGAAATACAGAAACTAAGAGATTCTAACAGAATTTAGTTGCCATTCAATGTAATGTCATAGGCAATTACTTATGATACGTCACAAATGTTTTTCTTGTAAATTAATATATTTTCTTTTGTTGCTAGGATATCAAAAATATTTACAAAATTTGAAACGTCAAAGCAAAATGTCACGTGAGGAATTTTTTCAAGTTTTATAAACATCATTTTAGTCAAAAATTTAAAAAGCAAGAAGTCTGCAGCTAACCTTCCTTTTTCGAATAATTTTTGATTTACTTAATTTCTTTACAAAATACAGGAGTTATTATAAGAAAACTAGAGCCATGTTTACAGTATGTTTCAACTTAAAAGTGACATTGCATAACTAGAATGTGGCAAAGTACGAGTTTCGGGCTGGGTACGGGCAGCCGTAGTAGTGAGGAGTGAAATAGAAAAGAAGTATTTTCGAGAGTATTTTAGGAATTCGGAAAATAGGTAGACGAGCTTAATATGTCAGTTTCTAGGTGTGTTTAAAGTCCTGTTCGCACGAGGATCTACCACAATCAACAATTCATGGATTCAAAAATGTGTTTCTTGCGAAAACTGCGCTGAAATTAAGACTGTAGACTGTCACTTGACATGAAGCGTTCATGGAATGTTTAAAAATATCTTATTCTTGTACTTTAAGTGATATTGCGTAAGTCTATCCTAGCCACATCCTGAGTACATCACAAAAATCTCACAGAATTACATGGGATGCATAATTGCGATATTATTACCAAAATATAAACATTACATGAAAATTTTTAGGTTAACTAAATATCCAATGAAATTCTTTCATTTCTGATCACGTGTACGAAATTGACCAATGAATACAACATTTAACTGATAGTAACCCATGGGACATTATCACTTATGTCAAATATGTTGCTAGATTACAATTATTTATGTTCATTTTTATGTTTATAATAATAATAATTCATAAAAATGTCATTTGCACGTTTTGGTAATGAAAATGATACTTTAATAAAATTTTCTGTCCGAATAACCCTCGACCATTGATAAATACTTATAATTTTGTGACAGCTACCTCAAGCACGTAGCTTTTAGGTTAACAGCCCGGGCGGTTACCAAGCAACGTGTTTTCGGAATGTCACAAAATTATTTCGTAATTATCAATGTCCTTGGGTTATTATAGCTGAAAATGTTATTGAGGGCGGACATTAGCAATCGCTAGGAAGTAACAATGTAGGATGTTCACATTTTTTAAATGTTCTGGGGATTTTATTTTGTGGGAAATTATGATAAGTTTTTTTTTTTTGAATAATATGTAAAATACAAGGCTGGCTCTGTTTCCAGACATCACAGCGTACACAAAACAAACAACCTTTATTTCTCCCTCTAGTCCATGTCTCTTTAGAACTCTTACAACCGTTGACACCACTCAAATATTAATGAAAAACAACACACACCGACACCTCCGTCGTGTCGCGCTCGATTAAAAATACATGCGGTAATAGTATCAGCCTGGGCCGGCCCACTAGATTGACGTGTCGTTGATCAATACAGATAACACATGTCAAACACCTACACGCCGTCAACGTCAAGGGCTTCCAAGGGCTTGTGTTACATTCAAACAAGGGGAGGGTCCGTAGAATCGGAGGACATTTATTATAATTTTTTGGCTCTCGTAGTTATTTATGTATCAAGGACATCATAAGGATGATTATTCTCTATAAACATCAATGATACCCTTGGTGTATACAATAATCTACTCAAGGTGTTTAAACATCATTTAACGAACTGGTTTCCAAGGCGCTAAATATCATTTTAAGCCCTGTCGCACTAGAATTCTACCAAGGTTCCGAATTCTAGAAAAGAAGAAGTTTCAAGATTCTGAATCTTAAAAAAATTCATGGTTTTGAAGCAATTAACAAATTATCACTATCAAGTGAATAAAATAAAAATTTTCATTAATTGTGCAATGGTAAAAATAGTAAATTTATGAAATTCCATTTGAAAGCAGTAAACCAAAACTGTTTGATTAAAAACCTGAAAACTAAAATTTCAGTTCCATAATAAGTTAGTTGAAAACTATATTCCGATCAGTGGCAAAAAAATGTTTGCTTGAAATACGAAGCAATTTTTTTGCGAATTTAAAAAAAAATTCTTTTTATTTCATGATCAGCACGTCGTAGAGTATATACCCTTTAATTTTTTGTCCTAAGTTGTGGAACACCTGTATCTGCACGAAGTTGTAAATCATCTTGTATACAAGAACTATGATCACAGTTTGAGGCAAAAATGAATTTATTAATATTTCTTATTGCTAATTTGTTAATTCTTATGTGGACAACTGAGCCATTGAACATTTTAAGAAAATATTTTGATTACAAATTAAATTAATTTTGATGTTAGAGTAATATTAACAATAAATGTAATACATTAATAATATATTTAAGTTTAGTAAAGTATTTATATACTCGTATTTTATTATCGTCTTGTCCTCTCACAGGTGACTGCCCTGGAAATTAAAAATTCCTTTCTGAATACTGCACCTTACTTAGTAAGTCTAGCTACAGACCCTGTGGCTAGTGCCGCACTATCATGCCCTTTACGAATATTTAATACGTGTTATTTACAGCATCTTGTTAATTAAAAACTAACTTAATAACTTCAGAGACTTGGCATGAAATGTTAATGCAGACTTCAACTAAGTTATTTAACAAATATTAATGACATGGCTTCGCTAGTTAGCATTTAGTTAGTAAATAACAGAAAGTTTTTCGCAAGTTTGTGGTAAGCGATACGAAGTTAGCACCAAGATGAACTTCACTGTAAAGAATTAATAACGGCACACAACTTTCAAATTATTGAGATCTAAGTAATACTTAACACAGTATAAAAAAAATCTGACGTGGCCATTACACAACCTTCCGCCATATCTAGACTTTAAACAGAAATCTAAAATATTCAAACACAGAAATTAAAAAGATTCATTCACAGGAAAACTCTGCTTTGTTGTAGCCATCCTACGTTCAATTACTACATTTAATATCTTACTTAGGACTTATATAGCGCTAGTATGCCAACTTGTCGCTCGTCTCACCTGTCAATATTTTTTACGCAGAAACAGAAATCAACCGATCATGGTCATGAATTACAAGATATCAACGTTTTATTTGATAAATTTATTTTTTAAATTTTACTGCAGTTCTTTAACACTACCAGATAAAGACAATATTTTATAACGTAAGTTGCATACATAACTTTTCCTCTTATTCTTATTTAAAAAAATACTATATATTTTTCCAAATTTATATACAATTTTGACAATTAACTTTTTCAATCTTCAAAAAATATCACTTCCGATGAAGATATTTGTACCAAAATCTAAGGAGCTCTTCCAATTTATATACAAATGTTGAATACCAAATATCAAAATTTTTGGGTAATTCGTATTTGAGTTATCCGACTTACACCCCGGCCTTGACCACATTCATACACACACATAAATACAGACATCATCGTGAAACTATCAAAAATGAGTTGTAAGGACCCTAATTCGTGCTCATCCACTAAAAACTAACTACTACCCGATTTTTAGCATTATTCCAATACCTTCCTTTACAGGTATGGCGGAAGGTATGCGTTGCTCTTAGTACTTATGCATTGAACATAGTTCTTAAGCATTAAAACAGTCGATGGAAATGAGGCTTTAGATTATCTGTCACATGAATAAAAAGAACAATACATTAAAAAATATATATGCGATATGTAATAATAAATCTGATAAATAAATTATCCAGTACTGTATCTAGAAATAAAATAAAGTTAAATAAGATTGACTAATATTATGTATTTGTTGCAGGTAACTATCACCAATCTGTTTACCACCGCCTTCGTACAACCGGTAAGCAAACTTTCTCCTCTCTCATTCTCTCCTTCTCTCTTTCCGGTGTTGGGAGTCAGATGATTATCTTAAGCAACGAATGCCGGCAATGCAGGTAGCAAAGACGGGAAGGTGTGAATTCAGCTCGGAATCCTCTGAATCTAATTTGAACTCAGGAATATTGAGATCTGCTATCACAGATTTCAGAACTGATTCAGAACTTCGGGCTGGTATTGTACCAAGTTGAAAACTGGAGTTTGGATAAGTTCAGGATTGTTTGAATTAATGTCGAATGCAGCAATAGATTGGTAAAATTGTTTATGGAAAAATAAATCTTTGACTAAAATAATTACTTGAAATAAATAATCTTTTGAATTAAGCATTGTAGGCCAATCAAATTAGACATTAAAATCGCAAAGCGTGATGTAGTTCTGATTTTTTTTTAAATGGCTAATTTTAGAAGTGCCATATCTCGGAAACTATTGGACATTTTGACAGCAAACATAAATATGACACTTCAATCTGAAATTTCGATGTGTTGGTGTAAAACAGCTAATCAAAAGCATAGAAATTACACTAGAATTTTTATTCTACTCCTCATAGTTTAAAAATCAACCATAGTACCTATCCACATTTTTAGTTATTCATTTTGTTTTCTACAATTTTTATGGTACGTCAAATTCACGAAATATAATAAGACAGGAGATAACACTGTTGATTTTGTATGTGATTCCATGTCACACAATATTACTCCGAAACAATCAAATTATGTGGGGAGAGAAGGCCGCAGTGAATTTAGTGGCGAGTTGTCAGTTTAAATTTTAAATAGATATTACCTCAATTATCTATATTATCATAGGTATTTATAAACTAAATTTACGTGGTTTATATAATATTTTATTTTATTTTGACCTAATAATAACATGTTATAAGCTTGAATTACATTCTACTTTTTTCGGCTAGAAACTTTGACAATTTTCATACTTAATTCTAGAATGCTCACTTGGATAATGTAAATCAAGACAATTTCGATCCAAGTTTCATACTAGAACCGTCTTTTTATATAACCTCAAAAATAATAAAGTTAGTGACAGCAGAATAACTAAATTGTAGGTACATAAAACTTCATCACTAATACATTAACCGAGTACGTTGACAACCTCAACTGACAATTACATTTCTTTTTAAATTTTCAATGGCAGTATTGGTCGATGAGCTAAATAAAATATGTCAGTGCAAGAACAAATTTTAAAACTAGATTCTAGTCGAATTAAGTATCTAAAAAAAAGTTATTTTTTCTAGCCGAAAAAAGTATAATGTAATTCAAGCTATACTCAGTGCACACGGAGAAACATTTTGACAAGTTTCCTAAAAAAAGTTTCCAAAAAATGGAGATTTTTTTTGAAAAACAATAAATATGTTTAGGATCACATGTCACATTTGACGATTTGACAAATAAGAAGTTAGTTGCACTTCACAACGTTTTCTGAAAACGCTTCATTTTTAAAGGCGCCGTTAAAACTTTGAAGTTTCCGGAAACTTTTTTCAGTCAAAATGTTTCTCCGTGTGCACTAGGCATTATAAATTTATTTTTGCGAGTCTGAAACGTCACAATAATTTTAAAACTATCTAGTACACAAGTGAATAAATCTTAAAAATTGATGTTCATGTTCAAAATAATAGTTTCAATCGGTAATATTGAATAAATAAACTTATTATAAAATACAAGTTTAGTTGAATTTTCATTCATATGTTTCTAACTTCAGATTATGTGGCGCCCTCAACCCTCCAAGTTAGTTGCTCGTGGAGTCAAAAAGTGTCACATAGTCAACAATCGAGTGTCATATCCTGTCTTTATTATACTTCGTAGTCAAATCTAAGCATCATTAGATAATAACTCGCCAACCAAATAAAACTGTATAAAATTTTTGATTCCTGGTAGTTTTCTTACCAAATAAACTCACTTGATTTTTTTTATTGTCGGATAAAATTTCGAGAACAAAAAATAAACAACCATTCGAGTTCAGTCTTTGAAACAACCCTTGTTATTTGTTTCAGCTCTCAAACTGTTATTTGACAATACCAAAAATAATTGGATTTGTTCGTTAGTGGCGCTTGAAATGTCTATATGAACATGCTCCACATGTCTAAGACATATTACACGGGGTAATTTAGTATTATAAATGTAGAAAGGCGATGTATGCATACGTATTAGTATTCTCTCGCCGAGACGTAGGTTTGAATGCCGGAATGTTGCTATATGTTCTGTTTGCAAATTTAATTATTATTTGCATAATCTTATCAGCTATTCATGTAGAGAGGTATTTTCAAATGTGGAATTATGGAAAATGTACCATGAGATGCGTACAGGTAAATAGAACTTACGTGCGAGGTTGAACCGTGCAGTAAATTGGATGTTTTATATGCAGAAATATTTGCTATAAAGATTGAGATGGCACGTCTATTTCATAGTAAAGTTTATACACAACTGAGTCCAATAATAAGAATTTAATATAATTAAACTTAATTTAATTTGTTTCTAGTTATGTCACGGTAGAAGTAGAAACTAGCAGTTGCTTCAATAATGTTAGTTTAATTTATTTGTGATTCTTTAAAAGGTTTAGTAGATTCACGAAAACGGGTTTTCTGCTATACAGGCTGTTTCTATACCTCTGCACGCCACTTTAATAGGTTAAATAATTTGATTTAGTGATTACAGAAAAGAAAGATTTTATCAAAATTCGCAAAAATATAAAGGTTAGTGAAAATATAAGTTCCATTGGTTTGAACGTCCATTTAACTGCTTATTTATTATGTTATTTATAAAGTAAAATTATAAATAGTATCAGACTATCTACAAATAGTCACTTCTTATGTAATAATTAATAAAAAAAAAATTTAAATGGACTTTCAAACCAGTGGCACTGAAAATTTTACTACCCATATTTTCGCGAATTTTAAAAAAATGTTATTTCTGTAATCAGTATATCAAATTATATAACCTATTACAGTTGCGTGCAGAGGTATAGAAACACCCTGTATATACAGTACGCGAAACAAGAGACAGTCAGGATTAAGAATTTTAAATTGGTAAACATATTAATCGAGCGGACGTAGATTATTATGAAATATAAATATAAAGGCTGTTTTACAACTTTCAGAGAAATCATTGAATGACAGATATCACCTGATGTACCTAAGAAGCATGGATACATTTTTTTAAATTCGTTAAATTAATTGCTCTTCAAATGGAGTACAATAATTTTTTGCCTAGAGTTGTGGTACATCTTGTATATAAAATCATGTGTGCGGTTACTGGATAACAAATGACTCATGGTTGTTGGTGGGTAGTACAAGACAAGAAAGGTTTTTGTACAGCTAAACTGAAATTGTCAGAACCACATTTAAAAAATCTGTTTTAATTCTACTAAATTTTCCATCCACAATCAAAAGCTCTCGTCTTTCTTTTCTGTTTCTTTTTGTGTAAAATATCTTGTTGTTGAGTTTGTATTCGTTCATTTATCATTCCTGGTACACAGTGCTGCCACTATAAAAACAACATTAAACACTACACAATACTTTATTGTTAAACCGTTTGGATTACAGCGCTACAAACTACATTTAGTTTAATGCCGGGGCAGGAAGGAGCAAAAACAAGTGCATGAGCTTGTGTTAGTCCTGCTCGCCTTTTTGCAGGAGCAAATCGACGAGAAGGTACCGCCAGAGGCAGTGGGGAATACATTGGAATAGAGATTTTCTTCAATAATATTATTATTTGAATTTCTGACACTTTATATTTATTTATTCTGTACACAGAATGTTCCACAACTTAGGACAAAAGATTAAAGGGTACTGTACGACGTGCTGATCATGAAACAAAAAGATTTTTTTAAATTTGCAAAGTTAAAGAAGTTAAAGGTAGTTTACTTGACGTGTGTATATTTTAGGTATCACTGTTTGGATGGTATATTTGATAATTTGACATTTATTAGTATTAGATATTATATAAACAATTATTTTCATTTTGGATTTAAAAAAAAGTGATTCTGATTTCTATGCTTTGATGCAATATACCGGGAGTTTCCTGAAACAAGCGCATCCCCAAAAAAATTGTATTTTTAAGTCAATTACATTTATATTACCGTGAGATTTATTTAACGTGAATCTTTTATATCCATGGTTACGAATTTGACAGCAATGTATTAAAGCGATTCATTTAAAATAGAACATAGGCTGTCATTATCAAGTAAATATTACCTGTCAATTGGGGTTGTGTTGTTGAAAATAAGGTATACAATTATTGAAGAAAAAGTGCAAATGATACGTTGGTATAATGCAGATGTTAGCCTCAGACAAGTAGCTATCTGATTTATTTCGTGTATTTGAGAATTTGTTATAAATTGTATTCTGAAAAAATATCTATTAAATGTTTATATTTCTTGCAACTTTTTTCATATCTAAAATGATTAGAAATACATACATATTTCATTTGCTATGTTCTATTTTAAATGAAACGCTCTAATACATTGCTGTCAAATTCGTAACCATGGATATGAAAGATCCCATGTTTCACGTTAAATAAAACTCACGGTATAGGTTTATAAACTACATTTAAAGGCGCATTTCACTACATAAATAATGAATTTTTATTACTTCCTGTTTAGCCGGAAGTGACATCAATTTCCTTATTTTAAATGAAACACCCGAATATATTTTTCAGATTTTGATTCTATATAAAATTCCGATAAAATTCTGAATACAACCATGTATAATAAGCTACTTTTTCTTTAGCTGTCAGTTCCGGTTAAATAGAAACTAATAAAAATTAATTATTCATGTAGTTTAATGCGCCTTTGAATGTAGTTTATTAACCTATAATATAAATATAATTGACTTAAAAAAACAATGTTTTTGGGGATGCGTCAACCGGTATGTCTCTCTCTAAAAGGTAAACAGAAAGGCCACACTTTGTCCGCCCTGTCATATTGTACTTCTAGTCCGGGAGCTGGCGTCAAATTTGACCGGACCATTTCAACAAAGCTGATTTTTGTAATATAATTAGTTCTATAATAACTAATTAAGAATTGCAGTGTTAGCTGGCACGACCGTGTGGCCTGCAGATTTAAGGGCCTGCGAAACTTTCAAAAAATATCAGATTTTCAAGTGAAACCAGCAAAGCTAAAATTTTGTATACTAATGATACTTTACCAATTATATTTAACAAAAAAATATGATAGCTGGACAGGGCAAGTGGAAAACCTTGTTAGCTGTGCAGGTGAACAGTGACAGTGACAGTGACAATGTCAAAATAGTGACACATCGTTTATATCTTCTTCTACTGTTTACATGTCACTATTTTGACATTGTCACTGTCACTGTTCACCTGCACAGCTAACAAGGTTTTCCACTTGCCCTGTCCAGCTATCATATTTTTTTGTTAAATATAATTGGTAAAGTATCATTAGTATACAAAATTTTAGCTTTGCTGGTTTCACTTGAAAATCTGATATTTTTTGAAAGTTTCGCAGGCCCTTAAATCTGCAGGCCACACGGTCGTGCCAGCTAACACTGCAATTCTTAATTAGTTATTATAGAACTAATTATATTACAAAAATCAGCTTTGCTGCCATCACCTATGAAAATTTGACGCCAGCTCCCGGACTATTCGTGATGTTTGAATTTTTAATAGCAATATTAAAATAGAGTTTTGGTTGTTCATCTTTAAAAAAAATTCTCCCCTCCCCTAGTGACTTTCTCGTTTCTCCGCTTTCTTTTTGTTGACAGACACATCCATTTACCGCACGCACAGACGCATACGTTGTGAAAGTTTTTCAGGACTGGAAATTGATTTTCTTTATTCTCTGGATTCACACGTCCTTTCAAAAATACCCTGTTTGTGTTTTATCAATTTCCCCAGCGTAACTCGTTTAAAATGGCGTTTGTAATTTTGTTTCCCGATGCTTTGAAATGTAAATAACTTAGCGATGGAGCTGTAACGCCGGGAGGGGGTAATTACGTTAGTGGAAATGGCGGAAATTATGGAGTTTTTATCAGGGATATTGTAAACAGCATCGTGATACTTTAACAAAACTCTGATTATTCTAAATACCATGACATTTTAACTTTAGACAAGTTTCGTAATTATTTCTATAAGTACTGTCCGTGCAACCAGAGTTGTCCGGAGCAATAAGGGCGAGAAAGAATGTACAGGGTGAGTCAGCTAACTATTCCCTATTTGGATTTTTTATAACTTTTATAATCAGAAAGTGACGAAATTTTTGCAAAACATGAACTATCTAAAGGAATTTTTACTGCCGAAATTTCAAATCGATCAGACAAAAACTTCACGAGTGGTTCACTTCAATGTGAAAATTGGACCAATTAATCCAAAATCTCCAATTGCAGCCCAAACAGTCGTTCTAGGAGAGTGCAAGGATTGTTCAGCAATCCAGTGGGGATTTTCATCTGACCAATACCGATGATTGTGTCTATTAAATCCACCATCAAGATGAAAATGTGCCTCATCAGAAAACATGATGTTATTCAGATGACCAGGGTTTTCATTCATTCGTTCAATCTTCTGCAAATTCCAATCGGTTTGCTTTATCCTCTTCAGAAATTGCCTGCAGAATTTGAATCTTATAAGGATGCCACTTAAGGTCCTTTAAAATCCTACAAATAGTCGTTTGACTAATCATTAATTAATTAATCATTATTTCAGTCACCAATTAGGAAGCAAAAGAACAATAATGATAAAACTTTGCGAACAAAAACTCAAGTGGCTACTGTATTTACAGCAAAAATTTGGCGGACTTAACACAAAAATTTGAGACTTTACAAACAAATTAAATAGGGAACACTTAGCTGACTCACCCTGTATATGCACGAAGATGTAAAATATAAACCAATCAACTCAAGTATTTTAAAATGAGTTCCACTAAATACGAGTTTAACATCTAAGTTTAGAACATTTTTTACTTCTTTTTACCTCTCGCTTCATATTCTAGAGGTATTGTAATGGGTCAAAATTTTCGAGAAGGATTTTTAGTGGATAAGCACGTTTCAGGGTCTCTGAATACAAATTTAATATTTTCACGATGATGTCTGTGTGTACGTATGTATGTATGAATTGTGTGACGATTTTTCGTACACGATAACTTAAAAATTATCAAACCTAGAATAACCAAATTTCATATTTAAGGTTTTAATAAGGATTTTAACACTGGATAAGATTTTGGTACAAATGTGCAAATCGGATGTAGTACTTTTTGAAACTTGATATAGTTTTCCTTAAATAAATAATTGGTACCTATATTATTTATTTATGACAATTTTTTCAATTAAAAATAAAAGAAAATATAATTATCTATGGGTATAGTTAATTTTAAATACAATTTGCAGAATCTGGTAGTATTTAACAATAAAATAAAGTACAATTAATATTTTACTTTTTTCAAATTCCAGTATCTTGCTGTCCATGCTTATGAAATTTGTTTCTACACAAAATTTGAATTATTATGACAGTGGCAGTACAGTTGACATCTTTTGCTTGCATCTTGGTTTACATTATCGTTTACATAATGAACATGAAACTTTTAAAATGTAAGTAAAACTATTTATTAGATTAGTAGAATAAGCAGAATTAGGCGAGAGGTCGTGTGGTGGCCACATCAGATTTTTTGATTTGTAATCTGCATCAGCTAATGATTATCATGTGTATCTTCCTGTGGCTGCATTTATGTCAAATCTAAAATTCTAGATTTTAATTTTCCTGTGAATGAATCTTTAGATTCAAATATTTTCTAGATTTGAAATAATATTCTAGAACATTATTGACTGGTGTTGAGTCCATTCCCAAATTAAAACACATGATTGTTCCAACCCTAGACCAAATTTGTATCAAATTACGAGAACCAGAACCTTAAGATTTGCGGTTATTAAAACTCCGTTCGCACGATTCCGGTCGTGAGACCTTCATCTGTCTTGCAGCAGAACAAATACAGGTTCCTCGGCCAACTACGAATCAATCAGCATTCCTCGCGCGGTCCGGCAGCGCTTATAAGATTTCCTCGCGTCACTTTGTCACCCGCTAAATCGATAATCCAAGCCGCGCGCGGCAAAAAGTGACCAGGAGTTTTTCAGGAGCAAACGAAAGGAATTACTTGCGGAAACAGGGATCAAACTGGGATCACGCGTAAGCCACTGGTGTTCCGTGAATGCCGATCAAGGTGGGAACTTCTAGTGGGACTGAGATGGATGTATAGTTACATGGGAGGCAGAAGGAGATGCCTACATGAAGAGGTGTCCAATAGACGGCTTATTAGTTCGTTTTAATCAATTTTAACCCGGACAAATTGTGAGATTTAAACTCGGTTTCATATTTTAAATATAATTTGATGATATCCGTTTTACAGGATTAAGACCTCTACAATGGCATAAAACAGCCAAAAACATGTATTTCCGCGCCACTCTACTCCATTGTTTTGTTAAATATAATAATCTACAGATATTGTTGAAGATAGAAGTACAATCTACAAAATGCAAGATGCAGAATTTTACAATTTTGCTTTAAAATCGAAATATGCTCGTATTTAAACTTTCTTAAGCCCGATTTATAAACTTGACGTTGACGTTGCTGTTACGTTGCCGTTGCTGTTGCTGGTAACGTTGCGGTTGCAGTTAGAATGTGGCGATTTATAAACTCAAAGTGATCATAACCTATTTGGTATTTTTATATGACATTATCGGATATTATTTATACATTAAATAATTACCTAAATGTGTTAAACTCTGTGAATCATCCATGTCAGTTGTCAGATCACCAAATTATAAAATTGACATGCAAATTCAAAATCACGTGACCCGATCGCTCATTTTCATTGGTTGGACGTTCATGTACCCCAACGGTGAACTTCAAAAGTTAAAAGTTGGTTATCTCGAACGTCATGCGTACGGAACGCCAACTACGAACAGGAACGGCAACGGATTTTATATTACATTTAACTTTGAACGTCAACGGCGAACTGCAACGTCAACGTCAAGTTTATAAATCAGGCTTTAAACGTAAACATAAATGTAAACCTTAAAACTAAATGCTTATAAAATTGAGGCTTTACGTATTGTAAATAATCGGTTATCAGTAGTTTTCTCACACAATATTGTTAGTAGAGGGTACCTTACAACAAGAGAATTTTGTGCAATTAAACTGAATGTGTACCTGACTTTATTTTACTTCGGGGTTAAAATTAATTTGGTAGGTACTTGAGTAACTTGTCGACAAGTAAAATTATAAGAACTGCTAATATTTGTAGGATTCACAAAGAACTATACAAATTGAATGCAACAACTGGAAATAATTTTGGTATTCGAAGAGTCTTAGCTGTTTAAAAGAATCATGGGATTCTGTTATAAACAATGTCATAAAAATACTTTTGGGAGTTTCCTGGACTAATACCTATTTATATTTTTGTACTAAACTCTATATCTTAACATTCTAGTCATGTATTCCGTTTCTATCTCCCCTTGAAATGGGCAAGGGCTAGGGCTAAGGGCGTCGAGGCATGTCAACAGATAATCGCTGATGCATCAGTCTGTCACTTCTCGAAGTCTTTCGCTTTTCGGACATCAGATCCATTCTATATAATTTAATCTTGGGCATTAAAATTTATACTGTGGTTTCTTGATCCGTAGATCTGTAAGGGAAGGTTTTATATTCTGTACGGATAGTTGTAATACGTGGCAAAAGGGATAGATACAAGAAGAAGAACACCTTATGGGTTGAAGTTAAATAAAAACCATTTAAATATATTCAAATTCAATCTTATTATACCTACTTTGGTATAACTCTATCTGTGAGGGAATATTGTAATCACTATTTTTTGACATTTCGAGATTTTCATGAATCTTTAAGTTTTAAACCCTACTGAACCAAAAATCATTTTTTAAAAAGTCGGTCTGTCTGCCTGTCCGTAAGCACGATAACTTGAGAACGCGTACGAATTTTCGACTGAAATTTTATATTTATGCTTTTTACAAAAAGTTAGTTTTAAGTTCGTTATTGAGCTTTTACAATCAGTGGTACCAATTTATTAATTAAATTTTTTAAATTAGTATACTGGAATTCATGCAAATATTGTATTTATATAATTTACATATTACTCGTATTATGTCTCTAATTTATAATAAATGCAATTAAAATCTCGAATGACTGCTGTCACTTTAACATTGATAGATGTCACTTTGATATTGACAACAACTGTCATTTAGACATGGCAGCTGTCACTTTGACATTGACGTTTATCACTTTCATACCGCCTACGTTAAATTTATGGTCGAGGAAGTATTGTGGTGGCTACAGCAATTCTTTAAAATTCTGACCGATTAACAATCCAGTCAAATACTGCACAAAAATCTTCCTTGTGATGGATACACTAATAACTATGAAAGGATTTAGACATGGTAAAATGTACTCTGTACCAATGATTCATAGTGTGTAAGGAACCAAACCAATATAAAATCTATAGTTCCTAAATCTTTGAAACAAATTTATTATTTTTATGAAATGAATTCTCGTTAATAATGAATTACGGTGTTGGCTCCGCCGTTTGGAGAATCTTCGGGGTAGACTGTCAGTAGAAAGACAGCAACGTCTTGTTTTACGTCAGAAAATATGATTGAATCGTGCTGTGCACATCTGTTCACCACGCCATGTTTTCTTCTCTCGTCTCAGTCGCGTGCAGATGCTACGATTGTTTCAATGATATTTTATTGGCACATTATAATGTAGTATTATTCCGAACAGGAACTCAACAAACCCAATATCGAAGCAGGAGCAGCAAGACAGACGTCGAAGTCGAAGGCTTGCATGCATTTATTGCTTTTTAATGTTATTACATTAAAAACACATTTATCATTGATATGGTATTGTGGAATTGTTGTTCCTGGCACGATTCGAACGTATCGATCACGGAATTTTGATTTTCAGGAGAATTCATTAAGAGAACGGACTAGATACCATTTTGTTGTGGTCTAGTATTGTGCGAATGAATGTGAACGCAGCAAATTTGTATTAAGAGGCCCGTCTACCTCCTAAAATCCAGCATAAAATGTACTAACGTAGCGAGTATTTTGTGCCCAGTACAAAAATTGTTGCAACAAGGACTTAATAGAGAAAGAATGGATCTACAGATGATGTACCTTTTTACAATTTTAATTTGAAAATTTTGCAAGATTATAAAATTCCGAAAAATTCAAAAAAATAATAATTTACACAGTTATATCTCATGATAGAAATTAATTTTTAAAATTTTAAAAAGGCACATCTGTAAATCCATCCTTTCTCTATTAAATGTTTATAAAAACATTAAATAATTGAACAGACAAAAGTATTATTTAATAATTTTTAAAATAAGGTAGGTACAATTTCATTTTCTATCTATGCAAATTTTGTGCTGGTAAAATGCACAAACAATCAAATTTATATTTATACCGATGACGAAACTGCCACAATCAAGTAAGGTAAAAGTCAAAATATATTTTTAAAAGAATTAACAAAAAGTAGTACATGATTCTAATTTTATTTGATTCAAAAAAATCTGATGTGGCCAGCACACGACCTCTCGCTTTAACACTGTAATTTATGGGAATTTGATTTTAGTTAGGCTTTCTTAAATTATAATTTTGCAATAAATTTACAAACTTTTTGAAAATAATTTTATAGTTCTTAGTTCTTTATAGATAAAAATTTAACTTTATTATTACCTTATTACATTATGTTCAGTTGTTAATTAATATTTACATTTCTTTTAAAATGGTGCCACAAACATTTCAGAAATTGTTCTGTTCATCTGTCACATTGACATATTCATTTTTGTTTTTAATTTTTTCCTATATTATGATTTACAAATCGTGGTAGGTAAAATTACAAATTTTTGAAAATTAATTTTCCTTTATTGGTAAGAGATCCCTATACCTCTCTAGGCGAGAGGTAATAATTACTAACTGATGGATAAAAACTGTATGGTAGTTAACTAAGCCCATTAGTAATCCTTATCAGTAGTTCTCATTACCGACTCCGGTTATAATGAACACAAAAAGCGTTATAACGAACAGTAACTAAACTGCTCTCTGCTGAAGATCTCATCGTTAGTAGAACTGCCTCTTTAAAATATTTAAACCCCCTTGGTGAAATAAAAATCGACATTTATTAAATTTTCCGGCTGGCGAATCATCAAGTTAAAGTGTTTTATGCTCATCCACTCCGAGCATAATAGTGAGACGGTAGAATTTAAAAAAGAAAACCGGAGATTCGCGCAGTTGTGTAGCATTTATGAAAGCATCCCAGCCGCGCGGAGTTGAATCGACTATTTGCCAACATATAATTTGTGAAAAGCGCAATCCGCGGTAAAGTACAACGTAATAACGATTTTCCTAATGCACTGCATTATTAAATACCTACTCCAGGACCGTACTCAACGCGAAACTAAATATTAAGTGGAGAAAATGTTCTGCTTTAGATTCACATAAGCATTTAGTTTGGTTTACATATTTTCCTAGAATACTCTCGATTTTACTTTTCCTTCTATTCCTCTCTTTTCCCCACTACTACGACTGTCTAAAACCAGCTCGAAACTCGTACTTTACCGCATCCTAGCAATGTTCTGCTGTAGATTGTGGCCTCATTCACATAAGCATTTAGTTTGAAAGTTTACATATATATTTTTCTAGAATACTCACGATTTTACTTTTCCTTCTATTACACTCTTTTCCCCACTACTACGACTGTCTAAAACCAGCCCGAAACACGTACTTTACCGCAACCTAGCAATAAAAAGTCATTTTGAAATTGAAAAATACTGTAAAAGTGTTTTCGTTGCGAGTAAACTGTTAGTTTATTATTGAGTTCAAGACACATTTAATATAGAACAAATAAATCTACAGATGTGCCTTTTTAAAGAGAAGAGATATAGGTAACCGTGTAAAGTTTGCATAAATTGGAAATTTGTATGAATTTTTCGGTATTTTTATAATCATGTACAATATTTTTATTAATATTTTAAAAAAGCACAACTGTTAATTGATACTTTATGTATATAATAAAATAAATAAATAAAATTGTACCATTCTTGAACTGGTCACAAAACACTCGCTACGTCAGTACGTTTTGTGCTGGATTTTAGGACGTAGACGGGCCTCTTAAGTTTAAGAAACATAACATACACATAATAAATTTAAAATAGCTTTAGTAAGTGTTTAACATACACCTAAAGTTTGGAGGATTCAAACTTTAGTGCTTAGTGCTAGAAAATGAAAAGTGCGAGATACATAAATTTAAATATTCTTAAACGTAAACATAAATATAAACCATACAACTAAATGCTTATGTGAATGAAGCTTGACATCGTATAAATAAATTAATATAACTAAACCAAAATAAATAATTTATTTCTACCTAATTGATTATATTTATAACACAGCATAGTTTTGAAGTCTCAAATTAAAATATTAATGTTTTTTTTATATCATCATAACATTGCTCGGTTTGGTAGTTTCTAATATTAAAAATAAATTAAAATGTCCAGTATTTTGTCGTTTTAGATATTGAAATTGAAGGCTGGTAACCGCACACACGATCATTTATATGAGGCTGCCACATACTCAAAATAGGTAAAAGACGATAAAGATGTAGGTATGTATAAATTGCAAAATATTTGCTATAAGTAAATTAAACTATGGTAAAATGTCATTTTTTAATTCATAACAAAATACTAAATAATTAATTGATACAGCAAAAATTTCATTTATAGTAATTATAAAAATATTATTTAATTATTTGTGAGTTAAAGTAAACTGTTAAAATACGAAACTAAATTTTGAGTACCACCTTTATGGCCACATCAAATATTATCAAACATTAATTATTACACAACAACATTCCATAAATAAAATAAATTTCTGCAAGCTATGCACACCTAACATTGGCCGGACAATGTCAGCATTGTCAAAAAAGTACACACCGCAATCCCTACCCTTTACTATACATTGTCCGGGCAATGTTAGTTTTACGCAGGTAGCCCATAACAAATTAATAATCAAATATAAAATTTATTTTATATTGTGTCCTTCAAAAAATATTATGTTGTTACGTCGGAAATATTTGAAATCTTGTACATTACTGTTAACCAATTTATTCCTGTTTAGGTGACGTCACAGCGTTCGACTGATCGAAACGTGAACATAAAATCTTGTAAACAAGAAGGAATAATCTATTGACTGGGTTTTGCATTGCAATATATTTAAAATAATGATGAATTTAAGGTTTTTATGTTCTATTTAAAACAGAATGTTCACAACAGTAAAAAATCCTACCTTATAGATATCTTCTCCGGTAGTTTATCCCCTAGATAAGGCCCTCAGAACTGCTCAGGAACACTGGAAACGTCTGATAACTGTAAACAAACAAACAAATAAAAAATTAGTTAAGTTAAAAACATTGTTTTATACTAAATAAATTATTAAAACATTTATTTGTGAACAATAGCATAAATATGTTTAAACTATCAAACTTTATCTATTTTTTTAGTTCATACAAAAGTACCATAACAAATACAACATCCAGCAGTTAAAATCTTACCTATTGGTAACTCTATCTAGCAGATATCTCGCAGATAAGGCCCTCAGAGTTGTATATTTGTAGCAGAAACACTTATAAACGTCTGATCATTTCAAAGAAACGAATAGAAATAACAATAATGTTAGTTTAGTCATACGTAACTTGCAAATTCTCGCTTGGCCTGGGCTAGAGCCGTGTGGCGAAGTTGTCTTGGAACTTATGCAATGCCATGAAATAATATTAAAGCAGTGACCCTCAACATTTTTTAACATTTTTAGATGTACTTTAAGAGAAATCAATTTTGATTACTTATATTTATATTGATTTTGAGTTTTGCATTTCATTGATATTTATAATTACCTCTTTGGAATAATATATTTGTTAATTCAGCTAGAACTAAAATTAATTATTTTCGTTCTCGAAACGTCGATATTTTAAATAAATATCTACAGATCTAAATCAAAAAAATAAATAACTTTATCTACGCCTAATGTATAACATTGACATTACAATGTGTGATGTTTGCTACAGGTTGGTGGAGGTGAAATGCGAACATAGGGAACACACATGACAATCGAACTTTCATGCCAGGTATCTTGATATATTTTGTAGTAGTGTCACAAAACGAAGTAATGTGAATTTGTGTGGCAAAAAGAGTAATCAATAACAGAAATAATAATAAAATCTAAAAGTGCATGTAAACTTTATCGTTCTGCTCGTACACATACATTATTATGCAAAGAAAATATTTTAATGAAAATAAAAATTTAAATAATATGACAGGTACTTTGACATTGACAGTACTTATTCCACGTATATCAAGATGCCTAGCATGATAACTCCATTGTCATTATATTTCCCTATGTTCGCATTTCACCTCCACCAACCTGTATATTAATATCGCAGGGAATAATACCAGGGAATAATAGTGTCTGCACCAATCAGAAAATTATATTACCTGAATCAATTTCTCCGTGCAAATTATTTTTTTTAAACATTGCAATGTTTAATAATGTAACTATGGTGATAGAGAATTGACATTTGGAAATGTCAAAATTTTTGAATATTGGTATTTATTTTATTAAAATCTGGTACGTAATAAATTAGTCGTAGATAAAGTACAGTATACAACTCGCTATAATGGCTATTATTCCCTCAGATGATTAAAACCCTCGCTCGCTTTGCTCGCTCGTGTTGTAAACTTCATCTTCAGGAATAATAGCATCCATTATAGCGTCGTTGTATAATATACTATTATCTACTACCATTGAATAATACATTCATTATGTAGCTAACTAGTAAAGTAAACCCTGTTATAAGACACATTATTGTACTATCAATTCATAATTCATCACATCACATCAAATTATTTTAATGAAAAAAAATCTGCTGTGTCCGCCACAGTACTTCCCCGATTATAAGTTTTAATAACTTACTTTCGTAACGCCGTTAATTTTATGCTTTATTCTGCAAAATTTAAATAAATTTATCATTTTTCCCCAAACTATTTAAGTTGATACCAACTTCGGCATAATTTAAATACCATAAAAAATCTGATACTTATTCACTAAAAACTCACACTCGAAAATTTTAACCCGTCATAATATCTTATAGCCTTATAGAATATAATGCGGAAAGTAAAAACAACTGACCATTGTTTAAATGTTGTTATTGATTCTTCGACTAATATTTTTTTCCAGAAAACTTTAATTTGATAATACACTTGAACAAATTTGATAAATTTTTTGAGAAACACTAATTGATTATCGCATAAATGTCATTTTTTACATTTTTATTAAACTTATCTCCCCGAGAGCTTTATATGACACCAAACTCGGTATAATTTGAATAATGTATGATAAAAAAATTGACGATCAGTTAAAGCTTTAATTTGATACCACACACGATAGTATTTTAATAAAAATAAAATAAGATATGTTTATAAAGTTGGTACCACTGGTTGAATAAAAAAATTTGAGTAATTTTTTGAGAAACAATTGAAAATCGTATTAATATCATTTTTTACATTTTTTAAAAACTTATCTCCCTGAGCGATTCAAATTGACACCAAACTCGGTATAATTTGAATAATTTATAAAAAAAAACAATTGACGATCATTTAAATGTTATTTTAGTTTTTCTACTAGAATTATTTTCCCAAGACCTTTAATTTGATACCACACACGATAGTATTTTGATAAAAATAAAAAAGTTTTGTTTATAAAGTTGGTACCACTGGTTGAATAAAGCTCATTAACGAACTTGAAGTCAGATTTTGGCTCAAGAACTTAAATATAAAATTTCAGTCCAAAATTCCAACGCGTTTTTAAGTTATCCAACATCCAGACAGACTAACAGACTAACAGACCGACAGACCGACAGACCGACAGACCGACAGACCGACTTTTTTTAAAATTATGTTTTTTGGGTTCAGTAGGGTCTGAAACGTGAAGATTCACCAAAATCTCGAACTGTCAAAAAATCACGATTACAATACTTCCCTCTATTACATAGATCGGGGAAGTAAAAAATTGAAAAGACATGTTTTGTTTGAAAAGTTGTAGAAAATAGTTATTTACTTTACATGTGGGCAAAGTAAGGAATTACCTACGAGGGAAATCTTAACTCACGAGACCGAAGGCTGAGTGGGATAATTTTGTCGAGTGGGTCATTCCTTTTTGTCCACGTGTGAAGTATAACGTTTTATCCAACACCTCTTAATAACTGCTTAAATATTTTAAAAATATTAAGTTTCAACCTAAAACATCGTTTCTATGGTGACTTCCAACAAGCAAAGTAACAATTTACCCACAAGTGGGTATAATTTGTATCAAAGCCACTTGTGGATAATTTTTTACTTTGCTTGTTTAAAATCACCATAGTTATGATGCTTTTATTAAGAGGTGTTGGATAATTAATTAACTTAATTAACTTAGCTCGTGCATAAACTGTAATCCTCTTGAACCATGTGCTCGTTAATAAATACATTTTAAATAATATTACTGTCTGTAACAATTAATTAGAACAGTTTAATAAAAACAGAGCATCTTTTTCCGAATCGTTGTTTTCTTGCTAATGATCAAAGCTTCCGGCTTTACGGCTTAACATCCAATGTTATTAAGACTACAAATCGATCATCGAGTTCAACATTTGCTTCTTATTAGCTCGGATAGCTTGAGGGGCGTCGGAGTAATCAAGCTTTACGATTCGAACGAACGAAAACAGAAGTCAAAATGTCTGTCGTCACGTTGTCGAAGTAGAAATGAAACTAGGTAGGAGCGAACAGAATGTTAAACAACTCCAAGACGAAATTTTATTCCGAGTTAGTTGGACGATTAAAAATGAATTAAAAGCCAATCAGTCTGAAGTTGGCAAATGAACTACTCTGAACAGCGTTTAATAAATGCGTTAATTATATATCTTCTTCAGAGTTTTGAAGTTTTATCTCTCATTAGACTTACTCCAGACATTATCGGACGTTTAGCAAAACGAGAAGAAAAGATTTTACGTTTCGCGAGGAATCAGGGCCGGAGTATGTTTTTTATTTCTAGACCTGTGTACTCTCTGTATCTAAATTGTAAAGGTGTGCATCTTCAGTAGGAAGAACGTGGCCCTGTGGGTTCAAAAGCTAGAAACTAAACCAATCAACCGTATTTTTTTAAATATTTTTTTTAACATGCCAACCACGTATAATTTTACCGGCAAATACAGAGTTTCCCAAAAGTCCCGGGACAAGTTTTGAACGAGTGAAGATTTTTTTAAATTTGGGATCACTAAAGGGTCATAAAAATTACATTCTTAGATAGTTTACAATTTCCATGCAACCACCTCAACAATTTTAAATAGCAACATCTGTCGAGTTTCACCTTATTTTAAAGGTAATGAAGAAAGAAACACATCCCCATAAACCAAAACCCGATATCTTAATTCTTTCAAGAATTTAATTTTGATGTTTCTTGCACGTTTATTACGATTTTTATAACAAATGTTCAAATTGTCGACCTTCTTCGGTCTCGCAATGACACAAACGCTTTAGTAATCCCCAAATTTTCGTTCAAAACTTATAGCTCCGTCCCGGGACTTCTGGGAAACTATGTACATCCATGTAAGACTTGCCAACTTAAGGGGCTCGTCTACCTTTTTTACGAATTTCTAGAATATTCTCGATATAACTTTTTTTATTCACTCTCTTCCCTACTACTACGGCTGTCCGAAACCAACTCGAAACTCGTACTTTGCCGCACCCTAGCTATGCAATGTCATTTTGAAGTTGAAAAATACTGTAAAAATGGCTCCAGTATTCCCATAATAACTTCTGTATTTTTTAAAGACATTAAGTAAAACAAAAATTATTCGAAAAAGGAAGATTAGCTGCAGGCTTCTTGCTTTTTCAATTCAAATCGTATCAAATAATGGCAAAAAAAAGTCATTTTAAAATATTTTTTACTTCAAATTCCTAGGCCAAAGACAAAAAATAAAAAACTAGACACATTAAGACATCCTTTCTTAATACACTCATATGTAAAAGCATCATATATTTCAATTATAACTAAAGTAAACGTGAGAGGTGTACACTTCTGTAACGCTGTCAAATTTTACACCTTAAATTCTATTACAATCAGAATTCTGAACAGTTCCTAAATTTGTTTATAAGTAATTAAGAAATTCAGTTTCTAAACTTTTTTGAAGATTCTTAGAATCATTTCTGTAAACTTTCAAAATTAAATAAACAATAAAACTTAAGATATATTTTTTATACCACTAGAGTAGCATAAAAATATATCTTTTTGACTGCAACCCACTGCAATCCTTTTAATAAAACTTCCAGTCAAGTAAATTCCAACTTCAATGAAACTTAATCCCATTGAACTTACGTGCAAATATTCAAGATGTTTTCATAATTATAAGATAATTGCTGCATTTCAATATGTTAATAATTCCTCTAGATCCACAACCCTTCAATTCAAAACCGCATAAATTACTAACAATTTACTTAGCATCCTCCCAACTAAATATTATTGATACCGGGATTTGAAGCACCTAATATTATCCCAGTCCATCTCGAAGGATAAATCAACTTGTCAGCGTTATTCTTTTGCCGGTTCAATTAATATAGCTTGTGCGTTAGGTACGGATGTAACCGTACGTTCTTGAGGAAGTTTTGCCGTTTCCGGTTGAACCGGAACCCGGAGCGGTTAATCTGGTAATCTAGGCCGCGCTTGGTCAGCGGAATGTCGTGGTAGATTCGCAGCTTGTTTGTGGGGCGGGGAAAAGGGAAGATGTTGACCACTGCACATGAAACATGGGGTTTGTGGGGTTAGTTTTTAAAGCACTGTTCACGCAACGATTCTTTGATGATTCTTTCGTGCAAAAGAATAATCAGGAAACCTGGCAAATAGTGCGCTGCTAAATTGAATCTTGAATGAGTCTTGGAAAAGAAGTATTTCTGATTTATTGGTTGATTCAGAACAGTAAATTTTATTTTTTTCAGGATTCAGATGCATAAAAGAATCTACCTGTGAACAGGGCTTAAGGTGTTCATCTATCTTAAAATTGGACAGAGTTACAGAGGTGTACGCCTTCCACGTTTAATTTTCAAAATTTGGTTATTTGCTCATTAAAGTGTGGATAATACAATGCCGCAAACCGCGCGTCGATATCTAGCTTAGTTTTCGAGATATCGAGTCAATTATTTTGGAAAAGTAAAAAACTAAACCAGATTTTCAAACGCAGGCTGCGGCGATATTAACAATTCAGGCAATTTGTAGTCCTTTAATATACATAAATAGTATATTACATACCGAGCGGGGAAATGGTTCATTACAGCCGAGCGTTTCATTAGATGACTGAGGTGCTTGCACCGAAGTCATCTATGAACGCGAGGCTGGAATGAGCCTTCCCGCGAGGTATGTATACTATTTTATTCACAATCCAATTGGTTATTGATATGCCCGTTTTAAATATTCATTTTATTCAAATTTTATGACAGTTTTATTATAATTTGTTTTGATACTTCAACATAGAGATCTATGAAAAAGTTGCTAGGGTTGCCAGGTAACTTGAAAAAATGTTTATTGATTCTGTCAATAATTAGTTTCTTGCTGCTTTTTATCGAGATCGAGCATATTAATTATCATGTTGTCTGATTGTGAAGATGTGAAGACGAAAATATTCCTTTAGAACTGCGAGAAGCTGCAAAAAAGCTTCTGAGGGTTGGAAGGGATATTTTATTGGTTGAAAAGTGACGTTTACCTAGCTGGAAAACGCTCACTTCCCCGCTAGCCGGGAAGTTTTTTCCGGCTAGCTGGGAAGTAAAGTAAACAATGACTCGCTTCCCAACTGTTTAGAAGGTTGGAAACGCACATATTACCAACCGATTGTGAATAAAATATTGTAAAGCATCCAAGTACAGCAAACAAATCTCTCCAACTCTTGTAATTGACTCTGTTTATCGCGAATTTCCCTGTCATATTTCACGGCTGTATCGGGCGTCACATGTGATAAATTGCGCGCGGTGTATTAAAAAGAAACGCGATGTTTAAAAATAGATTTTTCAAGGGCTCTGAACGATTCATGCGATGGTAAGAGACGCGCCGATTACGAGTGACACCGACACTTATCAATTTTGTGGAGTGATACAGTATTCATGAATCCTGAAAGCTGAAAGTGCAAGCGGAGTAAACGGAGATGCAGTCTGTTGAGATGTTGGAAAAGTGACGTTAACGCTGGTTTATAATACTGGTTACTTATTCTGGGTTCTGTAAAGTTATTTTCCTACGAAAGTGCGAATTTGTAAATATGTTGGGCTGAAAATATGTACACCCCATAATTTGACGCGAGGAATTCAATGGTGAAACTATCAAGTCCGTATCTATTAACAATTTTGAGATTTTAAGCGGTAATTTTGAGACTCGGAACTTCGATACTTGATATCTAGAAAACTATGCAAGATATCAAAGCGCGGTTTGCGGCATTATATTCAGGACACTGTAATTAGCTAATAACCAAGTTTTGAAAATTAAAAAAAAAATATTAGCTTATTAAAGTGTCCTGAATACAATGCTGTAAACCGCGGTTCGATATCTCGCTTAGTTTTTGAGTTATCGAGGGTCAAAATTGCAGTTTGGGAAAAGTGAAAACTGCTGTAACTAAAAAACTAGATCGGTTTTCGATATACAAAAATCTTGATAATATACTAAATATTTCTAACGCAAAATAGGTATAAAATATAGTGATTCTAGTTTAAGGGTAGGTATCTAAGGGTGGTTCTAGTCATTTCCATATCTATCCATCTTATTCCCCAATGCACGTCTACTGAGCGCGACGTTTTGAATACGATATCAAACGTAAACTCCGGTGCATAAGTGACTTGATCAAGATAATATACTGTAACTCTAACATATAATCTAAATGCACACTATAGTTTATTGAAAATTAAAACTTTGAACAACATTATTATCTTTTACCAGACTTGGGTGGGTCGCTCTCACAGTATTGAAAACTAAAAAAATCTGATGTGGCCAGCATATAACCTCCCGCCTTCACACTGTAATATGTGAATTTGGTTTTGTTAGGCTACTTTTTGTAATTTTTTATAGTTCTATAAGCAAAATACAGATTCCGATTGGCATTGAAATCAAATTAGTTCCTTGTAGATACAATTTTTATTTTATTATTACCTTATTACAGTATATCCAGTTAATAATGAATCGATAATGCTTCTTGACTGGATACGTTTAATGATTAATGGAATGATAAAAACTTACAGGAATTCAGTCAGTTTTTTATTTATTAAATTTCGGCTCCTAGGTAATTATTTTCAAACCCAGTTAATAATATATTTAAACATTTCTTTAAATGGTGCCACCAAAATTTCAGAAACTGTGTGCTGTGTATACGTCTGTTCATCTGTCACATTGACATTTTCATTTTTGTTTTTAAATTTTTTCCTATATTATGATCATGGTAGGTAAAAGTACATATTTTTGAAAAATAATTTTCCCTTATTGTGAAGAGGTAATTTGTTCTTTCAAATGCCACACGAAAAATTGTAACAATCGCAGTATTTCCTATATTTTTTGCAAAAAATGTTAGAATGCTTCAAGAAAATACCATTTCCGGTTGACAGCAAAATCTTTCCAGCTCTTCAATTACATGAGTACCTAAATGTGAATGTAGTATAGTGCAAAATATTAGAATTTTATTTTCAGTAGAATTTGAGATAATGAATCAGAACGAAAGAGCATAGTAGGCACACATACAAACACACACACACACACAGACATCCTCGTAAAAATAGTCAAAAGGTACTAAATCGTGCTTATTGACAAAAATCTCGACATCGATTTTTTCATGATCCATATACCTACCTGGGTGGGAGGTAAAAAGGTACTGAGGATGAAGAAATAAACTTCACGTAACTTTTATACAAATTCTCTCCTTGTACATTTTCCTTGTGCTTCTCTCGAGCCATTTAAGTCGCACAATGGCTTGCCGGGCGCGTATCACGTATCTCCCCCTGCAACGGCCCTGGACGACTTCCACGTGCGATGCCTTTGTGCCACGTCTAATCTTTAAATCTTTACACATTTACCAACCTAATGCACCTGTATATCCCTAGAGTTGTACAAGTTGTAAATAGAAGCAGCCATTTTGTGTAAAGTGTTGAATTACTAAAAGTGTCGACGTTTCAATATTATTTAATTTGAAGCGGGTTTAATAAATTATTTTTACATTAGTTACGTTTTGCATTACAATATATTAAATTCAATCACTTTTATATTAATGGAAACAAACAGAAACTACTGACTAATGCAAATAAAATAAAATAAATAATAAATTCAATATGCGTGTAATTACAATTTAATATTTATTTTCCCATCAGGCGCGCGATACAATAATTATAAAATTGAGAGGAAAATAGAATAAATAGCTGAGTACGTCATTCGAACTCAGTTTAACTGCACAAAAATCTGACTTGCAGTGTACTCTTCATTGAGAAATGATGGTATAACCGTACACACGATCAAATATACCGAAGACACAGTATGTTAAGAAGCATTTATAGATTTATGTTTACGTTTAAGAAAGTTTGAATACATCTAACTAAAT
This sequence comes from Agonum fuliginosum, assembly GCA_947534325.1. Taxonomy (NCBI): domain Eukaryota; kingdom Metazoa; phylum Arthropoda; class Insecta; order Coleoptera; family Carabidae; genus Agonum; species Agonum fuliginosum. Next base: position 39,416,928 of record OX384033.1, on the reverse strand, counting down.
CTGAGCATTCACAGTACTTGAAAGTGGGACGTAAAAATGTTCGTATTTAGATATAATTATGAATTTAAACTTTCTTAAACGTAAACATAAATGTAAACCTTAAAACTAAATGCTTATGTGAATGACGTTTTGGGTGTCATATTTAAATTGAATAAAAGGTGAGATAGGAAAGCCTGAAGTGTTTTTAAATTTAAAGGATTAAAAATAAAATGATAGGGTAATTTACTGGTTTAAATTGTTAAAATTACCACAAATTCTTGACTATCTAAGATACCAAAAATATTTTGAAAATAAACAAAAATCTAAATGTCAAATTGTCATTATTGAATTGAATATTTTTATTTATAGCATTATTATTAGTTTATACGAGTCCGGACACTTTGTGTTTTTTGTATTTAGTTTTATTTATTAGAGACGGGTTGTGCAAGATATTTTGCTATTTTTCTACCACTAGTACCAGATTAATTTATTAGGTATAAGGTATTTTATAAACAAATTACGGATATCAAGATAATTGAATAAATATGACATTATATTCGTAGAATCAAGTAAATTGATCACTAAAAACGTTTATTTTGTTTTAAGCAATAGGTAGGTATATGCTAATACCTGCAAGAAACTATTATTTTAACGTGCCTCAAGAAATAATTTTCATGCGATTTGAGTACATTTTTAAATATTTACCCTGTTATGTATTAACTTTTTTCATAATAAATATAACTAAAAGCAAGCTAATTAGGTATTCAAAATTATTATGTAGCAATTTTTTTTAGACTCAATTAGTTTTTCATAAATAGGCTGAATAAAAAATAAGTGTCTGAACCTGTAGTGATGGATAGGGCTCGTATAAGGAAATTAAAAATATAAACTTTTGCATTAATTTGACATTCTTTTATGGCACACTCCGCTATAATGTGATTCGTGGGCTATAAAGTGACGATTATGTAAAAGAAATTCGAGTATACCTGTGAAATTATAATATGCCCGTGCATAAAAAATATTATTGATTCCAGTTTCGAATATAATATGCTGTCACTCAGGTTGAGCATTTACTAATAGAAATTTAATTTAGTCATGTAGTGAAACCTTTCCGCCCTTGAAATATATTCCCAGTCCATCGTTTCGCGATTCCGTTGTATTCGTGTTTATATCTCGGTGTGTTTTTGCTCTGCGGCCCCTGTCGCCTAGATGGGAGATCTGAGATCCCCAAATGAGATCTGTGTGTACAGAAGTAGATGGCTTTGCTGCCACCGCGGCGCTAGTGTTGCGACTTTTGAACCCTCTAATGTGCCTCTAAATGCCAAGTGTGACAAGAATAACTCCATGGTTTACACAAGGAGTTTGTTGTATCGTTGAGGAATAGAACATCAAATTTGAACTTTGGGTTCTTTCTAAACTTACAATGAAGTATAGGAATATTATAAATGATTGTAATACTCGTTAATAATTATAGAACTAGAAATGGAAAGGCTGGTAACCTCACATATGTTTTAATATATCCATGATTCACAATATGTGAGGTTGCTACACTAATTCCTGAAATCTCAAACAATAATATTGAAAAAGATTTCCAGTAACGAATTTACCGGACTATCATAAGAATTTTTGCACGATCGGTCATTTTTAGCGTTTACTGGCTCTGTTTCCAAGGTAGTAGGTTTTGTTTACAAATTAGAAGGCGGTAAGAACTCACGAAGAAGGCGATAAGAACTATAAAGAACAAGAGAAACCAAGGCAATAGCATCAAAATGCAAACTAAACTTACATAACCAAAAATAAACATTATTTTCAAGTTTATTTCTATTGTATCGATCGATAAAAAATATTATAAGCATCACGTGCGCTATTTGCATTTTCATCTTTTCTTCAAAAAAAAAATCTGATGTGGCCAACACATAACCTCTCGCCATACTATACTATTTTCATTTTTCTAATATAAGCAGTATAGGTATATATTATGTAGTTCTTAGTACCCGCTTCTCGAAAATAATCGAGAGGGAGCAAAATATTTCTAGGGAGCAAAATATCTCAAGGGAGCAAAAACGCGTTTTTGCTCCCTCTAAACAAGCACGTTTCAGCTCAGTTTGCGTGCACTCGTGACAAAAATTACCGTATGCACTTCGGGAGGAACGCTTTTGTTCTCTCGGGTGAATTGACAGCACAAGACTGAATCGAGGGCTGCCGAAGGCCCAAAATCGAGTTTTCCTCCCTTGGTGCATAATGTACTATTTAATTTTTGTTTTCATTGGTAGGCAGATAAATCAAAATTGTAACAAATTTGTAGAATTTTAACTTCTTGTAATTGGAAAATGGTGCTAGATAGAAACAACGTTTTGAATGCAAATTGTAGATAGCTTCATTTAGTACACATTGACATTGTTATTAAAAAAATTCCTATTAATCCATAAATTATGAAGATATTCCAGAAAACTCTTCAGATCTTCAAGAAACTACCACTTCCGGTTGCACGATCAACACCAAAATCTAATCAGATCTAATCTAGGGTGGAAGAATATCATGTGCAAAATTTCAAATTTTTTTATTCAGTAGTATTTTACTATCGAGATTTTAGCATGATTACAATACCTCTCCCTTACAGGACTGAGTGGCGAGAGGTAAAAATCATGCAAGTAGCTTATTGGGTTTTAATAAATAAGTAACTAGAACATGGCAGGTATAGGGAACCCTCTTAAGGTGAGAACGTATTCCGGTCCCCTTATGAAACTGAAAATACTTTTATTCTATCTTCTGCCACGTGTAGATTTTTTATTAAAATATGTACACATCTGTTAGGGGTTTTTCTTTCTGGATGTGTTGCTGTGAGCCGTTTCATCTTGTTTGTGTCCCCCCGGTACTTAATGCGGTCTTACAGGATTACCAACTGTCGCACTCACGGTTACCCTAAACCTAATGCGATTTGCGGTAACTTCATATATACGACGCCGCCTTTTTACCTCAAGAAACCGAACGCCAGAATTCTAATTCATTTATAAATATCTCGTTCTGTTTAATTGAAATTCAATGCGGCAGGAATGAAATTAAAAATTCATTCCGTAAACCAATATAGAATAAATGGAAATTCAATTTGAATTACAAATAAACGCCAGCGAATAAATCAAAATAATACAAAATGTCATGTACAGTAAACGCATTCAGCGCTGCTGCAGTCAAGATATAAATGATATTCAATATTATGAAAACAGGGCTAATTAACTTCTCAACTCTGCCGCAAAATTTACACATTTATTTGTTTATAATATCATTATGCCTAACCTAAAACTACAGCACTATATCAACGCATAGCTCACTCATCCGCCATATTGGAACTCACAGCTGTTTGACACATTATACAAATTATTTGTCCAATCGCATTTTCAGGTATATTAATATAAATGACATCAAATTGTTTAATTTATATTTTTTAAGTTAGAAATTTCAATTATTATTAACTATAAAATTTAATGAAACTATAATGTAACCTTATATTTTTAATCGTATCATCAACTGTTATTACCTTATAACATGTAACATTTTTTGGTAATTATAAACAACATAATACGTTAGTTACTTATAATACGTTAGATACTTATAATTCATTAGTTACGGACTTAATACGTTAGATACAACCATAATAACATCAAAACCTTCCATAAATATGCGAACTGTCAACTAATTAACAAATAAAATTCTTGATTTGTTTTAACATCGCTATCTTTGATGATACGATTAAGCTTTGAATATAACGCGAATATATGCGATTTAAGCCCCTTTGGATGTTCAAAGAGACTCGGTTTCACCTCGTCTCTTAGCAACATTCTCGGTATTATAAATCGCATAATATTCTTGTTATATTAATAGCTATATTTTGTCTGTAAGTGTAATAAATGTCTTTATATCTTCGTTAATTTTAGTTTTCTAAATGGTTAATGCAGTTTTACATTTTTATATGATATTTAAGTTCCCTGCAGATCCAGAAAGAAGACCCAACCCAAAACTAGGTATTGCTGATAGCTTATGTACCGTGAGTTTCTTATAAATTAACATTCTGGATTAAAAATTTATCAACAAAGTCTTAAAGAATTAGTCATTCGCATCAAATTATTTCACAGTATTATAATTATGTATGTTGGGCTCCAAGATGGCGGATAGGCCTGCTGTCCTTTTTATATAGTACCTACTATAGCTAAAACTAATAATAAATTACGTTGCTTAGCAAACAATAATATTTACTAATAATTCGTTTAGTTTGAATAATCAATCAATTCATTTACTATGAAAAATAAGTGAACCAATTAGATCTATGTACTGTAAAGGGAATACAATAAAAATGTATTTATTCTCGTATTCTCAGAGAGCGCTAATGAACAGTTAATTCAGTCTTAAAGAAGTATCCTCGTAGAAGAAAATGTCCGCTCTTTAAACTCGTGAATTATGCAGTCAAGTTTCTAGTCGAAACTGAAAACATTCGCGATTCAAGAAGTGCAATCATTATACAAACGACATTCTGATGCAGGCCACTTAGACGTTCTTCCATTTAATGGCACTTTTCAAACTCAAACTGTTTGAATCTGAATCTCAACTAGTTGTAGAAAAGAATTGTCCTTAGCGTTCGTGCAGAGAAATTAATTATTGTTGATATTTTTCGCGGTGAATGGAATCCATTGGCGGCGGATCACGATTGCTGGGTAAAAACGATTGGATTGACAGGTAATCGGAATTCTCAGCAGGGTTGCCAAGTCATTCGCTCGCAGTGTTGCCAGTGTCACGTGATTGTGGCCATTCCTGCGGCGACACTCTCAGGATCAAAGACTGCGTGGAAATACACACGTAAATAAACACATTTCTCTATGGACATTTGTAAGGACTTACTTCACGAATTAATGGTGAAAAATTGTATATTACTAAACGAAAGTTTACTAAAGTACGTTACTCATACAGATAGTTTCATACAGGTGTTATGCTTGCAGATTTTGGATCAAAAATAGTGGTTCAAAAATTTCTTTCATAAGTGACATAGATTGTCCTAAGATTCTCATATATAAATTATTAATTGGTTGATAAATAATAACTGCAATAGTTTCATACTATGAATACAAATTTTATATGAGATTATTTTTCATGTAATTGTATTGTTATTCTTCTTATACAGGGTGATTCATCATAACTTGCGTTTTTAAAATGCGTGCCATTCAGGCTGTAGGGATCGTAGTGGGGAGAGAGTGATCTCATTCGATAGGTGCACTTTTAAAGTTTTGGTCCCCACCCGGTCAGTCCCCATCATGCGTTGGAGCACGGAGCAGCACCGATGGCTGTTTTGAGGAAACATTTCCCGGGGCGCCTCATCTCAATAAGGGGCGATTTGGAGTGGCCAGCCTGCTCGCCCGATTTGGCTCCTTGTTATTTTTTGTGGGGTTTTTTGACCTGAAGGCCAATATCCGGGCCGCAATTGCCAACATACCCGTTGCCATGCCGGAAAGGGTTATGACAAACGCCAGAAATCGGCTTATTTGGTATATAGACAATGGGGGCGCCACCTACCTGATATGATTTTGAAAACTGGGCGAAACAAAACTTTAGATATGTACCTTCATTATAAAATAAAAATAAAAGATTCATAAAATGGGCATTATTCCGTTTTGAAATAAGTAAATTACGAGAATCACTCTGTACTTAAATGAATGTCATTCTTGTTTGTTAAATTTATTTTTTAAACTAATTTTAAGAATTCAATGTAAATATAAGTAAACTGTGCCCTAAATTTTTCGAATTTCCAAAATAATCTTTAAATTTGTTGTAGTCGAACTATGGAAATATTTTTATATATTGACACACAAATATTAAAATAAATTTTAGGCAAGCATCTTACTATAAATTTTCGTGAGCAACATCAGTTGATTTGGAGTTCATCCCGAATAGAATTTAAGATTCCTCGGCAACGAAGTAAAGCGCATTTCATCTCCGCTGAATTCGTCTCGAACCCGCGCTAACCTAGTTTAGAGCAATGCGCGAAGTCACCGTAAGCGATGTGATTTCTTCAAGTACAAAGAATCTGCATCTGTGCGGGAAGTGGGGATCTAAGAGGGCGAGGGGGAGCGTCTTACAGAGGTCAAGTCTGAAGTCTGGCGAGGCGGAAGCGGCTTTGATCAAACATTGATTCAGAACCGAGCGCGGACCTTTGACATCGGAATAGTTCATCAGGAAATGAGAATTTAGTTGGAGAACGGAACACTTTGTTTTACTCCGCTGTTCATTATTACTGTACAACTTGTTAAACTATTAACGAATAGTTCTACTATTAAATAGAACGTTTGTTTTACTGGACTAGTGTTTCGAATACATTTAAATTTACAAGTTGAACACCAGAAAATACGAGAATATTTTATTGTATTTATTTTAATTACTTTAAATTGGGTTTTAAACAATTAGTGAGTATTCAAATCATGTGAAGCTGCCACACCTAAATTGAGTATGCAATGCATATTACAATTATCATTTCACGTTACTAAATATCTATTGAATATTGATAATGATTGATTCCGAATTATTTTAAATTTTAAATAAGTTCTGCTACGAAATGCTGATGTAACCGACCAGACAAAACACGTTCAATCATTATTTTCAATAATTATTTTAATAACCATAGTCTCTACTTTTGAAATAGAACTTTAATTAAACTGTTTCTTAATTAATTGTGAGTTCTAGTTTTATAAAAGATATCAAATCAAAATTACCTAACAAAGGTATTATTGTTTTGATATACAGGTTGGTAGAGGTGAAATGCGAACATAGGAAACATACATGACAATCGAACTTTCATGCCAGGTAACTTGATATATTTTGTAGTAGTGTCACAAACGAAGTAATGTGAATTTGTGTGGCCAAAAGAGTAATCAATAACAGAAACAATAATAAAATCTAAAAGTACATGTAAACTGTCTCGTTCTGCTCGTACACATACATTATTATGAAAAGAAAATATTTTAATGAAAATAAAAATTTCAGTAATATGACAGCTACTTTGACATTGACAGTACTTATTCCATGTAAATCAAGATGCCTAGCATGATAACTCCATTGTCATATATTTCCCTATGTTCGCATTTCATCTCCACCAACCTGTATAACGTTTTAATACAAATAATAAGAACAGAACCCAGTTATATTTTTGAAGCAATCCCCAAACCGAAAGTAGTACGTTTCTAATTTTTTTTATTACAAATGAAAGACTATTATTATTATCTAAAATTTTTAGCATTTTATGATTTATTGTTCTGTCATAGTTCTTTAGGAATTAAAATATTATTTAAAATTCAGAGTATGAAACTTCAGTATCTTGTTGTCTATGATTGTTTAAAATTCGTTACTACGAAAAATTTAATTGATTATGAATTGACAGAATGACAGTGCCATTAGTGACACATCATAAATCTGCTTCAAAACTTGACTAAACAACTAAAATACATTTGTAAGTACCTATTTGTACAGGCGGGAGGTGTTGTGCTAGCCACATCAGTTTTAATTTTTTTATTGTAGAAAACTTTTAAGAAAATTTTTCCGCGTATGAACTAGGCATTATTGTTTCCGCAAGGAATATTAAAAATTCAACTGACCATAGTATTTCTCAAAAGTAAAATCATTCTTCCTCAATCAACATCACCCCTCAGATAAATCATGACATCTCAATGACTCCCCGTCATCACTTCCGGTTCTTGCCTCGGTCCGGTCACTTCATCTTCCTCTCGGCTTTCAGCACAAGGCCTCGGCAGTCAGTACAAATTGCCTAGCAACGCGCCCACGTGCCAGTCATGCTGTTAATACCACATTTGCTTTTGAGATTGAAGTGTTTGCGACCAAGGCGTAGACTGAACTACCCTTGTGTACCTCACGCTTCAATGAGCATCAAATGCGGCAGGGAACGCTAAGAAGCGAAGAAAGCGTATGGAAATCAGATCGGCCATACTTTCTTGGAAAATTGTACGAATCATGATGTTAACTCACTCATGGTTGTTAGTGAAGTTAGTCTACTATAGTTGATTCCACGTTAGTTTGTGATTGCGCAATAATAGACGAATGATTTTGTACGACAAACGTAAATGTAGAGGTTTCTTTTGTTACCGTGATTATAACCTATTTAAAACTTTATGTATGTCGCAACTTTGTACATGAAATAATTTAGAACTTCCTTTTCAATACTGAAGATGCGTAAGAAATGATCTAAAAGGGCCAAAAACCATGGTATTATTTGTTATACGATTTTTTGATGCCGAAAAAGCAAATAATGGATCCACAATTCCTATTTCTGCAAGTAGGAAGGTAACTATTTTTAAATAAAATTGAGGTTATGTCACAAATTATACCTGTGTAAACGATAAATTGTTGCGCAATCACAAACTTACTTGGAATCAACTATACCTAAAATTCAGCATAAAATGTAGGTACTAACGTAGCGAGTGTTTTGTGGCCAGTACAAGAATGGTTTCAACAAGGATTTAATAGAGAAATAATGGATCTACAGATGTGCCTTTTTAAAATTTTGATTAAAAAATTGTACATGAATATAAAATTCCGATTTTATGCAAACATTACACGGCCATATCTCATGATTTTAAATAGACACATCTGTAGGGTTCTTTCTATATTAAATGTTTATAAAAACATTATCCTGAAATCAATAATAAACTAACAGTTTACCCGCAACGAAAACGCTTTTACAGTATTTTTCAGCTTCAAAATGACATTGCATAACTAGAATGCGGCAAAGTACGAGTTTCGGGCTGGTTTCAGGCAGCCGTAGTAGTGGGGAAAACAGTGGAATAGAAAAAAGTAAAATCGATAATATTCTAGGAATTCGGAAAAAACGTAAATGTGACTTTTTCTGTGAAAAATGTTTTCTACTCTCCTGTATTTAAACATAAGCAAGCACCCTTCTCCTGCACTTGGAAACTTTCTGTCGCCTGCTACGTATTTAAAGACACAAAAACGTAAGATAGATCGTGCGGATCCATCAATCAACTGATGTCACGTCACTCGTCAGTCGGAATAGGAGAGAAGGTAAACGCACCGAACGTGTCATTTTAATAGCTGAAACTCGAGGGGGAGAACAGAAAAAACAGCCAGGAATTCTTTCCAATTCTTATACAGGTTGTATCATAAGTTATATACAGTTTGATATACTGATTTACGGATCATAACGATATTTTCAAAAATTACAAAAATAAATTTTATGCCATAGAATTTATAATTATTCTAAGTGGATGCCATTCTGTTTAGGTACTTAAGTAAGTAGTAAACTAACCCCTAAATTTTCGAATTTCTGAAAAATTATTTTCAATTTGTAATTAATAAATCAAAATATGCCCTTAACGTAAGTACTCGAAATATACGTATTGAGTTTTTAGATTATAAAATTATTTGACAGTCTGAAATAGTATTAAGTATCAAGAGTGGTATCGGTATGTACAGTTTTCCGGTCGAGGATAATGTTTGGAGACCGAAACATAGTCGATGTTTCCAATATATATTTTAAAGTTAAATATTTTTATACAAAAGATAAGTACAATTTACAGTAATCGTACCTTTGGATGTCTTCCCCAGTAGTTTTTCTCCAAAACTGCATAATTGACCAGGAACACTGCAAAAAAAAATTAATTAAATTCAAAATTTGTAAACGTATAGAAACAAATTCGTAAAACATTTCGTTAAATAATAATGAATAAAATCGTCCAAATATCGACTTATATTAGTGTTTACTGCCTCATACATATCTACCATGACGAATACAACAACCTGCATTTAAAACATACCTTGTGGATATTTTATCTAGCAGATAACTCCCGGATAATGCCCTCAGAATCGTATATTTACACCAGAAACACTGCTAAACGTCCGATCGTTTTAAAGAAACAAACAAAACTGCGATTCATTTAGTTCTAATCAAACGTAACTTGAACATTCTGGCATACTCGAGCGAACTTGCCTTGAAATACAAATAAAACCAGTGACCCTCAACATTTTTATACATATTTAGATGCTTTTTAAATAAAATACATAATGTTTCATTAAAATTGTATTTAGAAAAATATTTTTATGTTTATTTTTTAAAATATGTTTAATAATAAATGATTAGTAATTTTTTGAAGTATTAATAACGTCTTTTACCCAATTTGGGTATGACAGTATCACATATTTTAAGTCATCAGTATAGATATACTTACAGGATGTAACCAACCTGTGTAACAAAATTTAAGGGGCTCGTCGCCCTATTTTTTTAATTCCTAAAATACTCTCGATACTACTTTTTTTCTAATTCACTCTCTTCCCCACTGCTACGGCTGCTCGAACCCAGCCCGAAACTCGTACTTTGCCGCATCCTAGCGATGCAATGTCATTTTGAAGATGAAAAATACTGTAAACATGGCTCCAATATTCCTATAATAACTTCTGTATTTTTAAAAGAAATTAAGTAAAACAAAAATTATTCGGAAAAGGAAGGTTAGCTGTAGGATTCTTGCTTTATAAAATTTTCTTTTCATGTATAATGACCGAAAAAATTATATCAAATAATGACAAAAAACGTCATTTTAAAATATTTTTTACTTTGAATTCCTAGGCCAAAGAAAAAATAAAAACCTAGAGGCATTAAGACATCCTTTGTTAATACACTCATATGTAAAAGCATCATATATTTCAATTATAACTAAAGTAAACGTAACGCTGTAAAATTTTAGGGTAGACGAACACCTTAAGAATGTGTAGTATTGGAAGCACTGATCATGAATCAAAAATAATTTTGTTGAAATTCGCAAATTAAAAAATGGGTCCAAGCAAATGAGACATTCTGTAAGTACTAACAAATATAATTTTTTCCTGTTTGTACAATTATTATTACAAATGTAATTACGCTAATAAACACTGCATAACTTTTTTTGTATTCAAATGTGACAACCAGTGGTACCCAAAACTATAATGTTTTGCAAACTACTGTTAATTTTATGAATTTCAATAAAATTCTTTTTGATTCATGATCAGTGCGTCCAATACTATACACCCTTAAATTTTGTTATACAGGTTGGGTTACACTCTACATAATAAAAAGGATACTGAATGTGGACGAGGCAAAAGAAGTGTGTCAGGATAGGAATGTTCGACGAAAATTCATTGCAAGTTGCGCTGTAAAAATGTTTGAGTAGAAGCAGGTTAATAAAGTGGTGGCTAGAATTTTTTAAATATTATTTATGAGTATGATGGTATATTTTTGTCTAAAAATTATAATATAAATATAATTAATTGAGTAAGCTGTTGGCACTCTTGTTGAAACATATTAAATAAATTAATTATATAATATAATTGTTAGTTTTTTAGAAATGGGCATTATTCAAACAGCCTTTCAAATGGTTAATTGCAGTTTAGCAATCAAAATCTAAATTGAAATTAGGATGATAGTGTTGCATTGATTGACAAGACCTGCGCCATTTAATGACAAGCAATAAACTTTTACGATAAACTATCGCCCCGTGTCAAAATTCAATTACAACGTTCGATAAAATCAGCGAGTCGTAATTAATTTATGAATGTAAATTATTTTAGTGCCGCCTATAAAATGAAAACATCAACGGAAAATGCGTGACACGTTCCGAAACAAAAGCAAAACGAGAAACAATAAAAGAAATAAAGGAAAGTGAGGAAGAAACAAAAATTAGATCGTAAAACCCCCACCAATCTTCATTAGGGCGAGGAAAAGATGAAACCGAAACTGAAAATGTCGATAAGCACAAAAAGGTCGAAGGAAATTTTTAAAAAGTAACAGAGCAAACGCGAGAAACATGGACAAGTGTAGCTATCTTTCAAATATTTGTCACGAAACTATATTTTATCTACGATTCTATTGATAAATAGTTTATTTCATGAAGTAAATTTTAAATATTTTTTGTAATTCCTGAATTTCTACATGATTATTGGTATAAATTTTGCAATACTTTTCAATTCCTGTAGATGAAAATATTAATAATAGTAATATTTATTTTATTTATTTTATTTTACAATACTTTTCAATTCCTGTAGATGAAAATATTAATAATAATAATATTTATTTTCGATCTAAGAATGTACAAGTAATTCCAACCATGCCATATACGAGAAATTAATCTTTGCAATTTAATATGACAATATTATTTGTAATTCGTTTAATTGATTACAATTAATAAATCTATATTGTTCATTATGATACTTTGCAAATAATAATTCCTTTGACAAATCTAAGAAATACCTCTGACACCTCGTCTGATACTATGATTCTTTACTGCAATTATTGTACTTATACAATTCTTATAATAATTATATAATTTTTTAAATCGAGTTCTTTTATTCCTTCAAAATTTTACATTAGCGATTAAAATTAATCAACTTAATTCTTTTTAATCTTAACGATTCTTGCAATTAATTTATTATAGGTACCTAATTCTACTATTATTTTATTTATTTATTTTGATGAAATGGTAGATGTTATTATAGTGGAATCCATCCACTCGGATCCAGTGGAATTAAGGCGGGTTTACATTGGTCGTGTAAATGGGTTAGTTACTAGTACTATTAGCTCGCCAGACCGTTACTCATCCAATGTAGCCAACAGAAGCTAGTACCAGTACTAGTACTAGTACAAGTAGTTGGGGTAGTGAAGTAACTAACCTCCCGGGTTAGCTACTCACCTACTAGACATACATTCTGCACTATCCACTACACTCATCTCTGCACTATACCAATGTAAACAGTCACTAGTGATTAGAGATATACTAGTGTGTTTTGACGTCTCATTGTAAAGATAATTGTTTTATAGTTAAATTCGGTATTTTTACTTTATTAAAATGAAAAAGTGGTCTTAAACGGAGACAATAAAGTTTGTAGAATTATATCGTGATCATGAGTGTTTGTGGGATGTCACTAAATTTTGTTATCTTTACTTTATTTCGTTTAATAATAGATTTTGTACGAGATGATATACAACCACGAAAATAATTCATTTTGTCATCTACAGAACAACTTGTACTGGTACTAGTCGTCTAAATTGTATTTCTGGTGTGAACACCTACTAGCCTAGCGCTTAGTTGAGTATACTAGTATAGCCCGCTACTTGTACCAGTAACTGTCTCAGTTACTCCTCCAATGTAAACGCGCCTTTATTGTCGGTTGCGCTGGGAATCGAATAGAGGACCGCTAGCATGCTATCGCTGAACTAAACCACTGGCCGTTAAAGCTTAATAAATCCTTTTAAAATTCTTACAATTTTGGATTTTCTTTTAATTATTTTTTCCCGATTGTATCAAACGTTTACTTTTATACTTTAGTTTAAATCACGAAGTATAATATAAAGACAGGGGTGGACACTCCGTATCTTAACGATATTATAAATTCGTGGCATTTCTCTTTACCTTGTGCGAGTGTTAGCGTTGTTTATCGTCATAGAATACATGCTTCGAGCTGGCCCGCATTTTCAGTCTCTCTCTAAAAGGTAAACAGAAAAGCCACACTTCATCCATCCTAGTGTCCACTCCTGTCATATATTCTGCCCTCCTAAGCACAGAGGGGGTATCTACAATTTTTTTGAAAAATGAGTTAGAATCGCTTAGTAACTATAATGTAAAACTAAGGTTTTGAAGCCGTATCTACGCTCGAAAGAGTCTAAAACGTTCATTTAACTTAGGGGTATGTACAAGCCACTACAAAATTACTACAGTATTAAGTGAAAAACATCGATTATCTCGAAACTGAAACAACTGTAGATACCCCCTCTGTGCTTAGGAGGGCAGTATTATACTGCGGGGTAAGTACCTACCTAAATTATCTTTTGATTAATCTTGTCATATACCGGGCGTTTCCTGAAACAGGCGCACCCCCCAAAAAAGTTGTATTTTTAAGTCAATTAAATTTATATTATAGATTTATAAACTACATTCAAAGGCGCATTAAACTACATAATTAATGAATTTTTATAACTTCCTGTTTAGCCGGAAGTGAGATCAACTTCCTTATTTTAAATGGAACACCCCGTATATTTTTTAAGATTTTGATTTTACATAAAATTCTGAATACAACCATGTATAATAAGATACTTTTACGTTGTAGATTTTTAAGTAAAATAATAATTAAAATATTACAGAAACATATCGATTCATTCCAAGTTAGCTATGAAATAAATGATAAGATACAGATTTTATGACAGTAAAAATGTCAGTTTATTAACAAAAATAACTAATTTAATAAGGAATTGCAATTCAATAAATTTATTTATAGTAAATTTTCAAAATGGCCTGCATTGTCTTGAATACATAGTAAAACTCTTCGTATAATTTCTGTTTTTATCATTTATTTCATAGCTAACTAGGAATGATTCGATTTGTTTCTGTAATATTTTAGTTATTATTTTACTTATAAATCTACAACGAAAAAGTAGCCTATTATACATTATTGTATTCAGAATTTTATGTAGAATCGAAATCTTTAAAAATATACGTGTTCCATTTAAAATAAGGAAGTTGGTGTCACTTCCGGCTGAACAGGAAGTAATAAAAATTCATTATTTATGTAATTTAATGCGTCTTTGAATTTAGTTTATAAACCTATAAAATAAATGTAATTGACTAAAAAATACAATTTTTTTCGGGGTGCGCCTGTTTCGGGAAATGCCCGGTATAATCTTGTCATATATAATATAATAATTTTATTGTTTCTTTACATATTTAGTCCTATAATTTATACAATTCCTAAAATACCATCCTTCTTCCAATTCTTTACAAGTCCGGAAATGCCTAATAATTGTAATTCCATTTAAAAATTTACATAGTAGTCCTGAATGTAGATAATTAAAATAACGACAGTTTGGTGGTTCGGTCATTCCAATTACCTTCCAGGTATTGATTACCTCCGAAAGAATACTCCATAAAATCAGGGAAAGGTCAACCGATATAGATTTCCCATTAGGTCCTCAAGTCTTGGGTCAATCTTAGCTCAGATCTCCATCTGTGGGCTGCGGCTGATCTAGCCCTAGCGGAGGAATCCGGGACTATTCGTTATCAGGCCAGGCCGCCTACGACGACTTTTATTGCCCATTAAATAAATTAAAAAGGAAATAAATGATAAACGGCCCGGCGGAGTGGCCAGTATAAACAAGAAACAATTATACCTTGCGGTCGGGAGCTACCGGGAATTATTTTCTTTCTAACTTTTATTATCTTCGCTGTCTTTTATAGAAGAAGGTTAATTTTGTGTTTTATCTGATTCCGCAATCTTCTGCGCTGGTTTTTTTATTAAAAATATTTATTGCGCTGTTAGACTTTTATGGGATGGTACATTGTTTAACGGGGAGGATTATTTTAGCCGCAGGCGAGTGTCGTAAAACGGTAATGAGTAATTATACCATAAGATTTGTTTCATTGATTATTGAATAATTTATTTATATTATGAGGTAAATTTAAAACAGGAAACGAATGTTAGAAATAATGACAAGATTAATCAAAAGTTAATTTTTTACTTCCTTGTACGAAGTAAGGAAGTATTGTAATCGCGAAAATTTTCGGTTTTCAGATTTTGACGGAAATATCCGTTTTGACCTTTTCTGAATCCATTATGACTAGTTTCGACGTGACGTCTGTACGTACGTACGTACGTACGTACGGACGGACGTATGTGTGTCGCATAACTCAAATACGGTTAGACGTAGAAAGTTGAAATTTTGTATTTAGGACTGTTATAGCATCTAGTTGTGCACCTCCTATTTTTGGTTTTAGTCTACAAACCGGAAGTAGTACTTTTTAAAAATATTTCGATAAATATTTAATTTTAGACAATTTTTTTTATTTTAAATGAAAGATTATGTGATTATTACCTACAATCGGTATTTTATAAATATTTTTGTATCTGCTATCATTTAAAAATAATTAAAGTATATATTTATAATTTATAGTATTTCGGTATCTTGTAGTCCATGATCGATTAACATTTGTTACTACGTAAAATTTAAATGATTATGACATGACAGTGACAATAGTAAAATATGCTTTATATCTTCTTCTGCAGTTTAAATAAAATGACTAAAATATATTTGTGAGTATACTAGTATAATAAGTTAAAAGAATTTTTAATATTATTTTACATTTTAGTTATTAAGAAAAGTATGAACACACAAGGCGTACAAGGAAGTCATGTGGTGTCCACGTCAGATTTTTTAGGTGGGCTAAGGGTGGGCCAGTAAAAAGTAGGCTACACTTTTTATAGTAAAATTTTTGTTCTGAAATTTTTTCAGTGCTAAAGGAATGTGACTTAGTTCCTCCTGAAATTTATGTCGTAGAAAAACAGTACCCAGTTAAGAGTACCTATAATATCAAATATGTATACATAGATAAAGATTGCACGAACCCTCAGACCAGGCCCCGGTAACTTGCATACCTACCCCTTCCACTAGTTTTATGACTGCTCAAGAGGTTACAGTTCGCCCTGTCGCCGCTAGGCGGTGTCATATCGCATAGGCCACATTTTATTAGGAATTATATAGCAATTTCACTTAAAATCCTCAATAACTTATAGAATATTGTATATATTATAATAAATTACAGAATACATATAGAAATTATACTTTACACGTTAATCAGTGATTCTCGCGGGTTTTTGATGGCCTATGTTGGCTGCCATATTGAGTTATTCCCTTTACCCCTCAGTACCACGAAACTGGACCAGTTCAGTAGTCACTTTTGCAAGCCAAGTTGGGTTACCTTCAGTGTCTTGTACCGTGCCTCAGACTGACAAGCTAATACATAAATCTATTCAAAAATACAACATTTACAGCAATAAATCTGTATCTATCCACTATTTATTTTTATAAACATTTCTTTTGCCTCAATTAAATATAAATATATATCTGTTCCCCAGTAGTATGTAAGACATAATTAAATATTTTAAATATATCTCTTCCGTAAACTACCTAATTTAAAAATACTGTAATATTTTACGGTTAGCCAAGACTTTTCAGGGTGGGACATGGACCACCAGGGCCCACCCCTAGTTACGTCCCTGCTGTGTTTGTATTATACTTCGTTGCACGTAATCGTTGATAAGTAACAATAAATTATATTATATTATAACCAATGTTGTACTTAATTGTCTCAGATCTTATCTATAAGAATTTTAATTTTGAAAAAATATTATGATCTATAGGCAGCGACCTCTATATACATAATGGACGTGTGTCTTGGATTATATTATGTGTCTCCACCGAAAACGCAACCCGCATAACTGGTGGACTGGGGTTTTCTCTCAATTTTTTGTGTATAGATAGTCCAAGCAATGTTGTCCATTTTTTGTTCACATATTTCATGCAAAAATAAATATTACAAAATTTTTGAAGATAAATACATTAAATACTGGTTTGACACTTACAGAGTAAAATAATGCAATAAAACATAAAGTTACAAATATTGTCTTAGCCCTCTTGGCTTTGTCTAACTATATTCAGTTGGCGCGATGCGCGCTTATCACCTTTAGAAAGAGAGGTCCAGTCCACCATGACAGATAACTGGAGACAGCCCCTTACATTATATAGATATAGGAGACGCAGGTCCATTATGTATATAGAGGTCAATGTGTATAGGTATGATCTTAAAAATTGTTTTAGCTTGTTTTACGTTATCTACTTATCTAATTAATATTTTATTTAATCTGTTATTATTTTAAACTATGTAGATTGAATAGTTTATGTTGTCTAATATTGATATTTTCTTTTGATCTAAAAAAATCCAATCATGAAAATTAATTTTTGACCTGATCTAACTTATATTACACGTAAAGATCTTGATCCTTTTTAAAATGATTATACGTAGTCGCAGAATTAAAACCAATCCTCAATTCTGTATTCTTCTCTGCCCATTCTCGCCTAGATTGGAATTAGAAAAAATATCGAACCCTTCTAAAAATAACCGTCTCGTGATGAATGTTCTGCAGTTTGCTTAGTGTAAAATACCCGCGGGTGTGCGAGCCGGCGAGCGTGTTTAAATACATTTCTTTTTACTCTGTTGCATGTGAATGTCAATCTTGACTACTTGACTACCGTTTAACGAGTGTTGCACTTGTGAAAACCATGAAACCTGGATTTGAATGGGAATGGAGACTGAACAAACAGAGATAGACATTGGAGATTATTTCGAGAGGTGCTTTGATTTCTTTAAACATTGTAGGGTTATTTAATTATATTGTCATTGTTTAGAAGTTTATCAAGGACACTACACTTTTCATTTTATTTTATTGACTTTTAATTGTTTCATGACAATGAACAAGATTCTTTAGAAACTATGAAGCAACTTTGGATACAAAGCTATCCGGTATTTTGGTATGCTCTATTAGTTTACGATGTTTTTTTTTAAATATCAGTGTCGTGATACAAATTTTTACTATAATATTTCGCCATGCTATACAGAATGACACGTATAAATAAATAAAAGGGAAAATAACTGTTAAGTAAGGTTATTTTTGCTTTAGAATGCTTCGCACAAGTTTGTGAATTATTTAACAACAAACCACGTAATAATAAAAAAAATCGCTTCTACCAGACCATTTTTTCATGTCGGATTTATTGAAGACTGCTTTATGAAACAAAATGTGTTTATTTAAACAAGATACTTGGTTTCCCAATAATTACCATTTGGATATCATGGCTCTACTTTTATTGATGATAGTAAGTTGTTATGACAACGTTTCGGTCATGATTATGACGATCTTCAAGTCACTAATAATAATTGAAGGGCAATTCTTTCCAGGATTATTTTTCCCAATATTCGGAAGCATGAAAGATTCTTCAAAGAATCCTTTAGGTAGCTGTATATTTAGTAAAAAAAACTTATGATTGAAAAGGGCACAAAAGTGTTCCGTGCTTATATTGCTTAAGGATCTCGTTTCTGTAACAAAATATTACGTGTTTAGAGGTGTAACAGTTTCTGCTTTACTCATTGCATATTAAAAATTTGAAGTAAAAACAGGTACTAGATGTTTGTCAAATAATTCATCTAGGTTAGAATTCTGAAAAAATATTTGGAATCCATATGAAAGAGTGTGTTTTAAGCAATTTTTACATGCTTTATCTTACTGTTAAGAAATTTATTAGAAAATGTAACTCGGCATAAACCTAGAATTCTTCGTCTGTAAATAAATTTATGAAATTTAGCTCTACAAAACTTCGTGAGCATTTTAGAAATTGCTAGACTGCTTTTACGTATTTTAGCGAGCGTTTCTATTCATCAACATAGGACAAACGCGGCGTTACTTAATATTTACCAGACTGAATTAAAACCTGAGTTGTCTGTGTGAGTTGTCTGAATGACACAACGCCTCCGTCCATCAACTCCAACAAATTCATCTACAATTAAACTTTTGCTTCTTGTCCATCCTACAATCGGCTTATTCTCCACTTAGTCTAATCCTTCGATTTATGAACCAATATGCGCTAGTCCTCACGACCACTGGTCGACTTGACTTGATGCACAGCCGACTCGACTTGTCGAAGTGGATCGCCGCGCAGGATTACACTCGCTAATCCTTTCCTAATCATCTTACGTCACCAGGAATCACCAGCCCCTGGGTGAAGGATGCTGACGTAATGACAAGTGACGTCACGAGAAGGAAGAAAAGTGGGGTATCAGCAAGAGGACGATGTTAATTATTTGTTGATTCGTTTATAGCAGACGAATGTTAATTATTGTTATCCATTGATTCTAATTTCTAAGCTCTGTTCGCCCGAGGATTCTTTGAATAATCCTGAAAAGAAGAAGTTTCAAGATTTTGAATCTTGAAAAAAATCGTGGTTTTAAAGCAATCATTAAATTATAAATTATTTTTTTCCAAGACTCATTGAAGATTCAATTTAGTGGCACCGCAATTTAACAGGTAATTCTCACTAGAAAGAAGAAAACTTCTTCTGTTCCAGGATTCAAAATCTTGGTAGAATCTTCAAAGAATCCTCGTGCGAATATGACAATAGTGGACACTAGAGCGGATGAAGTGTGGCCTTCCTGTTTATCTTTTAAAGAGAAACAGGAAATACGGGCCAATTCGAAGTAAAAATTGTATGACGATAAACAACAGTAAGTAGTGCACAGACCCAGTACTGAGATTTTTTCTCTCGCACAGGGTAAACAAAAATACCACAAATTTACAGGATTTCTACACTAAATATTGAACAAGAAATTGCGCAACAAATTGAACAATATTTTGAGCAATAAATAGCTTTGTTTTTAATGAACTCTGTTTTATACTGAGATAATTTTATATATCTACCTACAATATTTAGTTTGTGATTCTGCGCAATTCGCATATAATAATAATTTGACAACCGCGCTTATCTATTTTTTCAGACAATTTACGAAGCAATGCGATATTTCACACAATTTGCTGTATGATACTACACAATTTAGATTGTATCCAAAATTAAACAATATCTTGTTCAAGATTTAGTGTAATGTAAAACGGGCTTAAGATACAGATTGTTCATTCCTGTGTTTATATTATACTTCGTAGATCGTGGTAGTCACATTATCTAATCCTGTAGATCTGTGCAGTCCCTATAATATTTAATAGTACTTTAATTTTTAATTTAAGTCCTGTAATATTGTGTTCTAAGCAGTAAGCAAAGCAAGTCTACCAATTATTCAAACTGCCATATTATTTAAATGTACATGCGGTCAATAAAACCGGTTAAAATCCGCTCGCTCCTCCACCCATCTTACCCCCACATCTTTTAGAAATTAGACGAAGTGTCCAAAACCAAAACTCTCCGAAACACCAACCCCCTTCTTTCTAATATCAAGCCCAATTTAAACGCAACAATTAACCCCCTCCCCTCCCCTCTTATGCCCCGGGCGTTGCGATCAATGAGGCTTCGTTACGCCCTCGGCGCTAGGGGAGGGGGTGGCTCCCGGGCTTCAAACCCCGTGCAACCCCAGACGCGAACCACCGGCACCTCCGCCAGATTCCGCCGAGCGACACTAGCGACATCTCTCGGCTGCGGCGCCAGCCGCCTGGCGACCGGTAGCGGAACTAGATGTAGGGCGCTGGGGAGGGATGATTGGTAAGGGTGGGTTTGGTTGGTGGCGGTGAAATGAGATGGCGTTGCTGGTGTATTGATTCGAATGCTTTGAGTGCACTCAAATATGTTTTGTAGATTGAAATTAAATGTTAGTCGGTTTTTCAACCCTTAAAAAATTAAATCGATCACGGTACAATCAAAGTTGCAAATCAGGATTGCTCAAAAACTAAACCATAACATTTCGTTGTACATTTTTTTTCAGGTTGGTGATTAGTAAAGTATAGGTACAAAAAATACCTAAAATAAATAAAATGACAGCAGTTAAATTACTAAAACATTGCTAATTTAAAAGTTCTTTTAAGTTCAAAAACTATTTTCTTATACCTACTTACTTAATCACTGAGTTGAGTTTTTCTACCTTTCGGCGTAAATTATTTATGATTTTATATTTCCTACAGATTTTGGCAAGCTCTAGATTATTTGATAATTCAGTATTTTTTTAATTTCAGGAATTCTTAGCAAGTCTAGCAATTTTCAGCAAGTTTTTTAATTGTTATACTTATAAATCCTATAAAGGTGGATTTTTGTCCAAAAATTTGAGAATATGAGTTAAGAATAATAATAGTTTTAAAATAAAAACAGTTTTCTCATATAAGTCGGTTTATGCTGGAGAAATAATTCTTAATCCTTAAGCTAGATTCAGACCTACCCAATTATAAGTAAAGTGATTGATAAGTTAACCAACCACCGTTTCCACAAAATTCCAATTTCAATTATAAGTGCAAACGTTGATCGCTGGTTGGTGAAATTAGCCACTTACACTTATAATACTTTTTGCACTTCCGGGACTAAAACTCTTCTTTAGTCTTTATTTTTATCCCAAGGGATTATTTTTCATATTTAATCCCGTTGTCAAGGAATTGAATTAATTAATACGTGCTATTTGTTACAGAGTATCTATGATAACAACATAAATATTTGTCATAAAATTTACTGTCAAAATTACAAAATGTGTACTCTTTTAAACTATTTTGCATTCGTTTGAGGATGAAGTGCAAAAAATAGCGTATATACCACAGGACTAAAGTACCTTTAATCCCTCAGGTGATTATTTCCCTCACCTTCGGCTCGTGAAATAAACTTCACCCTCAGGATTAAATCATGCACTTTAGTCCCTCAATATATAATATACTAACGTAAGTCTGAATCTAGATTTATTCCTGATTCTTACTTTTGAAGCATAAACCGACTCAAACGTTATAACTGTTTCAACTTTACTACTATTCTTATTCTTCGTTCTTATTCCTTAATTTTGTGAGCATAAACCCACCTTAATTCATTACAAACGAATATCATAATCTATCAGATGTTAGTAATTGCTATATTATAATCCAGTAAAATACTATTATAGTACCTAGGTACTATATTTACATGGAATAATAATATACTAATTAATTTTATAATTTACTGCCTAAAAATAATAATATTAATGGCCCAACACCCCCCCCCCCCCCCTAATCTTTTCGTGTTTCTATGCTTCTATGGACCGCTGGCGCCTGATTTACAGCTCGCAGTTTTGCGGGATTAGCCGCTGCACAACGTGTCAATTACGTGTGATTCCGACATTGGTAGACGTGACACTGCGGGGCGGGGGTAGATAGCAGAGCAGGTTTGATCGATGAGCAGATAATGGCTAAGGGCTGCGCGGTTCAAGGGTTGAAGGGCCTCAAGTACGGCCAGGTGGATGATAAAGAGCAGGGATATTTCATGCTAGACCGGCGTAAACTTTGTTGTTGGGTATTTCGTATTAGGGTAGTTAAATTAGTGGAAGGGTCGAAATGATTCTGTGCTGTAAAAAGATTTGTAATAGGTATGCAATTGGGTAGTATGAATAAAAAGGTATATTCAACCCTACAAAATAAGTTCTCGTTGTCTCTAATTTTAGTCCGATTTGTTTGCTCATATTTTAAATTTAAAAATAAAAGAAGTCTCTAGGTCAATCTAGTGGATTTTTTTTATTATAAATTTGTACCTCTTTTTTTAAGCTCATAAGTTGGTAAAATTTAAAGAAATAACTTTAAAACAAAAAAATCTGCTGTGGCCAACACACGACCTCTCGCCTAATTCTGCTTATTCTACTAATCTTATAAATAGTTTTACTCACATTTTAATAGTTTCATGTTCATGTAATATGTAAACGATAATGTAAAGCAAGATGCAAGCAATAGATGTCAACTGTACTGTCATTGTCATAATCATTCAAATTTTGTGTAGAAACAAATTTCATATCATGGACAACAAGATATTGATATGTCAATCTTGTCAAACAATCATAGCCTACAAGATTTTAAAGATTCAAACACTACATTTTAAATTGTCCTATAGTTTATAAATGGTACAGAAAATTCTTTTAAAATATTTTCTGTTATATTTAATGAAACATAATTATCATAAATGCTTTATCGAGATAATTTAAGAAAAATTATATTGCTCTATATGAAAAGTCTTACTTCCGGTTTATGAATTGGTACCTAAATATAATTGGTCTATTGAAAATAGTATTTAAATAGGAAAACAATACTCAGGACTGCAGTCAAGATGTTCTTTATTTAATCAAGAGCCTACGTTTCACCAACACATTTGGCTTCTTCAGGACGACTGGGGAAACACAAAATTAGTATAATTGTAAAGTCAAACAACTAAAAAATACTTACTGACTAAAATTAGTTAGTAACAAATGTTATAAAAATAAAACAAATATTAAACATAACAAAATTTGTTAGTTCCGTCAAATTACTATAAAATAAAACACACAGTTCAAAAAAACACATTTGAAATCGGAGAAAGTCTATAACAATATAAAATGGCGTTGCTTTTTTGATGTGAAAAAACATTAATTTTGGTGACATGACTAGACTAGATTAAACAGTAATTGGCTAGATGAATACTAGGGCGCGAGTTATTTAAAAATTGTGCAAATGTTGTTATAAAAATTACTTAAATTTTGTATATCGCTCCTGGAATTAATATTGTTGTCATCTTTTTGTATATATAACATCTCTAAATATAAGCTCTTGATTAAATAAAGAACATCTTGACTGCAGTCCTGAGTATTGTTTTCCTATCATACATCCAAACCAGTCGATCAAAAACTTCAATTTATAGTATTTAAACTTTAGATATAAAATTTGGTATTTAAATCTTTGATATTTTTGGAGTTATCGTTTCCGAAAAACGACGTAACGAACGAACGAACACACACACAGACATCATCTAGGGACCCTAAAACGTGCTTATCCACCAAAAACTCACACTCTCTTATAGAATATGAGGCGAGAGGTAAAAATATTAAAGGGAAAAGCAAAACAAATATTAGAATTAGTTTTTAAATAAAAATAAAAATAAAAATTGTACGCATTACCAAATAATAATTTTATATAATTAACAATTAATGAATAATCAATAATTACAATCATGTTCCAACGAGTACCGACGTAATCTTCTCTAAATTAATAATAAATAATAAATAATCATTTGGTTGGGACTCTCTTCTCTTTTCCATTGTCCGTACCCGTGAGTTGTTTGGCACTTCATGTCGTTTTACTTCATTTAGAGCCGTTGAATATGATGAATGTATCTTGACAAGCGAGCGGGTCGCAGTTCAAATTGTGATGTGTGCTCAAAAGGGTAATTTTGTTATTTGACGTGTAAAGTCATTTTTCATTGCGCAATTGCCAATTATGCACATGCACATTCTGACAATCATAGGGGAGACAGGGGCAGTTTATTCGTTTAATTGGAATGTGATAGATTTGTAATCAACGGGACGGCGAGGAAATGACACAGAAAGAACGCATTTTTAACTGTATTGGGGATATTACACTTTATCTACTAGTATATTGTATTGAATAATTATTAATAGATGCAGGTACAGGTTGGTTAACAATTTCATACATAATTTTAATGCCAATATACTCAATATAGTGATTTTTTTAAATTTGCAAATTTAAGGGTCATTTCGCGGTGGAGTACATTTTTGGAACAATTCAAACTGAGCTGAATAATTTTTGTTTTGTTTAATTATGTAATGAAAAGATATATTAAAGAACAAGTTTTATAAAATGATTTTTTCGCACGCGCCCAAATTTATTAAAACGAGCCCTTGGTCAAGTTTTACTTAAAGGACAAGTGAGACTATTTTTTCTATTTGGTGTCTTTTTAATATTAAAATTTATATTTATATTATAAGCCGATTTAGGGAAATTATTTGTGTGTGTAACGTTTTAGTTGGTGACATTAATATTGTGATTTATTTAACTGTTACTGTCACTGTAAAAAAAAAGTTTTGTATTACTAAATTCATTAATTTTATTAAACAAAAATAAATCAATTTTAGAAGTTACTCCGCTTTAAGTTTTGACGTTTGACAATTGAAGCAAATGTCATCTGATATTACCAATACCAACCTTCTAACAAAATATGTTTTGTGGTACAAAATCACATTCAGTTGCGTTTCACAAAGTTAACTTTGTGAACGCCAAATAATTTTTCTACACTTCTGCACAATCTTCACTCTTATTCATTATAATGGCTAATGGCATTCGTTCAAACTTTATTGATATTCCAAACATTCACAGATAAAAAATTGTAGAAAATTATAAAACAATAGGGTACTTTACCATAGTAGCAAATTAGCAAGCCAGTCAATTATATTGAAAGGAGGCCTCAAAAATGAGTTATTGCCATGAAAAAAGTTTTCAAAAAGTTAATAGTTTTATAAATATTTGAGATTTTACGTATCAATACATCTACGTCACAATAATGCGTTTTACGTGTATTCTTACTTACAGTAATAAAGAAACTACTATATTGTACCTATTTTATATTTTGTAACATTTAGAAACAGTTGATTTTACATGAGTAGATTTTAATTCCAGTCCCATGGTTTGAGAATATTGTCAGCGATATGTACATCTACGTCAGACAAATTTTAAAAATTAATTACAGCTTTATTAAGAACAATTAAGGCTTATCAGTACTCTCAATCGCTGTCAAATAACATGAAGTTTCAATAAAAAACTTTTGAAAAAAATGGCAATCTACCCTATTGTCTATTTCTGCAATACAAATTGTAGTTTAAATAGGAACATCTACAATTTTTTTTTTTAATTTATAAATAATGTTGTAGTTTTAAAAACAACGCTATAAAAATTGACAAATATTGTATTAAACTATACAATAATTGTAATAATTTAGTCTACAAAATTTGAAAAACAATATTGTATTAAAATTTCAAATGTGATTTTTTCTATAGTATAGTACTCACACTGAAAACAAGTAAGAATAACCCAGACTGAACCCCGCCTCCAGTTTCAGTTTACAGTCATGAATGAACCCCCACTCTCCCGCTCTTGCCTTATTTACGCCGTGACGTTCGTCTCTGCTTTCAGGTCTGCGGGCGGACAGAGCAGACAATCCGATCAGCCAGCCGCATTAAACTTCCAGCCAACAACAGCCCACCCTCCCCAAGCCCCCGCCCACGCCCCGAGAACCATCAACTTATAGGTGAGCGGAATTATTTAGTAGGAGAGTAAGTCTCGAGTTTGGTGGAAGTGATGTTGGGGATTAGGAGGAAGGTAAACGTGAATTGGATGAGGTGTGGTTGACTGTGAGGGTGACACAGCCAAATGGAACCTTAATTTAGTTATTTTCATTATTTTTGTTTGATAATCAGAATATCGATATGTATACAGCATCAATTTTTACTTCCTTGTACGGAGTAAGGAAGTATTGTAATCGCGAAAAATTTCGGTTTTCAGATTTTGATGGAAATATCCGTTTTGACCTTTTCTGAATCCATTATGACTAGTTTCGTCGTGACGTCTGTACGTACGTATGAACGTATGTACGGACGTATGTGTGTCGCATAACTCAAATACGGTTAGACGTAGAAAGTTGAAATTTTGTATTTAGGACTGTTATAGCATCTAGTTGTGCACCTCCTATTTTTGGTTTCAATCTACAAACCGGAAGTAGTAAATTTAAAAAAAATTTCGATAAATATTTAATTTAAGACAAATTTTTACCTCTCGCCTCATATTCTATAAGAGAGGTATTGTAATGGGTCAAAATTTTCGAGTATGAGTTTTTGGTGGATAAGCACGTTTCAGGGTCTCTAGAATACGAATTTACTATTTTCACGATGATGTCTGTGTGTGTGTGTGTTTGTGTGTTTGTGTGTTTGTGTGTTTGTGTGTTTGTATGAACCGAGGATTTTTCGTCCACGATAACTTAAAAAGTATCAAACCGTTTATAACCAAATTTCTTATTTAAGGTTTTGATAAGTATCTTAACACCGGATAACATTTTGGTAGAAATCTGCAAACCGGAAGTAGTACCTTTAGAAGTTTGGAAAAGTTTTCCTTAAATATATTGGTACATTATTTATTTATGACAATTTTTGCAATTAAAAATAAAAGAAATTGTGATTATCTATGTGTACAGTTAATTATAAATACAAATTGCTGAATCTGGAAGTATTTAACAATAAAATAAAGTACAATTAATATTCTATCTTGTTGTCCATGATATGAAATTTGTTTCTACATAAAATTTGAATGATTATGACAGTGACAGTACAGTTGACATCTTTTGCTTGCATATTGGTTTACATTATCGTTTACATATTACATGAAGATGAAACTATTAAAATGTAAGTAAAACTATTTATTAGATTAGTAGAATAAGCAGAATTAGGCGAGAGGTCGTGTGGTGGCCACAGCAGATTTTTTTATTTTAAATGAAAGATTATGTGATTATTACCTACAATCGGTATTTTATAAATATTTTTGTATCTGGTATCATTTAAGAATAATTAAAGTATATATTTATAATTTAGTATTTCGATATCTTGTAGTCCATGATCGATTAACATTTGTTACTACGTAAAATTTAAATGTTTATGACATGACAGTGACCATAGTAAAATATGCTTTCTATCTTCTTCTGCAGTTTAAATAAAATGACTAAAATATATTTGTGAGTATACTAGTATAATAAGTTAAAAGAATTTTTTATATTATTCTACATTTTAGTTATTAAGAAAAGTATGAACAAACAAGGCGTACAAGGAAGTCATGTGGTGTCCACGTCAGATTTTTTTATCCTTTTTATTACATCTTGTGATACCTCGATCCCTCAAAACTGGTACAAGACACGGACTTGATTGTTTCACCATTGAATTCCTCGCGTCGAATTATGGGGGTGTACAAATTTTCAGCCCAAAATTCGGCCTGGTAGGGTTTTAATCAAGGATTATTTAAAATCTCGATTTTTGATAATTCGTCATAAAAAATGTACCACTCCGAATTTTGAGCTGAAAATTTGTACACCCCCATAATTCGACGCGAGGAATTCAATGGTGAAACAATCAAGCCCGTATCGTTTACCAGTTTTGAGTTATCAAGGACCGCGATCCGATATCTCGCTTGGTTTAGGAGATATTGAGGATTGAAATAATTTTGTGCAAAAAGTAAAGTAAACACATAGTGAAGTTGGTCTAAGTGTTCTGCTGGCAAAGTTATTCATCTATGTGATAAGTATCTTACTCCGGGAATTAGAAAAATTAATTAATTTAAATTATTTATGTTTCATAGTATACCTAAGTATGGTATAATTCTTTGCACGTCCTACAATCCCATAATTTTTTTTAAATTCAGAGAATTATTTGTAATTCCTGGTCAAATATAATAATTAATTCTTTTTGATTCCTATAATATCATAATTACAAGAATCAGATTATTTAAAATTTATTTTTATGACCTGACAATTTTTCTTCACCATTTAAAAAAATTGGTGGCAGTTGCTTTCAGGACCAGTTTGACCAATCTACATCTTCAAAAAACCCTAGAAAATACCCCAAAAATACTAGCTCCAATGTAGCAATACAAAATCATCATCATCATCTCTGATACAAATTCATCTTGTTGACGTGTTCTCATGAAAGCTCTTAGTCTCGCGACACTCGACACAGCGGCGTGCAAATGGGGGAGGGGGGGGGGGGTAGAGCACAGAACAATCTTAGTTTATGCCGCAGTTTAATTACGCTATTCGACGCATGCAACCGACAGGGACGAACTAAGGAGGTGCTGAAGGAGAACAATGAATATTGAAGTTTTTTAGGACGTGCTTTTATTGGGTAGTTAGATTTGTGGTATTGTTTTATGGGAAATTGAGGTTGTTAAGATTTGTTTATGGTTTTGATATGGTTATAATTTTAGTGACTAGATTTTCGTAGATTGCAGAAAATGAAGATTTTTTTTCAATAGTAAAGTATAATATTTCAAAACAACTTCTAGTTTAAAATATATTAACTGATAAAGATTTTTTTTTTAAATTGACAATCCCAGATTTTATGTGCTACTACTCTTGCATGGTACTGTAAATATGATTTCTACCAGCATTTATTTTATTATTTAAAATGTAATAGTTGTTAAATTCTTCTTTAAAAAACCGACCCGCGCGGGTAAAAACTTTCGTAAAATTGTCGTATAAAATTAAACAGCAAGCATTGTTATAGGTTATATTTTCATTAAAATACATAATTTAATCAAAAAGCATAAGTTAACGAACGAATGCAATATATGTATTAAGAATTTTGAAAGTGTCCATAATTTTTTCCACAAGTGTAGGTTGAAAACATACGAAAAAGTATAAATTTTATTTAGAAAAATATATTATGTTATTTAGTAAATTGAGAAAAAAATTATGTCCTGTCGTTATTTTGATGATTAAAAATGTATCATGTGGTTGATCGTTTTAGCTTCCCCCACAAGCCGTTGTTATGGGGCGTTCACTAGTTCAGTCGTTGCTATGGCTTTACGGCCATTCATTGATTAAGTGTAATTCTACGTCACATATTTGATATTTAACATTTATTAATTATTGTTGGGTTTGTTGAAAAAATAAAATAATAAAAAAATACGTTTTCTCTCTCTTTCAAAAATATTACATAAAAAATAATGCAAGCAAATATTTATGTTTCTCAATTATAAAAGTAAAAAGTATTTTAGTAATATGTAATTTAAGATACATTTGTTGTTATAGTACGTTTACGTTTGTTAAAAATAATTTTACTCTGACCTAAATGTGCGTGTAAATTTCTGAGTTTTGTGGGGCTGATGGGCTGATCCTGCCCTGTGCTAAGTAAAGTCCCGACTGGATCTTGGAGTAATTTGGAAGAGAACGACAATTGACTGTGCTATACGCCGAAAGTCCTCCTAACTTCAGCACCAAGTTCTGCCAACTTCGCCATCCAAATTCACTAGAAATTTGGGTCGAATCGTATTTAATTATATCGGTAATTACTACTAAATACGCTTAGTAAATCACAAACTGATTCCCCAGAGCAATAGAAATTGTTATTGTGTTATTCTATTTCGCTAAATTCGCCAATAGATTGAATTATATCATTTGGATAATGATCATTAAATTATATGAAATTATGGAGTTTATGAATTTGTGGAGCGGGCAGAAAAGTGCTAATTGTGCTAGATTGAATTCAATGAATTTAGAATTATTCTACATTTAGCTGGAAAATTATACACAAAATTATCTATAGAATAATCAACACAACTCTAATACATTTCCAATTAATTGTTTTATTCTATTAGTCACATAACATTAATTATTTATAACTGTATAACAACTAATAAATAAACAAACTATTCACATTATAAGTTTATATTATTTTACAACGTGAGGTTCTAAAGGTTCTTAAGTACGACGCCAAGCGGAGTAGTTTAATAAAACCGAGCGATGAACAAATACCTAACACACACATTATGTCTTGTATTTTTGCCGACATCTGTTTTATTTAGTTCAGACTGTATTTTAATTTAAAGTTACTTTTTATTGACCTATTAAAATGCTATAAACCGGTGTTCGATATTAGTAATTATATGCTTTTTACCTCTCGCCTAATATTCTATAAGAGAGATATTGTAATGGGTCAAAATTTTCGAGTATGAGTTTTTGGTGGATAAGCACGTTTCAGGGTGTCTACAATACGAATTTAATATTTTCACGATGATGTCTCTGTATGTGTGCGTATGGACGTGTGGACGTATGTATGTATGGACTGACGATTTTTCGTCCTCGATAACTTAAAAAGCTTCAAACCGTTTATAACCAAATTTCATATTTAAGGTTTTAATAAGGATCTTAACACCGGATAAGATAAGATAAGAAAATAGTACTTTTCGAAGCTTGACATAGTTTTCCTTAAATACATTGGTACATAATTAAGTATTTAGACAATTTTTGCAATTAAGAATAAAAAATAATATATAATTATCTATTGGTACAGTTAATTTTAAATACAATTTGCTGAATCTGGTAGTATTTAACAATAAAATAAAGTGCAACTAATATTCTAGTTTTTTGAAATTCCAGTATCTTGTTGTCCATGATATGAAATTTATTTCTACACAAAATTTGAATTATTATTTCAGTGACAGTACAGTTGACATCTTTTGCTTGCATTTTGGTTTACATATTACATGAACATGAAACTATTAATATGTAAGTAAAACTATTTATTAGATTAGTAGAACAAGCAGAATTAAGCGAAGGGTCGTGTGCTGGCCACAACAGATTTTTTATTTTGAAGTTACTTTTTGAACGACCTATTAAAATGCCGTAAACCGGAGTTCGATATTAATAATTTTATTAATTTAATAAGCTAACATTTAATTTAGCGCTCCTACAGTCAATATTTAAATAACTTTACTGATCCTTTCCAATGTAAAAGCTCTGTGTTCGTAAAGAAGGATAAACAAAACACATTCTAGGCGTCGTTGCCAGCTTGCATACAATGTAGCCATGCACCGGAAACACTAACCCGGAAACCATGTAGTGTGCCAGCTTTCAGCAAAGCGCGAGCTTTCGGTTGTGCTTAGATTACGGATGCATTTACTACAGCGTTAAACTTAAAACCAGAAGAAAGCCCGGCTTAATAAGATTGTATCTGTAACTCATTAAGACACTGGGGCAATTTCAATTTTAATGTTGGCAGCGTGAGTGACTGTCGCCAGATAACAGGGAAAGAAATTTAATTGCCTGGATCTTAACACTACGGGGTAATTTAGATTTGTATTTCGCCGAAATTCGCTTATTTAAATAATTTAATTATGCCTTTTACAGGACTGTCATAACTGGAAGTTTGGTTAATTTGAAACTTGGTTCTATTCTCAGGAATCTTATCGTTGGCTAACAAGAAACCGACTTTGTGTATAGTTGAAGATATTGTAACACTACCCCCTTTAATTCAATTATGAAAACAAGCTTCGTTTTAGAATTTATACAGAAAAGTATTGCAATTGAATTTCCGGATTCCTGAAGAATTGTTCATCCACTGAATTAATAATTATTTTAAATCTAAATGAATTTCATCTTATTTAGGGATTCATTAAATTTTTCCTGATACATTTTTATGAAGGATTTTACTAAGGGGTGTCTTAGTAAAATCTTGATTATTATATTGACAAAAATAAAGAAAGGAGTCTGACTAAAAATGCAGCGAATGATTGTTTTTCTGATACCCATTTCAAGTTATTTCATTGAAAATGATGTTAAGGCGGGAATGTAGCTGTATGAGAAAGAGGTAAAACAGTGCTCAACGGTTTGTATAATATTGAATCTAATACTAACGTAAGATCATTGAAATTTTTTACGACAATATTTAATATTCATTCTACAGTGCGACGCATCGATTTTTCCAATTTTTTTCATAGTATTGTTTTAAAAAAATGCCGAATAAAGAGAAAAATACTACTTTTACATGTTTAATTTAGGGCATTTTAAATACAAAATCTATTAAAATTCATGCGTCGCACTGCAGGTAACATGTTATACAGTATATAAATAACGCGTTTGATTATTTCTTTTGTCTTATAAATACAATATCATACAAATACGATGCCACTTTTAGAGCGCGTTGGCTATTGCTGCCATTGTTCGACACACTAAATCTGTATATATCTCGCCTTTTTCTCGACGAAATCGTGGACAGCTACATTCCGGCCTTAAAGTTATTTTTCACAACGTGTGAACAAACCTTATGTAAATTCAAGAAAAGTTCCAGACTCGTCAAAGTGTTGTAGATCTTAGTAGACACTTACCTGTAACAAAAAAATTAATTAATATTATACCTTATACAAATTTTCATTGCATAAACTTTAACTTTTTTATCTCAAAAACTAAGCGAGTTATAACAGCGGTTTGTGGCATTGTATTCAGGACACTTTAAATAGCTAATAACCCAACTTTCAGTATTTTGAAAATTATGAAATTTTTCGACCCTTCAAAATTATTCCACTCTTGAAATCTCAAAACTGGTACAAGCTTGAAATTCTGACTGGTACAATTTTTATAACGATTCATCGAAATTAGAAATCTCGATTTTCTATAATTCGTCCTAAAAATTGTACCAGTCGGAATTTCAAGCTGAAAATTTGTACACCACCATAATTGGACGCGAGGAATTCAATGCTGAAACAATCAAGTTTGTATCTTGTACCAATTTTGAGATTTTGCGGGTAATAAATTTTCAGGAACCTGAAATTTTTTTCAAAATCCTGAAAATTTGGTTATAAGCTAATTAAAGTTCGAGAAACACAATGCTGCAAACCGCAATTCAATATCGGGCTTAGTTTTCAAGATATGCCACCTCAAAGTTGCAAATCGAAAACGTGAAAAAGCAGTTGATTTAGAATCATGACAAAATTGAATTTTATTTTTTGATCTGTTTACCTAAACTAGAATTTACTCTAAACTGACTGGTACTAATTTATTTCTTTAACTTCTTCCACATTGTCATCACGCACATAACACAAAGTTTCTTTTCTTAATCAGACATCAGATTAACTACATTTAAGTTTTGATAATTAATTTGTTGTTTGAAAGTTTATTCAGATTCAAACGGATATAATTTTTGTGATTTTCGTGTGAATGCATCATTAATCATTTTGGGTCGTGATTAAACGTTTCAGGTTGGTGATTATAAAATTATAAATAGATGTGTATTTTCATAAATTGCAACAGGGGAAAGAGTTAGTAAATGCATGGAAGGAAGGTAGATGAACCTAAATTAGAACAGAGAGTTATTTTGTGGTTGTTTTAAGTTTAGTTATACTATACTTTACTCACCAACGATTTATATAATTTGTTCCTTATAAAATGAGTTAACAGATTTACAAAGAATTTTATTGAAACTGCATAGAATTCCCAAACATTCAGAGACTAAAATGAATTGCATATAATTATTATAAATTTTGCAAAAAGTAAATAATTATAAGAGTTATTGCAACTAAATTTCAAGCACTCATATAATTTACAATAAAAAAGATTTAAAAGTTTGAAAATAATTATTAGACAATAATAATAATTGCTATCAAAAAATTTAATACCAAAAATTACAATATGCCCTGTTCACACGAAGAAAGTTTTCAGGGGTAATACCATAAGAGATGATAATTTTTTGAGAATTGGTTTGTCGTTTCCACGGCAACTTATTTCTAACAATTTCACGACACAAAACATCATCTATCAATTTCCCGAAACGAAGTTGAGGGGAATTGTCAGATGATGTTTTGTGGAGTGAAATTGCAATAAGTTGCCGTGGAATAGACAAAAATTCTCTCAAAAAATTATTATCTCGAATGGTATTTAGGAAGAATATTTTTCTTGTTAAAAATACTACCAAAACGACTCATTTTGCTAAACATTTTTGACGTTTCATGTGACAAATTAATTAATTTTTTGTTACTGATGTAACAAAATAAAACCTAATCTACAAAATTATGTTGTCAGATACATCATTTTACATTTTCAATTCTATTGGTTGCATTACGTCATTTGACGTCATCATTACGCAATATGATTGGTTAAACCATGTGTCAAAAAATATTCACTTATAATATCACATGTGTAGTTAATTCAGTAAGACTTTGTTGGAAGCACTCAATAGAATTTCCTGGACATTAATGAATGCACGAGTGCATATTCGGTCAGAAAATCGCAATGACACCGCCGCTTTAATTCTTTTTTCAATAAAAAAAATATATTATTTACCTTATTAATTGCTAATTTATATCCAAAATGACAATTTAACCAATTTTTAATTTAATGTCAACATGACGGTAAAGTTTCCGCTTATTAATTTCAGTTGAGTTCCTCAAGCTACTATTAAAATTTTCCGCTAAATTTTGTTACTATTATTGTAATCAATTCTTCCATTGGCTGTTATTTGTGTCCTGCGATTTTCACTAAAAAGTTTCTTTCATACAAGGATTTTATATATTTTATAATATTTATTATATTATTATTATTTATTATTTATTTTATTCAATTTTGACGTTTTAAACTGCTATTATTAACTCCATAGCAACAACTTTAAATAAATGTTTATTCACAAGTGAATTAATTTGTTTTTAAATCACTCAACAAATTTTTAAATCACTCTGACGTTTTAAACTGTTATTATTACGTCAAAAATGTATAAAAACAATGACAACTTGCCACTAACGACTACTTTGATTAGTTTTTTTTGTTATGTCAAAATAAATTTATAATTCATATATTTGAAATAATTTCGTCAAAATTGAATAAAATATTGTATAACCCACGTGAGATACAAATGTTTATCACTCGAAGAAATTATCCCACTCGCCCTTCGGGCTCGGGGGCTAAACTTTCTTCTCTTGAATAAACATTCATGTATCTCACTTGGTGTATAAATATCTATTATTTATTAATATTATTTATTTTATTTATATTATTTATTTATCGCTCCGGCCAACTCTGGCTGCACGGACTATATATCAGCAGGATATGTTCCCTTTGCTAACTTCTACATTCTTAACGATTCGACATTCTTCATACGCAAATTTATTTCGCATTCGGTCCGTCCTTGTCTAACCACATACATTATTTTTAATAACAGAGCTATTTATGCAGTAAGGGTTAATACTGTACAGTGAGTAATACTAGCGTAATAAGGTAGAGGGCTATAAAGTTCAGCTGTTTATGCATGTTCGTAATTGGCGTCTTTCGCGTGAAAATTCATATTTCCAGCAAACTTTTCTCAGGTGAAAAACCTAATGCAGACGTCTGAAAACTCGCTAGTATTTTCCGTTCTTTATCCCTAGTTTTTTGTGCTTCATGTAAAAATTTTCTTGATAAAAATTTCCGTGAGAATTCCCCGGAGTGTTAGTAAAGAAATCATGCGGAAAAAGTAGGAAATTTACAACTGGGCTTAGCGGTACAGATAGAAGACGAGTAGTGCGCCAGTCTTAAAGAAACAGGCTTTTTGCTACACTGATTTATGTTTGAACATGCAAGAGTGTTTATCGAAAGGCTGGTGTGTATTCCGGACTCGGATCCGGGTATTTCCGGGGAAGCAGCACGCATAACCGTCCCGGAATTTTTTCCCAGGCCAAAACTTTTTCATTTAATTGTGCTAATAAATTTAAACATCGGTTCTGCAGCATTTAACTCCATTCACACATGGATTCTTTGAGGATTCTTTCATGCTTCTGATCTTGTTTTGAAGCAATCAATGAATTAGAAATTTTTATTTTCAAGACTCATTAAAGATTCAATTTAACGGCGCCGCTATTTGAAAGGCAGATGATTATTTTCAAGATTCAAAAACATATGTGAAAGAAGCCTCAAAGAATCCTTGGGAATTAAATTATACGAAGAATTTTACTATGTATTCAAGAAAATGGAGGCCATTTTGAAAATTTACTATAAATAATATAATTGAATTGCAATTCCTTATTAAATTATTTATTTTTGTTAATAAACTGAAATTTTACTCAACGTTTCTCAAATGAACAATTTTTAAAAATTTCGACATATTCTGATTAGAAAATCTGTATGTACTTGTGCATACGATATTCGATAGATTTTTTTCTTAAACTATGTACACCTACCTATATAATTTGAACCGAGGAATCGAATGGTGCAAAAATATATTTTTTATTTCGACCAGTTTTCGACCAAAAAATTATGTAGAAAACTGTGGGAGGAAAGTTTTTTTCGACTACAGATTTGAAATCCTCGTGGTCGAATTTTTAAAAACCTCAATAAAAATTGTATTCCTTAGATTTTTTTTGTGAAAATTTGGATTCCTACATAATTTGACCCCAGGAATCAAATGGTGCAAAAATAAATTTTCCATTTCAACCAGTTTTTGACTAAAAAAAAATATGTCGAAAAATATTGGTCGAAAAAAATTTTCGGCTGCAGATTTGAAATCTCCGAGGTCGAATTAGTATATAACCAAATTTTCAGCCAATTCCGAGAAAAAAAGTTATTTTGGCCAAAATTTCATCAAGGGGTGCACCTTCGATTTTGGCCATTTTCGAAAACCCTTCATAAAATTTGTACCGGTTGGAATTTTTTCGCGAAAATTTGTATTTATATGTAATTCGACGCGAGGAATCCAATGGTAAGGAAATTACGGTCATAGCTATTCCCGTCTTTCACCTGTAAAAAATATCTCGAAAAGTATTAGCCGAAATTTTTTTTTAATGGCACCATTGGATTCCTCGAGTCCAAAATAGGGTATAACCAAATTTTGAGCGAATCGAAAATTTCGAAAATTTGAGACGTTTTAAAAATTATTCAAAGTGTATTTAAAATTGTACTCGACAGAATTATATAAAGAAAATATGTATTTATATGTAGTTTGATACGAGGAATCCAGTGGTGTACTTTAAAAAAATATACAAAAATATTTATATCTTGATTGAGCAGTAAAAAGAGTAGAATATGGCAGGAGATCTTGTGCTGGCCACATCAGATTTTTTTCGCTGCACATTTAAACTAATAACAATAATTTGTTTGTTCCAGGTACGTCCCACTTCTCCACTAAAGGTTCGTTCACAACCTCTAAGTATAATTACACTAGAATAATCTCCCAGCAATATCGTTCAGTCACGTCGCTAATTTCAATAATATTTCTCCAACTTGAATGCACTTTAATTACGTTCACTATCAGATAGCATTAACCCAGGCACCTGGTTAGCCTCAGAGAGCGACCTCCCCTCCTCCTTTGCCCCCCTGAGGGGTAGATAGGGGCGGTGTGGGTGGGGGTTCCACCTCACGGGTAAAGAGCGCGTAATTGAGAAAAGATCCCGACGTTCTGCTATTAATTAGCGCTGGGGTGGGGTTGGGGGTTACTTTGAGGGAAAATTGGGCGTGAGAAATGACGACTCACGTAGGTATGTCAGAGGAGAGGGTTACAGATGAGTTAATATCTCTTGAAGTGTGACAGCACTTTAACAAGAAATAATTATATTTAGGTACTTTTTTTGTAATTCTATAATTTCTTTAATTATTATTACCCAGTCAAATCAAAACAGAGCCTGAGGTCATAATCGAACGGATAGAGATGAAAATTGGCATGCATATTTGTAGAAGGGTCCTTTTTAATTTGGTAAAAGTTGTCAGAACCATGAGGAACCGCCGCCATCTTGAAAAATATGTCCCTCTTTGCAGATTTTTACTAATATCTCGTAAACAACGAATGAAATCAAAAAATCTGAAGTGGCCTGCACACAACCTTCCGCCATATCTAGTTTTAAAACATAAATGTATACGTATACAATCCGGTGTCCCTTTAAAATATACAAATAAAAATCTAAAATATTCAAACACAGAAATTTGCATCACCTGAATCAAAAGATTCGTTTACAGGAAAACTCTTCTGTGTTGAAGCCATCCTCCGTTCAATTACTACATTTAATATCTTACTTATAACTTATATGGCGCTAGTATGTCAACTAGTCACCCGTCTCACCTGTCAATATTTTTTACGCAGAAACAAAAATCAGCCGAACATGGATTACGAGGTTTCAACGTTTTATCTGATAAATTTATTTTTTAAATTTTACTGCAGTTCTTTAATGTTACCAGATAGACAATTTTTTTATAACGTAAGTTGCAAATAACTTTGCCTCTTATTCTTATTACAAATAAATACTATATTTATCCAAATTTATATAAATTTTTGATAATTATCTTTATCAATCTTCAAAAAATATCACTTCCGGTGAAGATATTTGTACCAAAATCTAATAAGCTCTTCCTATTCGTATACAATTGTAAAATACCAAATATCAAAATTTTTGGGTAATTCGTATTTGAGTTATACGACATCCGGCATCGGCCCGGACCACACACATACACACACACGCACACACATACATACAGACATCATCGTGAAACTATCAAAAATGAGTTGTAAAGACCCTAATTCGTGCTCATCCACTTAAAACTTACTACCCGATTTTTTGCATGATTCCAATACCTTCCTTTACAGGTAAGCGGAAGGTAAAAACTGTTTTAAAAATGTTGTAGAGCTTGAAACCGGAAGTATATATTTTTGTCCAGTCAGATATTAGAGTCCATTAAAACAGTAAACAAAAACCATGGTCCGTTCTGGCTTTAAGCGCTTGATTACCGATTAAGGCAAAAACTTTGAAATAGAATTGTAAGCCTAATTTTCAATAAAAATGTAAAGTGTGGGTCCTATTTTACTCAGAATTTCAAGCTCTACAACATTTTAAGACAGAATTTTTATTTCATTTGTTGTTTACGAGATATTAGTAAAAATCTGCAAAAAGAGACATATTTTTCAAGATGGCGGCAGTTCCTCATGGTCCTGACAACTTTTACTTTACCAAATTTAAAAGGACCCTTCAACAAATATGTATGCCAATTTTCATCTTTATCCGTTTGATTATGACCTCAAATGCTAGAATGACTGGACTATATTTGCAATCCTGAAAACATTACATTTTAATTGCTTTATTTTTTGTAAATCCTACACTTGTATAGTTCCAGTTCCAGAAATTTTTCGCGAATCCTGTAACAGCATAGACTTTAAAATCAAAGTCACAAACTGACTTATTGTGATAAGCTTTTTTCGCGCTTTAAATCTGTAGCTTTTGTAATGAAAAACATGAATTAATAATATAATAATTAGTTCATACTGTCATATAAAGCACAAACAATTATATATTTTTCTCCGATGCTAATCCTGGCGCTGTTCTAAAGGAAGCGTTGCCCGTGCGACAACCAATAAAATTACACTGGATAAAATTCAATTACGCGAAATGAAAAAACTCCGAGGATAATTTGATTAAGAAATGCATAACTGCGCCTTGATTGAAGCTGGATTTCAGTTGAGTTCTTTTGAGGAGATATTGCAATTTGTTGCTATTATCACAGAATTAATTTCAAATTTTATATAGACGACGAAATTGGCTGATGCCTTATTAAATTGTGAGGCTTGGCTTTTATATTGAAACGTGAAAAGTCTAGACTCTTATAAAAAATAAATCAAAAAATCTGACGTGGCCACCACAAGACCTTCCGCCATACCTACTTTATTCTTTTAACTTATTATACAAATATATTAATATATAAGTACTACTACTACTACTCACAAATATATTTTAGTCATTTTATTTAAACTGCAGAAGAAGATATAAACGATATTTTACTATTGTCCACTGTTATGTCATAATCATGTAAATTTTACGTAGTAACAAATGTTAATCGATCATAGACTACAAGATACCCAAATACTAAATTATAAGTATATACTTTATTCTTAAATGATACCAGATACAAAGAAATTTATTTAATACCGATTGTAGGTAATAATCACATAATCTTTTATTTAAAATAAACTAATTTGTCTTATTTATTTATCGAAATATTTTTAAAAAATACTAGTTTCGGTTTGTAGATTGAAACCAAAAATATAATGGCTTATTAAGATTCGTATCAAAACCTTAAATATAAAATTTCAAAAATAAATATTTATAGGGATGTACTTAAAGTTTGTCCTGACACGGTTATACAATGAAAATTACTAGACACCTTCCGGCATTTTGTTAAATAATTTATAAAAATTACTAAAAAAGCTAATTTTAAATTATTAGTCAATTGGTTAACTATTTAAAAAGAAACTATTCCAACAAATACACATGATTGATTTCATAAGAAAAATAATTATTGTTTATTATAATTGTATTATTAAATGATAAAATTAGTTACAAGTTTTGCTCATTGATGTCACAGCAATTCTACGTCATATTGTTTGTAATGATTAGTGTAACAGCCATCTAAAATGGTTTTCATGTATCCTAATAAATAACCAGATTAAAATTCATCGAAATCGCAAACAAATATCCATATTTCTGTGATTTTGTGTGTTTGCTGTAGCATTAGCCTTTTATTACGTTACCACAAATGGTAGAAATAACCAAAGTTTATTTCAGTTCAAACATATAAACAAACCAGTATGGTAACTACAAGCACGGTTCAATATTTACAGGCTGATTCACAACTTCGTGCACATATTTTAATGGTATATTATAATACTCAACTTACTGATTATTTATATTATAAAATTTTAGGGGATCACTAAAGCGTTTGGGTCATTGCGGGACCGAAGAAGGTCGACGATTTGAACATTTGTTATAAAAATCGTAATAAACGTGCAAAAAACATTAAAATTATATTCTTGAAAGAATTAAGATATCAGGTTTTGGTTTATAGGAATGTGTTTCTTTTTTCATTACAATTAAAATAAGATGAAAATCGACAGGGGTTGCTATTTAATAATGTTGGGGTGACCATCTCCTAAAAAAACGTTCCATGGAAGTTCTAAACTATCTGAGAATGTAAGTAGTTTTTATGACTCTAGTGATCCCCAAATTTTATTTTTCTTCACTATTCAAAACTTATAGCTCCGTCCCGGGACTTTTGGGAAACCCTGTATATGAATCACCCTGTGTATATACCGATGCCTTATTGTATGTGAGGATGCCACACCCAAATTGAGTAAAAAAGACAAAGTAAACAATTTTCTTTTAGATTAATAATGCCACTTTTGCAGTCAACTGCAGAAATTCCCTCAAAGTTGTTT
Source organism: Agonum fuliginosum (assembly GCA_947534325.1). Classification (NCBI taxonomy): domain Eukaryota; kingdom Metazoa; phylum Arthropoda; class Insecta; order Coleoptera; family Carabidae; genus Agonum; species Agonum fuliginosum. The sequence goes on along the minus strand of OX384033.1, from coordinate 39,374,863 downwards.
AATTCGTTCCCGTCCCAAAACTCTTTTATAATTCTATCATTTGTCCGTTTTCTTTCTGTACTTTTTTGTCGTTTCTTGTCACGTGTGCGTAAAGGAAGTGACGTGTATAGGTAAATGATGACGTAGCTCCGCAGGGCGCTGAACGCCGCTTCCGGTGCGACAGCAGGACAGAAAGAAGAACAGCAGGAAGAATCACAATGATGCAGGAAAAAGTTGCAGGAAAAAGTTGCAGGAATTTTTAAAGTGAAATCTTAATTTTTATACAGAATGGTGGATAGTGGATCATTAGAGTGGAATGCAACCACTCGGATAAAAATAGACATAGCAGACAGCAGTTATAATCAAAATCATTTTTGCTGTGCAGAGTACCCACTTGATAAAATAAAATCCCCAGAACTTTTCAAGAATGGGAATAGGCTTGTTACTTGCTATTTTTGCCCATTAACATCTTATGAATATTCTAGCGATTGCTAATGTCCGCCCTTAGTAACATTACCTATGTAACATCCCAATGTTAATAATTTGGTAATAATATCCAAATGTTCGTATTGAGTATGTAATTTTTTATCGTAGTCAGGATGTGGCTAGGACAGATTTACGTTATGTCACTTAAGAAGCCTGTTTACCTTCTAAAATCCAGCATAAAATGTACTAACGTAGCGAGTTTTTTGTGGCCAGTACAAGAATGGTAAAATTTTAACAAGGATTTATTAGAGATAGAATGGACCTTTTTAAAATTGTACAAATTATAAAAAATTCTAAAAATTCTAAAAAATTTCCAATTTATGCAAACTTTACACAGTTGTATCTCATGATACAAATTAATGTTTACAATAATTTTAAAAGCCACATCTGTAGATCCATTCTTTCTCAAATAAATGTTTATAAAAATATTATCCTCAAGTCAATAATAATCTGTAAGTTTACTCGCAACGAAAACACTTTTACAGTATTTTTCAACTTCAAAATGACATTGCATAGCTAGGCAAAGTACGAGTTACGGGTTGGTTACAAGCAGCCGTAGTAGTGGGGAAAAGAGTGGAATAGAAAAAGTAAAATTGAGGGTATTCTAAGAATTCGTAAAAATGTAGATGGGCCACTTAAACAACCCATGAACGATACATGTCAAGTGGATTTTTTTTAAAAGAAACACATTTTTTAACATTTTTGGCAATGATTTCTCTCGCATGCAGCTCAATATCTATCTACTGATTCCAAATTGTATTTTTCTATTTCTTTTCTGTTCAGCCTTCATAAACACGTGTGTTTGACTGTAACAGCTAACAAGCAGATTCAAAGAGCCGAAGACGGTTATTTAATAAAGCCATCCAGCATGTCAAAGGTGCAAGACGCCATATTGCTTTGATAGACTGACGCAGTTAATATTGCACCAAGTATAAACACAGCCTCCTTCCTAGACGCCAGATGTTCGTGAGATACGCGGCGCTGAGAATCAGATGAATACCATTGAGAAAGATTCCCGCCTTGCAACTCTCTATAGCGATGACTACACCCAAGTTGGGTGTGTATGAAATGTTCGATGACCGAGCGGGTAATTTGCTAAGTATAAACACAGCCTCCTTCGCAGACGCCAGATGTTCGTGAGATACACGGCTCTGAGAATCAGATGAATACCATTGAGAAAGATTCCCGCCTTGCAACTCTCTATAGCGATGACTACACCCAAGTTGGGTGTGTATGAAATGTGCGATGACCGAGCGGGTAATTTGCTAAGTATAAACACAGCCTCCTTCGCAGACGCCAGATGTTCGTGAGATACAAGGCTCTGAGAATCAGATGAATACCATTGAGAAAGATTCCCGCCTTGCAACTCTCTATAGCGATGACTACACCCAAGTTGGGTGTGTATGAAATGTTCGATGACCGAGCGGGTAAATTGCTAAGTATAAACACAGCCTCCTTCGCAGACGCCAGATGTTCGTGAGATACGCGGCGCTGAGAATCAGATGAATACCATTGAGAAAGATTCCCGCCTTGCAACTCTCTATAGCGATGACTACACCCAAGTTGGGTGTGTATGAAATGTGCGATGACCGAGCGGGTAATTTGCTAAGTATAAACACAGCCTCCTTCGCAGACGCCAGATGTTCGTGAGATACAAGGCTCTGAGAATCAGATGAATACCATTGAGAAAGATTCCCGCCTTGCAACTCTCTATAGCGATGGCTACACCCAAGTTGGGTTTGTATGAAATGTTCGATGACCGAGCGGGTAAATAGGTAAAAAGATAAAAAATTCGCGTAATAAAATTAGCATACAACTAGCGTCAGGCCCCGCTACGCGGGCCTTCGGCTAGGTCGCGCTACCGCGCGACAAGGGGGATTCGCCCGCTTCGCGGGCTCAAGTTACACGGACCCTGCGGAGATTCGGCCCTTCGGGCCTCAAATAATTCCAATTTCATATTTAGTTTAAAAATTTTGAATTTTAAATGTCATTTTGACATTGACAGCTGTCATTCTGACATAGACAGTTGTTACTTTGACATTGACAGCTGTCATTTTGATATATATATATATATATATATATATATATATATATATATATATATATATATATATGTATATAAATGACTCCTCTTAGTCAGATGTGCAGAACTTGATATGCACAAATGTCCAGCAAGAACCACGGGAAGGTAGGAGCTTATATCTTGCCAGGAAAGGATGGGATACAAAGGATATATGGGTTAGGAACAAGTTTAGGGAAATAAAAGTATATTCTGTGAAGTACCTAATAAACAAAAAAGAATTATTAATTAATTTAAAATTATTATTAAAATCCTGAAAATTAAAACATTTAGATTGAAAAATATATAATAATTATATCTACATGTGAGTAATGAGTAAAAGTATTATTAAATAATGTTACCAGATTTTTATCAAATATATTTTGTTCCGTAGCGCAAATTATGGTATATATAAATATATTTTATTTTGCAGTGTAAACTGTGGTGAATATTGAATTTTATTTCGTATAGACAACCGTCATGTGAAGAACATATTTTGCAGTGAAAACTGTGTTGTATATTGTAATTGCAGCGCTCGCCGAAATAGGTTTTGGTTTTGCGTAATATTGCATCAATTACTATTGTATATATTTACCGTTTTTATTTTAATTCGTTTACCGTGGTGCATATATTCGCAGCGCCCGCCGAAGCAGGTTTTGGTTCTGCGTAATATTGCACCAATTACTATTGTATATATTTACCGGTTTTATTTTAATTCGTTTACCGTGGTGCATATATTCGCAGCGCCCGCCGAAGCAGGTTTTGGTTCTGCGTAATATTGCACCAATGACTATTGTATATATTTACCGTTTTTATTTTAATTCGTTTACCGTGGTGCATATATTCGCAGCGCCCGCCGAAGCAGGTTTTGGTTCTGCGTAATATAGCACCAATGACTATTGTATATATTTACCGTTTTTATTTTAATTCGTTTACCGTGGTGCATATATTCGCAGCGCCCGCCGAAGCAGGTTTTGGTTCTGCGTAATATTGCACCAATTACTATTGTATATATTTACCGGTTTTATTTTAATTCGTTTACCGTGGTGCATATATTCGCAGCGCCCGCCGAAGCAGGTTTTGGTTCTGCGTAATATTGCACCAATGACTATTGTATATATTTACCGTTTTTATTTTAATTCGTTTACCGTGGTGCATATATTCGCAGCGCCCGCCGAAGCAGGTTTTGGTTCTGCGTAATATAGCACCAATGACTATTGTATATATTTACCGTTTTTATTTTAATTCGTTTACCGTGGTGCATATATTCGCAGCGCCCGCCGAAGCAGGTTTTGGTTCTGCATAATATTGCACCAATTACTATTGTATATATTTACCGTTTTTATTTTAATTCGTTTACCGTGTTGTATATGATATTCGCAGCGTCCGCCGAAGCAGGTTTTGGTTCTGCGTAATATCACACCAATTACTATTGTATATATTTATTTTTCTATAAGCTGCAGTATTTTTAGATACTGGTTAACTGGAGTAGAGTAGTCTTTTAATAAATGTTTATTTACATTTCTAAAATTTCTGTAAATACAATATTTTTTGTGAATCCTTCGCCGTTTTTATTAATTTCTTCATTTGTTAATTTTATTTTCAAAGTTTCCAAAGATCTAACTCGCGACATTGCTACATATAACTGACCGTGTGTAAAAATTGGTTTTTCTAAATTTATACCGACATAATCAAATGTTTGTCCCTGGGCTTTATTAATAGTCATAGCGAATGCTAATCGTATTGGAAACTGTCGTCGTTTTAAAATAAATGGGAGATTGGAATCAGTTGGTATTAAATCTATTCTAGGTAAATACATTCTAGATCCTGAACTTTGTCCGGTTAACACTTCTAAATCGAGAAAATTGTTTTTCATATCTTTTATGATAAGCCGTGTTCCATTGCATAGTCCTGCTTTCGGATTCATGTTTCGTAATAACATCACTATTGCACCAACTTTTAACTGTAATTTATGGCGGGGCAATCCAGAAGGTGTTTGACTGTTTAAGAATTCTATTGGGTAATTGATTGTATTACTTTCATCACATTCCGCTGTATCTGCACTATAATATGTTCTAGTTAGTCCAATGATTTTATTCAGAACAATATCATTTATATGCATGGTATCTTCATTTTTAGGTGCTAATATAGCCCTGTTTGTATAGGCATAAATATCAACTGGTGATATTGTGTTTTCTCCGAAAATTGCATTTTCTAAGGAAGTAGTTACTATGCATTGTGATGGTATTTGTATGGTTTCTGCTAGTCCATTTCCTACATTTAAAAGATATTTAGAAAAATCGATTTCTTTTTTGTTCACCCGCATGTTTTTTGTTAACGCATACTTTTTGAACAACGGCCAAAGATGACTTCGTAACATGGATATTTCGATAATAGCGGTTCTGTGGTTCGTATATTTTACTATAGGCAAGCATTGTCTGAAATCTCCACCTAATACAATAACTTTACCTCCGAATGGTAATGTATTGTCCATAAGATCTTTCAGAATTAGGTCGATAGCTTTTAGCGCATGAGAAGGTGCCATGGTAATTTCATCCCAAAGTATTAATGATGCCGATTTAATAAATTTTCCTGCATTACTATTTGCGGTGATTTTGCATACGCTCGATTCGTTGACGGGTACTGGAAGTTTGAATACCGAATGTACTGTTTGGCCACCTTTTAAAAGAGTTGCTGCGATTCCGGTCCAAGCAACAGCTATCACAGTTAATGCTTTACCTCTCAAACTGCTAATTAAAGTGTTGTATAAAAATGTTTTACCTGTTCCGCCAGGGCCATCTATATAAAAGTACCTATTTTTCTCTGTTGGATCATTGATTGCGTTCATAATTTGTTGAAATATATCTGATTGTTCTGTATTAAACATTGCCCTATTTTGTTCACCTTCTTTTTCTTCAAGAATTCTGTTATATGTGTCATCTTCTGCGATATCATTTGATTCGTCAGGTTGAGGTAGACAAAAATCTTTTAATTCAAATCTATGAAGTAATAATATGCTTTCAATATCATGAAGACACTTGTTTTCGGCTGTAGGTTTTGAAAATCGATGCATATAATCTTCCATTAGATGTTCTTTGAATTTTTTCCATAATTCAAGCGCATTAGTCGAGGTATGAAAGCAAATTAAATAAGCGAATAGTTCTCGTAATTGTTTGGGAAATTGGTTTAAAATAGCTTCCTCCAAACATTTTTCGCATTCGTCGTCATTGGCTAACAGTCCTTTGGCCCGCGCTGCCTCTTGATATGTGTTGTAAAGTTTTCCGTCCACTGTTCGCAAATCTTCAAAACTTGTTGCTCCTGAAGCATGTATTAGTATCAATCGTAAGTGAAATCTTTCTATATCTTTTGGACTAACAGATATCATGCGACCAATGGGTGGTTTAATTTCTTTCTGTCTCGCTTTCCACATGTTGTCATTTGAAAACACGTAATATTTCGGTATGTCCATGTATAGGTATTGGCGCGCTATTGTATCATTTTCATTAAGTTGAAACCAAGCAGTAAGAGTGGTGTTTCTTGTTTTGGCGCGTTCTACTGCTTGTTTTATTTGTCCAGGCTTGAATACAACTGTTTGTTGGTTTCTTAAATGAACTGCAAGGTCAAAAACTGCGTGAGACTTGTCATGTAGATGATATTCTAATAAACGCCAACAACTTTCTGGTGCGGATACATATCTGGCGTCTAAGTAACCGCTAATTTCATCCCATTGTACAGTTTTGGAATTATCTATTTGTCCTAATTTAACGCTAGCGCAATCATGACCTTTGCATAGGTAGTCGCATATGTATTTAATACTCTTAACAGAAGAGCAAATTTCAATATTAATATGTGCGCGATATTTTTTACTTAAATACGGGTTATATGGTACGATCCATCTGTTGTCGATAGTATATTTGATTGTATTATTTTTCCATAAAATGTACATTTTCTGATTATTGTTGCGTCGTCGATATAGCGGATAACCATTAACATTTTCGCGTGTTTCATTGTGGAAGTCTTTCGGATAATTTTTGGTGCATTTATTGTCGCTCATGCATGGTGAAGTTTTATTTAATATGCCGCAAGGCCCGTGAATCATATGTGTTTTAATGATTTCGTAGAGTTCGGGATCATTATCTTCGTCTGGTATTTCTGCGCTTACCACTGCATCAATTTCATCTTTATTTCGAATTTTGTCATTTTCCGCGAGAGTAAGTAATAAATGCATATGTGGTAATCCTCGTTTTTGAAATTCGATAACGTAAATATATGCAATAACTTTACCAAAAATGTTATCGTGTAAAAATTCATGTAACATATTTTTAATTTTACCATAAAATACGCGAGCTACAATGTCGGGTCGATCGGATGCGTTTTGTCCTACATGTAATTGTTCTGTTATTTCCCGCCATTTTGGATTACATGTTACGGTTATGAAAAGATCAGGTCTGCCGTATTCACGTACAATCGCCATCGCGTTTTGATACATTTTCTGCATAAATCTGTTTCCACCTTGGAAAGAGGAAGGTAAAATAATCATAGTACCCGGTTTTGCACCCTCGTTTGCTGCAATATTGTTTATATGATCCATTAAACCGCTGTATAATTCTACTCTCAGTTTTGGTTGATTTTGTCTTATATATGTTAATCGTTCGGATTCAACTTTCACATATGCGTCTACTATGTATTGTTGTGTTAACTTACCAGCTTGTAAACATGGATTAAAATGTCCGCGGTCCGCTAACCTATTCATATAAAATTGTAAAGGTGTTTGCCGTTTAATGCCGTCCGCTTGTTTTAAATGGATGCCCCAACCTGGCTCTCCATGAGGGAATAACAAAGGGTATACCATTGGATCGCAGTTTTCGCTATACTGATTAATTCTAACACTACTCTGACCTCTTGGATGGATACAAATATCTCTGTTTATAGGTGGTTCTCCATCGTTAGATGTGAAGACAACAGCTACCTCGTTGCATGTAGGAATATTGTACCTGCGTTTATCTTTTCCTCTATCATTCAAAATCCATAAATTAATACTGGGCGCAACTTGATTTGTTAGCATGGCTTTTGTAGTTTCAATATCTTCCAATTCTTTTAACATCATGAATGCTTTAAAATATGGATTACTTTCGCGAATTATTTCATCTAATGTTTTCATAATGTGTGGGTTACAATTTTGATTATGTTTATTATTCATACGTTTAGTAAGTGCTTCAGTCGTGTCAATGACGTATAGCTGTGCGAATTGCTCTGTTTCACCATTTTCTGGATAAATTGAAGAAGTCCTGTGATAAATTTGTCCATGAATGCGAAATGTGTATGGTCCTCTACCGTGCGGAATTTCAATTTGGGCCCCCATTGATGCAAAAGCTAGAGCACTGTTGTATTGACGAATATTTTCTTTAAAGTTTTTATTTTCTTTTTCATTTTCAGTCATTAATTTTTTCAAATATTGTGGGTAATCCTTTAATGTATTTGAAATTAATTTTCCCTTTCTGCAGCAGTGTGTGAATTTTCCATCGTATGGTTTTTCAAATTGGAAATTTTTTGAAGAACACATTTGACAAATAACATCCATAGGTCCTAAATAATGTTGTTCAATATTGTCTTTCAAGGTATTTCGTGCTAGATAACTATTTTGGATCACCTTTTTATGTTTTTTGGTACTTTGTTTTTTTTGTGATTCTTTATTCCTTTTTAAACGTTCATTTTTTTGTATCGGTGTTTCTTTTGCAGTGTGTTGTTTCAAATTTATTTTCAATTTTTCTAATGTTCCCAATTTTTCTTTCTCGGGTTCCGTTATAATTTTTGACATATTATACTTCATTTGTTTATTTAGACGGTCCTCTTTTTCTTCGTTTGTCTCGTTTTCTATCTTTTTTTTGTAGCATTGCCTATTTTGTTGTTGTTTCATAATTGGGAATGGCGTAATTTGTTTCGATGTATAAATGTTCGCAAGATGTGTTCGCATTTTACTTATATCATAAGTAGTATTTTCTGGATCTTGACCGAACATAACACTTATAAAATTCGCGATTGCAAATAACCCGCAGTCGTAGCCATTGGTTTGTCGCTGAATTTCCGCGAATTTAACTGGAGGTTTAAATGGAAATAAGCGATTTAAATAGACTTCAGCATCCGGATGCATAGTTTTTCTATTAAAACTGTCATATATTATTAATGTCGTTCCATCAAAATACGCACAAATCCAATGTCCTATACCAAATCCGTAACCAGTTAAATATAAAGTTTGAAGATGTCTCGTAGTTTGAGCAATTGGCATAATACGATTTGGTGAATGTAAATAAAAAGTTGGTTGCGGTCTAAAATTAGAAATGGCGCGAACTAAGTTGAAAAAATGGTCCATGTGAATATCTTCCAAATATCCACGCGGACTTAGAACAGTATTCATATCTATATTTGTCATATTACATTGAAATGCTTGAACGGTTCCCGAATTATTGTTTTCAGTTGTGATATTAATATTCGTTACGTTTTTTAATTTATCATCTTCGATTTCATTGTTTAATTTGATATTATTTGAATATTTTTGACGTTTTTCTTGCCGTTTTGTGCGGTCTTTTGAAGGCATTTTGATATATAAGATAATTGATAATATATTACTGGTAATCAATATAATAATAATACAAATTATTACTATTACTTATGTTATATAAAAATAATTTATTTTTATAGTACTTACTTGATTGTAGTCTTGTCTGTATCTTATTTGACTGTGCAAATATAATCTTACCTCTGTTTTGGATATTTACAAATTGTAAAAAAAACTTATACAGATTTTACTTCTTAACTTCCAATTAAATACACTTATTTCAGTAGAACTACTCAATTTTACCACAATGTAGCAAATATGAACACTTAGTACGTACTGTGCAATATGCAGTGCAAAAAATTAGTTTTCGCACTTACCACTAGATGACAGCTGTATTTAATAAATATTTCAAAATGCAAAGAAAAATCGCATAATGATACTGCGCAAGTACACAAGTGTACAAATGTGGTTAAAAAATTAATTAATATATTAATAAAATAAATAAGTATTTCCGTGATTTTACATCCGCACGCGCAGCTAGATACTTATTGTTATTATTACTCTTATCTTATATCTTCTTATATACTAAAAGTATTTCCGTGATTTTATATGCGCACGCGCAGCTAGATTCCTATCGTATTTTAATAGACGATTTTCATTTAGAAATCGATAGTGGCGCCAGCGGTTGCTGGCTGAACTATTCTAACAGCAGTATTTAATAACGCTAGCTAGATTTGATTAGTATTTTGACGGTGTAGGTTTGCATTACATTACAATAAAGAATAATACATAAATTTTATTGTAAATGTTAAGTTTTTGAATCTTTCGTTGTGCACACGGTTTTTCAAGCCATCGTTTTAATTTAGCTATTGAATGTTGATTTATAGTAATGTATTTTAATTTAGCCTCGGACATATCATCTTCTCTTAAATGTAATATATTTTTATCCATAATTATATATTAAAATTACAAATATCAACAAACAACCATAACCAAAATCAAAGCTATTGTAATTACTGTCAGAATAATTTACAAAACTGCCACAGTCAAATGACGTCATAATGGAAATGGTCTATTGTTGAGTGCTGCATGAAAATATTTGTAATTAGCATATTAATGAAAAAATGAAATTCGTACTTTTCTTTCGGAAAATCATGTTTTTTATTCAGAAAGAGGAATCACGTATTAATATTTATTGTACCATAATTTTTTTGAAAATACTATAATTTTTTACCGTCTGCATCATAAGTTTACATGCGAGAGTTGGCAATACTGGCTCTGTGCTACCTATGCTAAGACGCAAAGGATTTTATATTTTTGGCTTTGAATTCCGTTTTTACCTGTGTGCTCTTATTTATATTAAATATTATGGAGAAATCTGTAAGTAGTTATAATTGGTATTATTATTATTATTATTAATTATATGTACTAATTTTTATTTTCTTAATGAAACGTATTTTTATTAATTTATTCTAGATTTATCTTAATTATCAAATTGTTGGTGCCAGTAATATGGTACGATTTAGTAGTACAATATTGGGCAGTCGTGCTATTAAAAATAAAAATGTGAACAATGGCAGTTCAACAATTAATTTATGTATATCTGGGCAACGTATTCGTAATTTAGAAGTTCGTCTTCGAAGAGAACACAAAAAATTATCTTCACACATCATTATATGTATAGGGACCAATGATGTATTAAGAGTAAGTTTATATAATGGATATTTATATTTAAACAAATGTAATAGAGACTACATTGGTACATTTATTATTTTAGATGAATCCTGTGAGAAATTTTAAAAAATCAGTAAATAAAATTAATAAAATTTTACGCGGGAAAAAAGTTGTGTGGTTGACTATACCACCCATTTTGAAATTACAACACAGTGAACTTCATAATAAGCGTATACAACAATTTAATAAAGTTATTGCAAAACTTGGTAAAATGTTTATAAGCCTCGTTAATATTCATTCATTAACATTATATAATTTGTTATAGCCAAAATACCGAATTCGGCAGTTATAGATTTGTACCAGTTCTGCCATAACAAAAATGGGAACATTAGAGAGGAATTATTTTCAAAGTAAGGAATGTGTTGTCCGTCTAACTGGGTTATTATTGTTTTTTTTAGTAAAAAAATAGAAATACTCTGAAATAAATTAATAGATTAATGTAAGTTTTACATAGTTGCAAATGAAAATTATAAATCAAATACCTATTTTATGTATTTGATCTTTAATTTATGAAATATTTTCAATACCAATAAAATAATTTTAAAGACAGTATAATTTTGTACTGTTTTTCATTTGTTTTTATTTATTATGAAATAGAAAAGTTAGCAATTGCAATAATATCCAATTTTTATTGACATATGTACTTACTGAATTATTTATTAGAATTATTAAGAATATGTTATTTTAGATTCTATATCAGACCGCGAAATAAGGCTCACCTTCCGTGTCGTGAAGATGGAATACATTTTAACATAGTAGGTTTAAGAAAAATTGCAATGTGGTTGAAAAGAATACTGCTGCCTGTATAACTAATATAATTTGTTATTATATTATAGTTAACCGTATATATAATTATATGTATATTTTTATATATTCAAATTTATTGTATTAGAAACAATAATTGTTGTTTTTGTAAGTTGAAATATTTTTGGAAAAGCTCAACGGTATTTCCCACGCGTTGTATCAGACTTCTAAGTATGGGCATCAGGTTTTGCTGTTAAAATATCAGTTTCTAAAATTTACGAGTTTTGGCATTTCGGTAGATGTCAAAATGTGAGATACGGAAACCATTTAGTTCAATGAAAAGTATTTCAACTTCACTTGGAAATGTTTGAGTGTTTGAGATTTACTGTCGCCACGGTCAGAATTATTTTTTGAATCAGGGGATAGTTTTGAACTATAGTTTTGTAACATATTTTCGTTTTTAAAATAGTTAGTTTTAAGATTTCAAAGAGAAAGACGTTATTGATAATTGCAAATGAGTTAATTTGAAGATTTCGAAAGAGAAAGACGTTTTTAAATATTGGGAATAATCTGTCTTGATTTAATTGTTTATTTGTGATCAAAGTGAATCTCAATACTCTCCGTTTTTATTTGTGAATGTGAAACTATGTATTTTTGAGTAAGTTGATATTTTATGTTTTTATGTTTGTTTTTGTTATCTGTGTTCTTCGTAATATATTAGTGGCTAACAAATTTTTTTCCAAAATTCATCACGAACTTTTGTTTAAGGTTTTTCCATTTAATTAATTAGTTAACAAATTAATTAATGGTTTTCCTGAACGCTTAAGACAAATGTCGAAAGTATCGTTTTATTAAATTTAAGTATTTTATTTAAATATTAGTTTTTGTTTCTATTAATATAGTTAATCCTTTAATTACTACTGTGTTATATTTTATTAAACATTCCCATTCTTATATATATATATATATATATATATATATATATATATATATATATATATATATATATATATATATATATATATATTGTTAAATTTGGAAATTTATTTAAACGTATTTCCCGCCTTTAGCTTCCACTCCTTCTATTCATTACGTGTGCACCTAGATGGCTCTGCGGCTACAGGAAGTTATCAAATTTATGTTTCGGGCGCCAGATCTAAATTACAACTTACTGAGATCGAATTTATTTTAATTTTAAGTATTGATCTTTATTATCTTGGGATTCAGTACAGTGAGAGCAAGATGCTTAAATAATAACTCAATTTAAGGTTTAACAACATGCAAGATTTATAAATTAAAACATGATAACAATACAAAACAAACATGAATAGTGTGGGGTGAACTGCCGTAATCAAATGTATTTAATTGTGTTGATTACAAGAATGTTCGTTGTGATTTCAACAATGTAAATAAACAATGTTACAATCAGTTGATTACAAAAATAAATTGATTATGAAAATCATGTTGAGGATTTCAACAATTGCTTTTTGTGTTAAAATGAAATATACTATTACTATTAAAGTTAAAGTTTAAACAAAAAAATCCTTTGCGGCTTCTGCACATAAATAAATTAACCAGAGTTTGAGCGAATGTAATTCTGAGTGTAGTGTAACAGCTAGTGAAATTTGTAAATTAATATGGCGTTTCATATACTTTTGTCAACAAAATAATTGCAAATTGAATAATTAACGTTTAAAATAATACCAAATTCACTAGGTTAACCGATTTTTGAGCTCGTGGCAAGTTTAAAGTTTTGGAAAAATCGAAATAATTTATATTTATTTAAAATTTTAATAATTGCAATTGGAAAAAAGGCGGGAGGCTTTGGAACGATTGTTACGACACTCAATGGGTAATTTGGTTTGTTAATTAATTAGAGCTTTAAAATTTTAAGTAAAATACTGGGATTTATACAAATATATAGTATTAGCCACGGATATTTGATATATAGGTAACTATTCCTAAGAAATCTACGTCTGGTGACAGTTAGTGGAAGCTGTCAAATAGACATTAAATCTTGAAGAACTACGCTTCGTTATATTTATCAATATTATCTAAGTATGAAAACAAATATAGAAAATTAGTAAAATACTACAGTTTGTCACAGTGTAAATATTGCAAAGTTTTGTTAGGTACCTAAGTAATTATAATTGAACATTTAAACTTGAGTCAAAATATGCCATAAATATAGTAATAAATAAATAGCAACATGAGCAACTTGACAGTAGTGCGTTGTAAAATTGAATAAAAATTTCAAAAATAATATTATTTCAAATTTATACAAAAACATTATACCTAGGTATGTAAACATAATGCGTGCTCCATCTTTAAATACTCAATAAAAATTTCAAAACACTCTTACCTTACCAAATATGAAAAAGATATCCAAATAAAATTTCAAATTGGAAACGTCAAATCTGACAGTAGACAACAAAATCATTTTTATCAAAAAGAAAACAAAACTTCCATGGCATGCTCCCATTTGCGTTCCGTGCATTTTGCAGTTTTTTCTTAATAACTTTCTTAATATACCCAATATTGGGTTGAAACATGCATAGAAATATAGTCAAATTCATCCACTACCTATATGTCAAATGAAAAAAACAATCGAATAAAGTATAATGCCCGTATCCAAGGAGTCAAAAAAATCACTGTTTTTCAACTCCCCTGCGACTACCACGCCATCTACAATATTCATATACCCAAAAGGCACTACTTCACATGAACCTTTATCAAATAAAAAAAAGTTTATAAAAATCGGTTCACCCGTTTAGGCAGTAGGCGAGTCGAAAAACGGTTGCTAAGCTGCTGAAAATGATCTCAAGCCTTTTAGTATATAAGATGGCAATTTTTACATAATGCGGACGTATACGTCAATGTTATTTAGTCCTACCCTGTATTAATCAGCTCTGATTTACTGATTGCGTTTGATTTATTTGATTTTTAATTCAAATCACTGCTGGTTCGATGATTGATCGGTACAATTAAATTGTGCGATAACTCGTTGCATTTTTCACGTTGGGCATAATGCCATATATTTCAGTTCACCTTACACAAGGATTCCCAAGTAACATAGACTGACCGTAAACCAAAATTCGACGTTGTATTATTATATTATATATTTTGACGTCGCGATGACGTAGAATCTATGTTTATATAGACGTCAACCATAGACGTTTGGACGTCGTAAGTAAATCATAATCCGACGTCGTATATTTTGCCGTTGTATGGATGTAGAATCTATGTTTATATAAATATACTTCTTTTATGAACATAATTGTATAAACTGATTTAATAGTGTCATATTGTACTACTGAAAACAAAATATATCGTTAACATTAACTATTTTGCAAATTGTCTGATCCGAAATGAATTATTTGGATAATGATCTGAAATAATGTGCCCATTTACTCTCAATTTTTTTTCTACTGACAATATTTTCTTAAGAGGCGCGTCTACCATTTTTTCGAATTCCTAGAATACTCTCAATATTACTTTTTTTCTATTTCACTCTCTTCCCCACTACTACGGCTGCCCGAAACCAGCCCGAAACTCGTACTTTCCCGCATCCTAGCTAAGCAATGTCATTTTGAAGTTGAAAATTACTATAAACATGGCTCCAGATTCCCATAATAACTTGTGTATTTTTTAAAGGAATTAAGTAAAACAAAAATTATTCGTAAAAGGAAGCTTAGCTTCATGCTTCTTGTTTTTAAAATTTTTCTTGGCATTTGTAGTGACGGAGGAAAATATTATCAAATAATGACAAAAAACCGCAAAAAACGTCATTTTAAATTTTTTTTACTTCAAATTCCTAGGCAAAAGAAAAAAACTAAAAAATAGAAGCATTAAGACATCCTTTGTTAATACACTCATATGTAAAAGCATCATATATTTCAATTATAATTAAAGTAAACGTGGGAGGCGTACACCTCTGTAATGCTGTAAAATTTTAGGGTAGACGAACACCTTAATATATTTACTCTCTTGAAATCTCGTCCCAAAAGAACTAATCCAGAAAGATCCACGTAAAATAAGATTCTACTTTTAATACAAACGAATAAATTAAATTGAAAATAACAAATAAATCAGTATTTTACATAATTAAATAAATTGTATTAAAAACGTCATATTTTCATTAGATTAAAGACGTCATCTTCCTGTGTCAACTTGACGTCGATTAAAGACGAACTTTATGACGTCAGAGACGAACTTTATGACGTCGATACAACATTGTTTTCTTGTATTTGATGTTACTTGAGTTAAATGGAGAGTACAAAAGGTCAAGAATTAATCATTTTTTCTAAAAAATGGTTTGAATTTGATTAGGTGTACGAGTACTCGTAGGCCAAATTAAACAACTTGCAATTTATTCTTTCACATATCATTCAAGTTCTTGACTTATTCATTGCTCTGCCCGCTCTCACATATCTGACATGCAGATTCAATCCTATCTGATAATCTTAATCTCCACATAATATCTCCTGGCCATCGCATTAAGTCCGCCAGTCGAGGCCTCGGCGCGTCTGAGTGACGTCTGTCACGAGACTTGCCGAGGCTTTAGCTGTGACGCTGGATTGAATGCAGAAGTCACAGTGCGTAAAATTGAAAATGCTGACTTACATATGACGTGTGAAAATCGAGGTATTGAATTCGGAGACTTGGTTTTATACCACCTTGCAATTTTATATTTTATATCCTGAGAATTTTATTCCAATGTGTCTGTCTGTCTGTCTTTAAACCATAATTTTAATGAGGTATATACCTTACGATATTTCCAATTTTTCTGAAAATCGCATGACTTAAATAACAGCCAATGAAAGAACTGAATTTTTTTACTAGTAGTTTAAGAAACTGTAATTAATAAGCGGAAACTTTAGTGTCATATTTTATGTCAGTTTGGTATTAAATTAATAATTTGTTAAATTGTTATTTTGAGAGTAAATGAGCAATTAATAAGATATAATACATATTTATTAATTAATTAGTTTATTGTAAAAAGAATTCAAAAATATAGCGGCGGTGTCATTGCGATTTTCTTACCGAATATGAGTGCATATTCATTAATTCATGTTCAGGAAATATTTGATTAATTTGATTGGCTGAAATAGGGCAGTAAGAGATTTTCAAATCGGAGATATTTTTATCACCGCTGTTACATGTCAACTGTTTTATTTATTAATTACCGTTTGTTTCTGAATCTGAAATTTTTATTTGTCAAAAATCAGACTTAAAATATGTGTCAGGATAGAGATAATAGGGAAGAACACGCCAAATTGAAAAAGGTAAACAGAATTTAAAACGTTTTTGACAGTTATTGACAAAATATAACCAAACATTTTGGACTCATTCATTATAATATATTCTCCCCAAAAATAACTCGGGCTATTATTATTTATAAGTGATTTATTAGTCTTTAGAAAATTGAACTCGTGCTGCGCACTCGGTCAATCTTAATCGACCAACTCATGTTATCACCGATGATAATCACAGCACTTGTTATATTACCCCGAAAATATACAAATCTGAAAATTCTTTACAAGTTTTTTTATACACTGCAAGTTCTGCTATTATTTTATGAAATTTGTATTGGTAGTTCTTTGAAAATCCTTTCGATTTCTTTAATTTTTTGTAAGCTCAGCACCTAATAATCCTTTAAAATTACATTAATAAATTCCCGTTTAATTCTTTGGAACTCTTTTCAAATCCATGTGATACAAAAGCTCAATCAGCCTATTCAAAAACGATTATAAAAAATGTACAAGGCGTGACAGCACAGCATAATCATATTTGAAATAAAATAATTACAATCACAATCCCAGCAGGCCATACTAGCTGATTTGTTTATTAGCTCCTGCTATTGAAGGCTTGAGGGTGGTTCACAACCCTACGCGTGGTTGGTTCACCATCTACGTGTAGTAATTGCAATGTTAATTGCTTTCAGTTGTGCCGAATGGCAAAAACGGAGAGTTGAGTTTTTCAATCGGTCAGGCGATTGTTCTTTAAATTGATTTCCCTGACTGAGATGGATTTCCGTTTGCTCGTTTTGGAGGCCTACATTTTCGGGAGCGGAAAAACCGCACGAGTTTTTTAGCGAATTTACAGGAATTTAATTATACTAACTTATTGCCGAATTTATCTCGTCATGCCTCATGACCAATCAGACCGAAATGTAAGTTACAACACACGAAATAAAGGTAGGTTTATGCTCAAAAAATTTTAGAAAAAGTTAAGTATAAGTAATTACTCGAAATATCAATTATAAAGCCCATTTTACATTGAGCAAGCGCAACGGACAACTGCAATCTTCAAGTCAGAGTTGAACAAGAAAATTACAGAATACATTTTTACCTCTCGCCTCATATTCTATAAGAGAGGTATTGTAATGGGTCAAAATTTTCTAGTATGAGTTTTTGGTGGTTAAGCACGTTTCAGGGTCTCTATAATACGAATTTACTATTTTCACGATGATGTCTGTGTGTGTGTGTGTGTGTGCGTGTGTGTGTTTGTATGAATGTATGGACTGACGATTTTTCGTCCACGATAACTGAAAAAGTATCAAACCTTTAATAACCAAATTTCATATTTAAGGTTTTAATAAGGATCTTAACACCGGATAACATTTTGGTAGAAATCCGAAAACCGGAAGTAGTACTTTTTGAAGCTTGATAAACTTTTCTTTTAATATATTGTTACATTATTTATTTATGACAATTTTTGCAATTAAAAATAAAAGAAAATATAATTATCTATGGGTACAGTTAATTATAAATACAATTTGCTGAATCTGGTAGTATTTAACAATAAAATAAAGTACAATTAATATTCTATCTTGTTGTCCATGATATGAAATTTGTTTCTATATAAAATTTAAATGATTATGACAGTGACAGTACAGTTGACATCTTTTGCTTGCATCTCTTGGTTTACATTATCGTTTACATCTTACATGAACATGAAACTATTAAAATGTAAGTAAAACTATTTATTAGATTAGTCTCGAGGTTAATAAATAAGCAGAATTTGGCGAGAGGTCGTGTACTGGCCACAGCAGATTTTTACCTCTCGCCTCATATTCTATAAGAGAGGTATTGTAATGGGTCAAAATTTTCGAGTATGAGTTTTTGGTGGATAAGCACGTTTCAGGGTCTCTAGAATACGAATTTACTATTTTCACGATGATGTCTGTGTGTGTGTGTGTGTTTGTGTGTTTGTGTGTTTGTGTGTTTGTGTGTTCGTGTGTTTGTGTGTTTGTATGAACCGAGGATTTTTCGTCCACGATAACTTAAAAAGTATCAAACCGTTTATAACCAAATTTCTTATTTAAGGTTTTGATAAGTATCTTAACACCGGATAACATTTTGGTAGAAATCTGCAAACCGGAAGTAGTACTTTTAGAAGTTTGGAAAAGTTTTCCTTAAATATATTGGTACATTATTTATTTATGACAATTTTTGCAATTAAAAATAAAAGAAATTGTGATTATCTATGTGTACAGTTAATTATAAATACAAATTGCTGAATCTGGAAGTATTTAACAATAAAATAAAGTACAATTAATATTCTATCTTGTTGTCCATGATATGAAATTTGTTTCTACATAAAATTTGAATTATTATGACAGTGACAGTACAGTTGACATCTTTTGCTTGTATATTGGTTTACATTATCGTTTACATATTACATGAAGATGAAACTATTAAAATGTAAGTAAAACTATTTATTAGATTAGTAGAATAAGCAGAATTAGGCGAGAGGTCGTGTGGTGGCCACAGCAGATTTTTTTCATTTTACACTGAGCAACCTCAGCAACATGCAATTACTAATAAATTTACCAATATTTTGTTACTATATTATGTCAACTTAACCTCTTGGATTTGTTGTATTGTATTTATTGTTGGAAAATAAAGATAGAATGGCATTATAATATAACCACTAACGCACTAACTTAGCATCATAACGAACTAAAAATAACTAGTAATAACTGTGAATTGCCTGCAAGCCTTACAAAAATTAGAACATGTTCTGTCCCATGCAATCGTTGCCTCAAAGATTGCTACAAGATTGCTTCTGCCTGTTGAACGTTCAATTTCTGTATTACACTCATGTAATATGGAAGAAACTTGTCAAAAGTTGCACTTGCATCTGCAATATTGCTCAATGTAAAATGGGCTGCAAATTTTTTTACTGAAACCGCTTCGCTACCTTTATATATATAAAGAAGTCGTCCAGCTTGGTTTTTCTCTTGACTCAGTTGCGTTCAAGCAAATAATAAGTTAGCAAACTTTCAGCTCTGTGTAGAACATAGGAACATTCTTTCTCTCCCTTACCGTCCGACATATTTTGGCTGCACGAACTGTACTGTACATAAAGTTATATTGTCTAAAAACTATAAGTAATAGAAAAAGAAGAAAAATCTGTACTAGTTTGGATATGCCATAATATGAAATTTCTATTAGCAAACACAGAACTACAAAAGTTTTTAATTTATTAAAATAATTATTTAAAAACAGATTAGCAAACCAATTATCTGTTGAAAAGACTAATATTTAGTAACGGTCTATTTAATTCTAATCCTGCTTGCGGCATAATGCTTCCATAATTCATCTCAGTTTAATTGCAGTAAATCTTCCACTCGAGTGATCTGCTTTTGAAGCATCGATCACATTTTAATATTCCTGAATCCTTTTCAAGCTGCTGTCTTTGCCACGTGTGTGCACACGTGTACGCACAACGCACATGCAAAAAGGGAAAAATGAAAATGCACCCTTAATATTCAACGTGCCGTCAAAACAATGGGGAGCGACTGGCAAAAACCGTGAGAATCCAAACCCAAACTTTGAAGAACTCGATAGCTTCAAAATTTTAATGACTTTATAGTAGAATTTTGCAACTAAAATAATAATTGTCACATACTTTTTGGTTCAAGATCAGGGGCTCGATTCTCAAGTCTTCGCATTCGTCATAGTTACTCGCATCGCAGACGAATGCGAATGAAATTTACAAAATCGTATTCTCAACTGTTCGCTTCGAGACGTATACGCGTTGTTATGTTCGCATTCGAAGCGAATGCCTCGGACCACTCGTGACGAGTGCTAAAGCATTCGTATATGAAATTTTTCATTTGTTACTACTAATTTTTAAGTGTCAAATGTGACACATTTATTTAATATCAACTCAAATTAAAGAAAACCGTTAAATTAAGTAGAAAATGGATAAATTATTTCACTTTTATTTAATAAAATAATACAAATCCTACAAAATATATTAAAAGTAGTTGATAACCGAAATGACAATATTCGTTAGATAGATCCTGTCAATGAATTCCATGAAAATAAATTATGAGATTGTTTGGAGTAGAAAAAGTATTGTTTGAGAACAGTTAATACGCTTATGTTTAGACATTTAGCTTTAATCAAAGATAAAATCGAATAAACACATTGAGATGGAGGTAGATAGTATTAATTTTAAATTAAGATGCGTTTTTACGCGGTTGATCACCGTGGATGGTAACTCCGGACGACCATAGAGAACTACTTAAAGTTAATAAATAATAATTCAATATACCTATAATAAAACCTGATGGTGTTTATATTATATTGATTAGGTACTCTACGATATTACGCGCAGGCATGTTACCGTTATCAGTTGAATATAAGCCTGGTAAATTAAAAGTCGAAAATAAACTATTTAAGTACCTACACTGTACGCTGTTTGGATTTCTTCATTTTTGTACCTGATATAGGTGCTACACAAAATTTCCTAATTTTCTTGCTATTTTTGCTGAGCATCCCTTGCCGAAATATTTGAAATAAATTTGTAAAATTATAGTAATGTATTATTTAGATTCTTTACAATTTTTAAACAATTTAATATAAAAAATGTGGTTCTTATGTCACTTTTCATTCAAAATTATTTCTGTCAAAATCAACTCTGAAATTAGCTTCACTCGTAATTACAATGTTGTCAATAATGACCATTCGCGTAGTAAGCAGGCGAATGCGAGGGGTTGTGAAGAATACGATTTTTGTTTACATTTGAGACGTATTCGTAATGAAGCCATTCGCGTTGTCACGTATGCGTGTGAACGCGAATGAAGTTGAGAATCGAGCCCCTGTTCACCTGTTTGAGGATTCTTTAACTATTCCGAATCCTGAAATAAAATAAATTTGCTGTTTTGAAGCTATCAATGAATTATAAATTATACTGTTCCAATACTCATTGAAGAATCAATTTAGCGGCGCCGCTATTTGACAGGTAATTCATACCAGGATTATTTTTCTCAAAATTCAGAAACCACGAAGAATCCTTGTGTTACTGAATAGTTGCAAAAACATTTATCTGATTGTGGGCTTAAAATGTATAAAATTCTCTCCGGAAGTAGTTTTTATTTGTTGTCAGGAAGTTGATAAAGTAGCCAGTAGGTATCTCGCACCTGTATAGCGCTTATTAAATGAAGATGGATCGAACAAAATGCACAATAAAGAACGGTAATTTTGAAAGATTTAGTGATGTAATAAGAGCGTCTACTGCGAAACAAATTTCAAAACATAAGCGTGTACATTTTAATTAAGACTTCAAAATTCAACAGGAACTTATGGCATATATGCAGCCGTAAATCATTATTTACCAGGATTATAAAACTAATCTTTACAGAATTAAATAATTAGAGGCGTATCACGCATCTTACTCACTTGGTTGTGACAGCCTCACATACTGTAATTCATTGGTATAGATATAGTCAGTGAACAGTAGGTACATCACAAAATAGACTTTTGTGTAAATAAACTAGAGTGTGTAAATTATATTTTAAACTAGAATGTTATTAAGTTACTGGAATAAATTTAAAGCACATTTGTATATATTTTTTAAAAGAAATATTACATTGTTGAAAATATTTTTTTATCTACAACAATAGAATAATATATTCATTATATACGTGAAAGTAGTATAATAAACCCCTCCATAAGGACATATTATGAAATAATGAATTCATTATTTCACACTGTTAAATAATGAGAACTTTATTCTCTCGAACTTTCAAACTGCCATCACATCTGTTTTAATATTAGTGTTACATCAAGTTATCATTTTATGACGTTGTAAGCAGAAACAGTAAAAATAATAAAAATTTGTAAAACGCTGTATATGACTAGCCCATAATAGTTCTAAATTACTCGGATAAATTGTCATCACACCAAAGTTTGAGGTTAAGTTAATATCAACACAAATTTGTAGTAAGAAAATGTTGTTTTATTTAAAAAGTTGTAGATAAAACGTCGTATTTGACTCGAAAATAATGGCTATAATTAACTCGGATGATTTATACACTCGTCTTCGGCTCGTGAACAAACTTTCATCCTCATTAATTATAGCCTACATTATTTACTCGTTAAATAATATACTATTATTTAGGTACTTGAATTTTTAATTTATTGTTAAAGAGAATATATGTTTGTGCCTTAATTCAATTTCATTTAAAATCTTATCCTATATATTGCGAATCTACAAAAAATTAATATTGATTGACTCAGGACATCGAAATGTATATTCAAAGATTTTTTACCCTTTTAAAAATATTAAGAAAGCAAGTGAAATTAAGATTTAATGAACTGAAACGGTATGTAATTTTATCTATGAAACATTTGCGTTAAGATAAATTTGACAGGCAACTCTCATCAGGATTTTTTTTGAAATTCAGATATACGAAAGAATCCTTGTGTGAACTTAAATTCAATGACGAATAAAGCAAAATAAATAATGTTTAATATCTTCTCTAAATTGAAAGTAGTATTTGTCGCGTATTTGAGGCGGTTTTTAAAGAAGATATTCCCCGACTTGACGAAGCTAATTTAGCGTTTGGTTTCGTGAAGCCCTTTGCTAGCCCTGCTGACGTGGCAGTCCTCAGTGGCATTTGTGGAAAGTAAGAAAAGCAGAAAAACGTAGAAAGAGTTGGCAACAGTGAACGTTGGTTTTTCTTTGAGAATCAAGAGGGAAAATTAATCAAAGTTACCCGTTGAACCGAACAATGGCCTAAAGGGAAAATAATCATAAATCAATAATCCTCTTTGTCCGGATGAGGAATCGAACATTAAATCAAAACCACTGGAATTTTTATTTGCTTCCTTTAAACCTGACGATTTGCTGGAGTCACAGTCGGAGATTGCCTGCATTCCTTTCTTTTCACAAGAAAAGAAATATACCAAACATCACTCACCCACATCGCTTCACTTGAATCACTTCCATCTTCAATTAGAATCATTACGATTATTAATACTCATATTCACAAGCATCTTACAGGAATAATTACAAGTTATGCTCAAGGAATTATAAGAATTGACACACTATAAAAATAGTGTACTTAGAAAAGAAAAAATCTGCTGTGGCCACCACACGACCTCTCGCCTAATTCTGCTTATTCTACTAATCTAATAAATAGTTTTACTTACATTTTAATAGTTTCATGTTCATGTAATTTGTAAACGATAATGTAAACCAATATGCAAGCAGAAGATGTCAACTGTACTGTCACAATAATTAATAATTTAATAAATTTTATGTAGAAACAAATTTCATATCATGGACAACAAGATACTTACTGGAATTTCAAAAAAATAGAATATTAATTGTACTTTATTTTATAATTAAATACTTCCAGATTCAGCGATTTGTATTTATAATTAACTGTACACATAGATAATCACAATTTCTTTTATTTTTAATTGCAAAAATTGTCATAAATAAATAATGTACCAATATATTTAAGGAAAACTTTTCCAAACTTCTAAAAGTACTACTTCCGGTTTGCGGATTTCTACCAAAATCTTATCCGGTGTTAAGATACTTATTAAAACCTTAAAAATGAAATTTGGTTATAAACGGTTTGATACTTTTTAAGTTATCGTGGACGAAAAATCGTCGGTTCATACAAACGCACAAACACACAAACGCACAAACACACAAACACACACACACACAGACATCATCGTGAAAATAGTAAATTCGTATTCTAGAGACCCTGAAACGTGCTTATCCACCAAAAACTCATACTCGAAAATTTTGACCCATTACAATACCTCTCTTATAGAATATGAGGCGAGAGGTAAAAAGTTGAAAGACTGACAAAAATTTTAAAATTAAATTGACTTCTAAAAGAATTATAGGAATTTAGAAACCTGATAAGAAATTTTTTTGAATTACTTTTGTGTCCCGCTAAGGGCCGGTTTTACAATCTCGGTTTAAACTAATGTTTATGTCAAAACCATGGTTAGTAAGTTTTCTTGTTGTATTAAGGTGTTTCATTGGTTTACTGTTTTATTTAAACGCTGGAGATTGGATGAGTAAACTTCCAGTTTAAACTAAGCTTTAATTTATGTTTAAGCTGACATGAACTGGAATTGAACTAGCGGATACAATTTTCTGATTTTCAAGGCACTAAATAATTTAAAGAATTAAATGATTTGCAACGAACTTTCTAAGAATTGCAGGATTTGATAAACATCCTGAACATTCAAAAATAAAATTAAGACACTGAATAAATGTGGCAATTACACATTCAAACGCCTGCCACTCATGTGGTATAAGTTAAACTCTCGTTTAATAATGAACTATCTAGAGTTTTCTTATTTTTAAAAGGAACGTTATAACCAAAAGTTTGGCATAAGCAGATTGGTAATACCCAGACTTCAGTCCACATAAAATAAATAAAACTAAGCTAAAAGGGGTGAAAACCCTAATAGAAAATTAATATTTTACAACCGGTAGTTAAAACTTAAACCAATAAAGCAACTCCCTGAATCCTAGGAAACCAATATTTAGCTAAGATGCGGTCTTCCCTTCCGCCCTTCTTACTCATTACAGAAGAAAGTGTCCGATGGTTTTAAAAGTTACAAAAGCTTTTAAACGAGCTTTACGACTCGGCTTGGCGAAGCTCTCCCATGGCGTTTCATGCATTACTCTCTGAAGCTCCGTGCGGAAAATTGCTCGCGAAAAATTACGCCAAACGCTCGATTGAAAGCGTTTTACTTTAGATCATCGCGAGACATCATAAAGAAGAGCGTTAATGTGCATTAAACTTTAAATCATTACTAGGGAAGGAGACTTACTCAAGAACGCATTTAATATGCCGCAAAAATATGGCTATATCTACACTTTTTGCATACATATATTATTTGGAACATAAGTATCTTAATTGTTTCAAAAAATTATACAAAAATTTTATGAACGGTTGACTTCAAATATTAATTTTAGTTTATGTTATCCTAGGAACCTATGTGATTATATTCGTTACAAAAAATATTGTACAAACTTCATTTTTGCCAACTATGTTTACATTCGTACGATTTAAATTTTGATTTAAATTTGACAGTCCTAAATCAAAATAATAGTAACCTACTTGCCAAAAAATAAAATCCCCAGAACATTTAAAAAAAGTGAACATCGCGCTTTCTTACTTGCTGTATTTGCCTATTAACATCCTATTAATATTCTACTAATGTCCGCCCTTAGTAACATTATCTATGTAACATGCCAATGTTAATAATTTGGTAATAATATCCCAATTATGTGTCGCATGTAATTCTCTGAGATGTTTTTTGATCGCTTTCAGGATGTGGCTAGGATAGACTTACGTAATATCACTTCAAGTACAAGAATTAGATATTTTTAAACATCCCATTTCAAAGAAATTTACACAATTTCTTTGAAATATTAATTTAAACTTTAAAGTCAGGAAAATCTTTCAATTCCTATTAATCTTTGCAATAAATAAGTCTGGAATTTTCTCTAGACAAATAATTATCACCTTGCTTAGAATTTGGCGTCTCTAAATCAAAATACCAATAATAAACAAAACATAAATATATAGTTAACTCCTTTCCACTCTTCTGAAACCAATCCCCACACTAATCTACAGCGCCACCTGTCTATCCCTCCGTTGTTGATGTATTTATTTCTCTACTTCCCGCGTTTTAAAATCACTTCTGCGCTGTGTACACTCGGCACTCGAGAAGATAAAGAAGGAAGCAAAACACTTCGTGTTCCATTAGACAGGTCAACAATTCGCACTGGAGGCGGCGGTGGAGGCGGCAGCTGTTCTCGTTCCCACACCGAACAGAAAACCAAAGCCAACGCAGGATTGCAAGAAGCGAAGATCACGTTACACGGAGATTTGGTAACTGAACTGTGGGGGTTTATTTCAGACTCACAGAATACCCGTGAGTTGGAGGTTAAGACGATCCTCTACCGCGACAGAAAATAGCAGAAACATGGATTTCGCGCGCCACTCCACAGCGTTAATTATTTTTTTAAATATAATAATCTAAAGATATTGTTGAATATAAAAATCTACAAAATGTTTGATGTGGTTCGGTCGGTTATTTTGCAAATCTAAGCTTTGTTGATAACATATTAAAATTTGAAGTTAATTCACTTTACTACAAATTTCGAATGAAAGATTATAGGTATAAGGTATTATTATCTACAATTTTTTGCATTTTTAAATTGTTGTGTTCATAGTACTTTAGGAATTAAAGTATTATTTATATTTAGATTATGAAACTTCAGTATCTTGATATCCATGAACCATGATTGTTTAACAATTACTACGAAAAATTAAATTTAATATTTTTTGACAGATGGTTTAACCAATCATATTGCGTAATGATGACGTCAAATGACGTAATGCAACCAATAGAATTGAAAATGTAAAATGATGTATCTGACAACATAATTTTGTAGATTAGGTTTTATTTTGTTACGTTAGTTACAAAAAATAAATAAATTTGTCACATGAAACGTCAAAAATGTTTAGCAAAATGAGTCGTTTTGGTAGTATTTTTAAGAAGAAAAATATTCATCCTAAATACCATTCGAGATAATAATTTTTTGAGAGAATTTTTGTCTATTCCACGGCAACTTATTGCAATTTCACTCCACAAAACATCAGCTATCAATATCCCGAAACGAAGTCGTGAAATTGTTAGAAATAAGTTGCCGTGGAAACGACAAAACAATTCTCAAAAAATTATCATCTCTTATGGTATTACCCCTGATAATGACAGTGTCAGAGTGACAGTGCCAATAGTGATACATCATTTATCTACAGATCTACAGTTGACTAAATGACTAAAATATATTTGTAAGTACCTATATATTCGTATAGTAGTAAAAAGAGTAGGGTATGGCGGAAGGTTTTGCGCTGGCCACATCAGACTTTTTTTTATTAAATTTCAAGAATCAAAGAATATCGGAGTATGAAAAAAATAATAAAACCTGTTAACAATAATGATTAACAAGTCCGAATATTACTCGTCAAATTGAATTTCCATCCCCCATCACTCACCCCCATCACAACTCTGACACCTGATTAATAGCTGCTAATCAGATCTGATCCTGAATCCTGAAAGCTGAACGCAGGTTGCGCCTGAAGGCTTCAGGACCCGGCGTTGGCGGTGTCAAGATCAGCTACAGAACAAGACAAGGGACGCGATCAAGAGTCTGGGCTTCTGCATAACATGAACACGTGTATCATAACATGCTACACCGAGATTTGTGTTCAACAGACCCCCAGGGGGTGGGGTCAGATAAGGGGGTGTTTGTGTCTGATTGGAGAGGACGGGAAAGAGTTTCCAGGTTTTCAAATGCGCAGCTTTCGATTAAGTTTTGTTAAATGTTGTAGCCGGAGAGATAGCGGTCAAATTAGTGTGGACATTTTATTAGTCGTGAAATTGAAGGGTTTTGGACTTGCATATCTACTGAAGATGGAATGTCCAGTCTGCTAGTCCTAAGTGGCCGGATTAGGCTTTCTCAAGTATTAAAAGTTGAGTTACAAAAATGTTAATTATATAAATTAAGAGTTCTGGCGTATTTAGAGGTGGAAAGAAACGATATTTCATATTTATAAAACATATTGACCGAACGTTTCTACTCCTCCAATATTAAATATACCAAACAAAAATATCTAGAGTAAAGTGCCTTTTTGGCACGGACGATCCACAACCAAAAATATGAGGTGATCAACTATATGCAACATGAGTCTCAAAAACAAAATTTCAACTTTCTACGACATACCGTTTTTACTTCCTTGTACGAAGTAAGGAAGTATTGTAATCGCGAAAAATTTCGGTTCTCAGATTTTGACGGAAATATCCGTTTTGACCTTTTCTGAATCCATTATGACTAGTTTCGACGTGACGTCTGTACGTACGTACGGACGTATGTGTGTCGCATAACTCAAATACGGTTAGACGTAGAAAGTTGAAATTTTGTATTTAGGACTGTTATAGCATCTAGTTGTGCACCTCCTATTTTTGGTTTCAGTCTACAAACCGGAAGTAGTACTTTTTAAAAATATTTCGATAAATATTTAATTTTAGACAATTTTTTTTATTTTAAATGAAAGATTATTACCTACAATCGGTATTTTATAAATATTTTTGTATCTGCTATCATTTAAAAATAATTAAAGTATATATTTATAATTTATAGTATTTCGATATCTTGTAGTCCATGATCGATTAACATTTGTTACTACGTAAAATTTAAATGATTATGACATGACAGTGACAATAGTAAAATATGCTTTATATCTTCTTCTGCAGTTTAAATAAAATGACTAAAATATATTTGTGAGTATACTAGTATAATAAGTTAAAAGAATTTTTAATATTATTTTACATTTTAGTTATTAAGAAAAGTATGAACACACAAGGCGTACAAGGAAGTCATGTGGTGTCCACGTCAGATTTTTTATTAATGTGAAAAATAACAAAAAGTGCCCCTTTGGCACGGATGATCGCAACCAAAAATAGGAGGTGCACAACTAGATGTTATAACAGTCCTAAATAAAATATTTCAACTTTCTACGTCTAATCGTCCGTCCATACGTACAGACGTCACGACGAAACTAGTCATAGTGGATTCAGGAAAGTCGAAACGGATATTTCCGTCAAATCTGAGAACCGAAATTTTTTTGCGATTACAATACTTCCTTTTTACTCCGTACAAGGAAGTAAGAAACAAAAAACAATGCCTAGAATAAGAATTAAAAAAATTCATTGCGCACCGTGCTTCATGCCATACCTGTGTGACATGGATATAAAAAAATTATTTCATTTTAAATCCTCTCCGTATCTATTATTTAACAGTCGTGTAGCCTCATTCAAATTAGCATTTAGTTTTAAAATTTACATTTAAGAAAGTTTAAATCCATATATCTTAATACGAGCATTCACAAGTCCCACTTTCAAGCATTGCGAATGCTCGCATTTAGTTAGATGTATTCAAACTTTCTTAAACGTAAACATAAAAATAAATCTTAAAACTAAATACATATGTGAATGAGGCATATGACTTATTAACTAATTTTGTACTAGTAATATTTGTAAAAAACTTAAGAAATCGGTATAGTCGTATGACTCTAGCGTTTCTGAGTTTAGTCAAGATTCAACCTGACGTGACACCCGCTACCAATTCGCTCGAAAGTATTTCTAATATAATAACAACTGCATCTAACACCGCCAAGCAACTGAAACATTTGAATCGAAACATTGTTACAACTTCTGAATTGCATTACATCTGAGGACTAGCGCGCATACGCCACCAATGTGCGCCAATAACAACATTGCTTGCCGTTGTTTTATGATGGCAGAAGGGAATTCCCTACCGGAAGTTCGGACAGGCTGGGGGAGCACAAACGTCACAAAGAGGCGGACATTACAAAGATTTAGTTTTCAAGACGAGCGGAGGGATTTCTTTCTTCGCCGACTGAATTTTAATAAAATTTTGCGCGGTTTATTAGCTCTACAATTTTTGCTTTATTAACTCATGTTCTGGGGATATTACTTGACGTGTTTGTAGGGATTTTGGTGTGAAATATGCGCTCGAAGTTGCATTTTTGCAGCTCAAATGCAATATAAATAAATATTTCTGCCCTGGCTTCATTGAAAAACTAGTATGACAGTTGGAGCACGAGCGTTAGCGAGTTCTCCTATCATACGAGTTTTTCAATAACCCTTTCCGCAAGTGTGTTACGCACTATTTTTTCTACGAAAGTGAGAAAAAAATTAATAAACAACAATTTTAAGAAAACACAAATCAGGTAGGCTGTCAGAGTTGAAAACAATAACAAGATCTTAAACTGACAGTAAATTTTTATTATGTTACATTTTGGTGTGATTTCCCTTACAACTTCGTTAAGACGTCTTTATAATGTCCATGTCTTTAAAACGTCTGATCCAAATGTAATCACAAAGACGTCACATACCTACGTGTCTTATGTCCTCCATTCTAGATTTTTAAAAGATGTTATTTTCTTCCATGCAAATGACGTCTATTTAATATCTTTTCGACAGTCAAATAATGTCCTTTTTAATGCAATTATGACCAATATAATACTTAATTTTGATTAATATAGGATTCCTGAATGTCATAACTAAAATGAATTTTAAGACAAATATAGGACTCCTATATAAAACTGGACATCATAATAACGACGTCTAAAATACTAGTCTCCTTATGACGTCTATACGACAGTAGCAAGATGTACGTCTTACAGACGTTAATACGATCGATGTGTTGTATGGGTTATGATAAAAATAATGAAATTTAATACAGAAAGCAGTAGTGATAGTAAAAGTAAGTTTATTTGTACCCCGTCGAACATTTTCCGGCAATTAATTGTGAATCTAAACCTTTGTTTCTGAAGTAAAAAATATTCTGACAGCTTTGACCTTCTAGTAACAAATAATTTCAAGTTCAGCAATAAATTTTATGTCTCAAATTCAGTGAAAATCATCGATATTTATACATAGATTACAAGAAAGTGTTGTAGGTATGAAAAATGTGCCTTAGAAATATTCACACTCAGTGGACAAAATGAGTATGCAAATTATTTTCAACACTCAATTTTACGAAAGCCTTCTTTCAACATTTAAAAATTAATTCTAAATCTAAAACTGGAGAATTCCAAAATGGTCAAAGAATCAAAGAACTTTTACTTTAAAATTTAATCGAGTGATATATAACAACCAAGAAATAGTGTTCAGTAATGACTTTCCCATACTTTCTATAGTAAATCATCTTGCAGTTAATTTTAAAATTATTTACCCAGCAGTCTTCTCTCCTACCTTACATGCGCAACTTTTAATTCAAGTTCCTGAAATAATTTCCTGGCGGCAAGTTTCTTCATAAAATACAAAAATACATGCAGCTCCGGAGGCTGGTTAGTGCGGTTATCTCAGGACGTAATACGGTTATTAGGGGATGAAGTAACCAACCCTTCGCGGAAACTGTGCAAGACAGCGCCCACTAGACGGGGAGGAATTCAGATTAGTGCCAGTGGCGTACGACGAGAATAACAACAAATATGCACTCGATTCTTCAGAGGTGTTTGTTAAGAAAGAAATACAAGAAATAATTTTAGCAAAGTTCTACATCCATTTATCACGGCATTTAGGTGTGGCAGCCTCACATATTGTGTAGTTGTTAGTGGTCATAAGAAAGAATTTGGTGCATTTGGGTTTGAACCTGAGTTGTCAAAAATAGAGTCGGTCATGTTATGCGCTAGCTATTCATCAAATTAAAAATACAAGATATGTTCATAATTGCAAACTGCCTCAAATGATAAAATATGTTTTGGAAAACAATATAGGAAATTCTGCTACAGTTACAATTTGTCATACGACTTTTGAAAGAACAAATTACATCTTATAATATTTATTTAACATTTTTTCTATATCTCTTACAAATAAAGGAAAAGTATTATTCAAAAATATGTAATTTTACTTAGCACGATTTGGAAACCACAATATAGGAAAAAAAATTAAAAACAAAAATGGAAATGTCAATGTGACAGATGATCAGACACAATTTCTGAAATGTTTGTGGCGCCATTTTTAAAGAAATGTATAATAGATATTTATACACCAAGTGAGATACATGAATGTTTATTCACGAGAAGAAAATTTAGCCCCCGAGCCCGAAGGGTAAATAAACATTCGTATCTCACGTGGTTTATACAATATTTTATTCAATTTTAACGAAATTATTTCAAATAGGTATATGAATTATAAATTTATTATGTCATAAAAAAATCAATGTAGTCGTCAGTGGCAAGTTGTCATTGTTTTTATGCATTTTTGACGAAATAATGGCATCAGAGTGATTTAAAATGTGTTGAGTGATTTAAAAAGTTTTAATTCACTTGTGAATAAACAGTTGTTTAATGTCAAAATTGAATAAATATTATTAACTGGACATAATAATGTAATAAGGTAGATAATAATAAAGTACAATTTTTATTTAGCTAATTAAAGAACCAAAACCTATTAAGAAATTTGCAAAAAGTTTGTGAATTATAAAATTTATTGCAAAATTATAATATAAAAAAGCCTATGTGCTGGCCACATCAGATTTTTCCTCAAAGCATGCAGGGAAATATCGTGTATATGTATAAACAACTTGTATAGTGGTTCTACTGTTTACTACTAGCGTATCCTGCTTTCCCTAATTTCCTGGTGTCTACGCCTATGTGCGTATTATCTGGTGTAACCTTGGAAGGGTTATCCTGTCCCTTGAAGTGCATCGGCCTGCAGGGACTCCTTCATTTCCTGGACAGTCATGTAACAGACACCGCTCCACGTCTAACAAACCTTAGCTCCTCACAATGTTCATCATTACCTCGTTACTACACCACACTAGGAGATCTAGTTGTCTGAGACACTAACAGAACAATGAACAACTGCAGGGCGTGATAGAGAAGAGGGAGGGATAACAATATATTGGTCTCGAAAAATGGATTATACAAATTGCTGAAAAACTGAAGGAACTTATATATCCTGTTGGAAATAACGAAAGAATTTTGACAGTTAATTAACGCGTGGTTTGGGAGTTTAGTTTACACCAAACCATTGTCAATATTTAAAAAGAAGCGTCAATAATTCACAAAACCGTGCGAGTACAAGTGGAGAAGACTATAGATGATCAGTTACGTGATCAATAAAATTATTAAAAGACGTAATTATTGGAATAGTTAACTAATCGAATCACCAAATAAATCAGACATTCACCATTCATGTCATGGACCAGTGAAACGTGATAAACAAACTGTGATGATAAGGAAAGATGGCAATTCCCGGGCACGTGCTACTCATATCAGAGCATTTTCAAGGCTATATCCGACTCACACCTAGCACGTAATCCCAAGTGTACTAACGTAATCGAACAAACAAACACGATCATAACTTCATTAGCACACTTGCATTCCAATCATTAATTATTTTTACAATCAACATGATTGATAACCCCGACATATACAAATAGCTAGGTACAATTTAAAAAACAACAACTATTACAAAGGATTAAATCAGAATTGACAATTATTGACATAACATTTGAATTGTATTGACAACAGCACGTAGCAACCAATGAATCATAAGAATCTATCTGTCAAAATTCTTTCGTTATTTCAAACAGGGTATAGAAGATTGTAAGACATTTTTTAAACCAATTTTGCAGTTTTTTTCAATACTTGTTTTTCCAATGGTATATTATCCGCGAATTCCTTTTTCTAATATCCATTTTTACAGAGGTTATTTTGTAACTTAACCTAAACTAAACTAAATAATAATTTCATTGAAAAAATGTATTATTTGAAAAAACTAACTTAGAAAAACAGATTGAAAAAACTAGATTGGAAAAAGTAACTCTCTACCGTTATAGAATTATAATTTTTATTGGAATTGAGAAGAATTATCAGATTTTAAGAACTGAAGATAATAATAATTAGACTTGCTTATAAATACTTGCAAAGAATGCCGATCTTTAAGAAAATTCGAGTAATTGGAAAGTATCATTATGTGACTTGCAAAGAATAATCGTTGTTTAAAATGTCTACAGGACTTGAAAATACTCCTAATAAGAATTATCGGATATATACAAAGAATTATAGAATTAATGGAAATGGAAAGAATTATTATTATTATTATAGATATTACAACGAACTCTTAACGAAAATATCTATTGGAACGGGATATAGAATAAGGTAGGTATAGAAGTATTGAAATAAATTGGAAATAATTATTTGATTTGTAAAGAATAATTCAAATTGCATAAAAGCTTCATCTTTAGAAATGCAAGAATTATCTTCTAATATTTTTGTCTTGCTGGTCAAAAACAATCTATTATCTACCGAAGCAACAGGAAATAAATATTTCACTTCATATAACCCTTATAATAAAACGGAATGTTGTCCATTATAATGATTACGCTATACGTATTCCCTTCTATGTCACATAAAAATATATTACAAAACACAAACCGTGTCCATGAAAGATGCAGTGTGTCCATCTGTAAATTCAACCTTATCCTTGTCTCCTTTATCTGTTTAACAGCCCTTTAGCTAATCCACTCCTCGGATTCTTTATCTCCATTCTGTTGTATAAAAACATGTCGTTTAGCAGGACAGAGCTCCGTCGCCGAGTCTCCGGGAATCTATGATATCGTTTGTATGTTAACCAGCCTCATTGTAATACAATGGCACCGGACAGTAGACGTTGTGAACGAACCATTGCGCTGCTTTCTGATTGGCTATTTATTGCCCAAGACAGAAGAGTGGATTAATCACGGTGACAGAAGGATTACTCTGCGGATTACCACATTAGGAACGCAAAAATTCTTACCATTTTTCGACTATCTATAGGGTCTCTCATTAAGAGTGATAGGATTTTAATTTTAAATAAAACGTCAACGGTTTGACATATCAATTTTTGCTTTATTTGTTATGTTCGGAACAAGATATCGTTCAAATGTCCACCACGGCTTTGTTGACACTGATCACAAGATCGCTCCAATTTGGCAGAATTTGACTAATTTGCAACACTGGCTGCTACAGCTGTGATTTTCTCCGCACTTCGAACATTTCGTTGTCTTCTTGGTGGCTTATTGTCTTAGTAATGTTAACTCAAACTTTATCACAGTGCGTCTTATAGCCTGCGCAGGGTAACGGTGAGGGCGACCCAATTCTGGGGTGAATAAAAAATGTTGAGCACCCACAACTGAGCTCGAACTTTGGTAATATTTTTTTATTATTTCCAACCAGGCGTCATCATAAAACTGCACACTATGCTAAATAATTTGACACCTAGAAGTAAATAAAATATATATCAGAAACCGAGAAATCTTTATTGAAAAAACTATCACTCCTATTGAAAGACCCTATATTATACACTTGATAATGCACCAAAAATTCCGAATATTTAGACAGCCATAACTCGGTTGAATTTGGTCGAAAATGGATGAATCTTCAAGTTCTAACAAGTTTGAAGTTTCCTCTTTAAGGTCATCTAACGCCAGGTTAATTTCATTCCCTGCCACTCTCCTGAGAAAAAATGTTTTTGATGTCAAACTTTGACAACTTGTACCAAGTGCAAAAAATATGTGAATTCCAGCCGCTACCAAAGCGATAAAATTAATTCATTTTCCTGTCGCGAAAAAAATTGAGTACTTTCGTTGATTCGGCGCGAAGTAATGAATTTTTTAAATTGTCTACAAATGTGCACCTTACCTTAAATTGAAGTGCTTTTTTCGTTTAATGTTCTCGTGATCGCTTTAGACTTCAAACTTATCAAAATTTAAGCAGAGTTTTGAAAAACTCACAAAACGCAGAGTAAATTTCAAAAGCCTGTAGCTTCGGATAAAATAATCGTAGGTAATTGAAATTTTCAAAAATTTACCAAAAAATAAATAAATTTTATTGCCATGTTGTTCAATTGGGTCGAAAACATTTCTTGGTACACCATATGTTGTCAAAGTTGGACATTTTTGTGTGAAAAACATTGCTTTTCCTTGGGGGTGCCTGGAGGTGAATTGGATTTGGTATCACATTAATTTGCATATCATTCAAGAGGAAACGTCAGTCTTGTGACAATTCAAAGAATCATTGATATCTGTGCAAAATTAGCCGAGTTGTGACCGAAAAGGCACAAAATGCAATTATTTTTCAAAAATTCATTACCTACTTCGCGCCAAATTATCGAAAGTCCTCAATTTATTCCCCGACAGGAAAATGAATGAACTTTATCGCCTTGGTAGTGGATGGAACACCTCGTACAGGTTGTCAAAGTTTGACATTTTTTGACATCAAGAACTTTTTTCTAAGGAGGATGGTAAGGAGTAAAATGAACTTGGCATCAGATTAACTTACATAACCTTAAAGAGGAAACTTCAATCTTGTCAGAACTCGAAGGTTTATCCATTTTCAAGCCAATTCAACCGAGTGGTGCGTTTTTTTGTCGAGTGTCTGGTATGCTTGTACATAAATTTAAAAAAAAAATCTGACGTGGCCATCACACAACCTTCCGCCATATCTAGACTTTAAACAGAAATGTATACGTACAATCCGGTGTCCATTTAAAATATACAAATAAAAATCTAAAATATTTAAACACATAAATTAGTATCACCTGAATCAAAAGATTCATTCACACGAAAACTCTTCTGTGTTGAAGCAATCCTCCGTTCAGTTACTACATTTAATAGCTTACTTATGACTTATATAGCGCTAGTATGTCAACTTGTCACCCGTCTCATCTGTCAATATTTTTTATGCAGAAACAAAAATCAACCGAACATGGATTTCAAGATTTCAACGTTTTATTTGATAAATTTATTTTTTAAATTTTACTGCAGTTCTTTAATGCTACCAGATAAAGACAATTTTTTTATAACGTAAATTGCAAATAACTTTTCCTCTTATTCTTATTACAAATAAATACTATATTTGTCCAAATTTATAGAAATTTTTGACACTTAATCTTTTCAATCTTCAAAAAGTATCACTTCCGGTGAAGATATTTGTACCAAAATCTAATGAGCTCTTCCTATTCGTATACAATTGTAAAATACCAAATATCAAAATTTTTGGATAATTAGTATTTGAGTTAGGCAACATCCGGCATCGGCCCGGACCACACACATACACACACACGCGCACACACACACACACACACACACACACACACACACACACACACACACACACACACACACACACACACACACACACACACACACACACACACACACACACACACACACACACACACACACACACACACACACACACACACACACACACACACACACACACACACACACACACACACACACACACACACACACACACACACACACACACACACACACACACACACACACACACACACACACACACACACACACACACACACACACACACACACACACACACACACACACACACACACACACACACACACACACACACACACACACACACACACACACACACACACACACACACACACACACACACACACACACACACACACACACACACACACACACACACACACACACACACACACACACACACACACACACACACACACACACACACACACACACACACACACACACACACACACACACACATACATACAGACATCATCGGGAAACTATCAAAAATGAGTTGTAAGGACCCTAATTCGTGCTCATCCACTAAAAACTCACTACCCGATTTTTTGCATGATTCCAATATCTTCCTTTACAGGTAAGCGGAAGGTAAAAACAAAGA
This sequence comes from Agonum fuliginosum, assembly GCA_947534325.1. Classification (NCBI taxonomy): domain Eukaryota; kingdom Metazoa; phylum Arthropoda; class Insecta; order Coleoptera; family Carabidae; genus Agonum; species Agonum fuliginosum. The sequence goes on along the minus strand of OX384033.1, from coordinate 39,336,694 downwards.
CACAATACTGAATATTGTAGTCTCATATTTAGTTTTCAATTACAAAGCTCAATTTGAGCAATAAAGGTACTTCATTTTTTGGTAATGGAGGTAAATGTGGTGGACAATGTCCTCTTGCGCGGCATAACGGCCGATGATTTAATTCCTCGCGATAATTCACGCTGATGGGAAAACATTTTAAATTGCATGATATAGAATATAAAAGGGCATTTTTCAAAATCACTTCGATTACCGTGAACGCATGCTCTGTATCGAAATTTCAATTTCCATTGAATGTTAAATGGCGTAAGTGGTTTTCAATATTCCAAAATGTAATTAACTTCAGCAATATTCACCGGAGCCGAGGTGAGTGCAGCGATGACATGAAAGCGGCTAAAAACATCAAATAAATTCAACCGCGAGAAGATATATTCAGCCAACCAAATCAAAACAACGCTCAATGTGTTTTCATATGGGATTTAATCCTTCATCATTGCACATTATTACACGATATTTTTACCTCTCGCCTCATATTCTATAAGAGAGGTATTGTAATGGGTCAAAAATTTCGAGTATGAGTTTTTGATGGATAAGCACGTTTTAGGGTCTCTAGAATACGAATTTAATATTTTCACGATGATGTCTGTGTGTGTGTGTGTGCGTATGTATGTATGGACGTATGGACGTATGTGACGATTTTTCGTCCACGATAACTTAAAAAGTATCAAGCCTTTAATAACCAAATTTCATATTTAGGGTTTTAATAAGTATCTTAACACCGGATAAGATTTTGGTAGAAATCCGCAAACCGGAAGTAGTACTTTTTAAAACTTTGTATAGTTTTTCTTAAATATATTGGTACATTATATTTATTTATTACAAATTTTGCAATTAAAAATAAATGAAAATATAATTATCTATGGGTACAGTTAATTTTAAATACAATTTGCTGAATCTGATAGTATTTAACAATAAAATAAAGTACAATTAATATTCTATTTTTTTGAAATCCAGTATCTTGTTGTCCATGATATGAAATTTGTTTCTACATAAAATTTGAATGATTATGACAGTGACAGTACAGTTGACATCTTTTGCTTGCATCTTGGTTTACATTATCGTTTACATATTACGTGAACATAAAACTATTAAAATGTAAGTAAAACTATTTATTAGATTAGTAGAATAAGCAGAATTTGGCGAGAGGTCGTGTGCTGGCCACAGCAAATTTTTTTACATTCGTAACTAACGCATTTTAAGTTAAATAAACTTGTCAACACAATCAGGGGAACACTTGAAATGAGGGGAAATTTCACCCATTTTCAAATCGTCATAACTCGGCGTATTTTCAGTCGATCTTCGAAGGTGAAAAACTTTGAATTGTCTACTTTAAAGTCACCCCTTCCGCCCCTCTCCAGCAACCCTGTGAAAAAATGCTTTTAAATCGAAAAAATATCCAAGTTTGACGATGTGTATGGAGTTGAAATTTTTTTTTCAACTTGATTCACCAAAAGAGCACTAAAATTTGTTCAATTTTCTGTGCAGGACTCAAAGAACGAAGTTTCTATACGTTTCTAGAGAATATATTTTTTCAAAAAAATTCAGAGTTAGAAGTAAAAAAACCACAAAATTGCACTTTTTTCAAACATCCATAACTTGGTGCCAAATCGTCGTAGAAGCTTCGTTTTTACTTCCTTGTACGAAGTAAGGAAGTATTGTAATCGCGAAAAATTTCGGTTCTCAGATTTTGACGGAAATATCCGTTTTGACCTTTTCTGAATCCATTATGACTAGTTTCGTCGTGACGTCTGTACGTACGTGCGTACGTGCGTACGTGCGTACGTGCGTACGGACGTATGTGTGTCGCATAACTCAAATACGGTTAGACGTAGAAAGCTGAAATTTTGTATTTAGGACTGTTATAGCATCTAGTTGTGCACCTCCTATTTTTGGTTTCAATCTACAAACCGGAAGTAGTAAATTTAAAAAAAAAATTGATAAATAATTAATTTTAGGCAATTTTTTTTATTTTAAATGAAAGATTATGTGATTATTATCTACAATCGGTATTTTATAAATTTTTCTGTATCTTCTATCATTTAAGAATAATTAAAGTATATACCTACTTATAATTTAATATTTCGGTATCTTGTAGTCCATGATCGATTAACATTTGTTACTAGGTAAAATTTAAATGATTATGACATGACAGTGACAGTAGCAGTGACAATAGTAAAATATCGTTTATATCTTCTTCTGCAGTTTAAATAAAATGACTAAAATATATTTGTGAGTATATACTAGTATAATAAGTTAAAGAATTTTTTATATTATTCTACATTTTAGTTATTAAGAAAATTATGAACATACAAGGCGTACAAGGAAGTCATGTGGTGTCCACGTCAGATTTTTTGATTTCTGCACAGGGAATTAAATTAATTTTAGTGCCCGTTTGGTAGATCGAGTCGACAAATTTTTTTCAACTCCGTACACATCGCTAAAGTTGGACGTTTTTTGTCCCAAAAACGTATTTCTTTTTGTTTGGGGGTTGAAGAGTTCGAACAGAGATAATCCTAATCATCTGAGTTTACCCCCTTAAAGTAGAGCCAAAATAGGTTTGTTTCCTGAAAAAAACCTCGAAATGCACTTTTTTTCAAACACTCATAACTTTGTGTAAAATCAACGTAGGAACTTTGTTCTTTGAGTCCTGCACAGGGAATTAAACAAATTTTAGTGCCCTTTTGGTGAATCAACTCCGTACACATAGTCAAAGTTGGATATTTTTTCGATTTAAAAGCATTTTTTCACAGGGGTGCTGGAGGAGGCGGAAGAGGTGACATAAAAGTTCGCATGCATGACTTTAAAGTTTTTCGCTCTCGAAGATTCATCGAAATCGACAGAAAATGCGTCGAGTTATGGCGATTTAAAAATGGGTGAAATTTCACCTCATTTTAAGTGTTCCTCTAATAATTGTGTTGACGAGTTTAGTTCACATGAAATAAAATTATTTTACTTGGCAAAAATTTTAAACAGTTCAATAGGTATTCTAGTTATAAAAATTACAACATTATAGAAATTACGAAGAACTGCAAATAGAACTAAAAATTTAAAAATTACAGAATTTTACATTCATTCACTGAGAAACATAAACGAAAATATTTATACGAATTTGTGTTCTTAATATAGTTTATTATTTACAATGTTGATAATAGAAATAAATTAAATAATTTCGTTAGAGGGTCTTCCCGGGTCTCATTTCGCGATTGGTGGTCATCTCCTCCCCCAGTTTACGACAGTGGCTGGTGAAATTTACGATAGTTCTAGCACCCCAACTGATCCATCCTCAATTTGTTTTATCATTAAATTTTAAGAGTTAATTTTCCTTCGCTTATAAGCCAAGTCTTAACTTTTATGTGTAGTAAAACTAAGTGATCTCCACACTGGCGGTGGCTCTAACTGCCACACGATCTTAGTGGTTGTAAAATAGTTATAGACGGCCATGCGCAGGCGCATACCATGCTCGAAGATCAATTAGAGGATGCCTAATTGCTTAATTAATCATTGTTACCAACAGGGTAAACAATCAAGGCTTTACAGCTGGAATTAATTGTCGACATACGAAAAATGCAAATTTGAACTCAAAGCTTAAACTCAGTTGACAGTATAAAATCCTTTTATTCTTTGATAATCCAGGAAAGTACGACTTATATTTCTTCACAATTTTAATACAGTTCGCTTGATCTTCTGTACCTACTAAACTTAATTTTTCTTAAGTATTTCATCACAATGTTTTAACTGCTGTCGGTTGTTGGTTGTTTGAAAAATTATTAACTTTAAAAATGTAAAACTAATATTTCAAATATAGAATTCTTTAAAAGTGAAGTGTATTTAATGGATATTTTAAAGGTATGGGCTGCAAAATTTAACTTTAAAGACAAAGACCGCAAAATATAATTTTTAGGTTTAACAAGACTGCACAAAATAAAAATATTACTGTCATTTGACATACTAGTACACTAGTAGTTTATGTTTGTAAAGTTACTATTTCTTATAGACCTGAATCCTGGAAAAGAAGAAGTTTCAAGATTCGGAATTTTAAAAATAAAATCTTAGTTTTTGAATTCTTCTTTTGCAAGACTCTTTAATGATTCAATTTAGCGGCATCGCAGTTTAACTGGTAATTCTCACTTTTCTTTTCCAGGATTCAGAATCTTGGTAGAACTTCAAAGAATCCTCGTACGAACAGAGTTTAAGAATCCTAGAATGCACTGAAATAATTCTTTTCATTCTGAGGATCCAAGATTGTCTAATTTGTTAAAATTCTATAACAGTTCTCAAATTATTTATAATCTATAAAAAACTATGAGAATTTAGGAATTCTTGTAAATTCCTATAATTTTAAGAGAGTCCGGGAATTTTTTTTCAGGTACCCACGTTGACAGCCTATGTTTTATGAGCACATGTTGTCTGTATTTATCTAATTACCATGTTTCGCTCCATTCTTGTTCAATAAATACTTGTTTTAAATAAATATTTGATTAGAATTATATATCGTATTTGGTATCTAATTTAAATAAGGATAATGAACGTAAAAAAGTTAATTTAATAATAATTTTTTTACTGTTTTATAAGACTGCAGAAATAAGTATCTACTGTAAAATCTTCTTGAATATTATCTTGCACCTTTTCACACCTATCATAGCTGCGTAAAGCGCTCGCACCCTATCTGTTCGGGTCGTATAAAGCGATCTTCATTTGTCTGGCCGCCATTTACGTCAATCACATCAACTCTCTTCAGTTCCAATCCGTTCATTTGTAATTCCGATCAGCCATCGCCCTTCAGCTCGTCTGATCAGTCGGAGAAAAAACGCAGCCGAATCTAATTCTTGCGATTTTCTAACTCGCCAAACACGCAGACTTCATATAACATTCTTCTGCGGTTTAATTGAAAACATATCAGAAATTAATGCAATAATGGCCGGGAGGTATGTCAGAAATGCATTTGATTACTGCGCAGTGCAGGGACGCACTAGGGGGAGCGATAGGGGAGCTAGGTGCGTTCTTGTGCATATGTTATTGTTTGCATTAGTTCCGAGAGAATTCACAAGAATTTTGGTAACTCTGCAAAGACGATACTTCAATGTTTAAACTTTTCCAATAATCCGTTTCTTGACATTTTTTATTGCACACAATTGTTCGTAGTGTAATTACAGACTCGTTCTGCACAATTCAATGAACTCCTTCGGGCATTATATTGATCATAGAGTTTGTATGATACGAAAAACTTGTACGGAATACTAATCGTTTCGGAAAGAATACAGATTTGAACAAAAAATTTAGGGCTTTAATAAATTATTAGAATCGTGAACAATTTATACAATATACCTGCACAAAATTAATAGTTTGGGTATCCAGGACAAAAAGTAAAACATTAAGGTACAAGCAAGTTGTTTACGGCCGAGGCGTTTAGCCGAGGTCGAAATTACTTGTCAACACCTTAAGAAAAAAATCCTGCACAAATATTTCGGACTTCTGTATGTGTAAAAAAATAAAATATGTCCTGGGCTCTCTTAGAATTATAGAAAAAAGGAATTCCTAAATTCTCATAGTTTTTTAGAGATTATAAATAATTTGAGAACTGTTACAAAATTTTAACAAATTAGACAATCTTGGATCCTCAGAATGAAAAGAATTTCAGTGCATTCTAGGATTTTTGAGCTCTGTTCGCACGAGGATTCTTTGAAGATTCTACCAAGATTCTGAACCCTGGAAAAAAAAAAGTTTTCTTCTTTCTAGTGAGAATTACCAGTTAAATAGCGGTGCCGATAAATTAAATCTTCAATGAGTCTTGGAAAAGAAGAATAATTTATAATTTTTTAATGTATTTTTATGTATTATGTTTCTATATTTTGTCTTAAACCATTTAGTCTCACCTGAATATGAGTAGTAATACTGGTAGTAATTTTCATTAAATAAAAATAATGAACATTGTGGACAAGACTACTGGATTTTTCACTTACTCCTTTCTTTTCCTAATTACAATTTTCCACAATTGGGTGCACACCTATTTCAAAATTTATAATCTGTTGATTGCTTCAAAACCACGATTATTTTTAAAGTTTTAGAATCTTGAAACTTATTTTTTTCCAGGATTCAGAATATTCAAAAAAACCTCGTGAGAACAGGACTTCAAAAATTATAGAAATTTCGAAAAATTGCCAGATTTGCTGCAATAAATTAAACTATTTGATGTGGTTGAGTAACTTTGTGGTTGAACGTTTGTTCCGGTGTTTTAGCAAAGAATTGGGTCAGTTAGAGAACGTTTCTTATTCTTCATTAGAGTGTAATACTTTAACGATTCCCTTAAAAAACAGTGCACCATTTCGGCAATTTCCTCAAAGTTACTCGGTCAATTGCCTCTTGGTATAAATCTTAATTCCGCGGAATGGCAAATTTATACCCGTTGCCATAAGTACCTGCGTCATATTTCTTTGAAATACTGGAAATTAATGTAATTACTCAGCGGCAGCGCAAGGCGTAAATTCACGAAAACAACAACGGGATATAAATCAGTCGCGAGGGCGCAGGGCTGCGTTCTAAACTGCGACTAACTGCGTGTATGTGAGGGCCATTTCAATTGCTACCCTTATCGTTATTGAGTTTGACCGGACGTAGGGATCGCCCGAGGGGTGAAAGTGCATCTACAACCCCTACTTGGACAGAGAACTCCCTTCGATGACCAGGAGTACGTTCAGAAACAAATTTACTTGAATCCAAGAGCGTTTGTCCTACATTGTGCGTAGAGTGAGCTCTATAGAATAGTATTTCTGAACGATTTTGACAAGAAGCAAGAGCAAAAGTTAAATTCGTAAATTGTCATCTAACTATTTTGAAATAAAAATGCTTTAAAAGGGATAAATTAATTAAATTCGGTATTAAATAATACTGAACCTGGAATATACAGTATCTACCTAGTGAAGAATAGTGACAAATTACAAACGATTTGACGTTTGTGAATCACAGGAAATATTTTGTAGGAACTGTGAAGCGTGACATTTATTGAGAACATTTCCTATTCCAACATTGAAATTGAAAATTAAGTCAATTACGTCAAAAAAGCCTCTTTAAAAATTATAATAACCATTGTTTTCAATTAAACATTTATGAATGTAACCTGTGTAGTCAGAAATCAATTTAGCTATAAATCTAGTATGAGTAATTTCTTACGAACAATAAACAAAATCCGATCGATGGTTGGTTACTATTATGAACAATATTTTGTATTTGATGCAAAACACGATATGCTTCTAACAATTTTTAGAAAAAACAAATGCCGATCACTACAGTACACCATTTTAAATATACAACCTAACAATCTAAATATGACTCAAATTAAATTGAACAGTAACAAAAAATGGACAATATTTTAATATAAAAACAAATGCCGATCGCTGGTTCACATTTTATACATTTTTTTTATTTTACAGAACATGATTCAAATAAGATTTTGCTTAAACAAATGACGGCCATAGCAGGAAGCCAATCGTTGGTTTCCGTTGTTTTTAAATTTTTTATTTTATTTTTGATGGTAACCAACCTACAGGATTTTAACTCCCAATTACAGGATGGTAGATGTTATTATAGTGGAATCCAACCACTCGGATCAAGTGGTATTATTGTCGGTTGTGCTGGAAATCGAACTGAGGACCGCTAGCATGCTAGGCCTCGTGCTAGGCGGACCTCTCACCGCTGAGCTAAATGTTTATTTGTAAAAAAAGATGATTTTCAATAAAAAAAAACAATATCCGATCATTGGGCACCATTTTGCATAATCCTGAAGAAATATTTTAATTTTTCCAAAGACAATAATAAAAATAAACTTATGAATAAATCCATTTAATTTAATTCAGCTCATTGCAAACAAATATTAAAATTTTTTGAGTCATATAATAACTTTAGCTACAAATCTGTGAGCAGGTACCATTTCAAAACACGCCTCCCGGTTTCCTGCTGCTCCTATGCGTGGGCTACCCCTGCAGCCCAATACGATTGATTTTACTAGCCTATAACATTGCATTATCCCCTGTCCATCCCCTCTGAAACCGTCGGGCTCTCAACAACGCATTGCACTCTCTGTGGAACTCAGAGGACCTCAACGGACCTCACTGGACCTCAGCGAACCTCAGAGGACCTCAGAGGACTTCACGGATACTGATACTCGCTAACGAAGTGTGCCCAAATTATACTAATTACATTGCTTCATGCGATAATATTCACTGTAAGTAGCTAGCCACCCGTAAACTGGTTGTGGCATTGCGAATTGTGTTGCAATTTGATTAATGAATATTTTTATGGTTTGAACCTGGGTTAAGTTGTGGTTGTTGAATTGTAGAAACCGTAATTTAATTATGGTACAAAGGATTGTCTAGTCCCTGAGATCAACTTTAACTCAACCTTGATTTAAATAAAACCTTTTTTGAGAAGTATCAAAGTAATAACAGACAGATTTTTGAAGATTGTATGAAATTAATTATGTAAAAAAAACTGTAATACTTGCAACAAATAATTATAAGCATTATAAAGAATTATGTGACTTCCCTAGCAAATAATAAAAAAATAGTATATTATATATTGAGGGACTAAAGTGCATGATTTAATCCTGAGGGTGAAGTTTATTTCACGAGCCGAAGGTAAGGGAAATAATCACCTGAGGGATTAAAGATACTTTAGTCCTGTGGTATATACGCTATTTTTTGCACTTCATCCTCAAATGAATGCAAAATAGTTTAAAAGAATACACATTTTGCAATTTTGACAGTAAATTTTATGACAAATATTTATATTGTTACCATAGATACTCTAACAAATAGCACGTATTTACTTGACAACGGGAATAATTAATTCAATTTCTTGACAACGGGATTAAATATGAAAAATAATCCCTTCGGATCAAATTAAGAACCTTAGTCCCTAAAAATAAAGACTAAAGAAGAGTTTTAGTCCCGGAAGTGCAAAAAATATATAAAATTTCAGAAAAATTGCAAAGAATTTCTAGACACTAAACTAACAGTACCTAGTAGAAAAGAATGTTAGGATTTTTAAAGAATTTATTCAAAGAATATGCAAAGAATAATAGAAATTAAAATTTAAATAATAAAAATAATAATATAGGAACTGCAAAGAATTGATGGCATTGCAAAAAATTCCTGTAGGTACTTTATATAAAAATTAAAAAGAACTATAAGATTTGTACAGTATTTAAATCATGGCAGGAATTTCTGGAAATTAAAGGAAATATAGAAAATTACCGACTGTCAAGGAATTAAGAAATTAAGGAAATGCAAGGAACTGAAGGCATCGTAAGGAATTCCCGGAGATTTACGAAATATAGAAAAAAATACCAGACTATCAAGAAATTTAAAAAAAACATTGTAAAGAATTCCCGGAGTTTTCAGGAAACAGAAACTGAAAAAATTACCAACAAATAATTATTAATAAAATTGAACAGAACTATTATAGTTATAGGTAAAAGTATTATAAAAATTCTAAAAAATTGCTCTAAATAATATTGCAAATAATTAAAAGGAAATGCAAAAAATTAACGGATATGACAAATATCTAAACTGTTGCTCAAAATGGAAATATTTCAACAAAAAATGAATTTTCGTTTAGAGATGAATCATCTTCGCTCTTGATTAATTAAGCAGCACAATTACCCCGATTAATTTCAAGAAGTACTGTTTATTTAATAAAGATGTACGACTGTTGTCTACTGTTTGTGCCCTTCACGAGATAATTTCCTATTAAGGGAGAGATAACTAGATTAATAGTTTGAAGGGCTAAAGTTTCTATAAATTGCAATTAAGATTAGAAAGAATTCTGAGCCTTTGTACATAGAATAGTGAAAGAATTCATTTTAAATTGTTACCTCGAAATTATTACGTAATATGAGCTTTGCTGTTTTAATACTTTTAAATTGTTTTTGTAAGTAGATTAAAAATTATACGCGCGCCCCTACATTTAATAAAAACATTTTATATTTAAATTACTCATATTCTCTCACACATGGATTTTATGATTTAATTATATTTTTTACTGTGCGAAAATAACCATAAAAAATCTATTAAAAAATTCATAAGGTTGAAATGCGTAAAATTAACGATGAAAATATAAAATACACTGCTCACATCAACGTTAAATCGTATGAGGTCCATGAAAAAAGTTATGAAAGAATATAAACATGTTTTCGTCGGTTTTCATATTGATTTTCCGGGGTTTGTTGTAATTTTGTTAATTTGAAATCCGGCTCTCGTAAAGAAGCAAAGTTACGTGAACGCCCTTGAAGGGAAGCAGCCCTTAAGCCCGATGAAAATTGGTATTTTATTACTGCTAGTTTTACTTTTAATTAAGTTAATTAATGAAGTAGGAAAAATATTATTAAGAACAGCAATTCGTTTTGAAACAATGGTGGTGTCTCCTAGTATCTGGTGCAGGTATGGTGTCACCCTTATGCCTAAGCCATAGACGTAGCCAGGATTTCAAAACAAAGTAAACAAAATTGTTAAAAATATGTAGGTAATTCCTGGTTTTGAAAAAAAATATGGAACTTACATAAAATTTACAGGACTAAAAATTATTATACAAAGTACTAAATTGGGTACTTTTAATAAGTTAATAGTTGACCAGCGAAAATAATGATTTTTGGTGCTTTTAACTTTGACCCTCTATGTCTCAAAAATATTGCCTTATATTGTACCGTTGTTTTTGATCCTGAAAAATACTGAATCCTTATAACTTAAAAATTAAGTGAGATGTTGAACTACGCTGTACGGCATTGTATTCAGGACATTTAAATTAATTTATAACCAAACTTTTAGATTTTTGAAAATTTTGAAATTTTTGGACCTCCAAAAAATTTACCTCCCTCAATTTCTTAAAACTGGTACAAGACACAGACATGGTTACTTCACCATTGAATTCCTCGCGTCGAATTATAGGGGTGTACAAATTTTCAGCTCAAAATTCGGACTGGTACAATTTTTATGAAGGATTGTCGAAAATTGAGATTTTACCCCTTAGTAAAATCTCGATTTTCAATAATGTGCTATAAAAATTGTACCAGTCGGAATTTTGAGCTGAAAATTTATACACCCCCATAATTCGACGCGAGGAATGCTATGGTGAAACAATCAAGTCCGTGTCTTGTACCAGTTTTGAGATTTCGAGGGTGGAATTATTATGAGAGGGTCGAAAAATTTCAAAAATTTTAAAATTCTGAAAATTTTGTTATAGGTTAATTAAAGTGTCCTGAATACAATGCCGTACACCGTAGTTCAACATCTCACTTAATTTTTGAGTTATAAAGGATTCAGTATTTTTCAGGAAAAATTTAGTTATGAACCAATTAAAGTGTTTTGAATACAGTGCTTCAAACTGCAAAGTTCGATATCTCGTTTAGATTTTATATTATAAAAGTTTGAATCCGCTTTAAAAATATCTTATTCTTGAATTCTTTAAGTGATATTACGTGATATTACATCCTGAGTACAATCAAAAATTACATACTCAATACAAACATCTCAAAAAATTACATGGGACACATAGTTGGGATTACAAAATTACTAACATTGGGATGTTACTAAGGGCGGACATTAGCAATCGCTAGGATCTTCATAGGATGTTAATGAACAAGCAAGTAACAAACCGGAATGTTCACATTCTTGAAATGTATTTTGTCAAGTGGGATCAGTCTGAACTAAAAAAAATCTTTTGTGGCCAGCACACGACCTCTCGCCTAATTCTGCTTATTCTACTAATCTAATAAATAGTTTGACTTGCATTTTAATAGTTTCATGTTCATGTAATATGTAAACCAAGATGTAAGCAAAAGATGTCACCTGTATAGTCACTGTCATAATACAAATTTTGTGTAGTAACAAATTTCATATTATGGACAACAAAATACTGGAATTTCAAAAAAGTAGATTTAAATTGTCCTATAGTTTATAAATGGTACAGAAAATTCTTTATATTTAATGAAACATATATTATCATAAATGCTTTATTTATCGAGATAATTTAAGAAAAATCATATTGCTCTATATGAAAAGTCTTACCTCCGATTTATGAATTGGTAACTAAATACAGTTGGTGTATTGAAAATCGTATTTAAACGTTAGATATAAAATTTGGTATTAAATGTTTGATATTTTTGGAGTTATCGTTTCCGAGAAAATTGTAATATACAAACGAACAAATGCGTACACACAGACATCATCTCAAAAATATGTAATTCGTATTATAGAGACCCTAAAACGTGTTTATCCACCAAAAACACACACACACGAAAATTTAGACCCATCATAATACCTCTCTTATAGAAAATGAGGCGAGAGGTAAAAACTGAACTCAAGTGTTAAAATAGATTTCTTGCGAAATAGATTTCTCAGTTAATGAACCCGCCATCTCAATCCCTCCTCCTGCTCTGAGTGCATCTTGTTCTCGGGCAGTGTTTGCTCACTGCATTGGATTTTCCAGATTTCTGGTGATTTTTAAGTAAAGCAAACGTTCGACGAATCTTCGTTGATCAAATGATTTTACTTCTTTCTGTAGAAGTCTCGGCTGTTCGATGTTCGCGCTTTCCGCTACAATCAAGCTGAGTAAACATTATCTCAAGTCGGGAGTCGGCAATCGATGAGGGAGAAAAATAACCGTTTACCAGCAGAGAAGAGCGAGAGACGTTGGTGGATTTATTAATAAGATGTATATGGGATTGATTCGTCTGTAGATTAGTCTGGATTTTTTATCAATAAAACTTTTTGTATTATGGTTTTTATCAAAATTTGGCAGCTGTCATTTTAATTATTTTATTTTACGAAATAAATTACGTATGCAGTAAAGTGCAACAAAAAATTTTCCCATAATGTTCTAGTCCAATTATGGCAATTATTAATGATTACCTACTAATAGTCCTTCATTCTCATTTAATGTGGGACTCTCAAAGAATTCCAAGACTTAAAAAATGAAAAGCATTATTACAAAAATGTAATTACGCTAATAAATACTGCATAACTACTATTTTTTAACTTTTTACCTCTCGTTTACCTGTAAGACAAGTATTGGAACCATGCAAAAAATCGAATATTGACTGAGTGAGCACGAATTAGGTTCCTTACAACTTTTTTGATAGTTTCACGATGATGTTTGTATGTATGTATGTATGTATGTATGTATGTATGTATGTATATATGTCTGTATGTGTGTATATGTGTGTTGGTGTGTGTGTATGTGTATGAATATGGTCAAGGCCGGGGTGTAGGTCGGATAACCCAAATACGAATTACCGAAAAATTTGGATATTTGGTATTTTACATTTGAATATAAATTGGAAGATCTAATTAGATTTTGGTACAAATATCTTCATCGGAAGTGATATTTTTTGAAGATTGAAAAAGTTAATTGTCAAAAATTTCTAAAAAAGATAAATATAGTGTGTTTATTTGTAATAAGAATAAGAGGAAAAGTTATTTGCAACTTTTGTTACAGAAAAATGTCTGTATCTGGTAGCATTAAAGAACTGCAGTAAAATTTAAAAAATAAATTTATCAAATAAAACGTTGAAAACTTGTAATCCATGGTCGGTTGATTTTTGTTGCTGCATAAAAATTATTGACAGGTGAGACGGGTGACACGTTGACATACTAACGCCATATAAGTCATAAGTAAGATATTAAATGAATTGAACGGGGGATGGCTTCAACACAGAAGAGTTTTCCTGTGAACGAATCTTTTGATTCAGGTGATGCAAAATTTCTGTGTTTGAATATTTTAGATTTTTATTTGTATATTTTAAATTGGCACCGGAGTGTACATATACATTTATGTTTATAAGTCTAGATAGGGAGGTTATGTGTTGGCCACATCAGATTTTTTGTATATACTACACTCCCTTAAATTTTGCTACTCAGTTTGTTTTCATGAGTAACTCCCATGTAAACTCTCGTAAAACAAATCCCACCCGTAACTTCAACACGTAACAAATTCAACCCTTTCCCACCCCACCTCGGCTGTCATATCCACCTCCAAACTTTCCATAGCAACGCACTCAATTTATTAATAGACCCTTCACCCCTCCTAAATCCCCCCCTGCCCTGATATGCAAATCTGTGCATCGAATGCATGGCCACCACGATCAATCACCCGCCAGTGCATCTGACAAGAGAAGAACGTTATACTTGTACTTCGCACTTCACAGTTTTCAGCGCGTTATTTATGAAATTTATGAAAATGGCGGATTGCGACTGTAATTATGCAAAATGGCCGAGAGGATGTCTGTCCGAGATGTATTTAGTGGAGAGTAGCTTTGGAGCTTTATTTGTGCTTTAAAGCTAAAATAAATTATTTGATTATGGTTACCTACGTACTTTACTTATTAATTTGTTAGTCCTGGAGTTTATTATTTTGTTTTTTTTGATAAGGATCTACACTTCACGATTCTGGCTATATAGCTCAAAATAAAAATCTGAAATTTGCCATAAGTAATTACGAAGCATTATTTGATCGAAAAATTCTACAATACATTGTGGCGACAACAATTAAAGAAAATAAGAATTAATTTATGCATTTTAATATTACAAATTATGGCCTTATTATTGCATATTTATTAATTTTGTTTTAAATAGTCGATTCCTTGCATTGTTCGTGAGAGTGCCAAGAAAATTACATATCTGACGGAAAAAATAGTAAAAAATCGGTCTAATTGACTATTTTTACAAATTTATTACTAAAATACCAATTAAGTATTTCAAAAAAATAATTTCTTAGCTCTAGAGTCATCTTTTAACTATATATAAAATATGAACAGTGTAGGTATACTAACAAGAGCTCACTTTGTAATATAGCAAGCTCCCTTTTTCACTATTCTTTTAGCACAAGTGTAGCGCCTGAAAGATACTTATGTTTCACAACATGTGAACAAACCTTATGTAGACTCAAAAATTGTTTCAGACTCGGCAAAGTGTAGTAGATCTTAGTGGACACTTACCTGGAACAAAAAAAATTAATATTATATGTTCCACACATAAAAATTACATTGCATGATACAAACTTTAACCTTCTGTATCTCGAAAACTAAACAAGATATCGAATGTTTCGACTCCCCAAAATTTTTCCACTCCAAAAATCTCAAAACTGGAACAAGACACGGACTTGATTGTTTCACCATTGAATTCCTCGCGTCGAATTATGACGATGTACGAATTTTCAGCTCAAAATTCCGACTGGTACAATTTTTATAGCACATTATCGAAAATCGAGATTTTACTAATGGGTAAAACCTCGATTTTCGACAATCCTTCATAAAAATTGTACCAGGCCGAATTTTGAGCTGAAAATTTGTACACCCCCATAATTCGACGCGAGGAATTCAATGGTGAAACAATCAAGTCCGTGCCTTGTTCCAGTTTTAAGATTTCTGAGGTGGAAAAATTTTCAGGAGTCGAAAAATTTCAAAATTTTCAAAATTCTGAAAATTTGGTTATTAGCTAATTAGTTTTTGAGATATTGAGGGTTAAAGCAAAATGTGTAAAATATAAAAATGACATGAAATATATTTGTATTTTAATATTTTGTACCCATTTTGGGTGTACAGTAACAGCAAAATTAATTAATAATTATTTTTTGTTTCAGTTGTTGAAGAAATAATGCATCAAAATCCTTCCATTTAAAACGTGGTGAAACGTAAGTCTATCTTATATTTTATAACTCACAGATACTCATAAAATATCTGTCAGTTAAGTAAATAATTACTACCTACAGAATAACACAGTGATCTGTAAACCAATTATACCTAAAACCCCGATTAAAGAGAAAACAAAATAATATTTATACATTTCAATATCAAAACGTTGCAAAACGAACCTTGCAAAACTCGTCCAAAATCTGCCACCACAGCAAGCTGCAAATACGCTTCGTCCATGATTTCCTCAATTCACAAACACTTGAATCACGTCACTACATAACCACCAATGTGTCACTCACTACTTCACTGTCAGATGTCAACTAAACAAAGTCAAAGTTGTTGATTGTTGACAGATAAACAACAACACATCATCTTGGCAATGGCCGCCAGTCCTTGATCGGTAGTAACAAATGCTGCCGTTGCCGGCGCACCGAGACGGACAAACAAATAGCGGCTAATTGTTGTAATTAATAAAAACGTGTATAGTTTGACCGAGACGCGGTGACACTGCTATAGCCTGCCCAGCGCGGGTGGCGAGTTAGTGACAACAGCAGATTTTAATTTATAAAAAAATTGTTTTGATCTGTATATCTACCTACCTTTCATAAAAAATAAATAATTTACTATAAATTAATGTACTTACAAATATTTATGATATTTTCTCCCTTTTGGAGATCTAACATTATTTCGCCCTTGTATCTCACCCCGTGTCTTTTATCTTCACCCCGCCACACACACAGTCGTCAAGAATACGAAGAAGCAGACATAACAGTTGAAGAAGTCGCAAGAATCGAATAGAACCGTGAGTTAAGTTATTACGTCATATGACGGGCCAAATTAATCAGAAAATATATCACCGGAGAAATAGGGGAGACGGAATCAAGTTCTGAGCGGTTGGGGATGAAACCATCACAAGAAGTGCTTGCTTGCTTCTTGATTCATTTTGTGTGCGGTTACCAGCCGTCAACGCACACATGGTTGTCAGTGAAGATTACACCACATGAGAGATTTTTGATAAATTAAATTATTGCAATATTCGAACCACAGTTTTGTACATGTAACAACCTTATACAGGTTGGTGGAGGTGAAATGCGAACATAGGGAAATATATGACAATGGAGTTATCATGCTAGGCATCTTGATATACGTGGAATAAGTACTGTCAATGTCAAAGTACCTGTCATATTATTGAAATTTTTATTTTCATTAAAATATTTTCTTTGCATAATACTGTATGTGTACGAGCAGAACGAGAAAGTTTGCATGTGCTTTTAGATTTTATTATTATTTCTGTTATTGATTACTCTTTTTGCCACACAAATTCACATTACTTCGTTTTGTGACACTACTACAAAATATATCAAGATACCTGGCATGAAAGTTCGATTGTCATGTATGTTCTCTATGTTCGCATTTCACCTCCACCAACCTGTATATATAGGATGTCTCTGAAATAAGTGTACATGGCTTAACCATAGTTTTCTAGGTCCAAAATAAGACGATTTAACCTAATTCTAAAAATATCAAACATTTAAATACCAAATTTTATATCTAAGGTTTAAATACGATTTTCAATAGACCAAATTGTATTTTGGTATCAATTCATAAACAGGAAGTAAGACTTCTTATATAGTAATATGATTTTTCTTAAATTATCTCGATAAATAAAGAATTTATTATAATATATGTTTCATTATATAACATATCATTTTTTTAAATAATTTTCTGTACCATTTATAAACTAGAGGACAATTTAAATCTACTTTTTTGAAATTCCAGTATCTTGTTGTCTATGATCATATGAAATTTATTTCTACACAAAATTTCAGTGATTATGACAGTGACAATACAGTTGACATCTTTTACTTGCATCTTGGTTTATATTATGGTGTACATAACATGAACATGAAACTATTAAAATGTAAGTAAAACTATTTATTAGATTAGTAGAATTAGCAGAATTAGGCAAGAGGTCGTGTGCTGGCCACAGCAGATTTTTTAACATGTTATTCAAATTATGCCAACTTAATAGTTCGGGAAAAAATATAAATTTACTTAAATGTTGCTGAACAAAGCATAAAATTAAAGCCTTTACGAATGCAAGTTATTAAAATAGTCGAGGAAGTACTGTAGCAAATTTTTTTAAATTGGTCTTCAGAACAAACTTTATATAAACAACTATCCCCCCTCCCACTTCCGGCGTGTAAGCTCCGTCGGAAGTCGACACCTAACCGGAAGTGTCGTGTAAAATTCCAGCAGCGACTTTGTAAAACAAAATAGACTTGGTATTGGTATTGGTTCGCTCGTGTGTTCGCATCAAGTGAGCGGAGCGCTGAAGAAGACGAAGCCTCGCTTTGCTTGCCGAGGAACGTTCGATGGATTTCACACGCCGACTAATTTCATTCTTGTTATCCGGAGACTCAGACACGAACTGAAGCTTAAGAAGTGGAGAATATTAGGAGCGGAAGGGTGGCGTACCTTGTAATTTATGTCGAAAATACTTTGTGTTAGAGATAATGTAGTCTAATATGTATAAAAAACTTATTGTGTTATGGTTTTGGCCAAAAACTTTCCTCGTGTGAATAGGGCATTAAGTATAAAAAAAATATAAAAACGTAGAAATCAGAATAAATTTATAAAGCAAAAAATTAGAATACCTAGGTATAGGAATTATAACAAACTACAGTTTTTGAAAATAATTGCAGGAATAATAAAAATTGTAACTTAAACCTAAACATCAAAAATTTAATGGACAATTATAGCAATTATAACCTGAGTACAGATATATAAGTAGTATAATATGTTTAATAAAGGAAGAAATCGAGTACTTTGCAACCTAGAAACAAAATGAAATAATTTTTTCCTGTTGATAGCGAATATTCTATAAAAAATAATTCGATTAAACAAGGAGACAAAAAATTTACTTGAAGGTAAACCACCGCATCCCATCCCCTAATAACCCAGCTAATTTGCCTGCAAACAAATTACCCCTCCCCCATATCCGTCATATTTAAACCACCCTAAAAATCTTCTCAGAAATCACAGCTCAACCTTCAAGCTTCTTAAGGGCGTCTCGTCATGATGGATGACTGACACCCTTAATATCCCCTCCCTGCCCCAGTGGCGTCCGTCAAGGGGCACGGGAGACAAATCGCGCGCGTCACACAAACAGACGGATTATTACCTCCCGTCCGAGACTGGATCTGGGGTTTTTGTTTATAGATGAGTGGTAAGATTGCGCAGGAATTATTAATGTCTGATAAATATTTACTTCCAAGCAATGATGAAGATGAAACGACAATTAGGGGGATGGATATTTATTATGGTGGTGGGACTGACGCGACAGGTACGGGAATGAGAAAAGAATTGAGATTTCGGGAACCGAATTTTGGTTTTCGTTTAAATTTGTGTACATTAAATTATGGATATTGTAACCCAGAAAATTAGATTTAAAAATCTGATGTGGTCGGCACATAACCTCTCGCCTAATTCCACTTAATCTGCTAATCTAATTACTAGAGTGCGGATTATATGCAGGCAAATATGATTAAAATATGCGTGCAATATGCATTGAAATAAGGCCAAATATGCTCAATATATGCACAAAATGAAACAAATATGCAATATTTCACAAATATATGCATGCATATGCAGATGTGCAACATAATTTTATTCATTTTTACTAATAATTTATTTTTCTAAATCAGACAAATACTAAATTTTGTCAACAATTCACAGGAATATCATATAAAATAAACAAAACAACGTATAATTTCTAGAATACGACTTGTGTGCCTACCTTTAAAATAAAAAATCTGACGTGGCCATCACACAACCTTCCGCCATATCTAGACTTTAAATAGAAATGTATACGTACAATCCGGTGCCCATTTAAAATATACAAATAAAAATCTAAAATATTTAAACACAGAAATTAGTATCACCTGAATCAAAAGATTCATTCACACGAAAACTCTTCTGTGTTGAAGCAATCCTACGTTCAGTTAGGAACTACATTTAATAGCTTAATTATGACTTATATAGCGCTAGTATGCCAACTTGTCACCCGTCTCATCTGTCAATATTTTTTATACAAAAACAAAAATCAACGGAACATGGATTACAAGATTTCAATGTTTTATTTGATAAATTTATTACCTCTCGCCTCATATTCTATAAGAGAGGTATTGTAATGGGTCAAAATTTTCGAGTATGAGGTTTTGGTGGATAAGCACGTTTCAGGGTCTCTAGAATACGAATTTACTATTTTCACGATGATGTCTGTGTGTGTGTGCGTGTGTGTGTGTGTGTGTGTGCGTTTGTATGAACCGACGATTTTTCGTCCACGATAACTTAAAAAGTATCAAACCGTTTATAACCAAATTTCATATTTAAGGTTTTAATAAGTATCTTAACACCGGATAAGATTTTGGTAGAAATCCGCAAACCGGAAGTAGTACTTTTAGAAGTTTGGAAAAGTTTTCCTTAAATATATTGGTACATTATTTATTTATGACAATTTTTGCAATTAAAAATAAAAGAAATTGTAATTATCTATGTGTACAGTTAATTATAAATACAAATTGCTGAATCTGGAAGTATTTAACAATAAAATAAAGTACAATTAATATTCTATTTTTTTGAAATTCTAGTATCTTGTTGTCCATGATATAAAATTTGTTTCTACATAAAATTTGAATTATTATGACAGTGACAGTACAGTTGACATCTTTTGCTTGCATATTGGTTTACATTATCGTTTACATATTACATGAACATGAAACTATTAAAATGTAAGTAAAACTATTTATTAGATTAGTAGAATAAGCAGAATTAGGCGAGAGGTCGTGTGGTGGCCACAGCAGATTTTTTTTTAAATTTTACTGCAGTTCTTTAATGCTACCAGATAAAGACAATTTTTTTATAACGTGGATTGCAAATAACTTTTCCTCTTATTCTTATTACAAATAAATACTATATTTATCAAAATTTATAGAAATTTTTTACACTTAATCTTTTCAATCTTCAAAAAATATCACTTCCGGTGAAGATATTTGTACCAAAATCTAATGAGCTCTTCCTATTCGTATACAATTGTAAAATACCAAATATCAAAATTTTTGGGTAATTCGTATTTGAGTTATCCAACAGACGGCATAGGCCCGGACCACACACATACACACACACACACACACACACACACACACACACACACACACACACACACACACACACACACACACACACACACACACACACACACACGCACACACACATACATACAGACATCATCGGGAAACTATCAAAAATGATTTGTAAGGACCCTAATTCGTACTCATCCACTAAAAACTCACTACCCGATTTTTTGCATGATTCCAATACCTTCCTTTACAGGTAAGCGGAAGGTAAAAATGTAAAAACTAATGTAGGTGGTATAAATTTTTAGCGATTATAAATTTTATACATATAAATAAAATTTAAAACTAGAAATTTTGGGTTAAAAGGTACAAAATATGCAGTTATAGGTTTGCATTTTTAATAAATATATGTAAAAAATATGCAAAAAACTTATACCATAGTTTGATCTATTGAAATACTAACATTTGTAAAAACAATCCTAATATGCACAATAACACAATATCTGCAAATGCATATAATCCGCACTCTACTAATTACAGACGGCACATAACGCACTTGGCTATTCGCTCCATCATTACAGATACATATTTGGCCATGTGTGCGAATTAGCAAAATAAATTTTTTGATATTTCTGGGAAATATTAAAAACGTTTCCCTCGGAAACAAATGTTCCAACAACAGTCCGCCAACTAAAAACTAACATTTTCAGTGTCCCGAACTTTCGCGCGCAAAAAATTAGAACAAATCCGCTGTCATTTTTGATCACCAACTTCCTGAAAGCACTGAAAAAATTCCTCGCATGAATTTTTCTCTCCAATAACAAATGACGGAAAAACATAAGTCGGGACAAAAACCACATATTCAATCGGCATAATATCACAGCACGCTGGAAAAACTGCTTAAATATTTAACGTTCTTCGACCCCGAAAGCCCATGGGGTTCGGATATAGAAAACTATTTTAGGGGGCGGTTTGGGGATGCTGAAAAATGTATCAATCAGAAAGCGTTAGCCACCCCTTGACGCCAACAGACAGACAGGGAAGGTCTTTTTGATTCGTCTTGAACTCTCTTAAACCAAGCGAGATTAATTTTTAAAACCCTTAGTTTGATGATTGATTGCTAATCTGACAGATATGTTATTTAGCACATCTACCTCCTAAAATTCAGCACAAAACGTACTAACATAGCGAGTGTTTTGTGGCCAAGACAAGAATGGCTTCAACAAGGATTATATACTTAAAGGATCAATTAACAGTTGTGCCTTTTCATAATTTTAATTAAAAACTTGTACATGATTAAAAAAATTCTAAAAAATTCATACAATTTCCAATTTATGCAAACTTTGCACGGTTATATCTCCTGATTTTACAAAGGCACATCCATTCTTTCTCTATTAAATGTTAATGAAAACATTACCTTGAAGTCAATAATAAACTAACAGTTTACTCGCAACGAAAACACTTTTACAGTATTTTTCAACTTCAAAATGATATTGCATTGCTAGAATGCGGTAAAGTGCGAGTTTCGAGCTGGTTTGAGGCAGCCGGTAGTAGTGGAATAGAAAAAAAGTAAAATCGAGAGTATTTTAGGAATTTGGAAAAAAACCTAGACGGGATCGCTTAAATGGAACTTGCAAATTAAAAATAAAATATTTAATCCTAATAATTTTATCAATAAATAATGTCAGTCCATATTTTAAGCTTTCCACTAGCTAAGTTGTACTATCTGTAAGTTGTCATTTGAAATACCAAAAATCTAGTTTTAAAATCGACCAACAAAATATTTATCTATCTATAGTGATATTCACTTGGACGATTCTTTTTCGTAGGGTGTTTTTTTTTATTTGTACCTGCTCGAGACCTGTTATAGGGTAGCTTTTAGTTTAGTGTTTGGCTAACTTTAGTTGAGTGTTAGTTTTCTTGGAATATTGCTGTGATTAATGGTGAAACTATAATGGATTAAACAAACAAAGGTACTCTGCTTAACTATAAAAGTTTTATAATAATTTTTCTTCATAAACTGTAGGGAAATTGTTCGTTTAACAACGTTTGATTTATTGAAATGAAGCTTTTCATAACCATTAATGTATTCTAATTATTGTTATTTATGCGTTTACACATAAATTATTAATGTGAAAGCATTATTATGCAGATATTTCAACCTGTTGACGATGGAATGTATTTTAACATAACGTTTCAAATTACCTCACTATTTAAAACATGGATATATCATATTACAGCTAAATGTTCACATATTTTATAGTTCAAAATGTTTGATACATAAATCAAAACATATCAGTTACGATATTATCTTGAGATTAAATTGTTACCTTTTATTAAAGATTGCCCGATTTTTTTAGTATAAATCATAACTGTTAAAAGTATCGCCAATGGGAAATTTTAATATAGTATTTAATCGTATCATCAACTGTTATTACCTACCTTTTAATATGCTACATTTATATTGATAATTGTAAACAACATAATACGTAATTACTTATAATACCTTATATAATTCATTAGTTACGAACTTAATACGTTAGATACAACCATAATAACATCAAAACCTTCCATAATACGCAAACTGTCAACTAATTGACAGATAAAATTATTGCTTTGTTTTAACATCGCTGTCGTTGATGATACGGTTAAGCTTTAAGTATAAGGAGAATATATGCGATTTAAGCCACTTTGGATGTTCAAAAAGACTCGGTTTCACCTCGTCGCTTAGCAACATCCTCAGTATTATAAATCGCATATTATTCTTGTTATATTAATAGCAATAATTCTTGTACTTCAAGTGATATTGAGTAAGTCTATCCTAAAAAAAACATTGTTATAAAAATACAAATTTGTAATAGATTCAACACTTTATAGCACTGTTTTTTCAATTTTTATGGAGCTAATTACCAAAAATCAACCCTTTGTAGGTCAAAATCTAACTAAAACTAAAAAACTTCTTCTAGTAATTTTCGTTTCAAATTTCAGTAATGGATGCGGTCAGAGCAAGACGTAAAGCTACTTTCCCGAAGCTTTCGCGAGCTTTAAAGCTCTGGTCTAGTTGCCAAACCTCAAACCACATCTGATAATTCTGCCATAACTCATTGCCAATAATTATTTTACAAAAATAATGTTATTAATTACAATATCTGCCTGTAATGATATTCATTTGAACATTAGCAGATAGCGCATTTAATGAATATTATAATCATAATTATATGCAAATTAAAAATTCATAAACAGGACAAATACAATTCATTAACGGGGTTCGACAGCGACAAATTACCAGAGAGATTAAAGGGGCAATCGCCAAAGCGAAATAATATTCGGTATTAATTATTTTCGACAATCACGGTTGAAATATTTTCACAAAGAGTGGACACTTGACATTTATTGTAATTAATATTATTATGAAAATCGCACGACCAAATAGCAGCCAATGGAAGAATTGCTTACAATAATAGCAACCATGGTTATATAAAAAATAGTTGTATAACTAGTTTTGAAAATATAGTTTTGTCGAACGCGAACGAAAATTGTAGCCCGAGCGAAGGGAGGGTTGCAATCGTTTAAGTTCGATAAAATATTTTCAATCGTGTTATGCTCACTATTTTTTCCTGCAAAAAGTTAAAAAATACAAAAATTAATATTAATTTGTTGAAATTTTTATGAAATATCAATGAAAGCAATTGTTTACAAATATCTACTACTAATAAATATCAAATGATCAAATATACCATCAAAACAGTGATACTTAAAATGTACACACGTCAAGTAAACTACCTTTATTCACAATCCAATTGGTTATTGATATGCCCGTTTTAAATATTCATTTTATTCATATTTTATGACAGTTTTATTATAATTTGTTTTGATACTTCAACATAGAGATCTATGAAAAGGTTGCTAGGGTTGCCAGGTAACTTGAAAAAATGTTTATTGATTCTGTCAATAATTAGTGTCTTGCTGCTTTTTATCGAGATCGAGCATCTTAATTATCATGTTGTCTGATTGTGAAGATGGTGAAGACGAAAATATTCCTTTAGAACTGCGAGAAGCTGCAAAAAAAGCTTATTTTATTGGTTGAAAAGTGACGTTTACCTAGCTGGAAAACGCTCACTTCCCAGCTAGCCGGAAAAAACTTCCCGGTAAAGTAAAGTAAACAATGACTCGCTTCCCAACTGTTTAGAAGGTTGGAAACGCACATATTACCAACCGATTGTGAATAATAGTATATTATTCACAATCCAATTGGTTATTGATATGCCCGTTTTAAATATTCATTTTATTCATATTTTATGACAGTTTTATTATAATTTGTTTTGATACTTCAACGCTCACTTCCCCGCTAGCCGGGAAATAACGCTCACTTCCCCGCTAGCCGGGAAGTTTTTTCCCGGCTAGCTGGGAAGTAAAGTAAACAATGACTCGCTTCCCAACTGTTTAGAAGGTTGGAAACGCACATATTACCAACCGATTGTGAATAAAATAGTATACATACCTCGCGGGAAGGCTCATTCCAGCCTCGCGTTCATAGATGACTTCGGTGCAAGCACCTTAGTCATCTAATGAAACGGTCAGCTGTAATGAACCATTTCCCCGCTCGGTATGTAATATACTATTAAATTTGCAAATTTAAAAAAAATTCTTTTTGTTTCATGATCAGCACGTCGTACAGTATATACCCTTTAATTTTTTGTTCTAAGTTGGGGAACACTCCGTATTATACTTTGTGGTGTAACCTACCAGACCATTATTGGCACAAAAAAAAATTCCGTTAAAACCAGTACCTACATCTAATTATGTATCCCTAATTTCCTAATTAACATAATGTGCATTTTTATTAAACATAAATATACGTTAACCAATAATTATTTTCGTCTCTTTCAGATATCGTAGTGAGTGCGCTTGAAAATGGCAGTGTCATGGACCATAGTGCTAGTGCTGCTGATCCCTGTGGTGTGCTCCCAGAGCGAACCGCACAACGAGCAGATATCAGAAGGTAAGTTCTCGTTCTCGATTCTTTCTCTAACTTCGTCGCTATTGTGTCGCACACTTGAAAACTTCTGCGTTCTCCTAATTTCAGTAGTTTAGCCCTGTCCGCTCAAGTGGCCTGTTAGTAACTTGTAGCTATCTAATGGCGTCTTTGTACTAAGTTTACTGAATAGCCGCGCATAATTTTAGCTGAGTTAGTCGAGAGGGCGCCACTTGGTCGGTGGATTGTGCAGGCTAATTACATTAAGGGGAGTGTCAGGAATTATCATCCTGAAAATTTTTAAGCACTGCTATCTCAAAAATAGTTATTACGTACTGAAATAGTTTTCATAACAAAGTCGAAAGTGGGAAATATCGTGTGTAAACAAGTGAGCCAGACGATATTTACTTTCCAACGAGTCATGAACGATTTTTTTAGACGACAATAAAAAATACAGGATTATAACCACGGTTAAAGAATAATTAGGTGATCATCTCTAGCGGTCAGAATGTGCAAAGTCCATTTTACATTGAGCAATATTGCAGATGCAAGTGCAACTTTTGACAAATTGATTCAATATTGCATGAGTGTAATACATAAATTGCACGCTCAACAGGTTGAAGCAATCTTGAAGCAACGGTTGCATGGAATAGAACATGTTCTAATTTTTGTAAGGCTTGCGGGCAATTTACAGTTATTTATAGTTATTTTTAGTTCGTTATGATGCTACTAACTGAACATAAACGTCAAAAAGATTAATTTGTGTTTGAAAGTTAGTGCGTTAGTGGTTATAATGCCATTCTATCCTTATTTTCCAACAATATACAATACAACAAATCCAAGAGGTTAAGTTGACATAATATAGTAACAAAATATTGGTAAATTTATTAATAAATTTATACACTAAATAAGTAATTGCATGTTGCTGATGTTGCTCAGTGTAAAATGAAAAAAAAATCTTCTGCAACTTTCTTGTTCAACTCTGGCTTGAAGATTGTAGTTGCCCGTTACGCTTGCTCAATGTAAAATGGGCTTAATAAAATCTAGCATAATTTGACTGTATCAGGGATACTATATTGACAATGATATAAATGTAAAAATACACTTTAATACTATAAATAGTAACTAAAATTGAAATTTAGATATATCTAAGCGGCTATGTTCCATAATTTACCTTTAGATCGAAAATATGACAAAACGTGTTTGAAAATCCTCCATTTTCTACGAGGAAAATCGTCGTTATAAATTTGTTTCTATATTGTGATTTACAAATCGTGATAGGTAAAAGTATATATCTTTGAAAAATAGTTTTCCTTTATAGGTAAGAAATATAGAAAAGATGTTAAATAAATATTGTAAGATATAATTTGTTCCTTCAAATGTCGTATGACAAATTGTAACTATCGCAGAATTTCCTAATTTGCAAATTTTTTTAGAATGCTTCAAGAAAATACCACTTCTAGTCAAGGTATTTGTACCAAAATCGTAGCATCTCTTCCAATTAGTATAAAAATGTAAAATACCAAATATCAAAATTTTTGGTTAATTCGTATTTGAGTTTTCCTTGACCACATACCTACATACACACACATACATACAGACATCATCGTGAAACTATCAAAAATGAGTTGTAAGGACCCTAATTCGTGCTCATCCACTTAAAACTCACTACCCGATTTTCTGCATGATTCCAATACCTTCCTTTACAGGTAAGCGGAAGGTAAAAAGATATAATTTGTTCTTTCAAATGTCGTATGACAAATTGTAACTATCAGACAATTTCCTATATTTTTTGCTTCAAGAAAATACCACTTCCGGTCAAGGTATTTGTACCAAAATCGTAGCATCTCGTCCAATTAGTATACAAATGTAATATACCAAATATCAAAATTTTTGGTTAATTCGTATTTGAGTATCCACACATACGTACAGACATCATCGATAAACTATCAAAAATATGAGTTGTAAGGACCCTAATTCGTGTTCATTCACTTAAAACACACTACCCGATTTTTTGCATGATTCCAATACCTCTCTTACAGGTAAGCGAGAGGTAAAAAGAATTAAATGAGTGGTACATTAACCAACATGCAAAAATGTATAAACTTTAGTTAAATTTGGGCGTTCTCATGACAAATTCGTTAAATAATTTACTAGTACTATAGTTTTTAGTACTAGCTGTGGAGTCCGGTACAAATACAAAGTACTAAATTTGTAACATTTGCAAATACTTCATCCAATTTTGAATAAAGTTCCATATTCCTGATTTGATCAACAAACAAATAAATATGATTCCTGTTGTCTGCAGTAAAATATATCTACTGCATTTTATGTTTGTCATAAAATTCTCTTTACAGAATTGTCCCTCTACATTTAATTTTTCAGGATTGAATGTTTATACTTCTAACTCATATTTAACCAGGGTGTTTACGTAGGGCTAAGTAATTATTTTAAAAATTTCCTCTGCCGGCGACGGTACTTATTTGATATATTTTCATTATTTCGGAGATGTCATAACTCACGGAGTTGCTGTTTGTTTTAACGGACTGCATTTAGCTTAATTAGATTTTCATTCAAATATACCGGACCCCGACAGCACAGAGAAACCCTCAGAGGGAAGAGTGTGTGAGTACACTCGCAAATATGAAAATACTGCCCAAAAAAATTCTCAAAAATAAAATAATTTATAGTTGTATCAACAATCTTGATTATTTTGTACTAGTAAGGTTGTGTGTCGACTATTTACCACTAGTACTTTTAGGTGACTATTTAACAAATGAACATTTTTTTATAATCTATATTTCCCATTTTTATTGCACCATTTCTATCTCTGGGTTTTCTTCAAAGGTCTAAAACAGTTTCACTTGAAATTCACTATTTTATTTGTAAAGAAACACCAAAATACACATAAAATACATTCGACGTTAGGTCTAAATTTTATCAAAATATTTGTTTTTTTCAAAATCGGCATGAAAATCGTCATTTCCAGACTAATTTGCGGCATGAAAGCAAGATTTTCATGACTAGTCATTTTTACTTTCAACTTTGTTTACTTGTCATGACAACTTTTTCTAAAATTTGTGACAGCTCTGATGATTTGTCACAGCTCTGATGATTTATGCAAACCTAATTTTTTTATAATTTTAAGCTTAATTGCCGATTTAAAAAAAATAGAATACATCACGCGTCATAAAAATGTCTTTGCTTAACTCGGAGGCTTTGAAGAAATGCTCGGACGCTGCGCATCCTCGCATTCTTCAAACGCGTCCTCGTCTGCAATGAAACATTTTCATGACTTGTAATGTAATATACTATTTCTGAAATAATGGATAACTGATTTTTAAAGCATTTTAATTTAAAACTGGATCTGATTCAATGAATAATCTCTTGAATACCATTCGTATTCATAGTTAAGTAGATTATTTTTCTGGTAGTATATTATACACTCATGTATCTTGTGCTTGCGAATATTACAAGTGCGCAGCACAAGGAACATTCTTAATACTACCAGAAAAATTATCGACAAACTATGAATGAAAATTTGATTGGAAAAAGGTTGTAAAATAATAACACCTTTTATTTGTCGGATTCACACTGTTCTAAAAAATTTATTTTTCTCACTTGGATGTTACATATTATTTCAAAAATTATGATTACTTATGGTATTATAAGTGATTATTTTTTCCCTTTAAAATTATCTCTGATTTTCTGCGGACTGTATTTAATCCTTCCCCCTCTCCAGGGGCGTAATGCATAAAAATCTGCGCTAATCAAAACTTCGGGCCACAGGGTAACAAAGTTAACTTCATATGCCGCACGTTAAATTTACTAATGTAGAAATATTAGTGGCACTGTGACATGTACATTCGTTCTGACTAACAGGATACATGTGTGTATGTCTGTGTGTGTGGATTAGGGTGAAGATGAACCTGTACATTGTAGAAAGGATAGTTAGGGTACAGGAGGGTATTTAGTTTATTTTAAATATTCA
The DNA here is from genome assembly GCA_947534325.1 of Agonum fuliginosum. Taxonomy (NCBI): domain Eukaryota; kingdom Metazoa; phylum Arthropoda; class Insecta; order Coleoptera; family Carabidae; genus Agonum; species Agonum fuliginosum. The sequence goes on along the minus strand of OX384033.1, from coordinate 39,306,872 downwards.
ACTTTTGTAACAACATTTATTTGTGTTATTTTATAAAAGCTGGGATATTTAATATTATTTTAATCCCGCTATGGTCAAGGAACTACAGACAATTTAGCAGAATTACCAGACAAAAATTATAAAAATTGCGAAGAATCTAGAAACTCTAATGAACTACTTATAGAAATACAAGCAAATTGGGTTTAAAATTATAGATATTGGAAAGAAACCGGCATTTGTATAAAATTAAATGACTTGTAAAACAATATATTTGAATGATGTATACAACCACAATAAATTTCATAATTCTCAAAAAATTAAGAATCGAAATAAATATTTTTTATAAATACTAAATAAAATTTAAGGATGGTAACTGCACACACAGTAACAACTATATCTACTCGTACATACCGCTAACGCACAATAAGCGAGGCTGATACTTATTCAAGTTGACCAAAAGCCTTGATAGTAATAATAATAATATTTTTGCTGGCAAATTAAATTTGTATAAAAATCGTCACATAATCAAAAGATAGGTTATGCTGAACTACAGTTCATGCAGCCAGAGTTGGCCGAAACGGTAAGGGAGAGAAAGAATGTGTCTATAATTAATTCCGTAGCAGCTATGATTGCCAGTATACTTCCATACTGTAGAAAGTTATTTAAAAAAATCTGATGTGGACACCACATGACTTCCTTGTACACCTATTAAACTGTTCATACTTTTCTTAATAACTAACATGTAGAATTATATAATACCAGTATTTGATTTATGCGGAAAATATCTAGAGTAAAGTGCCCTTTTGGCACGGACGATCGCAACCAAAAATATGAGGTGATCAACTAGATGCAACATGAGTCTCAAATACAAAATTTCAACTTTCTACGACATACCGTTTTTGATTATTGCGAAAAATACCAAATAGTGCCCCTTTAGCACGGACGATCGCAACCAAAAATAGGAGGTGCACAACTAGATGTTATAACAGTCCTAAATACAAAACATACGTTCGAACGTCCGTAAGTACAGACGTCACGACGAAACTAGTCATAATGGATTTAGGAAAAATCAAAACGAATATTTCCTGAGAGCCGAAATTTTTCGAGATTACAATACTTCCTTTTTACTCCGCACAAGGAAGTAAAAACGATTTTAGTGTTTTTAAATGCATGCACGTATCATATTCTTATGTCCGTATGTATGCAGGTCCATTTAATTTTACTGCTTCATTCTCCTGCATCTCCGGCCACCCTGTATACTTGTGTATCCCCCAGGTAGACGATGTCACCTAATGGGGTAACGTTGTCTACTCCAGTCTAGCGTCTAGTGTCCCATCAACTTGATGTCCTGTGTTGCATCCCTGCTTTCCAGTCCACATGCACACTCGCTGCTATATTCCTGGTTCATTTTCATGCGTGAGTCACCCCCCCCAAAAGGGGGTTCAGGTACACGTTAAATATAAATGAGAGTGAGGAAAGGAAGTACTTTGTGTCCAACTTGAAGTCGAATACTATGTTGTGTAAGATGGTAACCATTCAATAGGATTTGATTCCAATTATAGAATGGTAGATGATATTATAGTGGAATTCTACAACATCGATCGATTTATATCCGAAATAGTTTTAAACTCTTTGAGAATTCTTTAAATTTTGAGTTTAAAAAATCCTGGTTAGAATTGCCTGTCAAATAAATTTGATTCTTCAATGAGTCTTGGAAAAAAATAATTTTTAATTTATTTATAGCTTCAAAACAGTGAATTTCTTTTTTCCAGGATTTAGAAGTACGAAAGAATCCTCAAAGAATCCATGTGCAAACAAAGCTTGGCATACTTTACTGTTCTTCCTATATTTATTTCGTTTATTCAAAATTATTATACATACGTAGGTATCTAATTATACTGTACGACGTGCCGATCATGAAACAAAAATATTTTTTTAAATTCGCAAAAAATTGCATCCTATTTCAAGCAAACATTTTTTTGCCACTGGTCGGTAGTTATTTTTAATAATTTTTTTCAAATCTTCTACAATGAAAGTAATTGTTTACATACTAATAAATGTCTAATATTGTGTAAAACCAGTGACAAAAAAAATGTTTGCTTGAAATACGATGTAATTTTTTTGCGAATTAAAAAAATATCTATTTGTTTCATGACCAGCACGTCGTACAGTATATACCCTTTAATTTTTTGTCCTAAGTTGTGGAACATTCTGTATATCACGCTTTTTACCCAACTTGGGTGTGATAGCATTATTTATACTGGGGGTTATTGATATAACAATTTATTGCAAGTAATTCTTTGCAATTTTTATATTTTATTGCTACAAATCTTTGATGATATGTCTGCAATCTTTGCAAATTGATTTTTTTTAATTACATTTCATCATTATTATTATTAGTGGTACATATTTTGATGATATAAATGTAAAAATCTTTGATAATCCTGTAGTCCAGTCATTGAGGTCATAATCGAACAGATAGAGATGAAAATTGGCATACCTACATATTTGTTGAAGGGTCCTTTTTAATTTGGTAAAGTTCAAATTTTTTTGCAATTTTTGTAGTTCCATAATAAAAATGTATGGTATTAAAGAATGATTTACAATTCGCATAGTTTCATCTTATGTTATATCCTTTCTACGATAAAATCAGAATTCCTGAATATGAAATTTAATCTAGAAAAACCTTATCTCAGTTGACTCCCCTAGAATTTTAAACAACACTGCGTTCTAGTTTAAGAAACCTTGTCCATTTTTTGTTGTTTTTGCTTTAAGAAAATTGAGATATATTTGTTTAGTTTTTGTTGTCGGCAGATAAAATATCCAGTGGACATAGCAAATGAGCTGATAAAACAAGGAAGGAACCATAAACAAGTGGCGTTTTTCTCTAATGTGTTTGAATGTCAGTTTGTGAACACTTTAAACTGTAATCAACTCTAGTAGAAGTTTTTAACGATGCTTGGCAACAGACACAATTAGAAATGGTCATTAGTGACGTCACTGAGAACCTCGTTTGTTATGGGCAACATATCGGCGTCAGGTGCATTCATTCACAGCAGAAGAACATTCAATTACTTTACTTTGTTTTAAATATTCATATTTTTATTACGGGCGAATCCAGTCAGTTTACAAGTACCCATTAGTTGATGGCTGGTAAACGCACACACGGTATCGATGACTCACAGTATGTGAAGCTAAAGGTGTGATAGATACTGTCCGTGCAGCCAGAGTTGGCCGGTGCGGAAAGGGAGAGATTTCTACACAGAGTTGAGTCAAAGTTCGCCAGCTTCCTCATATCCTTTCGCAATTGAGCTGGACGACTTTTTACCTTCCGCTTACCTGTAAAGGAAGGTATTGGAATCATGCAAAAAATCGGGTAGTGAGTTTTTAGTGGATGAGCACGAATTAGGGTCCTTACAACTCATTTTTGATAGTTTCCCGATGATGTCTGTATGTATGTGTGTATGTGTGTGCGTGTGTGTGTGTATGTGTGTTTTGATATTTAGTATTTTACAATTGTATACGAATAGGAAGAGCTCATTAGATTTTGGTACAAATATCTTCCCCGAAAGTGATATTTTTTGAAGATTGGAAAGATTAAGTGTCAAAAATTACTATAAATTTGGATAAATATAGTATTTATTTGTAATAAGAATATTAGGAAAAGTTATTTGCAATTTACGTTATAAAAAAATTGTCTTTACGGGTGACAAGTTGGTATACTAGCGCTATATAAGTCATAAGTAAGCTATTAAATGTAGTAACTGAATGGAGGATTGCTTCAACACAGAAGAGTTTTCGTGTGAATGAATCTTTTGATTCAGGTGATACTAATTTCTGTTTGAATATTTTAGATTTGTATTTGTATATTTTAAATGGGCACCGGATTGTACGTATACATTTCTGTTTAAAGTCTAGATATGGCGGAAGGTTGTGTGATGGCCACGTCAGATTTTTTATACACTATTTCAAGGTAGCGAAGAAGTTTCTGCAAAAAATTTCACGATAATCTATGTCTGCTCGATTAATATTGTTTACTAATTTAAACATTTCTTATTTCATGTACTGTAGTGCAACATTGTATCATTTCGGTAGTATTTGAAGAACTTTATTTGAACATAAAGTTAAATTGGAGACAATACTTCAATACTTGACCGCATATTCTCTTTTATGTTATGTTAGATTTTATAAGACATCCAAAGTTTATTTCACATTTATTCTTGATATACAATTTTATTTTATTCAATGTATCCAAAAATTTCATCATAAGAAGAAACAAAATTATTCTTTTAATAGGTAGGTATCTACCCACTTGACAAAATAAAATCCCCAGAACATTTCAAGAATGTGAACATCCCGGCTTGTTACTTGCTATATTTGCCCATTAACATCCTAATAATATCTTTGCGATTGCTAATGTCCGCCCTTGGTAACATTACCTATGTTACATCCTAATGTTGTAATTTGGTAATAATATCACAATTATGCATCCCATGTAATTCTCTGAGATGTTTGTATTGAGTATGTAATTTTTGATGGTACTCAGGATGTGGCTTGGATAGACTTAAGTAACATCACTTAAAGTACAAGAATAAGATATTTTTAAACATCCCATGGACGATTCATGTCAAGTGGGTATGTAACATAAATTATTACCATAATAATCTATTAATTTGTTGTTTGCTGCAATGTAGTAGTTTAAAAATAGATTTATAAAAGTAATTTGGTGCAATAGAGGTTTGGCACAATGCGTTGTTAATTTTCATGTATGAAATTCGAGATTTAAAATGGAATTTCACGTGTTATCCATCATTTCAAATCACAAAATGAAATGCATTATGCAAGTCAATATATCGAACATGGATGTACATATATGAATAATTTACTATTTAGAGTATAAATGCATTTATAGTAATGCATTTACATATTAAATGTGAACAGTGTTGGAATTAAAACTTTTCCAAAAAATGCACACTTTTCACGCTAACCTCGTGAAAACCCCCGTGAAAACATGTCGATATTTTCCGCTAAACTCATAATTATCGCTGGCTGGCATTTCCACAATATCAGTTTGAATTTTTGTATGATTTGCTGGGATTGGTGCCTGTGTGTAAATATTTTAACATTGACATAGCGTGTATAATTAATGAATACAGATATATCCCTAATGTTGACATCAAATTGTAATCTGCCAATTAGAGTTAGATTTAAACCAAATTTATTATTTACTGAACACGTTCAACACGATATTGGAGCTGCCAATTTTGATATTGCTGTTCTAAAATTGTCAATCACAAATATTTTACATAGTACATTATCAGATGATTTGTTATTAATTTTTACCTTCCGCCATACCTGTAAAGGAAGATATTGGAATCGTGCTAAAAATCGGGTAGTGAGTTTTTAGTGGGTGAGCACGAATTAGTGTCCTTAGAACTCATTTTTGATAGTTTCACGATGATGTCTGTATGTATGTATGTGTGTGTGTGAATGTGGTCAAGACCGGGCGGAGGTCGGATAACTGATAAACGAATTAGCCAAAAATTTTGATATTTAGTATTTTACATTTGTAGACAAATTGGAAGAGCTCATTAGTTTTTGGTACAAATATCTTCACTGGAAGTAATATTTTTTGAAGAGTGAAAAGATTAATTGTCAAAAATTTCTATAAATTTGGATAAATATAGTATTTATTTGTAATGAGAATAAGAGGATTTATAACTTATGTTATAAAAATTGTCTTTATATGGTAGCATTAAAGAACTGTAGTAAAATTGAAAAATTAAGTTTGTCAGATAAAACGTTAAAATCTTGTAATCCATGATCGCTTGATTTTTGTTTCTGCGTAAAAAATATTGACAGGTGAGATGGGTGACACGTTAACACTAACGCCATATAAGTTATAAGCAAGATATTGAAATGTAGTAATTGAACGGAGGATGGCTTCAACACAGAAGAGTTTTCGTGCGAATGAATCTTTTGATTCAGGTGATACTAATTTATGTGTTTGAATATTTTAGATTTTATTTGTATATTTTAAATGGGCACCAAATTGTACGTATACATTTAATCTAGGATTCGATCTCTTAACATAAACACTGTTTTAGTTAGACATAACTTTAAGATGTTTGATATACGTCAATGCGGCTGATCGTTTCCACCTACTGCTTTTAACATGATAGTCATAGTTGTGGAAATGATCAGCATCATTGACGTATGTCAAACATCTTAAGGGTAAAGTCTACTTGGCGGCCAAACCTGAAGTTGGCTGCAAACTGTCAGCTGAAAAACGCGTTATGGCCGTTTAAAAAACGAGTTCTGTTGGACTCAAGAAGGGTTTTGTTAGCATAGATTAGTTTATGTCAAAAAACTGAGTTCTGTTGGACTCAAGAAGGGTTTTGTTAGCATAGATTAGTTTATATATTAGCCAGAATTCGATTTTTCCGCAGCCAACTTCAGGTTTGGCCGCTAAGTAGATTTTACCCATCTTAAATTTATGTCCTTAAACTAAAACAGTGTTTATGTTAAGAGGTCGACACCTAGCTTTATGTTTATAAGTCTCGATATGGCAGGAGGTTGTGTGCTGGCCACATCAGATTTTTTCTAGGTTTTAAATAGTAGAAAACAAAGTTTATCTATAGCTATAAATAATACTTTTAAATAACAATAATTGCAAAGATTTTTCTTTTACGAATACAGTCGCATTATAAACGTCCTGACAAACTCACAATACTTGTCTATGTTCACGCCAAGCGTCAGCAGCATTTGTATATCACGTCTTAAATAAAATTCTCCTGCGTCTAGTGCAATGTACGCACCAATGCATTGTACACCCGAGTGAATATATTATTGTGTTTGGTAGCATTTCACACGTTACATACTCTTAGCGGAGCTAAAGTCACCGAATGCCGAGGCACAATGCAAGTTATGGAACGTGCATGTATGTTATGGCGCGAGCAGACATTTTTATACGAAACAATGTGCATTGAAATGTTTCCCTGCTTCTTGGATACTATAACTTTGTGTTTCTGAGAGCAAAATTACTTACAGTTGTGGAAGATTTTAACCAAATTGAAATAGTTTAATTTATAATTGGAAAATAGTCATGTGTTATTTCCTATTTGGTACAGATAACTCAGGTTTGAATCTAGATAATCCAGTTGACAAAAACCTGCCACACTCAAGTGTACAAGAGTAAATATCGTTAGTGAATCAAAATTGAAATGCTGTTTTTCAGCTCTATTTTCAAATTATAATTCAGCCCCGTCTAAGTTTTTCTGAACTTCTAGAATACTCTCGATTTTACTTTTTTCTTTATTCCACTCCTTTCCTCACTACTACGGCTGCCTGAAACCAGCCCGAATCTCGTACTTTACCGCATCCTAGCAATGCAATGTCATTTTGAATTTAAAAAATACTGTAAAAGTGTTTTCGTTCCGAGTAAACTGTTAGTTTATTATTGACTACACGGTAATGTTTTTCTATACGACTGTAATAGAATGGTTTCATTCTTAGATAATTTTCAATTATGGAATGGTTATATTCTATCACTTGTTACGGAATGAATTCATTCCGTCACAAGTGATGGAATTAAATGTGGCGAGTTAATTTAACTTTATTCAATGTTTTTGATTGGTGGGTAGCTTTAAAATACGTTTAGATTTATTATTTTATAAATTGTATGTAGAATATTATTTTTATTGTAATAGTTTTAGGGTACCTATATGTTTTTAATGCAATTAAATTTATAGTCGTATAATCTGCAACACGTTTGGATTGGCTATTCTGATCTCGTGGAACCGCGAAACTCGCCTACGGCTCGTCTCACAAACTTTCCACTCGAGTTGAATATGCTTCATTCCACATTTGTTGCAGAATATACTATTATAAACATTTAATGGAGAAAGAATGGATCTACAGATGTTTTTTTTTAAATTTTGAAAATAAATGTTTATTAGGAGATAACTATGTAAATTTTGCATAAATTTTAAATTTTTATGAATTTTGTAGAATTTTTATAATCATGCTCAATTTTTTTATTAAAATTTTAAAAAGGCACAACTGTTAATAGATCCTTTAAGTATATAATCCTTGTTGAAATACAATTTTACTATTCTTGTACTGTCCACAAAACACTCGCTACCTTAGTATGTTTTATGTTGCATTTTAGAAGCTAGACTGGCCTCTTGAAGTGTAATAAAAATTAGCTATCGTACGTGCTTAAAAGTTTACTTAGGTATACACTTGTATCATAACATACTATTAACAAAAAGCATGTTAATTATTTATTATAGATCGATTATTCTTTCTTTAGTCATAGATCTCAGTGAAGTCTTTACCACGCAAACTCGCCGCAATAAATTACAACTACTTTGCACCGCCCGTAGAAATTTTCTAAAGGCCTGTTCACACACAGATTCTTTGTGTCAAAAATATAGTGCAAAAGGGAGCTTGCTATATTACAAACTGAGCTCTTGTTAGTACACCTACACTGTTCATATTTTATATATAGATAGTTAAAAGATGACTCTAGAGTGCTAAGAAATTATATTTTTGAAATACTTAATGGTATTTTAGTAATAAATTAGTAAAAATAGTCAATTTGGCCGATTTTTTTTTGATTTTTTTCCTCAGATGTGTAATTTTTTTGACAAAAAATATTTTCTTAGCACTCTCACGAACAATGCAAGGAATCGACTATTTAAAACAAAATTAATAAATATGCAATAATAAGGCCGTAGTTTGTAATATTAAAATGCATAATTTAATTCTTATTTTCTCTAATTGTTGTCGCAACAATGTATTGTATGAATTTCTCGATCAAATAATGCTTCGTAATTACTTATGGTAAATTTCAGATTTTTATTTTGAACAATATAGCCAGAATCGTAAATTTTGATTCTATTGCAGCAATGTAGAGCCTTAAGGAATCCTGGAAAAGAAATTTACTGTTTTAAAACTATCAATAAATTAGAAATTCTTCTTTCCAAGACTCATTGAAGAATCAATTTAGCGGCGTCGCTATTTTACAGGCGATTCTCGCCAGAATTCTTTTCAATATTCGGAAGCATGAAAGAATTCTCGTGTAAACAGGGCTTAAAATAAATACTTATTAATTTAGGGTACGGAAGCAATAGCGAACGCAATACTTAATGAAGGTTTCGACGATTTTTGTATTTTTTTGTAATAATCTATACATTAAAATATTAGACCCATATTTCTTCTTTTTGCCAAAATCGATCTTACACGAACAAATCACTCTCGGTTTGGTTTCAATGTTGTCTATTAAATTGTACAATTATTATAACTTTTCTATAACTTAACTGAAAATTTATATCCAATAAGTATTTATTTAAAAGCCATAGGCTTGGAAACCCAAAAAGTCATTGATTCATATCAATAGCATTTTGATATATTTAGACAGCTATATTCTTCAATTTACCTTCAAATTATGATACAAGTTTTCTTCTTTCTAGTGAGAATTGGGGTGCCACTTAATAGAATCTTCAATGAGTCTTGGAAAAGAAGAATTTATAATTTATTGATTGCTTTAAAACCATGAATTTTCAAGATTCAGAATTCTTCTTTTCCAGGATCTTGGTAAAATCTTCAAAGAATTCTTGTGCAAACAGGGCTTTATAGAGCGATACAAGCTATTGAAAGGAAAGGTATAAACTTCTTGATATTCTTGTTGATGTAATGTCTCTGAGGAGCTCTGGTAATTATCCCACATTTCGTTATTACGTCGCGTTATGAAATGCACCGTTTGTGTAATTGCGACTGCTGTTGTTGTGGACGACATCACGAACTATGATTATCCTGTGCGTGCAGACTACAGACGCCTGGTCGCAGGACATGCGACAGTTTGTGATACTCTGCCATGCTCTTTGTTCCCGTTCAGATCAGAGGCTTTTAGACCATTAGACGCAATTGTGCCTGTTTTTGTTTAGTTTATGATTAGGTTAAGATGTTTAAAAATGCATCACATCGATTGGTTGCTAGTTAGACTATTTGTTATGTAGAAGTTTGATAGTTAGTTTAACCATCAATCTATCCTGTAGTTGGGAATAAATTAGATGTCACACTGTAGCGACTACTTCCGGTTGGTACAAGGGAGATGATAACTAGAAAATGCTTCATCCTTTTAAATCGCATTATATTTACACACCTAATTATTTTTACAGGTTGTTCACAATTTAGGACATACCGTGAGTTTAATTTAACGTGAAACATGACATATTTCATATTCATGGTGACGACTTTGACAGCATTGTATTATAGCGTTCTTTTTAAAATGAAACATAGGGATTCAATTTAACTGTATTATTCTTGAATAAAATAAGATATTTGGGCAGCTGCAATAGTTCCAAGGAACGCTTTGAACATAAACTTTTAATTGTTCAAAGAATAAATGGTATTTCCAGGTAGCAGCAGTGTGACACCAATTAACAAATTCAAATGTATTCCCAATGTTTCATTTTAAGGAGGTTCCCTAGACATTTTAAAAAATGTTCTAATGCAACCAAACTTTGAATTTATGTTGTCTGTGTCATAAAAATGATACCTGATTTTTTTCGAAATTTTTGACCACGTAGTTTGAACGAAATTAATTGTTAAATTTTAATATTTTACATGGGCTCTTATGGCTTTCCATTAATTGATTAAATAAAAAGATGTTAGAAATGTTCTATTTACTTAATTTTTGGTATATAAACGTATGCAAGCACGGACATCAATTTCCCAAAATTTGAAGAAGGTTGACCACATAGTTGTAACAATATTGTTGTTGTTGTAAAAAAATCTTCAAGCATTTTTTGATTAGTGAATTAGATATTATTCTAAAAATATATCACCGCAACTGAACGAATTGCAATATCAACTAACACCCGTTGACCGAATTTTGTTTTACATTAATAAAAATATTTGTATTAATTAAAGGCTGATATCTGAGTACGCCACTGCATGTGTAGGGAACCTCCTTAAAAAGGACGCTCTAATACATTGCTGTCAAATTCGTAACCATGGATATCGTATACCCATGGTTCACGTTAAAATAAACTTACGGTATACTCGGTTTCCCAAAAGTCCTGGGAAAAAAATTTGGGGATCACTAAAGCGTTTGGGGCATTGCGAGACCAAAGAATGTCGACAATTTGAACATTTGTTATAAAAATCGTAATAAACGTACAAAAACATTAAAATTAAATTCTTGAAAAAATTTAAATGTCGGGTTTTGGTTTAGGGGGATGTGTTTCTTTTTTCATTACCTTTAAAATTAGGTGAAACTCGACAGGGGTTGCAATTTAAGAATCCTCCAAAAAACTCAACGTTGCATGAAAGTTCTAAACTATCTAAGAATGTAGTTTTTATGAGTATTTAGTGATCCTCAAATTTTTTTTCTTCATTCGTTCAAAATTAGCTCCGTCCCGGAACTTTTGGGAAACCCTGTATTTTAATAGCAATAATTGTATTCGAATTACTGAACGTGAAACAATTTTTTAAAATTTGTATGTATAAGGCCAGTTTTCACAAGGTATTGTAGTTTGAGATTTAAAAAAACCTTAACATTTAAATAGCGTTTTTTCAAAAATTCCTTCAGTTTCATGAATAGTAAGATCAGTACAATGAAGAATATATCATAACTTGAGACAGATTGAAACAAAATAGGTACAAATATTGTATTATGCAAACATAGTTATTAATTAGTTACAACGTAGTGCCTAGTGCACACGGAGAAACATTTTCACATGTTTCCTGAAAAAAGTTTCCGGAAACTTCAAAGTTTTTACGGCGTCTATACAAATTAGGCGTTTTCAGGAAACGTTCTGAAGTGCAACCAACTTTTTATTTGTCAAATCGTCAAAAAATGTGATCATAAACATATTTATTGTTTTTCAAAAATAATCTCCATTTTCTGGAAACTTTTTTCAGGAAACTAATAATATTAATTAATATTACCCATTCAACCAGTAGCCCAAAACTGTTTTCATCACAAACTTCAAAAATTAATTTTCGAATTGTTAAATAAAATAAACGAAACAGGTCTTTACAGTCTCGTTTAATAATACAGGTAATGGTTTCAAACAAAAATGCTTTTTAATAAAACTGAAATTCATTATTTGTTCGAGTTAGCCATGCATTGTTCACTGACACGTCTGCTCGAGTTCAAATACCAATTACCCAATCACCCCTCCCTCTCTGCCCACACAATGCCTTTGGGTGGGCTACCCCACAGTGTCCGCGATAACAGCCATTGATTACCGTCAACATCTCTCGTACTCGGACTCCAGTCAGATTGGTTATGCGGTCTCGTCTATTCGCTGACTGATCCATTACCTGCATTCCAGCAACCAGGCGGGGATTCCATCTGGCCAGAGGGGCACCTACCCCCAAGATTCCACTGCTGCAATGTTGCTAGTGATATCGATGATGAATGCAGTATGCAATTGAATTATTTTGGATAGGGAATTTGTGATGGGAAATTTAGACAAGTTTTGGTATCTATGAATATTAAATGCCATTTATCTTTACATACAGGGTTTTCCACAACTTTGGACAAAAAATTAGAGGGTACTGTACGACGTGCTGCTCATGAACCAAAAAGAATTTTTTAAATATTAGCAACAAAATTGCATCGTATTTCAAGGAAACATTTTTTGGATCTATCAAGTTGTAAAAAATCCTGTATTGCAGTTACCGCCATCATGGTTGTTAAAGCCCATTTTACATTGAGTAATATTGCAGCTGCAATTGCAACTTTTAACCAGTTGCATCAATATTGCGTGAGTGTAATACATGAATTCAACAGATTGAATCAATCTTGCTCGCAATGCGTTGCGTGAAATACAACTTGTTCTAAATTCGTTCAAGCTTGCAAGGCAATTCACAGAATTATTTCTAGTTATTTTAAGTCTGTTATAATATTACCAACCTGACATAAACGTCAAGAAAAGAATGTTCAAAAAGAACAGCTACAAGACACATAAACTATTATGTTAGTAACACAATCAATTAAGTTTGTAATACAATATGAAGTTGTAAAATAAATTCATATATTTAGCAATTGCATGTTGCTCAGTGTAAAATGAAAAAAATGTCTTCTGCAATTTTCTTGTTCTTCTTGAAGATTGCAGTTGCCCGTTGCGCTTGCTCAATATAAAACAGACTTTACATTATTTTTGTGCTGATATTCTATTGGATCGTACAGTAATTAGTTGCAATTTGAGTAGCCAATGATCTGTCTCTTGATAAAACGTCATCACGATGTTTATTTACTCGAGTTCGTCAGTAATGATGACCGCTTCCAGATCATAGAATCCAATCATCAGTCACAGTCACAGGTGACCTGCAGTGCATGACAATGATCGCTCGCACTGAATTAACTTTCCAGTTTCGTACCGCGCGTGTTGACACGGGTGTTCGGTGCAGCTTTAGTGCAGTTCTGGTGCAACTCTAGTGCAATTCTAGTGCAGTTCAGTGCGTTTCTCCAGTGACACATGCATGTAAAAGCCGCAGCAATAGTGAATATTAACCTGACCACGATATGTTGCACATCAGCCGAGCTCTAATTAGCTGTCAGAAAGCTGCAGACCAGGAAATTGCAAATGTGGAGATAGAATATGTTTTAGTTCCTCTTCATTGCTATATTCATTGTTTAAAGTCTTGAGAAAAAATTTTATGTGGACAGCACAAAAATGTATACGTACAATGGTACAATCTGGTGTCCATTTAAAATATAGGTACAAATAAAAAATTGAAAAAATTCAAACACAGAAATTTGCATCACCTGAATCAAAAGATTCATTCACAGGTATACTATTCTGTATTGAAGCCATCCTCCGTTCAATTACTACATATTGTACACATATAATATCTTACTTATGTCTTGTATGGCGTTAGTGCCAACGTGTCACCCATCTCACCTGTCAATATTTTTTACGCTATTAATTTTTTTAATCTTCAAGAAATATCACTTTCGGTCAAGGTATTTGTACCAAAATCTTAGCATCTCTTCCAATTAGTATACAAATGTAAAATACCATTATTGACCACATTCATACACACATACACATACATACATACATACAGACATCACCGTGAAACTATCAAAAATGAATTGTAAGAATCCTAATTCGTGCTCATCCCCTAAAAACTCACTACAGTTTATTTTTCTTGTGGTAGACTTCACGTCATCATTCACACTCGTACGAATCAAATCAACAGTATGTCTTTAGTGAGAAAGAGATGCAGTCATTAGACAAACGTTGAATTTTAAGATAACTGGGGTAGGCACGTGTAGGACGAAGACAGGAGATATAATGTTCGTTAATTCTTAGTTCGCAAAATAATGACGTGAAGCCTACCACAAGAAAAATAAACTGTACCTGATTTTTAGCATGATTCCAATGCCTGCCTTTACAGGTATGGCGGAAGGTAAAATATTTATTTATTGTAAATCAATCCTACAGGATAAAAATTTCAATTACAGGACGATTATAACCGAATACAAAATAATTAATATAAATGTACAATACACAATCGTGACAAAAGTAATACAATGTACATGAAATAATAAGAAATAGACATAATATATTATATTAAGGATAAAAAATAAGAAAATACTAAGTTTATACGTACATGACTATCGATTTTTTAAAGATTTTTTTTATGCTTGTAAATCATAATAAATATAGAAATGCATGTAGCTATCAATGAATTACAAATTCTTCTTTTCCGAATTTTCAAAGAATTGTAGGACTTAAAAATCAGGGAAAAAATTCAGTAGGTACCTACCAAATGAAATTTTTTTTTCATAAATTGTTCTTCCTGAATACCATTGCATTAAAAATTACTAAGTGCTGTACTTTTCTATTTGCTGTTCCGTTTTTAACTCCAAGTGAGTTTATGTTAAAAATAATAAGCAATGTTTCCTCCCTTTGGTTAATCCTATTTAAATTCGTGTAAGCTAGCGTATAAATTATCATTTAAATCATGGCGAAGAAATGCAGGAAATCTAGCGAATTTAGAATTCCGTGATTTATTCAAGATTCGGTAACAGGTGAACGAATATATCACTCAGTGCCACTACTGCATTCGAGGGCTCTCAATGCAAGCAAAAAATAATAAAAACACTGTTTTAAAGTTTAATCTTTGCCAGGAATAGCTACCCACTTACTTTACAAAATAAAATCCACAGAACATTTCAAGGATGTGAACATCCCGGCTTGTTTCTTGCTATATTTGTCCATTGACATCCTATTAATATCCTAACGATTGCTACTGTTCGCCCTTGGTAACATTATCTATGTGACATCCCAATGTTATTAATTTGGTAATTATGCATCCCGTGTAATTTTCTGAGATGTTTGTATTGAGTATGTAATACTCTAATACTCAGGACGTGACTAGGATAGACTTACGTAATATCATTTAAATACAAGAATAAGAATAATTTTTAAAGATCCCATGGACGATTCTTGTCAAGTGGATAGGTATTAAATCCTAGGAGCCAAACATTATTTTGAGTTATCCTGATTTTTCTCATTTTTCAGTTTGCAACGTTGAGGGTCCATATCTCAAAAACTAATCAAGATATCGAAGCCCGGTTTGCGGCATTGTACTCAGGACACTTTAATTAACAAATAACTAAATTTTTAGAATTTTGAAAAATGTGCACGTTTTTGGCCCTCCCCAAATTTTTGGCCCCTCGATTTCTCAAAACTGGTCCAAGATACCGACTTGACTGTTTCACTATTGAATTCCTCGTGCCAAATTATGGGGGTGTACAAATTTTCAGCTCAAAATTCCGACTGGTACATTTTTTGTGATGGATTGTCGAAAATCAAGATTTTACTAAGGGGTCCTTAGTAAAATCACGATTTTCGATAATTTGCTATAAAAATTGTATCAGTCGGTATTTTGGGCTGAAAATGTATACATCCCCATAATTTGGCACGAGGAATTCAATAGTGAATCAATCAAGTACGTATCTTGAACCAGTTTTGAGAATTCGAGGGACCAAAAATTTAGGGAAAGCCAAAAATTTCAAAATTTTCCAAATTCTTAAAATTTGGTTATTAGTTAATTAAAGTGTCCTGAATACAATGCCGCAAACCGCGATTCGATATCTTGCTTAGTTTTCGAAATATCAATTCTGAAAGTTGCAAACTGAAATGTGAAAAATCAGTATTTGTCGGGAAATAAATATGAAATATCTAAACTCGGTTTGCAGCATTAGAAGATAAATTTAAAAATCTGTTGTGGCCAGCACATGACCTCCCGCCTTGACACTGTAATATGTGAATTTGGATTTGGTTAGGCTACTTTTTGTAATTTTTGTTATAGGTTATAGTTCTTCAAGCAAAGTACCGATTCCTATTGGCATTGAAATCAAATTAGCTCTTTGTAGATAATTTTTTTTTATTACCTTATATCCAGTGATAATAATAATAATGAATCGATGATACTTCTTGACTGAATACGTGGAAGGATAAAAATATAAAAACGTAATGGAATTCAGTCAGTTTTTAATATATTATATATCGGCTCCTAGAGGTTCTAAGTTTCAAGCCCAGTTAATAATATATTTATGTTTAAAAATGGTGTCACAAAAATTTCAGAAACTGTGTATACGTCTGTTCATCTATCACATTGACATTTCATTTTTGTTTTTAAATTTTGTTCTTATATTATGATTTACAAATCGTGGTAGGTAAAATTACAAATTTTTGAAAATTAATTTTCCTTTATTGGTAAGAGATATAGAACCGATGTTAAATAAATATTGTAAAAGATAATTTGTTCTTTCAAATGTCGAATGACAAATTGTAACTATCGCAGTATTTTCTATATTTTTTGCAAAAAATATTAAAATGCTTCAAGAAAATACCATTTCCGGTTGGCAGATTTTTACCAAAATCTTATCAGCTCTTCATTAACATATATAAATGTATATTGCAAAATATTAGAATTTTATGTACAGTAGAATTTGAGATAATGAATCAGAACGAAAGACTATAGTAGGCGCACATACAGACACACACACACACACACACACACACACACACACACACACACACACACACACACACACACACACACACACACACACACACACACACACACACACACACACACACACAGACATCATCGTGAAAATAGTCAAAATAGGTTCTAAAGGTGCTAAAACGTGCTTATTGACAAAAATCTCGACATCGAATTTTTTCACGATCCCTATACCTCTCTAGGCGAGAGGTAAAAATGATATTTAAAACAATAAGAACACTGTTGATTTAGAAATAAAATATCCAAACTAAAAGGAACTAAAAAATAATTACAAAATTTCAGTTGGTTTTTTGTCTGAATAGCTACAATAGAAAACAAACCAACAATATTGTTATATTTCAGTAACGATCCAAATCAGATAATTTCTAAATCATTCCTAATCCTCCTAAACGTTGGTACATAATTTCGTGTCTTTCTCTACCTGTGTACATATCTATCTGAAGCCGACGCCGCACGGTTTGCACATCGGATGTCTGTCTGTCTGTGCGTCTGTATGTCAGTGTTTTGTGAACCGTGAGTTGTAACCAACCGAGCGCGCGCTTTGAACGCCGCAAGCGAGAAACGGAGGTGCGTTTGCATCGTCATAATCGGATATTATAATTTAGGGCAGATGCGGAATAATGATATGCAAGAACGGTATTAATAGACAGCTAAACATGCGCTGAAAGGGAGGGGTAATAATTGATAAATGTGTGTCTTTATACACAGAAAAGTAGTGGCAGACTAATATTTATATAATAATTTATTATTCAGAAAATACTATAATTCTTGGGTAGTCCAAGTTATCTTTCTAACTGTGTTTTAATTGTAATAATTGTTTTGCCATTCTTTAATTCTTGCTAATCTTCTAGCAGTTTGAAAATCCAATAATTCTGTGTAATTTTACAATCATTTGTAAATACTGTTCAATTCAAATAGTAGGTATAATTTTTTTAATGTCTTAGGTTTATTATTCTTGAAAAGTACGAGAATTCTTTTAGAAATTTTTTATTATTAAAAGTATTCGAAATTTTTTTTAAAAACCAGATATTCATTTCATTCTATGCAATGCCAGGAATACTTTAAAAGTCCGGGAATTATGGGAAAGTCCGGCAATTCTTTAAAATTTTTATAGGTCTTGAAATGTGCAAGAATTTATTTAAAAACCAGAAATTTAATTTATTCTGTTCAAGTTCAGGCATTCTTTAAAAGTCCGGGTATTGTGTGCAAGTTCGAGAACTCTTTTATAAGTCCGGGAATTATGTGCAATTCTCTTTATTATGTGCAAGTTCAGAAATTCTTTAAAAATTCGGGAATTCTGTGCAAGTCCGGGAATTCTTTACAAGCCCGAACTTTTGTGAAAATCCAAGAATTCTTTAAAAGTCCGGGAATTATGTGCAAGTCCGGAAATTCTTTACTTGTTCAGGAATTATGTGCAATTAATTTTATTCTGCGCAAGTTAAGGAATTCTTTAAAAGTCCGGAAATTTTTTACAACCCCGGAATTTTGTGCAAACCCAAGAATTCTTTAAAAGTCCGGGAATTATGTGCAAGTCCGGAAATTCTTTACTAGTTCAGGAATTATGTGCAATTAATTTTATTCTGCGCAAGTTAAGGAATTCTTTAAAAGTCCGGGAATTTTTTACAAGCCCGGAATTTTATGCAAATCCAGGAATTCTTTAAAAATCCGGGAATTAAGTGCAACTCCGGAAATTCTATACTAGTTCAGTTGTGTGCAATTCATTTTATTCTGTGCAAGTCCGAGAATTCTTTAAAAGTCCGGGTATTCTTTGTAAATCCGTGAATTTTTTAGAAGTCCGGGAATTCTGTGCAAACCATTGCATGTTCTTTAAATCTTTGCTCCTAAAATTATTGTAATTATATATATTTTTATAATTTTTGCAATTCCTATAATTTTTCGTCTGAAAACTCTATTTAATAATAATTCTGTGCCAGTCCTTAAAATCTTAAAATTCATATCAATTCTTTACAATTTCTTAATTCTATATTCAATGGAAGTCATTCAAATTTTAGCAAAGCCATTCTTCCTCAGTTTGCTATAAACTTTAACCATTCAATAAACAAATTATTTTATAAAATCCGTTTATTTGCAATATTTTGCAATCTAAAACTGAACCATTACAAAAACATAAAGACTGCAATGTAGTTTATTTTGGTTTAAATTTAATGTTTTTAACGTATGGAATAATACATATATTATATAACGCCTATTAGTCAACATTGAGTAAGTAGCACCTTGCACACCGTGTGTGCGGTTACCAGCCGTCAGAACGAAGAGTATAAAATACTAACTGATATCATTTTTCTCGTATATTAACAGAGTCCCTCCATGATCACTCCGATAACAAAGTATTATGTTCTCACTTGATCCCTCGGGCCGTTCCAGACTCACGTTCGGGTTTTTCCTGTTCCTCTTTCTTGGGATATTCGGGATATCGTGGACTCGCATAGCCATACTTTATATTCAATATCGTAAGTAGCACATCCAAGGCGGCGTGGCCTGGCCTGGCCAGAGAAGTGAGCATCGGATCTGTGTTTTACTTTATGGCACTGCTGGGCTGTATTTCGCTATTTTTATCCCGGGAAGGGAAAGGGCTCCCTAGGGAGACATAAGTTAAAGGTATTTAAATGAGAGGTGAATGCGGGTATATTGAAAATTAATTCTGATCTAAGCTGATGTAACTAAACTCGCAAAAAATTGTTAATAGTGTTGATCCATGATAGCATCTGCTTTAAGTCATCAATAATAATGTCTCGAAAGTTTGACGGCATGTCAAAGACAGAATATAATTACGATTGATATTAAACACAACTTTAATGAGATATCTTAAAGTCATCTAAGTTTCTATCGATAAAATGTCAAGGCACTTATTATAATAAATACATCATTAGGTACCGAAACTTTGAAATACCAAAACTGAAATTTTTTGGCGAACTTATTCTATCTAAGTCTAAGATCAGACTTATTAGAAGTTATATTAAAATAATTATCAGTCTAATGACTTGAAAAACTTTTTCTTAAGCTATATAAATAGTTATTTGTGTATAAGGTTGAAGTTTGCAGCCCAGGCCAGCAATTCATCTGAGGCTAAAAAAGTCTTTTAAGCCGAAGTGCACACAACATTTTTTAGGTGGCTATCACAATAAATTATAAAATATTGTGTAAAAAAATTAACTTTACTTAAATAATTTTTTGTATATTTTAGACTATTTGAGTTGTAGGTAAATACTTCTAAATATAATTAACCGTAGTAAATTTGTTATTTAAAGCAACGACTCGTAAAGTAAATGCGGCCGTAATGTAGTCATTTGAACAGATGTCAAAAAATTGACACTTTATGGCTGTGAAAAGATACGTAAAACAACTATTTATGCAATAGTCACCTAAAAATTAATTTTTGGAAATTTGGAAAAATTCTTATTGATCTGTAATCAGCACAGTTCAAGATAGAGATCAAAATCTTCACATTTATACATTAAATCATAGACCAATTTTTATGATTGGATATTTTTTGAGATAATATCAAAAATTTAGGATCTGTTTATTTTAGAAAATGAGGAAGATTACTTAAGGTGAGTTTATGCTCAAAAAATTTACGCCTTATTCCTTATTTGTGACAGACATGTAAAAAATTTGCATGGCATAACCTAAAGTAGCCAGAAATCTTATCGTTTTTGCGGGTATGGATACATTTCTACATATAAAAAACATAAATGTCAATTGTAAAGTCGCAACAACATGAAATTAATAAATATAATCACGTTTCACTTCGGTTAAATTAAAAATATTATTAAAATTATTCTTATTCTTATTCCTTATTCTTATTCCTTATTCTTATTCCTTATTCTTATTCCTTATTCTTATTCCTTATTCTTATTCCTTATTCTTATTCCTTATTCTTATTCCTTATTCTTATTCCTTATTCTTATTCCTTATTCTTATTCCTTATTCTTATTCCTTATTCTTATTCCTTATTCTTATTCCTTATTCTTATTCCTTATTCTTATTCCTTATTCTTATTCCTTATTCTTATTCCTTATTCTTATTCCTTATTCTTATTCCTTATTCTTATTCCTTATTCTTATTCCTTATTCTTATTCCTTATTCTTATTCCTTATTCTTATTCCTTATTCTTATTCCTTATTCTTATTCCTTATTCTTATTCCTTATTCTTAAATTTTAGAGCATAAACCCACTTTTAGTTATTGTTCGTTAGATTTTTTAAATGTTAAATTACACATTAAATAAAAATGTACACAAGCGAATAAAACTACAGTTTAAAATTTGAGCAGTATAAAAATATGAAACATTTCTTTCCCTGTTCTCTAAATTTTTAATTTACAATGAACAAGTTTGAATTTGCATAGTGGATAAAAATCAGACCTTTATTAAGGATTATAGATCATATTTATTTGGTCTAAATCAAGATCAAGATCTTAAAAGATAACAGAAGAATCAACCACAATCTTAAGAGTGTCGTTTACCTAAATGACCAAAACTGTTAAACTAGTGAATGGCCACATTCAATAGTTTTGAATTATCTTGTTTTAATAAACACATTTTGTTTCACAGAGTATAGTCTTCGATAAATCAGAAATGAAAGAATGAAATGTACATCAAGAATTGTTTATTATTACATTTGTTTGTTGTTAAATAAATCACAAACATATATGAAGCTTGTTTTGGTCATTTAGGTAAACGACAATCTTAACGTATGTATCTATTTCGATGACTAACAGCATGTGAGGCATCCGCACCAAACTACCTCCTGTTCCCCCATTGCTCCATTGTTCGTCCTAATTCATCTAGTGATTGTCTTTGCGGGTTTTTAAATCGCGGGTCGGGTGTTTCAACGCCACATTAGAATACAAGAGGCGACACCGAGCAGCACAATGGGGCACAGAATGACACGCCACAAAAACATGCCTGCTCATTAAACGCTTTAACATGTTACATAGACATTTGTTCACGCTTCGTACGATAGTCCGCCGCTAGGAGCGACACTGTTTGTTAGGCTTTGATGACCGAAAATAATTAGTCTATGGGAGGGAGTAATTAATTATGTAGTTAGGAGAAGGATATTGGTTTAAATTCTATGGATTTTTTTAGTTTCTCTGCCTGATCTATTTTTTAAGGTATATAAAACATTTAAACAAAAATTAAATAATTTAAAACGAAGCTTTTTAACTTTTAAAGTGTTTATCTCGAAAACTAATTAAAATATCGGAATTTTCAAATAAATTTTTTTTTGTTCTTTCCATTATTCTCCTCTGCAATATTTTCCCCAAAGAACAGACATATCCTGTATATTTTTTTACAATATTATATGAATATTACAACGATGGTTCTGATCATAACTTATTTAAATTAAAAGAATCCGCGTAAGTTTGTGATTGCGCATTAATAGACGAATGATTTTGTACGACAAACGTAAATGTATAGGTTCCTAAAAAGCAAATAATGGACACACAATTCCTATTTCTGCAAGTAGGGAGGTACATATTTTTAAATAAAATGGAGGTTATGTTACAAATTATATCTGTGTAGACGATATAATGTTGCGCAATCACAAACTTACGTGGAATTAACTATACCTACAACCACAGTAAAGTTAATATAAAAATCACTCAAAATGTATATCCATATAATATACTGTGCATTAAAAAAACATAATCTGTACATGTACAGGCATATTCCATGGATGTAAGTTAGATATCTAAGTGGTTCAAATTTTCATATACATACAACATTTATAAAATATCCATAATAATATTTTGGTATATCGTATGGATATAATGTGCATGTCCATAAAATATCCACCAAATATGATTATGTTGTCTGGGATTTTACTACATTATCGTATAATTTTTGGGAGTGTCTATTCGTAGACAACCCGTGTACCCGTGTACCAGTGTCGGGTATCTTCGGTTTTACCCGTGTGGGTCACCCGTGACGGGTCCGTTAACCCGTGTCGGGTCACCCATGAGACCTGTACCCGTGAAACCGTTATCCGTGAAACCGTCACCCGTGAAACTAAATTTTATACAAATGAATAGGTTTTCTAATGAAAGCATGGAGTAGAAAAATCAGTGTAGGTATGCAACTCGTCTGTAATGGCTATTAATTAACTTTCATTAACAACTTGTTACATAATATACTAATTTTCTACTCCCATGATTTAATTTACTTATTAAATATGCATTGTCTTTACTTGAATGACGTTCATTTCGATTCAGATTTTCATTATGATACAGATTATCATTATGACATGACCAAATTAACCAATAGCAGCCTGCGTGCGTGCGTTCCTGTGTTCATGTGTTTTGATCAGAGCGGTTTGACAGTTCTTGTTCAGATCTCAAACCTATATAAATGGTGCGACAGCATCAACTAATATTCGTGCACAAGTCCCACAACTAAACTTTACAAATTGTACGATATTTAACGTAAATATAAATATATAAAAATATAATTTAAAAATAATAATGTATAATTCAACCATGTGTATAATATACTGTAAATAAATTTCATAATTATTTTTTTTAAACTATAGTATGGAAGTAGAAAAAATAGTGTATGCAACTCGTGTATAATGGCTATTAATACACTCGTATGAATTACGATACTCGCCATGGCGAGTATCGTAATTCCATACTTGCGTATTAATAGCTATCATTATAAACTCATTGCATAATATACTATTTTAATAGTTAGATAGTTCTCTCAATGTCTCTAAATAGATGTACTCGTACAGTTTCTAAATTTAAAATACATTGGTAAATATAAATAAAATGAAACACAGTGTGTTACAAACTGATATTAATTTTTATTTAATTGTCAATGAAATAAATAAAAATTTATATCAGTTTGTAACACACTGTGTATCATTTTATTTATAAATATGCAAACTGCAACAGAGAATTCATGAAGAACACATTGGTAAATATTTTTATCCGTCAAAACTACCACTCATCCCATAAATCCTTTCTCCCATAAGGCAATGGTTTATTTTCCCATTTGTAAGTACACTTCCATGTCATCCGAGTGACAAGCCCCGCTAAACTCACTATGCATGTAACTTTTTCATGTCAGTGGCGGCTCGTGCGCCCGCTCATTGGGGGCTCAACTAAAAACTTTCAGCACAACACAGACGGAGCGGCGGACCATGAAATGGCTCGGGTTGAGTTTAGAGAGTGGGATTTACACCCCTAAAAAGGGGTTGTGTGCACGTGCAGTGGCGTACGAGTAGCGGAGTGGAAAGTTTATAAAGGGGAGGGTAAAAATGAGATGAGGATTGTTGAATTTTTATAGGCTTACCGTAAAGTGGGCGACGGTGTCGCAACCTGAAACAAAGAACAATAATATTTATTACAATAATTTTAATAATTCTAATTCTAAATGAATGCCTTTCATTTATTTTTAATAGTAACAATATCTTAATTTTTGAAATTTCTAATACAATCCTTTTTACCTCTCGCCTAGAGAGGTATAGGGATCGTGAAAAAATTCGATGTCGAGATTTTTGTCAATAAGCACGTTTTAGCACCTTTAGAACCTATTTTGACTATTTTCACGATGATGTCTGTGTGTGTGTGTGTGTGTGTGTGTGTCTGTATGTGCGCCTACTATAGTCTTTCGTTCTGATTCATTATCTCAAATTCTACTGAAAATAAAATTCTAATATTTTGCAATATACATTTATATATGTTAATGAAGAGCTGATAAGATTTTGGTAAAAATCTGTCAACCGGAAATGGTATTTTCTTGAAGAATTTTAACATTTTTTGCAAAAAACATAGGAAATACTGCGATAGTTACAATTTTTCATTCGACATTTGAAAGAACAAATTATCTTTTACAATATTTATTTAACATCGTTTCTATATCTCTTACCAATAAAGGAAAATTAATTTTCAAAAATTTGTAATTTTACCTACCACGATTTGTAAATCATAATATAGGAAAAAAATTAAAAACAAAAATGAATATGTCAATGTGACAGATGAACAGACGTATACACAATTTCTGAAATGTTTGTGGCACCATTTTAAAAGAAATGTAAATATTATTAACAACTGAACATAATGTAATTTTTATCTATAAAGAGCTAATTAAAGAACTAAGAACTATAAAATTATTTTCAAAAAGTTTGTACATTTATTGCAAAATTATAATTTAAGAAAGCCTAACTAAAATCAAATTCACATAAATTACAGTGTTAAGGCGAGAGGTCGTGTGCTGGCCACATCAGATTTTTTACTTTCTTATACACAGTTTAAAAGTCTAGGTATCATGAAAAAAATCGATGTTGGGATTTTCGCGGAAATACATGTTTTAAAGTGCGCTTTGATTATTTTCGCAATGATGTCTTTGTGGATGGATGGATGGGTGTGTTTCTAGGTGTTCAATAACTCATGAACGAGAACGATACAATAATGAAACTTGGTCTTTATAAAGTTTAGTATTTAGATTTTGGTCACATTTCGAAAACCGGAAGAGGTAGTTTTTTTAAAACACAATAATAAATTCAATTTATTATTTCATATGGAAGAAGCCATAAAAATGTTTCAAATATAAAATGTTATCAATTATATAAGGAATAATTATCGTTAAATTCATTTCTTTTGGCTGCTTTCTATTTTGAGAAAACTAAATTGTATTATTTATCTACAACAATAGAATAATGTATTCATTATATACGTGAAAATAGTATAATAAACCCCTCCATAAGGACACATTATGAAATAATGAATTCATTATTTCACACTGTTAAATAATGAGTACTTTATCTTCCGAACTGTCAAAATTACTCGGATGAATTGTCAATTTTTTGAGGTTAGGTTAATATAAATACAAATTTGTAAATAAGACATGTTGCTTTATTTAAAAAGTCGTAGATAAAACGTCGTATTTGACTCGCAAATAATGGCTATAATTCACTCGGATGATTTATTAACTCGCCTTCGGCTCGTGAATAAACTTTCATCCTCTTGAATTATAGCCTACATTATTTGCTCGTTAAATAATATACTACTAATAAATACATTTTGATAATCATTATTTTCCACGAATTCCTATTAATTCTCATAAGTAATAATTTTCGAATAGATGCACCTGTAAAAATCTTGATTATTCTATAATTAATGATTTAATATATTCAAATATCATTGTTTTAAATGTAGAAAACAAAAATTCATATTTCCATTTCTATTCAGGTCACAAGTCCAACTTATGAATATTTTGATATTTTCAATATATCCGAACTATGTTCAAAGCCACCACAAAGACGTTCTTCCATCTCTTACTGCCCCGCCTTGTTCTTGTTGCACCCTCGCGACATTTTTCTTGAACTTGTGATTTTCAAAGCCATTTTCCGGTTGATGTATCACAGAGAAGAAGAAGAAGAATAAGCAGACAGTCTCTAGCAATATGTCTAACCTCTGCTGCGCACGTGTTATTACATTAGCTGTAGCTACTTTTCTACCTGAAGTAGAGAAATAGCGAATAGGGTGCTTTGAAATGCGTTATTTGCTATTTGGTCCGTGGGGGGTTGACCAAAAATATACTGAAATTTTGACCAGGGATGACGTCGAATTATGTCTAATAAGTAATTTACAGGATATATCAACTTCAAATACATAATGTGATGGTTATAATACAGCTCGATTATGCCGAATACGATTCTTGGATCGGTTTAAAAAGTAGAATTTACTTGAAAAGGAACAATGGACCATTATCAAGAAAATGAGCCATCTATTGAATTTTCTTGAAGTAAAAATTATGTTTCGTCCTTGAGCTACGTTCATAGCTGTAAGTCTGTCACACTGTATTTTAAAAACTCTGATTGTGTTATAATGTTTATAAATATGAATTCTAAAAAGATGTAAGATAAACTACATCTTTTTATACACCGTGTACAAAAAGTTCCGGGACGGTCAAATATCTCGAGAAATACGCATCTGATCGAAGAACAGAAAAACACGTATTCATTTTTTATTACTTCCTTGTACACGGAGTAAAGGAAGTATTGTAATCGCGAAAAATTTCGGTTCTCAGGTTTTTACGGAAATATCCGTTTTGACCTTTTCTGAATCCATTATGACTAGATTCGTCGTGACGTCTGTACGTACGGACGGACGTACGGACGTATGTACTATGTGTGTCGCATAACTCAAATACGGTTAGACGTAGAAAGTTGAAATTTTGTATTTAGGACTGTTATAGCATCTAGTTGTGCACCTCCTATTTTTGGTTTCAATCTACAAACCGGAAGTAGTACTTTTTTAAAAAATTTCGATAAATATTTAATTTAAGACAATTTTTTTTATTTTAAATGAAAGATTATGTGATTATTACCTACAATCGGTATTTTATAAATATTTTTGTATCTGCTATCAAAGCCGAAAAGGGCAGAGTCCCTAAGCGGCTAAGTAGGCTATGCCTACTTGGATGGTGAGAAGAAGAAGAAGTATCTGCTATCATTTAAGAATAATTAAAGTATATATTTATAATTTAGTATTTCGGTATCTTGTAGTCCATGATCGATTAACATTTGTTGCTACGTAAAATTTAAATGATTATGACA
Source organism: Agonum fuliginosum (assembly GCA_947534325.1). Lineage (NCBI taxonomy): Eukaryota > Metazoa > Arthropoda > Insecta > Coleoptera > Carabidae > Agonum > Agonum fuliginosum. The sequence continues at coordinate 39,279,244 of OX384033.1, read as the reverse complement.
TGACAGTGACAATAGTAAAATATGCTTTATATCTTCTTCTGCAGTTTAAATAAAATGATTAAAATATATTTGTGAGTATAGTAGCAGTAGTAGTAGTAGTAGTAGTACTAGTATAATAAGTTAAAAGAATTTTTTATATTATTCTACATTTTAGTTATTAAGAAAAGTATGAACACACAAGGCGTACAAGGAAGTCATGTGGTGTCCACGTCAGATTTTTTAAAAATCTATCTACTGACACCTAACACGACCCCCCACTACCACTCTTGGAGGCGGGCTGGGAGGTAACTTTTAAATCTTAAATGGCAACCACCATTTTTCATTGCAGATTCGTATTCTACGAACATTTTTTCGCTAGTGGCAGTAGTTTTCGAGTTATTAACGAAAAACTGAAAAAGGGATCTTTAGAGACTTCCCCCACCCTTAGCTCCACCCCACCCCTCAGTACTTTTAGTATGTTTTTAAGGACACCTTACCCTACAACTGTGCCAAAATTTGCTTCTACATGAATTATTTCCGCTATTTTTCCGTCGTTGCCTGGACTATCAACGCAACTGAGTCAAGAGAAAAACCGAGCTAGACGACTTCTTTAAGGTAGCGAAGCGGTTTCTATCAAAAAATCTATGTCCGCTCGATTAATATTGTTTAACATCTCCATTTCGCGTACTGTACAAATGTTTAGTGTAATGAAATTGGATCTAAAGCAAAATCTAAAAAATATTATCAACTGGTAACCTATCTGACAATTTTCGATTAAATTTCGGTCAAATATTTACCGCCATCCTGCGCATCGTACGTGTCTGTTTTCTGTCCAGTTGTGTCCATTTCTAATTAACAGAAGCTCAAGGTATTATCACGTAACAAATTTCATTTAGCCTACTAGGATCGCAAATAAATAGACAGAGGGTCTGATGAAAAGACAGGACTCGTGAAAGAGTTAAAACATTGTGACGTCACGAGGGTGCGAGCCGTGCTAATCCTGCTTTATCCTGGATAATCCCCCGACAATCACCACACTATTATCCTGCAAGGCTATTTCATTTCCTGACAGACAAAACCAGAGATTTCAAATTTCACAATCGATGAAGCTATAGTAGTTAATAAATATTATAAAAAATATAATACTGCTAATAGGACGCATGCTACGTCATTGCTAAATATGATTTTCGGATAAGTATCGAGAGGGTTAAAATGCAAAATAAGAATTTAACGTTTTCGAGATGATTTCTTTCGGACACGATAACTCAAAAAATATCAAATTAAAATTTTATATTTAAGGTTAAGGGCTCTAAATGGCTTTATATGTTACTAGAGGGTTAAATGATAATAAAATAAAATATTACCCACAAGCATTTCCTTTTTATAGGCAATTAAATAAAAAAAAATCAATAAAAAACGTGAAAAAATGCAGTTTTTTGCATAAAAGTGCATTTTTCATGTGTTCCAGTCCATGTCTGCGGGTACATCTTAATCTGTGACTTTCTACAACAAAATATGATGGAGAAAATCTTCTTGAATTTGGCCATTTTTTATTATTTTCGACGGCCTATATATAATTTGATCCGAGGAATCGAATAGTGGAAAAATATTTTTTTTATTTCGATCATTTTTTGAAGAAAATTTTTTCGACTACAGATTTGAAATCCTCGTGGTCGAATTTGTATATAACCACATTTTAAGCCAATTGCCAATATTATTCTTTGGGCTAGAAAATAAGTAAATTTTATCTCTTCGATTTTGTACCATTTTATAAATATCTCAATAAAAATTGTATCCCTTAGAATTTAGTCGTGAAAATTTGTATTCCTACATAATTTGAGCCGAGGAATCCAATAGTGAAATAATAAATTTTCCATTTCAGTCAGTTTTCGAATAAAAAAAATTATGTCGAAAAATATTGGTCAAAAAAAAATTTCGACTGCAGATTTGAAATCCTCGGAGTCGAATTAGTATATAACTAAATTTTCAGCTAATTCTGAGAGAAAAAGTTATTTTGACCAAAATTTCGTCAAGGGGTGTACCCCCGTTTTTGGCCATTTTCGAAAACCCTTCATAGAAATTGTACCCGTTAGAATTTGTTTTCGAAAATTTGGATATATATGTAATTCGGCGCGAGGAATCCAATGGTGAAAAAATTACCGTCGTAGCTACTCCCGTTTTTTAACTGCAAAAATTATCTCGAAAATTATTAGCCGAAATTTTTTTTTAGTGGCACCATTGGATTTCTTGCGTCCAAAATAGGGTATAACCAAATTTTGAGCGAATCGAAAATTTCGACATTTAAATTTTTTTCAAAGTGCATTTAAAATTGTACCCGACAGAATTTTTTAAAGAAAATATGTATTTATATTTAGTTTGATACGAAGAATTCAGTGGTTTACTTAAAAAAAAACAACAACAATATTTTTTTGATTTGTATAGTAGTAAAAATAGTATAGTGTAGCGAGAGGTCTTGTGCTAGCCACATCAGATTTTTTTTGTTTATGTATGTAATCTGTTACTAACTTCATTGTTGCAAAATTTTTAAAATAATATAAATTACCACTTAAGGGCCTATTGCATGGCAATAATACGCATAGAAAAACGATTAATTTTTGTGAGGATCTCAATCTAATACTGTTATACGTATGATGTTGAATTTTTGTATGTAGATTAAGGAAGAATACTAAAAGTGCGGAATCTTCAAAATCTTTAATTAAAGTAATTAGTTTGGCTTTAATAATTATCCGAAATTCGGCGAAAATTGTACAAGTTTAGATATAATTTATGGCAATTCTGTTGATAAAATTATAGTTTTATTGTTTTCCGCCCTTTCTACATCTATGTTCTATTCATTTTATTTTGAAACTCAATGATAACTTTTATAGTTCATTCATGAGATCATCACGAAATTTTAGTGTTTAGTTTCTTTTTATCTCTAATTGTTGTCGGAACAATATATAGTTTGAATTTTTCAATTCAACAATGCTTTGTCGTTACTAATGTAAAATTTCAGATTTTTATTTTGAGCAATATTGCCAGAATCGTGAATTCTGATTCTTATTGCACTCAAGAAGTATAGCCCCTTAACTAAATATTTATTATTATTAATCAATTATTTATTACTCCTCGTTACAATAATATGTGTTCTAGTTAATTTCTCATTTAAGAAACCCCGTCAGAAATTCGTTGATTTAAAATTCAATCATTAATTCACCAATTTCGTCGATACCGGGAATTTTCAGGCATGAATATTTATAAATCGAGATAAGCCGAATTAATTTTTGGTCTTGTAACTTTGTGTGACCTACAAACTAATTTGCTTTTAATTAGTCCTATTAATTTAGGTTCAATTTTTCCTCGATATACGCTAACGAGATAAAAATACGAAGACTGAAAAATTCATAAAAGCTTCTCACTGAAACTCCGGGCGCAGGCTCCGGGGAGACTGGAGTGCGTCATTAGACGTACTTAAGTTTCACACATTGGAACAATGGTTGAATGCTCCATAACAACGAGAATTGTAAAGTATAGTTTACTTATTGTAACGGTAGTGCAGCGGTCTTGCAGTTGCACAGGGTTTGGCAAACGCAAAGCAATGGAAGCGTTCACAATGACTTAACGCGTTGGTAGTGTCAGTGCAATGCGTTGCTATAGTTTGTAAACTCCAAACATTTACAACGCACAAGCACCGCACCGCCCAGCAACAGCCAATCAAAATTTAATGTGGATTTTAAAAGGTGGCGAAAAAATTTGAGTTATGACAAACTGTCATTGGAATTGTCATTGACTTCGAATTTACCTATTTTTACCTTCCGCTTACCTGTAAAGGAAGGTATTGGAATCATGCAAAAAATCGGGTGGTGAAATTTTAGTGGATGAGCACGAATTAGGGTCCTTACAACTCATTTTTGATAGTTTCACGATGATGTCTGTGTGTATGTGTGTGTGTGTGTGTGTGTGTGTGTGTGTGTGTGTGTGTGTGTGTGTGTGTGTGTGTGGTCAAGGGTTGTTAGTCGCATAACTCAAATACGAATTACCCGAAAATTTTGATATTTGGTATTTAACATTTGTATATAAATTGGAAGAGCTCCCTAGATTTTGGTACAAATATCTTCATCGGAAGTGATATTTTTTGAAGATTGAAAAGGTTAATTGTCAAAATTGTATATAAATTTGGAAAAATATAGTATTTATTTGTAATGAGAATAAGAGGAAAAGTTATTTGCAACTTACGTTATAAAAAAATTGTCTTTATCTGGTAGCATTAAAGAACTGCAGTAAAATTTAAAAAATAAATTTATCAAATAAAACGTTGATATCTTGTAATCCATGATCGATTGATTTTTGTTTCTGCGTAAAAAATATTGACAGGTGAGACGGGTGACAAGTTGGCATACTAGCGCTATATAAGTCCTAAGTAAGATATTAAATGTAGCGGAGGATGGCTTCAATACAGCAGAGTTTTCCTGTGAATGAATCTTTTTATTCAGGTGATGCAAATTTCTGTGTTTGAATATTTGAGATTTTTATTTGTATATTTTAAATGGGCACCGGATTGCACGTATACATTTCTGTTTAAAATCTAGATATGGCGGAAGGTTGTGTGATGGCCACGTCAGATTTTTTATAGATAAATATGAGTGTAGACAGTAAATTTGCTGAATTGTTGGTACAATATCCAGTAATTTGGAACTAAAAATGCTCATTGTACTAAGAAAATATAAAAAAGAATGTAAAATTCTTGCATTAAAGTTTAAATTTACAGGTAATAATTATTTCTTGTTCTGACAATTTTATCAAATTAAATCTTAAAATATTTTTAGGACAGCAATTTGAATTTATATGCAACACAACAGAATACTGTATTACCTACAACAACTTCACTAAGTTTTTATGTGAACGCTGTCCTTACCAATGCAATACCAATGCAACACCGCTGTAACAAGGCAACGGCACTAAGCTCTATGTGAACGCAGCTTTAGTGTGAAATGTGTCATTATATTCTTACTTCTAAATCTGATTAAACCCCCCCCCCCTCCCGTGAATTCTGTTTCTAATCACCTTGTTCGTCTTCATTTAAAATGCGGTAACATTTTTGAGACGCCGGCTCTCCCAAGGGCAAGAATTAAATTATAATCGCCAACACAATTTTCAAATGAAGGCAAAGAATTATTAATCTAGCAAAATGAGCGCCGTAAGACCTTGGAATTGTTAATTTTGTGTACTTTGTACCAAAGAAAAATGCTTTGTTTGACGAAAATGGAAATCCTCTTTGCTCTTTATCACAAAAATGAGAAGAGGATGAATTCATCTCAAAAACAAACAGAACCTTTTTCCAACATTGAAGAGGTGAACTTACAGTTTTTATTTGAATCATTATTTTAGTTATTTTTTCCTCCCGCCTTGTATTCTATAAAGGCAGGTATTGTGACGGATAAAACTTGTCGAAAATTGAATAAGCACGTTTTAGAGTCTCTAGAATACGAATAATTAATTTATCACAATATTTTCTATTTTAAATGAAATATTACATTATATTGACAGGTGAGACGGGTGACAAGTTTGCATACTAGCGCCATATAAGTCATAAGTAAGATATTAAATGTAGTAATTGAACGGAGGATGGCTTCAACACAGTAGAATTTTCCTGTGTATACATTTATGTTTATAAGTTTAGATATGGCGGAAGATTGTGTGCTGGCCACATCAGATTTTTTGTGTTTATATTGACAGGTGAGACGGGTGAAAAGTTTGCATACTATCGCCATATAAGTCATAAGTAAGATATTAAATGTAGTAATTGAACGGAGGATGGCTTCAACACAGTAGAATTTTCCTGTGTATACATTTATGTTTATAAGTTTAGATATGGCGAAAGGTTGTGTGCTGACCACATCAGATTTTTTGTGTTTGTCACTACGTAAAATTTAATTATGAATAGTGATACAGTCACATATCGTTTATATTTCTTTCAGAAGTTTACATAGAATAAAATATATTTGTGAGTACCTATATTATAGTTAAAAAAAGTAGGTAGAATATGGAGGTCTTGTGCTGGCCACATCAGATTTTTTTAATCATAACATAAAAACTTAATTGATTTTACTTAGTTTAATATGGTAATTTAAATTACTCTTGTATTTCTTATTTTATTTTGTTGTTACCATTCCACTTTCAATTACAGAATGGTAAATGTTATTATAGTGGAATCCAAGCACTTCTATTTGTTTTGATGTAGTCAGACCTTTCAAATAAAAGTGGCAACAGAGAGATTATTTTTTCCATTTATTCGGATACATTCGTTTATTTTATTTATTGCAATAATTTGTCAAGGTAAGAATTTCAGGACTAACAAATTATATTATAATTATTATAAAATAACCTTTTTAAATTCAGCCCAATTTTGCTTTGATTTTAATGCATTATAGCCTTCAAACTGAAACTGCGGAAATAAAAATAAATCTGATACAGAGTTATTGGAATGAACAAAAACTGTGGAATGCGCGGTCAAAATTCCCCGTTTTATGCAAATATGTGAAATGGCTGAATATCATGACAAGCCTCGTAATGATTAACGTTTCATTGATGCTTATCGCCAGATTTTATGTAAAAAACACTCCGAAGTAAACCTCCATGTTTCTGGAACTACGAAAATAAATATAAACACACGTGTACCAAATTCCACGGAGATTTAATCAGAAGTTGAACAATATTTCATGGACGAGCCAAATGAAAGATTTTTAGATGACTGTGAAAGATGGTCAAGTCATAAAATTGTCAGTGTTGTAAATATTATACACACCTATCACATTATATCCAACTTGAGTATGGCAATAACTAGATTCGAATTGTCAGAAGATCGTAATATTTTTCCTACTCCTGGTATTAAAACATCATTTAACGAACTGATTTCCATGGCGCTAAATAAAATTTTTGCACTTCCGGGACTAAACCTCGTTTTTAGTCTTTATTTTTGGGGACTAAGGTTCTTAATTTGATCCCAAGGGATTATTTTTCATATTTAATCTCGTTGTCAAGGAATTGAATTAATTAATCCCGTTGCCGAGTAAAAACGTGCTATTTATTAGAGAGTATGGAATATTTGTCATAAAGTTTACTGACAAAATTGCAAAATGTGTTTTCTTTGAAACTATTTTGTATTCATTTGACGATGAAGTGCAAAAAATAGCGTATATACCACAGGACTAAAGTACCTTTAATCCCTCAGGTGAATATTTCCCTCACCTTCGGCTCGTGAAATAAACTTTACCAGCAGGATTAAATCATGCACTTTAGTCCTTTATTATATAATATACTATTTAAACACACTTCGACAAGCCGTGGCTTTGGCCGTTTTAGTCACGGGCTGAACATAGCAACTGACATATTAAGCACGGGGTAAAGTTGGCTCCTATATTTTTTAACATTTAATTTTTGAGAAAAATTGAGATATATTAATTATTTCTTTCAATAGTTGTTAAATTTTAACCATATAACAAAGAAATACACTTGCCTAAGTTTGATTTAACCCAAAATTATTATAAATGAAATATTACATATTTATTTGTGGTCGTAGAGAAAGTATAGTATGTGCCTCGTTTATAAATTATCTAGATACTTGTTCTTTATATATCGCTGCGCTCGTTGCTAAATATATCTGGGCGAAAATGAGTACTAATGACTTAAGTAGTTATTTAACTTACTGATAATGGAATAAAAAGTATTTTCTTAAGAATTTAAGAGCAGTTTTAGCAAGAAGCATAGTTTTTAATCGCCTGATTTAAGATTGCATATTGGATATCTGAATAACACTATGAATATAATAAAATTTTAAAATGGCTTTAGAATAAATAAAATTAATAAAAGGATAACAACTTTAAGCTATTCGAAAACGTGTAACTTGTTTAAAAAATCTTATTATTTAAACTACACTTTGTTTTTCACCAATTTGACGACTGGTGTTGACCCATTTTAAATGTGTAGTAGCCGAGTGTGTTCTGACAACTCATTCTCATTTAACTGCACAAAAATCTCCTCAGTTTTGTACATTCCATTTATCAATCAATCATGAGTTAACGGCTGGTACAATAACCGCACATACTTAGTGCATTATGCCTCACTGTACGTGAGGCAGCCACACCCAAGTCCGGTAAAATACGCGACAAATTATTGAAAAACTCTTTTTAATTTCTTCGGAGTTCGGTGCTGGCTTTTCTAATGAGAATTTCTGAGCAACTAATCGAAGAATTCCCAATTGAGTTGCGGATCTTTGGAAGAAATCCTGGACGAAGACCGCGGCGCAGAATGGCGAGCGTCGCGAGGAATAAAGAATGTTGTAAGAAGAAAAGACCGACGCGCGTCAATCGTATATAACCCGGCCGACGTCGGTGGTATTATAGCGGGAATCTGTACGTCTGTTCATTACGGGAACGGCTAAGGAGAATTACAGCACAGGGGTGCACGAAGGAGGATAAATAATGGACAGGACACTGTAGCAAACGATTTTATCAGATATACAATAGTAGGTATATTAAAAAACAAGTTTTGTAAGACTTGATTTTTTCGCACGCGTCCAGATTTAGTTAACGAGCACTCGGAAGAGTTTACTAAAGGACAAGTACTATTACTGCCCTCCTAAGCACAGAGGGGGTATCTACAATTTTTTTGAAAAATGAGTTAGAATCGTTTAGTAACTATAGAGGTTGTAATATATGTAAAACTAAGGTTTTGAAGCCGTATCTACGCTCGAAAGAGTCTAAAACGTTCATTTAACTTAGGGGTATGTACAAGCCACTACAAAATTACTACAGTATTAAGTGAAAAACATCGAGTATCTCGAAACTGAAACAACTGTAGATACCTCCCTCTGTGCTTAGGAGGGCAGTATACTATTTGGTGTCTTTTTACCTCTCGCCTCATATTCTATAAGAGAGGTATTGTAATGGGTCAAAATTTTCGAGTATGAGTTTTTGGTGGATAAGCACGTTTCAGGGTCTCTACAATACGAATTTACTATTTTCACAATGATGTCTGTGTGTGTGTATGTGTGTGTGTTTGTATGAATGTATGGACTGACGATTTTTCGTCCACGATAACTGAAAAAAGTGTCAAACCTTTAATAACCAAATTTCATATTTAAGGTTTTAATAAGGATCTTAACACCGGATAACATTTTGGTAGAAATCCGAAAACCGGAAGTAGTACTTTTTGAAGCTTGATAAACTTTTCCTTTAATATATTGTTACATTATTTATTTATGACAATTTTTGCAATTAAAAATAAAAGAAAATATAATTATCTATGGGTACAGTTAATTATAAATACAATTTGCTGAATCTGGTAGTATTTAACAATAAAATAAAGTACAATTAATATTCTATCTTGTTGTCCATGATATGAAATTTGTTTCTAAATAAATTTGAATTATTCTGACAGTGACAGTACAGTTGACATCTTTTGCTTGCATCTTGGTTTACATTATCGTTTACATATTACATGAACATGAAACTATTAAAATGTAAGTAAAACTATTTATTAGATTAGTCTCGAGATTAGTAGAATAAGCAGAATTAGGCGAGAGGTCGTGTACTGGCCACAGCAGATTTTTAATATTACAATTTAAATTAAACTGCCGCAATATACACAAGTCGATTTAGGGAAATTTATGTGTGTAACGTTTTTATTGGTGGCATTAATATTGCCCTTTATGTAACTGTCAATGTCACTGTAAAATTATTTAATTAATGAACTATTCTAATTTATAAGTGCAGACATAGAAAATATTGATTATGTTTTCTATTATTAGATTCATAATTTTTTTTTGAATAAATAGTAATTAATTAAGGAGCTCGTCTAACTATTTTTTGAATTCCTAAAATACTCTCGATATTACTTTTTTTCTAATTCACTCTCTTCCCTACTACTACGGCTGCCCGAACCCAGCGCGAAACTCGTACTTTGTCGCATCCTAGCTATGTAATGTCATTTTGAAGTTGAAAAATATTGTAAACATGGCTCCAGTATTCCCTTAATAACTTCTGTATTTTTTAAAGAAATTACTTAAATTTATTCGAAAAAAGAAAGTTAGCTGCAGGATTCTTGCTTTTTAAAATTAGAGGTTATACTGAAATTTGTCAGTTCTGAGGTTTGACGTTTGACAATTGAATTAACTGTCATCTGATACTGCCAATACCAACCTTCTAAAAATATGTTGCGTGTCACAAAGTGAACTATTATACTGTCTTGGAAACAGGCATGATAGGTTGATAAAAAAGACCAATTGTGCAAAAACGATAATAATTAAAGTTAAAAATTCGTGAACTAGCAAATTATTATAGGCCTTTAAGTTTCTGTAAGAGCGGTTTTCAAAAATATAATTTCTTAGCACTTAGCATAAAATATGAACAGTGTAGCTGTATTAACAAGAGCTCAGTTTGTAATATAGCACTATTTTCACTATATTTTGGCACAAGTGTAGCGCCTCAAACGTCTAGAGTCAAGAATATTAATAATTTTATGTTCTAGACTGTAGAAACAATCCAAATATAAATGTGTGAGTTCAAACTAAAGTCTTTGCTTTGGAAGCAACCCTCTAATTTCGTCTGTTCTTGACTCCTCAAAACGTCCAATTCGTCACCGATCCAACGAATTGTGGCACTCGCTCGTGCGTTAAACATTTTTCCTTAGCCCTCTAGATTCCCTCCACGTACCGCTCCAACCTTCAAGTAAATCTATCATTTCTCTGATAAAAATAATTGAATCCCACGTTAGAATATTCCGTATTCCTCGTATTACATCGAAGTTAGCCGTGATGCCGTGATTCTCGTTCGCTGCACGTCGTGCTGTTTACGAACAAATGAAGTTCGACGTGCGGCTGTTGTCACCAGCACAGCCAACTTCTCCGAGAGGTGTTTACTCAGGGTTTGCATTCAACCAGTGCTGAGAATAGCGAGACACGTTATCTTGTACGAGATTCAAAGAGGGTGGAAATACTAAATAGATAGTTTACGAAGCTTTTCGTCCAAGAAAGGACGATCTTGTCGACATGAATCGTCCATGGGTTTAAAAAATATCTTATTCTTGTACTGTAAGTGATTTCTTGATACCTATTTAATATACTATTACAGGTATTAGAATTTGCTAGGCCTGTCCTACAATTTATTACAATATTCCTTTAACTTTTTACCTCTCGCCTCATATTCTATAAGAGAGGTATTGTAATGGGTCAAAATTTTCGAGTATGAGTTTTTGGTGGATAAGCACGTTTCAGAGTCTCTAGAATACGAATTTACTATTTTCACGTGTGTGTGTGTGTGTGTGTGTGTGTGTGTGTGTGTGTGTGTGTGTGTGTGTGTGTGTGTGTGTGTGTGTGTGTGTGTGTGTGTGTGTGTGTGTGTGTGTGTGTGTGTGTGTGTGTGTTTGTGTGTGTGTTTGTGTGTGTGTGTGTGTGTGTGTGTTTGTGTGTGTGTGTGTGTGTGTGTGTGTGTGTGTGTGTGTGTGTGTGTGTGTGTGTGTGTGTGTGTGTGTGTGTGTGTCTGCGTATGGATGTATGGACGTATGGACTGATGATTTTTCGTCCACGATAACTTAAAAAGTATCAAACCTTTAATAACCAAATTTCATATTTGAGGTTTTAATAAGGATCTTAACACCGGATAAGATCTTGGTAGAAATTCGCAAATCGAAAGTAGTACTTTTTGAAGCTTGACATACTTTTCCTTAAATATTATTTATTTATGACAATTTTTGCAATTAAAAATAAAACATAATATAATTATCTATGGGTACAGGTAATTTTAAATACAATTTGCTGAATCTGGTAGTATCTTGATGTCCATGATATGAAATTTGTTTCTATACAAAATTTAAATTATTATGACAGTGACAGTACAGTTGATATCTTTTGCTTGCATCTTGGTTTACATTATCGTTTACATATGACATGAACATGAAACTATTAAAATGTAAGTAAAACTATTTATTAGATTAGTAGAATAAGCAGAATTAGGCGAGAGGTCGTGTGCTGGCCACAGCAGATTTTTTATACCTATTACAAATCATTGCAAGTCCTATAATTATTTCCATGTTTGTATTTGGTAGAAATTTTTCCTTGTTCAGTTCTAATTCTTTGAGTACATACATAATCCGATTAAATTAAGACTCCAATCAAAGAAACAGCATCTACAATCTACATAACTCAATCAATCGCGAATCAAATTTCCTCTCGACACGTTTGTATTTTAATCCAGTAAACACGTTCAAACAATCCGCCCCCCTTTGTTTTTATAATCCTCTGAACTAAGACACACATGGAAATTCAATAATTCCCCGTAGGTTCCACCCCCCTGTTCTGTGTTCGTGCATTTTTATATTTTATTAGGCCGTTTAGAGCTGAACCCGCGGGCGATTGATATTCAAAGCGCTGTACGAGCCACGGAGAGATATAACAACATATTCCTGTAGCTGATAATTTCTCCTGCTTCGGAAAAATCATGCGCGGAATTTTTAAACCTGAACCTGGAAAAGAAATTTGATGGTTTGAAGCTATCAACGAATTATAATTCTTTTCCAAGACTCAAAAAGAATCCTCTAAGAATCAATGTGTAAGCCTGGCTTTACGTTTAGTTTATTTCGCATACTTTCATCGAATAATCCAAAGAAAGTTTTTCAGTTACGCTCCAAATTTTCTTTTCATTTTTAACGAATTATAAATTCTTCTTTTCCAAGACCCATTGAAGACTCTCAAAAAGAATCGTCAAAGAATCAATGTGTAAACCTGACTTTACGTTTCGTTTTTCGCATACTTTCCTCGAATAATCCAAAGAAAGTTTTTAAGTTACGCTCCAAATTTTCTTTTCCCTTTTAAAGTAAAGTGTTGCTGATTTTATCTAACGCTGGTTCTTTATTATCAAGACGAGGGATTCTAATTAAAAATCTTAGAGAGAAATGAGACACTAACTTAGATAAAACGCTGTAGATTTCGGTAGAGGATAGTTAGATTAAAAAATTAAGGAGGGGAGTATGAGCATGAATATCTTGGCATTTATAATAAAATGTTAAGCGGCCCGTTTACGTTTTTTTCAGAATTCCTATAATACTCTCGATATTACTTTCTTTTCTATTCCACTCTTTCCTCCATTACGACTGCCTGAAACCAGCGTGAAACTAGTACTAGCAGTGCAATGTCATTTTGAAGTTGAAAAATATTCTAAAAGTGTTGTCGTTGCGAGTAAACTGTTAGTTTATTATTGACTGCAAGGTAATGTTTTTATAAACATTTATTAGAGAAAGAATGGATCTACAGATGTGCTTATTTAAAATTTTAAAAATCAGTTTCTATCAAGAGATATGCCAAGTTTGCATAAATTGGAAATTTTTCGGAATTTTTATAATTATGTACAATTTTTGACGTAACCTAACCTAACCTAAATTTTGTAATCATATACAATTTTTTACCTTCCGCTTACCTGTAAAGGAAGGTATTGGAATCATGCAAAAAATCGGGTAGTGAATTTTTAGTGGATGAGCACGAATTTGGGTACTTACAACTCATTTTTGATAGTTTCACGATGATGTCTGTGTGTATGTGTGTGTGTGTGTGTGTGTGGTCAAGGCCGGGTGTTAGTCGCATAACTCAAATACGAATTACCCGAAAATTTTGATATTTGGTATTTAACATTTGTATATAAATGGGAAGAGCTCCTTAGATTTTGGTACAAATATCTTCATCGGAAGTGATATTTTTTGAAGATTAAAAAGGTTAATTGTCAAAATTGTATATAAATTTGGAAAAATATAGTATTTATTTGTAATAAGAATAAGAGAAAAAGTTATTTGCAACTTACGTTATAAAAAAATTGTCCTTATCTGGTAGCATTAAAGAACTGCAGTAAAATCTAAAAAATAAATTTATCAAATAAAACGTTGATATCTTGTAATCCATGATCGGTTGATTTTTGTTTCTGCGTAAAAAATATTGACAGGTGAGACGGGTGACAAGTTGGCATACTAGCGCTATATAAGTCCTAAGTAAGATATTAAATGTAGTAATTGAACGGAGGATTGCTTCAACACAGCAGAGTTTTCCTGTGAATGAATATTTTTATTCAGGTGATGCAAATTTCTGTGTTTGAATATTTTAGATTTTTATTTGTGTATTTTAAATGGACACCGGATTGTACGTATACATTTCTGTTTAAAGTCTAGATATGGCGGAAGGTTGTGTGATGGCCACGTCAGATTTTTTATTATAATTTTAAAGACACAACTGTTACTTGCTTCTTTAAGTATACCTATATTCCTTGTTGAAACCATTCTTGTACTGGCCACAAAACACTAGCTACGTTAGTACGTTTTGTGCTTTATTTTAGGAGATAGACGAGCCTCTTAAGTAGTATTTTATGATTTGCCTAAAAAAAATTATTTAATACCTCATTTCAACAAGCTTTAAAGTCTTGTCTGAACCATCTTTGTGAATAATATAATAATTCTTATCTCCGTAAGATCTTTGTAGTACAAAGAAATAAGAATGAAAATAGATGTAAATTTAAGTATTTTAAACGTCATTTACACAACTGTAGAATTTTATTCCCCATAAAAATTTCATAGCGTTTTTCTTCAAAAGATCCTTAACTACTTATTCAAACTTTCATAAAATCCTCATAATGTTGCTTTAAAACTTTTACAACAAAATGGTGGAGATAAAACGGCGATAAAATCATATTCAGCCAAATTTGAAGCAATGAACGAGAAGAGACAATACTGCTTGATAAAATCGTAACAAAATCAAGAGCCTGGTCATTGCGATTGTCATTTATCATGACGGGGAACCCTCGTTGAAAGGGTGCAGATACAGACACATAGGCGGAGACAGGTTTTTTCACAAGGGAGTATTGTGCAAAATGAGTAAAGTAGGTAATGTGTTTAAGTATTAAATTACTGGCAACACTTTCGATAAGAGTAGTTGTAATATACGGTTATTGGTTGCTAAATAGCTTCTGTATTAAGGCGATAAAACAAATTGGATTTAATAACAGTAATCATTCGCAATTTTCACCTTAGATTCACAGATATTTCGCACATTATTATTTATGTTTATAAAATTACTTTGGTTTGAAGTAACTGATCCATTTATCATACATTTCTGAATCAGTTCATTTAATATATTTGTACTACTGAACTACTGATTGAGTATACACTGAAAGAAAAATTTCGGAGGGAATGATTCTAGAGAAAGTTTTCACATAAGAGTAGTTAATTTTGACTACATTTGTATTTAACTGTATTATTTTTAGGAAGAAATTATCATTTTTTCATGTAGTTACGCAATTCTAACAAAGATAAGGAGAAGTTTTCCACTTTTTTACCTCCGCATGTAGAACAAATTTTGTTAACTAAGTAAAATGTGGAAATTAAATCTTAATTTGTTAAAAACATACGTTTTTGTGTAATTTACATCTACAATAAATGAATAAGAACATATGAGCGCATATGAGGTATGTAAAATACACTTTATGTAGTTAAATTTCAAAGTTCTTTTATAACTGTAGTTAACTTCAACTTACAGACGATATTTACTCTTAACGGAGAAATACACAAGTGAAAAATTCCACTTTATATTTGTTCCACTTTATACTTCCTCCAAAAAGATTATAATTCATATATTAGTAGTTAAAATTATCCAGTTTTAACTAGTTTTTTAGCGTTTGGCGGCTCTGAAGTTTGCTCCCCGCTAAACTCTTGGTCTTTTGCGTCTAGACTCTAGTGGTGGTTCGACGTGTTTAATTTTGTGTTGTAAATGACGGAAAAAATATGGAAAATATCCTAAGAAAGATGTTAAACTAAATTATGCAAAAGCTACAGTAAACTTATTTGATTGTTAAGAGTCAGGAGGAAAAGAATACGTAAGTATTATCTAAGTTTTTTCATGTTTTGACTAGTTTAACTAGTTTAAACGAAAAAATATAAATATTTTAATTTATTAAACTTATTGTAGGAGTTATTTTACGATCCCGTAAGCAGCACTGGTTTTCTAGAAACCCGATCAAGAACAATTAATAATAGGACATCTTCATCTACAATAAGATCAAGAACAAAAAAAAACGCCAACTAATGAATCTATTGACGAACTGGATGAAGAATCAAGCGAAGCATATTTTCAAGAATCTATTAACTTTTAAAAAAATGCATGTGTAAAAATTCAACTAAAGATATATTTGTTCACATACAATCTACCGTGAACCACAGAAAAAGTTTAACCAGCATTATTGAATTATATCCACATTTCAAAGATACTCCAGGCCTTGTAAGTAAATTTATATATTATATTTTATCGGATGTTAAGGTCCTTTTTTTCAATGTTAATTTAATTATTTTTTTCAGGTAATTTACCAGAAATTTGTCTAATGTTTGTTCTAATTATATTGTTTTAATTATTATTGAAGATTGGGACATACATACAAATAATTGTTGATAGCTTTGCTTCATTTGCTTCCCTCAGCAGCCAGGGACCGTGGTGGAGCCAAAAAAAGGTCAAAGTCTCTTGCTGTCGATAAGCTATTTGTTCATCATTCAGTAAGTACATTTGTTATCATATCATCTGATGTATTTTGAATTAAATATATTTCATTTAAATAGATAGCTAGTCGTCTTGAAGAAGCTTTCAACAGCAGGAAAACTACCCAACCATGTCTTATTGCCGTGGGTCCAAATAAGGAAGCCATATCGGATTATTAGGTTACTAGGTATATTGTAATTGCCAATAATTTAGCATTGTTTTGTGAGGTGTATTATATAATTATATGGTAATGTTATAATGTTAAGTCCTAATAGATATAGCCCGGCTTTAAAAATACTTTTGTATTCTAAAAGATTGTTAATATATATTTTTTAATTAATATAATGATACATGAAATATTTTCTTATTCACCTTTTTTATTACGGTCCTGAATTTTATGAACTAGATATTTTTATTACGGCCCTGTGTAAAAATTTGAAAGGAGGGTTTAACATCCATACCCAGAGGTATTTAACTACCAAAACATGGTTAAATATCTCTGTTTTGTATGTCTTTAACTATCAAAGGTATGCATTTAGCAAGTTAACTATCTCTTTTTAAGTAGTTAATCTAATACATAAAATGAGATAATATCAATTTTATATGAGTAAATTGCATAATGTCTTGTAGTTAATAGCATCATTTATTTAACTCCGTATGTATGTTCTTGACTACATATTTCTCTCCTATATTCGTCAAAATCTAACTCCGTGAAAGTAACTACTTATTTTAACTCCGAAAACGGATGGTCGCGAGGGAACTACCTAAGTAGTTAAAAAAGAGTTAGATCTAACTCCGTATTTCTTTCTGTGTACGTTTAAGGTCGCGCTCGAAACCGTTTTCAGATAGTCATTTTTATGCACTTTATCTGCATAAATTTCTGCAAATAGGAATAAGTAATAGGCATAAATAATATATCAATAGAATCATTACGCTAAATAAGAATACCTGAAAATAAATATAATTTACAGTAGAGATGAAAGAAAAGGCAGCAAAATTCATCAAATTGCAATGAATTTTATACAAAATGAACTATTATTACAGAATTCATTTTTAGAATAAGGCAATCGGGAATTAATATATTTTCATTGTGTAACATAATTTTCATTGTAGGTTACATCGTTTATCCGAAAATGCAGAAAGCATGTGCAAAATGAGCCATGTAAAAGTTTTAAAATAGTTACAGAAAAAAAAAATATTTAAAAAAAATAAAATTATGACGTATAATAAGATTTACAGACTTCTTGATACAGTTTTTTCACTTTTAAGCGCGCCCTTATTAAAATAGACATACACAACTGCTTGCATAAGTTTATTTTACTGGCATAGACCTAGTATTCGACTTACTAGTCATAAAACCGAAAAGAATATTTTCTACCATCGGTATTAAGTAGGTTTTTGGACTTCACTTTGACTAATGCTTCTTTGAAAACTGTTGCTAATAGTCACAGTCTGCTCATAAAAATCTGTTCCAGTAATATTAAGGTTTGGTTAAATTTATACACATATTTCAATTTTATTTCAAATTTTTTCTAAATGTCAAGTTTATTTACATTTATGTTGTGTATACTTTAGGCTGAAAGTATTTTTGCAGACTTAAGCTGCGTTCACATAGAGCTTAGTGCCGTTGCCTTGTTAGAGCGGTGTTGCTTTGTTAAGGACAGCGTTTACATAAAAACTTAGTGACGTTGTTGTAGGTAATACAGTATTCTGTTGTGTTGCATATAAATTGAAATTGGTGTCCTGAAAATATTTTAAGATTTAATTTGATAAAAATGCCAGAACAAGAAATAATTATTACCTGTAAATTTAAACTTGAATGCAAGAATTTAACTTTCTTTTTTTATATTTTCTAAGTAAAATGAGCATTTTTTGTTCCAAATAGCTGGATATTGTACCAACAATTCAACGAATTTACTGTCTACACTCATATTTATCTATAAAAATAAGTAAATTAGAAGTCAATGACAATTACAATGACAATTATTTGTCATAATTCAAATTTTTTCGCCACCTTTTAAATTCCACATTAAATTTTGATTGGCTGTTGCTGTTGCTTGGCGGTGCGGTGCTTGTGCGTTGTAAATGTTTGGAGTTTACAAACTATAGCAACGCATTGCACCTACACTACCAACGCGTTAAGTCATTGTGAACGCTTCCATTGCTTTGCGTTAGCCAAACCCTGTGCAAGACCGCTGCACTACCGTTACAATAAGTCTTATGTAAACAATACTTTAGACTAGTTGCAGTCCTCGTTTAATTTAAATTAAATTTAATTATGCAATAGCAAGAATTACTTATAAGTAAACACAATATGGAAACAAAGTCTTAGAACTGATTGAGTAAAAAATCTGCAGATTAAAATTGCGGAAAATTCAAAAATTCGTTCAGTTCAGGAATCTCTAAGTACAGTTACGCCATTAAAATATATGAACGCAGTTTTATATAAAAATATCACGCCTATCACTCAACGTATTCGTGTGTGCGGTAACCAGCCACTCACTAATGGTTAGTCGAGAATAAAGCACAAAATGTGACCCCTCCTAAAAATAATATTCTTTCCGCCGCTGGCAGTCCCTCAGGACCTCTACAGATCTGACTAAGAATATCATTGTCATCACACACACTCACACACGCATATCCCCACGTGGGCTACGGTTATCCGGTACTAGTACCCTTCCATGGCCAAGCATGATGATTTAATAAACCCGTTCCTCGATATTATCGGCACGTTTCTCTATTCAAGCGCACGTGGTCTCTATTTAATTGTGTGCCCCACTGACGAGTCGCCCATGACGATGGTTTTATTAAAAGTTTCTCTTTGTTGCAGTGGACGATGATGATGATTTATTTTGATGATTGGGATCTTGATGGACGTCATATTTTTGGTTGTTTTTGAAGGCATAATAAGAGCTTTGTTTGAGCAGTGCTCGGTTTTAATACTACTACTAAAGTGATTCAATTTTTTTCTATTATATACAATAGCCCTATTCATACATGGATTCTTTGAGGATTCTTTGATTCTGGTAACTCTTTTGAAGCTATCAATGAACTAGAAATTCTTCTTTCCAAGATTCAATTTAGCGGCGATGCTCATCATGATTCGTTTTACGAGGATTCAAGAATGAAAGAATCTTCAAAGAATCCAATGTTTGTACAGGGCTTTATTATGCTTCGTTCTTTGATTTTAAATTCGTTTGTATATGGTAAGCTACTCCTATTTATGAAAGAATTAGAGGAACTGTAATGATTGTAGGTTTTGCAATGAATTATAGAACTTCATTGGTTAGCATAAAATTATAAGAAATGTGTAGAAAATTTGTGTCAAACGAAAAATCTGAATTGTTAGTGAAGAGTTCTGCACAGAGAAGATTTTTCTGCAATAAAGCTTCATTTATACTAAGAGCAACGCATAAGAACAAAACTTTGCAAACTCCAAACATAAGGCCTAATGCACAAGCATAACGATTGACATGTGTTATTTTTATTCTTTGTTTCGAGTCAATTCTGTCTGTTTCTAAGTATGAAAATGAATACTTTACTTACGAAATAACAGTTCCTCCATTCCTTAATATCGCAAAAATGCCGGCAATGATTAAATTACAAATGTCATCTCTGTCGAATTAGTCCTTAAACAAAATAGGTGGAAATTGCCATCTAATAAATAATCATTATGCATTACGTCTTAAACCTCATTTCCACCAACTGTTTTAGTGCTTAATGAATAATGATTTGTGCGTAAGGCGTAATTTATTAGATGACCACTTCCACCTATTTTGTTTAAGGACTAATTCGACAGAGATGACATTTGTTGTCGAATTTTGTAATTAAATCATTATCGGCATTTTTGCGATATTAAGGAACGGAAGAACTGTGAATTTCGTAAGTAAGGTATTCAGTTTCATATTTAGAAACAGACAGAAATTGACAACTCGAAACAAATAATAAATGTGGCACATGTCAATCAATATGCTTGTGCATTAAGCATTATGTTTGGAGTTTTGAAAGTTTTGTTCTTATGCGTTGCTCTTAGTACTTGTGCATTAAACATATTTCTTAAGCACTAAAACAGTCGGTGGAAAAAAGGCTTTAAACTTATTGTCCGTACTGTATTCTTCACAATAAAATAATTGCAGCTAGACGATTTTGAGATCAAAACACAGTGGTCTGTGGTCTTCCCATCCAAACGGGGCAACCTCGATACCAATCTGCATATATACGATCCAGTACCTCCCTTAATTTCCTCTTTATTATCATACATATTCCGGCACATCTGTACTGAATATACTGCTCCCTAGTATCCGTTCTTACTACCACCTTTATTACAAAGTATCCCGAGCTATGATCTCTTATTACTTCCGTTTCATTGGCCGGTGGTTGGTTGGTAGCCCTGCATGCACGATACACTAGCGGGGTGGAGGTGAAGGTGACTCATGTAATGACGAACACAGCCCCCTCTACGCTGTACACCTGACGTAATGCCAGACCGCATTATTATAGTAATCCCGGTACCCGACGACGGGATTATACATCGGGAAGGATCGGGAATGGTCGGGGAAGATCGGTGGGGATCGTGGAGGATCGGGTGTGATCGGGGGGATGGGTTTAACTAGGTACGGAACAATGGTCTAAGGGGTTTATCCTAAAAATTGGAATCAAATCGATCTTGGAAGTAATTGCTATTTGTTTTAGTATTGCTTCTTGTACGTATATGGGAACTAATCTACAAGAGGTATTAATTAAAATGGCACTGACAAACTAGCACACTTATGGCCAGTTGCACCGCTTTCATTTAAATTTTAAGTTTCCCTTAAATGAACAATATCGAAACAACATCAAATTGTCATATATATATATATATAATATCCCAAGTGCATGTCAAATTGTCGATAATTTCCTCAAGTGCGCGAAGCGCACGAAAGAAAATTATCGACAATTACATGCACGAGGGATATTCAAAGGACTATTTCCCGATTAAAATTTAGCCAAACGCTGTTACTCTCATGAAAAATAAAGCAAAATTTAAAAACTTCTTTTGACAGCAAGTCAGAATCACTTTGAAACGCCGTATCCAAATATACGATAATTTTGCACTAGTGCAAATTATCGATAATTTGCACTAGTGCAAAATTAATGTGTAATTCTACGTTGATTGGACGACATTCAGAAATGTCAGACTTCTGATTGGCTTAAACTTTATGAGGGAAATAGTCAAACGTATAAGTGACACCTAAAATTTAAGTAGAAGCGGTGCAAATGGCCATTAGTTTTCCTGTTTTAAGTTATTTATTTATTTTATAAACTAAATTTGAAGTCACAACTGTCAGTAAAAGGTTCAATCTTTTACATTACAAGTTTTTGTAAATTTAAACATCATCGTAAAAAGTAAAAAAATTCCTTAAGGTGTAGGTACGTCTGTTCTAAAATTTGACAACGTTACAAAGGTGTACGCCTTCCACGTTTACTTTAATTATAATAAAAATATATGATGCTTTTACATTAACAAAGAATGCTTCTATATTTTAATTTTTTGTCTTGGCCTAGAATTTTGAAGTAAAGTTATTTAAAAATGACGTTTATGTCATTATTTTATATGACTTTTTCGGTCACTATAAATGGCAAGAAAAATTGAAAAGCAAGAAGCATGCAGCTAAGCTTCCTTTTTCGAATAATTTTTGTATTACTTAATTTTTGTTTTAAATACAGAATTTATTATGGAAATACTGGAGCCATGTTTACAGTATTTATATCTTCTGATATAAATTTATTTTAAACAAGCACATCTGTAGATCCATTCTTTCTTTATTAAATATTTATAAAACATTACCTTGAAGTCAATAATAAACTAACAGTTTACTCACAACAAAAACACTTTTACAGTATTTTCAAATTCAAAATGACATTGCATAGGATGCGGGAAAGTACGAGTTTCGGGCTGGTTATAGGCAGCCGTACTAGTGTGAAAAAGAGTGAAATAGAAAAAAAGAAATATCGAGAGTATTCGAAAAAAGGTAGACGAGAACTTTAAAATTTATTTTTAAGTCGTTGCATTCACAGCCCAAAATTTATCGACATTTGACGAAATTTGTGAAGTTATACGGCAATGTGTACTAGTGTGAAAAAGAGTGAAATAGAAAAAAAGAAATATCGTGAGTATTCGAAAAAAAGGAAGACGAGTCCCTTAACATTTCTTTTGAACTCGCCGCATTCACAGTCCGAATCGAAATTGACGAAACTTGTGAAGTTCTATGGCAATGTGTACTACCCACGATGCCCAGTTACAGTACATCACATCTCCGGATTCTCCCTTAGCGCCATTATTTCTCCTTTTTAATTTCTCGTGTTTCCTGTGTCTGTGGAACGCTGGTGTAATTGTACGTCGTTCCAGCCCTTCAGACCGCCTTGCTAATTAGCAGCTCCGTTTTAAAATCACGCTGTAATCGCGCTCAGAACGACCAGTGCCACCACTCACACAAACTCTGCAGTTATTAACTCATAAATTTAAACTCTTGCTGTTTCATTCCAGCGAAAAGTACGGTTTAAATTAGATGACCTTCGCCCTTAGAAACGGTTTACTTTTACTTCAAAAATTGTAGCTACTTTACTTTTACAGCTTTTATTTTAATAGTAATAACTGTAGCAGAATATACACTAGTAATATAAGCAATAACATTGAATCGGCCATTTCAAAAACAACGTAAGTCAGTATTTGTTCAAATCGCAGTTTTTGCAAGATTTTTATTGTACATGGGTTTTAAATATTGATGTAAAAACTGGAATTATTGCAAAAACAATATCGTCGGTGACCTGACAATACCGCCTATCTGACATATATACCGAAACCGGGTTTTTGGCATTAAATTATTTCTCTCTATGTGCATCATGTCCTGCAGAAACCTTCTATCTTCAAAAAAATTATAAAAGCGTTTTAGAGCCAAATGAAATACCTCCTATTCTCAAGCGTTGCCATTGAGACAATATTTTTAGTCCTCCTGAAAATTTGACTTATCTTGAAGCTTTGAATATATCATTGACGATATAATAGGAACCATAAAAAAAATTGGAAGTAAAAATTCCGCGGAAATACATGTTTTAGAGCTTAATTAAAATACCTCCTATCTTCTCTAGCGTTAAATCTCTCAATCGCCTGAAACAGTTTTTTAGTCCTTCTGTAAAAATTGACATTTGTAAGATAGGATGTATTGTCAGGTCACCGACGATATGCTAATTGTGATATTATACGGTTTTTATTTAATCTTGTGAAATAATAACATTGTGACTTATGTTGTTTTTGAAATGACCGATTCAATTATACTTTTATGTATGCGACCAAAGCAGTCTAGCAATTTTTAAAACGCTCACGAAGTTTTCAGAGAAAAAAAAGAATGGAACTAGGTTTATGCCGAGTTACATTTTCTAATAAACTTCTTAATAACAAGAAAAAGCAGGTAAAAAATAGTATATTGTAATACAAGTGTGGAAAGGGCTTCATTGAAAAACTAGTATGACAGTTGGAGCACGAGCATTAGCGAGTTCTCCTATCATACGAGTTTTTCAATAACCATTTCCACAAGTGTGTTACATACAATTATTTCTACGATAGTGGGAAATGGTCAAAATTGATAAAAATAATTGGAAGTATGATATTTACATATTTAAGAAAAACAAATCAGGTAGGCTTGCTGTCAATAACAATATCTAAAAATCTGACGTGGCCATCACACAACCTTCCGCCATATCTAGACTTTAAACAGAAATGTATACGTACAATCCGGTGCCCATTTAAAATATACAAATAAAAATCTAAAATATTCAAACACAGAAATTTGCATCATCTGAATAAAAATATTCATTCACAGGAAAACTCATCTGTGCTGGCTGAAGCCATCCTCCGTTCAATTACTACATTTAATATCTTACTTATGACATATAGCACTAGTATGTCAACTTGTCACCCATCTCACCTGTCAATATTTTTTACACAGAAACAAAATTCAGTCGAACATGGATTACAAGATTTCAACGTTTTATTTGATAAATTTATTTATTTAATTTTACTGTAGTTCTTTGATGCTACCAGATAAAGACAATTTTTTTATAACGTAAGTTGCAAATAACTTTGTCTCTTATTCTTATTACAAATAAATACTATATTTATCCAAATTTATATAAATTTTTGACAATTAATCTTTTCAATCTTCAAAAAATATCACTTCCGATGAAGATATTTGTACCAAAATCTAAGGAGCTCTTCCAATTTATATACAAATGTTAAATACCAAATATCAAAATTTTCGGGTAATTCGTATTTGAGTTATGCGACTAACACCCGGCCTTGACCACACACACACACACATACACACAGACATCATCGTGAAACTATCAAAAATGAGTTGTAAGGACCCTAATTCGTGCTCAACCACTAAAAACTCACTACCCGATTTTTAGCATGATTCCAATACCTTCCTTTACAGGTAAGCGGAAGGTAAAAACTGATAGTTCAAATTTGTAATTTTGCATTTATGGTGTGATTTATGATCAAAATAATGACATTTCATGCAGAATGTTGTAGTGATAGTGAAAGTGAGTCTATTTAAGACCCTTCGGATATTTTACGGTAATTTTGAATCTAAACTTTTGTCTCTGAAAAATATCCTGACAGCTTTGACCTTCCAGTAACTGCACAATTTCTAGTTCAGCAAAATGATTTTATGTCTCAAATTCAGTGAAAATCTTCCATTTGATTATTTATTACTAAGATTACAAACAAATAAAATGTTTTAGGTATGAAAAATGTACTTCTTGAAAAATTCGCACCCAATGCACAAAATAAGTGTGTAAAATATTTTCACCACTCAAAAGCCTACTTTCATCATAAATTTTAATACCTGAAAATATATGAATTCGCACTTTCGTAGAAAAAGATTTTTTCAGAATTGTAACTGGGCATAAACCTAGATTAATTCTTTAACAAAAATCTAGTACCTGTTTTTCCTTCAAATTTGAAATATGCAATCAGTAAAGCAGAAACTGCTACACTTCTAATCACGTAACATTTTGTTACGGAGACGGGATCCTTAATTTTAGAATTTCCAAGTTGGATAATTGTGCTAATATTGTTTTTTTTTTCAGGTAAAAATTTTCGTCCTGATTTTCCAACACTAGACGGTAAGGAATACTCCCAATATCTTTAATATTTATTTAATTGTCAAATACTCCACTCTAAGGTCTTCCAAGGTGTGAAGCCCTAAATTCTGGAAACAATTGAAGCGAGTAGCTGCTAAACAGGACAATGGGTAACCCTGTTAAAGTTCATGTTGTTCCATAAACGTTGCGGATACAAACAAGTGATAAATCTTGTCTAGTAAACAACTTCGTATGGCAACGTAAACATTAGTTAGTACCTTAGCTACCGACGAAAATCAATTGTTGATTTATAAACAGGAAGATAGTTCGAGAATAGTTAGCCTTGTCTACCTTACTTTGTTTCTGGGATGGTCAGTTTTTTAACTGAAAAAGTTTCAAATGAATGCTTTGTTGCCTGCGGCAAATTAGATTAGAAATATAATTGGCAAGATAAATATAATTATTTGATGTATATTTGATCTGGTGCTAATACATAAATTTATGAATTTTTAATGACTGTAATATTGGAGTGTTTTAATATAATTAACATGTTTTGAATGTTGTATATTTTGCCGAAAGAAAATTAAGGGAACTGAATTAAAATATTTTGTAGGCGTCTGAATTTAATGGAATATCTATCTAACAACAACATGAAATATTATTCAAGGAAAAATATTATGCAATAAACTTTAATAATATAATAACCTTTATGAAAAAATTTAATCGCTATGAAAATTTGTGTAGCTTTGGTAAAAAGTTTATTGGTGTATTTGACGTATGAGGGTTTCATCATGAAGCCATGACATTTTTTTCATTTTTTGTGCGCTACATTACGCAATTTTCGACAAAATCCAATTTAGAGTTTGCCGCATGTGACATATGATTCTCTTTAAATGAACTTGCCCTACCGCAAAAAAGGGCGGTTTGTATTAATTTCCACGACTAATGTGCTTGGAAAAAGAAAAAAAGAAAATACCCAGTATTATCGAGTACGACTTTATTTATTTAATTAATTTTTGTTTTGAGCTACTTAATATAAAATTTGTCATTATAAAAAATGTGTTCCAAGTATTAATCTCATCTTTAAAAATGTTTAATAAAAAAATCATGCAAGTAGCCCATTACTTATTAAAATAATAACGACATTTAACCAAAAATTAACTTGCATTCTCAATAGTTATTTCCTTCATTAACCTCTCGCTGAATAATATGAACTGGTTCATAATATGAGTTTAAAACGATTGCTATTAACAGGGTAGTTTACCATTTTTTAAATTGAAACTTCATGTTATTTGAAAGCGTATGAGAGTACTGATAAGCCTTAATTATTATTAATAAAACTGTAATTAATTTCTAAAGTTTGTGTGACGTAGAGGGTGAAGTCTATTTCACGAGCCGAAGGTGAGGGAAATAATCACCTGACGGATTAAAGATACCTACTTTAGTCCTGTGGTATATACGCTATTTTTTGCACTTCATTATTTTAACGAAATTTTTGAATTGGGTAGTTTACCATTTTTTTAAAAGTTTTTTATTGAAACTTCATGTTATTTGAAAGCGATTGAGAGTACTGATAAGCCTTAATTGTTCTTAATAAAGCTGTAATTAATTTTTAAATGTGTGACGTAGATGTATAGCTGAAAATCTCAAACCATGGGACTGGAATTAAAATGTACTGATGTAAAATAAACTGTTTCTAAATGTTACAAAATATAAAATACAATTTGGTAGTTTCTATATTACTATGTAAGTAAGAATACACGTGAAACGCATTATTGTGACGTAGATGTATCAATACGTAAAATCTCAAATATTTAAAGAACTATTAACCTTTTGAAAACTTTTTTCATGGCAATAACTCATTTTTGAGGTCTCCTTTCAATATAATTGACTGGATTGCTGATTTGCTACTATGGTAAAGTACCCTAAAAAATTGTACTTATATCGAAATGAATCCAAGTTGGGTAAAAAACGGATATGTGTTTAATAAAAATAAATAAAAGTCGTTTGAAAACTGTGTCCAAGTGCGCAACGTTGATATTTTATGTTGTGCGCAACAACTAGCGAAATTAAATGTCCAAACCAAAACACAAACGCATCATTGAAACAAATGTAACAACCCTCCGCCAATAAAAGTCAAAAACAGCGGCGCATCCCTCATCTTCACTTGTTTAATTATTAACCAATCCAAACTGAGGTTAATTGGCCAGGGGTGGGGTTTCCGAACGCATGCAAATTTTATGGGGGCCATTAAACGTTTGAACTTTGATCAGCAAATGCACTTTGTCTGGTAATTGTGGCAGTGAACTGCATAAGGACGAAGTGCGATGCGCGTTTCTATATCTGCTGACGGGAAGGAGTAGCGTTTAGTTTAGTTGAAACTTAAATGGGCAGAGCACTCACAAACCTTTGATGATTGGCGAAAGAATGTGCATTTAATAATTTATTGTTGAAAAATCGTATCCAAATGTTGATATTAGTTCAAAGGATCGTCGTATGATGGATGATAAAAAGGGATAATTAATTTACTCCTAGATGCAGACGTTTCGGTTAATATTTAACCATTATCAAATGCTCAGAAGTTATTTAAATTACGACTTGATACCAAAATAGAACATCTTGTGGTAAATTTATTAGAAAAATTTCTACACCATTTGCAGCATATCTTCCTTCTGCAGTGTAATGACAACTTTGGTTTGGTTTGGTTTATTAATTTAGATTCGGCACAATTTTACTGACTGACAACTCTGCTATATGGATTCAGTGATACACATGCCAATTTAACTGCACGAATATTCTCTATGGTGTACAGTACGCGAAATAAGAGATGGCCGAGATTGGATATTTTTTTAAATTGTATATTAAGCCGAAATTGGAGTACTGAGTTTGGAAATATGAACAAATCTTATTTATTTGGATGGCTGGCTTTATTTTACAATATAGTTATAATTTTTGCGACGTTTCGACCAGGATATTGGTCATTTTCAAGCAGAAGTTAACGTATAAATTAAAAAGTTGGTTGAGTTACATTATATGCAATTTTACTTAAAACTAAAAAAAATTATTTGGAGTGTGTACACACCCCAATAGTCCAACAGTGACTAAAAAACTAATTTATCAACATGTTAACTTCTGCTTGAAAATGACCAAGATTCTGGCACGACCAAAAATTACAAACGTCTCAGAGAATTACATGGGATACAAAATTAGGATATTATTACTAAATTACAAAGATATCCGTCCAAAAAAGGATGACCCACCCACTTTACAAGAATCGTTCATGGGATGTTTAAAAATGTCTTATTCTTGTACTGTAAATTATATTACGTAAGTCTATCCTAGCCATATCCTGAGTATTACATACTCAATAAAAATTACATGGGACACATCATTAGGATATTTTTACCAAATTACTAACATTGGGATGTTGCATAGATAGATAGATAGTAACCAAGGGCGGACATTAGCAATCGCTAAGATATTAATACGATGTTAATGAGCAAATATAGCAAGTAACAAAGCGGGATGTTCACATTCTTGAAATGTTCTGGGGATTTTATTTTGTCTAGTACTTTTTTGTGCCTTTTATTTTAGCCTCTAGTAAGTACCTACTGGTGTACATATAATTTCGATTAAAAATACTGTATTAATTTTTACAATCATCGTATTAACAAATAAAATAAATAAACTTTTAAAAAATTGTTATATGTGTCGAAGTATAAGTTTGTATTGATGTTTGTTGATTGTTTATTTTGGTATAAATTTGATTTTATGTTGTCACGAAATTTGCTTGTCGTAAATGTATGTCTCATGCTATTTATTTTTTCAATTTAACTTTGGAAGCTTAACTCATAAATAAATTAAATTCTCATATGTGGCACCAGTAGTTCACATATCCAGTAACATGTAAAATATTTACAATACTATAAATATCACAATTGGAAGTAAACACAAATAATGGAATAGTAATGGTCCAGAAACTCACAAAATGAAATCTAATGTGTTCTAGATGTTCGGAACTTTGAATTTAGTAAAACTTATTTGTTTAGGCTTCGGGAAGTTACTCCATAGTAATAAACAAAATTATCCAGTAGTAAAATTGACACAAAAGGGACAAAGATCAATTTTATCATCATTATTTCTTGATTGTTGAAAGTCTTGCTAAGGCTAAAATTAGTACAACGTCTTCAGATACTTGCGAGCAACAATTTTATTTCCTCCAGTGTTGAAAATCCAGAAAAATCATCGTAATTTCCAAGTTCCAGTGTTACTTTGCGACTTCATCTAGATTGATAGCAGACCGCGGGTTGCTTTAATACCGTGAAATATAATTGACACGAGTGCGAATGTCGACAAGGATATTTTTCTCTAAGACAGAGCAATCTTTGTGCTTTACACTGGCGGGATTAACAGAGAAAGGACATTATTTCGTAAATATATCCCTGTAGCAGCTAGGAGGGTTATTGCAAGAGACTGGAACTACTGCTACTAGAAATGAAATTTATTTTACGTCACTCGGGGGAGGAAAGCAGTGTTTTCCTCTTGCACATGGAGGGAGGGAAGCGAGTTTTCCCTCCCGCTCGAGAGGACCGTACTTGTTTTCCTCCCGAGCGGGAGGAAAACACTGTTTTCTTCCCGGTACTGGCGGGCGGAAAACATTGCAAGAAAGGTGATTTCGAGGCCCTCGTGACGTAAAATATTGTGTGTCCCACGGGAGGGAAGGCTATTCCTCCCTTGAGCGAAGCCGGCGCCCTCGCTCGGGCCGCTGCTTGGCCCGCGGGAGTAATAGCAATTACTCCCTTGGGCGAAGACGGCGCCCTCGCTCGGACTCGCCTGCGGCTCGCCTTCGGCTCGGGTTGCCGCTTCGCCCGCGGGAGTAATAGCTATTACACCCTTGAGCGAAGCCGGCGCCCTCGCTCGGACCGCCGCTTCGCCCGCGGGAGTAATAGCACGCTTCCCTCCCTAGGTGCACAAAATACTATTACGTCACTCGGGGGAGGAAAGCAGTGTTTTCCTCTTGCTAATGGAGGGAGGGAAGCGAGTTTTCCTTCCCACTCGGGAGGACCGTACTTGCTTTCCTCCCGTACGGGAGGAAAACACTGTTTTCTTCCCGGTACTGGCGGGAGGAAAACAGTGTTTTCTCCCGCTTGCAAGAAAGGTGATTTCGAGGCCCTCGTGACGTAAAATATTGTGTGTCCCACGGGAGGGAAGGCTATTCCTCCCTTGGGCGAAGCCGGCGCCCTCGCTCGGGCCGCCGCTTGGCCCGCGGGAGTAATAGCACGCTTCCCTCCCTAGGTGCACAAAATACTATTCTTTATACGTGAAGACAAGTACAAAGCTGTTAAAGTACCTGGACACTTAGGTTCGAAACCTGTCTGATACATTCCATTTTAATGCACAAGAAAATTCCCTTAATTTCTACTAATTACTGTCAATGAATTAAGGAGTACGTTTACTTTATAAATTCAAGTATGAAATGTACTAACGTATAGCGAGAGTTTTGTGACCAGTACAAGAATGATCTAATTTTATTTCAAAAAATACTGTAGATTGAAAGGTACAATAAACATTTGTGGCTTTTTCAAATTCAAAAAAAAATCTGATGTGGCCAGCATACGACCTCTCGCCTAATTCTGCTTAATCGACTAATCTAATAAATAGTTTTATTTACCTACATTTTAATAATTTTATGTTCATGTAATATGTAAACGATAATGTAAACCGAGATGCAAGAAAAATTTTTAATGTTAGTTTGACCTAAGTTTTAAATGTAAAACTCTTCCAAAATGCATAATTAATGATTGAATGTCACTCCTTCACAGTGCCTAGTGTCACGTGATACTTAATTGCACAGCTACATCTGAACGGTGATTAGCAAATACAGATTTAATTAAGTGCAAATTATGATACCGCCTGTTTGTACAAGGCCTGAAGATCCATTGGCGTACACTCTGGAATTAATGGGGGCAATCATTCATTTGACACCCAGAAAAATTGCATCAGGGATTAAAATTTAAAACTAAATAAAGTTCAAAGTGTCTTAAATTTTAAGCATACTTTTTGAAACTATTGTCCTTAGAGAGCTACAGTTTTCAAATTTGTATTTAGTATTAAAATATCTTTGTCCATATATGTAACATTTTTTTTATTGTTTATTTTGTAAATAATATTACTCGAGTATTACAAAAACAAAGACAAAGACAAAGATCGTATATAGTTGAATTTATATATATTTTTGAAAACAGTAAATATGCAATAGTTTTAAAAATTTGTACGAATAAAAAAATATTTACAAAAATGTAACATATAGAGCCATAGATATTTTAATGCTTATTTAAGAGGTCCGTCTACTACCTAAAATACAGCATAAAATAATGTACTAACGTAGCGAGTGTTTTGTGGCCAGTACAAGAATGGTAAAATTTTATTTCAACCAGGATTTAATAGAGAAAGAATGAATCTACAGATGTGCCTTTTTAAAATTTTGATTAAAAAATTGTACATTAATATAAACATTTCAAAAAATTCAAAAAAAAAACCTATTTTATGCAAACTTTACACGGTTATATCTCATGATACAAATTAATTTTTAAAATTTTATCTATTATTGTTTATAAAAACATTATCCTGAATTCAATAATAATCTGACAGTTTAATCGCAACGAAAACACTTTTGCAGTATTTTTCAACTTCAAAATGGCATTGCATTGCTAGGATGCGGCAAAGTACGATTTCGGACTGGTTTCAGGCAGCCGTAGTAGTGGAGAAAAAGTGGAATGGAAAAAAAGTAAAATCGAGAGTATTCTAGGAATTCGGTAAAATTACAAATTACAAGATTTATTTCAGACTCTTTGAAAGTTATCTTAATATTTTCTCTTATAAAATACGTCCGTACGGCACTGCATTCCGCGATGTTATTTTGACAGAACCCTTCTTGGTTCTTGTACTCCAGATAATTATTGTTATTAGGACTATTACCAGCACTGTTCTGTTTTCTCGATACTTGAATCAAGTGTCAAGTTGCAAGAGCTTAATAATTATTAATGTCCTCTAATGCACAAGCATTAGTCTTCATTTAGGTTCGAGACAGAGCTTGATCTAACTTTTAAATAGAAAAACAGACGAGGGAAGAGCCAGATTATAAATAAATTTTATCCTCTCAGGTTGCGTTGGAAATCTTTTGTCTCAGAAACAATCAGATTGTCACAAACGTCATCAAAATGTTAGAACTAAAAGTGTGTGAAGGTGATTTTGGATTAGCTTCCGTAGATCCAGAGTGTCTTCAGTTATTATTCTACGCTAAACTACTGAAAGAAAAGGTTTTGGTATCAACTAACACTTGGAGGTTCCCTGTATTGTACAAAGACAAAAAAACTATAAAAGATTTTGAAGAAATCGTCAAAATATTGAGTGACAAAATAGATGTACATTTATCGCACACCCAAAAAGGGTATTCCTACGTGGTACTTAACTTAATACAAAGCAAAATTAAGCCGGTTATACACTGGGTATACTGGTTGGAAGAAAATAATTTTGCTGAGTTTACGGCAAAATGGTTTGTCAACGCAAAAAGTTTTTTGTTCAACACTATTTTCATGAACTATTACCGCAAAAGGGCTAACACTATTATCAAAACTATCTACCCTGGAAGAACTCACGAAGAAATCAAAACCCAACTCGTGGAAAATTTCCGAGAAATCTGTTTCTATTTTTCGTCGCACCTTCGGAACACGGAATACTTTTTTGGGTCTTCGGTATCGTCAGTTGACGTCATACTATACGGGTATTTGTACCCGCTTCTAAAAATACCGTTCCCGACTAACGTATTTGCGGATATAATTAAAGAGTGGCACATTTTAGTGGACTACTTAAATAAGGTGCATAGAACCTTTTTTCCGGAGAATAATTATGAAGAAAAGTATTTGAAATTCTTGTTCAAAGAAGCAGATGATAACCAAACTTTGACAGTCATTATGGCTGGGTTGTTGGTCACTATTTTGATGACTGGTTATGCTTTGAATAATGGAATCATTAGTTTTAGATCATGATTTATTGTAGTATTATCAAAAATAAATTTGTAATTTTTACAAAGAATTGTGACATTTATTAATAATGATGTAGGTATGTTTTACCCAATTTGGGTGTACCAACCTCACTGCAAGTCATTGGTTAAGGTAGGTATATATTTTGTATTGTGTGCGGTTACCAACCGTCAACACATTTATGGTTGTTAGTTGTTTTACCTTTCATATTGTGACGACTGACGAGTCAAAATTTTCGAGTGTGAGTTTTTGGTAGATAAGCATATAAAAAAAATTTATGATGTGTGTGTGTATGTGCGTTGTGTGTCACAATTTTTTCGGAAACGATAACTCAAAAAATCTGAGGTGGCAAGCACAAGACCACCCGCTATACTGTACTCTTTTTACTATACAAATCAAGATACTAATATTTTTTTAAGTACACCACTGGATTCCTCATATCAAACTACTTATAAATACATATTTTCTTTAAAAAATTCTGTCGGGTACAATTTTAAATGCACTTTAAATTTTTTTTTAAATGTAGAAAGTTTTCGAAATTTTTTATTCGCTCAAAATTTGGTTATAGCCTATATTGGACCCGAGGAATCCAATGGTGCCAGTAAAAAAAAATTTCGGCTAATACTTTTCGAGATAATTTTTTCAGGTCAAAGACGGGAGTAGTTATGACCGTAAATTTTTCACTATTGAATTCCTCGCGTCGAATTACATATATATCCAAATTTTCGCGTAAAAATTCCAGCGAGTACAATTTTTATGAAGGGTTTTCGAAAATGGCCAAAAACGTAGGTAAACCCCTTGATGAAATTTTGGCCAAAATGACTTTTTCTCTCAGAATTGGCTGAAAATTTGGTTATATACTAATTCGATACCGAGGATTTCAAAACTGCAGTCGAAATTTTTTTTCGACTAATATTTTTTGACATAATTTTTTTTTAGTCGAAAACTGGTCGAAATTGAAAATTTATTTTTAGACCATTGCATTCCTCGAGTCAAATTATGTAGGAATACAAATTTTCACAAAAAAATTCCAAGAGGTACAATTATTATTGAGGTATTTAAAATTTATTTGATAGTATTTTATTAAATAAATAGGTAACATAATAAATAAACAGTTACATGGACGTTTACAATGGAACTAATATTTTTACTGCCTTTATTTTTGATAATTTTGAAACAAATATTTTTTTCTGTAATCAGTATTTTGTGTGCAGAGTAATATTTCAAGGGAGGTAAAAAAACTGAGCATCCCTCTGTAACTTTTTATCTTCCGCGTTCTGCTCTCATCGCCACCCTGTTTATCTAAGGGTGGTTTATGAATTAAAAAGAATTAGTCGGCTCTATATTCAAAGTAGTGTTCGCTTCAAACCACAAGCGTCGCGGCGCCGTTCTTAAGCCGATCACGTGCTACCGGCGTCTCTACAAACCGTGAACAGAATGAATTTATTTTTAATTTTCTTCTTTATTTCAAGGCTTCGCGGATATTCTAACGGCGCGAGGACTCGTGTATTTCTATTTCAGATGTGAGAGGGTGAATTTTAAATTTGGTTATTTAGTATTAGTTAAAAGCATTCAAAAGCTCATATTCCAAAAGTTCATCGATTTATTAAAAACTAAGTGAGATATCAAATTGTAGTTTGCGGCATTGTATTCCAGACACTTTAATTACTAATAACAAAAAAAATTATTTTGACAATTCCACTCATAGTTTTTCATCCAATCAAAACACAGTAGGTATTTTGCTGAATTGTACCAATCACAGACGAACTACAGTGACAATTTTCACTAGTGCAAATTACACTGACAATTTTCACTAGTGAAAATTGCCGCGAAGCGTTGCTTAGATATTATGTCAGGTGTGATGATTGTTTTAAAAATTCATTACTTTTTTGGAATAAATAAAATAATTCGATAAATTGTCAAGCCGAATACCATTAATGACTATGATTTTTTGGTAATTTTAGCCGTCTGGTCACGACTGCTTGTTGCGTCGAAAATAAACACGAGTGCGTAGCACGAGTGTTTATTTTCGACCCCCTCCCAAAATTTACCACCCGCAAAATCTTAAAACTGGTGCAATATACGGACTTGATTGTTACACCATTGAATTCCTCGCGTCGAATTATGGGGGTGTACCAATTTTCAGCTCAAAATTCCGTCTGTTACAATTTTTATGACATATTATCGAAAATCAAGATTTTACTGAGGGGTACCCCTAGTAAAATCTCGATTTTAAACAATCCGTTATAAAAAATGTACCAGGCCGAATTTTGCGCTGAAAATTTGTACATCCCTATAATTCGACGCGAGGAATCCAATGGTGAAACAATAAGTCCGTATATTGCACCAGTTTTAAGATTTTGAGGGTGGTAAATTTTTGGGGAGGTTGAAAAAATCAAAATTTTCAAAATTCTGAAAAGTCAATTAATGTGTCCTGAATACAATGCCGGAAACTAGAACTAGATACCTCGTTTAGTTTTCGAGATATCGAGGGTTGAATTTTAAAAGTATGGATCAATTCTAACGATAATGTCATTAAACTTGCATGAACTATGAAGTATAAAATTAAAAGGATTTTTTATATTTTTTTTGTCATCACAGGCGGTTCATCCGCGCCATTTTGCGCACATGAGAGACCGACAAAGCGAGTTCATCGCTAATACAATTAACTGGATATTTTAACCCTTGTGCAGCTATAGTGTGAAAAATTTTCAGCCTGAAGAAGATTTTTATTTTACGGATATTTCAGTGCCATACAAGTACCTAGTCTATTATTTACAAGTTTAAAATTCTATACATTTTCTATAATTTTTACTTAGTTTGGAAATTATTTGCAATTATAGTACAAAATCTCAAAAATAAAATACACATATCACATATCTAGATTTATTACACATTCTGACCTCTAGAAAAGATCATGTAATAATTACAAATTTAATCATCACCTTTTATAAAAGTTATATGAAGATAATAATTATCAATTCTGTGCCATGAAAAACATTCATTTATAATTTCACATGTGCATTAATTCTTTCCGGAATTATTTTGAGTGCTTTCTAACAATGTATTAATTAGCTCGAGTGGTACACGAGAGCTGATAACGTTGTTGAAATGTATGATTAAAAATTTCCTGCACATGAATAAATGCACGAGTCCAGATTCGGTAAGAAAATCGTAATGACATCGTCGCCCTATTTTTAAATTCTTTTTATAATAGAAACTTCACATATCCACTAAGTTTGTATTTACCATTAATTAATGTGTATTTTTTACTTTATTATTTGGTTATTTATAATGAAAATGACAATTTAACTAATTATTAATGTAACAGAAAATATGCCAGAAATGTTTCCGCTTATTAATAGTTAAAGTGCCTTAAGGTAGAAAATCCGTCGGTCATAAGCGTGCGTGATTTCGGTGTGAGATGAGGCCGAAGCAGTCAAATAATCAGAAATAAATCATTAAAAATCGTAGATTTGGATGTAAATTACAAATCATAGGTATCCAATTAAATAAAAAATATAATTGAAATTTAAGTTTACACTGAAATGCAGTAGTAGTACGTCAAAAACAGAATTTTTCTTGAGACTGGAACCTTTTGCATGCGATTTCTCAACCATTATTGCGGTGACTCATATTTTTTATTTTTCTAATAAATACCTCAAATATCAAAGAATAACATATTCGTTTTTCAAATATGTGTTGGGTTGTTATGATATAAAATTTTCTAATCGTTTAGTAAATCTACTGGTAACCTCCATATACGCAATGTATTTTAGCGCGTTTTTGTGTCAACTTTAAATTCAATTATCTTCGTTATTTCAACGGTTACCTATAAATTTTAATTTTAATTCAAATTCTACGACTTGTAATGAAATGCTGTATATTAATTCAAGTCATATTTTGGGTTGTCACTACCCATGGATTTACTATCTTAAGCTACTAGTACAAATTTTTTTATATAACCATGGTTACTATTATGTAATCAATTCTTCCTGTTATTTGTGTCATGCGATTTTCATTTCGACTATTTTGGACGATTTTTCTGCAAGAATATTGCAATAAAAAGCGACTTAGATATTAACTCCGTGTCGTGTAACGCTGTTAAAATATGAAGTACCAAAGTTATTTATTTGAATGATTCAATTTCCGTGGCAGTAAAGTAAACTAGTAAATCTTGTTGCCCAGTAAAATGAGCGAAACTTGTGCGTGAGGAACTGCCAGCCATGGAGTCCATTCCTCGTGTATTTCTCGTCCGTTTCTCGTCCGGTTTCTCGCCGATGATAACTATAAAACTTCGCTTTAGCTAGACGTAAACAGCTGCTCGTAAAACGACAAATTTATGTTAACTTGTCTCGCGAAATGTTGATTTAAAGTTTCGCCCGAGTGTTTTGACAAGAAAGAAACAGGAAAGAAGGGAAAACGCGATTTGCATTTTAAAAACCCTGAAAAAATATTTCTAATTAGAATGGTAATCCCGTAATCAGAAAAGTAATCAGTGCGCACTTTACCGCTTCGGAATCCTTTAATAATTATCCTGGAAAAATTCACTAACATTTCCTCAATTTTACCAAAGATAATTACGTCTCCGTGTTAAAGGAATTTTACAAGCATTTTCCCTGCAAAAATCTCTTTCTTTTATCTGTAGTCACTTTGTTACGGTTTTAATTTCACAAGACTTTTAAAATTCACTTTGTAAAAAAAGCCCAATCAAGGGTCGAAGTGATAAAGGGATTAATCCGCGTCTGGACGTGAAGTGTTCCTTTGTGATATTCTGTTTTTTTACAACTTTAATTAAGAGGCTTTCCCTACAATATACGCCAATTAATTAGGTCGTACATATAGACACTCTCAGAAAATACACCCACTTTTATGACTATTCTTATAACTCTAAAACAATGTGTATTAAGGAGGTTCCCTAGACATTTTAAAAAATGTTCTAATGCAACCAAACTTTGAATTTATGTTGTCTGTGTTATAAAAATGATACCTGAATTTTTTGGAAATTTTTGACCACGTAGTTTGAACGAAATTAATTGTTACATTTTAATATTTTACATGAGCTCTTATGGCTTTTCATTAATTGATTAAATAAAAAGATGTTAGAAATGTTCTATTTACTTAATTTTTGGTACATAAACGTATGCAAGCACGGACATCAATTTCCCAAAATTTGAAGAAGGTTGACCACATAGTTGTAACAATATTGTCGATTGAAAAAACAATTTTCAAGCATTTTTTGATTACTGAATTAGAAATTATTGTAAAAATATATCACCGCAACTGAACGAATTGCAATATCAACTAACACCCGTTGACCGAATTTTGTATTACATTAATAAAAATATTTTTACTAATTAAATGCTGATATCTGAGTACGCCACTGCATGGGTAGGGAATCTCCTTAAGCGGCCCCCTAGAATACTCTCCATTTTGTTTCTATTCCACTACTACTACTACTGCTGCCTGACACCAGCCCGAAACTCGTACTTTGCCGCATCCTAGTAATGCAATACCATTTTGAAGTTGAAAAATACTGTATAAGTGTTTTCGTTGCCAGTAAACTGTGAGATTATTATTTATTTTTATAAACATTTATTAGAGAAAGAATAGATCTACCTTTTTGAAATTTAAAAAATTTATTTCTATCATGACATATATCCGTGTAAAGTTTGCATAAATTGGAAACTTTATAATCATGTACAATTATTTAATCAAAATTTTAAAAAGGCACATCTGTAGATTCATTCCTTCTCTATTAAATCCTTCTAGAAATAAATTTTTACCATTCTTGTACTGGCCACAAACCACACGCTACGTTAGTATATTTTATGCTGGATTTTAGGAGATCTCTTAATAAAATATTTATTGTTGCGAGGATAAATAATGTAAAATTAGGTATTCAATGAGAGATTAACAATGGAAATTACTCATGATAATGAAAACTATGTAGACACAGTATCATAACCATTTAAATAAATAATTATTTGCAATTCCTTTATTGTAAAAATTATTTTATAAAGGTAAGTGAAGATTATCAAAATGTCTTCAAATTTCTTCTTTATATTTTACATACGGTTGGTGGAGGTGAAATGCGAACATAGGGAACATACATGACAGTCGAACTTTCATGCCAGGTATCTTGATATATTTTGTAGTAGTGTCACAAAACGAAGTAATGTGAATTTGTGTGGCAAAAAGAGTAATCAATAACAGAAATAATAATAAAATATTAAAGTGCATGTAAACTTTCTCGTTCTGCTCGTACACATACATTGTTATGCAAAGAAAATATTTAAATGAAAATAAAAATATCAATAATATGACAGCTACTTTGACATTGTCAGTACTTATTCCACGTATATCAAGATGCCTAGCATGATAACTCCATTGTCATATATTTCCCTATGTTCGCATTTCACTTCCACCAACCTGTATATTTCTATAATACTAATGCACAAATAAGCAAATTTCAAAAATGCTGTTCAGTGACAGCAAGTGACAGAATGAATTCATACAAATAGTGACCAGCAGAGACACCTAGGAACACCTATAAACTAATTACAACTTCTAACCGGGGTTGACAATGAAAAACGTGCCAAGCCGTCTACCATCTAAAATCCAGCATAAAATATACTAACGTTATATCTCATGATAGAAATTAATTTTTAAAATTTTAAAAAGGCACATCTGTAGATCCATTCTTTTTCTATTAAATATTTATAAAAACAGTATCTCGAAGTCAATAATAATCAGACAGTTTACTCGCAACGAAAACACGTTTACAGTATTTTTCAACTTCAAAAGGACATTGCATAACTAGGATGCGGCAAAGTACGAGTTTCGGGCTAATTTTAGGCAGCCGTAGCAGTGGGGAAAGAGTAGAATAGAAATAAAAGTAAAATCGAGAGTATTCTAGCAATTCGGAATTATTGCTTAGCCTTGGTGTGAACATAGTTCGCCAACTCAAATTTATGTTTTTGCAGAATAAATCTCCTTCTACTAAATTTCTTGTTGTATTGCTTAACGACTTGTCCTTCCACAAATGTCTCTATAACTCACACTCATTTAAAATCATTTACGGAACTGTAACGCAGTTATCTCGACTTCTGTATTCTCTATCAAGTATTCCAGGCGTGTCAGCCGAGATCAGTCATCATCTTTGTTCTAAGTCATTGATTTGTAGCAACGAGAGTCGGTATTTGAGATTATCGGGTAATTTCTAAGTCTAATGGCGTAGAAAGTGAAATACAAACGAGCGCGGAAGAGTTTTGTCACGAATGCGATATTGCGACAAGGAAACGAAATTGAAGCGTGCAAGAATAAGATAGATTTGTCCTGCTTGCATATTAAGCTCATTCACGTATTTGAATTTTGAGAACAATATTCCTGTCTGTCAAATAACGACGATGCTAAATTGAATCTTGAATGAGTCTTGGAAAAATAAGAATTTCTAATTCATTAAAAAAAATTCAAAACAGTAAATTTGTTTTTCCAAGATTAAGAAAAACATAAAAGAATCACCAAAGAATCCATGTATGGACAGGGCTTTATACAAGGTATATCATAAATTCCAGTAGATACACAAAATTCCAAAAATAATTTTCAAAATATTTTAAGAGATCGTTATTATGCCACAGGATAAATTAATTAATGTAGGTATTCATTAAATTTGTTTGAATAATAATATCCATTTATATAATTTTTTTAAATATTTTGGAAGAAGAACTACCTAGCAGACGTATTTTTTATTTTGATTATTTTACACACGTCATTTCTGGCCAATAAGAATGCATAACTTTTTCGAAGAGGGCAGTTTTTCAGCGATAAAATTTGATAAAACCACAGTAGGGTAACCATGGTTACATTTTGTTTATTAAATGTTTTTAATGTTGCAAACGTCAAAAATAAAATAATAATTATCGTTCGTGAAATAATCAAGCAAATATAATTCGAGTCATAAATTTAATTGGTAAAATTTACTCATAATTCCTGCGTAGAAACGACAACTCGGGTCAAAATTGACTCTTAAATCACGACAGCAATTTTAACACTCGTTTGTCCGTTTCTACGCAACAACTATTCGTAAATTTTACCGATAAATATGGCTCTTATTATATTACTTATGATAAAATTTTATTAAAGAAGCTCAAAATTGAATATTTTATATGTATGCGGCGTAGAATGATTCCATTTCTCCTGTACAGAATAATAGCGTCACAGAAAAAATTTCTTCTCAATTGATTAGGAAACATAATATTATAAGTACTTTTTATTAAATAAAATTTATACACGGTTTTCCAAAAGTTCTGGGACGGAGCTATAAATTTTGAACGAGTGAAGAAAAAATATTTAGGGATCACTAAAGCGTTTGGGTCATTGCGAGACCGAAGAAGGTCGACAATTTGAACATTTATTGTTCGTAATAAACGTGCAAAAAATAAAAGTTAACATTACTAAGACAATAAGCCATCAAGAAGACAACGAAATGATCGAATCGAGGAGAATATCAGAGCTGTAGCGGCCAGTGTTGCGGATGAGCTAAATTGGAGCCAAAATGAACCTCCTTGTAGTCAGTGTCAACAAAGCCGTGGTGGACATTTGAACGATATCTTGTTCCGAACATAACTGCATTGTCCTAGCTTCTAAATAAAGCAAAAACTAAATTAATATGTCAAACCGTTGACGTTTTATTTAAAATTAAAATGCTATCACTCTTAATGAAAGACCCTATATTATACATTTAATTTTATATTAATTTTAAAGTGACTCACAGTGATCTGTAAAACAGCTAAACCTACACGGCATTTATAAAAAGCTTGTAGAATATCGATGAACATTTAATACAATAAATTATTGAGCAAACATCAAAGTGAACTATTAACTATTATGAATAGACTAAAATAGAAATCATGTGAGAATTACATCAAATGTCATCCATCCATCCATTCATTCACATCATCATATATCTATTTTAACTTTCCAGCTAATAAAAAATTAACAACTGCCGTCATCGGTTGATAATATCCTCTGAAATATTAAAATTTAAAAATCAATGTATCGACAATTGCAGTTTTCTGTGCTTAGAAATCTTTTCATCGTCTTTTTACAGATTATTTGTCGCCTCGCAGGACTAAGGCTTATGAGTTAGCGCGTCGCACAATGAGATCCTGCGGAGTCTTGCAGGATAATAAATTTTCTGCTTATTTAAATATGATGAATTGTTGTGGTTTACGTCTGCAGAGCCGTATTAATAATTTTGTCAAATTCTAAAGCTCAGAAAAGTTGGAATCTTTTGAAATGAAAAGAAATTTTAGAAATGCAGTGGGCACAATGGAAAAATGCATTAATCAATGGATTAAGGTCGTGATCCTGAAAAGGATGATATTATTAAGTACATAATTATGTGAATAAGATCAAAACAAGAGCAAAATCAGTAAGTTCTGTTCTAGATCAAGATTCCTTTATTTATTATTTATTAGTCCAGTAACCTAGTAGTAGTAGAGAATATAGTAAAATTTTTGTTTACTCTTTTGTTCATTGTTTTAATCAACTATAATATCTGAACGAATAATGATAGAAACTTCCGGTTTGCAGCACTGAATTCCTCGTACTTTTTTCTATAAGATACATTGTGCCAAAAAATTTCAGTGGCCTTGGTTGAGCTGAAATTTAAAGTTTTTCCCCGAGAGAATATAGTAAAAATTTTGTTTATTATTTTGTTTATTGTGTTTAATTAACTATAATATCTGAACGAATAATGATATTGACTTCCGGTTTGCAGCACTGAATTCCTCGTACTTTTTTCTATAAGATACATTCTGTCAAAAATTTTCAATGGTCTTTCTTGAGCTTAAATTTAAAGTTCTTCCGCGAGAGAATATAGTAAAATTTGTGTAGAGAGAAACGGTTGGTGTTTCAAATCTGTATATTTTGCCAAACTTTGAAAAGCTGTATCTCGGAAACTATGAGGACTACCGAGCCCATTCTGGTCTTAGATTGTAGAAAATTTAATCTAGTTTAAAAATGTATGGAATGGTTTTTGTCGAAATCGTGCTCCTTCATAGTCAAAATGGTAAGAAACCGAAAAAAGTGCAAAAATTTAGCAGTTTTTGAGATATTCAAAAGTGTTCCGGAGGGTTGCCGAGGTCGAAAACTTGGATTTTGCATCTCAGTCACATCCTATACAAGAAAAAAAATCTGACGTGGCCATCACACAACCTTCCGCCATATCTAGACTTTAAACAGAAATGTATACGTACAATCCGGTGCCCATTTAAAATATACAAATAAAAATCTCAAATATTCAAACACAGAAATTTGCATCACCTGAATAAAAAGATTCATTCACAGGAAAACTCTGCTGTGTTGAAGCCATCCTCCGTTCAATTACTACATTTAATATCTTACTTAGGACTTATATAGCGCTAGTATGCCAACTTGTCACCCGTCTCACCTGTCAATATTTTTTACGCAGAAACAAAAATCAACCGATCATGGATTACAAGATATCAACGTTTTATTTGATAAATTTATTTTTTAAATTTTACTGCAGTTCTTGAATGCTACCAGATAAAGACAATTTTTTTATAACGTAAGTTGCAAATAACTTTTCCTCTTATTCTCATTACAAATAAATAGTATATTTTTCCAAATTTATATACAAT
The DNA here is from genome assembly GCA_947534325.1 of Agonum fuliginosum. NCBI lineage: Eukaryota > Metazoa > Arthropoda > Insecta > Coleoptera > Carabidae > Agonum > Agonum fuliginosum. The sequence continues at coordinate 39,234,872 of OX384033.1, read as the reverse complement.
TTTGACAATTAACCTTTTCAATCTTCAAAAAATATCACTTCCGATGAAGATATTTGTACCAAAATCTAGGGAGCTCTTCCAATTTATATACAAATGTTAAATACCAAATATCAAAATTTTCGGGTAATTCGTATTTGAGTTATGCGACTAACAACCCTTGACCACACACACACACACACACACACACACACACACACATACATACACACACACATACACACAGACATCATCGTGAAACTATCAAAAATGAGTTGTAAGGACCCTAATTCGTGCTCATCCACTAAAAATTCACCACCCGATTTTTTGCATGATTCCAATACCTTCCTTTACAGGTAAGCGGAAGGTAAAAATAGAAACCTACTACCACCACTTGATGCAACTTAGGCCCATTATAACCATGACAAGGCTACTGGACTATTATTATTTAAATTGTATACAGGTTTCCCAAAAGTACCCGGCCGTGCTTGAAGTTTTGAACAAGTGAAGAAAAAAATTATAATTTGGGGATAACTAAAGAGTCATAAAAACTTAATTCTTAGATAGTTTAGAATTTTCATGCAACGTGGAGTTTTTTTAGTGGATGACCACTCCAACATTTTTAAATAGCAACCCCTGTCGAGTTTTACTTTATTTTAAAGGTAATGAAAAAAGAATCACATCTCCATAAACCAAAACCTGATATATTAATTCTTTCAAGAATTTAATTTTAATTAATTTTTAATGTTTTTTGCACGTTTTATACAAATGTTCAAATTGTCGACCTTCTTCGGTCTCCCAATGACCCAAACGCTTTAGTTTTCTTCTTCGCTGGTTCAAAACTTAAAGCTTCGTACCGGGACTCTTGGAAAACCGTGTATAATAATAGGAATATTAAAAAAAAATGTTTTATTCGACTGATATTTTTTCATCTTTCAGTTAAGGAGAATATAATTTTTGAAGAATTGCAGAACTTGCAAAAACAAATATAATTATTAAATATTATAGGAATCACAAAAAAAATTTTGGACTAGAAAGAAATTATAGAAATAAATATAAGAAATGCACAGAATATTCTTTGACTTGCGAGAAATTACAGCAATCGTAAAATTCATGAACTTACAAAAAATATTGGCAATAAAGAAGTATGGGCTTCAAATTATTGATATAAGAATAGTAAAAGTAAAAGTACTTATGAAACTCTTGAAGAATTCCTGGTCTTGCAAATTAATTAATAGAAGATTAATATAAAAACATTAAATTTAAATATTAGGTAACCCGAAGGTTTAATTAAATTGACTTAATTTTATTTTCTACTGTTTTTAATTAATGAATAATCATTTAAACTAATAGTATTATATACCTACATCTATACATAAAATTATGCTATTTTCCTAAATAGGAAAATCGCAATAAAAACTATACTTAACTTGGAAAGATTGACAAGAACAATAGTAATTGTAACAATTACAAGATTTATTTTAACGAATTAAATTTCGTTACCTAAAATAAAATATCGTCTAATATTACCATAAACTTTTTACACCGATCTAGCATACAAACTTCCTAATAAAGAGATATTCGTGTAACAATTAAACAGCAACATTTTACAACCCAGTGATAATAACCCATCCAAAAACACGTGAGACATTGTATTGTCAGTCGTCAGTCATGAAAACTCGGGCGATAACGCCAAACAATGGACAACACTTCGCCGCTTCGCTGTGTCAGATAAATCTGTATCTCCGGTGTCCTGCGCGCTTTATGACGTCATTTAAGCGGCTCCTGCTGCTCGGGCGCCACCTGCTGACGTCACAGGGGGCCAGGAGGACCAGTCGTTAACTCACTTATCACTGAAAGGTACACTGGTTAGAAAATGTGGTTATAGTAAATATAAAGTTGGGTAAAAGGCGTTATTTATCTTTTATGTATGTGGCAATCCTATTCAACTTTTTTGAAATTGATTGGTTTTTAGTGAGTAATGTTGTATAATATTTATATAATGCTTTTTGACCAATAAAACTTCTTACATTATTACCTATTTTTAAAGTTACCGATTTATTAAGTACTTATCTTTATTAAATACTCAATAATATCGACGATATTAATAACAGTTGTACAAATAATAAAAATCTGATGTGGCCAGCACACAACCTTCCGTCATATCTGGACTTATAAACATAAATGTATACTTACAACCTGGTGCCCATTTTTAAAATATACAAATAAAAATCTAAAATATTCAAACACAGAAATTTGCAATACCTGAATCAAAAGATTCATTCACAGGAAAACTCTTCTGTGTTGAAGCCATCCTCCGTTCAATTACTACATTTATAGCCAGTTGCACCGCTTCCACTTAAATTTTAAGTTTTGCTTAAATGAACAATATCGAATCAAAATCAAATTGTCAAACCTAGAAATAACATTTCTGTCATGAGTTCGATTAGATAATTTTCATTTAAGTGACACTTAAAATTTAAGTGGTAGCGGTGCAAATGGCCATTAATATCTTACTTATGACTTATATGGCGCTAGTATGCCAACTTGCCACCCGTCTCACCTGTGAATATTTTTTACACAGAAACAAAAATCAACCCAACTGGATTACAAGATTTCAACGTTTTATTTGATAAATTATTTTTTTAAATTTTACTGCAGTTCTTTAATGCTACCAGATAATGACAATTTTTTATAACATAAGTTGCAAATAACTTTTCCTCTTATTCTTATTACAAACAAATACTATATTTATCCAAATTTATATACAATTTTGACAATAAACCTTTTCAATCTTCAAAAAATATCACTTCCGATGAAGATATTTGTACCAAAATCTAATGAGCTCTTCCAATTTATATACAAATGTAAAATACCAAATATCAAAATTTTTGGGTAATTCGTATTTGAGTTATCCGACTTACACCCCGGCCTTGACCACATACACACACATACATACAGACATCATCGTGAAACTATCAAAAATGAGTTGTAAGGACCCTAATTCGTGCTGATCCACTAAAAACTCACTACCCGATTTTTAGCATGATTCCAATACCTTCCTTTACAGGTAAGCGGGAGGTAAAAATTACTAACAGATTTAGCTCATGTAATCCCTATTCGAGGCGAATCGCAATTTGCAAAAACTTCTCGCTGTTTATGTTTCGATTTTCCGAGCATCTCGCATGTGAGTCTCTCTCGGTGGCTATGAAATATACAGCGACCATAATACGCATTTATGCCCCGTCATATACCACGCAAAACAGTTCTGCGTGGTTCCGCCTCCCCTGCAAGAAGCAGATTAAACCTCTCTGTCTGTCTCATGAAACATGCATCTTTCATTCCGAGGTGCCATAACTTCTTCTTCTTCCATCCACAAGGACGAATTTAACTACAACCGCGGACTGAGCGCCGTGGAAATATGAATGAGGCTTCCAGAACACTTTAAAATTATATAAACCCCGCTTGAAGACATCATCTATATTTCAAAGGTGACATTGACAGCCAGAGTACATGGGATTGCATTAGAGAGGATATGCAGGCCCACAAAACTCAAGTATCATCATTGTATTTTGTCCACTACTATTGAATTTATCAGTAAGATTTTTATAAATAATTATTTATTTGGTTCTAATTTTTTTATGGTAACCAACCTACAGAATTAACTTCCAATTACAGGATGGTAGATGTTATGATAGTGGAATCCAACCACTCGGACCTAGTAGTATTATTGTCGATTGTGCTGTGAATCGAACTGGGTACCGCTAGCATGCTAGGCGGACCCTCTACCTCTGAGCTAACCACTGGCCAATAAATATAAATGACTAATAAAACTTCTTGTATTAGGGCTTTTGACCAATGTATTAAATATGTTCATATACCATTGCTTTGCTAGGTAATTTCAAAAATTTATTTTTTTACAGCTGTCATTGCAAATTTATCTTATGAAATAAATGAGTAATTTTGAATAGTCGTTGAGTTTAATGTGTCAACCATTACGACATTTGTCTTCGGTTCGTACAGTCAGTATACATCACAGGAGAGATTTTTGTGCAGTATGTATATCTGACTGGAGTCGAATCTAAATTGTCAGAACCACGACAGTCTGACTTGTCCATTAAAAATATTCCAGTATTTATATTTAATGCAGTATCATAATAACAACACTATAAGCCTCAATTTAAGGACCATAATGGCGTTCATTATAGGTCAAGGACTATAATGAATCCAGTTATGGTACTTAGTATCATAATGAAATAACAAACAACTCGTTAATAAAAAAGTTTCAAAAATTGTATACCTGATTTTTTTGATTGGCGTGGATAAAAATAATATTTTTGTAAATATTTAATAGAAATGCTAAAGTTTATACTTGTCTACCTATTTGTATCATATTTCTTCACTAGTGAGGTAATATAACAAATTACCTCACTCAAATGATGAAAATAATATTATTATTATATCACTGGTGTGGGTACAAATAATAATATAGCAATGTTAAAGTTTATACTTGTCTACCTATTTGTTTCTTATATATTCTTGGAATAAATCAATTTTGAAATACTGTTCCATAATAAATAATTTATAAACGAATAATATATATCACGGATATGTACGGGTTAGCAATCATGTTGAGTGTAATAATAAATAATGATAGGAATGCATAATGCAAGTGTGCTAATGAAGTTATGATGTTCGATTACGTTAGTACACTTGGGATTACGTGCTAGGTGTGAGTCGGTTATGAGCAGTCTTGAAGATGCTCTGATACGAGTAGCACGTGCCCGGGAATTGCCACCTTTCCTTATCGTCATTGTTTGTAGATCACGTTTAACTGGTCCATGACATGAGTGGTGAAATTGGTGTTTCGATTAGTTAACTATTCCAATAATTGCGCCTTTTAGTAGTTTTATTAATCACGAAACTGATCATCTATTGTCCGCTCAGTTCGTAGTCCAACATATATAAATAAATACCACTAAAATTATTAAAATTCAATGAATAAAATAGAAAATAGTCGTAGGAAATCTTTCTCCATGATGATTTTTCCGCTAATTCCGCCCAATTACCTAATTCTCCCATCTGCTGCGGCGTCATCTTTTTGTGGGCACTAATTAAGTGTCTGCCGCACAACGCAGCAACAAATCCACTGTTGATGCAACATATTCACATGTACATACATACGTACGTACACACACGATCACCGTCTCCTAATTGCACTTAATTACCGCGGATTCACCTCGGATGCTCGGTTCAAGCTGAATGTGTTTCATATTTGATTTTGTATTTCAACCGGATTTTCAAACAGGAATTCATTAGTTAAATTTGTTTCATGTTGTTTAGTCTTAACTATTAATTGCTTTGCAATCTATTTGTTTTAATTTACCAAAGGGTTAATGAATGGAAAATATTTAAATTAAATTATAATATAAAACTTTTGCTTTGCCTAAAATAACTTACTCTTGATTTCTTGAAATTGGTTACATTTGCGGGCGTGATTGTTTCTCCATTGGATTCCTCGCGTACAAATTTTCGTTTCCTACTTTTACCTGGCTATTTTTATGTATTTTTCTTTTACGGTTTTGTGAACTATTAGCGATTCTTTTTAAACATCGAAAATTAAATTCCTAAACCACGCCTCAGTTAAGGCCGGAATGTAGCTGTCCACGATTTCGTCGAGAAAAAGGAGAGATATATACAGATTTAGTGTGTCGAACAAAGGCAGCAATAGCGAACGCGCTTTAATAGTGGCATCGTATTTGTATGATATTGTATTTATAAGACAAAAGAAATAATCAAACGCGTCATTTATATACTGTATAACATGTTACCTGCAGTGCGACGCATGAATTTTAATAGATTTTGTATTTAAAATGCCCTAAATTAAACACGTAAAAGTAGTATTTTTCTCTTTATTCGGCATTTTTTTAAAACAATACTATGAAAAAATTTGGAAAAATCGATGCGCCGCACTAGAATGAATATTAAATATTGTCGTAAAAAAATTTCAATGATCTTACGTTAGTATTAGATTCAATATTATACAAACCGTAGAGCACTGTTTTACCTTTATCTCATACAGCTACATTCCCGCCTTAACTGTCAAAATTACTGGTGAAGCCTTTTCCATTTTGCTCGCCAAAACCTCATTTTAAAAACGTTCTATGTATACCGAAATCATCATCCTCTACTTCTACAATTTAGTTTCCGTTTCCGGCACAAAAATCACACTCCATAACCCCCCCCCCCTCCAGCGTTCTGTAAACTCGTTCGTATCTTGAAGGAGAAATGTAAAATTCTCATATGCAGATACAGAGCAGAAGTCTTTGAACCGTGTGCGGTGCATACGCCACGGTGCAACAGACGTACCTACAGATGTATGTACGCGGCACACACCGGAGCCGCTCCGGGCAGAACCGGAACCACAGACTCCGGTGACCGGAAGTGATACGAGCTGTGTGTTAATGTTGCACTTGTGGTAATTATGTGACTGGGGGGAATGAACTCCTGTTTTAAAATGTGACAACTCACGGGTACAATCATTGTCTGTCTTCTCCTTTTTACAATAATTATTGATACCCAAACATCTTGGAAAGGTTCTACTACCGATAGATGGCACACATATTTATATAAAAGTTTTTATATATCGATTGTGTTTGTGGGTTTTAATACATGCAAATCGTGGGAAGTAACATTTATTAAAATAAATTTTGTTATTTTGAAGATGATTTTATTGTAGAATGTTCAAGAAAGCCAGTGTTCTTTGCATTTTCTCAGATTGACTACACTGGGAAATTGATATTTCCGATTGTCAATTGCGTGCTTAATATGTAATTTCCTAGGTTATGAGTACATAATAGTATATTATATATTGAGGGACTAAAGTGCATGATTTAATCCTGAGGGTGAAATAATCACCTGAGGGATTAAAGGTACTTTAGTCCTGTGGTATATACGCTATTTTTTGCACTTCATCCTCAAACGAATGCAAAATAGTGTAAAAGAATACACATTTTGTAATTTTGACAGTAAATTTTATGACAAATATTTATATTGTTACCATAGATACTCTGTAACAAATAGCACGTATTTATTTAACAACGGGATTAATTAATTCAATTCCTTGACAACGGGATTAAATATGAGAAATAATCCCTTGGGATCAAATTAAGAACCTTAGTCCCTAAAAATAAAGACTAAAGAACAGTTTTAGTCCCGGAAGTGCAAAAAATATATTTCAATTGCATATGACTTATATTTATTTTTATTAGTTTAAGGCTGCTATGGGCATTTCCATAAGGATCTATTTGTTTTCATTGGAGTGAATGAATCTGTTTTATTTTATAATCATTTTTGTACAAACATTTCTAAACGAGATTAGATTCTAATAAAATATTTAATATTTCAATCCTGTTTTGAACCATAAAACTAAAAATTTCTATTAGTTTGCTTTTGTTTCATTAAAATATTTTTTATATGTACAGTCTTATTTTGTCCATAATTTAATGGCCTATTACATCCGCAATTAAGAGAAATATTATAAACCATTATAATATTTATCTGATTCATAACTCTATAAGAGTAAGATTTGATCTTTTTGACGTAACGTGGAATGTCTATAAAATACAAATTCCCTTCAGTTTATTATTTTTTTTACTAATCAATGATCAGCCCATTAAAATATCCCGGTATTATTATAATTTATAACTTTTCATAAATGGCATATTTTCACGAAACCAAATTTCCAAGAAAATGTACAATCTACACAAAAACACTAAAATTCTTCTTAAAATAATAATTTTCACCTCATAAAATTATGATTAGTGGTAGCCCAATAGAAACAATTTTGTATTGGCCATAGACCATTAAATAATATAATCAATACTTTACACCCCGGCAAAAATTGAATAACAGTTGGCGTACGTGTCGCATAAGTGTAAAATTGTGTCTGGCTCTACACTCTAACACTATAACACTACAGTGTCCGGTGTTACAAATCCTAGCACTTCTACCGGGCGGGTTATCCGGTCACGTAGGACGGCGACTTGCGACGAGTGATTCATGCGACGTGGAATCAATCACGCGGAACGAACATTTGTTTTATTTTTAGTTTTCTTTAGAGTGCAGAACACTGACAAGTCTACTTTGATATTAAGTTGTCGAGATTTTATTTTGTCGAAACTAACAATTTTCTGGAGTTTTGTTTCAGATATTTTTATTAATTTGAAAAATGTATAAGGATCGTACCGTCAATCATTATGGTACTGGTTGTGAAGATTATAAGACGAGGCGAAGCTGAGTTTGATGACACGATGTGTACCATAATGATTGGTTACGATCTGTATTGCATACTGGCGTAAAAATTATCCAACATCTTTAAATAACTGCTTAAATTTTGTTCTAACAAAAAAATATCGTTACTGTGGTGACTTCCAACAAGCAAAGTAAAAGATTACCCACTAGTAAGTGTAATTAATTTGAGCAAAACCACTACCTAGTGGACATGAGCAATCTTTTACTTTGCTTACCATAGTAATGACGTTTTTATTGATAGGTGTGGGATAATAGATATTTATACACCAAGTGAGATACATGAATGTTTATTCAAGCGAAGAGAATTTAGCAGTCGAGCCCGATGGGCGAGTGGGATAATTTCATCGAGTGAATAAACATTCGTATCTCACATGGTTTATACAATATTTTATTTAATTTTGACGAAATTATTTCAAATATATGAATTATAAATTTAATTTGACATAACAAAAAAGAAAATCAAAGTAGTCGTCAGTGGCAAGTTGTCATTGTTTTTATGAATTTTTGACGAAATAATTATATCAGAGTGATTTAAAAATGTGTTGAGTGATTTAAAAAGTTTTAATTCACTTGTGAATAAACATTTATTTAAAGTTGTTGCTATGGAGTTAATAATAGCAGTTTAAAACGTCAAAATTGAATAAAAGATATTTATACACCAAGTGAGATACAAGAATGTTTGTTCAAGAGAAGAAAGTTTAGCCCTCGAGTCCGAAGGGCGAGTGAGATAATTTCTTTGAGTGAATAAACATTCGTAACTCACGTGGTTTATACAATATTTTATTCAATTTTGACGAAATTGTTTCAAAAATATGAATTATAAATTAATTTTGACTGAACTAACTAATCAAAGTAGTCGTGAGTGACAAGTTGTCATTGTTTTTATACATTTTTGAAGAAATTATGACAGTTTAAAACGTCAGAGTGATTTAAAAAATAATTAATTCACTAGCGAATAAACAGTTGTTTAAAGTTGTGGTTGGATTTAATCAAAATTGACTAAAACTATGTATTAGAGGAAAAATAATTTTCAGCAGGAGTATTTTTTCAGCTTGTTGCTGGAATTGAGTTGAGCTGTAATTACGAAAATATTTTTAAGCATCCCCTTGTTCCCTTTTAGGTAAAATACGTTAGTTGTGCAACCATCTTCCCGTCGTCTGAATCTTTGAGAGGTCTATAATCTCCAATCTGACATGTCTAAATAAAACATGTGAAGTCTCTTTTCAGTCACAGCACTCTGCGCCGTATTAACCGTGAGTGAAAAATATGATTCCGAGTGCATTAAAACGTCATGTGCAGCCTTCGTCTGCGGTGTGTGCGTCTGTGTGTGTACGGATGTAGGTCGCCGCCGACCTAACTTCTTTACATGTCTTCAGCGACCCGTTGTGCTTTTGTCATTTATGAAAGAAACAAAAGACGGGGTATTACATTTGCTAGACGTAAAGCGCAACGCGAAAATGTTGTTTTGTTTCCTGCACCCGCGGAGAATATTACATGTGCACGAATATTATGTTGCCGCAAATACCGGGTGTCCCAGAAAAATGCTACGCTCGAAATAACTTTTTTATTATTAAAGCTATTGCAATAAAATTTTATTTGGATAAACTAGGCATAAGAAGACATCAAAATACATATTATTTACAAAAATATCACTTCCGGTTAAGCCGGAAATGACATCAACTTTCTTATTTCAAATGGAACACCCTATATATTTTTACATATTTTAATTCTACATATAATTCTGAATGCAATGATGTATTAAATGTTTATATTTCATTCAAAATATCTCACAAAAATGAACAAATTTTCAAAGATAACAAATTAAAAATTATAGAAGCTGTTTAAAGTGGCCACCGTGGCCACTCTTTTCGTATACGCAAATTCTAGACCTTTGAATAATTGTTAATAATTATTTTCATCTATCGCATGTCAATTGTTTTTACAAATATCAAATTTTGTAACTTTTCTTGATTTTCCGATGATTTTCTTTATTTAGACTTTTTCTTGAGATATTTGCATATCTAGACTTAAGGTTTGTTAGAATATTTATCAATTTTTAAAGTATTGTACCTATACGAATTTTTAGCATGATAATTCCACTGCTGTATACAGTAAGCCATAAACAAAACACAATTCTTTCGCTTTGACAGCGGATAAAAAGGAAGATAACTTTTTGCAAGTGATAAAACCTTATTTACCTTTTTCTTAGCAACCAAACAATAAACAAAACACTAAAATGTCATTTGATTCATATTTCTAATATTTGTCAGTGAAATAATTAGATTTTGGGAATATTTGTGAAAAAGAACCAAAGGAGTCGTTAAATTATCTCGTTGAATTACATTCGAGCATTTTATTTCCTCCGAAAAATTTGTTTGACATCTCAACCTTGTCACCTAACAGCAATTTGACTCGAAAAATTTGTTTTAAAATAAAATCACTCCACGTACGGTGTCGTGATTTTATTAAACTTTTTTTTTTCAAATTGCTAGGCAACTAGGTTTCAATACAAACAGAAATTTATCCGGCGAAATAAAAAGCTCTTGTGTAATTACAGTTGAATATTTTTTGACAGATGGTTTAACCAATCATATTGCGTAATGATGACGTCAAATGACGTAATGCAACCAATAGAATTGAAAATGTAAAATGATGAATCTGACAACATAATTTTGTAGATTAGGTTTTATTTTGTTACGTCAGTAACAAAAAATCAATTAATTTGTCACATGAAACGTCAAAAATGTTTAGCAAAATGAGTCGTTTTGGTAGTATTTTTAACAAGAAAAATATTCTTCCTAAATACCATTCGAGATAAAAGAGAGAATTTTTGTCTATTCCACGGCAACTTATTGCAATTTCACTCCACAAAACATCATCTGACAATTCCCCTCAACTTCGTTTCGGGAAATTGATAGATGTTTTGTGTCGTGAAATTGTTAGAAATAAGTTGCCGTGGAAACGACAAAACAATTCTCAAAAAATTATCATCTCTTATGGTATTACCCCTGAAGACAAACACATTTTTGACTGTTATAAAGTGTCATCTGTAATAACTTAATGTTGTTCTGGCGAGGATTTGAAGGATGGGAAACGGTCTGCCAATATTTTTTATAAATAAGAAATATTGTTTATTTTAACTCGACATTCTTTCTTTAAAATGTCCACACTAATTTTACTGCTATTTCTTGGTCTATAACAAAAATGACAGATCGCATATATCTTCTTGTGCAGTTACATAAAATGACTCAAATATTCTTGGGAATACAAATATATTTATATTAATATTAGTAGTTGAAAATGTAGGGTATGGCTTGAGGTCTTGTGCTGACCACGTTAGATTTTTTTATTTTCTCCCAGATTAAAAATATTTCCCTCTAATAATCTCTTTTTGTTGCAGGTATGTTCCGCGTCCATTTTGCGCCAACGTAAACAGTAACGAAATTTTTCGAGGCAAAGTACGTAAAATTGAATTATTTTCTTTAAGCGTTTGAAGCATCCATTTTCTATGCCATAGACTTTAACTACGCCAGATAATTTTATTTGCTGTGTTAGCTGGAAATGTTCCAAACATTAATGACATCTTCCTTAACGCGGTATGACTTACAAAGCAGGCAGGAGCGGATTAAGTTGTATTTGTTTTACGGTTTTGGACCCCGACCAGACCAGTGCAGTTTGTTTTAAACAAAATCGTAATTGGGAGCATTAGAATTTGTGCCAAGTAGGTTAGCGAAATAGATGAGAATTATAGCCAAAGTATTATTTGAACATTTTCAGGTTTTCAGTAAACTTAAATAAATGTTTTTAGGGTAGTATATTATTATTTATGACAAGTTTTCTCCACAAGCCACGAGTGTCCTAAATATTTGAAAAGAATACTACGACGAATTGTATAGGTAATTAATTCATTTTATAAAATAAATTAAAAGTCCCACCAACCATTTTTTCTATAATTTCTTTAGGGAGTCTTATAATTTCATGCATTTCATATTATTTTTGTAAGACCTCTTTAAGAATTCAATGATTCTTTATCTATTATTCTCTGCGAATTCGAATATTTTTCAGTTCCTTCCTATAATTATATTAAGTACAATATAATTGTTTGCAATTCCAATAATTATTTGTGAGTCATCTAAGAATATTTAGGCACAATAGAATTTAGCACTCATCTCTAATTTAAAGAAGCTTCTCTAAAATACCAAACAAAGAGAATCGCAATTTTCTATATGTAAATAAGAAAGACAACATAAAAATGTTTAAATGGTAATAAAAGAAGCTTTCAAAGAAGAGTACTCTAACTTGAAAGTTACATTTTTCACATTTGCTTTATATTCATAGATCAAATAGAATCATAATTTGTATTCAATTTTGACGTTTTGAACTGTAATTATTAACTGCATATCAACAACTTTAAACAACTGTTTACTCGCAAGTGAATTAATTTTTTTATCACTCAACACATTTTTAAATTACTCTGACGTTTTAAACTGTCATAATTTCTTCAAAACTGTATAAAAACAGTGACAAGTTGTCACCGACGACTACTTTGATGAGTTTTTTTTTGTTATGTCAAAATAAATTTATAATTCATATTTATTTGAAATAATTTCATCAAAATTGAATAAAATATTGTATAAACCACGTGAGATACGAATGTTTATTTACTCGAAGAAATTATACCACTCGCCCTTCAGGCTTTCTTTCTTGAATAAACATATGTATCTCACTTGGTTTTATCTAGTATCTCTTCTTTAAAAAATATTTAAAAAAGAATCTTGCAACTAACCCACGCTGAACATGACAAATACAAGTATTTTTTTCAATCCTACGTTCTGTAAAAAAAACTCGTTAGATTTGATCCCTCCTTGAAACTGTCACTCTCTCAATGAGTTAATTCCAAATCTGCAATATGCGAAATAATCAAGTGTGCTTCTCTGGCAATATGGCGCAATTTAACGCAGTAATTTCACTCGATTGAAAATCTAGCTAGCGTTGTTAAAGAACCGAGAGTCAAGTGTCATCAAACGAAATGGATGATGAAATAATACAATAAATTAACTTGTCACCCGTGCACTGCAGCGAACAGATATTGCAGGAGGCGACCAAGTGGAGACTCAACGTGAGAGTTGGATCACGAAGGGAGAAACTAGCTGGGCGACTGGAAAGTGGTCAGTGGTAATTCTACGAGACAAGTCTCATAACCAACTGTCAGATTTTAAATTTCGTATTTTAGGTTATTACGAGTTTGCTTTAATTTTGCTGAGAGTTTCTTTTATTTAACTGTATTATAGACTGATTTATTAAGAGTAGAATCTGTAAACCGGAATTCGATATTTTCTCCATATAATATACTGTGCATAATAGAAAATATGCTGTGTATATTATATAACGACATAGCCCATGGATGTAAATTAGACATGACAGTGTTTCCAACTTTCATATACAGAGAACATTAAGAAACCATCCATAATGATACTTTGGTACATCTTATGGATATACGTTTTCACAATGAACGTGTACATAAAATATCCACCAAATGTCATTGTGCTGACTGAAATACCTGTGTCTCTGAATAATTTAACAATTTTTACATAGTGTACATTTCTTTGAACCCAATATAAAAATACCGCAGCAATTATTTACCAAGAAATTAATTAACAATATAATGAGTATCTCAGGAAAATCTGTGTTACTTAATAAATAAATATAAATAACTATACCAGTGCCCCTGAATATTTTCATAAGTTATTGTTTATTTAATAATTGTATTTAATATTAAAATATGTCAGTAATTATTATCAACAAATTAACTAACAATATAATGAGAATCATAAAAAATCTGTGTCAATTGATAAATAAATTAAAATTATGATTACCTGTGCTTCGGAATATTTTAACAATTAAATGTTTAAAATATTTCATATGAGTGTACATTGAATTATATTTAATATGAAAATATACCAACAATTATTAATCATCAAATTAATTTACAAGTTACAACAAATTTGGAATGTTAGAAAAATCTGTGTCACATGGTAAATAAATTTAAATTACTATACCTGTACCCCTAAATATTTTAACAATTTATTGTTTATAACATTTCGTATGAATGCACATTTAATGTACATAACATGAACATAACAGTAATTTATGTTTGAGGGTGTAACATGAGTAACATTATATTCTTCGCATATTTCGAATACGATAACAACCCATTCTTCATGAACAAAGATCCAGTGTGCAGAAACAAAATAACTGCAGCAGTAGACAATGGTTTAATAATCTCTGTTTTAATGTGAAAATATACATAATAACCCATGGACATACGGAACACATACACACAACATGCGACGCAGACCGTGACCGATATCAGCGCCGCGTAGCGGACGATCTGAGATCCTACGTGGCGATGCGCGGTATTTGCTACAACAAACCTTTGTGTGGTAATTGTGAACGCGCCTTACAGTAGTGAGGATCAGGATCGAAGATAAGAATTCGATGCGAAATGATAAATAATATCTGTACCAGTGGCGGAGCTATCAACTCTAAAATATAAAAAGTATTTCTTACTTAAAATTAACTATACTTTCAAGCTTCTGAATCCTGGAAAAGGAAATTCACTGTTTTGAAGCTATCAATGAATTATTACCTAATAGACTAGGAAAGTGTGACGTCACACCGCCTTGTGTTGCCATAGCAACACTTTCCAAACAAACATTTAGAACCATTTGGTTAGCATAGACGATTGGAAGAATATATTGTTATTTTATCTATACAGTTAGCATTTAACTTTAAAACTACGGTACGTTGTACCTTATGTATTAATGAACCTATTTTACCAATTTATTTAATTTAAATACAACTAGTATGATTACTATACTGATTTAAAACAAATCATATTTTGAGGTTATGGTTTCATATTTGTATTAATATCTTATAATCAGATCAACATTTAACACTTTTTTCCTTGTAAATTGAACTAATATTTATTTAATTATTTATTGAGAAAGATGTGTTTGACAAGCTGGGGGAAGTAGAAGGTCTTGATTCACCATGTTCTATATCATTTAGTAATATTTATTTTTTGAGAAATATGTGTCTGATAGCTGGTGGAAGTAGAAGATCCTGATTCACCATGTTCTATATAATTTATTGAAGAAATAGAAGGTCTAGACTCTAGATTCATCGTATTTTAAATCAGGCGTTGACGATGTAGTTGGTCTGTATTCATTCATTACTGTCAGGTGCGAAACACATAACCATGGTCTAAAATACAAATTTTTATTATAAAAATTAAATTATTAATAACAAACAATACCACAAAACAAAATAATACACTTTGAATGGTTGAAAACATTATAACCTCAAAATATGATGTTTTAAATCAATATAGTAATCATACTAGTTGTATTTAAATTAAATAAATTGGTAAAATAGTTTCATTACACATAAGGTATAACTTACCGTAGATATAAAGTTAAATGCTAACTGTATAGATAAAATAACAATATATTCTTCCAATCGTCTATGCTAACCAAATGGTTCTAAATGTTTGTTTGGAAAGTATTGCTATGGCAACGGCAACACAATGGCGGTGTGACGTCAGCACTTTCCTAGTCTATTCTGCTTTTCCAAGACTCATTGAAGACTCAATTTAGCGGCGCCGCTATTTGACAGGCAAGTCTCACCTTGATTCTGTTGACAGGATTCACAAACATGAAAGAATCCTTGTGCAAACTGGGCGAAATGCAGCTTTATTTGAAATTGATAATTGGCAAAAACGTAGATTATTTACTCATTAACTTCATTTTCATTTAAAAAATCTAAAGCCCTGTTCGCACGAGGATTCTTTGAAGATTCTACCAAGATTCTGAATCCTGGAAAAGAAAAAGTTTTTTCTTTCTAGTGAGAATTACCTGTTAAATTGCTGTGCTGCTAAATTGAATCTTGAATGAGTCTTGGAAAAGAATAATTTATCCTGAAACTTCTTCTTTTCCAGGATTCAGAATCTTGGTAGAATCTTCAAAGAATCCTCGTGCGAACAGGGCTTAATGGTAAACACACATTCATGCTTATTTTAGAAACACACCACCCGATTTTTATCATGAATTCAATACCTCCCTTACAGGTACCTGACGGGAGGTAAAATATTCTTATCCGACGACGTTTATTAACGTTTTGCAACGTACATGAGATTCTGATAAAAAATTTCGACTTACTACTTGCTGATTTGTGGTTATCTCGGCTGCTACATTCCAGTCCTGGGTTCACATCTCCTTCACAGCAGTCCACACACACTGTCACACAATATCGTCCTATTTTCACAACAAACAACGCAGTTTTAGCACAAAATCATAGAGAAACAACACTCGCGAAACGTTGTATAAATCGACTAACTGAGAACTGAATTTGCAAAACTGAACAAGTTGATTCAGTCACTCCCCAGTAAACACAGATACGTGTTTATAACGTTTACAATGTCACAAACACCATTAGAAAAATACGAGTCTCCATTACGTAGATTCAACTTTTAAATGTCGCAGTTTTAAACGTCGCAAAGTACGAATAAATTAACGTTTAATTTTAACTCCTAGAACACGAACATTATACGTGTAAAAATGTTTGTTCTATAAACGTGTTTATTAACGTCACTTTGACGTATTGATTACCCTTATAATTGTATTATTTTGATATTTTCAAATATTATTTATAATATTATTTATTATTAGTACAACTAATTACAATTACATATAGATAAACCAGCTTTATTCGCACTTAAATTATTATTACAAAATTAATATAAATAATGTGTACAACTAAATACTACAAGCTACAAATTAATACAAATGTTATTGTTAAAAAACAAAAAAAAACTTCTCGTATTAACAAAATATTTGATATATTCTTCGTGGATGATAATACCGAGGGTGTCCCAGAAATAATAGGTGCTAAGGAGGAAAGTGATGAACAAGGATCAATTTCAATCTCAGTATTTCTTAATAAACAATTATGACGCAATAAATCAGCTTGTTTTTAATTTTTCTTTGCATTTGACGTTTTCATAGTAATTTGAAGGGTGCCATAGTTTCCTATTATCCTACAAAACGAAATAATAGGTAAATTTAGACGGTCCCAAACAACTAGGCCACAGTTGTAAAACTGCCACACCCAAGTTGAGTAAAAGACGTGATACATATGTATTTATGTATGTATAAATGTACATGTTACTTTTATAAATATGGAATTATAAAGTATATACTTACAGTAAAGAAAAGCATATATACCACAATGTTTCTTATTTTCTTCAGTTTTATATACAACTGCACGCTGCACGACCAGCATAACACCACAATTAGTCGCCATCGCCATATCACCTGATCTTCTCTACGAATCATATTGTTCCGTGCATTAAAACACGTTTAGCTACACGTTTGTTTCAACGTTTAAAGAACGTTGATTTACTATTATATTTAATAAATTCGTTGAAGTACACGTTGCAAAAACGTTATTTATAATAGTATATCTACAACCTGCAGGTAACGTTATTTGAACGTGAGAGTATTATGTACTTATATTTTGATTAGAAAATTACGTTTCTATAACGTTAATATTAAACGGTGTTACGTAACACGAAAAATAAACCGTTGATTTTCTAACGTAACACGGTTTATCAACGAATGACACGTTTATAATACGTTTAAAAAACGTAAGTGTGTTTACTGGGTCGCCGCCACCGATAGGCGACGAAATAAAAAGAATTTGATATTATATTTAAAGGCGGTATTTTTAAAATTTTATTTATTGAAATTTGTGCCTAGAAATTATTATATTCAATGAGAGTTTAACGATGGTATTTATTATTAATAAATACAATTTATTACACATAACATTAAATCGAATAGTAAGTTATTGCCGTATTAAAATTAAAATAATAGTATATTATTTAACGAGCACATAATGTAGGCTATAATTCAAGAGGATGAAAGTTTATGCACGAGCTGAATCCGAGTTAATTATAGCCATTATGTGCGAGTTAAATACGACTTCTTTTGTAAAACATTTTTTTACAAATTTTTGTTTATTAAAATATTAATCTAACCTCATGATGATGATTGTGATGACAGTGACAGTAGAGTTGAATAATGTATTCATAATACAATAGTGTTGTATTATGAATTAATAATACCTCTTCTGAAGGAGTTTATCTTTACTACAATTGCCTACATAATAAATACATTCAATGGACGTAGATAAAATTAAGAAATCATTTCAATTAATCGTTTTAAATAATTAATTCATTTTTTGAGATAATAGGATAAATTTAAAATAACAGCGTCAAATTACTGCTGCCCCGACTGCCACCAATTTTATTTAGGTATAATATATACAGAAAATTATATATTGGAAAAAAATCTAAATTTTTTTAATTTAATTAATTCTACAAATTGCGACGACCTTTGAAAGCGGCAACGGAGAGATTCTTTATGCAGCTCAATTGATCAGCTTGAAACGCCCGAGTCAGATTTAATAAAATGTTTTTACAATCACACACTGCCGGTCGAGAGACTTGAACCATGGAACTCCGGGTTCGTATGTCATCACAGCAGAGAGCTGTGCTTCAACCCGCGCATCTACTGCCTCGGCAGGACTACATTTAAGAGGTTTCAGTGGTCAGCTTGAAGCATCCGACTGCGATTTAATTGCAAGATGTTTTACAATCACACACTGTCGGCCGAGAGACTTGAACCACGGAACTCCGGGTTCGTCACATAACCCGCGCAGCTACTGTCTCGATATGACGGTAAATAATTAAGTCAGTGGATTATCTATCAATTACTGAGGTCTTCATCAAGGTAATAATGGTCTGATCATCCAATGATTTTATTAATTATCATAAAAGATAAATCTTGTTCTCTGCTCCGCCACTGTCGGCTTCTGTTCTTGTTCATCTCGCAATCTCTGGCGGAATTCCTCACGTTGTCTCTTGCGTAAATCGAGCGTGGTTGAAGGCCCAGCCGCTGGATAAAAATCACTCGGCGAAAGAAATCTTAACAAGATCTTGCGGTCGGATTGTCAGAAGCAGAACTAAATTGCTTATAATAGGTTATTAGACCTCACTGACTTGATATTCTCTGCGCTTGCTTCTTTCTCTTTGTTTCACGTTTATTAAGTATTATTAAACGGTTACAAATTGCCACAGAAAGAGAGTTTACCCGAATCACAGCAGAAAAGAAATAATTCGTACTAGTCCAGTCAAATATGGTAGTTTACCATTTTTTATTGAAACTTCATGTTATTCGAAAGCGATTGAGAGTACTGATAAAAATTAATTGTTCTTAATAAAGCTGTAATTAATTTTTAAAGTTTGTGTGACGTAGATGTATAGCTGAAAATCTTCTCAAACCATGGGGCTGGAATTAAAATGTACTCATGTAAAATCAACTGTTTCTAAATGTTACAAAATATAAAATACAATTTGGTAGTTTCAAAATATAAAATACAATTTGGTAGTTTCTTTATTACTAAGTAAGAATACACGTGAAACGCATTATTGTGACGTAGATGTATCAATACGTATAATCTCAAATATTTAGAGAAGTATTAACTTTTTGAAAACTTTTTTTGTGCAATAACTCATTTTTGAGGTCTCTTTTCAATATAATTGACTGGATTGCTAATTTGCTACTACTATGGTAAAGTACCCCATTAGATATTTTAGTGAAAAAAATTAGTAGAAAGCTGGATTTTGGTATACACCTGCCCAGTACCTTTATCAACAACATACTAAAAGCCTGAATCGATTTGACTGGAGCTTCGTCCGCCATTTTGAAAAAATGGCCGCCGTCTATAGTTTACAATTTTTATCTCGTAAATGATTAATATTACGACAAAACAGTTAATAACAAATTGTAGAACACAAAATTTGCTATCAAATGGTATAAATATTTTTATGAAAGTGGTACAGTTTTCGAGAAAATAGTGAAAATGTATTTTGAAAAAAACGATAAATTTTGATCAAGTAGTAGTTTATGTCTCATCATACGAAAACGGCTAAACTTATGCGTTCGAAAATTTGAAAATAATGTTACTCATAGAAAAGTATTTAGAAAACTGGTTTCTGCAACCGGAAATCCATATTTTTATTCATAAAAAAATTACAGCCGTTTTCGAATGAGACAAAATGAGAGCAAAACTAAGTAAAGTCATACACGATTTTCTCCTCTTATTTAGTTTGAATTAAGCGCAAGTAAGCTTGAATTAACGAATAAAAACTTCCGAGGTTTAAGAAGTAATAAACTAGAATAAGGTGTAAAGACAGTCCGAGAGCTTCACAAGTAATGAGTTCGCTTTTATATGTTCTTAATGCGAAAAGTTTTTACAGTACGTTTGGAAAACTTCGGATTTTGTGAATAGGTTATACTCATTATCATGTAATTTGGTTCTCTTTTATTTTTCTTCCGTTTAATGAGATTCCAAACTGATTCTTTGTATTCTTTCGGATATCGGATCATTGAATTTAGTTTGATACCTTCAATTTACATATTAATCCATTTTTCAATGAATATAAATCAAGACAAGTATGTTTTTTATTAGAATGACAAGAAATTTTTAATTCGTAATAATTAATATATTATTTAAAAATAAAACATTCATGCATTAGCTATCGCGCCCGTTACCTTATTATTTTGAGTCATTGGTATTATACTAAATTTCACGAGACCTTTCATTAAAGGTACACAATTTTATGTTGTTTCAAGCGTCGTGATTGGTTTCTTGAGTATGTGTTAAAGTCGTAAACCAATCTAAGCGTTTTAAGCCCTGTTCGCACGGCGATCTTTGGAGATTCTACGGAGAGTCAAACTCCCGGCAAAGTCACGGCAAAAAAGAAGTTTTTTTCTTTCTAGTGAGAATTATTTGTTAAATTATCAATGAGTCTTGGAAAAGAAGAATTTATAATTTATCGATTGCTTCAAAACCACGTAATTATCACTAGAAAAAAAAAAAACTTCTTTTTTGCCGTGACTTGCCGGGAGATTGACTCTCCGTAGAATCTCCAAAGATCGACGTGCGAACAGGGCTTTATGCACACGTTTGAGAGAATATAGTAAAAAGATTTTTTTTTTAAATCGCAAAATTAATTTTCATGTTTCCCAGTCAAAAAATTTTCATTGCCACTGCCACTGGGTGAAGTAATGATTGTTTCATTAAAAATAAATTTTGTATGTTTATTTTACTAGTATTATGTAATTTAAGATGTTTGTGTTTAATAGGAAAACGAATCCAGTGCAGTACTACAAAAAATGCTGCAAGTAAACTACCCTTAATTTTTCGAACTTTAAAAAAATTCTTTTTGATTCGTAATCAGAATATCAAACAACATAATATACCTTTGACGTATGTACTCGAAGTTATGGTACACCCTGTATAAGTGCGAACGGTGAAAATTGGTTGGAATAATATTCATAATCATACTTATAATGAATCTAGCTGATTGATAAATAATGAATACCTACTTATCAAAATACATCAATACCTCTAATTTATTTTCGTAATGAAGGAATTGTGAAAATTATTAAGTAGGTATTTAAGAATAATATTCATCTTGACGGCATTCTCCTTGTAATAATTCTGTTATTACAGTGTAATAATAACAATGAAGTTTTATTAATTCCCTGCTGTATAAAGTTTCAACAACTACAGTTAGAAATAACTAACACAATTTTAAGCGCCATTATTCCGTGTTCTTTAACTTTGCGCTACAAAAACTGCAAATATTAAAATGCTTATAACTTGAAGACTTCTTTTCTTTTTACAGCAAAACCTAATTGTATTCGTGCTGCAAGCAAATTGCTTCGTGGAAGGGAAGCCATAACAATAAACTCAATTTTTGTATTTTTCATGTTTTGTTTTACTTTACTGGGTGAATAAAAATTTGATGTAAATTTATTTGTATATATATAGTAGAAAAATAGTTCAGTATCTATTTTAATAATAATAGACTGCGTATAAAAAGTAGCATAATTTAAAGGATAAATTAAATCGTCTTTAACAGCATCCGAGTAATCCCGATTTTTATAATTTTCCAGGTTGCTTCTTTGAGGCTGCATAACTCAAAAACTAATCGATGTATCAAAGTTCGATTTGCGGCATTGTGTTTTCCGCACTTTATTTGACTTATAACCAAATTTTTAGAATTTCGAAAAATTTATTTTTTTCAGTTCCTGAAAAAATCTACCCACGAAATCTCGAAAATGGTTAAAAATGCGGACTTGATTGTTTTACCATTGAATTCCTCGCGTCGAATTATGGGGGTATACAAATTTTCAACTCAAAATTCTAACCGATACAATTTTTATGAAGGATTGCTGAAAAACGAGATTTACTGTTTTCTCGATTTTCGATTATGCGTCATAAAAATTGTACCAGTCGGAATTTTGAGCTGAAAATTTGTATACCTCCATAATTCGACGCGAGGAATTCAATGGTGAAACAATCAAGTCTGTATCTTTCACCATTTTCCAGATATCAAGGATAGATTCTTTTTCAGGAACTCAAAAAAATTAAATTTTTTCGAAATTATACAAATTTGATTGTAAGTCAAATATAGTGTGGGAAACACAATACCGCAATTATATTCGTCTATATAGCCTCAAAGTTGCATACAAAAAAATTTTAAAATTCTGCTTTTCCCAAGAACGGATAAGAATGTAACGCTGATCAGCGCTGACCGCTGAAACTCGCTGATCTACGAATAAATGCACAGATGGACGAAAAACCCACTGATTTTTCATTAAACTGAACTAAATTAAGAAACCTAACATCCTTTTATCCTCGAATTTGGTAAAAAATCAATTGAACTGAACTAAATAAAAGAAAACCTATACTCTTTTTGAGTTCAACATAGGTACTCGGTTTAGATTGATTTGATACTTTTTACGTGCATCTTTGCAGCGTTTTATTAACAATAATAAATGTTATTATGATATAAATGACTATTATTCTAATCCATGTTAAAACTTTTATCTTATATCATTATGTACTATGATCTCTTAGATTAATAAATTATTATTATTATTATTATTCTTTCCACAATTAATTTTAAAAAACTCCATTCTCAAATTCCCAGATACTTCTTTCGGCTTTCATCCCATAATACCCCACATCCTCTTCCATCTCTCTCGTACCTCCAGCCAATCAGCGGCCAGTACCTGTACAGTCGGTAATGACAGTGTAGTTAAGTTTAATTCGAAGCCTTGAGTCGTGACGGGCCGGTCTGTTTTAATGTCTTCATCGTCTTATTTCGAAAAGAGAAACCTAATAATAAAGTCATTACCCGTGCAGAGTACACACCGACGGCCAGTGAATTGTGAGCTAAGCTGGCTGCGGCGAGGTTGTTTTGTTTAGCGCCTAGCAACGGAGATTTGTTGTTGATGTGAGACGTTGTGAAATAGCAGGATGGCAGAGACGGAGAATTAAAAAGAAAACTGTACATCTGGACAGAATTCTCTGTCGGTAATATTGTGCGATTTATAATAAGCTGCGCGATGAGGTGAAACCGAGTCTCTTTAAACATCCGAGAGGGATTTCACAGGGTGTTTCTGTACTTATGGATCTAACTTAAAGGGTATATGTAACATTGTAACACGTTCTACTGATAACGGAACAAAAAGAATTTTTCACAAAAATTCGCAAAATTAAGGATGGTTACTTAAGGGTCTCGTCTCCGTAAGAAAATATTGCGTGTTTAGAGGTGTAGCAGTTTCTGCTTTACTCATTGCATATTAAAAATTTGAAGGAAAAACAGGTACTAGATTTTTGTGAAAGAATTAATCTAGGATTATGCCCAGTTAGAATTCTGAAAAAATCTTTGAAATCCATATACAAAATTAATGAAAAAGTGTGTTTTAAGCAATTTTTTACATGCTTTTTCTTATTATTAAGAGATTTATTAGAAAATGTAACTCGGCATAATCCTAGTTGCATTCTTCGTCTGTAAATAAATTAATGAAATTTAGCTTTATCTATAAAACTTCGTGAGCATTGTAGAAATTGCTAGACTGCTTTTCCGTATTTTTAGCGAGCGTTTCTATGCATTAACACAGGACAAACGCGGTGTTGAGCTACGTGGAGACGATACCCTTAAAGGAAACATGTTGAGTGCCACTGGTTTGTGTTGTTTTATTCAAATATGAACAATGTACGTAATTATCTAATCCAACGATGATATTGTGTAATGAACAAATTTAATTAATTTTGTTAGAAGACTGTGCACTCAACACGTTTTCTAAGTAAACCAGCCTTAATTTTACGAATTTTTGAAAAATTATTTATGTTCCGTTATCAGTAGAACGTGTTACATTATACTCTTAAAGTTTGATCATCGACGATGTTAAATCTATAAATTTATCTGTCAATTTCTTGCCAATTTGCATATTATGGAAGGTTTTCATGTTATTATGGTTGTATCTAAAGCCCTGTTCGTACAAGGATTCTTTGAAGATTCTGAATCCTAAAAATAAGAAGTTTCAAGATTCTGAATTGAAAAAAATTCATAATTTTGAAGCAATCAATTCTTCTTTTCCAAGAATCATTGAAGATTCAATAGCGACACCGCAATTTAACATGTAATACTCACTAAAAAAGAAGAAACCTTCTTTTTCAGGATTCAGAATCTTAGTAGATTCTTCAAAGAATCCTCGTGCGAACAGGGCTTAAGGCACGAAGTATAATATAAACACTCCATATTTTAGCAATACTGTAGATTTGTGGCACTTCTGTTTACCCTGTCTAAAAGAGAAAAATCACTACAGGGCCAGTGCGTTACCATAGTTACCGTTGTTTATCGTCATAGGATGCATGCTCCGAGCTGGCCCGTATTTTCTGTCTCTCTCTAAAAGGTACACGGAAAGGCCACACTTTATCCACCCGAGTGTCCACTCCTGTTATATGTTATACTTCGTGATCTAACGTAGGTATTAAGTTCGTAACTAATAAATTATAAGTAACTAACGTATTATGTTATTTATAATTTATAATTATCAATAAATATTAAAATGTAATATCAGTTCATAGCTTAAATTAATAAGAAGCCCGTCTACCAGCATAAAATGTACTAATATAACGTAGCGAGTGTTTTATGACCAGTACAAGAATGGTAACATTTTATTTCCACCAGAATTTAGTAGAGAAAGAATGGATCTACAGATGTGCCTTTTTAAAATTTTAATTAAAAAATTGTACATGATTATAAAAATTCCGAAAAACTCAAAAACACATTTTAATATTGCAAACTTTACACGTATACAGGGTGTTTTAGACCACCCGTACCACCCAAATATCTCGCGTAAAACGGAACGAATCAAAAAAAGAAAAAATACGTCCAAAAAGATTTCAAAAATTCTATTAATTGACACCAAATGCAAATTTTTCCCCCACCCCCTGGGGGGTGGAGGGGGGGTAGCTTTGTAAATTTAAATGGGGACCCCCATTTTTTATTGCAGATTCGGATTCCTAGATTTAAATAAAGAAGGTTTTGTCCGAAAAAAATTTTTTGATTCTTGAAAGGTGGCGCTCAAATCGCAAAAAACGCTTTTTTTATTTTGACGATTTTTAATATTAGATGTGAGCCATAATGTAAAACAACGTAATTTATCGTCTACGCAAGGGTGGGATAGGACTGACATTACGGTAAGTACCGTACCTTTTTTTCTTGTTTCAGTTACTGCGCTTTTTTCTTTTTGTCAAATTTGAATGAATCAATTCCTGTTTAAAACCAAAATTTATTTTGCCTTTTAACTTCATTTGAGGGTGGTGAAGAGGGGGTGGGAGGCGGGGGGCATCAATAAGTTTAACTGAAAGCAGTAAATGTCTTAAAATCACAACACCCTTTTACATTATGGCTCATAAAAATCATCAAAATAAAAAAAAGCGTTTTTTGCGATTTGAGCGCCATCTTTCAAGAATCAAAAACAATTTTTCGGACAAAACCTTCTTTATTTAAATCTAGGAATCCGAATCTGCAATAAAAAATGGGGGTCCCCATTTAAATTTACAAAGCTCCCCCCCCCTCCTCCACTCCCCAGGGGGTGGGGGGAAAATTTGCATTTGGTGTCAATTAATAGAATTTTTGAAATCTTTTTGGACGTATTTTTTCTTTTTTTGATTCGTTCCGTTTTACGCGAGATATTTGGGTGGTACGGGTGGTCTAAAACACCCTGTATATCTCATGATAGAAATTAATTAATTAACATCTGTAGATCCATTCTTTCTCTATTAAATATTTATATAAACATTATCCTGAAGTTAATAATAATCTGACAGTTTACTCGCAACGAAAACACTGTTACAGTATTTTTCAACTTCAAAATGACATTGCATAGCTAGGATGCGGTAAAGTACGACTTTCGGGCTGGTTTCAGGCAGCCGTAGTAGTGGAGAACAGAATGGAACAGAAAAAAGTAAAATCGAGAGTATTCTAGGAAGTCGAAAAGAACTGCAATGTTAAGATATGTAACAATTAAATGAAAATTTTAAATTCCAAGCATGACGTTCGTAGAAATTCTGTGCACATCGTCGTCTAGACGTTGTCACATTAATTAGCTTTTAATTACCCAACCTCTAGATTAAGACATTAAAATCCCACGAGTAATCATAAACAGCAAAAAATCATAATTATCCACATTAAAATGCATTAAAAATGCACCCGAAACAAACCCATGTGTACGCCCCTGGAATCGTGTTAGATTCCCACTAACACCTGCCCTGCGAGGTTCAGCTGTCATTATGACCGCCATCATCATTTGTTTTTGTTTGATGTTTTTTTAATGTTTCTTGTTGTTCGGGCGATAGTTTTTGTTTAATTGGGGCTACTGTATTTTGCTTAATTAGATGTATGAAAAGGTTTTTTGATCTTGGCAGGCTGCCAACTCCATCCTGCATTTGTCGTCATATTTACATATTTATGTTATTTTTTATGTCGCTGAAATAAAACTGTTTACCCGAAATGTACATCCACCATCTACGAATAGATCTTTTATTTTTATAATCTTGAACGTTAACCGAAATAGCATTTCAGTAAATGTAAATTCCGGGGCAGAATACTTTTCCCAGATCTCAAGCTATAAATCTAATGCTGATGCTGATGTATGTAAAAGAGTAAAAGGGATTCTTAATAAAGAACTTTCAAAGTTTGGTACTTTTAATATTTTTTCTGGAGGTAAACAACTTACTAAGAGGCATGGCGTCCGTAGATTTTTTAACCGACGCCAAAAATATTTATTTTGGATGCCAGAAAAAGTCATAATATTTTTTTATCCAGCTGTCAATAATTTAATATAAATAATTATTATTTTTTTATGTTAATTAATAAAGTATATTGTTTAACTAGGCATAAAATAATAGATTTACTGCCTCGGCTAGAGTTTCATAGACGAGAACGAGGCGCAGCCGAGGCTATGAATCTAGCCAGGCAGTAAATTTGTGTTTTTGTCATGTTAAACACATTATTTTTTCGCTTATTAATTTACTGATTATTTTCAATATTTGGAACATCTAGTTATTTTACTATGCGCGTTTGTTGAAAGGTTGCTATGCGTTTGTTTGTAAAAACAAATTTGATATTTATATTTTTATGAAATTTTAATAATTCACCATAGCAATAATTACTTTTACTGCCTAGGCATTTAAAATGGCACTTAACAAAAATAAAATAACACTTTTATTGCCATTCGGCGAAAAATATTTTTGTTACAACTATAATTCTTGCTAGGTACTTGTGAAAAAATGCTATTTCGAAAATCTATTTTTAAATAATTCATTATCCTATAATATTTTAACGTCAAATGCAATTTATTGTAACAAAATGTATTTAATTCTCAAATGAATAAAAATATATTCATTTATTTTAAAAGTCCTAGCATTAGGAGTATTATAATAATAGAATAAAGAAAATTTCAGCATTACAAAATTATTATAAAATGAACTTGAGTTGAGACAATTACAGAACCTTAGATCATAGCGATTTACAACAAAATCAGCTTCAATCACACGTATAGAGTCATGTTAAATCCAGCGTAATCCGTGCTATCCAATGTCAAAGAGTGTGTTCAATTGTGTAAAAAATAGTGTGCGGCCATCTATTGATACAATAAAAAACTTGCAATAAATATTAAAACAAATTATTCTTATTTTAATGAGTTCTTTCGTATAATATTTTGTTTCTATCGTATTTCAAAATGATTTATCTTAAACAAATATAACATCTTTTTTGTTTTTCAATATCTGTTGTTTACAATTAAATTTTTATGCGTTACTGACTTGTATTTTAGGTTATTGACAGCTGATTGATTCATGTTAATGATCTAGTTAGTGCAAAATAGTGAAATAGGCAAATATGTGATCCAGTGGAATGAAATAATTGTGCAATGGTCGAAATGAATCCAGATACGTGGATATAAAGGTTGGTACCTTAGAAATTGATTATCAAATTTGTTTATTATATTTCTTGATCAACTTAAAATATCAATGCAAAAAGCATGTATCTAATGGATGTCGACTTTCTGCCTTTCAGGAAAAATTTCAGTTCACAATTTTCAGCAATTCAGAGTTAATACTACTGAAACGCTATTTATTATTAGTTGATAATTTTCAGTAGTTTTACTGAAACACTTATTTTCCTGCAAAATTTCAGTACTCTTTAATCGTCTTGAATTTCGGTTGGTAATTTTCAGTATTACTAAAACTTTTTGGTAGAATAGAGGACATCGTACCTGAAGTAAAAAAAATGACAAACTGTATTAATACAGGGGGTATCATAACTTCAAGTACATACTTTGACAGTATTTATATAGGAAAACAGATTGTAAAATGAGCCCTGGTATAAAAAAACCTAGACATGTTTTGTAGGCATATTATAAAACACAATGTCACATTATTTTATCCCACTCAAGAAGGGTATTAGGTTCTTTATTTAGTTCAGTTCAATCAACCAAAACTGAGTAGGACTAACGAAAGGTATTGGGTTCAGTTCAATCAGAGTTTGTACCAAAACTGAGTATTTAAGACTCAAAAAGGGTATTGCGTTTTTATTTTATTCAGTGCAACACCAAAATCGAGTCTGTGGGATTCAAGAAGAGTATTGGGTTGTTTATTTACTTCAATTCAGAGTTTCTACAGTCCATTTTACATTGAGCAATATTGAAGATGCAAGTGCTACTTTTGACAAATTGATTAAATATTGCATGAGTGTAATACGAAAATTGCACACTCAACAGGCAGAAGCAATCTTGAGGCAACGGTTGCATGGAATAGAACATGTTCTAATTTTTGTAAGGCTTGCAGGCAATTCACAGTTATTTCTAATTATTTTTAGTTCGTTATGATGCTACCAACTGAACATAAACGTCAAAAAGATTAATTTGTGTTTTAAAGTTAGTGCGTTATTGGTTACAATGCCATTCTATTCTTATTTTCCAACAGTATACAATACAACAAATCCAAGAGGTTTTAGTTGACATAATATAGTAACAAAATATTGGTAAATTTATTAATAAATTTATACATTAAATAAGTAATTGCATGTTGCTGATGTTACTCAGTGTAAAATGAAAAAAATGTTCAACTCTGACTTGAAGATTGCAGTTGCCCGTTGCGCTTGCTGAATGTAAAATGGGCTTACCAAAAATTGTGCAATAAATGATTTTATCTACAACAATAGAATAATGTATTCATTATATACGTGAAAGTAGTATAATAAACCCCTCCATATGGACACATTATGAAATAATGAATTCATTATTTCACACTGTTAAATAATGAGTACTTTATTCTCTCGAACTGTCAAACTGCCATCACATCTGTTTTAATATTAGTGTTACATCAAGTTATCATTTTATGACGTTGTAAGCAGAAACAGTAAAAATAATAAAAATTTGTAAAACGCTGTATATGATTAGCCCATAATAGTTCTAAATTACTCGGATAAATTGTCATCACACCAAAGTTTGAGGTTAAGTTAATATCAATACAAATTTGTAGTAAGAAAATGTTGTTTTATTTAAAAAGTTGTAGATAAAACGTCGTATTTGACTCGAAAATAATGGCTATAATTAACTCGGATGATTTATACACTCGCCTTCGGCTCGTGAACAAACTTTCATCCTCATTAATTATAGCCTACATTATTTACTCGTTAAATAATATACTATTATAATTAGCCTGCGACATGTATATCTAATAATATGAACATAAAAGATTTTAAATTTGCAGGATAGTGTGCGTTTTGATTCCGTATTTATAAAACAATTATCTTAGTTGTAATCTATTTAGCTCATAATTTAAAGGTTAGAATTTCTCGCTGTCAGATAGTTGCGACTGGCTCCATCCTTGTCTGAGTCCTGTTCCCCGGGAAGGATAAACAAGGACAGGAGGTGTAAATACAATCTGATTGCAGCATCTTCTTCGCGGATTTGTGCAAATGAGATTATTACGAACTGCTTTTTAAATGCGACGCTTCTTTAATTACGACGCGAGAAGACGAATATCTCGGAATAGATTTACTAATAGCTTTAGCTTCGTATTACTTTTATTGCAACGTTGTTGATTTCGCTCTAATTTGGATTTAATTGTTGCATCTTTTAAATTAAATACTCGAGAAAAAGTGCCAGATTTATTTGTAACTTTAATAAGCACTGGAAAATAAACGAAGAACATAATTTTTAATATTCTGCATAACTTTTAATTAAATACTAAACCGGATTGATTGTCGCATCTGTTTATACAAATATTTGTCTATTAACATCCTATTAATATCCTAGCGATTGCTAATGTCCGCCCTTAGTAACATTATCTATATTGCATCCCAATGTTAGTAATTTGGTAATGATATCCCAAAGGGCTACTTGCATGGTATTTAAAATGAAATGTACCTAATGTTAAATCGAAAATATATGTAAAAATAAATTTTTTATTTACAAATATTGTTTTTTAGTAAATTGAGAAATAAAATCGCATGGCACAAATAACAGCCAATGAAGGAATTGATTACAATAATAGTAACTATGGTTATATAAAGTTTAGTGGAAATTTGTTACCAGTAGGTTTAATAAATATTTCAAAAATTTATAAAGTACCGATTGTAAATAATAATCACATAATCTTTCATTTAAAATAAAAAAATTTAATTTAAATAAATACTACTTCCGGAGGTAAAAAGTCATGTATGTAACTAGCCCATTATTAGTTCCATGTTTGATGTTTGTATTGAGTATGTAATACTCAGGATGCGACTAGGATGATTCTAGGACAATTTCCCCCCCGGACAATATCCCCCCGGATAATATCCCCCCGGACAATATCCCCCCTGACAACATACCCCCGGACAACATCCCCCGGACAATATACCCCTGGACATTATCCCCCTGGACAATATCCCTCCTAGGACAATTTCCCCCTGGACAACATCCCCCTAAAAAATATCCCCCTGCCAACATATTCCCCTACGCAAAATATGTTTTAATTATAATAAACTAATCTATGCTAACAAAACCCTTCTTGACTCCAACAGAACTCCGTTTTTTGACATAAACTAATCTATGCTAACAAAACCCTTGTTGAGTAACAGAACTTCGTTTTTTTTAACATAAACTAATAGTTATTAAAATGTGTAATACACTTAAACAACAGTGTTTTAGGTTTTTACTTCTAAAAAAAACTCTATGTTCGATCCTTTCTATGGGGAAATTGTCCGGGGGGAAATTGTCCTAGGGGGGATATTGTCCAAGGGGATAATGTCCAGGGGGATATTGTCCGGGGGGATATTGTCCGGGGGGAAATTGTCCTGATACCGACTATGATAGACTAACGTAATATCACCTGAAGTACAAGAATAAGATATTTTAAACATCCCATGGACGATTAATGTCAAGATTTTGAAGTTTAGGTTCCAAATGAACACACTACCATAAATATCTCACAATATGTGCAGCTCTCACACCCAAACTGGGTAGAGTCGTGCTAGACCATGTAATTGAATAAACAATACTAATATTTAAAACAGCAGTGCAAGCTTTCTCGGAAACCGCCATTCTATGCATCCTCTTTCTATTCCATTCCATGTAAGTCGCTGATGTATTTTTTATGTTATCTGCACAGCAAGTAGTGAACATTTCCCCAGCCATCTAGCACGTTCTCGTGTACCGCAACATCGTTTTAATAGTTGGCCATGCTCGCGATGCAAACTCGTAAAGATTTTAAGATGTTGGCGTTTCGTACGCTGCCGAAATACACAGCACTGCGAAGACGGCGAAACTCATCAGCGGAAAACGGCGCCTACATACTAAGTGCTAAACAGTCTATGGAGAGGAGAGCGCACGAATAATTGAAAATGAAATTAACTTTGTTTAAATATTGAGCGCGTTATTTAGAACGTGCACTAGATATTTTAAATGGTTGAAGGATCGTAACCGAAAGCAGGGTTTTCTACTCTTATAGACGGGAGGAAAGAGGCCTTTTCCTCCCGGTATTCCATGAAGTTTCTCTTCCTGGTTCTTCTCCAGTTTAAATACACAAACAACCTTGAGTACCCGTGAGTTGACATCTGGTTACGGCACACACGCTATAAAGTTACAATATGTGAGGCTGCCACACCCAAGTTCTAATATATTAAGCTTTGTATTGGTATGTTAAGCTGGAATAACCCCATTAGCAGAACCGACCAAAACCAATATAGGAATAATTAGTACTCGATTATTACTAATTAATTACCCTAATCCCTAATTTGTTACTGTGGTTTTTACCTTCCGCTTACCTGTAAAGGAAGGTATTGGAATCATGCAAAAAATCGGGTGGTGAATTTTTAGTGGATGCGCACGAATTAGGGTCCTTACAACTCATTTTTGATAGTTTCACGATGATGTCTGTGTGTATGTGTGTGTGTGTATGTGTGTGTGTGTGTGTGTGTGTGTGTGTGTGTGTGTGTGTGTGTGTGTGTGTGTGTGTGTGTGTGTGTGTGTGTGTGTGTGTGTGTGTGTGTGTGTGTGTGTGTGTGTGTGTGTGTGTGTGTGTGTGTGTGTGTGTGTGTGTGTGTGTGTGTGTGTGTGTGTGTGTGTGTGTGTGTGTGTGTGTGTGTGGTGTGTGTGTGTGTGTGTGTGTGTGTGTGTGTGTGTGTGTGTGTGTGTGTGTGTGTGTGTGTGTGTGTGTGTGTGTGTGTGTATGTGTGGTCAAGTGGTGTTAGTCGCATAACTCAAATACGAATTACCCGAAAATTTTGATATTTGGTATTTAACATTTGTATATAAATTGGAAGAGCTCCCTAGATTTTGGTACAAATATCTTCATCGGAAGTGATATTTTTTTAAGATTGAAAAGGTTAATTGTCAAAATTGTATATAAATTTGGAAAAATATAGTATTTATTTGTAATGAGAATAAGAGGAAAAGTTATTTGCAACTTACGTTATAAAAAAATTGTCTTTATCTGGTAGCATTAAAGAACTGCAGTAAAATTTAAAAAATAAATTTATCAAATAAAACGTTGATATCTTGTAATCCCTGATCGGTTGATTTTTGTTTCTGCGTAAAAAATATTGACAGGTGAGACGGGTGACAAGTTGGCATACTAGCGCTATATAAGTCCTAAGTAAGATATTAAATGTAGTAATTGAACGGAGGATGGCTTCAACACAGCAGAGTTTTACCTGTGAATGAATCTTTTTATTCAGGTGATGCAAATTTCTGTGTTTGAATATTTGAGATTTTTATTTGTATATTTTAAATGGGCACCGGATTGTACGTATACATTTCTGTTTAAAGTCTAGATATGGCGGAAGGTTGTGTGATGGCCACGTCAGATTTTTTTTAAATTAACGAGGGTTTTACGAACCCGAGTTTGTGGGCTCTAGTACGGTTTTGTTAGATTTGTGTAGTAAAAACAAAAACCGAGTTTGTGGGGCTCTAGTACGGTTTTGTAAATTTTTTTTTAATCACAGTAATAAATTAGGGATTAGGGTAATTAATTAGTAATAATCGAGTACTAATTATTCCTATTAGTTTTGGCCGGTTCTGCTAATGGGGTTATTCCAGCTTAACATACCTGCTTTGTATCTATATCTAGACCGTTTGTACAATCGTCAGGAAACTTTGCATGCAGGTTTCTTTTGGCCAGGGTCAGGTTTTGGTTTTACGGTAAGTTTGATTTCGATCGGACCATTAGGGGTGGAGAAAAATAATTAAAAATCGCTCTGACGGACCCAATTTTTATTTCTTCTTTAACGAAACTCGGTATCATAAAATGAAATAAGAATTATTATTCACTTCATCTATTATCTGTCAAAAAGAGACCAATTAAAATGCAGAATATTGAATTTCACAGCCAATCACAATGAGTAGACTTGATTATTTTGTACTAGTAAGGTTGTGTGTCGACTATTCACTGCTAGTCCTTTTAGGTGACTATTTAACAAATGAACATTTTTATTATAATCTAAATTTCCCATTTTTATTGCATTAATGTTGCCCTTTTTAGAAACATACCCTGACTACGGCCCTGGTTGATGTTATAAATAACCATAACAGATTATATTTTCTGCTACAAAGAATTAAAATATTGTACTAGTCATGTGTAAACTATTCAAATTTAAAAGAATCTCTTTCCAAAAATGCTTATCGCGATCCCAATCCTAATAACAGTTTTTGTTTCACCGGTCTTTCATTATCCTCCCATCCACTTGATTTTTACGTTTTACATCTTTGTATTACAATCTCGATCTTAGCATCTTAAGAACCTGTTTCTCGGGTCGCCATATTAGTAAACAGTATTGCCATTTACTTCATTAAATACTTGATCAACTGGTCACAACATGATTATACAAAAATTGACGCGTGTAGTGTTTCTCCAGGTAGCTAGATATTTTTTGTGCTTAAACCAGTGGGCGAGTAATTATTTTTAACCAAATTTGGCGTAAAATAGCAGGAAGCATTTAAGATAAAAGATATTCTAATATTCCTAACCGAAATTTCATTACAATATCCCGGCAATGAAGTGTGCATTTAGTTAACGTTGCTCTATTTCGAGCTAGTACAAAATAATTAATTTACTGCCTTCAAAGGATAGTGTGATAATAAATTAGGCGGCATTAGGCGCCTGCATTATAACTATAACAAGGCAAATTACGTCAGATTTATGTCGCAGTTAGTGCTACATATTTAATTTCATGTTAACTGCAGATTAATTAAAACCATACTCATTGGAGGATTTTATATCGACCCAGTCGTTTAGAAACATCTTCACGCAATTTAAAATTACTGATTTACACTTGATAATGTAATAAAGAATTGTGAACATGCTGAACTTTTACTGTGTGTGCGGTTACCAGCCGTCAATCCACGAATAAATTCATGATTGTTAATGGTTTTGGTTAAATAATAGTAATTATAAATGTATAGATTTTAATATGACGCTCTGTTGACGCCAGGATTCTTTGAGGATTCTTTAATGCTTCTAAATATACGGAGTGATTCACAACTTCGTGCATATATTTTAATAATTTTTTTCAGGGAACTGAAAGATTTTTTCAAAATTCGAATTTTAGTTTGCAGGTTTTAAATTTTTTTGGGTCACTGTTTTCAAATGGAATTTCATAAATTTACTATTCTCGCCATTGCACAATTAATTAAAATTTAATTTAATTCCATTCATAGTTAATCTGAGATCCTTTATTCAATTAACAATGGTTGGTTTCAAAAATATGATTCTTGCGAAAACTGCCCTTCAAATTACGAATTTAAAAAATAATAATTCACAATCAGTAAGTTGAGTATTATAAGCCATTTATCTATAGTTTGTGAATCACCTTGTCCAGCGTGATTTTTGGAACGTATGTATGTAAATAATCCTGATGATAAGTAATTCTTCAACGAATCTTAGGAAAAGAATTTCTAATTCATTGATAGCTTCAAAAAACTGAATTTCTTTTCTTGCAGGACTCAGAAGCATCAAAGAATCCATGTGTGAACAGAACTTAATCCTAAATTCGTAGTGAATATTGTACACCTATTTTGCTTCAAAATTTATATGAAGTAACAATAATAATAAAAATTTATTTATTTCCATAAATTGTAAATACAATGTGTGGAACTTAACATATAAATTAAATTTATGACTAGTACAGATATATATTTTATATGCCTCCAGTCGGCATCGCTAGTTTTCCATATCTCAAAATCCGCCAGAAACTCTTTGTTGCCAGCCTAGGCCGGCAAACAACCGGAAGTTATAGGTTGGCATCTTGACATTACTACAGTTGTCAAGCAGATGTCAATTTTATGCGTTGAATATTTTTTATACAAGAATTAACAAGATTTCGACAAATTTTAGACGTAAATCGTTAATATAAACTGAAATAAATATATTTTATGCTCAAATGCAAGTATTCAGTGCACAATTTTTTAGGTTATGTATAATTATTTTATATTTTTGTAATAAAATCGGCACATAAAATATTGTGTATTACACGTCCAGAAACTGTTATGCTAGTGCTCGTAATTTGCAAGCCTCGCCTGTGGCTCGGCGTTTCAAAAATACTCGCTCTTGCAAAAGGTCAGTTTCTGGCCTTGTGATACAAATAACTATTAATAATAGTGAATATAATAATAAATGAAAAAAATATTAGACTAGACGATACCTTAACAAGAAGGTTTTATAAATACTTTGTAAAGAAATAAGCTAAACTTAGCACAGACAATAAATTAAAGTAATAAAGAAAACAACAGTGATTAGTAGGTAAATGTCTTTAAGTTATTTGTTTATTTTACTTGGATGAGGCTGCCTCACATATAATCATTAGTATAGAAATATAAAATATAAGCAGTAAACGTTTTTGTTGTACCGACTGCGCCAAAACCTCCCTTCTTTACGTTCCCATATTCAACAAACTGCCAATAATATTAATTTTACAGCTTCATAACCATTTCCTAACACCTTTACTTCTTCTTCTTCTTCTTGAAGAAATCACAAGTCGCCGCACAAATCGCTTTCCGGTTCGTTTTCTTACGAGAATTGATTCCGCGGTTCGATTCCTCCCGGCTCCCGCCTGCAGCCGCTCAGCCATTCACTCATCGCGCATTCGCTGCGCTGATGTCGACGACGCTCTTGGACCACTGCACGTCCGGCAGTGAAACAGAAACAATCCGTTCGATAAGAATTCAAGATCTGGCAAGTGGAGGGATTCCGAGAGATTAAAATACAAGGCGGTAGCGCGAGGGCGAAAAACGCTGGAATAAGTTCGAATGGAGAGAAGATAGAATTGGTTTCAAATGGGTAAACAATATTATTTTTTGACAGAAACCGCTTCGCTACCTTGAAATAGTGTATAAAGAAGTCGTCCAGCTCGGTTTTTCTCTTGGCTCAGTTGCGTTCAGGCGAGTAATAAGTTGGCGAACTTTGACTCAGCTCCATATCTCAAAATCCGCCAGAAACTCTTTGTTGCCAGCCTAGGCCGGCAAACAACCGGAAGTTATAGGCTGGCATTACTACAGTTGTCAAGCAAATGTCAATTTTATGCGTTGAATATTTTTTATACAAGAATTAACAAGATTTTGACAAATTTTAGACGTAAATCGTTAATAGAAACTGAAATAAATATATTTTAAGCTCAAATGCAAGTATTCAGTGCACAATTTTTTAGGTTATGTATAATAAAATACAGAAAAATGTAATCGACAACAACAATATTTGATATTAAACAAATTAATTAAATTCATTTTATAAAATATTGTGTATTACACGTCCAGAAACTGTTATGCTAGTGCTCGTAATTTGCAAGCCTCGTCTGTGGCTCGGAGTGTCAAAAATACTCGCTCTTGCAAAAGGTCAGTTTCTGGCCTTGTGATACAAATAACTATTATTTAAAAAGTCGTAAATAAAACGTCGTATTTGACTCGCACATAATGGCTATAATTCCCTCGGATGATTATATACTCGCCTTCAGCTCATGCATAAACTTGCATCATCTTGAATTATAGCCTACATTATATGCTCGTTAAATAATATACTATTAAAAGTATTTCATGAAAATTAAAAATAGTGGTATCAGATTGTCAGTAGGTTACAATTTTACCTTTCTTTTCAAACACTTATTCATGTATTATCTATACCGACGTACAAACTACAAGCGAGAAACAGTAATATATGTATCTAGATGTACTAGTTTCATGTGTGGAGCTTGCAAAAGATATTTTTAATTTTCCGTAAGCGATGCGCAAAAGGTAAATCTCTCTCATTTATTAAAAAAATGTATTTTAAAATATTTTATTCAATTTTGACGGAATTATTTCAAATATATGAATTATTATAAAATTATTTTGTCATAACAAAAAAGAAAGTAGTCGTCAGTGACAAGTTGTCATTGTTTTTATGCATTTTTGACGAAATAATGACATCAGAGTGATTTAAAAATGTGTTGAGTTATTTAAAAAGTTTTAATTCACTTGTGAATAAACAGTTTTTTAAAGTTGTTGCTATGGAGTTAATATAGCAGTTTACTATGTAATAATTGAATAAAAAAATTATATACTAAATGAAATAAAGGCTTGAAGCCTTTATTTCATTATATTATTTCAAATATTCTTTCCTTGTAAATGTTTATAACACTTTAGTAATAATACATGCTGCAGTACACATGTAAAAATTTGTTCGGCCATAACCGTAACGATAGTTCTCTACGACGTTGCAGTGCACCCAGGGTGCATTTTCCGGCATTTCCCGGCATTTTCCGTGCATTTTCTCCGCTAACTTCTTTGTGAACGTCTGGAGTACAGTAATTTCACCTCTAACAGTTTCACACCACTTTGAGAATGGCATATAAAATTGTTCATATCTCGACGGCTGTAAAAACGCTGTGAATATTTCACGACTGCAGGATAAATTGTGTCATAGAGAATATAAGCAAAAGCTTTTACGGCGAAAGGCAGGACTATGTCCGCCATTTGTAACCCTTCCGAGGAAATGGCCGCTTTCTTTTACTTAATTTATCGCTCGGAGTCAAGCTGATATTTGATGAATAAATCTATTGATAATCCGGGTTAAATTGATTTCATTACAGGAAATGGAATAAATTTCAGTCGAGAAACAATGGAAAAGTTTGAAGAGGGTGGACGATTTTCTGTTTCAGTAAACACATCACTTTCTCTAATCCTGAAAACTTAATTGCAGTTTCTTCAGTTGACAACTGCATACACTGAAAATATAACTAACGAGTCTATTTACTCTTTATCTAAAAGCAGAAGGTAAAATATAGTACAGTAATAAAAAATCTGACGTGGCCATCACACAACCTTCCACCATATCTAGACTTATAAACACAAATGTATACGTACAATCCGGTGCCCATTTAAAATATACAAATAAAAATCTAAAATATTCAAACACAAATTTGCATCGCCTGAATAAAAAGATTCATTCACAGGAAAACTCTGTTGTGCTGAAGTCATCCTCCGTTCAATTACTACATTTTTAATATCTTACTTACGACTTATATAGCGCTAGTATGCCAACTTGTCACCCGTTTCACCTGTCAATATTTTTTACGCAGAAACAAAAATCAACCGATCATGGATTACAAGATATCAACGTTTTATTTGATAAATTTATTTTTACCTCTCGCCTCATATTCTATAAGAGAGGTA
The DNA here is from genome assembly GCA_947534325.1 of Agonum fuliginosum. Taxonomy (NCBI): domain Eukaryota; kingdom Metazoa; phylum Arthropoda; class Insecta; order Coleoptera; family Carabidae; genus Agonum; species Agonum fuliginosum. Next base: position 39,194,904 of record OX384033.1, on the reverse strand, counting down.
TTGTAATGGGTCAAAAATTTCGAGTATGAGTTTTTGGTGGATAAGCACGTTTTAGGGTCTCTAGAATACGAATTTAATATTTTCACGATGATGTCTGTGTGTGTGTGTGTGCGTATGTATGTATGGATGTATGGACGTATGGACGTATGTGACGATTTTTCGTCCACGATAACTTAAAATGTATCAAACCTTTAATAACCAAATTTCATATTTAGGATTTTAATAAGGATCTTAACACCGGATAAGATTTTGGTAGAAATCCGCAAACCGGAAGTAGTACTTTTTGGAACTTGATATAGTTTTTCTTAAATAAATTGGTACATTATTTATTTATGACAATTTTTGCAATTAAAAATAAAAGGTAATATAATTATCTATGGGTACAGTTAATTTTAAATACAATTTGCTTAATCTGGTAGTAATTAGCAATAAAATAAAGTGCAACTAAGTACCAATATCTTGTTGTCCATGATATAAAATTTGTTTTTACTCAAAATTTTAATTATAATGACAGTGACATTACAGTTGACATCTTTTGCTTGCATCTTGGTTTACATATTACATGAACATGAAACTATTAAAATGTAAGTAAAACTATTTATAAGATTAATATATAATAAGCAGAATTAGGCGAGAGGTCGTGTACTGGCCACAGCAGATTTTTTAAATTTTACTGCTGTTCTTTACTGCTACCAGATAAAGACAATTTTTTTATAACCTAAGTTGCAAATAACTTTTCCTCTTATTCTTATTACAAATAAATACTATATTTTTCCAAATTTATATACAATTTTGACAATTAACCTTTTCAATCTTCAAAAAATATCACTTCCGATGAAGATATTTGTACCAAAATCTAAGGAGCTCTTCCAATTTATATACAAATGTTAAATACCAAATATAAAATTTTCGGATAATTCGTATTTGAGTTATGCGACTAACACCCCTTGACCACACACACACACACACACACATACACACACACATACACACAGACATCATCGTGAAACTATCAAATATGAGTTGTAAGGACCCTAATTCGTGCTCATCCACTAAAAACTCACTACCCGATTTTTTGCATGATTCCAATACCTTCCTTTACAGGTAAGCGGAAGGTAAAAATGGATCCAAAATTTGAAGATATATAATTTTTTTTAAATTCGAAAAGTTAAGGGTAGTTTACTTGACGTGTTGTATACATTTTAAGTATCGCTGTTTTGATGGTATATTTGATAATTTGACATTTATTAATATTAGATATTGTAGAAGATTTGAAAAAAATTATTAAAAATAACTAACGACCAGTGCCAAAAAATACGATGCAATTTTTTGCGTTAAAAAATTCTTTTTGTTTCATGATCAGCACGTCGTTCAGTATAATCATTTAATTTTTTGTCCTCAGTTGTTGAACATCCTGTATATGCACGAAGTTGTGAATCACCCTGCATAATTTGATCAACAATTTCAGCTAGAATTTTTTTTTAACAAATCATCAAAACAACATTTTTCTTTTAAAAGTGTCTAATAGAAAAACTTTATCTTGGTGTAAATAAATACATGTCTCGTTTTCTTTGTGATGATAATTCGCTGGTTGCGCGGACAAGTGAACAATAAGCAATGACGAATGTTAGCGTTCGTGTTCAGGCGACAGTTGACTGCATCACGATATTTATTAAATACGGCTCCGCACGCGAAATTGAAAACTATAACGTTTGTTTGTAATTTCCGTGTTTGACGTTACAACGGACTCGATTTCCTTACGTTAGTCACGCGTCACATAACTGAGTTGTCCTGGACTATTGTTTAAAACAAAACAGCGAAACCATAGCTCACGTCCAATTTTTTTAAATATCTTCCATTTTCATGGGCAACTTGATTTACCTATACTTATCATGAATTTATTTCGTTGAACAATTTTCACATATGTGCATTAAAGGTGGATTTATAACTGCGCACAGCGAACAGAACATAATTTAGCACAGCACAGCGCACAGCATTTTCTTCACGGGGGTTTTATAAATCACACAGAAACACAGATTTATTGGCGGGTTATCACAGCTGTTTTGACATTTAATTTGGAGGCTTTGTGTATTTTTAATGTGTTTTACAAATATTTCTTTAAAATAATGGACAACAAAATAATATAAAACCGTGTTTGACCAAAAAATAACCTTGACATGAGACTTTGACATAAATAATGAATGAATAAATGGTAAATAAATAATTCGTGTGCTGTGATAAATTATTTTCTATGCGCTGTGCGTCTTATAAATGGATGCACTAATTTCCATATGACCAATTCATATGCTATGTTGTGCTAAATTATTTTCTATGCGCTGTGCGTGTTATAAATCCACCTTAACTCTTGCTGGATTTTTTTAATCAGCTCGAGTGGTACACGAGAGTTGATTACGTTGTTGGAATACACGATAAAAAATTTCGTGTAAATGAATTAATGCACGAGTGCAGATTCAGTAAGAAAATGGTAATGACACCGCCGCTATTTTTAAATTATTTTTACAATAGAAAATTGATATTCACCTTTGTATTTAACATTAATAAATGCATTATTTACCTTATTAATTGCTTATTTACACTCAAAATGGCAATTTAACCACTCTTTAATTGAAATGTCAAACTCAAATGTGACAGAAAAATTTCCTCTTATTAATAATAATTATTACATTTACGTTCCTCAAGCTACTAGTACACTACGCGAAATAAAGATATGTCCGAGAATAGGAATTTTAAATTGGAAAACAATATTAATCTAGCGGACATAGCTTATCAGCAAAACCGCTTCGCTACCTTGAAATAGTGTATAAAGAAGTCGTCCAGCTCGGTTTTTCTCTTGACTCAGTTGCGTTCAGGCGAGTAATCAGTTGGCGAACTTTGCCCAGTTCCATGCAGAACGTAGGTATATTCTTTTTCTCCCTCCTGGCTGTACAGACAGTAAAAAATTTCCACTAAATTTGTATATAACCATGGAAGTTTCCAAACCTACGGCTTTTAAAGAAATACTTATTGGATATCAAATTTCAGCATATAACGGTATAAGAAATAATTTTTAATTTTGATAGATTCATTATCTTTTTATCGAAATGAAAATGTAACTCTTTTGAAACGTGCATTAAAATGTGCCATGTGTGACGTAGACAACATTGAGACCAAACCGTGAGTAGATTTTTACTTCCTTGTACGAAGTAAGGAAGTATTGTAATCGCGAAAAATTTCGGTTCTCAGATTTTGACGGAAATATCCGTTTTGACCTTTTCTGAATCCATTATGACTAGTTTCGTCGTGACGTCTGTACGTATGTACGTATGTACGTATGTACGTACGGACGTATGTGTGTCGCATAACTCAAATACGGTTAGACGTAGAAAGTTGAAATTTTGTATTTAGGACTGTTATAGCATCTAGTTGTGCACCTCCTATTTTTGGTTTCAATCTATAAACCGGAAGTAGTACTTTTTTCAAATATTTAATTTAACACAAATTTTTTAATTTTAAATGAAAGATTATGTGATTATTACCTACAATCGGTATTTTATAAATATTTTTGTATCTGGTATCATTTAGGAATAATTAAAGTATATATTTATAATTTAGTATTTCGGTATCTTGTAGTCCATGATCGATTAACATTTGTTACTACGTAAAATTTAAATGATTATGACATGACAGTGACAATAGTAAAATATGCTTTATATCTTCATCTGCAGTTTAAATAAAATGACTAAAATATATTTGTGAGTATAGTAGCAGTAGTAGTAGTACTAGTATAATAAGTTAAAATAATTTTTTATATTATTCTACATAATTTTAGTTATTAAGAAAAGTATGAACACACAAGGCGTACAAGGAAGTCATGTGGTGTCCACGTCAGATTTTTTTTGTCGAAAAAAGAAAAAATATGGGTCTAATATCCTAATGTACAGATTAACATATAAAAACCAAAAAAATTCTTCTATTGGCTGTTATTTGTGTGTGATTTTCTGTGGAATTTTAGGTTAAAATTTTTCGGGATCGTCTCTAAAGTTAGTCGATTAAACTGCAGTAAACAATGTGTAAGAATCCGGTGATTTACAGCCAGCGCGCGATCGCTAGTAATTACACACTTAAAGGTAAGAAATTACCTGAAGTTCTAATGCAATGAAAGCATGTAAGCTCGAGAATAAATTATCGACAAAATCGCTGGGATTACGAAGTGAATCACGGCGCAGCGAAGCTTCTGTTGGCAATATTCAACTCCGCGTTTTACTTCTACAAATAATTACCCGCTAAATTAATTAACAAACTGCTCCACTCGTTTTCCCACGCACCATAATTTTCGACATGCGAAGAGAGCTTAATTTGATTAAGCTCATCACCTGATGAACGGGGTATTTTTGCATGATTTATATATACCGTCCAGTTTAATATTCCAGGTTATTTATATTACATTTATTCTTGAACTAAAAAATCTTATAACATTTTAAACACACCTCGATTAGCCGTGGCTTTGGCCGTTTTTAGTCACTGGCTGAACATAGCAACTGACATATTAACGGAAGGGTGTGTGCTATTAGAGCATACCAATATGGCGGATATATTTATATTTATTCTGAAAGTTTTATAAATAATAAATGTACCACAGAAAGAACACTGACCTTATATTACAATTAAAAATAAAAATATCTCAAAAACTAAGCGAGAAATCAAACTCTAGTCTGCAGCATTGTATTTCTAACACTTAAGGTAGTAAATCCATGGGTAGTGACAACCCAAAATATGACTTAAATTAATATACAGCATTCATTACAAGTCGTAGAATTTGAATAAAAATTAAAATTTATAGGTAACCGTTGAAATAACGAAGATAATTGAATTTAAAGTTGACACAAAAACGCGCTAAAATACATTGCGTATATGGAGGTTACCAGTAGATTTACTAAACGATTAGAAAATTTTATATCATAACAACCCAACACATATTTGGAAAACGAATATGTTATTCTTTGATATTTGAGGTATTTATTAAAAAAATTAAAAATATGAGTCACCGCAATAATGGTTGAGAAATCGCATGCAAAAGGTTCCAGTCTCAAGAAAAATTATGTTTTTGACGTACTACTACTGTATTTCAGTGTAAACTTAAATTTCAATTATATTTTTTATTTAATTGGATACCTATGATTTGTAATTTACATCCAAATCTACGATTTTTAATGATTTATTTCTGATTATTTGACTGCTTCGGCCTCACGTCACACCGAAATCACGCACGCTTATGACCGACGGATTTTCTACCTTAAATTAACCTATAACCAAATTTTCCGAATTTTAAAAACCGACCACCCTTGATTTCTCAAAAATGGTTCAATATATCGACTTAATTTATTCACCAATGAATTCTTCGCGCCTAATTACATATATGTACCAATTTTCAGCTCAAAATTCCGGCTCGTTGCTCTCGTTCCTAAAAAAACTCGTGACTAAAATGACATTTATATACTTGTTACATAATATACACTATTATGTTTAAAACCATATAAATTATTGTTACATAAAATCAAACTATTATTTGGTAATATTTTTATTATCATGTTTTGATGCTATCAACAAAACACACTGAAGGTTAAATTTAGCGGCGCCCCTGTTTGACAGGAAATTGTCAACAGAATTATATTTCTAAAAATTCAGACATGAAAGAATTCTCAAAGAATTCTTGTGCGTTCTCCTTATTTAAAAACATACTATAATCAGTAGGAATTTACTGCTCGAAGTGGGGACTGACTGCAATGTATTTTAAATTTATTTCACATAGAACAGAAAAGTAAAATAATAATAGTAGAAAGAGAGTACACAGGAATGCAGTCAAATTGAAACTTTATTGATCTAAGGCCAACGTTTCGCCACCTCTTGTGGCATCATCAGGGCAAAAGATTTAAAAAATATACAAAAATTAATCATCAAAGAGATGTTGTCAAATATAAATCAAAAAATCGAGCACTTCTCTCCATGCACTCACAGAAAACAAGAAACATGAAAAGTGAGGAACAAGTGGAAGTTTCCACTTGTTCCTCACTTTTCATGTTTCTTGTTTTCTGTGAGTGCATGGAGAGAAGTGCTCGATTTTTTGATTTATATTTGACAACATCTCTTTGATGATTAATTTTTGTATATTTTTTAAATCTTTTGCCCTGATGATGCCACAAGAGGTGGCGAAACGTTGGCCTTAGATCAATAAAGTTTCAATTTGACTGCATTCCTGTGTACTCTCTTTCTACTACAACACGCACAGTCGCTTAACATTTTCCTTCATAAAATAATAATGTATTTACTTAAAACTTTAGTAATTAATTTAGCTTAAAGTTTCTGTAGATAATTAAGCTTTCTATTTAGTTTTCAGATTAAAACTTTAAGTTCAGACAAAGCATCTTCTCTTTAACTTAACATCAATTAATTTATTTATAAATTAAATTATTCCTAACATCTTTCAGGCTACGGTTTTATTTCTCACATTTCTTCCTGGGCTATATTTTTGATTTTATGGTCCCCGCAAGGAAATATATAAGATTTAACGCAGCCCAAGTTTGAGTTATGCTTGGTACAGGTGATATATTATTAATACTACATCAAATCATGTTTATGTTTTGGTATAAGATAGGTCAAGTGGAGGTTTATGCTTCTTGACCTGGGCTGCATCTTTCACATTAATGTAATCCATAAAATCTAAACGCCGCGAGGATGCGGCTGAGAGATTGAGAGAATTTATTACAAGGAGAACATTTTTATTGGGGTGTATTTCTTTTAATCAGGCAGAGTTTTAAAGCCGAATAAATAACGTTTAACATGAGAATTTGAAAATAGTTGGAGTTTTTTATTTAACTTAATTTATTCAGGACAATACCCCAACAAATCTAAAATGACACAGAATATTTGTGTACACAGAGGTCTGCGTTACATTATAATAATATTATATAACATATATAATAAATTTCACGAGTAATGTGATAGTGTAATAGCTCTTCTTTTATAAAAGTAAGCTCAACTTTTATAAAGATATTACACTATCACATTTAGTGAAGACTAGACGAACGAAAAATAATCAATTATCGAAAGAAATTTAAGTATTCTCGTCTCGGTCCTTTTCGTCTCGATTATCGACTCGTCTCAATTACTCGAAAAAAATTTGCTGCCACTTATTTGAAAAGCTAGAAGTATATTTAGGGATTTGCCCCCATATTTACCAATTCCTATTTACCACCGTCCCTTTTTTACCACCGTAATTCTTTTACCAATCCAGTTTTTTACCAACATTAAACTTTTACCAATCTATTTTTACCACTAATTGTTTTTTACCACCAACGTAGTTACCAACGTATTCTTTTACCAATCCATTTTTACCACCGTCCCAATTTTTACCACTAATTCTTTTTACCACCAAAATATTTACCAACGTGTTTTATTACCAATTCATTTTTACCACCGTCTCTTTTTTAACAAAGCTAACAAAACCGTACTGAAGCCCCACATACTCGGTTTTGGTATTTACTACACTAACAAAGCTAACAAAACCGTACTAGAGCCTCACAAACTGGGTTTTTGTTTTTACTACACTAACAAAGCTAACAAAACCGTACTAGAGCCCCACAAATTCGGTTTTGGTATTTGCTACACTAACAAAGCTAACAAAACCGTACTAGAGCCCCGCAAACTCGGTTTTGGTATTTACTACACTAACAAAACCGTACTATAGCCCCACAAACTATTAATAGTAAAACGGAATAGCGGTAAAAAAGTATGGTGGTAAAAGTTGTAATGGTAAAAACGGAGTGGTAAAAATGTATTAGTGGTAAAACGAAATAGCGGTAAAAAGTATAGTGGTACAAATGCAGAGGTAAAAGTTGGAGTGGTAAAAATTGAGTGGTAAAAATTGGGTTAACGGTAAAACAGGGTAGCGGTAAAAAAGAATGGTGGTAAAAATGCTGTGGTAAAAATTGGAGTAGTAAAAATAGAATGGTAAATATGAAGCACAACGATATTTAGGAACTCTGCAGTCAATTCATGTTTCAGCAATAAAAAAATTTATATCACGACCAAAAATGCTACGAAGAAAGTAAAATAAAAAAAATTATATTCTCGAAGAGAAAAATATTAAATTTTTTTAAAGTTCTAGTTTCGAGAATTCTCGATTTCACGAGAACTATTTCTCGTCTCGTACAAGACAAGAAATTTATTGGCTCTCGTCTTGTAATTTCGAGCGAGACAAGACGAGAATTTCTCGTCTCGGTGGCGTCACTATTCACATTTCTCGTCATATAGCTTTTAAATAAGAAACTTTTATAGTGTAATTCCGGTCATACTTAGGTACATAAAAATCACGCTATATCTCTTACAAGTTATTTTAGTTTGAATTTTTAATCAAAAGTAACCCATCTTATTTTTTATTACTTGTGTCTCAAGAACTGAATATAGAGTGCAAAAAGAATATTAATTTCAAAATAATATGCTGGTTATATTATTAATAAATTCTCTAAAAATGATTTACCGGTTTTTCAGTTCATTCGCCGATAAATTCTCGTCATAAATTAATTTGACTTGGGCGTAAACAGCAGTTTATTTACAGCTTTTCTTCACACAATTCCCTAATAAATCTCTAGCACAATGTTGGTACAAATGGTGAATAATTTCTGTTGGTAAACTCCGGGCCGGAGCTTGCGGCATTGACAAGCCAAAGTCCGGGCTTTGCCGCCGAGATACCGGAATCTATTGGCTTGTTCTGTAATCTGACAATCCGGCTATCGTTGGACAATAAGAAGCGAGAAGCGATCGCGGACCAAAGATGGGGGAAAATACAAAAAAATACATTCAAAGATATTTAGGAGAAGAAGTCATCTATCCTGTATAGATGTTTCATAACTTCAACACCTTGTTTGTCCTATGTTAATGCATAGAAACGCTGGCTAAAAATACGGAAAAGCAGTCTAGCAATTTCTACAATGCTCACGAAGTTTTATAGATAAAGCTAAATTTCATAAATTTATTTACAGACGAAGAATGCAACTAGGATTATGCCGAGTTACATTTTCTAATAAATCTCTTAATAATAAGAAAAAGCATGTAAAAAATTGCTTACTTAGGAATAATTATTGATAGAAAATTAAATTTCGAAGAACACATTAATTATTTATGTAAAAAAATTGCCAAAAAAATAGGTTTCTTGAACAGAGCAGGTACATATTTATCCACTGAAACTAAAAAAATTATTTACAATACTATCATTCTCCCACACTTTACTTATGCTTCAACCATATTGTATATGTGCAAACAAGCGGACATAAATAGACTTCAATTACTACAAAATAGAGCAATGAGGGTTATATTAACATGTAATAGATATGCTAGTATTAAAAATATGTTACAAAAATTAGGTTGGTTCGATGTTAAAACTTTCTTAAAATTTAATTGTTTGGTTTTTATACATAAAATTAAGTTGGGTCTGATGCCGGCATATATTGTTAATAAAGTGCGTTATATAGAAACAAGATATAGTACAAGGAGCCAAGGTGATTTATATATAGATAAGAAAAATAAAACTAAATCACAAAATACCTTGTTCTACAATGGTTTCAAAGAGTACAATGTATTACCTAAGGAGTTTAAAAATTTAAAAGTTAATCAATTTAAATTTAAGCTCAAAGCCATGCTGTGCAATAATGGTTGATTATTTCTTTGTTTCACTTACCTTTGTATCATTATTTTTGTTTATTGTACTTTACAAATTTTTTTTCAATTGTTATACAATGTAAACAAATGCTTTTGTATATAGCTTATAGCTAAATTGAATAAATTATTATTATTATTATTATTAAAACACACTTTTTCATTAATTTTGTATATGGATTTCAAAGATTTTTTCAGAATTCTAACTGGGCATAATCCTAGATTAATTCTTTAACAAAAATCTAGTACCTGTTTTTTCTTCAAATTTTTAATATGCATAATGACCAATGAGTAAAGCAGAAACTGCTACACCTCTAAACACGCAATATTTTATAAGGAGACGAGACCCTTAAGGGTATATGTGGAGCAATCAGCCAAAAACGGTTAAATCCACTTTTTAAAATAAATAAGTTAGGTATGAATTATCTGTTTTAGGGGACAGTTAAATCCAATGGTGATGTCAGAATCAAGCTAAATATGCTAAATCCTATTGAAAATCAGACTCAAAATGTAGGCAATCAAGCAAAAGTAGATAAATCCAACAAAATAAATATTAAATTTATTTTTCAACGAAAACAAGATAAATCCGTTGTATTTCAGTGTTTATTCGGTTTAAGTTTAGATGACTCTGTGTGGCAAATTCTCAAATTTAATCAGATGACATTGACAGATGGTATTATCTATTAATTATTTTTACCTTCCGCTTACCTGTAAAGGAAGGTATTGGAATCATGCAAAAAATCGGGTTGTGAGTTTTAAGTGGATGAGCACGAATTAGGGTCCTTACAACTCATTTTTGATAGTTTCTCGATGATGTCTGTATGTATGTGTGTGGTCCGGGCCGATGCCAGATGTCGCATAACTCAAATACGAATGTTGATATTTGGTATTTTACAATTGTATACGAATAGGAAGAGAACATTAGATTTTGGTACAAATATATTCACCGGAAGTAATATTTTTTGAAAATTGAAAAAGATTATTGTCAAAAATTTATATAAATTTGGATAAATATAGTATTTATTTGTAATAAGAATAATAGGCAAAGTTATTTGCAACTTACGTTATAAAAAAATTGTCTTTATCTGGTAGCATTAAAAAACTGCGGTAAAATTTAAAAAATAAATTTATCAGATAAAACGTTGAAATCTTGTAATCCATGTTCGGTTCATTTTTGTTTCTGTGTAAAAAATATTGACAGGTGAGACGGGTGACAAGTTGGCATACTAGCGCGACTAGCGCCATAATAAGTCATAAGTAAAATATTAAAAATATAGTAATTGAACGGAGGATGGCTTCAACACAGAAGAGTTTTCCTGTGAACGAATCTTTTGATTCAGGTGATGCAAATTTCTGTGTTTGAATATTTTAGATTTTTATTTGTATATTTTAGGGACACCGAATTGTATACGTATACATTTATGTTTATAAGTCTAGATATGGCGGAAGGTTGTGTGCAGGCCACTTCAGATTTTTTTAAATATATTTTCAGTTAAGTATATTGTTAAATGTTGATAAGAACTAAATTATTCTTTGTTAATAAAACATAATTATTAACCAATAAATTTTTTATTTAATTAGTATTAGACAAAAAAACAAAACCTATTTTTTACATTTCAAACAAAAGCAGATAAATCCATTTCAATCAATCAAAACTAGATATATCCATTTTATTTTTGTTACTAACTAATTAAGTTTAAACAATTAATTAATTGAAATACACTTTTTCTTGTCTAATGTCTAAGCATTAAAAAATGCATATGTTAATTTTTGTTTAAATATCATGGAATTTGAGTTACGGGTTTTTTGTTAATAACTCAAGATCGTTTATAGTGGATTTAACCGTTTTTGGCTGATTGCTCCACATATGTAGTTTGATATGCTGATTACGAATCAAAAAGAATTTTTTTTAAATCGCAAAATTAATTTGCATGTTTTCCAGTTAAAAATTTTAATTGCCACTGCCACTGGGTGAAGTAATGATTGTTTCATTAAAAATAAATTTTGAATGTTTATTTTACTAGTATTATGTAATTTAAGATGTTTGATTACCTATTTCCCTTGTTTGTGTTTAATAGGAAAACGAATCCAGTGCAGTACTACAAAAAATGCTGCAGGTAAACTACCCTTAATTTTTCGAATTAAAAAAAAATCTTTTTGATTCGTAATCAGAATATCAAACAACATATACCTTTAATGTATGTACTCGAAGTTATGATACAACCTGTATAGATCCTACTATCCCACTTAACAAAATAAAATCCACAGAACATTTCAAGAATGTGAACATCCTGCTTTGTTACTTGCTATATTTTTCTATTAACATCCTAGTAAGGAGGTTGGTGACCATATATTAAAATGATGACGAGAGGCTGAAATTTATACAGTGCCTTTATTACACTATTCAGATTCTAAAAAAATTAAAATTTTCTTCTATCCGGTTTTTGAGTAATTGAATGTTGAAATTACGCTTGTTTTACATGGACTCTTATAGTAATTAACAAAATTTTTGTATTGCATGCTTTAAACTATGTGATAAAATGATGACAATATCATTAATTATTAATATTTCCTAATAAACCTTTTAAAAAGTTTGTGAAGATTTTGTGTAATTTTTCTAAACAATTTTTAAGTTATTTAAAAAAATGTAAGCATGCCAAGTATTTTTACCTCTCGCCTCATATTCTATAAAAGAGGTATTGTAATGGGTCAAAATTTTCGAGTATGAGTTTTTGGTGGATAAGCACGTTTCAGGGTCTCTAGAATACGAATTTACTATTTTCACGATGATGTCTGTGTGTGTGTGTGTGTTTGTGTGTTTGTGTGTTTGTATGAATCGACGATTTTTCGTCCACGATAACTTAAAAAGTATCAAACCGTTTATAACCAAATTTCATATTTAAGGTTTTAATAAGTATCTTAACACCGGATAAGATTTTGGTAGAAATCCGCAAACAGGAAGTAGTACTTTTAGAAGTTTTCCTTAAATATATTGGTACATTATTTATTTATGACAATTTTTGCAATTAAAAATAATAAAAAATGTGATTAGCTATGTGTACAGTTATTTATTAATACAAATTGCTGAATCTGGAAGTATTTAACAATAAAATAAAGTACAATTAATATTCTATTTTTTTGAAATTCCAGTATCTTGTTGTCCATGATATGAAATTTGTTTCTACATAAAATTTGAATTATTATGACAGTGACAGTACAGTTGACATCTTTTGCTTGCATATTGGTTTACATTATCGTTTACATATTACATGAACATGAAACTATTAAAATGTAAGTAAAACTATTTATTAGATTAGTAGAATAAGCAGAATTAGGCGAGAGGTCGTGTGGTGGCCACAGCAGATTTTTTGATTAGTGAATTAGTAATTAATGTAAAAATATATCACTGCAACTGAACGAATTGCAATGACATCAGCCAACGCCCGTCGAGCGAATTTTGTTTTACATTATCATAAATATTTTAATTTTCATATCCGCCCCCCAAGGCTGATGTCTGGGTACGCCACTGCAAGAGTTCTCAATCTGCTAGCGATTGCTAATGTCCGCCTTTGGTAACATTATATATGTAACATACCAATGCTAGTAATTTGGTAATAATATCCCAATTATGTGTCCCATGTAATTCTCTGAGATGTTTGTTTAGTATGTAATTAATAATATACCCAAATTGTAAAAATACCTTATAGTATAAAAATAAATGTGTCAAATTTGTGCAAGTACCAAATGTATAAAAAATATCAAAGGATTTGAGTCGGCCTCCAAATTTATTTCTGCTTTTTGATGATTTAAAATTGATGAGAATATTCCGGTTAATGTGAATTTAACCCGGAAATCCGGGTATGGTGATGGATGTAGTCCTATGTGAGTTTTTGTAAAAATCTCATATTCGCGAAGGATGTCAGTATCGTGATAAAATCATTTTTAAATTAAACTCCCAGCCCTCACAGAAATAAATTCAGAATCGCTGGACATTTACCCCAATTAAAAAAACTCCTACGTACATTTTCTCATCATTCCACGGCCTATCAGATTTAAAAAATCTAATTTAGCTTCGGTTGTTCACGAGCGGAGTGGACATGGAGATCTCTCTTTGAAACAACTTGTTGAATGGCTGACCTCTGTCCGCTCAGGTTTACATAAAACATGTGCCACTGCAGCGAAGGCTTCATTAGGACCAATCCAGACGAGATCAGCTTAGGGAGAGACTCACAATCAAACATAACCGTTCCCAAACAGTCCACTCCTTAATTTTTTGTTCCGTTCGTCGCTACTATGTGCGTAGGGGTCATTTTAAATGACACTGTTCGCACAAGGATTCTTTGAAGATTCAACCAAGATTCTCAATCCTGGAAAAGAAGTTTTTCGGCTATTGACATTAAAAGTGCTGTTTTTTGACAGCTGACAGTCAGCAAAGTGTCACTTTTGCTGCCTAGGCAACAAAAGTAATTGTTACTATGGTGAATCAACAAATTTGACATTTATAAAATTCATCAACATACCTAACCTATTTTGTTTTTTCATAACAACTGTCAATATACGCATAGCAACATAATTTGATTGCGATACCTATCAATATATTTAAAATAATCACTAAATTAATATTACTTAATAACAATCGCCGAAAAAATAATGTGTATAACATGGCAAAAAACAGATTTGCTGCCTAAGCTAGATTCATAGCCTCGGCTGCGCCCCGTTTATGAAACTCTAGCCGCGGCAGCAAATCTAATATTTTTTGCCTAGTTCAACAAATAACTATTTCTTCTTTCTAGTGATAATTACATGGTTTTGAAGCAATCAATAAGTTATAAATTCTTCTTTTCCAAGACTCTTGAAGATTCAATTTAGCGGCACCGCAATTTAACAGATATTTCTCACAAGAAAAAAACTTCTTTTTCAGGATTCAGAATCTTGGTAGAATCTAACAAGTCTTCAAGGTTGGAAACCCAAAAACTATCAAAGATTCATACGGTTACTAATTCTGCCGTCCTTAGGAAAAATGTCCTATCTGCAAAAATTTTGTTTTAGCTATTATTTTATATAAAAATTTGTGTGGAAACATCTATGCGGATTTTTACTATTAAAATTGCTTTATATAAATATAATAACCATGAATAATAAATTCTACCTTTTGTTAGGGCAGCTGGACATTCTATTTTGGTATATTTGTAATAATTTATGCAGATTACAAAAATCTCAAAATTTGCAGATAGGACATTCTTCCTAAGGAGGGCAGAATTGTAGTTCTGTTTTATTTTGTTTAGTAAGTGTCGTTTTGACGGTGTCCGAAATCCGGGCCACTTAACGTTTCCCCCCTCTACCATTGAGCTCTTCAAACATCACGATCATTAATCTAAGTTGGTGCATTGACTGACATTTGAAAAATGGTCTCGGTCCTCTTGCTCGCCTGTAATGAATACACCGAACACCGCGTCCGCTATAAAAGTATTCAGATCACGAAACTAAATGTTCCTACAGTTATTTTAATTAGAAACCCATTTTTCATTGGAATTAACGTCTACTTTAAGAGGGGGCGTTGCTGTAGTCATTTTACATGGATATATAAACACATTAATGCTATGTTCAAATTTAGAATATTGTAATCTTCAGCTATTTTGGAATTTGTTTTTAGAATTTTTTAAAATTCTTTTTGGTCCGTAGCTAGCATATCAAACTGCACTCACTTGACATAAAATCTTGTACTGTAAGTGATATACCTATCCTAGTCACATCCTGAGTACGACCAAAAATTACATACCCAATACAAACATCTCAGAGAATTACATGGAAAATTGCATGACACAAATTAGAGCCAACTTTGACATTAAATTAAAAATTGATTAAATTGTTATTTTGTGTATAAATAAGCAATTAATAAGATAAATAATATATTATTAATGTTAAATACAAATTTAGTAAATATTTCAAGTTTCTATTGTAAAATAAATTTAAAAATAGAGCGGCGGTGTCATTGCGATTTTCTTACCGAATATGCACTCGTGCATTCATTCTTGTCTAGGAAATTTTTTATCGTGCATTCCAACAATGTAATTAGCTCTTGTGTACCACTCGAGCTAATTAAGACGTTGTTGGAATGCACTCAAAAAATTTCCGGAAAGAATTAATGCACATGTGATATTATAAGTGAAATAATAGTGTCAAATTAATCTTTTTGTGACTACTTCTTACTACGAAATAAAAAATATATAAAATATAGGCAACGCAAAAAATACAGTTACGTTAAAAACCTTAGTTTGGAAACAATTATTAATAATGAACTTGTGAAATGAAGGAAACTAAAATTTTGTCACTCAGGTTTGTAAAAAAATTAAATGTCAAAATAAACAACCATTTAGCACAAAAAAATAATCTTGATTTAAAAACACGAGAAACCACGAATAATTCTTCTAATCGGTCTGCAGCATTATCAAATTTTGCTTACTCCGGCATTAGAAAACATTTAATAATAAAAATATTAGTACACTCCAGCGTAAGTTCGATTAGTTCATATTTTGGGTCTGTTTATTTGGGAAATAGTCTAATAAAATATATCTCGGGTTACATTATTTTGCAGGTAAAATTATTTCTTAAGATTGTTACTTATAGGTAACATTCCTCGACAAATTGAATGATAAATTCTCTCGCCTTCAGCCCGGGATTTTGATCATGTCATTTGTCTCGAAATGTTACCAAGCAACAATCTTTTGAAATAAATTTTGCCAACAAAATAATGGTCCCTTGATATATTACTATTGACAATATCCCTCGCCTTTAGCTTGTTACCAAGCAACAATCTTTTGAAATAAATTTTGCCAACAAAATAATGGTCCCTTGATATATTACTATTGATAATGATTAGCAATCGCTAAGATATCAAGCCGGGATGTTTACATTCTTGAAATGTGATTTTGTCAAGTGGAATACTGAAAACTACACCACTTCTGAAATTGCCCTGCTAATCATCATATTAATATTGCATTTCTCCTGAAGACGAGGGTAGTTTTCCATCCTGGAAACACTGGGGATGCGATCGGCCACTTTTATCATATTAGGGCCAGTAATGTGTTTATAATGATTGCTTCTACTTCTGATTTGGACGTAATCAAATATACTATCGTGTTCGGTTCGCTCGGCCCCTAATGTATTGAAGATATCGAAAAGAAATAAAAGTCATATCCGTGGAGAGATTAAAAATTTATTGTTGCTGGCTGCGGTGAAATCGAACATCGAGATTCTGTATTTGTAGCAGATTATGTTAGATTTTTGCCTGGTTTCTGCCTACAAAATTAAAATAATGTAGCAAACATAATGCTAAATAATATCTGGCATCTAACTTGGGTATGCCTTCCCCACATATTGTGAGTAACCGCTTGAAACCGTTTCCAGACAGTCATTTTTATGCACTTTATCTGCATAAAATCCTGCAAATATAAACAAGTAATAGGCATAAATATCAAAAGAATCATTACAGTTTCTAGATTGCTTTGTGCTAAGTAAGAATACCTCAAAATAAATATAATTTGCAGTAGAAATGAAAGAAGAGGGAGCAAGATTCATCAAATAGCAATGAATTTTATGCAAAATGAACTATTATTATAGACACAATTTTTAGAACAAGGCAATTAGGAATGTATATATTTTCATAGTGTAACATAATTTTCATTGTAGGTTACATCGTTTATCCGAAAATGCAGAAAGCATGTGCAAAATGAGCCATTTACATGTACAAGTTTTAAAGTGTCGCTGACGTGGCACTAGTAGTTACAGTATTTAATCAAATTATGACGTATAATAAGATTTTGACTATTATAGGGTTAAAATCATTACAATTGCAGATTTCGTGTTACGGTTTTTCACTTTTAAGCGCGCCCTCAATATACAGGATGAGTCAGCTAACTATTCCCTATTTGGATTTTTTATAACTTAGGCAATATTTATCAGAAAGTGACGAAATTTTTGCAAAACATGAACTATCTAAAGGAATTTCAAATCGATCAGACAAAAACTGCACGAGTGGTTCACTTCAATGTGAAAATTGGACCAATTAATAAAAAATCTCCAATTGCAGCCCAAACAGTCGTTGTAGGAGAGTGCAAGGATTGTTCATCAATCCAGTGGGGATTTTCATCTGACCAATACCGATGATTGTGTCTATTAAATCCACCATCAAGATGAAAATGTGCCTCATCAGAAAACATGATGTTATTCAGATGACCAGGGTTTTCATTCAATCGTTCAATTTCGTCTTCTGCAAATTCCAATCGGTTTGCTTTATCCGCTTCAGAAATTGCTTGCAGAATTTGAATCTTATAAGGATGCCACTTAAGGTCCTTTAAAATCCTACAAATAGTCGTTTGACTAATCATTAATTAATCATTATTTCAGTCACCAATTAGGAAGCAATAGAGCAATAATGATAAAACTTTGCGAACAAAAACTCAAGTGGCTACTGTATTTGCAGCAAAAATGTGGCGGACTTTACACAAAAACTTGAGACTTTACAAACAAATGAAATAGGGAACAATTAGCTGACTCATCCTGTATTTTAAAATACCGTGTCTGCATCAGCTCTCTCGTATCCCAATTGACATGAATCGTCCATGGGATGTTTAAAAATATTATTCTTGTACTTTAAGTGATATTACGTTAGTCTACCGTAGCCACATCCTGAGTATTACATACTCAATACAAACATCTCAGAGAATTACATGGGACACGTTATCAAATTACTAACATTGAGATTTTATTAAAGAAGGACATTAGCAATCGCTAGGATATTAATAGGATGTAAATGGGCAAATATAGCAAGTAACAAGCGGATGTTCACATTCTTGAAATGTTCTGGGGATTTTATTTTGTCAAATGGTGTCTTGTTAGTATATTAAAGATTTTTGTGTTCCAATACGACATAAAATATGACTAGTGGCAAATTAACTGTGAGCAATCGACAAATATATTATTAAATCGAACGCTGTGCTGTCTGTTCTTTGTTATACTGACTTCAGTTTCTCCTTGGCTCTAATATACGGTTAAGGTTTAATGGCTTACTATGCGTGTTCTTCTAACTATAGTGCTGGCTAGTGCGTGATATAGTAATAGCAAAATTGCAAGTTGCACGGCACATCACAGCAACACGTCTAAGTGTCTGGCCAGACGTCGTAATTGTCACGAAATCATGGCAAACGCGATAAGTAAATATTTACCGAGAAACAATTAAAATAAGTAGGGGTAAACTTTAGAACTAGTAAGCTTGATAATAAATACAGCTACTAACTGTAAAAGTTCTGCTAATTAATTTTATTAGGCTACTTATGCTTGTAGCAATTTCATAATTTGATGTTTCTGATAAATCAGCCGGGTAATTTTATCTGGTACATAAAGCATAAAAGGGGCATAAAGATAATTTATATGAACAGATGACACTTAAAGGTTTGACAACAAATACTCCAATCAGAAATAGCAAAATGTTGTAAACAGATTTATAACGCAAAATAAAACAGATGATGCTATAAGCAATAAAATAATAATGAACTTTGCCAACAGAACTATAAACAGTTTTATTCTTTACACTTGTCATCTCACAACATTATTATTAGTTTTATTCAACGAAAATTAAACAATTTTATTTTGAGATTTATGTACGATATACACAAACATAATTATATCAAATATTTTGAATCATAGGTATGGATAATATATCATATTATATACTGAAAAGATCAATTAACAGTAGTGCCTTTTTAAAATTTTAATAAATGAAAAATTTACACGGTTATATCTCATGAAAGAAATTGATTTTAAAATTTTTTTAAAGGCACATTTGTAGATCCATTCTTTCTCTATTAAATGTTTTTAAAAGCATTACTTTGATGTCAATAATAAGTTGATAGTTTACTTGGAACGAAAACACTTTTACAGTATTTTTCAATTTCAAAATGATATTGCATAGCTAGGATGCGGCAAAGTACGAGTTTCGGGGTGGTTTCTGGCAGCTGTAGTAGTGGGGAAGGGAGTGGAATAGAAGAAAAAGTAAAAACGAGAGTATTCTAGGAAAATAATACTTTTACAGTATTTTTGAACTTAAAAATGACATTGCATAGCTAGGATGCGGCAAAGTACGAGTTTCGGGCTGGTTTCGGGCAGCTGTAGTAGTGGGGAAGGGAGTGGAATAGAAGAAAAAGTAAAATCGAGAATATTCTAGGAACTCGGAAGAAATAAAAATAAGGCATCGGTCGTGTGTTGGGTTACCAGCCGTCAACTTTCTCATGGTTGTTAGTCATGAGTACAACACAGAGAAGATTTTAGTGCAGTTAAAGTGAAAAATCTCTGACTGGATTCATACTTGTAGTTGTAGAGTTGTCAGAATGAATGAATCAATCGATGATAAATTTGGATGCGTCGTATATAATTGGTATTTCCAGAGTATTTATTCGGCCATCTGTCTAATAATTGTGCTCTAGTTTTGTTTTAATTAAATTTTGCGCTGCGCAGATGGCAGCATGTGCAGGCGTTTCCAATTATCTTACAAATTAAATTATCGCGCAAAAAATATCAATAATTAAACACTGACACATCAAAACTGAAATTGCGTTTTGTGTCTGGACAAACAATAAAACACACGGAATATCGCTATCAGCAGATTCAGGTAATCTTGCTTATAGGAAGAATTGACAGAGAAAATAATTAGTTAATTACAACATCCATTAACTTGATCACAATGTTCTTTTTGTTAACGTTTCAAAAGTCGCCAGACACAATACAAACGCAGTGCTGCGTTGTTCTTTATAAGCTCGCCATATATTTCTTACCAACTTAATTGGATACACGATTTCGGATCGCAAAAGGGAGAGATACCCTTGAGAGAATTAGCTTAGCTTTCTATTTATTACATTCATCTGAGATCGAACCATTCTAACCCAAAATTATCAAGAAACACAAATTGGAGAGCTTATTAACGATATTATTGTAATTTAGCTACCACTTTTTACCTTCCGCTTACCTGTAAAGGAAGGTATTGGAATCATGCAAAAAATCGGGTAGTGAGTTTTTAGTGGATGAGCACGAATTAGGTTCCTTACAACTCATTTTTGATAGTTTCCCGATGATGTCTGTATGTATGTGTGTGTGTGTGTGTGTGTGTGTGTGTGTGTGTGTGTGTGTGTGTGTGTGTGTGTGTGTGTGTGTGTGTGTGCGTGTGTGTGTATGTGTGTGGTCCGGGCCGATGCCGGATGTTGCATAACTCAAATACGAATTATCCAAAAATTTTGATATTTGTTATTTTACAATTGTATACGAATAGGAAGAGCTCATTAGATTTTGGTACAAATATCTTCACCGGAAGTGATACTTTTTGAAGATTGAAAAGATTAAGTGTCAAAAATGTCTATAAATTTGGTCAAATATAGTATTTATTTGTAATAAGAATAAGAGGAAAAGTTATTTGCAATTTACGTTATAAAAAAATTGTCTTTATCTGGTAGCATTAAAGAACTGCAGTAAAATTTAAAAAATAAATTTATCAAATAAAACGTTGAAATCTTGTAATCCATGTTCGGTTGATTTTTGTTTCTGCATAAAAAATATTGACAGATGAGACGGGTGACAAGTTGGCATACTAGCGCTATATAAGTCATAAGTAAGCTATTAAATGTAGTAACTGAACGGAGGATTGCTTCAACACAGAAGAGTTTTCGTGTGAATGAATCTTTTGATTCAGGTGATACTAATTTCTGTGTTTGAATATTTTAGATTTTTATTTGTATATTTTAAATGGGCACCGGATTGTACGTATACATTTCTGTTTAAAGTCCAGATATGGCGGAAGGTTGTGTGATGGCCACGTCAGATTTTTTATATTTTGATTTGACTAAAATTCTATCTAGTATTACAATTTTTGAACAGTAAAGTATAGCAGATTCAAACGTAAGAGTAGGTATAGAAAATTATAGCGGGTTTCGGATGTACTATAGGGTGGGCCAACTAGTGGTTTCTTTTTAAATCATAGGTTATTTTGACACTGACAGCTTTTTCCCACTCTAAATCTTGATAGAAAGTAAGTATCATACCTCCGCGGTACGAAATGAGTCGCTTTACGCTTGAGCAACGTTGGGAAATATTGCAAATTTATTTCCAAAGTGAGTGCTGTGTAGCCCAAACAGTGCGTTTGTTGAAAAGATTTTTACAGAGCCATGGTATCCGACTTTTTTTTACTGAAATTGAAGACATGGATTTGGACTACCTCTGATTCATGCAGGATGGCGCGCCATGCCATACAGCCCAAGCCACAATCGATCTTTTCGGCACCAAATTCCCAAATCATGTTATCATCCGTCTTGGCGATGTCAATTGGCTGCCTCGGACCTGCGATTTGACCCCTTTTTTGTGGGGAACCGTGAAGGACCGATGTAATGCTAACAATCCAGAAAAGATTCAGGCCAATATCATCCAAGCAATCCGTGAGCTACAGCCCGAAACAATCAACCAGGTCTTAAAAAATTGGGTGACAGAATGTGCTACTGCGAAGCCAGCCGAGGCAACCACTTGAACGAAGTTGTGTTCCATAATAAATGGGAATGTTTGTTCTTACTAATGAAGCCATAATACATGGAAAAAAAATTAATTTTGTTCATTTTATTGCATTTTCAAAAAAAACTTGTATTTGGCCCATCCTATATAATATACCAATATGGCGGCAATATTTATTTTTATTCTGAAAGTTTTATAAATAATAAACATGCTACAAAAAGAACTGAATGCAGAAAATGTTATTACTGATCTCACATTTTTTATATAAGACATAGTTTAAGTTTAAACTACAACCACGGTCAAATTGTTGTGTCTACTAGCTGATAATACAAAATATAGTTATTTATATATTAAGGGTGTAAAGAAGCTTTTATGGCATGAGCATGAGCGTCAGCCGAGGGCTAAAAACATGACAAGAGCCATTGAAGCAAGTTTCGCTCATGGTACATACCCAACTTTTTTCTAATAAATAAATAAATTTAATCAAGCAAATTGTTCAAATAACAAAAAATTACTAAATTCTTGGACTGCGTTGTTAAGATACCAAAAATATCCCGAAAATAAACAAAAATTTAAATGTCAAAGTTGTCATTATTGAATTAAACATTTGCAAGGTAATTTATGTAAAATGTAGGTAAGTAAAAATGATGTTAATTGTACAACTAATTACAGAAAATGGTTATTTATAAGATTAGTATAGTAGTTTATATGAGAAAAATTATTGAAAATCTAAACTGCTTGCATTAATTTGACGTTTCTGGGCACTGCGCTGTAAAGTGTCCGTGGGCTATAAAGTGACGTTTATGTCAAAGAAATAATGATATGACCGTGCATAAAATTAGTTAAATGAGAATTTGAAATCTGTGTAACATTTTGAATAATGTCTGAATTTAGTTGTCAAAATATTGGTTATCAGTAATTTGTCAAATATTATAATTTAAAAGTCAATCCGTGGAAAATGATCGTGTGATGAGATCAGCACATTAAAATCTCTCCGCTCGTGTCGCTGATGTCGCTTATAAAAGTCAACAAGAACTTGGCAAAAATAAGAGAAAAACCCTCCAAGAGTGAAAAGTTTGCGTAATAGTCAGGATATTGAAAATCCATCTCACATTTCAAATATTTACCTGCACCGCGAAGGGAAATAAAAACTTTGCTCTGGAATTTCGCCACTAAATCTCCAAGTAAGATCATTATTTTCTTTTTCTGGGAGAAATACATTAACATAAACTTTCCGCGAATAAACAGTCGCAAAGTGACTCGGCAAATTGTAAAGTTATGCAAAAAATATTTAATAACTTCAGCAAAACCGGGACAAGGCGAGGGATTTATTTTGTAGACGATATTTTGTTTAATAGAATCTTAATTCTTTAATTCCCTGAAAAAGTTTTCAGTTTTTATTATAAAGAGCCATGTGAACCGTCTATATTTTCTGATTACAGCTTATTTTACAACAAAAAGATTACGATGTGCAACTTGATGGTTTCAGATTATTACAACCTCATACTTTAATGCCCCGCGATATAAAACGTAATATGATCGTTTCGTCGTGTTAAATGTCGATGACCTCTTTTTACAAAATTTTCTAACTACAAGCAGAGCTGGACAAGTTTCTAAACCAAAATACTTAAGTATAAGTACCAGTACTGCCCATGGTCAGTACTTGTTGCCAAATACATTTTCAAGTAAATCTTCTCAGTAGGTACTTAAGTTTTTATTTTAAAAAGTACTTAAATAAGTATTTTTCAAATATCAATATTTTTAATGTTAATATTATTTGCATGGTTAATAATCTAACATTACTATTACTTATTGTTTTAAATTATTACCTTTTTTATTGAGAAAAATTTAATTCACAGTAAGAATGTCGTATTTTTGCATTGGTCGCAGTTTGAACAATATAATTACTTTACTCTTGAAAAACTTAAGTACTTTTACATGATTTCAGTATTATTAAACTACTTAAGAATTAAAAACGATTTTGAAAATTTTATTTTAGTATTTAAAATTGTAAAGTAGTAAGTACCAAAAAAATATTTATACTTAAGTACAAGTATTAAGTATTACTTGTTATTAAAAATTGATACTTAAGTATGTAACATTTAAGTAATGCCCAGTTCTAACTACAAGTAGTGGTTATCATTCTAGGTCAGAACGATTATACATGACTAGGTAAGCGGACCATATATCTGTTCCAGTAATATGCCATGGTACGTAATTAAAATTTATTGTCTTGGCACACATGTATTCAGCTTAGTGCAAGACATACATACATGTTACATGCATGATATGTAGCTGGTGACGTATACAACAATAATAATGGCCATTTGCACCGCTTCCACTTAAATGAACAATATCGAATCAAAATCAAATTGTCAAACGTAGAAATAACATTGCTGGCATAAGTTCGATTGGATATTTTTCATTTAAGTGACACTTAAAATTAAAGTGGCAGCGGTGCAAATGGCCATAAAACAGTTAGCAGATAGCTCTTATTTATGCTCATATTATATCACTAGACTATAGAAAATTCTCGATTATATGAGACGTATTGCCTGGAAACATCACGAGACAGAATGTCGAGTGGTGTTTCCATCTAGCAATACGTCGAATTTCGAGAATTTTCTATTGTCGGGTGGTATAGTTTGTCCAAAGGTATATCGTTTTGGCTTTCACAGCAGGCCTATTGTTAAACATTTAAGCGGATTTAAACTTGATTTATGGCGTTGAAAGAACAGGTACGTATTAAATATTTTCCAATTTTATTTAATATAAAAATCTTAATTCTCTCAAGATATGTTCTCACTAATCTTGTTTTTTCCTAATTTGACGAAAAGATCAAATCCCTTTTGATTTTCGGAATTACTAATAGAAATTTTAAATGAATGAATTGAAATGAAAAACCCTAGTGTATTTCAAATTTTGCTAATCCTACCCCTTGCGACAGGTAGTGCTACTCCCTGCTGTGTGCGGCATTCCGCAAGCTTAGTAATTCAAATTTATAAATTCAAAATTGACAAATTCTCTCTCTCGCACAAAGTAAACAATAATGCCATAAATCTACAATACGGAATGTCCACTCCTATGTTTATAATATACTTCGTGGTTCCTACATACATGTATTAAGTAGACATGCTGGCCCAATAAAATGTACTTAGTGCTTATATTAGTTAATTATCCTGATGTTTACACATGGATTCTTTAAGAATTCTTTCATGTTCTGAATCTTGAGAATCCTGGTGAGAATCTCCTGTCAAATAGCAACTTAACTGAATCTGCATTGAGACATTGAGTCTTGGAAAAGAAGAATTTGTAATTCGTTGATAGCTTCAAACCAACTGAATTTATTGCATATTATCAAAATATACTAAGTATTGATTCAGAATTGTGCTGAATAACTCTTAAATTTTATTACAAGTGGAAAAATCAGTTCTGCAAACCCGTTGAGTAACTCTTTTGCGCGTTGTTAAAGTTTAATAAAAAGATAAAATCCCCGTGACCTTTCCATCGAGTGACCACGCGCCATGCAGAGCAGCTCGACATCTAACACTCTTCAGTCTTCACACTTTCCTTCTTTATTTGTTTCCGAAGGCACGGAGGTAGAAACGCAGAAGAGGAGGGTAAGATTACAAGCCTTTGTCGCTAGCGCGAGTGTGCGCGCGTGTGTGTGTGTGTGAATATGTCGTGTTTGCTTCAGCAATTCCAACTTCGCACCTTGCTCCAGCGACGCCATCTTGGGATTTCTTTACGAATGGTCGGATTACACGGTAGACAAAAGAAACGAAACTACCACCCGGAAGAACTAATGGAGAAAAGTTCACCGGACCTAACACTGATTATGAGAGAGTATTACTTCATGAAATTAGTTAATGTAAAGCCTATATTTTAAGTTAAATATAAATTAAACTGCGTTTTTAATTTTGAAGTAATCGGTTAAGCCGTGTTGACGTCATCATGTAACGAATAAACAAACAGATATCTGCAATATCTAAATTAAAATTAAACTGTTCTATAGTAGCAAGCTGTAAATGATTATAATTGATTTGAACGGGAGAAAATTAACTGATTTTCTACCTTAATTGTACATAGATTATATATTAAACATCAACGCTTAACTCTTAATAGTAATTTAAATGGCATAAAACTTCATCACTTCGTAAAAATATTTTGTAAAAAAATTCATGCAAGGAGTCTATTGCATTATTAGAAACATTTTGCACAAATTGACAAAAATGTATTGGTTTTGTGCTATGTTTTGTATATTTGTAGAGATAATTCCACTCCTGTATAAGGTAAGCAATAAACAAAACACAATTTTATCGTTTTGACAGCGGATAAAAAGGAAGGTAACTTTTTGCAAGTGATAAAATCTTAGCTACCTTTTTCTTAGCAACCAAACAATAAACAAAACATTAAAATGTCATTTGCTTCATATTCCTACTATTTGTTAGTGAAATGATTAGATATTGAGAATATTTGTGAAGAATCAATGGAGTCGTTAAATTATCTCGTTGAATTACACTCGAGCATTTTATTTCCTGCGAATAAATTTCTGTTTGACTCTCAACCTTGTCACCTGACAGCAATTTGACTCGAAAAATTGTTTTAAAATAAAATCACTCTACTTACGGTGTCGTGATTTTGTTAAACAATTTTTCTTTTAAAATTGTTAGACAACAAGGTTTCAATACAAACATAAATACATCCGGCGAAATAAAAAGCTCTTGTGTAATTACAGTTGATAATAATACATTTTTGTCTAAGCTATTTTTTAAATATAAAAACAATAAATTAGATTGTTGTCAAGTGAAAAAGAATATTTGTACTACAATATTTTACCCTGCAAAGGATTACTCTAATACCTCTTGACTTGCTGTTTTCGGGATTAAAAATTATTTCGCCACAATCCTTCCAAACATAATCCAACGTTTTATTTTATTTCCCATATCAATTCAAATTTATGAGCGCACCCTTTCCCAGGAAATATGAAAATATAATATACGTGTTGGAACGAAGGTTCAAAGGTAATATAGGGCTATCGGACAGCGCCCTAAAGGTCAAAATGCGCGATGAATATTTAAAAAATGTGAACTAGTCAATGAGACGAGACCTGATTGTCTGCAAAGGTCATGACACATCATTGTTCATAAATGTCATGTCAAAGTGAAAGCAAAGATCGTGCACTCTTCAGAATGCACAAATGCGATAGTCAATTAGGGGGGCAACATTTGAAGGCATAAATTTATAACGAGATTATGTTATAAATTTTAGTTAAATTTTTGATTTAGATTTCGAAATTTAAATATTCAATTGTGAAACAATCAAGTCCACATCTCGAACCATATTTGAGAAATCGAAGGTGGATATTTTTTAGGGGTGGAAAATTTCAAAAATTTCAAGTTTCTAAAAATTCGGTTATAAGTCAATTAATGTGTTTTTTGTGCAGCCTCAAAAACTAAACTATGATATCGAAACACAGTTTGCGACATTGGATATTTCCAGCCAGCTGGGAAGTGAAGTTAACAATAACTCGCTTCCCAACTGTCTAGAAGGTTGAAAACGCACATATTACTAACCGATTATAGCTATTAATATAACAACAATATTATGCAATTTATAATACCGAAGATGTTTGAACATCCAAGGGGGCTTAAATCGCATAAAATATATTCGCGTTATATTCAAAGCTTAACCGTATCATCAAAGACAGCGATGTTATAACAAATTAACAATTTTATCTGTCAATCAGTTGACAGCATATTATGGAAGGTTTTGATATTAATATGATTGTATCTAACGTATTAAGGCCGTAACTAATGAATTATAAGTATCTAACGTATTATAAGTAACTAACGTATTATGTTGTTCATAATTATGAATAAATGTTGCATATTAAAAGGTAATAACAATTGATGATACAGTTAATATAACAATACACTTATATATTATTTACCTTTAATCTATGGCAGTATAAATAAATATAGACAGGTTTGTTGGTGTTTGAATATTGCGGAATCCCTTCCAAGTTATCACGAATGTCCTCCACCGAAGCGGAACTTATCCTTTTAGCAACAAAGACATGAAACAAGTTTCCGTCTCACTATCTCCTAACTGATGAAATCATAACATTGAATAGATTCAGTCCACCTGAGATATCAACATCAATATCTGTGAGCACAGCCCGCTGTGCTCCGAGTGAAAATAAGTGTGAAATTGTTTGAACTCCACAGCCTCCTAAATGTCCTGGAATTAAAATCCACGCGGTTTCATAATCCTCAGATAAACGGTAATGTGATCCTGCGCGCTCCATTGATTCCACCATGAATACCCAGGTGTTTTTATGGCCAGGACCGGAGCAGGGGAGAGCTTGCTTACAGTAATAAAAAGAAATTGGAAGCGGATATTATCGGGAAATTATTTTTGAGGCGTGAGCGAGAATAACTTAAATATGAACAAGATTTTTCTCTCATCATATGTAACATTAAAATATGAATTTCGCTTTTGATTAATTAATTTTTGATGATGTAGCAATTAAATTCTATGAAACCAACCTCATTTAAATGTCACTTAGACTGCAATTTATTTTGCAAATTATTATTCCACACTCATTTTGTACATTGAATGCAAATTTTTCCAAAACTGTTTATATGTAGTAATCTCTGTGATAAGTATTCAAACGAACGATTTTCATTGAATTTGAGGCATAAATAATTACGCTGAACTAAAAATTGTGCAGTTACTGGAAGGTCAAAGCTGTTTTCTGAGGTAAAAGTTCAGATTCACATTGACGTAAAATGTCTGGCGAAATAGAAATAATTTCACTTTCACTATGACTTTTATGTTCTTCATGAAAATCTTTTATATTTTTCACCACGTCATAAATTCAAAATTACAGAAATGAACTGTCAGTTTTTATGTTTCACACTTTTGTAGAAAAATAGTATGTAATAATGTAAAACACTTGCAGAAAGGGCCATCGAAAAACTCGCTGTCGCTCGTGCTCCAACTTTCATAGTTTTTCAATGAATCCCTTTCCACGTTCCCACTCTATTTTAAATCGTTATATTAATTTTATTTAATTTTATTCTGAATTTGTGAAATAGCCTGTATATCTGGGTGTAAGATACTGTCCGTCTATGCAGCTAGAGTTGGCCGGAGCGGTAACGAACAAAAAAAATTCGCCAACTGAGTCAAGAAAAATACCGAGCTGGGCGACTTCTTCAAACATTATTTCAAGGTAGCGAAGCGGTTTCTTCCAAAAAAAATTGCTGATAATCTATGTCCGTTCGATGAATATTGTTTATCTACGACTACTATGAAAAGTTAATATTTATGCTTTCAATTGTCAACGTAAAGTTGAATGTTACTGAAGCCTAAGCAAAAAAAACATTTTACTGCGCGTTTCCTATGACAACGCGCAATAAAATACTGTTTGATTACATAAAAGAAAAGAAAATGACAGAATCAAACAATTTTTGTTATTTATTTATTTCGATATTATTGGTATCGTCATGGTTACGAATAAAACATAAATTTATTGAACGCAGATTGAACTAACTAAATACTATTATTAATATAACAAAGAATTTTAGTCGTAGATAAAATGATGTGTTTATTTCGAGCGTAAAGTGTATTTCGGCTCGCGCTGCAATTGCCGTGCGCGAGTAACAAAGAGTCACTTTACGCTCTTAATACACAAATAACTATTACCAATATAAAATTTCTAATGTCGGCGTAGAAAAATTATATACTTTGAAATAAAAGAGCATTGTCCTGTTACCGATAATTATTTATTTCAAGATTCCAGAAAATATTTGTTCTTCAATCTCATGGCATTCTAGGAAATGGGATTTCTGCTTCTCTTCGTGAAGGGAAATCAGCTCCCCTTATGGTATAAATAATTCCTGGGAAAGGATAGAAAATGGCGGCCTTATGCAAATGCCATTTGGAGTTAGGCTAATGTATCTTGTGTTTGAGTGAATTATAGCGCGGCCGGCTACGGCATTGGCCGCACAGATGAGAGATTTTATTTATTGCGCTCGAGTCTGCTCTGCAAATAGCACAGGAACATGTGTTGCGAGTTACTTGTGGTTAATTTCGCCAGAGGATTTTAAACGAGAGTTATCATTGAGGAAATTTACTACGACAAGAGAAATAGTAAAAAACACTATGGTTTTGATGATACCGTGGCCCTTGCTTCTAAATAATTATGTATTCAACGAAATTTTAAAGACAAGACTGAGCTATTTGAAAGAAATTGTCACTGTCAAGTAAAAACTAGTAAACTTTTACGGGTGATCCACGATTTATAGTTTTTTAAAGTGATGTACAGGCTGAACTAAATGTAATATCTAAAATGTAATCGCACCATTGGATTCCTCATAGTTCTGTTACTAAATAACCGTTGTTTCATATTTGTAGCTCTTTTGGCAGAGTTTCTACGAATTTTGAAATAGTTTATTGAGGAATTGTTCACTTCTCCATAATGTAGACACACAGGGGGTCTATTCTGTAACTTACGGGCTAAGAGCTAGCTTTACGCTCTATATTGAGTGCTGGTATACTGATTCCTTGCGGTGGTTACTCGAAACATAGCACAATGAGTCTTATCATGTTTCTATCGCAGAGCAGCGCAGAGCCATCCCCAGTGATGTTTCCATGTCGAAGAGCTTAGCTCTATCTGATCTGTTTTGACATTTGTATGTTTTTAATATTTTCATAGTTCAACCTTAGTTTTATCAGTGTTTTGGTTTTATTCTTTTTACTTGTTTATTTGGAATCATTTTTATGTTATATTGTATGGTTTTTAGTATTTTAATTAGGTTTAAAATTTTAGTTTTTACGGAACAGTTTATATTATTTGTATAATTTTGTTTTTACTTGCAGTTTTAATATCTAATTTACCTTGTTTTGTGTATTTATCCGTAACTTATTCAGATAGACACAGCCAGTTACCGTGACCTTGGCCGTGACGTCATCGATAAAGCTAGCTTTTGGCTCTATGTTACAGAATAGATACCCGGCTCGTGTACGTGTACGTTTAAGAATCTCGCTTCGGCTAGTACAAGCAATAATATTTCTAATACTGAAGGCTGATACTTTAACTATATATTTTGAGAGGTATGAACATTATAAATAAACATAGCTCAGACTGGGTTCTGACAACTCAGGTTGAATTGCCGATTTAAGAAAAAAAAATCTTTTTGTTACATGATCAGTAAGTTGACATTAAAATATTTGTACGAAATTGTGAATCACATTATATATTGAATCATTTTATAAACCTACTAGTAAATTTATTAAATGACAGCTATTAGATAAGTTACCCACTAGACAAAATAAAATTTCCAGAAAATTTCAAGAATATCCCAGTGATTGCTAATGTTCACACTTAGTAACATTATCTATGCCACATCCCAATGTTAGTAATTTGGTATGAATATCCCATGTAATTCTCTAAGATGTTTGTATTGAGTATGTAAAATTTGATCGTAATATCACTTAAAGTACAAGAATAAGATATTGTTAAAGTCCAGAAATTTATTCCAATACTTTTAAATGTTTAAATGATAGCATTATTAAACTGAAAACAGACATACTGTTAATTATAAATAAAAACTGGAGCATTATTATCGGCAGTATGTTGTACCATGATCGCAACTATACTGAAAATAAATTCTCATCGATTTAGCACCCTTCCTTTAGCCGTACTCTTCCTTCTCTGTAATTATAAATAATTTCGTAATTCCCTCCTCTTAAGTTATTCGATCTAATCGATAAAATAGTAACTTCTTTTCGCTGTAGGTAATTGATAATTACAATGTTCTGTTCACTTCAAAGGCTTTATCTCATCCGTATAATTTGCAGTACATAATTGCTTGCGAACCGTTCTAAAGGATGTAAGCCGGCAGACGAAGCATCTTCTATCTTTAGATATTGTTAATAACGCGTTGTTCATAGTTTTTACGTCAGAACTTTCCTCAAAGTACTCGGAGAACCGCTTTATGTTATAAATTTGACTTACATTTAATATATTTGGTACTGAGGGGTATTTCTCGCTAAATAAATTAATAATTAAACCTTGCTACATGTTCTACTAGCCCTAAATCTCGATTAAATAATCAATCCACTAAATTTTTGATTGCCTAAAACTGTCAAAATCGAGATTTGGTTTTGTTGGACACGGCATTGGGTCTGATATATAATTTAGCCGGGTTCAGCAGTATTTTTTATCCTTTGTGCGGTGTCTAGACGGTTACGAAGCTGGGTAACTCAAGGGGGGGTAATCGGAGAGGGGGTTTGTTGAGTGGGGTGAATTGGGGTTTTTCTGGTGATTCTATTGATATGGTTACAATTGCAAATCAGTAATTTTTTATAGAAGTTATTAAAGAGTTTTAAATTGTTTTATTTAGAGTCCTTGACCAACAAAATTAATATAACGACCAAGACAGGCCATTAGAAAATGCGTATGTTTCTTGTTGATAAAACTAAGAATCTGCGTAGACCTCCTAAACATTTCTAAAACAGAATCATCCAGAAATCGCTTATAAAAAGTTTAAAAGATCCTAGTAGGTCATCTATTCACTATCACTCACGCTAAGAAAAACCCTCGCAGCTGTGTTTACGGCCGTCACCAGCCCACTCTGATGATGAAAAGAACGTTTCTATCTGGCAGACAAGGTGTGAAAATGAACACTCGAATTTCAAACTCGCTAAGGTGAGATACGCAAGCCAAGCAGCAAGCACTAACACTGGATGTCATACATTTTAAAGTTGCTATTCACTGGATAAAGAACACACATGTTCCACAGAAATTGAGCTTATATGGCGGAGTCTAAGAGGGAAATAAGACTACCCGGTAGCGTGAACACAGATGCGAGAAGTGAAGGTTTTTCGGATATTTTTAAATTGGTTGTAACTCAAAAACTAGTAGGGATAAATTAAATCTGATTTGATATTTGTACTTCTTGTAGTTTTTTTGTATAAGTTTACGTAGTTTTATAATTATTGAATGATGGGGACTATTTGAAATTGAGCTAGACAAATTGACAATAAATGATTAAGATTGGTGCTTTTTTAAATAAATATGACTATTTCCCTCATAAAATTTAAGCCAATCAGAAGTCTGACATTTCTGAATGTCTTTCCATCAATGTAGAATTTCACGATAATTTTGCAATAGTTTAAATTATCGTATTTGGATCTTGCTGTCAAAGGAAGTTTTTAGATTTTGCTTTATTTTTCATGAGAGAAACAGCGTTTGGCTAAATTTTAATCAGGAAATAGTCCTTCGAATATCCCTCGTGCATGTAATTGTCGACAATTTGACATGCACTTGGGATATTATATATGAGAATTTATACGATGATCGAACAATTATTGATACATTTTTAATTAATTGAAGTATTTTTATAATTATTATTGATTGATAGGTACGAAAACATTATATTATACAAAAATATTACATTTTTAAGCTTCAGAGGTACCAACTTCCTAATACTTAAATAAATTAACCCCTGCCAATTTTTATTAATTTAGCCTGCAAGTTATTTTGAGTCTGAATTTCATAATACGCTTTCAGGTTTTTCGCAGACCACTCAAGCAGAGACATAGCGCATTAATTACTGCACGTATGCTTCTTCTTACTCCAGACGACGCAGTCACGTGTCAAGTAGACGCGTAATTGTCTACAGGCGACGTTGCCAACTTGAACACCTTCAGAGGCTTAAGATGGCGAGTAGAAAAAAATACAGAGATCAGAATATAGATCTGTAGGTTTTCTATCTAGTTAATTGACCTTTCCTTCGCTATTTTTTTTCTCTAAAACTGTTTCTCTGAGCAAAGGGCAAAGTTAATTATAATTCTTGCTGCCTGCAATATGTTTCCCTTCTTCGAAAAGTTTTAATATGATTTGAGTTAAAATTTGAAAGTTATGCATTCACATTTTCATCTACGTCTGCTGCAACGGAACTTCTCAAGTTTCACAGAACTTGTGACCTCTGACTTTGAGGAACGAAAAATGCATTAAACCTCAAAGAGACAGGGGGGGGAGAACAGACACAGAAGAAGGGAAATAATTAGCCAAGACGTGACAGACAATTTGCAGAGTGTTTTAGTTTAGATTCTGACTGCATCAAGACCAATCGAAGTTATTGGATTCCACTATAATAACATCTACCATTCTATAATTGCGTGTAAATCCTGTTGAATGGTTACTAGTAAAATAATCCTGCAAGAGCTTGCTAAATAAAATCCCCAGAACATTTCAAAAATACTTTGTTACTTGCTAGTTTTGCTCATTAACATCCCAATGTAAATAATTTGGTAATAGTATCCCAATTATGTATCCCATGTAATCGTACTCAGGATGTTGCTAGGATAGACTTACGTAATATCCCTTATAGTACAAGAATAAGATATAATTAAACATCCCATGGACGATTCATGTCAAAGTGACTAGTTTAGTTTATAAGGAATGTAAATAGTTACTTATTTAATATTTTATAAAGTTGAACTATAGACGATTCTATGTTATGATTCATAATGACGAAGTCGATACCTTGACATGTCTTTGTTCAACTTTACAGAATACATAATAAGTAACCGGTCACATCCATTATAAACCAACCTTAAGCGGCTCGTCTACCTTTTTACCGAATTCCTAGAATATTCTCGATTTTTCTTTTTTTTTCATTCCACTCTTTTCCCCACTACTAGAGCTGCCTGAAACCAACCAGAAACTCGTACTTTGTCGCATCCTAGCTATGAAGATGAAAAATACTTTATGCCCATGTCACGAAGCACGGTGCTCGATGGAAAAAAATGAATAACGTAAAAATTTTATCGCCGCTATTCCATCGAGTATTTTGACATATGGAAATTTGTTGCTCATTTCACAGTGAGTCGTCAATATAATTTTTGACATTCGTAATTCGATAATATGAATATAACATTTTAAGCTTTTGTCAATATATGAACTAATTATTGATTTAATTAAAATAAAAAATTTATGAATTTTAATTCTCAGCTGTCAAAAATAATTTTCAAAAACCTTCAAAGTACGACGTGAACATAGCAATATACAAATTTTCGTATGGCATTTTGCTATACCGGTGTGACACCCTTTTGACAGCTTTGAACGAAGCAAAATGCCACATCGAGCACCGTGCTTCATGCCACGTCGGTGTGACATGGGCATTAGAAGTGTTTTCGTTGCGAGTAAACTGCCAGATTATTATTGACTTCAGAATAATGTTTTTATAAACATTTAATAAAGAAATAATGGATCTACAGATGTGCCTTTTTAAAATTAATTTCTATCATGAAATATAACCGTGTAAAGTTTGCATAAAATAGGATTTAAAAAAAAAATCTGAATTTTTATATTCGTGTACAATTTTTTAATCAAAATTTTAAAAAGGCACATCTGTAGATCTATTCTTTCTCTATTAAATCCTTGTTGAAATCAAATTTGAACATTCTTGTACTAGCCACAAAACACTCGCTACGTTAGTACATTTTATGCTGGATTTTAGTGTAACGCAATAAATTACCATCAACATTCTCATATCCATTTCAGACGAAGGTTTAAACGTCTACGTTATTTAAAATGACATACAATCAATAACCTTGCATCATTATCTACATTCATATAATGAATTCCCTTGTATCTATCTCACGTAAGCTTGATTAGTGCCGACTCCTGCTTCTTTCTCGCATTGCTCGCGCGTGTAAGTTCGCTGCTTGGTACTTGGCGCTATGATAATCAGGCGCTAATGTCATCTGCGGAAGAACACGGTTTCTCCATTACACGACGTCTACGACGAGCTCATTTCATCCAATCAGCGCGAGGCTTAGAAGATGCTCACTTGCTTCTACTCAGCCGCCACGCCAGCCAAAGCCTACTAGATACAACAACCAGACGAACAAAGAGGAAGACTTCGGACTCGTGTGACGAGTTACGTTCAAATGAAAAGTGGAATTGGTTGTGTGAAGTTATTTATACCCACTTGACGTGAATCGTACATGAAGTACACTGGAGGAAAATAAAAACGCACCACTTGAAAATGCACCAAAAATGACAAAAAGTGCGATATCTCGGCTGCATTTCGACGAAATTGAATGAATCTTCGAGTTCTGAAAACGTTGAAGTCTTATCTTTAATGTGATTATAGCCAATATGACGGGAGGGGTGACGGTTTCACGGGTCAAGGTTTCACGGGTAACAGTTTCACGGTCAAGGTTTCACGGGTCAAGGTTTCACGGGTAACAGTTTCACGGGTGACGGTTTCACTCCACCCCTTAGAAAAAAAATGGACCTGATGTCCAAAAAGGTAGCTCAAACGCAATGCCAAAAAAATCGTGGACCTTGTTGGCCAACAGGGTATTAAAGATCAGACTTTTTCCTTCAAGGTCCGAATAATTTCAAGGACCTACGATGATTTGGCGCGAAGTTATGAATTTTTGAAAAAAAGTGGCATTTTGAGGTTTCTGAATTTCATTAACAATTATTTAAAATTGACTCTAAAATTTGTATTTCTTTAAACACCTTTATTTTTAGATGTATAAGAAATAAACGAATTTGGTGCGAAATCGGACAAATTATGGGCAAAAAGCACAAAAATACCAATTTTTTTCAAAAATTCATAACTTCGTGCCAAATTATCGTACGTACTTGAAATTTTGAGAAAATTGAAGGAAAATGATTGAACTTTATTGTCCTGTTGGGCAATAAGGTCCACGATTTTTTTTACTTACGCTACAAGTTGCTACAATTGAAAATTTTTCAGTCAAAAACATGTTTTTACCTCTCGCCTAGAGAGGTATAGGGATCGTGAAAAAATTCGATGTCGAGATTTTTGTCAATTAGCACTTTTTAGCACCTTTAGAACCTATTTTGACTATTTTTACGATGATGTCTGTGTGTGTGTGTGATTTATTCAATTTCGTCGAAATGCAGCCGAGATATCGCACTTTGAAATTTTGTCATTTTTGGTGCATTTTCAAGTGGTTCGTTTTTATTTTCCTCCAGTGTATATACTAGCCACATCCTGAGTACGATCAAATATTACATACTCAATACAAATATCACAGAAAATTACATGAGATGCATAATTGGGATATTAATAATAATGGGATGTTACATAGATAATGTTACTAATGGCGGATATTCATAGGATGTTAATGGGCAAAATAACAAGTAACCAGGCCAAAAACATACATTATCTTATATTTTCTATCCTTCCTATTACCTACAATTTGGGCAAAACCACCTCATAGGGACTTCTGATTCATGGTCAAAATTATTTCTCATATTAATCACTGTAATAGAAATAGGAAGGAACGGAATAAAATACCTACATATATTAATATTTATTTAACTATCTAGTGTGTTAATGAGGGCGATTAATAATTGAGACGTTTTAACTGTTGAGATTATTAATCGCCTATTAACACATGAGTTAGTTACAATATTTTTCTGTTCATCATTCCTTTTTAATTTGTTGATTAATGTATGATTTTTTGCATTAATGTTACTCATTAATAAACGATCAACGAAAAAAAATTAATATGGCTAGATAAAATATTGCAATATTCTTAAAATTAGCTACTCGAAAAATATTTCTTAATTTCTTAATAATATAAAAACCCAAAGCAAAAATGTATCTTTTTCCCTTTGCATGCGTCTGTATGATTATTCAAGTTTTCGACGAAATTACAGATCCTCAATTTTTTTAAGACGCAAAACATACACCTAAATTTGCTCGCAAAAAATTCCAGACGAAACATTATCCGCCTCACTCGAGCATAAAATGAACTTCAGATTACATTTTTTCGGCACCATATGGCATCCAAACTTGTCGTTATTTTCACTATACTCAAAATCACAAGTTCTGGCAGTGTGGCAGAGATAGCAATACAGTGTTGCTAAATGTATCCCATAAGAGTAATGTGTTAGACAAAGATGGAGAATCCAGAGGCGGATTGTTTGTTTTTCGCTTACTTGTAATTTTAATAAATTATGCTGATTATTTTTTGACGTTTCTCAAAACCAATATAATGTTCAATTCATTGAATACATTAATAAGTAATCAATTGATATGCCTCCAATTTAAAATCTTTTACTTAGAGAAAAAACTCTGGTTTCTAATAATAATTCTCCAGTTTTTCAATTTATTCTCAGCATCTTTACTGATAATTTTTCTCGTTTAATATGAAGGATACGTAATTAAGTAAAATATTAAATTAATATAAATATACAATTTTATTTTATTTTTTCGATAACAAATTGATAACAATGTAACAATAAAATAAACACAGCCAAAGACGGCCAAGTCAAAATCACAAATGGCGAGTAATACAAATATATACATGTTGTTTAAAAGACATAACAATTAATGAACAAATGTTGTCAATATATACATAGCATAAAATATAATTACAAACTTATAGAAAAATATCACATACTAAGTACATTGAAAATTTGAAGTAAGGTCCTGGACCTGTTTACATTTAAACTTCGAGGCAAGTAGCTAGGGGTAGCAGCGGTACTCAAACATGCAACTCATGCGTTACATCTTCATCGCTTTCAGTATCACTGTCGTTCTTTTGCGTTTTACATCAGGCTCCTTAACAGAGTTATTGTTATTCACAGAGTCTGATGTGTTTTCAAATTCCTTTTTAATTCTATACAACTGACGTACACTGACACTTGTCATTTCTGATACAAGACACATTATGTCATTTAAAGACATTGTTTTTAAATTAATATGATACATTATTATATTATTTATAATACGTTTTTCACCCACAGAATACATTTTAGTTCACAAGATAAGAAACTCTTCTTGCCAAAGTAAAATTGATTACTAACTTTATATTATCAACAATACCACTATTTATACCTACCCTACGAGTTAACGGTAATTAGCAAAAATACACAGGTATCTTGAAAATATTGTTATTAGCTAACTCAGTGCAGATTTTCTGCGTAAATTCTTCGTTACAACAATTTAAATCGTATAATCCTATTATGGCACTGTTAATTGGGATTACATTAGATGGTAGTTACAAATAAATTACAAGAAATGTAATTAGTATATGTCTTGAAATGAGATTACAGGAGTAGGTATAGTTATTATATCATTTCTTAAGTAATGTGAAATCAAGCTTATAATATTTTCAAACTGTTTCGGAACTGCTGGCTTCTTTTCCCATCTGCACCACTCCACCGCTATAAGATTTACAACCCTATACTAACATTTCATTATGAAATTTAACACTGCAAACTAAATGTGTTAAAGCATGAAAACTGAATGGTGCGTACCATGAAACAATGTAAGTGTAAAACTGGCAACAAGGCCGAGTTTATCTCCATAAGAATAACATTTCCTATCTCTGCCATACTGCCAAAACTTGTGATTTTCAGTATATCAAAAACTCTACTATCTCCTCATATGATTAACAATGTTGATAGTGCACTCCTCTAACAATTAATTTCCTTATCATCGGTTATTAATTGAAAATCGTTGTCCAGTGTTCGGACAGATTAATTATACCCTGCGTTGTGAATAAGTAGCCAATGGCTGATAAGAACGGCCGCAAGTTGTACGCGCATAACGCAACGTAAAAGTTGTACGCTCGGGCTACCTGGGTGGTAGAGGAATTTATATTAAATTGTTCTTGGCTAGAATAGATAATATTATAGTGATTATTAATAGATGCTTTGAAGAGTTACTGAACACAATGTACAGGTGAACTTACTTACAAGTAATGGTTAAGAGTTTGCTACACGAGTTGTAGGTTAGCTGTAATTATTTGCAATATTTTTATCAAATGATTTTTTGGGAGTGCAAATTTTTTTTAAACTATAAAATTCCTTAAGACTCTTTGCAATTCCTATAATTATGTGCGGCTATTTATGCAAACTCTAAAAATCAATACTTTTACCTCTCGTCACTCAATCTGTAAGAGAGGTATTAATTGTAATCATTCTAAATTTACGATTTCGATTTTTTAAAGTTTATAATTCTTTGAAAATTCGTACAATTCTTGCAAGGATTCTTAGCCAATTTAATGGTTCTTTAAAAGTAATTAACTGTAAATCATTTAATTCTTTTAATTTGTTTTTGATACCAAGTCCGAAAAATTCTTACAATTCCTATCATTCTTTGACAGTTCAGAAATTCTTTGAAATTCCTCCAACTCTATACAGGCTGGTTTTGAAGTTAATGTCATAAATTTAGGGATAAGTAGTAAGACATGGTGATTACGAAACAGAAAGATTTTTTTTAAATTCGAATAATTAAGGGTAGTTTACCGGCAGCATTTTTTGTAGTACTGCACTGGATTCGTTTTCCGATTAAACATAAACAATAGAAGTAGGTAACCAACATCTTAAATTACATAATACTAGTTTTATTCAATCATTTCATCAACCACGAAACTATTAACTTCGTGATCTTTTACAATGTAATCTGTCTAAAGTGTTTACGAAGCCAATTTTTGACTATAATAATATTCTTGGTTATTTACCAATGTTACATAAGTTGATAATGAGAACAGTTAGTTCTCGAAACGTTCTAATGAATAAATAATTATGTCTTAATAAAACAAATGCAAATGGATTCTGAAGACCTTCCTACCAATTATTTGTCATAATACTAGTAAAATAAACAAACAAAATTTAATTTTTAATGAAACAATAATTACTCCATCCAGTGACAGTGGCAAAAAAAATTTGACTGGGAAACATGCAAATTAATTTTGCGATATTAAAAAATTCTTTGTGTTTCCTAATCTACACATGACTTTAACTTCAAAACCACTCTGTATAAGAGTCTTTCTGATTCTTTAAATTATTCGGAAATCCAATCATTCTTTTTAATTTTAAATTTCTTAAAACTCCGGTATTTTTTCAATTCTTATAAATTTTTATTAGTCTAATTTTGTTTATTTCTTTAACAATTCTGTGAGAGCCCACAGATTTCTTATGATTCCTCTATTAAGTTAACTAGGCAAAAAATATTAGATTTGCTGCCGCGGCTAGAGTTTCATAGACGAGGCGCAGCCGAAGCTATGAATCTAGCTTAGGCAGCAAATCTGTATTTTTGCCATGTTAAACACATTATTTTTTCGGTGATTGTTATGAATTAATATTAATTTAGTGATTATTTTAAGTTATATTGATAGGTATCGCAATCAAATTATGTTGCTATGCGTATGTTGACAGTTGCTATGAAAAAACAAAATAGGTTGGGTATGTTGATGAATTTTATAAATGTCAAATTTGTTGATTCACCATAGTAACAATTACTTTGCTGACTGCCAGCTTTCAAAAAACAGCACTTTTAATGTCAATCGCCGAAAAAAATAAATTATTTATATAAAACACAGAACCAACCCCAAATAAATAATTAATTATAAAATGTTGCTAGTTTTGTAGTTAACCTAATTTTGATTTCAAAAATGTTCCTATTCCCCAGCCCCCAACTAAGTGCATACGCCTGTACTAGTTAAGCATAATTGCCCTAAATGTACTAGCAACCCAAATTCATAATACCTCGCTAAATAATTCATCTGTAACAGCACTTTAAAGACTCGACGAATAATTCACACAAAGGTGTATTTGTTCTAATGACGGATCCGTGTTCGGTGTCCGCGTTTTAGAATGGAGCCTTTTTGGCACCGGAGATCGGGCAGTAAATTGTAATCAACCCAATCTGGAGTGCAGTAAATGGGTTTTAAATGCGATGCACTTGATTAATATTCAACAGTGGACGCAGCGCTCTGCATACGAAACTTTCTTCCTGGTTGAATTCATTTATAGCAACGTGATCGACTGGGTTCTGAGTACCCAGGTTCGAATACAGTCATAAATAACTACTCTGCAATATTATTTCTTAAAAACTGGATGAGTTAACGGTATATACAGTTTGATTTGTTGATTAAGGATCAAAAGAATGTTTTTAAAATTACAAAAATACATTTCATAGTTTCTTAAATAATCATTGTTTGATGTAGTAACCACTTGATAAAACAAAATCCCCAGAACATTTCACTAATGTGAACATCCCGGCTTGTTATTTGCTAAATTTGCCTATTAACATCCTATAAAGATCCTAGCGATTGCTAATGTCCGCCCTTAGTAACATTATCTATGTAACATCCCAATGCTAGTAATTTGTAATTCTCTGAGATGTTGGTATTGAGTAGGTATGTAATTTTTGATCGTCCTCAGGATAGACTTACGTAATATCACTTAAACCCTGTTCGCACGAAAATTCTTTGAAGACTCTATCAAGGTACTTGATCCTGGAAAAGAAGAAGTTTCAAGATTCTGAATCTTGAAAAAAATTCTTGGTTTTGAAGCAATCAATAATATTTACAAATTCTTCTTTTTTAAGACTCGTTGAAGATTCAATTTAGCGGCACCGCAATTTAACAGGAAATTCTCACTAGAAAGAAGAAAACTTCTTCTTTTCCAGGATTCAGAATCTTGGTAGAATCTTCAAAGAATTCTCGTGCGAACAGGGCTTTACAGTACAAGAATAAGATTTTTTTAAACATCCCATGGACGATTCATGTCAAGTGGGTATATTACATAACA
This sequence comes from Agonum fuliginosum, assembly GCA_947534325.1. NCBI lineage: Eukaryota > Metazoa > Arthropoda > Insecta > Coleoptera > Carabidae > Agonum > Agonum fuliginosum. The sequence goes on along the minus strand of OX384033.1, from coordinate 39,152,039 downwards.
AGGGAGGAAAGTGATTGGTATCGTGCCGAGGTCGTAAATCTCACACTTTTCTGTGAGTTTTGTACTCTATTTTTCTCACGACCATAAATATTAAATATTTTATTCATGAATATATTTTTATGTTAATTGTCACTGTCATAATTTTAATTTTTGAAGAACCTAATATACCACGGTCATGGAATACAAGATACAAGATTTTCAATAACATGAATATAAATTATATTTAAAATTTTAAATTATACCAGATATAGCAAAAGTAGTGCTACTTTTATTTATATGGATAATAATTCTTATTCTAAATGAATGGAATTTTATTTAGGTGTACAAAGCATGATAAATTTCAATATAATTACGATATGACGAACTATGATAAATGTAACGACTTTTGAACTGATAAAAAGAGCTTGATAGAAATGTATTCCAAAAGTCGGTTAATAGAATCTTGATGTGACCATTGGGACTGAATTCTGAATCGATTTTAAGTATAGAAACTTTTCTGAACTTTTGAACTTTAAGTGAAATAAATTATTCATTATTATTGTTTCTCGTGGTTTATCTTATTTGAGTGTAGCTTCTTCACAGATCTACGTTAGTTTAAATACAAACAAAAACAACGAGAGTAGAAACAAAAATATGTAATTATATAATAAATAATAAAATTATACAAACACCAAAAATCATTTTTAGTTGGTTTTATTGGACAGACTGTTCTAATCCAGTCCAACAAAATTTTTTTTAGTGTACTCGCCTTTTATAACCGTGAGTGAATTGACGGCTATTACCGCACACACGTACAATATACAGGCTGATTCACAATTTCGTGAACAATTAAAAAAAATATGTATCTAGATAATAATTATTTATTTTTTATCTACTATATTGACAATTCCACTCATAGTTTTTCATCCAATCAAAACACAGTATTTTGCTGAATTGTACCAATCACAGACGAACTACAGTGACAATTTTCACTAGTGAAAATTACACTGACTATTTCCCTCATAAAATTTAAGCCAATCAGAAGTCTGACATTTCTGAATGTCGTCCAATCAACGTAAAATTATCGTATTTGGATACGGCGTGGCAATGTGATTCTGACTTGCTGTCAAAGGAAGTTTTTAATTTTTGTTTTATTTTTCATGAGAGAAACAGCGTTTGGCTAAATTTTAATCGGGAAATAGTCCTTCGAATATCCCTCGTGCATGTAATTGTCGATAATTTTCTCTCGTGCGCTTCGTGCACTTGAGAAAATTATCGACAATTTGACATGCACTTGGGATATTATATATGACAATTCCACTCATAGTTTTTCATCCAATCAAAACACAGTATTTTGCTGAATTGTACCAATCACAGACGAACTACAGTGACAATTTTCACTAGTGAAAATTACACTGACATTTTCACTAGTGAAAATTACACTGACAATTTTCACTAGTGAAAATTGCCGCGAAGCGTTGCTTAGATACTATGTCAGTTTATGATTAAAACAATCATCAACTGACGTAGTAAAATAAAATACATTACTATTTTTGGAATAAATAAAATAATTCGAGAAATTGTCAAGCCGAATACCATACGTGACTATGATTTTTTGGTAATTTTTTGCCGTCTGGTCACTCCTGCTTGTTGCTTTAGAAAATAATCACTCGTGCTACGCACTCGTGTTTATTTTCGACGCAACAAGCAGTCGTGACCAGACGGCAAAAATTGCCGGCAAAATCATAGTCACTAATGGTGTTATATATGATAATTTTTTCAATAAGTACCTATCTAAAGTGAGTTATCTTTATCTAGATAAAAATATTGTTATCTATTACACCACTGATGTACACCAAGTTGTGAATGATCCTTTGTAATTCAATACTGATGCCCCACAGTATGTGCGTCTTCCACACCCAAACTAGGTAGACACTCCACATTAAATTACCGTGCATCATGCACTATCTCGTGTCACACTATCTACCGGATCACTTTACTTGATAACACCTCTCTCGGTCCGTGTCTTGCTAGAATCCATCCCGACGTATAAATACCCTAATTTCCATACACCTAAGCTCGAGCACCGCGTACTTAGTGCTGATAGTGTAACGCACTTACTCCGGAACGCTCCAGACTTGCACTAACTAGGTTAGCGGGGCCATCGTCTCAGGTTTGAAGGATAACGAACGCAGCGGTACATTATCCTAGAGTTACTGGATTATTATTATATTAACAGAGTTTAAGTTACATTATAGAGAAAAGAGAAATTATATATCAATAATTAGGAATTCTTCTTTTCCCAGATTCATTGGTCATTGTTATCAGGCGATTCTTTCAGGTATTCATTTTCTCAGGGTTCAGAAGCATGAAAGAATCATCAAAGAATTTTTGTGCATGATCGACTGTGGTTCTAGTAACTCAAATTTGAATCCAGTTAAAGTGATTGGCAGAAAATAGTCAAATAGTCACGATATTGTATTATTGTTTTGTTATAAAAATAAAAAATAATTTATGTTTGAGGGAAAAAAATAATTTTGGCACCCATATTTGTAAAAAAAACCTGCAATATTTGTAAAGCTTTTATTTATAAATGAACTAACTACAAATTTTAATATGTTGTCAACAAAGCTTGGATCTGCGAAATAACCGATCGAATTTTTTCGTTTTAAAATAGAAGATATTTGTGTCAAAAAAAAAACAAATTTGTCAAGATTCAAATTATTATTATTTCGATTTTAAAGCAAAATTTTTAATTCTGCATCTTGCATTTTATAGATTGTACTTTTATCTTCAACAATATTTTTAGACTATTACATTTAACAAAACAATAAACGCTGTGGAGTGGCGCGCGAAATCCATGTTTTAGGCTGTTTTCTGGCACGATAGAGGATCGTCTTAAGGTATAAATCAATACTCTACTCTAAGGTAGTACTTTATTAATATTATTTTGTATAGTAATTTATTAGAATTAATAAAAATTAGTGATATCTATGCTTGTGATTTTACTTTTTGAGTTTTCAACAATATACATAAAACATTACAACAAAAATTTCCTGAAGGCATATCAAATTTTTCCTCTTCTAAAGACCACCCTGGTACGTAATTAGGGGGTGTCAGGTGATGATAAAGCATTGCAGAGCTGTACTGAGGGGTGGATCAACCCTAGGGCGATACAAATTTGTAAATGCAAATCCGACAGGGTACAAAATTATTGCTGGCATGTTAAAGAATATTCGTTGAGGCAATTATTACTGCAATAGCACTGGAATTAATTTTGATATCAATTCTACAATTCGAGAGCTTTAAATTCATACCATACTCGATTTAAAAAACAATTGACGATCGTTTCATTATTTTTTTTACTAGAATTATTTGTCCGAGAGTTTTAATTTGGTACCACACTTGATGGCATTTTAATAAAAATTAAAAACACTAGTTTATAATCTTAGTACTGCTGGTTATATAAAGCCTCATTTCCACTGACTGTTTTAGTGCTTAATGCATAATGATTTGTGCGTAAAGCGTAATGTATAATGATTATTTATTAGATAGCCATTTCCACCTATTTGACATTTGTTGTCGAATTTTGTAATTTATTCATTACCGGAATTTTTGCGGTAAGGAATGGAAGAAGAGTTGTTAATTTCGTAAGTAAGGTATTCATTTCCATATTTAGAAACAGACTGAAATTTACAACTCGAAACAAATAATAAATATGACACATGTCAATCATTTACGCCTTATGTTTGGAGTATGCAAAGTTTTGTTCTTATGCGTTGCTCTTAGTAATTATGAATTGAACATAGTTCTTAAGTATTAAAACAGTCGATGGAAATGAGGCTTAAAGCTCATTAAAAAAATTCAGTTCAAAATTCCAATGCGTTTTTAAGTTATTCAACATCCTGAAAGAGCCAGAGATTTTTTTATAAGCTTGATTTATGGATTCAGTAAGATTTATCAAAAATCATGATTACAATACTTCTCCTTATTACATAGACCGGGGAAGTAAAAATTGCGTATATTTCAATGTCCTAGTTTCAGGTTTCAGGATTCAGGCTTAATGTGCGTATGTTATTACAGCGCTGAAATATGTTACAGTCTGAATGTGATAAACCAACAAACATAATTAATTATTTACGCATTGTTGTAGCTGACTATTGTTTGTAATCAACGCATAATTATATTTCTATTACACTGTAGGATTATTATAAACAATGCAATTTAGATTACATGCAATATGCAGCTATTGTACGAACATTTATTACAAATTGTGTACGCAACAATTAGGTTTGTTTACAAACAAAATAATTCTAGCAAAAAGTTCACAACTTTCCCAAGAATTTAATAAATATTGCGGGATTTTTTGCATATTCCCACTTGACATGAATCGTCCATGGGATGTTTAAAAATATCTTATTTCTGTAAATTAAGTTACGTAAGTCTATTCTAGCCACATCCTGAATACAAGAAAAAAAAATCTCAGAAAATTCCATGGGACACATAATGGGGGTTTTCAAGCCTACGGCTTTTAAAGAAATACTTATTGGATATCAATTTTCAGCATGTATAAGTTATAGGAAAGTGATAATAATTGTTAATTTTGATAGATTTATTACCTCTTTATCGAAATGAAAATGTAAGTCTTTTGAATCGTTCATTGAAATGCGCCATGTGTGACGTAGCCAACATCGCTAGCAAACCAGGAGTTGGTTCGTGCAAGTTCGTTTTTTGTCGTTTGAACGACGGACCACCAGTTGATTTTTCGATTTTTGACACGTTCACCAACGTTCACGGGTGTACGTTGTCGAGTTTGGTTAGGTTCAAACACGATTACTTACAGTTTATTGAAGAATTTTTGTGTTGGTTTTAATCGAAATGAAACGGCATGAAACAGTTTGGTTATGTTTTTCTGTTCAAGTTGACAAGATGTTGACTGTGCAAGGTAAGACCTACGTATCGGTCCTTGTCAGCGCGTTGAACGTATGTTCTAGATGTTGGTGACGTCACACTGTTACACGCGGCATCGATTTTCGCGGCACTTATTTTTTTAAACTTTATGAATTTTTTTCTGGCTTATTAGCAACTTTTAAGCGAAAAGAAAAAATACGGGTCTTATATTTTAATGTATAGATTAACATATAAAAAAACCAAAAAATCGTGAAAACCCCCATTGGGATATTATTAATATTGTGATGTTACATATAATATTACTAAGGGCGGACATTAGCAATCGTTGGATATTCATAGGATGTTAATAGGCAAATATAGCATGTAACAAAGCATTCTTGAAATGTTCTGGGGATTTTCAAATATAGATAAAGCTTGTTGCTTTATCAAATCGTCATGTTGAAATACGAAGTATTTCAAATACATTTTGTTGTATTTAAAATATATTTCTTGAATTTTAAATACTTATTATGTATTTCAAATACTCAGAAATGTATTTCAAATACTCAATAAATGTATTTCAAATACAAATACTCGTGCTGAAAATTGGTCAAATACAAAATACATCCTAATTTTTACCTTCCGCTTACCTGTAAAGGAAGGTATTGGAATCATGCAAAAAATCGGGTGGTGAATTTTTAGTGGATGAGCACGAATTAGGGTCCTTACAACTCATTTTTGATAGTTTCACGATGATGTCTGTGTGTATGTGTGTGTGTGTATGTGTGTGTGTGTGTGTGTGTGTGGTCAAGGGTTGTTAGTCGCATAACTCAAATACGAATTACCCGAAAATTTTGATATTTGGTATTTAACATTTGTATATAAATTGGAAGAGCTCCCTAGATTTTGGTACAAATATCTTCATCGGAAGTGATATTTTTTGAAGATTGAAAAGGTTAATTGTCAAAATTGTATATAAATTTGGAAAAATATAGTATTTATTTGTAATGAGAATAAGAGGAAAAGTTATTTGCAACTTACGTTATAAAAAAATTGTCTTTATCTGGTAGCATTAAAGAACTGCAGTAAAATTTAAAAAATTAATTTTTCAAATAAAACGTTGATATCTTGTAATCCATGATCGGTTGATTTTTGTTTCTGCGTAAAAAATATTGACAGGTGAGACGGGTGACAAGTTGGCATACTAGCGCTATATAAGTCCTAAGTAAGATATTAAATGTAGTAATTGAACGGAGGATGGCTTCAATACAGCAGAGTTTTCCTGTGAATGAATCTTTTTATTCAGGTGATGCAAATTTCTGTGTTTGAATATTTGAGATTTTTATTTGTATATTTTAAATGGGCACCGGATTGCACGTATACATTTCTGTTTAAAATCTAGATATGGCGGAAGGTTGTGTGATGGCCACGTCAGATTTTTTAAATGTATTTTAGGCAACTGCAATCTTCAAGTCAGAGTTGAACAAGAAAATTGCAGAAGACATTTTTTTCATTTTACACTGAGTAACATCAGCAACATGCAATTACTTATTTAATGTATAAATTTATTAATAAATTTACCAATATTTTTTTACTATGTCAACTTAACTTCTTGGATTTGTTGTATTGTATAGAATGGCATTATAACCACTAACGCACTAACTTTCAAACACGAATTAATCTTTTTGACGTGTATGTTCATAAAGAAATAACTGTGAATTGTGCCTCCAAGCCTAACAAAAATTAGAACATGTTCTATTTCATGCTACCGTTGCCTCAAGATTGCTTCTGCCTGTTGAGCGTGAAATTTCTGTATTACACTCATGCAATATTGAATCAATTTGTCAAAAGTTGCACTTGCATCTGCAATATTGCTCAATGTAAAATGGACTTAAACAAAGAAAGAAAAGTATTAGAAATACGAATTTAAAATACTGGCCAGCTCTGAAGTGGGTAAATGATAAACAATTTAGAAAACGACAATGCCGGATACCGTTTCTGGGTCGTTGTGCGAAGAATCCTCTCAACTTTCCGTGTCGAATGCAAATGTCGCCTTTTTGCAAACACTCGTGTCCGAGTTAGTCACATCCTCGTCTGTATGAATATGTAAATTGGTCAAAATTTGCTTTGTCCCGCGTCAAAGTTCCCCAACAAACGGCAGATTGATTTAAACCGAGGGATTGAAGTTTCAAGTTATTGCTTTTGAAATATGTAAATATGAATTCATATAATGTCTGCTGCTTTCTGTTCTACGACGTAATGTTCTTGTAGCTGCATCGCTCGAGGCGTAGCCGGGAGTCGAGGTGGCGTTGACAGCGAGTGCTAGTGACGGAGAGGAATATCTATCTAGCAGGCTGATTCATGTAGGGGAGGCAAATTACTACAACTTTTATTAATATTCATTTACTGCACTGTTTTACCAACTGGATTGCGTGGGGGCTAGATGCAGTCAGCATTGCCAACTAAATATTGGTGATGGATTTTCAAATACATCTTTACAACAAATCAAAAAATCTGACGTGGCCATCACACAACCTTCCGCCATATCTAGACTTTAAACAGAAATGTATACGTGCAATCCGGTGCCCATTTAAAATATACAAATAAAAATCTAAAATATTCAAACACAGAAATTTGCATCACCTGAATAAAAAGATTCATTCACAGGAAAACTCTGCTGTGTTGAAGCCATCCTCCGTTCAATTACTACATTTAATATCTTACTTAGGACTTATATAGCGCTAGTATGCCAACTTGTCACCAGTCGCACCTGTCAATATTTTTTACGCAGAAACAAAAATCAACCGATCATGGATTACAAGATATCAACGTTTTATTTGATAAATTTATTTTTTAAATTTTACTGCAGTTCTTTAATGCTACCAGATAAAGACAATTTTTTTATAACGTAAGTTGCAAATAACTTTTCCTCTTATTCTCATTACAAATAAATACTATATTTTTCCAAATTTATATACAATTTTGACAATTAACCTTTTCAATCTTCAAAAAATATCACTTCCGATGAAGATATTTGTACCAAAATCTAGGGAGCTCTTCCAATTTATATACAAATGTTAAATACCAAATATCAAAATTTTCGAGTAATTCGTATTTGAGTTATGCGACTAACAACCCTTGACCACACACACACACACATACACACACACATACACACAGACATCATCGTGAAACTATCAAAAATGAGTTGTAAGGACCCTAATTCGTGCTCATCCACTAAAAATTCACCACCCGATTTTTTGCATGATTCCAATACCTTCCTTTACAGGTAAGCGGAAGGTAAAAATCTGATATGGCCCGCTCACAACCTTTCGCCATATCTACACTTATAAAAACATAAATGTATACTGAATCAAAAGATTCATTCACAGCAAAACTCTTCGGTGTTGAAGCCATCCTCCGTTCAATTACTAGGTACATTTTCATATCTTACTTACTACTTATATGGCGTTAGTATGGCAACGTGTCACCCGTCTCATCTGTCAATATTTTTTACGCAAGAACAAAAATCAACCGATCATGGATTACAAGATTTCAACAGTTCTTTAATGCTAACAGATAAAAACGTTTTTTTATAACGTAAGTTGCAAATATCTTTACCCCTTATTCTTAATACAAATAAATACTATATTTATCTAAATTTACATACAATTTTGACAATTAACCTTTTCAATCTTCAAAAAAATAGCACTTCCGATGAAGATATTTGTACCAAAATCTAATGAGCTCTTCCAATATATATACAAATGTTAAATACCAAATATCTAAATTTTTGGGTAATTCTATTTGAGTTATCCGACTTAAACCCCGGTTTTGACCACATACATACAGACATCGTCGCGAAACTTTCAAAAATGAGTTATAAGGACCCTAATTCGTGCTCATCCACTAAAAACTCACTACCCGATTTTTTGCATGATTCCAATACCTCCCTTACAGGTAAGCAAGAGGTAAAAATGTGACCATATAACTATAGGAAGTGTCCCAACCCCAACCTATCTTTTAGTAACCGTGTCCAAAATCGAGGAAAAGCATTTCACGTGACAATCTGTTTTTCACACATGAAAACATAAATATTAATATAAATAATGAATTAATCCGCAGATGACGCACGACGCACCCCAGTGATGTTTTATGCATCGACATTCAGTTGTTCCACTCGCCATGGCTGTCCATGATCACTCCAGCGTTCACGATATCATTACCCCCCCCCCCCCCCCCCATACAAAGTCTGCCAATCTACATAAATATCGGTATTGTGCGGTGCACCGCTGTTTAGCATATTTTATAAGTCTATTTAAATAATTTGCGGAGGGTAAGGTGTTGTGATATTGAAACGAGCAAGCGAACAAGATGCAAGGAGGACTGGATCAGGTTTCGATGCACTTAGTAGTAGCAAACAATATCGCCTAGTAGACACTAGAGCGTAATCTAATTTTATTACGCGGTAGTGGAGTGTTTTTACATATTTTAAACGAGGATTTTTGATGGGGCTTTTAGCGGGTAGTATTGGTTACAGTTTACTAAAAACTATATTTTATTTAAAAAAAAACTGTGTTTAACATTCAGAACACAAGTTTTAAATAAAAATTGACACAAATTCATAATCTTTTATGATATTTCATACCATTTATTACTACTTTCGGTCACGAAATTATTACAAAAATGTATTCTACGGTAGTTCCAACAACAATCATCAATGTAATTATTTACGATTTTGTACAGGAACATTATTTTATTCTTTGTACGTCTTAGTGACAAAGGTTCGAGATTGAAAACATTTAACAATTGAATATAGTCACTCTGTGGCCAATTGCGATGCAATCTGTAGAAAACTGATTTACAGAATTTCTTTTATGGGGGAAAACATGGGAAATAGTCACATAAATTTAACTTATTTTATTCCACAGTTGGATAAAATTTGATTTTGTGCTAAATTATGATAAGAAGAACCTTTAACAGTTAATAAAGAAACATATTTTGCAATATATTTTAAATTTTAGTATGTCAAATTGATTCTGAAATATACGATAGAGGTCTATACTGCATCACTCCACCCTCAAAGTCCACTAGAAAGGAACTTTTTGACCACGTTGACAGCTCAAGTGTCCCAACCTATCTTCTAGTAACCGTGATTTTGGAATATCGAGCTTCAAACTGATTCGACTTAGTCTAATCCGTTTAAGATTGCATCTGCATTTTTAAATCAAATGCAAATCCTCAATTTCACAGTTCTTTGTTCGTCGATAAGATTTAGTTTTCTTGTCTCAATGTAGAGTTAGGTACTCTTAGAATTTATTTTAGTCTTTTATTTGGAACCGCATAGAAAACTACGAGTATTCATGGGAACGCAGTCTAAAACTATATATACTTATAATTTTTTTTTTAATAGTTAGTTCTTAAGCTAGTATTTATGTGGTGATATAGAAATTTATTTTTCCTTACTACATATTATACCTGTGTAACAAAATTCAAGGATGTATAGTATTGGACGCACTGATCATGAATCAAAAAGAATTTTATTGAAATTTGCAAATTAAAAAATACAAATTTCATTTTTTTCTGTTTGTAAAAATATTATTACATTAATGTAATTACGGTAATAAATACTGCATACAACTTTTTTGTATTTTAATGAGACAAGCAGTGGTACCCAAAATTATATTGTTTTGCAAACTACTGTTAATTTTACGAATTTCAACAAAATTCTTTATGATTCATGATCAGTGCAATCAATACTATACACTTTTCAATTTTGTTACACAGGCTGTGTTACACTCTGTATACAGGGTTGTTCACGTAGTCTACGCAACGTAGATTACGTGTAATTTTACGCGTAGACAAACACGTAATCTACGCATTCAGTATCTGTGTAAACAATAAAATAGTGTAGACAATGTAGACAAAGAACAAATCTCACCGAAAACGAATAAAATTATGTTAGATTTTCTGACCATTGAATTATTTACATACTTTACGCAAAGTCTACATAGTCTACATTTTACATAGTTTACGCAAACTATACGTGTAGACGTAGAAAATAATACTTTACGTGTAGATGCCTGTATATTTGTATTTTTACGTCACTCGGGGGAGGAAAGCAGTGTTTTCCTCTTGCTAATGGATTGAGGAAAACACTGTTTTCTTCCCGGTACTGGCGGGAGGAAAACATTGCAAGAAAGGTGATTTCGAGGCCCTCGTGACGTAAAATATTGTGTGTCCCACGGGAGGGAAGGCTATTCCTCCCTTGGGCGAAGCCGGCACCCTCGCTCGGGCCGCCGCTTGGCCCGCGGGAGTAATAGCAATTACTCCCTTGGGCGAAGACGGCGCCCTCGCTCGGACTCGCCATCGGCTCGGGTCGCCGCTTCGCCCGCTTGAGTAATAGCTATTACACCCTTGAGCGAAGCCGGCGCCCTCGCTCGGACCGCCGCTTCGCCCGCGGGAGTAATAGCACGCTTCCCTCCCTAGGTGCACAAAATACTATTGTATATCTAGTAGTAAAAGAGTAGGGTATATGGCGGGAAACAAATCAGATTTTTAAAACAAATACACTTAAAAAACTACACTTAAAAAATAATTTTTTCAAATGTATAAACACATCTAACATTATTTTCTGTTTGTTCCAGGTATGTACTCACAACTTCTTCATTCTCATTCCGGTGAAATTGTAAGTCTTTTTATAAATATTAACCCCCCCCCCCCCCACCATTCATTCTGTTAATAGTGCCGTCTCGTCTCTCTTGGCAAATTGAATTTTGAGATTTTCACCCCAGCATTTAGCTTCAAAGGCTGCGGCCGTCGCTTTAATGTCGCGAATGTGTCGCCGCCATCTTTACACGCCATTTACAAAATTGCATAAGATAAAATTTCATCGGGCCGCTGATTTATCTCGACACATTGTTACACTGTTACTGCGACGCCCCCAATAGACCGGAAGAATTTATTAGAGATGAGATTTTTTCTTGAATTTATTGACGATATTTTACAAATTTGTTTGGGGTACAAACACCTTGGTTCTGTTTTTGAATCGCTTTTTTGGTAGATGGCCAGTTTTATATTTGTTAATGTTCTGTATTAAATAGATGACTAATAACTTCGTACATATATTTTAAAGGCGACACCAGTGAGAAAATGAACATTAGTTTATAAAAAAGTATTAAAAATTACAAGAATTTTGATACCTATATACACATATCAATTAAATCAATAATTTGCTTCAATTTTTTAAATTCTGACCAATGACGTACAAAATACATCGGTAAAAATTGTTAATTGTAAAAAGGGATTGTTCAAGTGACAATTTACCGTTACATTGTTATGACTACCATGTATGACAATTTTATTGATTTTGTATTGTTTTTAATTGAAATTAAAAGTGTCAAATGAATCTTTTTGTGACAACTTCTTACAATGAAATAAAAATATATTAAAAAATCTGACGTGGCCATCACACAACCTTCCGCCATATCTAGATTTTAAACAGAAATGTATACGTGCAATCCGGTGCCCATTTAAAATATACAAATAAAAATCTCAAATATTCAAACACAGAAATTTGCATCACCTGAATAAAAAGATTCATTCACAGGAAAACTCTGCTGTATTGAAGCCATCCTCCGTTCAATTACTACATTTAATATCTTACTTAGGACTTATATAGCGCTAGTATGCCAACTTGTCACCCGTCTCACCTGTCAATATTTTTTACGCAGAAACAAAAATCAACCGATCATGGATTACAAGATATCAACGTTTTATTTGAAAAATTTATTTTTTAAATTTTACTGCAGTTCTTTAATGCTACCAGATAAAGACAATTTTTTTATAACGTAAGTTGCAAATAACTTTTCCTCTTATTCTCATTACAAATAAATACTATATTTTTCCAAATTTATATACAATTTTGACAATTAACCTTTTCAATCTTCAAAAAATATCACTTCCGATGAAGATATTTGTACCAAAATCTAGGGAGCTCTTCCAATTTATATACAAATGTTAAATACCAAATATCAAAATTTTCGGGTAATTCGTATTTGAGTTATGCGACTAACAACCCTTGACCACACACACACACACACACACACACATACACACACACATACACACAGACATCATCGTGAAACTATCAAAAATGAGTTGTAAGGACCCTAATTCGTGCTCATCCACTAAAAATTCACCACCCGATTTTTTGCATGATTCCAATACCTTCCTTTACAGGTAAGCGGAAGGTAAAAATATAGTTACGTCAAAAACCATAGTTTGGAATTAATTTTAATGAACTTGTAAAACGAAAGAAACTAAAATTTAAAATTTTGACACTCAAAGGTTAGTAAAAAAATTAAATGTCAAAATAAGCAAGCGTCTCGGCACAAAAAGTAGTCTTTATTTAAAAACAAGAAAAACAACGAATAATTATTCTAATCGGTCTGCAGCAGTGTCAAATTTTGGTTACTCCTGCATTAGAAAACATTTAATAATAAAAATATTAGGACGTAAATTTATTAGTTCATATTTTATGTCTGTTTATTTGGGAAATAGTCTAACAAAATATATCTCGGGTCTCATCATTTTGCAGGTAAATTTATTTCTTAAGATTATTGCTTATAGGTAACAATCCTCGATAAATTGAATGATAAAATCCCTCGCCTTCAGCTCGGGATTTTGATCATGTCATTTGTCTCGAGATGTAACCAAGCTTTTGAAATAAATTTGTCCAGCAAAATAATGAACCCTTGCTAATATTACTATTGAGAATTTATTTTAAAGTTTGTGTTTGTGACGTCATTGTGACCGGAGAACTGACATTTTGGTATTGCATCGCAGGTAGTACATTGTTTGCTGTTCGTCTAATGTGTGTTTCGTTATTATGTGCTCATTAAAATTTTATTTTTGTTTAACATAAATGTTTATATTAAGGTATGACGTCATTGTGACTAACTTTAATGCCAAATAACTCGATAACTATAAATGATAAACAGATTCTCTAAACAACATAAATATTCCAACTTTTTGTCGAATTTCTCTGTATAAAAAATTAAAAATGAGTTTTATCATTTTAATGCCATATAGCAGGTACTCAACTTACTGATCATGGGACAAAAAGATTTTAAAAAAAATATAAAGTACAAAGTGTTACAATGTGTATTATGAAGCTTCATATAAAACAAAATAACACGGACTAAGTTAAACCCTGGCAAAAAAGGTTCGTTACGATCGACAAAGCATCTTCTTTCTCCGAACTAATCACCAGCTATAAGCTAAAGCCCTGGTGAAGCCAGGACTAACTGTCGACTACCAGGTAAAGAGATCTGTGATAAAACTACCCCTAGTCGCTACCCCTAACCGAGGGTGCACCTGGCCGAACCCACAAACATAATAACAAACCGACACTAGCTACTACCCAAGCTAAAAACGTCGGGAAATAGCAAGGTTGTTCATCTACTCGTAAATATTATTTTCTACGTCTACACGTAAAGTTGCGTAAACTATGTAAAATGTAGACAATGTAGACTTTGTGTAAAGTATTGTCAGAATATCTAACCTATAATTTTATTCGTTTTCGGTGAGATTTGTTCTTTGTTTACATTGTCTACACTGTTTTATTGTTTACACAGATACTGCATGCGTAGATTACGTGTTTGTCTACGCGTAAATTTACACGTAATCTACGTCGCGTAGACTACGTGAAGAACCCTGGGAAATAGTAGTGCATTAAGAAAATATTAAAAAGGAACTAGTATAGATTTACAAAATCTATTAACTGTACAATATTAAATGATATGTCGGTAGACACCCAGTATAAAATAGATATAAAAGATATTTTACTATTGTCACTGTCGTGTCACAATCATTTAAATTTTACGTAATGTTAAACGATCATGGACTACAAGATACCGAAATACTTCATTATAAGTATATATTTTAATTATTTTTAAATGATACCAGATATACAAATGATCAAAGTATGTGAGTCTTCCACACCCAATTTGGGTAATCGAGTCATACAAATCTAAAGCGTAGAATCAAAACCACCATCGTATACATATTTCAAGTAGCCTCATAGTTTTATGCGCCAATAAATAAATTTTAACGGTACAATTTATATTCCAATAACTAGAAATCATTCTGCGTCCCTTGTAAAATTCTAATAAACTTTTATCGTTAGATTTAGTGGTTTATCGATAGTTCAAAATAACGGCGATGCATAGTTATTTTTATCGGTTATATCGCCGAAGCTAAGACTGTATTTTTCACATAATCATTGGAAGAAAATATAAACACATGAGACCCCATTGTTGCCGATATATGGCGCACTTTGCTAAATAAGCTGATAGAATAGCGACCTTAAATTGCAACACTGTACAAGAGATCTTTCCTTCCTTACTATACATTTACCAACACTATTTTTACCTCGCGCCTTATATTCTATAAGGGAGGTATTGTGATGGGTCAAAAATTTCGGGTGTGAGTTTTTGGTGGATAAGCACGTTTTAGGGTCACTAGAGTAAGAATTTAACATTTTTGAGATGATGTCTGTGTGTGTTCGTTACAACTTTTTCGGAAACGATTACTCAAACAATATCAAACAATAAAATTAGAAACTTTATATTTAAGGTTTTAATACGAATCCTAATAACCCAATATAATTTTGGTGTCAATCTACAAACCGAGAAAGTACATTTTACCTTCCGCTTACCTGTAAAGGAAGGTATTGGAATCATGCAAAAAATCGGGTAGTGAGTTTTTAGTGGATGAGCACGAATTAGGGTCCTTACAACTTATTTTGATAGTTTCCCGATGATGTCTGTATGTATGTATGTATGTGTGTGTGTGTGTGTGTGTGTGTGTGTGTGTGTGTGTGTGTGTGTGTGTGTGTGTGTGCGTGTGTGTGTATGTGTGTGGTCCGGGCCGATGCCGTCTGTCGGATAACTCAAATACGAATTACCCAAAAATTTTGATATTTGGTATTTTACAATTGTATACGAATAGGAAGAGTTCATTAGATTTTGGTACAAATATCTTCACCGGAAGTGATATTTTTTGAAGATTGAAAAGATTAAGTGTCAAAAATTTGTATAAATTTGGATAATTATAGTATTTATTTGTAATAAGAATAAGAGTAAAAGTTATTTGCAATTTACGTTATAAAAAAATTGTCTTTATCTGGTAGCATTAAAGAACTGCTGTGAAATTTAAAAATAAATTTATAAAATAAAACGTTGAAATCTTTTAATCCATGTTCTTTTGATTTTTGTTTCTGCATAAAAAATATTGACAGATGAGACGGGTGACAAGTTGTCATACTTGCGCCATATAAGTCATACGTAAGATATTAAATGTAGTAATTGAACGGAGGATGGCTTCAACACAGAACAGTTTTTCTGTGTTTCAATATTTTAGATTTTTATTTGTATATTTTAAATGGGCACCGGATTGTACGTATACATTTCTGTTTAAAGTCTAGGTATGGCGGAAGGTTGTGTGATGGCCACGTCAGATTTTTTCATATTTAGATACATACTTAATTTAAGACAACAGTTTTTATTTTATATGAAAGATTATGTGATTATTATCTACAATCAGTATTTTATAATCTATATCTGGTGTATTGAATGTGTGTATACGGTTATCAGACGTCAACTACAGATTACTTTTCAAAATATGGCTGCTTAAAGTTAAAACTAAAACATTACCTTATGGAACAAATCAAATTATAACTGTCTGACAATTTGATCTTTTAATCATTCTTTCCAAAAGCAATGAAATCTATTGATCGTTAATTAATAATTAATACATCATTTAATTACTACATTGACGACTGGATGGTCGGTTTTTGCAGAATTCGCAATAATAATCAAATGTGCAATTGACGGCTATTGAGAATTAAAATATACTTGACATGACGAGCTATGAGTTTGAAATTTAACAGTGATTATCATGATTATTATGTTATAATTATTGTGGATGAGTCGATCATTAAATGACGCAGATTTTAAGATGGACTAATTAAATTGATAATACGGTAATGACAAGTGTTATGTGCGTATACTTTCATGCTACTGAAGAATAAAGAAATTCACTATTTTGAAGCTATCAATACATTTTAGAAGTTCTTCTTTTCCAAGACTCATTGAAGATTCATTTCTCACCAAGATTATTTTTCTCAAAGTTGATTTGCGAAGAAATGCACAAATGCACGTAAAAAGAATAAAATAAATCCAAACCGAGTATGTGAGACTCAAGAAGGGTATAAGGTTTCTTTATTTAAAAAAATTCATAATAATTTTTGTCCACTCGATTAATATTTTGTATCAATTTAAAATTCTTTTCCCTGGCATTACTTATTTCGCGTACTGAATTTAGGACTCAATAAAGATATCAGATTTTTAAAATTTAGTTTCTACAAGAACTTATAATTTCAGATTCAAAAAGGATGTTAGGTTTCTTTATTCTGTTTGAGGAAGAAATACGTTATACTTTTTTTCGTTTAGATCATGCTAGATTTCTAGTTCAATTTCCATCCGAGATTCGTTCGAGTTTCATACTTTATTTCCGAACTACTCATGTACAATCGATAATCTTAGATTTTTTCCGAGCCAAAATTTGTAAAGTTTGATCAACTGACAGTACACTGACAATGCGTAGACAAATCTAGTACGTATCTCGAATAGAAAAATATTTCTATACTAGAAAAAAGTATGGAAATCGAGCGGAACTCGGATGGGAATAGCTAGGAACTTAAGGGTATCGAGATCGACTCCACGTAGCTCAACATCGCGTTTTTCCTTTGGTAACACAAGGAAACAACCGCCTTAAATACGTAAAAATACGTACAGATAAAGTAAAATTTCATAAAATTTACAGGCAAAGAATGGAACTAGGTTTATGCCTAGTTACATTTTCTAATAAATCATAAAAGCATGTAAAACATTTCCTAAAACACTCTTTTTCATTAATTTTTTATAGGGAATGTCTAACGCCACACAGCGTGAACCTAGCGTGAACGATTTCTGTTGGATTCAAGAAGGGTTTTGTTAGCATAGATTAGTTTATGTCGAAAAAACGGATTTCTGTTGGACTCAAGTAGGGTTTTGTTAGCATAGATTAGTTTATGTCAAGAAAACGGAGTTCTGTTGGACTAAAGAAAGGTTTTGTTAGCATAGATAGATTAGTTTATGTCAAGAAAACGGAGTTCTGTTGGACTCAAGAAGGGTTTTGTTAGCATAGATTAGTTTATGTCAAAAAAACGGTTCACGCTAGGTTCACGCTGTGTGGCGTTAGCCCATGCCTTTTTTATATAGATTCCAAATTTATCCTCACAATTCTGAATGGGCATAAACCAAGATTGATTCTTTCACAAACTTCTAGTATATGTTTTTCCTCAAATTAATATGCAATGAGTAAAGCAGAAACTGCTACACCTTTAGAGGAATCTGACCAATCCTGAACTAAGTAGATTCTTGTCGTTCTAGTTAGCAGGAACAATATAAAACTCACATGATAGTGTCCCGTCCCAATCCATCAGAGAGAGTAGATATCACTCATGACGATGACGCTAATTACCCGCGGACAATGGCGTCGCATACGTAATGCCAAACAACGCGTCATACCTAGGTACAAGTTCCATAATCGCAAATTGAATTGGCCATGTTTGATGATGGCAGTTGTTTAAACATAATGTGAATTCCGTAATGACATTATGAGATATTCGGCATCATTGTGTCGGATATGAGCCTACTGGATGGAATCGTAATGGAAACGTGTGTTAATTGATCCCATTATCTCATTGTTGTCCAGCCGAGCGCATTGTTGCGCGATGGAAAAACATATGCACGCCTAGAAACAATGGACTTGTTTACATGCTGTTCACTACCGCTGCAAATTATATTTTCTACGCTTGCTAGATTTAATCATGTTCTACTTGTTGTCATTATTGGTTGTGACATCATTTTATATTGCTGTAAATCTATACACGGATTATTAGAGAATAGTCGAATTCAAATTACGATAAAACAATTGTTTGACGAAGAACAATGCAAAATTATGTAGGCAAGAATTTTTTGAGGATTCTTTTAATAAAAAAATTCTGATGAGAATCCTCTTCAATGAGTCTTGGAAAAGAACAATTTTTTATTCATTGATAACTTCAATACAGTGTATTACTATTTTTTCAGGATTCAGAGCATGAAAGAATCATAAAAGAATTCATGTGTGAACAAGGCATTACAAAAATATCGCTCTAAATTGAATCTTCAATGAATCTTGGAATTTTTAATTCATTGATTGCTTCAATACAGTGAATTACTTGTTTCCAGGATTTAGAATCATGAAAGAATCATCAAAGAATTCATGTGTCAACAGGGCTTAAAGGTGGAATTACAAAAATATCAATTTACAATGAGTCTTGGAAAAGAATAATTTTTGATAAATTGATTTGCTTCAATACAGTGAATTACTTATTTTCCTGGATTCAGAAGCATGAAAGAATCATCAAAGAATCTATGTGTGAACAGGGTTTAAAGATGGAAACACGTCATTATCAAAATGTCGTGTTAAATTGAATTTTCAATGAGTCTTGGAAAAGAAGAATTTTTGATTCATTGATTGCTTCAATACAGTGAATTACTTGTTTTCCAGAATTCAGAAGCATGAAAGAATCATCAAAGAATCTATGAGTGAACAGGGTTTAAAGATAGAAACACGTCATTACCAATCGTGTTAAATTGAATATTCAATGAGTCTTGGAAAAGAAATTTTTTTGATTCATTGTATGCTTCAATACAGTGAATTACTAGTTTTTCAGGATTCAGGCATGAAAGAATCATCAAAGAATCTATGTGTGAACAGGGCTTGGAAACAGATCGTTACAAAAATATCGCGCTAAATTGAATCTTTAATGAGTCTTGGAAAAAAGAATTTTTAATTCATTGATAGCTTCAATACAGTGTATTATATTTTCAGTACTCAGAGCATGAAAGAACCATCAAAGAATTCATGTGTGAAAGGTGCAGTATCTGACCGAATTCAAACCAGAATATTGTCAAAACCATAGTTGGTCACTATATCTACTATATCAACGAAAAGAACATCAAATTTTTAAAGAACACATTTTGTCTAATAGATAATTATTAATCAAAGATAGTTAAAAACTGTGTTAAATATAATTTTTTATTAATTCTAAAATGATCCACTATTGCTTATAAATAATTAATAAAAATAACAATAAATATATTAGATAATAATATCTGTTTACTCAAAGTTCTCTTCACGTTTCATATTATAGAGTACCTACCTAGTACGTAATGATTAACTACTTTGTTCTCATGAAAAATCCACGCGTTCCATTTAAGCTAGAGAAACTATAAGGTACAACTATTAATATTCCTCTCATCTTGGATTCATCTCGTGAATAATAACTTAAATTCTCAACGCACAAAGAGAATTCCAAAGCGGAGTTTTATTTCCTAATATCCACAGTTCTTCCAGAAACTAAACCGTGTTTCCTGTATTTGTACAACATCTGGCACAGCGTTCGACTTGTTGAACATTTTAAAATCAACACTGAACCTCCCTTTAAGCAAACGTCAGATTTTCTAGGGAAATAAAAGAATACAGACGGATTGTTTAGCACAATGAGAATTCAGTAAGAAAACGCGGTGATCTGTTGGAGGGCTCAGTATCGAACACTGTAAACTAAAATCGAAATGTGGAAGCATGTAAAAAGATTCTTGTTCAATGAAAACCAATCACATATTTTACTTACACATATATCAATAAATCTGTGTTATACTCAGTGTTGTAATAGATAACAATATAAATTATCTAGATAATAGATAATAGATAAATAATAATTATCTAGATAATTATTAGATAATACAAAAAATATAAATGACATATTCTAAAGTATAAGCGGTACCAGCTAACGAACCAAGCTTCTGCGTTGTATGTTTTCATAGTTTGATTACATTTTAATTCGATTAAAAGTACAAATGAAAAAAAATGGTTCTAATTTTACAAATAGTATTATCTAGATGATATTTAAAAAATAGATAAAGATGATTTGTAATTTTATCTAGATAAGATAATAGATAAATAAGAAAAAAATTATCTAGATAAGATAATAGATAAAAATATATTATCTTGATGATTTATCTAGATAAAA
Source organism: Agonum fuliginosum (assembly GCA_947534325.1). Lineage (NCBI taxonomy): Eukaryota > Metazoa > Arthropoda > Insecta > Coleoptera > Carabidae > Agonum > Agonum fuliginosum. The sequence continues at coordinate 39,130,984 of OX384033.1, read as the reverse complement.
TTATCTAGATAAGTTACAACACTGGTTATACTCAGTGTTGTAATATAATACTAGATAACAATATTTTTTATCTAAATAAAGATAAAGATAACATACTTTTTATTTATCTAGATAAGATAATGAAGAACTTATCTAGATAATAGATAAGAGATAAATAATTTTTATATAAATAATTACTAGATAATCATAGATAATACAAATAATATAAATGTATAAAATAAAGTATAACTTTTTGATTACCTACATTTGAATTCGATTAAAATTACAAAAAAATTGGTTCTAATTTTACAAAAGTTATTATCTAGATGATATTTAAAAAATAGATAAATTTTATCTACATAAGATAATAGATAAATAAGAAAAAAAGTATATAGATAAGATAATAGATAAAAATATATTATCTATATAATTATCTTGATAAAATTATCTAAATAAGTTACAACACTGGTTATACTGGATGTACCTATCCAAACTTCGAGAATACTTTGTGTCCCAAAAAATGGTACACTCGAAATATCTTTTTTTTATAAAGAAAGCAATTGTTATGAATTTTTATATGAGTAAATTAGGCATAAGGAGACATCTCTACATTATTTACAAAAATATCACTTCCTGTTAAACCGGAAATGGCACCAACATTCTTATTTAAAACACATATTTGAATTATACGTACGGGTCTGAATGGAGTGATTTCATGCAACCTGTCTCAAGAAAAGTCGAACTAAAGAAAATCGAGAAAGGTTACAAAATTTGACATTATGTAAAAACAATTGACAAGCGATAGGTAGAAATTATTATTAACAATAGGCAAAGGACTAGAATGTGTGTAAACGAAAATAGTGGCCACTTTGAACATCTTCTATAATTTTTTATTTTTTGTAAATATTTAATTAAATAATTCTTAAACCTGTGATAGTTTATTTATTTTTGTGAGATATTTTGCATGGAATCTAGACTTCTGATACCTACAACATTGGATTCAGAATTATATATAGAATTAAAACATGTAAAAATAATATAGGGTGTTCCATTTGAAATAAGAAGGTTCCGGTTTAACCGGAAGTCATGTTTTTGTAAAGTCCGGTTTTAAAGTAAGTTTCTTTAATCCGGGCAACACTTAGTACCCACCTCAGCTATTTTACTATTAAAAATAAATTTAATGAACATCTAAATAATAATAACATTTATTTAGAATTACAATTATTGGAAGTAAAATACATTGAAATTTAATTTTGGTATTTTTGAAAAAATGTTTGTGATTCGTAGTGATACCGTCAACGTATTTAAATATTTATTATACCTACCGTGTGTGCGGTTACCAGCAGTCAACGTCAATAAAACAAACTACGACGATTCGAAAATTTAAAATAGGCTTCGTTTTTTGTTATACGTGCTCAGAACAGCTACATTGGCATTTAAACTGTGTTGAACCGTCAGCCCTAGATTTTATTGTATAAATTCTGCCACGTATTCAATCTTTATTCGTTATAAAATCATGTAACGATCAAATGCACACGGCGGTGCATCGAGACGATCAAAACCAATCGTTCAGCAATATCACGACAAAGATGGAAATTCCATTGGGTTTCAGTTGGAAAATAATGTAGACGATTCAAACGATTTTATTGTGTGTTTCTTTTACATAAATTTCTCTAAGAAGTAATTAAAATTGGAATCTTGTGGAAGCGCTGGTTGGTTAATTTGGCACTTATACGTATAATTGTGTAGGTCTAAATAATTTAGCTTAAGAGGCGCGTTCGGAAAATAGCGAACTCCTGAACGTAAGTCGTCATTTTCAAAGTGAGGCGGGTTCAATTAACGTCAAGCCCTTATTCTTACAGTCAATCGAATAAAAAATGTAGGTAAAGAAAACTGAGCATAGAATGTGTTGGTTAAATAGATAATCTACAATTTCTACAGCGAAAACATAGCATCGTTGTCCTATCATATATCATTTAATTTATAACACCAGACGAATGAAAAGAAAACTTCTTGTTAACAAAGGTTCAATTTATGTCCCTCTGTTTTCAGAAATTTAATATAGCTTTTTGTTTACCAGAAAAAAATTCTTAAAAATCAAGAAAAATGGCTGATTTCAAAGTCATTTTTTTCCAAAATCATAAGTTAAAGAAAAAAATAAAAACAGAGAGACCTTCTAACATCTTTTGGTGACATGTTCATATGTTGTAAATAAAGGAAAAACCTCTACATACCAAATGATCATGGGACGCGCACACCTCTGTTTAAAAAAAAATTAACTATCAGACGGACCCCTTAAGATTTTTAGCTTCTTTTATAAAATAAAAGAAAAAGCTCATTATACATTTGCTTTTTAATTTTATATTTTTTTGCTAGCTTACGATTTTACCGACTTTTATTTAGAAATAAATTCAATTCAATTTGTCAATAATAAATTATGGCATTTTATAAAGAATTCAGTCCTTTATCGCCATTTGATTGTGAGTTAAAATCTCCTGTGGCTATTGTGAAAAACAAAGCCGTAGTATTTTTAAAACAGGGTCAAAGTTGTTCCATATTTCACCGAGAATAAAGCGCTAGTGTTCATATATTTACATGTCATTCATCTTGTGAACTTGTTGATTATATATATGATGAAATACGTTTTCCGCGGAACCTATATTTTTTACTTACAAGTATATTTACTCGCTTATTCATTGTGTATTTTTCACGACGGTGTAACATTATAACATCACACGCTATTCACACATAATTCTTACAATGTATTTACACAAGAGTTATAATATATTTCTTTAGCATTATTTTAACACTTGGACATGGAACTCGCTAGGGCTACACGACATTTAATCAACGCTTATTAATAAAAATGCAAACGTAAAATCCTATTTTTATTAACACAATAATTTTATACAAATTAATTGATTTTTAGCAAAGATCTAATTATTATAAGATCAACTGTTTCTTAAGTTTCTTAACTATATCTTATAAGATGTTCTAATAAAAAATCTGATGTGGGCTGCTCAAGACCTTCCGCCATACTCTACTCTTTTTACTACTATACAAATTTGTATATTTTTGTAAGTACACCACTGGATTCCTCGTATCAAACTACATATAAATACATATTTTCTTTAAAAATTCTGTTGGGTACAATTTTAAAGCACTTTGAAAATTTTTAAAAATGTCGAAAATTTTCGGAATTTTCGATTCGCTCAAAATTTGGTTATACCCTATTTTGGACTCAAGGAATCTAATGGTGCCATTAAAAAAAACTTTCGGCTAATACTTTTCGAGATAATTTTTTCAGGTGAAAGACGGGAGTAGCTATGACCGCAATTTTTTCACCATTGGATTCCTCGCGACAAATTACATATAAATTCAAATTTTCGCGAAAAAATTCCAACCGGTACAATTTTTATGAAGGGTTTTCGAAAATGGCCAAAAAAACGTAGGTGCACCCCTTGATGAAATTTTGGCCAAAATAACTTTTTCTCTCAGAATTGTCTGAAAATTTGGTTATATACTAATTCGGCTCCAAGGATTTCAAATCTGTAGTCTAAATTTTTTTTCGACCAATATTTGTTAACATAATTTTTTTTAGTCGAAAACTGGTCGAAATGGAAAATTTATTTTTTCACCATTGGATTCTTCGGGTCAAATTATGTAGGAATCCAAATTTTCACGAAAAAATTCTAAGGGGTACAATTTTTATTGAGGTATTTAAAAAATTGTACAAAATCGAAGAAATAAAACTTGCTTATTTTCTAGCCTAAAGAATAATATTGGGAATTGGCTTAAAATGTAATTATATACTAACTCGACCACGAGGATTTCAAATCTGTAGTCGAAAGAAATTTTCGACCCACAGTTTTCGACATAATTTTTTTAAGCGAAAAACTGGTCGAAATAAAAGAAATATTTTTGAACCATTGGATTCCTCGGGTCAAGTTATATAGGTGTACATAGTTTAAGAAAAAAATTCTATCGAATATCGTACGTACATACAGATTTTCTAATCAAGATAATCATATATTGCTCTATATATGAAAAGTCTTACTTCCGTTTTATGAATTGGTACCAAAATACAATTAATTGGTCCATTGAAAATCGTATTTAAACCTTGGATATAAAATTTAGTATTTAAGTTACCGAAAAAATTGTAACATACAAACGAACGAACACACACACACACAGACATCATCTCAAAAATGTGTAATTCGTATTGTAGAAACTCTAAAACGTGCTTATCTGCCAAAAACACACTCGAAAATTTAGACCCGTCACAATACCTCTCTTATAGAAGGCGAGAGGTAAAAAAACAATTAGACTATAAACATTAGTAGTCACAAACTGTAGTGCAGCAAATGTGCAGCCTTATTGAAACCATAATTACAATTTAATCGTTCGGAATGTAACGTCAGTTTTCCCCTGTGAACACAAACCATTGAATACATACATAAAATTTCAATACAAATTCAAAAACAAAATGAAACTAATCCACCATATTATCAGTTCTAGCTCCAGGTTTAAAGAACTCTTAGTAAAGAATAGCATCGCGAATATGATTTCGTATTTCTATGTGTAATTTCGAGACGGCTTTGTACGGAACTAACGAAGGTTATTATCTGTAGAGAGCTATACGGGCCTCCTTTACACACATATCGCGTTGAAATTAAATTAAAAATCTCGCAGTGTGTCATGAAAGATAGCCCTTCAACGGAGAGGACTCAAATTACAGTTTTATGTCCTCATTAGAAGGTATATCTAATTTTTATTTTGCCCATATTTAAAGAAATGCAGGTACTTGTAATTAATTTTTCTGTTTGCCGTTCACAAAGTGAACTTTGTGAAACGCTACTGAGTGTCGCCAGGTTCACTTTGTAACACGCTACATATTTTTTTAGAAGGGTATTGGCAGATTAGATGACATTTACTTGAATTGTCAAATGTCAAACCTGAGAACGTACAAATTTCAGTATAACCTCTAAATCTTGCTTAATTAATTAGTTTTTAATCAATAAAATTAATGAAAAGTAATGAAAAATATATAAATATTTTCTATAATATCTTCACTTATCACCCAGAATTGTTTAGTAATTATACAGTATGTTCCACAACTTAGAACAAAAATTAAAGGGTATATATTGTACGACGTGCTGATCATGAAACAAAAAGAATTTTTTTATAATTCGCAAAAAAAATTGCACCGTATTTCAAGCAAACATTTTTTGCCACTGGTTAGTAGTTTAATAATTTTTTTTCAAATCTTCTACAATGAAAATAATTGTTTACATAATATCTAATACTAATAAATGTCAAATTATCAAATATACCGTAAAATACTTAAAATGTACACACGTCAAGTAAACTACCCTTAAATTTGCGAATTTTAAAAAAATTCTTTTTGTTTCATGATCAGCACGTCGTACAGTATACCCTTTAATTTTTTGTCCAAAGTTGTGGAACAGTCTGTATTCTTTTACAGTTACTTACTATTAATGTCACCAATCAAAACACATAAAATTCCCTAGATCAACTTGGTGGTATATTATGACAATTTAATTTAAATTTTAATGTTAAAAAGATACCAAATAGGAAAAATAGTATAACGAACTCATTTTATAAGACTTTTTTCACATTTGTCCGTTAGTAAACTCGCCCGAAGGCTCGTTTTACTAAATTTGGACGCGTGCGAAAAAATCATCTCTTATAAAACTTGTTTTTAATATATTATTGTATTGATTTGAGTGTTCTTAAAGGTTTATAGATATGTAGGTATGTCTTTCTGTAAATTGTATTAAACTTTTTCAGAATGAATCGGGCATGGTCTCTAGACGGGATTCTAAATTAAATTATCATTCAGACTTCAGACTGAAGTGTTTTTTTTTGGGTAGAACAAAATTGTTAGTTCTCCTTAATTTAGATACCTGGCCAAGTGTCAGATTTAGACTACGATTAGAGCGAGCAACCTGTGCATTCTTTTATTTTGGGATCAGACTAACAACATAATTATAGTTTTACTTTGAATATCTTGAATCTTGAGTCTTCAACTTTGAGGCCCGATTTCTCGAGAACTAAGCGAGATATCGAACCGCGGTTTGCGGCATTGTATTCAGGACACTTTAATTAGCTTATAACCAAATTTTTAGAAAATCGAAAATTTTGTAATTTTTTACCTTCCTCAAAATTTTCCACCCTCGATTTCTCAAAACTGGTAAGAGATGCAGACTTGATTGTTTCACCATTGAATTCCTCGAGTCGAATTATAGGGGTGTACAAATTTTCAGCTTAAAATTCGGACCGGTACATTTTTTATGAAGGATTGTTGAAAATCGAGATTTTACTAAGGGGTACTCCGGGTTAGTGTTAGTGTTAGTGTTAGTGTTTTCTCGAATTTCGATTATGCGTCATAAAAATTGTACCAGTGGGAATTTTGAGCTGAAAATTTGTACACCCCCATACTCCGACGCGAGGAATTCAATGGTGAAACAATCAAGTCTGCATCTTGTACCAGTTTTGAGATTTCAAGGGTGGAACATTTTTTGAAGGCGCAAAATTTTTAAATTTTTCAAAATTATAAAAATTTGGTTGTTGGTCAATTAAAGTGTCCTGAATACAACGCCGCAAACCGCGGTTCAATATCTTGTTTAGTTTTCGAGTTATCAAAGATTTTATGTGAACCCTCTTAAATCTTAATTATGAGACAACCTCATGTAGAGTCCATCTCCATCCATTATCTATTCGACTGAGTATTTTTTCTTGACCTTTCGGACTTGACGTACAATTTACGACTTTAAAATTACCGGAGAACATCTTCATTGTACAAGAAACGCTGTCTTCATTCATATTTATAAGCCTTACGTTTTTGAAGAGATTACTCAACCTGTTATAAGTTTATTTGAGAATCATTTTCAGTTTAAATGGGGATTACGATGAATATTGTGACTGTTGGATTATTCTCAGCGTGGCAGATCAATCATTTTTGCGAGCAAAGTTTGCAACTGTGCGAGTTTGTCAGCTGCATGTTAACTGTCCAGTCTGTTGGTGCCACATTGTGGACGCGGTCCCCAAGTAAATCTCAATTAGCTGCCGCGATCGCCTGACTCTGACCGGAAAGCCCGGAGGAAAAACAGAGGTTCTCAAACGGAACTCGGTTCACATTTATTTTATTTTAGCTGGATTGGGACTTTTATTCCGATTGTAAACATATGGTCACTTTTGATTTTACCTCTGCAGGTTGGCTAATTTCAATTTAACAAAAAATCGCCCATGGGATGTTTAAAATTTCTTATTCTTATTTTTAAGGAATCCAAAGATTTAAATTAATGAAATTTGCAATGAATTATAGTGGGAGGTTTCCTTCTTCAGAATCTTAGTGAAAATCGCCTGTCATTTAGCGGTGCCAATAAATTGAATCTTCATTGAGCCTTGGAAATTGTGACGCCGTGAGACGAGAATTACTCGTTTCATTCTCGTCTTCTCTCAAATTTTCTCGTCTCGTTCATTTCCCGGCAGTTCAATTCTCGTCTCAAAGAACTCGATTCTCGCCTCGTCTCAATATCTAGTAAAAATTTTGCTGCTATTTGAAATGCTAGAAGTAAAAGGAACTTTTTTGTACATTTCTATTAAATTTGCACCGAATTCTTGTTTTAGCAATAAAAATATTTATCTCAAAACCAAAAATGCTACGACATTTGATATTTTCGAAGAAAAAAAATCTGCTGTGGCCAGTACACGACCTCTCGCCTAATTCTGCTTATTCTACTAATCTAATAAATAGTTTTACTTACATTTTAATAGTTTCATGTTCATGTAATATGTAAACGATAATGTAAACCAAGATGCAAGCAAAAGATGTCAACTGTACTGTCACTGTCATTATAATTCAAATTTTGAGTAAAAACAAATTTCATATCATGGACAACAAGATACTGGTACTTAGTTGCACTTTATTTTATTGCTAAATACTACCAGATTCAGCAAATTGTATTTAAAATTAACTGTACCCATAGATAATTATATTATCTTTTATTTTTATTTGCAAAAATTGTCATAAATAAATAATGTACCAATTTATTTAAGAAAAACTATATCAAGTTCCAAAAAGTACTACTTCCGGTTTACGGATTTCTACCAAAATCTTATCCGGTGTTAAGATCCCTATTAAAACCTTACATATGAAATTTGGTTATTAAAGGTTTGATACTTTTTCAGTTATCGTGGACGAAAAATCGTCAGTCCATACATTCATACAAACACACACACGCACACACATACACACACACAGACATCATCGGGAAAATATTAAATTTGTATTCTAGAGACCCTGAATCGTGCTTATCCACCAAAAACTCCTACTCGAAAATTTTGACCCATTACAATACCTCTCTTATAGAATATGAGGCGAGAGGTAAAAACATCATTTTTTTAAAGTTTAGTTTCGAGAATTCTCGATTTCTCCAGAACTATTTCTTGTCTCGAAGTTTTGAATTCTCGAGAGACAAAACAAGAAGCAATATATTTTCGAGACGAGTAATTTCTCGTCTCGACGACATCACAACTTGGAAAAAATTATTTTAACTCCTAAAAAGTAATTCTATGGTAAAGTTTGAGGTTCTCTGGTGCCTCAGAGGACAGAGTTTCGCTCCATCCGTGCGCGAAGCCAACGTCGACCTTTTTCATTTATTTTGGTTAGAGAAATCGGGGAATAGCAGAGCTTCCCTCCCCGCTCGCCGTGGTTTTTCAACTTTTCTATTAGGAGCGATAGTTCTAATTTTCGAGTGCTTTTGCGTTTACTCCGAGGATCACAGAAAGGACTCGAGAACCGTGAAACGCAACCTGACACAGAGTAGCGCGTGCGGTTGAATGGAATTAGAATCGGAAAGTTGTTAGTTGCGCACTAGTTAGTGCGGTTTTCAATATTTTATTTTGTTTGCGACCGTTCAACACGAATTATCTGTCACGTCTTTTAAGCTCACACATGGATTCTTTGAGGATTCTTTCGTGTTTCTGAATCTTAGAAAAAATATATTCATAGTTTTGAAGCTATCAACCAATCAACTTTTGGAAGTATATATTATTATTATTATTATGAAATTCTTTCTTTCCAAGACTCATTGAATTCAATTCAATTTAGCGGCGCCGCTTTTTGAGAAGAAATTTTTATTCTGAAGCATGGAAGAATTCTCAAAAAATTCTTTTGTGAACAGAGCTTTAAGCACTTAATCTTAGATGAAACATTGGACTGAATAATAGATATTACACCAAGTGAGATACATGAATGTTTATTCAAGAGAAGAAAGTTTAGCCCCCGAGCCCGAAGGACGAGTGAGATAATTTCTTCGAGTGAATAAAAATTCGTATCTCACGTGGTTTATACAATATTTTATTAAATTTTGACGAAATTATTTCAAATATAAGAATTATAAATTTATTTTGACATATCAAAAAAAATCTTAGTAGACGTCAGTGGCAATTTGTCATTGTTCTTTTGCATTTTTATTAATGACATCAGAGTGATTTAAAAATGTGTTGAGTGATTTAATAGTATATTATATATTGAGGGACTAAAGTGCATGATTTAATCCTGAGGGTGAAAGTTTATTTCAAGAGCCGAAGGTGAGGGAAATAATCACCTGAGGGATTAAAGATACTTTAGTCCTGTGGTATATACGCTATTTTTTGCACTTCATCCTCAAACGAATGCAAAATAGTTTAAAAGAATACACATTTTGCAATTTTGACAGTAAATTTTATGACAAATATTTATATTGTTACCATAGATACTCTGTAACAAATAGCACGTATTTACTTGACAACGGGAATAATTAATTCAATTCCTTGACAACGGGATTAAATATGAAAAATAATCCCTTGGGATCAAATTAAGAACCTAAGTCCCTAAAAATAAGGACTAAAGAAGAGTTTTAGTCCCGGAAGTGCAAAAAAAGTTTTAATTCACTTGTGAATAAACAGTTGTTTAAAGTTGTTGCTATGGAGTCAAAATTGAATAAAATTAATTTAAAGTCCAATATATTTTTTTTGAAAATAATTACAAGTGATCTATAATGGTCACGACAGGTAAATATATTTGATAATAAATCTTCTGCAATCATATTAAAAATCAGCTTAACGGAGCAAATAGCCGAGTGTGTTATGTGGCCAACAGTATGGTTTGAATTTAGGCAGGTACACATTTTAGTTCAACTGCACGAAATTGACATGAACAACCATGAGCGACGTTTCAGCTGGTAACCGCACACACGGTAACTATAATCTATACTGAGCTGGTTAAAATACGTCAAAATTTGTTTTGCTGAAAAAAATGTTTCAATTTTCCGGGTATTAAATGTGTTTTAAATTCGCTTATCGAATAAAGTTGTCATCTTGGAGAGCAGAACAAATAGCAGATACAAGCTCGTCTTACGCCAGATATTAATCATATTTAAGTCCGTTCTTTTATCTCATGAAAATGAACTAAAAGAACGTAGGTAGCTCAAGGAGACATGAAAATTTAAGGGACACAAAGGCTTGCGAAAAGGCGAGCAAAAAATTGAATTACCTATTCCTGTCAGAACAATTTTCCAGTGAAATTTTTAATGGCTTATAAAAACCATCTTTTCATTTTTGTACGTCAAATTCCCGGATGAGTTTAGCAAACCTTCAGGATGCTTGCCACCTCACAGGAGATACAGTATAGTCCAGCGGTTCCAAAACTTCACAAAGTATAGCTACCTGACGTAATGTGAGTCATCACTATAGATATACATGGTTTTCCAAAAGTTTTAAACGAGTAAAGAAAAAAATGGAAAATTTGAGGATTACTCAAGCGTTTGGGTCATTGCGAGACCGAAGAAGGTCGACAATTTGAACTTTTGTTATAAAAATCGTAATAAACGTACAAAAACTTTAAAATTAGATTCTTCAAAGAATTAAGATATCGGGTTTTGGTTTATAGGTGTTTCTTTTTTCATTACTTTTACAATAAGGTGAAACAGGGGTTGCTATTTAAAAATGTTGGGTGGTCATCTTCTAAAAAATTCCACGTTTCATGGAAGTTCTGAACTTTTTAAGAAAGTTTGCATACATCTAATTAAATATGAGCATTCACAGTGTTTGAAAGTAAGAAGTATCAATGCTTGTATACTTTCTTAAACGTAAACTTAAATCTAAACTTTAAGAGTATCGACTCCAAGTAGCTCAACACCGCGTTTGTCTTATGGTAACGCATGCAAACATCCGCATAAAATACGTAAAAGCAGTCTAGCAATTTTTAAAATGCTCTCGAAGTTTGACTGATAAAGCAAAATTTCAAAAATTTATTTACAGACAAATAATTGATAATAGTATTTAGTTTTTTATTTAATTTAATTGAAGCCTCATTCACATAAGCATTTAGTTTTAAGGTTTACAATTATGTTTACGATTAAGAAAGTTTAAATTCATATAATTAAATACGAGCATTCACACGTCCTACTTTCAAGCACTGTGATTATTCGTATTTAATTAGATGTATTCAAACTTTCTTAAACGTAAACATAAATGTAAATCTTAAAACTAAATGCTTATGTGAATGAGGCTTTAAACTTTCTTAAACGTAAACATAAATGCTTATGTGAATGAGGTTTTACAGGACTGAGTGGCGAGAGCAAAAAAGTATAGTTTTGTGCTCGTAGAATCTTAATTATTTATTATAATGATTATACTAATTCGTTCGAAGCTCGTGTAGTAAGTAGTAATATTTATTCTTGTGAGACCATGAGTTATTGTTATCCAATCATGCAATCATAGAAGACCAGAAAAAATAAGCTACGATTTTTCGTAGAAATTGAGTTTAAATTATTTAAGATTATGTTGGATAGTCCCTCTAACATTTTGCTGTCCGCTGGTTACGTTTTTCCGGTGCAAACTTCGGCATCTGATTGTAAAGTTGCCTCCCATCAGAATTCGTCAAATTGAAGTTGTGTCTCTTCCTTGTGTCTTATTCTTCAGGGGTTTGGTTGAGGCACAGCCACCTGCAAATGAATGTTTTCATTCTTGGTCTGTAGCTAGGGCCCGTCAGTCACTCACAATTGTTTTTCTTTAACAAACTTTCAGACTACTTCGACGTTTTTGTAACCTCGGATTATAAGTCCAAATGGAGAAAAAACAGTAATATTATAAATTGCTAAATTACAGAAATATTTTTTTTAAAGATCATCCAGGCGTAAGTAGAGTAAATCCTTGAGAAAAACTCCCGCGGAGTTTTCAGTTAACTTCTTTCAAGTTCTTTCGATTTGCAATTCAGTGATTCAGACTCTAAATTACTTATCGGCGATCAAAGCTGTTCACACTTCAGTCGGGAACTCTTTGATTTCTCCGCGGACAGTTCGACTCCCGGGACGACCAATCAGCGCCCGAGAAAGCAAACATTTACTAATGAAAACTAAAAGACACCGACCCAACGAAAAAACACACAGAAAAGTTAGATGAAGAACTGTGCCAGAATTTAAACCGAAGAAGATTATTTTACAGTGATACGTGGGATCAACATGGCTGTAGTAGCCTTACATACTGTGAATCATCGCTATAGATATAAATATTGTACCGTGTGTAAAAAATAAAATCCCCAGAACATTTCAAGAATGTGAACATCCCGGCTTGTTACTTGTTTTGCCTATAGCATCCTATTAATATCCTAGCGATTGCTAATGTCTTCTCTTAGTAACATTATCTATGTAACATCTCAATAATATCTCAATTATGTGTCCCAGGTAATTCTCTGAGAAGTTTGTATTGAGTATGTAATACTCAGGATGTGGAAGAATTAGATATTCTTAACATTCCATGGACGATTCATGACAAATGAGTAGAAATTACCCAAAAATTTGTTGTATACTTCCTAGATTAAAAACCAGGGACTGTTAATTTTCTATAGTTTAATCAAGTTTTTAATTTTTTAGAACCTTATTTTCGTCCAAAACCTGTTTTTTGAAACCTGTAACCGGTAAATTTCAAGAAGAAGTATGAAAACCAAAACAATACCGTACCTTTTAAAACAGAGTGAGTCGTGAATCAAACCTGAAACATTTTCATTTGTATGAGTAATTCCATCGTTAAACGCTCGTTAAGTGTTGAAGGTACATTTAAAGATAAAACTTGAAAGAGTATAGAACACTCTGTTTTTACTTCCTTGTACGGAGTAATAAGGAAGTATTGTAATCCCGAAAAATTTCGGTTTTCAGATTTTGATGGAAATATCCGTTTTGACCTTTTCTGAATCCATTATGACTAGTTTCGTCGTGACGTCTGTACGTATGTATGTACGTACGGACGTATGTGTGTCGCATAACTCAAATACGGTTAGACGTAGAAAGCTGAAATTTTGTATTTATCACTGTTATAGCATCTAGTTGTGCACCTCCTATTTTTGGTTTCAATCTATAAACCGGAAGTAGTACTTTTTAAAAATATTTTGATAAATAATTAATTTTAGACAATTTTTTTTATTTTAAATGAAAGATTATGTGATTATTATCTGCAATCGGTATTTTATAAATTTTTCTGTATCTTCTATCATTTAAGAATAAATAAAGTATATACTTATAATTTAGTATTTCGGTATCTTGTAGTCCATGATCGATTAACATTTGTTACTACGTAAAATTTAAATGATTATGACATGACAGTGACAATAGTAAAATATCGTTTATATCTTCTTCTGCAGTTTAAATAAAATGACTAAAATATATAGTAGCAGTAGTAAGTAGTACTTATATATTAATATATTTGTATAATATAATTCTACATTTTAGTTATTAAGAAAAGTATGAACAGTTTAATAGGCGTACAAGGAAGTCATGTGGTGTCCACGTCAGATTTTTTTGTTTAGTTGATTTGGAAATAGCAAATTAGTTTCCTTCAGGAACTGTAAACTATTTCACTGCTCTTCCTCTTCATTATTCTTATTCAGTGTAAAAAGTGAGATTTGTCTGCTGCTGATGCATTACCGCGAATCCGACCGGAAGGAAGAAGTCCGCCATTCCTCGACTTCCGGTTTAGCGGACGAGCGATGGAGAGACGCTTTGTTGACTGACGCGACGCCGACGCCATTTGTCCCAACACTGAACTAACAGAGTTGATGAATTCCTCTGAATCAGGACTCTGGAATCTGACCTCTCAAAGACAAGAAGAAGTTTCAGATGGCGTTTTTATTGCACAAGTTTAGTAGAAAATAATGAACCAAAAGAGATTCTTACGTCAATTGATAAACTTGTATTCTATAAATTAGTAAATTGTATAATACATTTATTAATTCCTTTTTTCAGCAGTCTAAAGCATGAAAGAATCTTCAAAGAATCCATGTGTGAACAGTGCTTTATGTGCTACTTTTATTTGCCTTTTATATCGTGTGTCTTTTAGTAGTTTAGTCGTTTAGTACTTGTCAACAAATTTCTGCGATTGTGGAAATAAATTATGTCTTTGTTTGGTCGGTATTTTTTTGTAACTTGATATATGTTTTGCGAACTATACTCGTAATAATGATATAATGTTTAGCTTGTAGTTAGCGTGGTTCTTGTAAAAATAGATTTCCAAAATTTCCATTTTATCACATGATTCTTGTGACCTATAAAGTAGTAAACACATGTTCAAATGCACGCAACATTTTTATAAAAGTATTTTATTATTGCTCGGTAGTTACATTAAAAGGATATATTTTTAAGAACACAAATTAGGTAATTAAATTATTAAAATGCTTTACAAACTAAAACCAACATTTGTTATGATCCCAGGAGTGGACACTCCTTGTTCACACGAGGATTTTTTGAAGATTGTATCATTCTAAATCCTGGAAAAAGATTCTGACTTTTGAAAAAAATTAATTCATGGTTTTGAAGCAATAAATTATAAATTCTTCTTTTCTAAAATTCACTGAAAATTCAATTTAGGGGCACCGCAATTTAACACGTACTTCTCACTAGAAAGAAGAAAACTTTTTCATCTAGTCGGAATTTTTATTCCAAATTGAGAAATAATTAGGTACATTAATATTTTGAGTAGTGATGCCGCTTAGACGAGAAATTTCTCGTCTCATTCTCGTCGACGAGACCAATAAATTTCTTGTCCCGGATTTTTTAGATGAGACAAGAAGTCAAAACTATGAGACGAAAATAGTTCTCGTCTAATCGAAAATTCTCAAAACTAAAACATTGAAAAAAATTAATACTGTCTTCGAAAATGTTTAAAAAATATATTTTAGTTTGTTCCTAGCATTTTTTTACCTCTCGCTACTCATATCTGTAAGAGAGGTATTGTAATCATGCTAAAATTTCGATAGTGAGTTTTCAATGGATAAGCACGTTTTGAGGTCCCTAGAACACGATTTTGATAATTTCGCGAAGATGTCTGTGTGTGTGTGTCAGGATGGATGTTGGAGGTACGATAACTCAAATACCACTGAATAAAAAAATTTGAAATTTGGTATACAATATTCTGACACCCTAGATTAGATCTGATTAGATTTTGGTGTTGATCGTGCAACCGGAAGTGGTAGTTTCTTGAAGATCTGAAGAGTTTTTCTGGAATATTTTCAAAATTTATGAATTAATAGGAATTTTTTAAATAACATTGTGTAATAAATGTTACTATCTACAATATGTATTCAAAACGTTGTTTCTATCTAGCACCATTTTCCATTTACAAGAAGTTAAAAATTCTACAAAGTTACAATTTTGATTTATCTGCCTACCTATGGAAACAAAAAATAAAATATTTGAGTGTTAATGTCACATGAATTTTTGACTTTTTGGCAAATTGAAATGGAAAATATGAAATGTCATTTAGTATTTATAAGGTCATAATAAACTTTAATAATATTATAAAAACTACAATTCCCGAATTCCCTTCTAGTACAATAGTATATTTGTGAGTAAGTACTACATATAATATATACTTATATTAGAAAAATAAAAATAGTAGAGTATGGCGAGAGGTTATGAGTTGGCCACATCGGATTTTTTGTTTTGATATAAATTATTTTTATTTCTAAAACAAGAATTGTGTGCAAATTTAACAGAAATATACCAAAAAAATCCTAAATTCACTTCTAGATATTCAAATAGATGGCAACAAATTTTTTCGAGAAATTGAGACGAGACGAGAAATGACTGAGACGAGAATACCAAAATTTCTCGTCTCGAAAATTTGAGACAAATTTCGTGTCATCTCAAAGATCTACAGGTGTAAAATGACCAAACGACTATAAGTTTCGAACCAGTATAAACCCCCAACCGAATGCTCCCTGCCCCATATACCGCGTTTGTTTTTGCATCTTGCATCTTCACCTGTCACTCTCAGCTGCTGCATCTCTGCGCAGCTCGACAGAGCCAGGTATATCCGCGCTCCTTGTCTACCGTCCTTTTCCACCGCGGTGTGAGTCCGTCTCTTTCTAGCGGTTCGGTCCGCGTTGGCTGTGTCCTGTGTCTCTTCAGTTCGCTGCCGACCGTCGCGCGACTGACGTGTACAACTGCGCTCTGAATACAACCGCGTGTGATGAAGTAAACAATTGACTCGCGGGCGATGTTTGTGTGTTTTTAGTTTATTGTTTTGTGGATTTAGTGAGCTGTGAACACGTGACGACATGGAGATGCTACGCTGTTTTAAGTTTGTTTTGATTCTTGCGCTTCTGGGGCAGCTTAACTTTTTCGAAGCGGTCACAGCGGATTTTGAGAATAGTTGGACTATGTATTACGAACAGCCGTGCTGCGATGGTGGGGGACACCATTTTAGGCACCATAGAGGTTTGTGGACTTAGTTTTCCCGTAGAAACTAAAACGAGCTTGCCGAAAACTTTTTAAAGCCAGATGCATCGTCCGTAACTTGGAAGCATACGAGCAATCCCCATACAAACACATGTTGGATACGGTTTTGACCATAAACATTGGAAACTACATTTTAAACACCATAGAAATAACTTTGAACATACCAATACAACTTTATGAGTTTCGTACAAAAACTTTTGAAACTAATTTTGGATACAGGTTTATTAAGAATATTGTTTGAGACACCATAGAAATATGTTTAGATAGTTTTGGCCATAAGAAACAAAAGAACATCGTGCGTTAACGTACCAAAAACTTCAAGAAACATATTTTGAATCAAGTTTTGACTTCGAAACTACTTAGGAATACAGTATTTTAGACTTCATAAATAAAACCTTTAGAAACATTAAAGCCTGGTGTAGATTTGGCTTCTAATTTAAAACTTTGATTAGAAACATAATTTTAGATACCTACCATATAATTTATGTTTCTGTGAAAAACTACCATGCAATTTTCTACCAAAGATGGTATATTTTCCTCCATATAAACTCACCTTCTCGTGCAGTTTATGTTTTGGCCATAAAAACAAAAGAACGCCGTACGTTAACTTATCTAAATCTTTAAGAAACATATTTTGAATAAAGTATTAGCTTCAAAACTAGTAGGTGTACATTATTTTGGACAACATAAAAAATAGAACCATTAGAAACATTAATATCTGTTGTTAATCTGACTTTTAATTTGAAACTGTGGTGTATCTCGGGTGTATCCGTGTATCTGCCATTAGAAATATAATTTCTTGTTATGTGAAATCCACTATGCAATTTCCACCAACGATGGTGCCATTTCCTCATGTAAACTCACCTTGTCTTGCTGTTTGTGCATCTACGTATGGTGTTCACCATCGGAATCATGGCATGTGTTTTCATCTTTCGTCTAGTCTTTTTTGGTTCCAGGGCACTAAATTTAGATTTAGTGTTCTGTTTAGTTTTAGTAAACGAAAATACCGCTGCACGTGGTAGCTTGGCTTCTGCGCTTTAGACAGGACTGCGAACGTGTGGAACACAATGAAACTGTGGAGAAGTTCAGATGGTCAGAAAACCGAGAAATCTTTACCGGTGAACCTGAAAACTCTACAGAAATAGGTTTTAGACATGCATCTATATTTTTGGTGTAGATTTATTTTATATGCAAATTCAAAAGAAAATATTATACTTATTTATATTTTTTGTCGATTTATTGTAGTAATATTGTTCTGTTATTTTCTGTACAAAAATCTTCTTTATGATGTACGTTCCACTAGCAACCATGAATAAGTTGACGGCTGGTAACCGCACACACGATCTAATATTATCTATACTGATGATAACTTACAGCATGAGATATTTACATTTGAGATATAGCAGAAAGAACTTGCACTTTTGGATCATTCTAGTTTTATTTGAACTAAAATATCCTTTGTGATGTACGCTCCACTAGCAACCATGAATAAGTTTATGGTTAGTAACCGCACACACTCAACTATATATCTAAACTGATGACTTACAGCATGAGAGTTTTCCATTTGAGATAGAGCCGGTTAGAGCAGAATGAACTTGCACTTTTGGATCATTTTAGTTTTATCTGAACTAAATTATTCTTTGTAATGTACGCTCCACTAGCAACCATGAATGAGTTGACGGTTGGTAACCGCACACACACACTCAACTGTATATCTAAACAGATGTCTTACAGCATGAGAGTTTTCCATTTGAGATAAAGTCGGATAGAGCAGAATGAACTTGCACTTTTGGATCGTTTTAGTTTTATATGAACAAAAATATCTTTTGTGATGTACTACGTTCCACTAGCAACCATGACTGAGTTGACGGCTGGTCAAATAATATGTAAGACCGATGTTTAGAGTATAGGTATGAGAGTTTTTCGTTTGCTTATACAGGGCAAGATGAACTTACACTTTTGGATCATTCTAGTTTTAACTAAACAAAAATCTTATTTGTGATGTACGCTCCACTAACAACCATGAATGAGTTGACGGCTGGTAACCGCACACACGGTCAAATAATATAAAAGTGATATTCACAATAGGTATGAGAGTTTCCGTTTGCTTCAGGCAAGACGATCTTACACTTTTGGATCAATATGATCTGTTTCAAGTGAAATTCGAGATATATGAGGCAAGTAGCCGAGAGTGTTATGTGATTTCATTTTACTGCATAAAATCTCCTGTGTCACTTTTTATCAAAAACCATAAAAGTTAGTTCAGACCTATTCAATTATAAGTATAAGTGCTAAATTAACCAACCAACGATTCCACAAAATTTCAATTGTAAATGCGAACGCTAAACGATGGTTGGTTAAATTAGCACTTCCACTTATAATTGGGTAAGGTCTGAATCTAGCTTAAGTTGAAACTGTACACAAGATAAAATTTGTATACCGATGAGTCACAGTATGGGTAAAAGTCGCATAAAAGCGTGTGGCAGATATGAAATAATTTTAAATGGTACTATTTGAAGAATAGCGCTATTGATAAAAGTTCCCCTAACTTTTCCTGATTAATGAAAACTCGAATTTGTTTATAATACTCGCATATAAGAAATTCCAAAGTTAGGCGTAATTACGCTACCACAGGCCATAATTAATAATTTGATTAATGACTACCGTAGTAGCTCGGTGAAATTTTATTATTGGCGCTATTTAAGCCCAGCGGGGTGTGTGATGGCGCGCGAGTTTTTAATATTTGATTTATTAATCGTTCATCGATTCACGCGACAATATGACGATCGTAAGAAGAGCATCGTGGAATATTTATAACAGAAATATTACTTGAAGTATTTACGAGTGCTGTACCGAGTTCTAAGTATAGAAGACTCATTGTAAAAGAATTTTTGTAGCCGGTGAGCGTTATCACAGTCTTGTTTATCGAAATTTTAATTCAAATAACACCTATCTTTTCCCAGTACTGTTGATTTACTTTATCTCTAATATTATGTGACAACTGATACGCTATAAAAACATTATGACTATAATGCTATTCAACCCTGAATGGCCTTGAGTTTAGTGGGCTTAAAATGACGACTCAACCATTTTATTATTAAACTTACAAAGTTTATATTTTTATATAAATTGTAAATACTGATATTATTTTTAAAACAAACAAAATATGCTCGAAAATGTTTCTAGATTTTATATAAAGGTCTGTTCGCACATGGATTCTTTGAGGATTCTTTCAATTTTCGTAGTTCTGAGAAAAGAATCTGTGATATATCTACCGACATCTCTCGGTTGTTTTCTGTGTATAAATTATTATTATTAATTATACGTTAATTAACAGATGTTCTGTTCGGTTTTGCCGCGCAGTTAGTCTTGTAATGGCAATGAATTGGTGTTTTATTGAAGTTATAAATAAAGAGGAAGTTCATTTATTTAAATAAAGGGAATTAAGAAATTACCAAGTGTTTAAGAACCCCAATATAAAACAGAATCATGGTGAGATAGCGGCGGCGCTAAATTGAATCTTCAATGAGTCTTGTAAAGAATTATTTCTTATTCATTGATAGCTTCAAAACAGCGAATATCTTTTTTCAATGATTCATAAAAGCATAAAGAATCCCTAAACAATTTATGTTTGCATTTTTACTAAGGATATTGTTATTATTACGACTGGTTTTTATTTAAATAAAGTTTTAGTGGCGCATTGGCTGATATTGCAATTCGTTCAGTTGCGATGATATAATTTTACAATAATTACTAATTCACTAATCAAAAAATGCTTGGCATGCTTACATTTTTTTAAATAACTTGCAAATGGTGTAGAAAAAGTACACAAAATCTTCACGAACTTATTTTTAAAGGTTTGTAGGAAATATTAATACAAGTTCTATGAATTTTTCATCATTTTATCACATAGTTTAAAGCAAGCAAAACAAAATTTTAGCCATAAGACTCCATGTAAAACGAGCGTAATTTCAACATCCGATTACTCAAAAACCGGATAGAAAATTAATTTTTAGAATCTCAATAGTGTAATAAAGGCACTGTATACATTTCAGGCTATCATCATTATTTTAATTATGGTCACCAACCTCCTTAAGCAATTGTATGTGCAATAAAAAAAGCAGATACCAAATGATATAGGTACTGATCTGTGATCACGAATCAAAAATATGTTAGATACCATTAACAATTATTGTTATTCATTAATGAATTCTCGTCAAAATTTTAATATATGGTCACCAATCTCCTTAATCCAATTGATTCAGAATTTAAAAACTTACTGGCGAAACTATAGCTATCAAAATTAGGAATTTCCGAAGTAAATTCTCTAAATTTATCTGTGAATTATATTTATAGATCCCCACATGCTCCAATTCCGAGAATCCGCATCACTACTCTTGATCTTTCTCATTACCAATCTAATTCATTTCGTGTTATCTTCGTTATAATTAGCCTCAATTAACTGCAATTACACGATGCATCTGGAAATTAGTTCTGCCTTTCTGTTAATTCGAATACGGAAAAATTTTATAAAAAGACATGGAAATGCCATCGATAAGATATGCAATTATTATACAACATAGTAATGCGTATTGAGACTGGTTAGTAATTAGGTATGGCTCTGGGCTGGTAATAATTAGTAGAAAGCAATTTTAGTGAAGGTAGATAATGAATACCGTTGCAGTAGTTTTCTGCCATTGGAATAAATATTTCTGTAACAGAACACTAATATAAACTAATATATAAAATTTATAAGTCACAGTGGTGGCTTTACAGGGGGTGAGGAAGCACCTGCCTTCCCCGTGACTAATACCTGCTATGTTCGTTTTTAAAAACAATACAGAAAAACACATTTTTCATTAAATTACAACATAATTAAAAGGTTTTCGCCTGCGGCGCATTTTTCATTCAAATAATTTATAATTACTTCTTTTCCCTAAGCATATTGCGCTATAGTAGAATAAAGTTAATATTTTTTATTCTATATACCTATTATAGTAATTTAATGTTTAGAATTGTGCCCCCTGTTAAAATTTTCTAAATCCGTCACTGTTAGTACACACACAAAAATATGTGTGCGTAACGTGTTCGACTTTGGTTCTTACAACTCAGGTTCAAATCTTGTCAGTTACAAGAGGCCCGTCTACCTCCTGAAATCCAGCATAAAATGTACCAACGTAGCGAGTTTTTATGGCTAGTACAAGAATGGTCAAATTTTATTTCAACAAGGATTTGATAGAGAAAGAATGGATCTACTGATGTGCCTTTTTAAAATTTTGATTAAAAAATTGTATATGATTATAAAAACTCCAAATAAATAAAAAATATTTCAATTTCTGCAAACTTTAGACGGTTATATCTCATGACAGATATTTATTTTTAAAATTATAAAAAGGCACATCTTTAGATCCATTCTTTCTCTAGTAAATGTTTATAAAAACATTATCCTGAAGTCAATAATAATCCGAACAGTTTACTCGCTACGAAAACACTTCACAGTATTTTTCAACTTCGAAATGACATTGCATAGGATGCGGCAAAGTACGAGTTTTGGGTTGTCGTAGTAGTGGGGAAAAGAGTGGAATAGAAAAAAAGTAAAATCGAAAGTAATCTAGGAATTCGAAAAAAGAAACCTATCTTGTGATGGTGTACTCTCCACTATCAATCATGAGTAAGTTGAGGGCTGGTAACCGCACACACAATGTATGACTCACAATATGTGAAGCTGTCACACCCAAGTAGGTTAAAAGATTTGTACTATTTCTAGTCGTAGACATTTTTTTCTTAATGTCCAAAACGAAATTGACTGTATTTTTCCTGTAGTGCATTCACAGTATCCAAGTGTATTTAAAAGTCTACTGTGGGGGTGACCCACCCAATTCGGCCTCTCATCAGGAGTAAACAAACACCGGCAAATGGACAAAAAGCAAAGCGTGAGTTTTTGCGAAGTTAAATTAACACATTGCCTACACATCTCGACCACGTGACCCAACTTCAAAGTTCGCCGCTAAAGACTTCGGACCGCTTCGTTCGGAACATTTTTTCGACACCTCGTGGACAAAAACAGAAAAACGAACCAATCTACCGCTGACTCCGCGAAATGACGGCGAAAAGCCCCAGCTAATGAACAAAGAACAAGAAACAAGCTCGTTTATACAGAGAAGAGAGAATGTGCTTCAGCTGAATTCAATTTTACATTTAGATCATTTTGAAATGTCTGTCAGATGTCTAATATGCCGACTTGGTATGCATTAAGAAGTATTTTTAGATACACGAATTATTCAAAACTGAACTGTTGAAGTTATTTTTGTTCGGCTAAATATAAATAATATAGACTACCTTCACCTTAAAAATTACTTACTTCCATGGAGAATGCCTCACGACTTCTCGCCTAATTTTGTTTATTCTACTAATCTAATATTTAAATAGTTTTACTTACATTTTAATAGTTTCATGTTCATGTAATCTTTAAATCAAGATACAAGCAAAAGATGTCAACTGTACTGTCACTGTCATAATCATTCAAATTTTGTGTCTAAACAAATTTCATAATCATGGACAACAAGATACCTACTGGAATTTCAAAAAAGTATAATTTTTATTGAAATATTACCAGATTCAGCAAGTTGTATTTAAAATTAGCTGTAGGTACCCATAGATATTTATTTTTTATTGCAAAAATTGTCTTAAATAAATAATGTACCAATTTATTTAAGGAAAACTATATCAAGTTTCAAAAAGTACTACTTACGGTTTGCACTTTTTTGCAAAATCTTATCCGGTGTTAAGATTCTTATTAAAACCTTAATATGAAATTTAGTTTGGTATTTTTTAAGTTATCGTCACATAATCCATACGTTCATACGTACACACACGCAGACATCATCGTGAAAATATTAAATTCGTATTGTAGAGACCCTGAAACGTGCTTATCCACCAAAAACTCATACTCGAACATTTTGACCCATTACAATACCACTCTTATAGAATATGAGGCGAGAGCTAAAAATCTACAATATTCATATGCATCAATAGATTCATTCACAGGAAAATTCAAATCTAAAATTTGAAGTCCTGTTCACACATGAACAAAACAATGTTCATATTCCATATTAGAGTTTTTTTTTCCGGAAACAAAATGGCGTTCACTGAGTGATGTAAGCAATTTAATGTAAACAGTGGAACGAACAGCCGTTGAATGTAAACTATTAATTATCCGGTACGCTTTAATTAAGAAAATACAAGTTACAAAATCAATAGAACCATGTTACCTATAAAATTAATTAACGCTTTTTATGAAAACAATCTGTCTTGCTTGCTTGATATATGATATCGATTTTACAGAACGGTGAAATTTAAAATAGAAACGTATAAGGTCTGTTCGTATAGTACAAATACATTTCATCTACCTAATAGTCATTAGCGTTTATTAGGGGGTTATTGCAGTCACACAATGGTCAAAACCACAAGCCTGAGATGCGCCCGAGCATACAATACAACCCTGGTAATAAGCTTCGAAAAACTCTTACTCTACAGAAGTCACAGTGGCTGGTATAGTACAAATACATTAATTTCATCTACCTAATAATCATTAGCGTTTATTAGGGAGTTATTGCAGTCACTCAATGGTCAAAACCACAAGCCTGAGATGCGCCAGACCATACAATACAACCCTGGTAATAAGCTTCGATAAACTCTTACTCTACAGAAGTCACAGTGGCTGGTATAGTACAAATACATTTCATCTACCTAATAATAATTAGCGATTATTAGGGGGTTATTGCAGTCACACAATGGTTAAAAACCACAAGCCTGAGATGCGCCAGAGCATACAATACAACCCTGCTAATAAGCTTCGAAAAACTCTTACTCTACAGAAGTCACAGTGGCTAGTATAGTACAAATACATTTCATCTACCTAATAATCATTAGCGTTTATTAGGGGGTTATTGCAGTCACACAATGGTCAAAACCACAAGCCTGAGATGCGCCAGAACGTACAATACAACCCTGCTAATAAGCTTCGAAAAACTCTTACTCTACAGAAGTCACAGTGGCTGGTATAGTACAAATACATTTCATCTACCTAATAATCATTAGCGTTTTTTAATAATCATTTGCATTCACACAATGGTCAAAACCACAAGCCTGAGATGCGCCAGAGCATACAATACAACCCTGGTAATAAGCTTCGAAAAACTCTTACTCTACCAGTGGAACACTGGGGGTAAAATATATACTCGGGTTAATAAATATGGCAAATACTGAACTGTTCGACTATATTTCTTATCTGCGGACTAATCTTAAACGATTGCGGTTTTGGGCATTGTGTGACTGCAATATACATTTAACGATTTATTAGGTAGATGTTCTATAATTGTAGTATACCAGAATTCTTTCATGCTTCTAAATCCTGAAAAAAAGTTTTGTAGCCACCAATAAATTCTTCTGTTTCAAAACTCATTGAAGATTCAATTTAGCAGCGCCACTATTTTACAGTTTTTTTTCAAAGTTTAGAAGCACTAAAGAACTTTAAAAAAATTGTATATGGGTATAATATAAATAGTAAACATAGTAAAGAAAGATTATCCAATTAAATTTATGTCTTTCATAAACGTTCCATATTAATATATTGCTATTGCACCATAGCGTGATCGTCCGAAATATATTCCAACAAAAAACCATGTCCTACAACATTTCGACTCAAGTACATGGTACAAAAACTAGCCAGTCATTTAGTTTTGTAGTTTAGTAGAAGGTTAAACGTATTAAACATGCTCACCGATTACATTAAGAGGCTAAACGCGTAGGCTGAACTTAAAAAATTATGGGAAATTAAAATGTTTTCCAAATCAAGAGAACGAGAAATAGTTTCATTTAATAGTCACACACTAAAATATACGATTTGTGAGGTGGATAGTGTGTGGTTCATTTTACCATCTGAAATTGAAATTGTTTTCAATTGGACTGTAGGCTCAACTGGGGTAAAAATGCTACAAAAAACATAACTTTGTGTTTAAAAATCAATAAACAGAATTATAGTCTGTATGCAAAGTAATAGATCGATGCGTTTTATATAAATCTTTTGATTTACCTACACTAAAAGATTTCTGTGCATCTTTATAGGAATGTGTACCTGACTGGTTGAAAACCTGTCAGTCAGTCACCGAACGCACAGTTATTCGTGTGTGCGGTTACCAGTCTTTAAACCACTTATGGTTGTTAATGGGCAGACACTCATATTTTTTATACTTAAGGCAGATTTAGATTAATGCTAGATTTCTAGTTCAATTTTTATTCGAGATTTGTTCGAGTGTCATACTTTATTTCCGAATTATTTATTTCGATTTTTTCCAAGTAAAAATTGTTAACGGTTGGTCAAACTGACGCACACTGAACTGAGCAGGCGTAGACAAATCTAGTACGAATTTCGAATAGGAAAATAGAGTCAGGCGTATATTTCTACACTAGAAAAAGTGTCGAAGTCGAACGGAACTCGGATGGGAATTTCTGATTTACATTATACTAGATATGGCATGAACTTCTCGGATGAATCTCGAACTAGAATCTAGATGAAATAATATATTATGTATCAAGTTCTATAAACGTCATTTTAGTAACGAGCGGTAACGAGTTTTTTAGGAACGAGTGCAACTAGTATCTAGAAAGTTTATAAACGAGTCACATACTATACTTTTTCTACGACCAAAAATAAACAACATAAATATGTAAAAATTCAATTAAAATAATTTGAACATTTAGGTTAAAGCTGGATTCACATGAACCGTTTACACCGTTAGTTTTGCGGACGTAGCGGCCGCAAAACACGTTGGTATTTCAGCTACAAAATTCTACTTAGGCAAGTGTATTTAAATGTTATATTGAAATTTTTTTACACTGATTGATAGAAATAATTAATTTCACTCAGTTTTTCACAAAGTCAACTTCACCCCGTGCTAAATATGTCAGTTGCTATGTTCAGCCCGTGACTAAAAACTGCCAAAGCCACGGCTTGTCGAGGTGTGTCCAAAATATTATTTAGCGTCATGGAAACCAGTTCGTTAAATGATGTTTTAATACCAAAAGTAGAAAAAAAGTATTATGCCTTATACTTAATTGAGTACCTGATTAATGCCATATGCATTCATATTTTAATAATAGTTAGTCTTCGACTATGTCCAGATAGCAAAAGTGTAGTTCAGTCTGTCCCAAAGCAAAAGCAAAACGCGTATTTCTCTTATTACACTAATGGAGGAAATCCTCCTCTCCTAATTTATGTCGTCCAGCACCTCTGGCGTGAGTAATCTCCATAGAGAGCTACCCCATGGCCATGGGGTTCGTTCCTGTATGGGGTTCAGTCTCTCTGGTCAGTTCTATTGGAAATTAGCATTAGCTGAAAGCATATGTCTGTGGGAGTACAACAGTAAATAACGCCAGGATGTGAATGCACCCCATAAACTTGATTCATATCGGAGTGGCTAGGAAACCACCTGCCTCGGTTGTTTATGAAATATTGGAGGAATTGTACAGTTGGTGAAGATTGTCCAAAAATTATTTTAAATTGTTCTGTACTGTTATACATCCAAACGTAATAGTTTGTTGATAAGGAACGTAAATATATATATATATATATAAAAAAACGTAGGTAATCTCTTATTTCGCATACTATATGTAAGAATCTATAGCTTTAATATAATTTATAGAAATTAGTATAGTTTCCCCGTATGAGCGGCATTTAAAATTTTAATGACAGTTTCTAGCGCTTGCTCGCGTAAACTGGGCATTATAGACTTAGAATTTTTTTCAGGTTTCAAAAATTACAGCACAAAACGTACTAACGTAGTAGCGAGTGTTTTGTGGCCAGTACAAGAATGCTCAAATAGTATTTCAACAAGGATTATATACTACTTAAAGGACGAACTAACAGTTGTGCCTTTTTAAAATTTTAATAAATTTTTTTACATTATTATGAGAATTCCGAAGAATTCATAAACATTTCCAATTTATGCAAACTCTACATGATTTCCTGATAGAAATTTAATTTTAAAAAGGCACATCTGTAGATCCATTCTTTCTCTATTAAATGTTTATAAAAACATTACCTCGAAGTCAATAAATAATAAACTAACAGTTTACTCGCAACGAAACCACTTTTACAGTATTTTTCAACTTCAAAATGAGATTGCATTGCTAGGATGCGGTAAAGTACGAGTTTCTGGCTGGTTTCAGACCATGGAATAATGGAATAGAAAAAAAGTTCAATCGAGAGTATTCATGCTTTATTATTACCAGTATCGAAATTTAAATTAAAACTTGGACATTGGACAGGCTTGTCAGCAAAATTATTTTGTATCGTTTAGGGGTTCGTGCTTACCCTAGATTTGATGTGTATACGTTATTCGTTTTTATATATCAGTATATTTAGCAATCTTCCCCTTTTGACGTGCGTCTATGTTCCCAGTCGACCATATGCTACTCATCCTTGCACTAGGGATATTTAATTAAATTAAACTAATATTGTATGCTGACGTCCAATTTCTCTTAGCTGCAGACCCAAAGTTTACATACGTTGAATCTGTAGTCAGTACCCCCTCTCCCCCCGGCTGTGGATTGAGTGGTTCTATGGTTTAATTAGCCACACATGTGGTTATCGGCGGGATTTTATTGTTCCGGTTAATGTTTCGACTTTTATTGCAACCGATCGTAAAGTATAGTTTGATTTTTAACGATTGATGTCGTTTAATTGGCGGAGGTTATTAAGGAGAGGTTATTTATGGTTAAATTGTTGAAACTAGCTTTGTGTTCCCAACGATTAATCGCTATTTTAATTGTCCAACAACAAACAACAACACACAACAAAGAATAATTCATTCTTTGATAAGCCTTGCAATCCCAGAACACCTCTGGCGGTGTACAACACCGGAAATCAACTAGCAATTGTTTATTTTCCAAAAAACAATTGATTCCTGCAGTGTGTAGGTGTTGGTACAACAGTATCTCCTACGCAGTAGAGATAGACCTGCGGCCAAATAGGCCTAGTACTTGAATACGGATATCGGAAAGAATACTAAGAAAATATGCATTCCAGAAAACTTGTTTGTCTCTTCACTTCAACACAAGGGAATAAATCAGGTTGAACTGAACTAAATGAACAACTCAATACCATACTTGAGTCCCACATACTCGGTTTTGATTATAATTTATCTAGATTTGCATCTTCCTGTGTTTGCATTTATGCCGAATCTAAAATTCTAGATTTGAATTTTCCTGTAAATGAGTCTTTTGATGCAGGTATTTTATTACGTATAAATTTTCTAGATTTGAATATTCATGTGCATGCATTTTCCTGTGTATGAAAATTCTAGAATTTTATTTTCTGGTATTAAATAGCTGCGCCCGCAAACTAGTTTTCTAGATTTTCATCTTCTTGTGTTTGTATTTATGTCGAATCTAAAATTCTAGATTTGAATTTTTCTGTAAATGACTCTTTTTATGTAGATGTAGATTAAAATATTATAAACCAAGATGCAAGCAACTGTACTGTCACTGTCTAATAATTCAAATTTTATGTAGAAACAAATATATCATGGACAATATACTTACTGGAATTTAAAAAAAGTAGAATATTAGTTGCACTTTATTTGATTGTTAAATACTACCAGATTCAGTAAATTGTTTTTAAAATTAACTGTACCCATAGATAATTATATTATCTTTCATTTTTAATTGCAAAAATTGTCATAAATAAAAAATGTACCAATATATTTAAGGAAAACTATATCAAGTTTCAAAAAGTACTACTTCCGGTTTGCGGATTTCTACCAAAAACTTATCCGGTAAGATCCTTATTAAAACCTTAAATATGAAATTTGGTTATAAACGGTTTGATACTTTTTAAGTCATCGTGGACGAAAAATCGTCACATACGTCCATACATCCATACAAACACACACACACATACATCATCGTGAAAATATTTAATTCGTATTGTAGAGACCCTGAAACGTGCTTATCCACCAAAAACTCATACTCGAAAATTTTGACCCATTACAATACCTCTCTTATAGAATATGAGGCGAGAGGTAATATACATTCCAGAAAACTAGTTTGTCTCTTCACTTCAACACAAGGGAATTAATCAGGTTGAACTTTATTTGTATCTATGGATCTTAAAACGTGCTTATCTACAAAAAAAACTCGCTCGAAAATTTTGATCTATCACAATACCTCCCTTATAGAATATGAGGCGAGAGGTAAAAATCAATCACAGCACGCAAAAAATGAAATTAGAATTGACAATTATTAACAAAAATTAGAATTGTGTTCTGTCAACATTTTTTCGTTATATGAAACAGTGTATATTATTTATAATTTTTCTGCACAATGTTTATTAAAATACCTTTCCACCGCGACCAGCAAACCATCCAATTAAATCACTGAACACCTGACCGGATCTCGCCAACTACGTCTATAACGTCCTGGCTACATACAAACTAGAACATCCCATAGATGTCTCGCACCTGGTCGCAGCCATCTTCTAACAACATAACCAAACATACTATCGTCGTTACCGTCGTTGGGCGCTATAACCCGGTATAGGTTGCTCTCATAACCGCTGCAGCGGGTTACGAAGTTTCAGTATAAATTCGGTACTTCATGCAACTGGCTTAGCGGAGTATAAGAGCCTTTTATTTATGGAGGACGGGTAGTGGAGTTTAGATATATCCTTTAGATATAAGCTTAAATTTTATGAGGAGTTTCCATTGGTTATCTCATTTTTTATAAACTATTATTAGAAAATTAGATAATTACGTGCATTGTTAATATTTGAATAAAACAACACAAACAGCTATGAAACCAGTGGCACTCAACATGTTTTCTTTAAGTAAACCACCCTTAATTTTGCGAATTTAAAAAAAAAAAATTTTGTTCCGTTGTCAGTAGAACGTGTTACATCTTTAAAGTTTGATTGAGAAACACCCTGTATAGTATAAATAATCCCTTGTTGTTTGGATTAGGCTTTATTGTATAGCGAACAAGGAACTATTTATATTTTCCAACCCCTATTCCATTTCGGCTTAATTAACATCTTTTAAAAATACCTGCCGCCATATCTACACTTTAAACAGAAATGTATACGTACAATCCGGTGCCCATTTAAAATATACAAATAAAAATCTAAAATATTCAAACACAGAAATTTGCATCACCTGAATCAAAAAATTTATTCACACGAAAACTCTTCTGTGTTGAAGCAATCCTCCGTTCAGTTACTACATTTAATAGCTTACTTATGACTTAATAGCGCTAGTATGCCAACTTGTCAGCCGTCTCACCTGTCAATATTTTTTATGCAGAAACAAAAATCAACCGACCATGGATTACAAGATTTCAACGTTTTATTTGATAAATATATTTTTTAATAACTTTTCCTCTTATTCTTATTACAAATAAATACTATATTTATCCAAATTTATAGAAATTTTTGACACTTAATCTTTTCAATTTTCAAAAAATATCACTTCCGATGAAGATATTTGTACCAAAATCTAATGAGCTCTTCCTATTCGTATACAATTGTAAAATACCAAATATTAAAATTTTTGGGTAATTCGTATTTCAGTTATCCGACAGACGGCATCGGCCCGGACCACACACATACACACACACACGCACACACACGCACACACACACACACACACACACATACATACAGACATCATCGGGAAACTATCAAAAATGAGTTGTAAGGACCCTAATTCGTGCTCATCCACTAAAAACTCACTACCTGATTTTTTGCATGATTCCAATACCTTCCTTTACAGGTAAGTGGAAGGTTCATAGTGATAAAAACCTAATTTTCAGTACCATGCAAGTAGCTCATTTGATTCTTTTTTAAACATAATGTATAAGACCAAGATAGATACAAAGTTTAGTGTCTAGAAATCTTCGTATTGTTGGTATCTGGTATGTATTGGTCGGTATCGCTGAAGTTTGTTCGCTTCGCTTGGAAGTGGCATTTCCGTAAGCACTAATTACGAATGCTTCTCACTTGGGCCGAACAATGCGCCGGAGCGTAAACCGGTATTAATTACGATGACTCGACCATTTTATTTCACTCACTGCTTCATTACAGTCTATTGTTTCCCAGTGCTATCCTATCATGTTATTATTTTGTCCAAACTTCAGCCGATGAGTATTTTGCTAGCGGGGCGCGCTGCTTCAATATTGCACAACAAACAAAAGACTGACAGGAACAATGTACGCCAACTTTTACAGCGCCGGACTGCAAAAATTGTGACGGATCAGCAGAAACGCGGGTCTAGTTTAGGCGTAACCACGAAGTATAATTATTTATCTACGACTACTATGAAAAGCTTATATTTATGCTTTCAATTGTCAACGTAAAGTTGATTGTTACTGGGAACTAAGTAAAAAAACATTTTATTGCGCGTCTTCTATAGCAACGCGCAATAAAGTACATAAAATAAAATAAAATGACAGAATCAAACAATTTTTTGTATTTATTTATTTCGATATTATTGGTATCGTCATGGTTATAAATAAAACAAAAATTTATTGGAAGCAGATTGAACTAACTGAATACTATTATAATTATAACAAATAATTTTAGTCGTAGATAAAATTATGTGTGTATTACGAGCGCAAAGTATATTTGTTCCTCTTGCACTATTGCATCTCTCGCCTTCGGCTCGCGCTGCAATTACCGTGCGCGAGTAACAAAGAGTCACTTTACGCTCTACACAAATAACTATTATGACAGGAGTGGACACTCGGGCGGATAAAGTGTGGCCTTTCTGTTTACCTTTTAGAGAGAGACAGTATATACGAGCCAGCTCGGAGCATGCATTCTTTGACGATAAACAACGGTAACTATGGTAACGCACGGGCCCTGTAGTGATTTTTCTCTCTCGTACAGGGTAAACGCAAATCTACAGTATTGCTAAGATACTGAGTTTTAGTAGAGACATCAACTAATTTAAAGACTCGGTTTCCGCCTCGTCCGTAAATAGATTCGTCCTCGAAAACTCTATTTTGCGTACTTGTTATATAAATAACTATTAATTCAATTTATATTTTTACATGTTTTCGACCTAAAATTAAATACGTACATAGTAATAGAATTTTACATGTAGCACGCTAAAATCATATTACGTCTAAATGTCTTTTTTGCACTTCCGGGACTAAAACTCTTCTTTAGTCTTTATTTTTAGAGACTAAGGTTCTAAATTTGATCCCAAGGGATTATTTTTCATATTTTATCCCGTTGTCAAGGAATTGAATTAATTAATCCCGTTGTCAAGTAAATACGTGCTATTTGTTACAGAGTATCTATGGTAACAATATAAATATTTGTCACAAAATTTACTGTCAAAATTACAAAATGTGTATTCTTTTAAACTATTTTGCATTCGTTTGAGGATGAAGTGCAAAAAATAACGTATATACCACAGGACTAAAGTACCTTTAATCCCTCAGGTGATTATTTCCCTCACCTTCGGCTCGTGAAATAAACTTCACCCTCAGGATTATATCATGCACTTTAGTCCCTCAATATATAATATACTATTCGTATATAAATTAAACTTTACGTCCGCCATTTTGTTGTCCACCGGATAAGCTCTCATCTGGCTGTGCATGACCATGGCCATGTGTATCGCACATATTTACAGATGCAAATCATAGCGGCTGTGATTTATACAAGTAAGCAAATTTCAAGTGAAAGTGCTGTGTACATATGGCTGTTTGTTTATTTCACGAGTACACAGCACATTATATACGTGTTTGAGTTCAAGATAAACCCAAAGATTAGCAAGTGCTGATTGCTTAGTACGCGCTAAACGGCGCAAGGAATTAGCAGAAGGATTAAGCCACTCGGAAATGTAACAATATAATAATTGAATCATGTATTTATGTTGTGTGTCCCGGAAATAATTAAATAATTGCAATTAAAAAATTATTTTACTGCATGACACGTAACTGAATATTGATCAAATCATTTGTTCCCATATTCCAATTATTAATAAAAATTGAAATGTACATCTAATTATAATCTGTAATATTATTATTATGTACAAATTAATAATTATTCATTTCATTGAATTATTGACAATAAATGTGTTAAACCTGTGCATTGCTATTGTTATTACTATGCTGAGAATTTTTATTTTACGCACAAAAAAAACTAAAAGACTAAAGAAAAAAGTTTTAAATAATTTCGTTTTAATAGTTATTTACTTTACAAGTGGGCAAAGTAAGGAATTACCTACGAGGGAAATCTTAAGATAATTATCTCGAGTGGGTCATTCCTTTTTGCCCACGTGTGAAGTATAACGTTTTATCCAACACCTCTTAATAACTGCTTAAATATTTTAAATATATTAAGTTTCAACCTAAAACATCGTTTCTATGGTGACTTCCAACAAGCAAAGTAACAATATACCCACAAGTGGGTATAATTTTGATCAAAGCCATTTGTGGGTAATTTTTTACTTTGCTTGTTTAAAATCACCGTAGTTATGATGCTTTTATTAAGAGGTGTTGGATAAAACATATAAATTATTTAAGATTTAAGTAGTTTGTTTCATTATGGAACGTTATTGGCCGTAAAAATTTTCGTGCGATGAGAACATGAGAAGAAGAGACATGATGTAACTACCATCTGTCTTTATTACGTTATTCGCTCTTATTTCATTTGTGTTTTATTTTATTTTATACTTTTAACTGCTACAAAATATGTTTTTTTTAGCATAGCAAGACGAATTTTGAATATAAAATAAATAAATAATTTGTTTTAAGTAAAATTTTACTGAAATAAACTGGTTTAGTGCCACTGGAGGTACCACCGACGTCACTAATAATTCCAGACTTTAAAAAAATCATTTATCACTTAATAAGCAGAATTTTACATCGCGTTTTCACCAATCGTCATAGTTTTGTACAAAAAATATTGTGTTGATTTCCACGCTCTGAAATTAATTTGACAGGCAATCGCAGACACCCTGTATATCTATACTGAAGTCCCACAGTATGTGAGGCTGCCACACCCAAGTCGGATAAGCGTCCGTAGCAGGCTAAATAATTTCCTGCATCTTATCCTGCAGCTGACTTCCTGCGGCCATAAACATCTGACTATCGTGCTGACGGGGCTTTGAGCTTAATCCGGGCATCTCTAACGATCCTGGACCTGCAGCACCTCTTCAGCAGTTCTGCCAACCCCATAGAAGTTTATTTACGAGTTTGAACAGGGCTCAGCGTCTTCCAGACGCAATGACCAAGTTTTGTTTACTTCGCCGGTTGCCAAGGCGACGGCGGCTCGTTATTTTAACTCCTTGCAGGATAATGCACTTGCCGATGCTGTATTGTTTCCGGATACCGGAGTTCTGATTTGGTTGCGCGTTGCTAGGATACGGGATTCTTAAGAGTTGTTTACAAGGTTGTTGATATCAGTATAATGAAGGGATAAATCAACAATTTAAATTGTGAAACACTTTTTTTATTTTGTAGGCATGCAGGAATCTGTTTAATCTAATGTCCTGTTCACACAACGATTCTTAGTGGATTCTTTTATACTTCTATCAATCCTGAAAATCCTGTCAAAAAGCGGCGCTGCTAAATTGAATCTTCAATGAGTCTTGGAAAAAAAGAAATTCTAATTCATTGATAGCTTCGAATCAGTACATTTCTATTTTTTTTTCAGGATTTTGAAGCATGAAAAAATCCTTGTGTGAACGCACAAGACTATACTTTGTTCAACTTCTGTTCCATTTATTAAATTCACCATACTTTATTTAGTAATTACCCAAATTTTGGCTCAAATATTTTACAAATTATTGACCTAAAATACTGAGAAAATTGCCTCATTCACTTAATCATTTTGTTTTAAGGATTATATTTATGTTTACGTTTAAGAACGTTTAAGCCTCATTCACATAAGAATTTAGTTTTAAGATTTGCATTTATGTTTATGTTTAAGTTTAAAAACATATAACTAAATACGAGCATTCACACGTCCTACTTTTAAGCACTGTGAATGTTCATATTTAGTTAGATGTATTCAAACTTTCTTAAACGTAAACATAAATGTAAACCTTAAAACTAAATGCTTATGTGAATGGGGCTTTAAATTCATATAACTATATACGAGCATTCACATTTCCCACTTTCAATCACTGTGAATGCTCGTATTTAGATCGATGTATTCAAACGTAAATATAAATCTAAACCTTAAAACTAAATGCTTATGTGAATGCTTATGTGCATCCACAGTACTTGAAAGTGGGAAGTGTGAATACTCGTATTTAGTTAGAAGAATTTAAACTTTCGTAAACGTAAACATAAATGTAAACCTTAACACTAAGCAATGTAACAACTATTGTTGTTTTACTTTTTAGTCTATATGTGCAATTTTATATCTAATTTATTTTATTTTGTTGCAGGTATGTACCAAACTGTCTATCATTTCTGGGTATCAAAAAGGTTTGATAATTTTTTATTTAATTTACTCCGAAAAATATTAAAATAAACATATTAGTCTAAATATACTTACTTTAAAGTAGTTGTCTACAAA
Source organism: Agonum fuliginosum (assembly GCA_947534325.1). Taxonomy (NCBI): domain Eukaryota; kingdom Metazoa; phylum Arthropoda; class Insecta; order Coleoptera; family Carabidae; genus Agonum; species Agonum fuliginosum. The sequence continues at coordinate 39,094,615 of OX384033.1, read as the reverse complement.
ACTAAAAAAAATACTGAACCCTTTTAAGTCTAGTTAGTAAACGATAAACAAGAGGGGTACTTATAAATAAACTCAAATCAACGTCTTAATGGAACATGAAAGAAAGCCTAACTAAAAATAATTCAGCTGTCAATATATTTTTAAACATAACCTAAACCTACATAGTTCTGTCAATGTTGATTTTGTGTTTGCAAATCTGCGTTGGCTAAATATTGTTGCTTTGTGGTAATGAAGCTTATTATGTTAATTGCACATATTAATACAATTATTGAAATTAATGTAGGTACATCAAAATTATTAGAGAATAATAATAGTTGAATTGTTGGATTTTGATACATCGTTGTACTTGTTGAATGTTTTCCATTAGTCCAGAGTATTGTAAATTGGTTAACTTAAGGTTGTTGCCCACCGAAACTAGCGACATCTGACGGTAGACTGCCTGAAGTAGCTTATTTCGGAGAGGATAAAAAAAATAAACACATTTGGCATTATTTTTTATTTTATTTTATTGAAAATCAATCCTACAGGATAAAAAATCCCAATTACAGGACGATTGTACCATTACAAAAGTAAATATAAATATAATGATGTATTAACAAAAGTAAATGTGAAACAAAATTTTAAACTGAGTTACATTGGTATACTTAAATAAAATGTGAGTAAGAAGAAAAACAACAACAAACAAATTATATTGAAAGATAAATATACTATAAGCAAACAATAGAATTTAATACTGTGATAGAATACTTGGCAAGATTTTAGATTTAAACTTAGTAAACGAATCGGCAAATAAATCGGTATGAGCATGAATACTAATTTTATCAAATATTCTACAAAACTGTCTTAATGGTGATTTTAGTTCATAATTATCGTACCAAATTATAATATTAGTGAGGAAATAAGTTTAATGGTAAACAGAAATATCGTTGCCTTTTTGATACTTCATAACCTCAATTGACTTTAAAATTAAATAACATTTTTATTAAACTAACAATTACCTTGAAAATTTAACACAATCTTTTTCGGTACTCAATTAGTGTTGTGTTAGGTTTTCGTTAAAATCTGTCGTCTGGTTTAGATACACTAATTTAATAACAAACCTTCTTATGCTTGCAAAGTAAAAGTGGTCAACTTTACAGCTCCATAGTTACCAAACGAAACAGACGAATGTCACTTATAATACCACATAATGAAATTTTTTTGAGTGCGTAATTTAAGAAATATTTAGGAATCAAACACTTCGTCGATAAAGCGTTAACATTTTACTACCCCTTCTATTTCCCTCAAGGGGTAACCAACCATCACTTAGTTTCGAAATCTGCCACGTCAGAACTTTAATCTTCTCGTTCAATCAATACCAACTCTAGAATATTAACACCAAGTGATGATCCCGCAATTAGCGGACAAATCTTACTGTCATGCTATGATTGTTCGCCGAGGAAGGGTTGCCCCGTCCTCCACCCCTTGGTACGCCACTGCAGTCTATACATCATCAATCATCGCCTGAAGAGCGCTGGTAGATTCGTTATAGAGACTAGCAATAGATGATGGAAGTGGTAGAGAAAAAGAAATCACACTTTGTACCAGTTGGGTGTAGCGGCCTCACATTCTGTGGTGGGAGCTAATGTGTTACAATTATTATTTTCTGTTAATATTACTAATTAAATATTAAAGTTGTTCCTACCAAAATCAGTGACGACAGAAATAAGTAAAATAAATTTTAGGACATTTATTTGATAATAATATAAGTTAAAATAAATTAATTGGTCACAAATAACAGCCAATGGATGAATTGATCACAATAATAGTAACCATGGTTATGTAAAAATTTTCTCGGAAATTTTTTAATAGTATCTTGAGTAACTTAACTGTAATTAATAACTTTACAGTCATCTGTCACTTTGACATTAAATTTAAAATTCGTTAAATTGTTATTTTCAGTATAAATAAGCAATTAATAAGGTAAATAATACATATTTATTAATGTCAAATACTAGTAAACATTTCAAGTTTCTATTGTAAAAAGAATTCAAAAATAGAGCGGCGGTGTCATTGCGATTTTGTAACTGAATATACACTCGTGCATTCATTCATGGCCACGAAATTTTTTATCGTACTGTAGTGTAGGGAAAGTACTGGATCAGTTAGTTTCGGTTGACAAACCTGAATTTAAAGGACACCTGCCGTTAACCCTTTCTGGTTTCTAAGAATTTGAATAATTGGATTATTGTGTCTTTAATTTTGTAACGGTTTTTCATGACAAAGAATTATATTGAAGGTCTGTTTCTTTGTAGGGTGGCAACAAGTTACAGTCGAGAATATTGACACGTTTTTTCTCCTCGTCCATATTTTATTTCGCTGCATACACATCGCATACATTAAAAAAATAAATATACATGGTGTTTCTATACCACTGCACACAACTTTCATAAGTTATATAATTTGATATACTGATTACAGAAAAGAAAGATTTTTTTTCAAAATTCGCAAAAATAATGGTAGTGAAAATTTTTTGTGTCACACTGATTTGCAATTCAATTTAACTGTTTATTTAATAATCATTTTATAAAAAGTGACTACTTATTTGTAGATAGTCTGATACTATTTATAGTTTTATTTTATAAATAATATAATAAATATACAGTTAAATGGACGTTAAAACCAATGGAACTAATATTTTCACTACCCTTATTTTTGCGAATTTTGAAAAAAATCTATCAAATTATATAACCTATTAAAGTTGTGTGCAGATGTATAGAAACACACTGTATATTTCGATAAGAAACATTTGTGAACGAATCAAACCTTGAAAATTTATATTTATTTCTATACGAGATATCAAACGTAGATTGGAATTTACATAATATAAACAGATTACGGTTTAATATTACATGAGCCAAAATTGAATTAAATATTTCACATTTTCTTTTGATAAAATTTTATATTACATTAAATTAAATGTTTATTTTTTGCTTTAAGCTTTATTATTATTTTATTTGAATACAAAATGATGTTGATACATTAAGAAATATAGTATACGTTACATAACAAAATAAATAACTTATCAATATTAAATCAATCACAATATGTCTCCGATTAATGCGAACAAATTATGTGTCATGCGTCAACACCATTCTTATCTTAAAGTTAATATATCTTCTGGATGCTTATCTAGAGGTCAATGAATCCGGTTGATAAATATGAGAACCATGGCCAATTCCGTCGCCGTGTAACTCATATTTAATTATTTGTACAGCTCAAGTTCCTACTAATATTTACTCAAAGTAAAAACGTACTAGACACAACACAGGAAATACCAAAGACGCCTAACATAAACTTATTGATTGTGAGTATCAATCACAAGAAATAATTAATTATACTTAGACGTATAGAAAGAAGGAACAATAAATTAGGGCAACAACTCGATTTTTCTTTGGGAGTTACAAGAATTCGGTTCGTAATTAAGACTTTGTGGCTAGAGGTATAATTATGTTAATTTGGTTTTTATGTTAACTGGAATGATATCTTCATTTACAATGATGACTAACTAGTTTTTTACCTGTAATTATTTAACAAAAAGTGTTTCGAGTAAAAAATGCGCAGAAATATATTTTATTTAAGGCTCATTCCCACTGCTTATCATAGTCATAGTTTTTGTTAGTTGTCACAGTCTTACACAGTTTGGCATATCGAATTACTTGTAAACATTCATAGTGCTAGTTTTAGTCTTAGTTTTTAGGCTTTGTCATAAACACAATCACAAAAGTATGCAAACTTCAAATTTTTGTTATAATCATAGTAATTATTTTATGAGATAGCGATATATTTATATACCTATCTTTTTTTAATGCTGCTGTCAAACAGAATTATGATCTTCTTATGTTAAAAAATCTGACGTGGCCATCACACAACCTTCCGCCATATCTAGACTTTAAACAGAAATGTATACGTACAGGTGCCCATTTAAAATAAACAAATAAAAATTTAAAATATTCAAACACAGAAATTTGCATCACCTGAATAAAAAGATTCATTCATAGGAAAACTCTGCTGTGTTGAAGCCATCCTCCGTTCAATTACTACATTTAATATCTTACTTAGGACTTATATTGGCGCTAGTATGCCAACTTGTCACCCGTCTCACCTGTCAATATTTTTTACGCAGAAACAAAAATCAACCGATCATGGATTACAAGATATCAACGTTTTATTTGAAAAATTTATTTTTTAAATTTTACTGCAGTTCTTTAATGCTACCAGATAAAGACAATTTTTTTATAACGTAAGTTGCAAATAACTTTTCCTCTTATTCTTATTACAAATAAATACTATATTTTTCCAAATTTATATAAAATTTTGACAATTAACCTTTTCAATCTTCAAAAAATATAACTTCCGATGCAGATATTTGTACCAAAATCTACGGAGCTCTTCCAATTTATATACAAATGTTAAATACCAAATATCAAAATTTTCGGGTAATTCGTATTTGAGTTATGCGACTAACACCCCTTGACCACACACACACACACACACATACACACACACATACACACAGACATCATCGTGAAACTATCAAAAATGAGTTGTAAGGAACCTAATTCGTGTTCATCCACTAAAAATTCACCACCCGATTTTTTGCATGATTCCAATACCTTCCTTTACAGCTAAGCGGAAGGTAAAAATCATATTAATAATGCTACAGAAAAATTAAAGCACGGTAAATATAAATAAAAATGTTCCTTCATTACTTAAAAATAGGTTTAAGCCGAGTTTAAGCTATAATTTCTAAAAAATATATATTTACAGGCATATTGAATTAACTGTCATTACATTGTCATAAACATAATTTATATTGTGATGGGAATGGTCAGCGCATGTTTATGATTAAGACAAAAACTTATGTCAAAAACTATGACTATGATAAGCACTGGGATTGAGCCTTTAATGTGCAAAATAATTTTATGCTCAAAAATAGTGAAATTTTATCGGTGCGTCAGTACTATTAAGATAATTACTCTTATTAAGATACGTTAATTGGGACAATGTCTCGTTTATTATTTGTTCTACTTTAATTTCAATCATAAACTTAAGATAGTTAGCTTTAATTAATTAAATATCTATTAAATGTATCACATTCGATACACTTTTGATCTTTGCTGATAATTTACATGTTTCTAGTTTATTTATTACTGACTTAATATTACAGAAAACTAATTTATTTATTGGAGTGTTCTTAATTCTTATCAATAATTGTACCAGAATTGTAAATTTTTGTCAGATTCTAATTAGATATACAGGGTGTTCCACAACATAGGACAAAAAAAAACTTGCTGGAGCTGTCATAAATAAAAACTGTCAATACCGGTCATATGGGGAAACCGTTATGGAAACTAATTATTTATTTACAATATATTAAAGTTAGTGATCTTAAATATATTTAATAAAAATAATTACATTCCCCGTATGAACGGTATTGACAGTTTTTATTTATGACAGCTTCTAGCACTTGTTTTACTTCTAATGCCCAGTGCACACGGAGAAACATTTTGACAAGTTTCCTGAAAAAAGTTTCCAGAAAATGGATATTTTTTTTGAAAAACAATAAACATGTTTATGATCACATGTCACATTTGACGATTTGACAAATAAGAAGTTAGCTGCACTTCACAACGTTTCCTGAAAACGCCTCATTTTTATAGGCGCCGTTAAAACTTTGAAGTTTCCGGAAACTTTTTTCAGGAAACATGTCAAAATGTTTCTCCGTGTGCACTAGGCATAAGAAATTTTTTAGTGTATTTAAACTTTCCTCGTGTGAACAGGGAATTAGGTATTGGAAAAAATTATCATTCGAAACAACGGACTAGAAAAAACAGATTGGAAAAAGTGTTTCCCTACATTGTAAAAGATTTGTGTTAGATCAAACTTCAAATAGATGATTCATTGTTCCAACTTATAAAAACCCCACCATTTTCCGGCTTATTAAAATGTGTATTAAAATTTCTTACAATATTTCATTTTCTCAAGTAATTAATAACGTTCGCTCATATCTTTCATCATTCTTGAAGGGAGGGTTTTTTATTGTTCTGTAATTATGCTCCGTTTAAACTCTATGACATACGCTGACATTTTTATAGTTAGTCGAGCAAAAAGTAATATATTACTGTCCCAGTTTAACGTGAGACATCTGTAGGAATTACAAGGGATTTGCTCGGAGTTTAGTTGGCTGGGGCTAAGTGTAATTTGATATAAAGAGCGTTTGTGTGGGCTTTAAAGTAATTGAGTTCATGGCGGGTTTTAAGTTACTAGGTGGGAAGAATAATGTGTAAGCAAAGAGATTTTATGAGGTTTGACGCTGGAATTATTATAATATAAAACAAAATCGTTCCGTGTATGAACTCGTCAATGAGTAATGTATCCAGATTAGTGTATGGTGTAAGGTTTGATACAAAGATCGATAAAATGTATGATTCAATGCAAAAAACCAAACACAACACTAACTGGGATACAAGACTCGACACTAGGTTGATCACGACACGTTTCGATCTTTCGATCATCTTCAGGTGACTGAATTATTAGTTCGAAGAACACTGTAACTCTAAAACTGGTGGAGATCATTTCATTTTCAGCACTTTGAATTCTTCGTATTATTTTCAAGCCCAAGAGCTAGCGGTCAAATTAATGTGGACATTTTATTAGTCGTGAAATTGAAGGGTTTGGGCCTTGCATATCTGCTGAAGATGGAATGTCCGGTTTGCCAGTCCTAAGTGGCCGGATTAGGCTTCCTTAAGTTAAATAATATTCTACAACAAGCGAGGAATGAAGCATATTCAGCTCAGGAAAGTTTGTGCGGCGAGGCGTAGGCGAGTTTCACGGTACCACGAGAGCGGAATAGCCATTCCAAACGTGTTGCAGACTATACTTTCTCTACGACTATAAATTTAATTGCATTAAAACACATAACCTAAAACTACCTATTAAAATTAAAATATATGTATTTATAAAATAAAATTCTACATAAAATTAATAAATCTATACGTATTTTAAAGCTACCCACAACCAAAAACATTGAATAAAGTTAAATTATTATACCTCGTTACATTTCATTCCATCACTAGTGACGGAATGAATCCATTCCGTAACAAGTGCTAGAATGTAACCATTTTATAATTGAAAATGATGTAAGAATGATAACATTCTATAGGCGGTTTGCACATGTGTAGTCAGCGCCGCCCTGGCGGGAAAAATGCATTAATATTATGGTAAACCCTTTGACAGTTCGACAGTAGTTGTAGGTACTGTTTCAATTCAACCAGTTCTGTTCTAAGGTTCTATAATAAGATGGTATGAGGACGAGAGATGTAAAATTTGGATTAACAGAGTAAAACGAATTTCGTAAGTAGATACCTACATAACTGTAAATATATTTTATCACGTTTTATAATCTATTTATTAATTGTATTTTGAGAATTGACGAAAAGCGCTGGGAACCAGTGCTCAATTTATTTAATTAAACATTCAAACGTGTTGTATACCTAATACTTTTGCCGAATCTCCCACTAGAGGCGCTCATGCTCGATATGTGCAAACCGCCTATAACAGTCGTATGGAATAATAAATGACATTTTATATTTTCATAACTGTCAACAATTTGCTTGTTTTCGGGGGACATTAATTATTATTTTTTTAATCATAGGTAAGCAGATAAACACTGATAACAATCAAATTTTTGACATTTATGATAATTTCAAATGCCATTTGTTATTTTTTATTTGGTATATTTAAGATTGGAGGATTAGAAAACGTTCTGGCAATATGTTTTATAAACAAGAAATAATTTCTATAATTTACATTTTTGTAACTCAACTTTTTATACTTGAGGAAACCTAATCCGGCCACTTAGGACTGGCAGACTGGACATTCCATCTTCAGTAGATATGCAAAACTCAACCCTTCAATTTCACGACAAATAAAATGACCTAGTCTAATACTTTTTATACTTTAGTTAGGTAATAGACACTTTATTTCATTAATTGTTATTAGGTTTTTTCTTTTCCTAACAGCTGTTAGAGTATACAACGTCATAAGTAATTTTTTCGTTAAACTCTCGTTTAATAACAAACTATCATGTTAGTTTGAAAAATTCTCGTACGAATTATCTTTCCTTTTGCGGTGTATTCTCGAATCTTCGCTGGATAAAGCGGTCAAACCGTCTGCGGTTTTAGCTTCTCTGTCATTATATTTGATTACTTAATCTCAGCCGCTTCTATACATTTTTACGTGCTCGCTTCGGAGAAGAATAATGGATAAATTAACTGTAATCATATATATCGCTCGATTGGGAAAAGATTTATAGCCGTTAAGCTCATTGTTTGATCGAATCATAAAGCACCAAAAGAAACCAGAATGAAGAATGAACACTCCTTAAACTGTTCAGCTGTGATCATAGAGCTAGAGCTCGATTTTACCCCTTGCCAGACTTTTGTAAGTCTTGCCTTCAAGAAAATATTGTATCCGGGGTATTTCAAACAGGGCGCTATTTTAAATAAGTGTTTTAACTTGTACTAAGCAACTTATTTTACTACTTCTGGTACTTGATGTATACATAATTCAAAGAAATTATTTAGCACCACGCTAGAAAAATTTACCGGTTGTACTTGCCAGAAGTGATTCGAAGTGCGCATAATATTGGGAAAAGTCATGTGACGTTTAATTTTTTTGACACATGTCACCATGACGTCCCTTCGAAACACTTTTCTCAATATAAACATCTCAGAGAATTACATGGGATACATAATTGGGATGTTACATAGATAATGTTACTAAAAAAGTGTAGATCAATCTCTTCGTACAAGTTGGAAAAAATTGATGTTCCCTTTTTCCAACTTTAAAGGCCGATATCTCAAAAACTAAGCGAGACATCCAACTCTAGTCTGCAGCATTGTATTTCTAACACTTAAATTAACTTATAAACAAATTTTCAAAATTTTGAAATTTGTTTACTTCCCAAAAACCGACTACCCTCGATTTCTCGAAAATGGTTCAATATATCGACTTAATTTATTCACCAATGAATTCCTCGCGCCGAATTACATATGTGTACCAATTTTCAGCTCAAAATTCCGATGGGTATAAGATTTATCCAACATTGCCGATTATAGAAAAAATCGTGAAATTCAGAAATCTTCAAAAATGAGGAAACCGTGATAAATCTTGTACCCGTCGGAATTTTGAGCTGAAAATTGGTACACATATGTAATTCGGCGCGAGGAATCCATTGGTGAATAAATTAAGTCGATATATTGAACCATTTTTGAGAAATAGAGGGTGGTCGGTTTTTGGGAAGTCAAAATTTTTTCAAAATTCCGAAAATTTGTTTATAAGTTAATTTAAGTGTTAGAAATACAATGCTACAGACTAGAGTTTTATTTCTCGCTTAGTTTTTGAGATATCGGCATTTAAAGTTGGAAAAAGGGGAAAACGGAACATCAATTTTTCCAACTTGTACGAAGAAATTCGTCTACAGTTTTTAGAATATATTGAAGTAATAGATATAATACTATTATTAAACTGCAATTTAAAGAGTAGGGTATCTTGAGTAGGGAGGTCTTGTGCTGGCAACACCAGATTTTTTTAAATTGTCATCGATGATTGCCAACATTCTTGTATTTGGTGTTTATAAAAACTGTCTTGGTCTTCCATTCTTCTCTTCCTGTGGGTGTGATGCACTGCGAGTAAGATATGTGCCGCTCTGGTGTGATAAGACCCCGGACACGTGAGCGGACCGACAACTGTTACTTGATAGCCCCGCAGAGCTCACTGCGCGTTCCACTTGATGCTAATGAAAACATACGTGGACGAAACTCCACTGACGGGATTTTAAATCGCTGTTAAGTGTCCGGGAAAAATTATCCGCTAGGATATACTTGTAGGTATTCCTTTAATCGGGGTTTAAAGGAGGTTGACACTGATTTTATATTAGAATAGATTTTCTAATAGTTGTAAAGGATAATTTTATAGAAGACTATTTTGTACAGATGATGAAATTTATTCAACTTGACATGAATCGTCCATGGGATGTTTAAAAATATCTTGCATTTGTACTTTAAGGATGCTTGCAGTGGCGTACCCAGACATTAACCTTGGGGCGGATATGAAAATAAAAATATTTTTGAAAATGTAAAACAAAATTCACTCAACACGCAATTTATTCAGTTGCGGAAAGTACGAGTTTCGGGCTGGTTACAGGCAGCCGTAGAAGTGGGTAAATAAAGTAAAGTCGAGAGAATTCTGAAAATTCGAAAAAAACGTAGACTAGCCGCTTAAAGAAGAATTTCTAATTCAATGATAGCTTCAGCAACATGAGAGAATCTTCAAAGAATCTGTGTAAATAGGTTTTTAGTAACCAAATATGAACCTCTTTGTTTACTCACATTTCCTCTAAATTTCAACACACGTTTTTCCTTTGTTGTTTGGTCGTTCTTATAAATAAAAGAATTTTCAAAGAATCCATGTGGGAAAAAGGTTAAATATTAACTTCTTTGTCAACTAATATTTCCTCCCAATTTCAGCACACGTTTTCTTCTGGTTGACGTCGATTATAAAATTAATGAAATAGTAATAATTGGCAATCTGTGTTACATACATTTTTCTCTCTTGTGGTCTCTTTCACAAATGAAAGAACCCTCAAAGAATCCATGTGTGAACAGTTTAGCAACCAAATATGAACATCTTTGTAAGCATTATTTTCTCCAAATTTTCATCTCTTTAATAATAGAATCCTCCAAATTTCACCGCTTGTTTCATCTCTGGTAAATATCTCAATCTGTGGTATCTGGCTACACGTTGCCTGGTGTCGACCTTGGCCGTGTGTTACCTCCACTCTGTGGATCGAAGCCGCTTGAGTCTTGAGAGTTAGGTTCGACGAATGAGAGCCGATCTCCGGGCCTGACCGCTCTGGAGGACCTCCCGTGTGCGGACCGCCGGCGATGACCCAGGACCGGACTAGGGGGAAATAATGCCATGGACACTTCATAAACATGTCCAGTGTCAAAGAGGTGAAGAAATGTGCTGGAATAAGCTTTTTAAATTTACCAGTGCTGTATTCAGATATACTGCAGGTGCAGATTAAATGTTTTGTTACCATTTAATAAAATACATTAAGAGGCGCGTTCGGAAAATACCGAACTCCTGAACGTAAGTCGTCATTTTAAAGTGAGGCGGGTTCAGGTGACATCAAGCCCTTCTTTTTGCAGTCAATCGAACAAAAAATGTAGGTAAAGAAAACTGAGCATAGAATGTACTGGCTAACTAGAGAATCTATAATTTCAACAACGGAAACATAGTATCGTTGTCCCGTCATACCGCATTTAATTTATAGCACAGACGAATGAAAAAAAAAACTTCTTGTTAACAAAGGTTCAATTTATGTCCCTCAGTTTTCAGAAATTTAAAATATCTTTTTGTTCACCAGCAGAAAAATCTTTAAAATCGAGAAAAATGGCTGATTTCAAAGTCAGTTTTTTTTCCAAAATCATAAGTTAAAGAAGAAAAATGAAAACAGGGAGACCTTCTAATATTTTTTGGTGAAATGTTCATATGTTGTAAATAAAGGAAAACCCTCTAAATACCAAATGATCATGGGACGCGCACCTCTGTTTAAAAAAAAAAATTAACTACCAGACGGACCCCTTAAATCAAATGTTTGATTCCTTTAAAAAATGTATACTATACAAATGACAATGACGATTATAATAGACACTCAATAGACTCCTCCACTCCACTACATAATGCCCTGTTCACACGAGGAAAGTTTTTACTAAAAAGTTTCTTGAAAGTGCTAGGAGTAGTGATGGGTCTTTCGTTCATTTTTAGTGAGTCAGTTCATTTCGCTCCGCTCAGTAAAGTGAGTCGTTCACACTGAGTCGTTCATTCGAACGACTCTGTAAAAGAGCACTGTGCGTTTCAAATGACACCGTGCTAGTGTGCTGCTCAGTCGAGCTGCTCTGCACATGCTCACAGCTCACAGCACTGTGCGGTGTGCGCTCTCCGTGTGTGCATATGCGATGTGGCATGTGCACATGTGCCAAACTGTATGAACCTGAACCTGAGCATTTTAGTTGTTAGTTGTGTTGCTTATAGTTGTTGTATATGTATATTGACAATGGAAAATAAACAAAATAAAAATTTAGCAAAAGGAGTACTGTCTGGCAACATTTTGAAGAATGTTCAACAAATTTAACAAAACGTTTGTTGTTGTTGTCCAGTCCTACATTGTTCCCACTTCCCATATTGTTGATTATTTTCATTGTTGGCCGTACAACAGAAACGCATGCATTCTTCTCAGAATACACTGCACTCAGTCAAGCCAATAGTGCTCTGAAATATGTTATGTACCGTGCGCTGTCTGTATGTTTCGTTCGTTTCGTTCATTCCACTCGCACTCGTTCGTCTTTCTGCGTTCAGCGAGCGGAGCGGTGAGCGGAGCTAGCACGGTGCTAGTGTGAACTGGTGTGCCGTACTGAACGAACTAAAGAGTCGTTCGTTCACGGCACACTAAAATGAGTCGTTCATTTTGAACGACTCGTTCATGAACGACCCATCACTAGCTAGGAGCTGTCATAAAAAACTATCAATACCATTCATACGGGGAAACCAAGGAGGAAAGTAAAACTATATTAAAGCTCGTGATCTTAAATATATTTAATAGAAATAATTACATTCTCCATATGAACGGTGTATTGACAGTTTTTTATGACAGCTCCTAGCATTTGTTTAACTTTCAAGAAGCTTTTTAGTAAAAACTTTCCTCGTGCGATCAATTATAACGATTAGTGAAAACGCGATAAAATAATTCTGCTTATTAACCGAGATGAATGAATTTTTATAAGTCTGGTATTTAGTGGTGACGTCAGTGGTACCTCCAGTGACACTGGCCTGGTTTACACCGATATCTTGGTTAGCTAACCAAACACCAAATTATGACTATATTACTACTATATAGTTTGGTACGCTGCGTGTAAACACTGACGCACCAGAATAGTCAGGTACAGTTTGAAGCCAGTACCTAACCAAACTTAGTTCTGCAAGTCAGGCTAACTATGACAAATTATTACCGTGTAAACGCTTGAAACCACTGACCAAATCTACGCATGCGTGTTCTTGTTGATATGTTGACAGATGTTCACAAATGAGTTTGGTTCAGTTTTTGTGTTTGTAAATAAAAGGTAATTTGTAAGAACAGATTAGTTTTTGGTTAATTCATTTTAATAATTATATTCCAGAACGTTCCAGAATGACTATACAAACTTAAAAAAGAAGGAAGCAAATTTATAATCTATAACCTGGTTATCTTGTATTTTTTGTATGACCCCCTACATCTGCGCTGTAAAATTTGTTGTAATATTTTTCTTTCTTATTTGATTATTTATATACAAAGTGTGTACAGTATAATATTAAATCGCTTTAATAATAAAAATTTAAAAAGGTTAAGTTTTGACATAAGGTATCAGAATTAGATTGACCAAATTTTTACCAAATGAAAAATAACCTTGAAAAAAGATCGACGGTGTAAACACCCAACAACTAAACTTTTGGTATGGTAAAGATATGGTTAGGTCACAATAAAGTATCACGGTGTAAACCAGGCCACTGAACCAGTTTGTTTCATTAACATTTTCCTTAAAACAAATTATTTATTTACCTATTTCATATTAAAAAGTCATCTTGCTATGTTCAAAACATATTTTGTAGTAGTTAAAAACACAAATGAAATAAGCACGAATAATGTAATAATGACAGATGGTAGTAGTTACATTATATCTCTTCTTTTTACGGCCAATATCGCCGAGAAGAAAAGGAATAACATATTTTGTTCAAGTGCGTTTAAAAGAATATTACCTTGATCATTGTGAAATAAAATATAACAAATAATTTGTACACCTTACAAAAAATCTAAAGGTCTTCCAGAATAGACCATCTATCAATTTGGAAGACTCTCTGACAAACTCTCCTGGTTGCGGTCCTGTACCGTGGCCAGGCCAACCACGAGAACAATGAAGATATCTGGTGTTGTTGGTTGGTCGACCGACGCACCGCTCTCACATCACTACACGTTGTTCGCTCGAGTCTCGAGTCTCTGTTTCTGTTCTGTGTTTTGTGTTTAACACTGAGCTCGCCGCGTGAGATCTCAGTCATTCCTTCGTGGAATCCGCAGCACCGCCGCTGCGGCTCATTACAAGATGGCCTTCGATACACAATCGACCTTAATTGATGGGGATTGAAATCGAGAGAAATAATCAACACTGCTTTCTGATCGGTGGGGGAATAAGGAAACAACGTAATATTAATTATTATAAGTAGATTTTATTTAAGCCAAATAAGTTAATGTAGGTTGTTGAATTTTCAATTGATAGATGGATTTAGTATAAAAGATTTAGTCTAAACTGGACTCTAGAAGTGTACACCTCAAAAGAAATATTTAAAATGTAATTAATTCATAATTAGTTTATAACAATGTAATTGCTGTGAAAATGGCCTAAATTGAGGTCGAAACGTCTCAACATCTAATAAATAATTAAATCCTGAAATCTAACTATCAATTATTCATTATCAACTGTAATTACACAAGAGCTTTTTATTTCGCCGGATAAATTTCTGTTTGTATTGAAACCTCGATTGAAACCTTTGTTACCTAGCAATTTGAAAAAAAAATTGTTTAATAAAATCACGACACCGTAGGTGAAGTGATTTTATTTTAAAACAATTTTTCGAGTATAAGTGCTAGTTAACCAACCAGCGCTTCCACAAAATTCCAATTTCAATTATAAGTGCGAACATTGAGTAGGTACTGGTTGGTTAAATTAGCCACTTACACTTATAATTGAATAGGTCTGATTTTAGCTTAAACTAAACTTACAAAGTTGGTTCATATTTTACGAATTTATACATTCAGTTTAATTAAACTAGAACTATAATATAGTTATATTTAAATCAATATTATATTTAAATCAATAGAATTAATGATTTGGTGTAAAATTTTAATCAGACTTTCGCAATTTTACAATGATTCGAAAAATAGTACCTAGTAAAAATTTGTAAGTAATTTAAGTTTCCTACAGCAAAAGAAACGTTTTTTTGTGCAGTTAAAGTGGAACCTGAGGATTCTTTCATGCAGTTTAATTCTGGAAAAATAAATTAATTGTCAATAAAATACATATATTTTTTCCAAAGACATTAAAGATTTAGCGGAGCCGTTATTTTACTGGCGATTCTTGCCAGGATTATTTTTCTCAGGATATAGAAGCTGTAGCAAAACAGAGGTAAAATAGGGGTTAGGATAAAAAAAGGAAGGAAGTTTACTTAAGGGAAAGGGGGATGAACAGTCGTGGCGTAGTTGGGAAGGAATTAATTGGGAGCGGCACTAATCATAACATTCAAAAACTATAACACACTTTACTTAAAAATATTTAACTTAAACTTTAATAAAAACACACAAATTCCGAATATAACACGAATATAAAGTAATAAACTTATGCCTTATCGTTTCAACTAACTTAAAATACGGATTTATAACTAATAAAACTTAAATTTACACTCAAAAGCGTAATGTCCGTAGCAACGGACTACATCTTTGGACTTATCTGGAGCTCGGCTGTCGAAGAACTGTACGCAGACGCCCAAAAATCAAGGGAACGTCTGGCTTAGGGGTATAGAGGGATGCAGATGACCTCTGAACTATTGTATCTAAAAATAACTTAAGGTAACAATAATTCAAAGCATAACAGATGCTAAGGCCATCTTGTTACAAAGCATTAAGAATAGTTTGTGTGAACAGGACTTGAGTTGTCAAAACCTCTCAAAATGGATGACATAACACACTCGTGGCTCCATCTATTAGAAGTATGGAACGAAGAAAAGTAAAAGTGTTGTAACTATCAATGACCGCTTTGTGGATTGCAGCGTGGATGGACATTTGGACGTTTGCGCGGCGATAACAATAACGATTTAATTCTCCCGGAGAATCTGCGCTTCGTTAGCTGCGAGAAGCAAAAGCGTAAAGCTTTGGAACATTACAAACGAACAGTTTTACGAGCGCGCGACCAAATGAACATTGTGCAGGGCTTTGATGTTTTAACCACCGAACTCAAGACGGACTTACCCGCTACGTGCCACTGTTGCTAATTTATTTTACTCTGGAGCAGAAATACTCACAGAAAAACAACTAATATGACGGAATTTTCAATGAATCTGTTCACTCTAATCAGACCACCACATACCTACAACATTTATAATATGTAAGTAATGGACGTCCATTCAATACAGAACATGCATACACATAAAAGTGGAAAACGCATCACCAAAAGATTAATAAGAAAATTCTAATCTATAATTTGAAATTCAGCATAGATGCAAACCACGAAGTATAATATAAACACTCCGCATCTTACCAATAGTGTAGATTCGGGCATTTCTATTTACCCTGTGTGAGAGGGGCCGTGCGTTACCATCGTTACCGTTGTTTATCGGCCCGTATTTTCTGTCTCTCTTTAAAAGGTAAACAGAAAGGACACACTTCATCCGCCCAAGATATTGAGATCTATAGGTATTCAATCAAAGAGTGATTACGATGCCAGTAGAGTGCATGATATTTCGTTATTCATTTGTTTTTATCACCCTCTTGAAATAGTATATTATATATTAAAGGACTAAAGTGCATGATTTAATCCTGAAGGTGAAGTTTATTTCACGAGCCGAAGGTGAGGGAAATAATCACCTGAGGGATTAAAGGTAGGTACTTTAGTCCTGTGGTATATACGCTATTTTTTTCACTTTATCCTCAAACTAATACAAAATAGTTTAAAAGAATAGGTACACATTTTGCAATTTTGACAGTAAACTTTATCATATTGTTACTATGGATTAATTAATTCAATACCTTGACAACGGGATTAAATATGAAAAATAATCCCTTGGGATCAAATTGAGAACCTTAATCCCTAAAAATAAGGAGTAAAGAAGAGTGAAAAATAAATATATTGTACTTTCCGTTCAAATCGAGTGTCTGATTTTTCGTTATTCATTTGTTTTTGATGCATTTCTACAATAATATTCGATGGTGTAGCGCAGTTATAAAAAAGTTTAATGTAAAACATGCTTTAGTTTAGCCACTTACAGTTCGTAGGTCTGTATCTAGCTTAAGTCATCGGTTATGGTACGTCAGTTTTGATGAATCTCCTACCACGTGAGTTGCCAGTGTAGAATCTCGCTCTCTAACACCGATACCTCAATCATGTTCCCCGGGTGAACAACTTCATCAGCGGTGTAAGACATACAGCGCCGTTCATCAGGTGTTTTTATTAGCAGGAGCCCTGCATTACCGATCGTTCGGCGGCAGCGTTTGTTCCTGCCACGCTATTAATCCGTGCCAGGTCGTAGTAGGCACTGAGATGATGTGTTAATTCCTTCACTTGTCAGTGAAACAAGTGAGTAATTAAAGCCGTCCGGCGGTGGAGACAAGTGCATTAGTTAGAGAGTAAATATAGACACGCAGGCGTTGACACAGGCGCTTTGAATTGGAAAAAGTTTACCTTTTCACTCGTCATTTTTACCTCTCGCTACTCATATCTGTAAGAGAGGTATTGTAATCATGCTAAAATTTCGATAGTGAGTTGTCAATGGATAAGCACGTTTTGAGGTCCCTACAACACGATTTTGATAGTTTCGCGATGATGTCTGTGTGTGTGTGTGTGTCAGGATGGATGTTGGAGGTACGATAACTCAAATACCACTGAATAAAAAAATTTGAAATTTTGTATGTAATATTCTGACACCCTAGATTAGATCTGATTAGATTTGGGTGTTGATCGTGCTACCGGAAGTGGTAGTTTCTTGCAGATCTGAAGAGTTTTTCTGGAATAGCCTCAAAATTTATGAATTAATAGGAATTTTTTAAATAACATTGTATACTAAATGTTACTGTTTCCAATATGTATTCGAAACGTTGTTTCTATCTAGCACCATTTTCCTATTACAAGAAGTTAAAAATTCTACAAATTTGTTACAATTTTGATTTATCTGCCTACCTATGAAAACAAAAAATAAAATATTTGAGTGTTAATGTCATGTAAATTTTTGACTTTTTGACAAATTGAAATGGAAAATATGAAATGATATTTATTATTTAAGGTCATAATAATCTTTAATAATATTATAAAAACTACAATTCCCGAATTCCCTTCTACAATGGTATATTTGTGAGTAAGTACCTTCATACACACCTAGTAAAATAGTAGAGTGTGGCGAGAGTTCATGTGTTGGCCACATCGGATTTTTTGCATTGTTAGGATGCGGAAAGTACGAGTTTCGGGCTGGTTTCAGGTAGCTGTAGAAGTGGGGAAATGAGTGGAATAGCAAAAAAAAGTAAAATTCTGAGAATTCTGAAAAAACGTAGACAGGCCGCTTAAAGAAGAATTTATAATTCAATGCTTCCTTCAACAAAATTGACAAACGACAGAATCTTCAAAGAATCTATGTAAACAGGTTTTTAGTAACCAAATATGAACCTCTTTTTTTCGTCACATTTCCTCTAAATTTCAACACACGTTTTTCCTGTGTTCGTCTATCTTATAAATAAAAGAATTGTCAAAGAATCCATGTGCGAACAAGGTTAAATATTAACCTCTTTGTTAACTAATATTTTCTAGTGCATTGGGATAGCAAATTGAATTTTTATTTCATTGTACCTACATTTTGTAGTCTACACTTGGTAATTTTAATGAATATAACCAGTTAATTATTTTGCATTATGCACCGTAACATATAAATGGTATTACAGAATACCGGTTGCATCCATAATAATCCAGCATTTAAAGTCTTCAGATCTTAAGATGAGACAAGAAACGAGCATAATAGTCAATTTTTAAAGCTCTGTACAATGCACTATTCTGTCTCATAGTTTAAGAATCCCTCTCTCTGCGAATCCACTTTCCGTGGATTGAACAACAGTGCATATTTCTGTTCTCTTTCACTTTCAGCAGACTTGCGGTGTCCGAAGCGAAGCGCTCGCTCGCCAGACGGGGCTTTGAGCCTTTGAAGAGAATTTGTTGCCGCGCTGACTGATATTATTCCAAGTCTGTGACTCTGCATTGTAAGAGACGGAAATGCAGATCTTGCATTCCTGGGATTGTTCATTATGTTGAAAAATTGCGTAATTGTGGGAAGAACACCCGTGTGACTCCGGAAACCTAACTAACTGTTAAATTGTTACATAATTTTTTACTCTGACTTTGACTTTCAATGATCATTTTGCTATCTTGGTGATCAAAAGTCAGGAACCAGAAATGCAGACAGGTGAAAATGCAAAAACAAACGATGGGTGGGGTATGGGACAGGATGCATTCGATTGGGGTTTTTATCCTGATTCGAAACCTATAGTCATTTGTTCATTTTGCACCTGTAGATCCCTCAAAATATTGATATAATTATTTCTCAATTTGGAATAAGAAAAATTCGAACCTGCGACCTCAGCGTATAGAAGCTAGCGCTCTTACAACTGCACTACACTACCGAATATATTGCAGGAATGCATCAAAAACAAATGAATAACGAAAAATCAGACACTCGATTTGAATGAAATGTGCAAAATATTCATTCCAAGAGGCTAATACAAACAAATAAATAACGAAATATCATGCACTCTACTAGCATCTGTATCACTCTTTTATTAAATACCTATAGATCTCAATATCTCAATAGGCATTATGTTTTCTCCACGAAAACAGAAGTGGACACTCGGGCGGATGAAGTGTGGAAAAGAAAAATTGTTTAATAAAATCACGACACATTAGGTGGAGTGATTTTATTTTAAAATATTTTTTCGAGTCAAACTTCTGTCTGGTGACAAGGTTGAGATGACAAACAGAAATTTATTCGGAGGAAATAAAATGCTCGAGTGTAATTCAACGAGAAAATTTAACGACTCTTTTGGTTCTTCACAAATATTCCCAATATCAAATCATTTTGCAGACAAATATTAGAAATATGAAGTAAATGATATTTTAATGTTTTGTTTATTGTTTGGTTGCTAAGAAAAAGGTAAATAAGGTTTTATAACTTGCAAAAAGTTACCTTTTTACTTCCTTGTACGAAGTAAGGAAGTATTGTAATCGCGAAAAATTTCGGTTCTCAGATTTTGACGGAAATATCCGTTTTGACCTTTTCTGAATCCATTATGACTAGTTTCGACGTGACGTCTGTACGTACGTACGTACGTACGTACGTACGTACGTACGGACGGACGGACGTATGTGTGTCGCATAACTCAAATACGGTTAGACGTAGAAAGTTGAAATTTTGTATTTAGGACTGTTATAGCATCTAGTTGTGCACCTCCTATTTTTGGTTTCAATCTATAAACCGGAAGTAGTACTTTTTAAAAATATTTCGATAAATATTTAATTTAACACAATTTTTTTTATTTTAAATGAAAGATTATGTGATTATTACCTAAAATCGGTATTTTATAAATATTTTTGTATCTGGTATCATTTAGGAATAATTAAAGTATATATTTTTTATTTAGTATTTCTTTATCTTGTAGTCCATGATCGATTAACATTTGTTACTACGTAAAATTTAAATGATTATGACATGACAGTGACAATAGTAAAATATGCTTTATATCTTCTTCTGCAGTTTAAATAAAATGACTAAAATATATTTGTGAGTATACTAGTCTAATATGTTATAAGAATTTTTTATATTATTCTACATTTTAGTTATTAAGAAAAGTATGAACACACAAGGCGTACAAGGAAGTCATGTGGTGTCCACGTCAGATTTTTTTTATCCGCTGTCAAAGCGATAAAATTGTGTTTTGTTTATGGCTTTACACAGGAGTGGAATTATCCTTACAATATGGATGATGCATCTTGACAAGTATTGTTTTGCAGAATTATTGTATAACTCTATTCATTCAATAAGATAACTGATGGTATTGTAACATAGAAAGTGAAATACAATAACTATAAACAGTGCATTTTCTGTTTCATTTAATTAACAAACATATGATTTATGGAATAAGTAATTAAAGAGCAACATAGATAATACGAACTTCCAAAAAAATAAATGTTAGTTTAGCACGATAAACACAAAGGGATTGTGCTGTAAATAAACTCTGCTCCACAAACAACGCGAACATAAATCTATTACTGTTTTCATGATTTATATTTTGTTATTGCAGAGTTAGTAAATATTTTGTTGAATTAAATAAATATGCAACAAACCCGAGCGATAAATTCTCTGCCAAGTGCGTAAGCGTTTAGTAACGAGTTACTAAGTTAGTGTTGGGCTAATGATGGGCAATCTGTCTTAATTTTCCATTAGATTCTTAACAAAGTTGCTGTAAAACTTTGTCTCTTGCATGACACTGACATCTGCGAAATAAATTGCTGGAAGTTCTTCTCAGCCATCCGAAACAGAACTGAGAGATATTTATTTGTAGCTGAATGCAGATTTGAAAATAGTTTCAAGTGTTTTAAACTATAATTAATACTTCAAATTATACATTAAACTTTGCTGGGCCGAGCAGAAGATTCTTATTTCAATTAGCAAGTTTTCCACAACTGGCGAATTATCCTTTTTGCAAGCAATTCATTAAAGATCTTAAAATAGCCAAGTTCTTCAACTTGATCTGATATTTTTAACCTTAATGCCTTTTACTCAATTTGGGTGTGGCAGCCCTGTTCACACAACGATTCTTTGAGAATTCTTTCTCCTACAAAAATAGAAATTCACTGATTTGAAGCTGTCAATGAATTAGAAATTCTTCTTTTCCAAGACTCATTGAAGATTCAATTTGCAGTGCCGCTGTTTGTCGGATGATTCGCACAAGAAGCATGAAAGAATCCTCAAAGAATCCATGTATGAGAAGAACACTCTTATTTCAATTAGCAACTTTTCCACAACTGTCGAATAATCCTTTTTTGCAAGCAATTCAAATTCATTAAATTGTTGGCGAGTTCTTCAACTCGATCAGATATTTTTAACTCGTTTTTAACCATAACGCCTTTTTCCCAATTTGGGTGTGGCAGCCTCATTGGTATATATTTAGCCCTGTTCACACATCGATTCTTTGAGGATTCTTTCTCCTACAAAAATAGAAATTCACTGATTTGAAGCTGTCAATGAATTAGAAATTCTTCTTTTCCAAGACTCATTGAAGATTCAATTTGCAGTGTCGCTGTTTGTCGGATGATTCGCACCAGAAACATGAAAGAATCATCAAAGAATCCATGTACGAACAGGATAGTAGATTGTAGATTCTTTGAGAATTCTTTCTCCTAGAAAAATAAAAATTCACTGATTTGATGCTATCAATGAATTAGAAATTCTTCTTTTCCAAGACTCATTAAAGATTCAATTTGCGGTGCCGCTGTTTGCCAGGTGATTCTTACCAGAAACTTGAAAGAATCCTCAAAGAATCCATGTACGAACAGGATAGTAGATCCCTTGAGAATTCTTTCTTCTAGAAAAATAAAAATTCACTGATTTGAAGCTATCAATTAATTAGAAATTCTTCTTTTCTAAGACTCATTGAAGATTCAATTTGCGGCACCGCTGTTTGTCAGGTGATTCTTACTAGAAACATGAAAGAATCCTCAAATAATCCATGTATGAACAGGATTGTAGATATATATTTGAAGATTAGAAGAAAGTACATCTCTACCATCTTGAGTTCTATGTTTATTTAATGTCCTAGTTTCGTTGTGTACAAAATTGTTTAAATTTTTCGGCTTGGTACAAACTGGAAGCAATGTGTCAAGATTCTAGAAATGTACAAATTATTAACGTCTGCCGAGATGTCAGGCCTTGCGAATGGCGTGTTTAAAAAATGAAAATGCAAAGTTGCTGTAAGAAACATTTCCTACAGAGGTCGAATAAAAACTCCATAAATTTCTCAGTGCTCCAAGTTTGCTGCTCTTGGCGCTAAACGGGAATATTTAAGTCACAAGTTGGGGAATTAGTTCCACTGCAGTTTGCACCACTGTTGCGCATAATTTAACAATGTATATATACCAAATGGCCCATAATCTTCATAGTTACACGTTTTGCTAATGTACCAGAATAGCACGCATATATACCAAATTATAAATATATTCCTTCTTATGTTTCGTCATAAATTTTTAAACATTAATCAACACTAATTTAATGCTTAAATTAACACTACTTATTTTTACCTTACGCTTACGTGTAAAGGAAGGTATTGGAATCATGCTAAAAATCGGGTAGTGAGTTTTAAGTGGATTAGCACGAATTAGGATCCTTACAACTCATTTTTGATATTTTCACGATGATGTCTGTATGTATGTATGTATGTGTATGTGGTCAAGGCCGGGGTGTAAGTCGGAGAACTTAAATACGAATTACCCAAAAAATTTGATATTTGGTATTTAACATTTGTATATGAATTGGAAGAGCTCATCAGATTTTGGTACAAATATCTTCATCGGAAGTGATATTTTTTGAAGATTGAAAAGGTTAATTGTCAAAATTGTATTTAAATTTGGATAAATATAGTATTTATTTGTAATAAGAATAGGAGGCAAAGATATTTGCAACTTACGTTATAAAAAAATTGTCTTTATCTGGTAGCATTAAAGAACTGCAGTAAAATTTAAAAAATTAATTTATCAGATAAAACGTTGAAATCTTGTGATCGGTTGATTTTTGTTTCTGCGTAAAAAATATTGACAGGTGAGACGGGTGTCACGTTGGCATACTAACGCCATATAAGTCTTAAGTAAGATATTAAATGTAGTAATTGAACGGAGGAAGGCTTCAACACAGAAGAGTTTTCCTGTGAATGAATCTTTTGATTCAGGTGATGCAAATTTCTATCTTTGATTAAATGGACACCGGATTGTACGTATATTTATGTTTATAAGTCTAGATATGGCGGAAGGTTGTGTGCTGGCCACATCAGATTTTTACTTTAATTGTCCAGTTTGTACCATTTTATTTCACTGAAAACAACTGTAATAATAATTATTTTACAGGCACTGCCTTTATTACTGTACATCTGTTATAAATACATCCTTTTGTAAACTATCCCACTCTTGGTTGCGCCTTTACTTTTGCCTTTTTATCTCTACCTCCTACAGTGTCCGTCTTGTAATAAGTTGGAATTCAGCGGGTGCCCCGTTGAAATACGAGGTGCACGCCACTGTCCGACGGCTGCTAAATGAGATCTAGTGAGTGTGGGTCGCACAAAGACGTCACTGGTCACGTGGTACCGCTGGACACTTCCTAATTATCAAAGGAAACGCGAACAAGAAGTTGTATTCATGATACACACAATACCAGATAATTACAAAAAGACGATTCAAAATACTGGAAAGTCAGTTCATTTGTATATTAGTTCACTTTGGACTATGTCCGTGCAGCCAGAGTTGGCTGGAGCGGTAAAGCAGCGTTCTAGAGGTAAATTCATTTAAGCAGAACCCTGCGCGAAGTACGAATTATCGTCTTAGAAAGAGAAGCATAGATGATTAACTACGCTACTGTCTGTTCTACAGAACATCAGCTTCAATATCTGTTATTCTCATGCTGACGTTCGTAGTGTTTTGCTTCGTGTAACGCTGTGAATTTTGTAATTGCTTGTAATTGAGTTATATTTTAGTTTTGTTTGAAAATTAAGTGAAGTGCAGCGCAGCATATACTCGCTAGCTCCACTTTTGTAAAACGGACAGTACATGACAAGCTATGCCTTCTCGCGCAGCTCAGGGTCCAAGATATTTGAATTTTACTCTACACAGAGCTGAGTCTAAGTTCGCCATCTTATTACTTGCCTCAACGCAATTGAGTCAAGAGAAAAACCGAGCTGGACGACTTCTTTATACACTATTTCAAAGTTGCGAAGCGGTTTCTGCCAAAACATTTGCTGATAATCTATGTCTGCTCGATTAATATGTTTACCAATTTAAAATTCTTAACCACATCTCTTATTTTGCGTAACTTAAATCAGATCATTTCCAAGTTTGAAGCGTTGATCCAAAATAAGTATTTGAGTAAAAGGAAAGGTTGGCGTAAGGATCTTATTAATTGAAAAGAAAAATTGTTACAATTGTAAAATCAAATTATAAAGCACTATTATGTAAATTCACAATTTAAAATATTTTTTGGCTGATGATAGGGTACATGGACCCCGAAACGTCCCAATAAAAATTGTTTACATGTGAATGAACAATTTTTCTTTTCAATTCATAAGATCCTTACGCCAACCTTTCCATTATCTTAAATCAGATCATGTAAAGCCTCATTTCCACCGACTGTTTTAATTCTTAAGAACTATGTTTAATGCATAATTATTAAGAGCATAAAAACTTTGCAAACTCCAAACATAAGGCACAAACATAATGATTGACATGTGCCATATTTATTATTTATTTCGCGTTTTCAGTTTATGTCTGCGAAATTAACAGTTCTTCCATTCCTTAATATCATAATAATGCCGGTAATGATTAAATTACAAAATTCGACAACAAATGTCACCTCTATGTCGAATTAATCATTAAATATAAAAGGTGGAAATGGCTATCTAATAAGTCAGTTAACTATTATTTTAATATATAAAAAATTTCCGGAATATGAGTTGACCTTGATGGTGATAAGTGACAGTGTAAAGTGATAGTAGTAAATACTGTGTTTATCAATTAAAAAGTTGCCATTAAATTCAAAAAGTTATCCTAAAACCCACAACATTAATCCCAAAATCCTTTCCCAATATTAATTTACCCTTATCCACAAAATTAAAAATAAATCATACTACCGTACTTAAATTTCTACTTAACCTTATTCAATTACAGCTTGAAGTAAAAAATCGATTCCTTAAACAACTAGAGACATCTATACTTAAATAGCTCAGTCTTAACACCAAAGACATGAACCCACCTAAGCAGGTGGCTACAAACTAAGCAAAAACAATACTAATTAATAAATACTTCTGACTACAGGAGTATAAACAATCAAAATGAATACAGAACAAGACAATTCCACCACGAAAATCTCATACGCAGAACAAGTAAAAAACCAAAATGATAAATACCCGACAAAAGAACAAGCAATAATAATAGATGCAATAGAAGATCTACAAATAGTAAACTACATAATGGCAGTTGGAAGTAAAATTGGCGGGAAAAACATACATTCAGCGTCAAAGATATCGAATAACAGAGTGTGTATTTATCTAAAATCGAAAGAAATGGTAGACATGTTGATAAAAAATCACCCGACAATACAAATTGAAAATCACACAATTAAAGTTCGTCGCTTAATAACACCGGCACATAGAATTATAATTTCAAATGTTTGCTCATCTATCCCAAACTCAGAAATTGAAAAAACCCTACAAGAACTAGGAATCAAAATAGTATCACCTATAAATAATCTAAAAATAGGTATCCAAGACGATGAATATGCACATATACTTAGCTTCAGACGGCAGGTATTCATATCTCCAGAAAGCCCTCCACTACCAGACAGTACTAAAATAACACATGATGAAACTACTTATAGAATATATTTCAGTGGAGAAACCATAAAATGCTTTAAATGTAACGAATTAGGTCACCAGGCAACGAAATGTCCCTTACAGACAACTATACTGCCACTAAAACAAAACCGAACATCAAGTAATAAGAGACCAGCTACAGATAAACTAGATGAACTTATAGAAGAAAACGAAGAAAATACCACCATTACCACTGAACCAAACGAGAGTATCATAATAGAACAAGATAGCACTGAATCCAACAACAGTCAAGAAAATCGGGAATCACGCTCAACTTTTAAAGAACCAGATCAAAACATTACTCAGACTAAAAAGAAACCTAAAAAACAAGGACGTACAGATAGCCCTAGTCCCAGTCAAGCTCCTCCGATAGAGGAACTTCTGCAACCGGCCCAAATAGAAATACAAGAGAACGAAAATAATTACGAATTAACTTACGAACAAATTAAATTCTTCTTAGAAAATGTGCATGGATCAAATGATCCACTAAAAGTAGCTAGAGAAATCACTGAAAATATTGACGGACTATTAAAAATGTTGCAGGACATATACCCTTTATTAAATCATAGAGCTATAAAGAACAGAATAACCAGACTACAAACAAAAATTAAAATCCAGCTTATTGAAGAAAACAGGGGACAATAACCACAAGAAGAAAAATGATGATACAGTGGAACATCAACGGTTTTTACAACCACTTACCAGAATTACAAATTTTAATATCACAACTAAATCCTGACTATATTTGTTTGCAAGAAACACACCTAAAGCACAACAATAATGCATTGCTACGTGGATACACTAGCTACAATAAAAACAGACTAAACAACAATCATGCCAGTGGAGGAGTATCCATATTGGCCAGAAATAACCATCAAGTTACAGAATTAAACATCACATCCGAACTGGAAGTACAAGCCATCCAAATATACAATCCAGAGTGTTTAACTATATGCAATATATATATCCCACCACAAACAAATATCACAAATACTATGTTGAAAAATATTATCTCACAACTACCAAAACCATACGTGATCACTGGAGACTTTAATGCACATAATTACATGTGGGGATCAAACCACATGAACAGAAAGGGGAAAATAATAGAGGACACATTTGATGAAGACATATTACTCAATGACGGAACAGCTACATATTTCTGCGCCCGATCAGGACACTTTTCACACATCGATTTAACTTTTTCCCATCCTAGAATTGCGCCCAACCTATCATGGAAAGTACTGCCCAATCTATATGGAAGTGACCACATCCCTATATACATAGAACACGTAAACAACACACCATTTCAACAACAAGAAAATGAATTAACAAAAAAATGGAATATAAAACAGGCAAACTGGAACCAATTTCAAGAAGAATTAAAATCAAGCTATGAATCAATAAACAAAGACAGCAACACAGATAAGCTAGTCAACAATTATATAAATAAAATAACAACAGCAGCTGAAAAAACAATAGGGTATAAAAATAATATAAGAAGAAAAACAGTGACATCGTGGTGGAACGAAGAATGCAAAAAAGCTACTCAAGAACAGAAGAAAGCACTATACAAGTACAGAAAATATAAATCAGTAGAAAATCTAATTAACTTAAAGAAAACTAGATCATACGCCAGAAGAGTAATAAAACTTAGCAAAACAAAATCGTGGCAAATCTATGTAAATACCATAAACTGCAATACCCCTCCAAAAGACATTTGGGACAAAATAAGAAAAATCAAAGGCAAAAATAATGTGTATGTAACATCAACTCTTATTAATGGTCAAGATATCATAACCGATAAGAAACTAATAGCTAATGAGATAGCAAATAACTTTGAATACAACTCATCAAACCAGCACTATAACAATACATTCATTAAAATTAAAAAAGAATGTGAAAAAGATGACATACCAACGGAGCAAAATAATGACCCTATTAATATACCTTTTAGCAAAACAGAACTAATAACAGCTATCAACGAACTAAAAATAAATACAAGTCCAGGACCAGATAATATAACATCAACTATGGTTCAAAATCTCCCAGAAGAAGCTATTAACCATCTTCTAAATATATTTAATCATATCTGGACTACAAATACATTCCCTGAACAATGGAAAACAGTGCATATAGTACCTATACTAAAACCGAATAAAAATAAATCTGAGGCTAAAAGCTATCGTCCAATCGCGTTGTCAAACATCTTGGGAAAAGTAATGGAAAAAATGGTTACTAAACGAATAACATGGTATTTGGAAAACAACGAAATTATCATACCAGAACAGAGTGGATTTAGAAAAAAACGGTCAGTACATGATCAACTTATTTCCATAACTAATGAAATAGAATCAGCCTTCCAAAACAAAGAACACCTTATAGCTGTGTTATTTGATCTAGAAAAAGCCTTCGAAACAACCTGGCGTTACCATATTATAAAACAAACAAAAAATTATGGAATAGATGGAAACATTTTGAACTATATAAAAAATTTCTTAACTCATAGAAAATTCCACGTAAAAATGAATGGTGTACTGTCAGATAAAAAAATTCAAGTAAATGGCATACCTCAAGGGTCTGTAATCAGCCCTACTCTGTTTACAATTGCAATAAATGAAGTAAAGAAAAACCTAACAGAACACGTAAAAATCTCCCTTTTTGCAGATGATATTGTTATTTTCTGTAGAGGAAAAAACATAAACACAATAGAAAATAAACTACAAGACACGATAAACAAATTGCAAAATTGGGCAAACCAAATTGGATTCAATTTTTCAGAAACAAAAACTAAAGCAATTCATTTCTGCAAGCAAACACGACCACACATTGATCCATATATTACCTTAAATAGAAAAAGAATAACTTATGTTGAACATGTAAAATTTTTGGGAGTATACTTTGATAAAAAACTCACATGGAAAAAACACATAACAGAGCTAAGAACAGATTGCTTACGCAGACTGAATTTATTAAAAACACTGAGTAACCACGAATGGGGAGCAGACAAAAATACACTGATAACATTGTATAAAACAGTAATAAGATCAAAACTAGACTACGCATGTACAATATACGCAAATGCTAAAAACTACCTATTAAAAAAAATAGATGCAATACATAACGCAGGAATCCGAATCAGCATTGGAGCATACAGAACGAGCCCAATTAAGAGTATATTATGTGAAGCAAATGAAAAACCATTGAATTACCGGAGGCAAGAAATCACAATATCGTACATCACAAAGCTAGCTAGTAATCCAAAAAACCCAACTTACTCACAAATCTTTAAAACAAACAGTGAACCACCAAGCCAAAAAAATTCAACCCCTCTCCAAACATATATCCATTCAATCCTAAATAATGCAAATTTCACATACCCAAAAATTGAAATATATCGTCAATTCTCCATTCCCCCCTGGACATTACAAAAATCAGAAATCAACACAGAACTCATTAAACATAAAAAAAGTGAAACACCAAAGGAAATCTATTTATCACTGTTTCAAGAATTAAAACACACAAAGTACGAAAACTATCACTTCATATACACTGACGGTTCAAAAAACAACAATTCAGCAGGAGGAGCGGTAGTTACTGAAGACTGTCGAGAGCACTATCACCTACCACAGTTAACCAGCTCATTCACATCAGAAGTATACAGCATCATGAAGGCCGCAGAATACATACAAAACAATAACAACCACCAAAATTTCATAATCTGCACTGATTCCCTTAGTGCCCTCCAAAGCCTACAAAATAACACCCAAAATCCAACCCCCCAAATAATGAAAATCCGTGAACGCATTCATCATATTATTCAAACCGAAAAAAAAACCGTTTCCTTATTATGGACACCAGCGCACATAGGAATCCGAGGAAATGAGGATGCAGACAGAGCCGCCAGAGAAGCACAAGAAACAGAAGAAATATTAGACATTCCAGCAACAACCGAAGATATAATAAACCACCTGAAATCTAAAGTAGAGAACCAGTGGAAGAAAGAATGGACAGACGTAACGAACAACAAACTAAGGGAAATAAAGGACTCAACTGAACCATGGACAACCCCAGAAAACCGAAAACATCAAGTTCTACTAACAAGATTACGCATAGGACACACTGCACTAACACACAAACACATACTTGAAAAAACACAGCCGCCAATATGTGACACATGTAACACAGAAATCACAATCAAACACATTTTAATCAATTGTATCAAATACAACGTACAAAGGCAAACACATCAAATCCCGAACACACTGAAAGAATCACTCAACACTAATACAAATACCCAAAACATAATCAAATATCTTACGGAAATAAATTTAATTAACAAAATATAATGTATACAAATATATAATATTATAAGGTAAAAATGTAAATATCACAGATACTGTTACGGGGTCCTAATAACCTAGCAGTTGAAGGGCCCCCAAAATAAAATTAAATAAAAAAAAAAAAAAAAAAAAAAAATTTCCAAATGCAATTTATTTTAGCTGTTCTGTTTCTGTGTGAAAGAATGCGCGTTAATAGAAACGTAAACAAAAAAAATGTTCTCTTTTCACCCTCGATTTAACTTGGATATGTTTCCTGCTAAGACCATATGTCAAAAATATGTTCCCTAAAAGAGCAAAAAATGCGACATAATATTTTAATGGTACTTCCTTTTTACGTTCTATAAATAATCACAAAGCACTTCCAGAATATCTGTAAATCATAACAAATTTTTTTCTGTGTCCTACAGTGTTCAAGAAACGTAACAATAATTATGTACCAGAAAGTGTCTTAGAAGAACTAAATTATACTTGAAGAACGGTCTACAAAGAAGAAGGAAAAAAATTCAGCCAAACAAGTAAATATGTTCTTTGGCTCTTGGTATTAAAACATCATTTAACAAACTGGTTTCCAAGGCGCTAAATAACATTTTAAACACACCTGGACAAGCCGTGGCTTTGGACGTTTTTAGTCACGGGCTGAACATAGCAACTGACATATTAAGCACGGGGTGAAGTTGACTCCTATATTTGACATTTAATTTTTGTGAAAAACTGAGAAATTAATTATTTCTTTCAATAATTGTCAAATTTTAACCATATACATTTGCCTAAGTAGAATTTTCGAGAACTTTATACATAATATACTATTACATGAAAGGATATATAAAATATATAAAAATGTACTCAAAAAATTTATTAATTTTGTCTCTCATGGCGTGTCATAATGACAACATTATAAGCTTCATTTTGAAAACTATAACAGCGTTCATTATAGACCAATGACATAATGAATCCAGTATGGTAGTCAGTACCATAATGAAATAACAAATTAAGTTATGTATGCAATACGGTGCCAATCATTATGGTACACGTTCTGTTATCAAACTCGGCTTCGCCTCTTCAGATAATCTTCACGACTAGTACCATAATAATTGCATGGCGTTACGATCCTTATTACATTAATAACTGTTAAGGGGCTATACTTCTTGAGTGCAATAAGAATCAGAATTCACGATTCTGGCTATATTGCTCAATATAAAAATCTGAAATTTTACATTAGTAACAACAAAGCATTGTTGAATTGAAAAATTCAAACTATATATTGTTCCAACAACAATTAGAGATAAAAAGAAATTAAACACTAGAATTTCGTGAGGATCTCATGAATAAACTATAAAAGTTATCATTGAGTTTAAAGACAAAATGAGTAGAACATAGATGTAAAAAGGGCGGAAAAACAACAAAACTATAATTTTGTCAACAGAATTGCCATAAATTATATCTAAATTTGTACAATTTTCGCCGATTTTCGCTTAATTATTAAAGCCAAACTAATTACATTAATTAAAGATTTTGAAGATTCCGCACTTTTAGCATGCTTCCTTAATCTATATACAAAAATTCAACATCATACGTATAACAGTATTAGATTGAGATCCTCACAAAAATTACTCGTTTTTCAATGCATATTATTGCCATGCAATAGGCTCTTAATGTTCATTGAGTCTGTATAAAATTGGAACCAATGAAAAATCTAATTTCACGAAAAACGAGTATAAGGCTTTTTGTTCAGTGTGACTTCAATGGATTTAGTATTATGTATAGTCCGAGGTATAGTCTAACGATTTAATATGATATTCCTAAATAATGCACTAAATTAAACGCATAATAATTAATATACACATTATGTTTCTCTTCGTAAATTTCCCCTCTCCAAATGCTAAATGAGTCACGCTGTATATCATTTCATATATCAATTTTTTGTTATCTGACTCATTCTTTTTTCGTTGCTAACTTTGTTTTTTTCTGTTCCAGGTAAGAAACTTGAATATCTTCATCATATTTCTTCCGCTGTCATGTAAGTTATTATTTCCAAAAAATATCTTCAGACATATTAATTACTTTTTGTTGTAAGATAAGAAATTTTACGGGAAACAGATGAGGCGATAGTGTTTGCGCTTCGAATTTGTTCTAGTTGCCATGAAGATGCAGATTAGAATCTTTAGGCGTAATTTACATTTTATAATTGCTCACTTATTACAGAAATGAAAGTATTTTTCAAAATGCTCAATTTTAGTTTTCAGGTTTTTGGCTACAGTTTTTAAAAGGAATTTCATAAATATACTATTCTTGGCATTGCAGAATTAATTTAAATTGTATTTTATTTCGCACTCACAATCAGATTATGCATTATACAATCTGTATTCAGTGATTTAAAAAAATCTGATGTGGCCAGCACACAACCTCTCGCCATATCTGGACTGTATACTTACAATCCGTTGCCCATTTAAAATATACACACAAATAAAAATCTAAAATATTCAAACACAGAAATTTGCATCACCTGAATCAAAAAGTTTATTCACAGGAAAACTCTTCTGTGTTGAAGCCATCCTCCGTTCAATTACTACATTTTTTCAATATTTTACTTATGACTTATATGACGTTAGTATGCCAACGTGTCATCTGTCTCACCTGTCAATATTTTTTACGCAAAATCAAAATCAACCGATCATGGATTACAAGATTTCAACGTTTGATAAATTTTACTAGGTAGGTACCTACAGTTTTTTAATACTACCTGATAAAGACAATTTTTTTATAACCTAAGTTGCAAATATCTTTTTCCCTTATTCTTCTTACAAATAAATACTATATTTATCCAAATTTATAGAAATTCTTGACAATTAATCTTTTTAATCCTCAAAAAATATCATTTCCGGTGAAGATATTTGTACCAAAATCTAATGAGCTCATCCATTTTATATACAAATGTAAAATACCAAATATCAAAATTTTTGGTTAATTCATATTTGAGTTATGCGACTGACAGAAATCCGGTCCTGACCACATAACTACACACATACACGCACACACACATGCACACACTTACATACATACAGACATCATCGTGAAACTATCAAAAATGAATTGTAAGGACCCTAATTCGTGCTCATTCACTAAAAACTCACTACCCAATTTTTAGCATGATTCCAATACTTTCCTTTCGACTTCCTTTACATGTATGGCGGAAGGTAAAAATGTGCTTCTTGCGAAAACTGAAAAAAAAATCTTTTTGTTCCGATGACTCATAGTATGTGAGGCTGCCACACTTAAGTTGGGCAAAAGTCGTGATAGAAATGTACGTTTTAAAAGATATAAT
The DNA here is from genome assembly GCA_947534325.1 of Agonum fuliginosum. NCBI lineage: Eukaryota > Metazoa > Arthropoda > Insecta > Coleoptera > Carabidae > Agonum > Agonum fuliginosum. The sequence continues at coordinate 39,060,381 of OX384033.1, read as the reverse complement.
ATTTTCTCTCCCTATTCCATTTATCACCAACTCCAGGGGGGGTAACTACTACAAAATAATCGCGACATGTATCCAACTAGCTCCTGTAAACGATAAGTCTCTCCCCGGTTTCCCCTATGCGTTTCTTGGCTGTTTATCACTTCTTGTAGTCGAATGTGCTAGTTGAGAAGTCGACTCCTACGGTCGCCATGATGAAAAGTGGCTATTAATTTAATAAACAAGGAATTTCAATTACGAACGTAATTAAGAAACGTGGCTCTTCATATTGAGCACTGTTTATTAGGCTACGACTGACTGAATTGAATTTAATTTCGATGATATATATTAAAACCTTTGTTGCCTTTGATTTGAGAAACACAAACAGGGGTAAAATTATAACAAGAATTTCCAAATTTTGATTAGTAATCTCCACTAACAACCATGTGTGTGTTGACGAGTGATACTTTTTACCTCCCGATTACCTGTAAGGGAGGTATTGGAATCATGCAAAAAATCGGGTATACTATATTTGAGAATGACTGGCAGTAATAAATCATTCTGTCAAAGACAGTGGCGCGTCAATAATTGTTTGCACAGGGATAGTCAAAATGACTAAATTCGGTAGAGAACTATCGTTTTAGGTCTAAGTTGTTTTTCAGGGAAAAGATTTATTTTAATAATAATGAGTGAGAAAGTTATATTTAAATATTAAAAACTTTTATTTTTAGTAAATGTATAAACAGATCACTACTATCTACGTCTATGACACAGTCCGACGGGGATTATCAGAGCTTTTATGACGGGATTTCTATTGTTCGAGAAGTAAGTTTCGTTCCAGGTACAAAGCGTGCGGCTTATTTTGACCATCCTAGTGTAGTTACAACTGATTTTTCTGGTAGTTTTATTTGCCGCATTGCTGACAAAAATCCAATACTACTCTTGCAAATAATGATTTATTACTGTCAGTCATTCTCAAATGGACTATAGTGAGTTTTAAGCGGATGAGCACGAATTAGTGTCCTTACAACTCATTTTTAATAGTTTCACGATGATGTCTGTCTGTATGTATGTGTGTGTGGTCAGGGCCATTTCTGGAGTTTGGATAACTCCAATGCGAATTACCCTAAAATTTTGATCTTGATATTTTACATTTGTATACGATTTGGAAGAGCTCATTAAATTTTGGTACAAATATCTTCACCGGAAGTGATATTTTTTGAGGATTGAAAATATTAATTGTCAAAAATTTCTATATAAATACAAATAAATATAGTATTTGTAATAAGAATAAGGGAAAAAGTAATAGTCTTTATCTGGTAGCATTAAAGAACTATAGTGCAATTTTAAACTTAAAATCAAATAAAACGTTGGAATCTTGTATTCCATGATCAGTTGTTTTTTGTTTTTATGTAAAAAATATTGACAGGAGAGACGGGTGACACGTTGGCATACTAACGCCATATAAGTCATAAGTAAGATATTAAATGTAGTAACTGAGCGGAGGATGGCTTCAACACAGAAGAGTTTTCCTGTGAATGAATCTTTTGATTCAAGTGTTGCAAATTTCTGTGTTTGAATATTTTAGATTTTTATTTGTATAATTTTAATTGTGCACCGGATTGTAAGTATACATTTATGTTTATAAGTCTAGATATGGCGGGAGGTTGTGTGCTGGCCACATCAGATTTTAATTATTATATGATAAAATAATTATTTTCGTAGTTGAGACTAGGTGCTTTCATTATTTCAGCTTCAATACATGAGTATCAGGATTGCAGTTATAATTTTCAGTTTCAGTAGGTATTTCAATTTTTCAGTTTCAGTATTAAGTTTTTCCAGATTTTCTTGAATATCAGGAGATATACCCGTGTAAAGTTTGCATAAATTGGAAATTTTATGAATTTTTCGAAATTTCTTTATTAAAAGACACAACTGTTAATTGATCCTTTAGTTGTTAAAATACAATTTTAGCATTCTTGTACTGGCCACAAAATACTCGCTACGTTAGTAAATTTTATGCTGGATTTTAGGAGGTCGCAACATAGGTATATAGTAGGTATCTTAATGTAAACATGTCTGAAAAATCTAAATTTGGGGTTAAAAACGTTGCCTCCCGTTTCCTTTCCAAGGTACGTCCGCGGTAATTTTCTGTGATAATTCTCGTAACAGTTGTTGATACGCGAGTGCGGCTGACGCATTTCAGTCGCGTTTTTGCGTGTACGTTTTAAATTATCCTTTACAAAAAGATAAATGTGTACAGCAAACAAAGCCGAATTAAATACTTCCATTGTTTTACACACGGTTTTGCAGTTTACACGTGAATTATGATAAAAGAATTCTCTCGGCGTTACACAATTAAAAACCCTATTATGTAAATAGAAAACGGCCCAGACAAATCCTCAACGCAAGATGGAGAGAACGATAAATCAACGGGAAGAATGAGCTGGGCGGCTTGGAATGCCCGCACGCATGCAAATGTAAAAAATAATTTTATTCGGGTTTTACTACTCTGAATTTACGCAGATTTTATTAATTCTTACGAAGTATATGAGCCCTTCTTTTTATGTTCTTTTAATTACTCTAGTTAGAAAGAAGTCGTTACTTGCTCATAAAACAACTTGCTACATTTGTCAACAGTACTTTTTTCAGTTATTTCAGTACTGAAATATTTTTCCATTTATATTGGTATTATTTTGACGTTTCCTGATTTACTTTTTAGTGACAAATCTTGTTTGAAAATAAACCATTTTAAGCCTGATTCTCAAAAGCATTAATAGTTTTAATTATTTTCTTTATCAATTATGTAGGTTATTATGGTTATTATTATGGTTATTCTTATATCTTTTGTTAATTTTCATTATTATTAATGCATTTATTGCGTTATCTCACTCTTGAATTAATAGTGTACATTATTCTGTAATTGGGACGTAGTCCTGTTGGATAATAATGAATATTATTAAGGTTTACATTTATGTTTACGTTTAGGAATGTTAAAGTCTCATTCACATAAGCATTTAGTTTTAAAATTTAGATTTATGTTTACGTTTAAGAAAGTTTGAATACATCTAACTAAATATGAGCATTCACAGTGCTTGAAAGTGGGAAGTGTGAATGCTCGTATTTAGTTATATGAATTTAAACTTTCTTAAACGTAAACATAAATATAAACCTTAAAACTAAATGCTTATGTGAATGACGTTTTAATCCTATTTCACACGTAAGCATATAGTGTGAAAGTTAGCATTAGATTTAAGTTTTACTGAACTTAAAATAGCTAATTTAATAAGTGGTAGACATAAACTTAAAGTTTGGAGGTTCCAAAGTATAACAAATAATTGAGTCAGAAATTTCGAATAGTGCGGAGTTCGTGTAGTGTATTGGATAATTGTTATGATGCTGTAATGTATTAGATAATTGTATTGGTAAACAAAGTATTTATGTTTAATGAGAAATGATTTGAGTCCAGTTGATGGCAGATTGTTAATCTGTGTAGGCGTCCACAAAACAATAAACTTAGTACCTAGTACAAATACGTGTGCGTGTCTTATTGGATAAACCTATGACAACGAACACTATACAGTTCGTATAGTTACATGAATTTAAGCCTCATTCACACAAGCATTTAGTTTTAAGGTTTACGTTTATGTTTACGTTTAAAAAAGTTTAAATTCATGTAACTAAATACGAGCATTCACAGTGCTTGACACTGGAAAGTGTGAATGCTCGTATTTAGTTACATGAATTTAAACTTTCTTAAACATAAACATAAATGAAGGATGTATATATATATATATATATATATATATATATATATATATATATATATATATATTTGGGAATGCAGTCATAAAAAAAATTAAATTACTAAAAGACCGACGTTTCGGCACATCCTTCTGTCTTCATTAAATTAGTAGTTAGTTAAGAAGGAAATCAATTTTACATAATAATGTTAAACAATAATTATTTAATTCTACAGATAACTGTGTAGATTGGTCAAAAAATAATCATTTTTCACGTCTCTAGAAATAACGGTCAAACCAATCCAACGTTGGAGATAAACTAAATGTAAACCCGAAAACTAAATGCTTATTTGAATGAAAAATTCTTAATTTCTTAAATTATTAAAATTTAATTCTGCGAATAAATTATTTTAATTAAATTATCTAAATTTTACTAATATTCTTACAAAAATTTACATATAAAATAATTAAATAAATCTTATTAAAATTTTCGTGTAATGATCCTCTAAAATTGAACAAATATTCCATTTTTCTTTATATTTATAATTTATAACTGATAAAAACCGTAAAAAGAATGCTCATATTAATCTTCACTAAATAACCCGACGTAAAGAATCTTCCTAAAAAGGGCAAAAATTAGATTAACCCTTGTCGCAATCAACTGTTTCTCGCCACAATAATATCTCCGCGACAGTTAGACAAGGACAAAGTTCCGAGTCCTGCAGGACGAGCAACAAGGACAGGAGATCCAGATGAAAAGTAGCTCGCTCAACACGCAATATGAGAAACTGGATCGTGCGGTTAAAACGCCATTTGGCAGCCGACGGAAACATTCATTAATTTCTACCGATTTTACAGCAAAAATAAACAAACTGGAGACAAGATTCGTTCATTACGAGAAGGAATAATGTTTAAAAATTTTAAAACCATGACATCCCTTAAACCCGCGCAGCTACTGCCTCGACAGGACTACATTTAAGACGATCAAGTGGTCAGCTTGATTTAATTGCAAGATGTTTTACAATCACACACTGCCGGCCGAGAGCCTTGAACCACGGAACTCCGGGTTTGTACGTCATCACATGCCTTAAACCCGCGCAGCTACTGCCTCGACAGGACTACATTTAAGACGATCAAGTGGTCAGCTTGATTTGATTGCAAGATGTTTTACAATCACACACTGCCGGCCGAGAGACTTGAACCACGGAACTGCGGGTTTGTACGTCATCACATGCCTTAAACCCGCGCAGCTACTGCCTCGACAGGACTACATTTAAGACGATCAAGTGGTCAGCTTGATTTGATTGCAAGATGTTTTACAATCACACACTGCCGGCCGAGAGACTCGAACCACGGAACTCCGGGTTCGTACGTCATCACATGCCTTAAACCCGCGCAGCTACTGCCTCGACAGGACTACATTTAAGACGATCAAGTGGTCAGCTTGATTTGATTGCAAGATGTTTTACAATCACACACTGCCGGCCGAGAGACTTGAACCACGGAACTGCGGGTTTGTACGTCATCACATGCCTTAAACCCGCGCAGCTACTGCCTCGACAGGACTACATTTAAGACGATCAAGTGGTCAGCTTGATTTGATTGCAAGATGTTTTACAATCACACACTGCCGGCCGAGAGACTCGAACCACGGAACTCCGGGTTCGTACGTCATCACATGCCTTAAACCCGCGCAGCTACTGCCTCGACAGGACTACATTTAAGACGATCAAGTGGTCAGCTTGATTTGATTGCAAGATGTTTTACAATCACACACTGCCGGCCGAGAGACTCGAACCACGGAACTCCGGGTTCGTACGTCATCACATGCCTTAAACCCGCGCAGCTACTGCCTCGACAGGACTACATTTAAGACGATCAAGTGGTCAGCTTGAAGCATCCGAGTGCGATTTAATTGTAAGATGTTTTACAATCACATATTTCCGACAAAGAGACTTGAAAAACGGAACTCCGGGTTCGTACGTCGGTCACTGAGAGTCAGATATGCTCTTCTATTCATGCAGTACATTGACAAGAAGTGTTATATCTGTTATATCATAAAGTAATTGGAATTTTGTATGCCTTTTGAAGAGTACTGCTTTGTCGAACAACTAAGTTACTAAATTGCGCAACTTGATTGCATCTTGCATTGCATCCAAAGACGTGTCCAGTTTCAAAGACGGTCACTAAATTTGTTAAGTTAGTCAGTAGCCACTGTAACATAGTTTCGTTGTTTGACCGAACTAATGAAGAACTATGTGATATGTGACAGACACATCAAATAGCAGATCAATAAAAGAAGCTTCATTAGACGTTAAACATGCTTAGATAAATCATCCCCTAAACATTTATCTATTTACCCCCAATAGTTCTGTTGTAATTTCTCTTGACTCCATTTTCAACGTGATAGATCTTTTGTTAGACACCAAATATCGCCCCCTCCCTCTGCACCCTTTACCAACCCTTTATACTCTCCTCTAACCCTCCTCTAACCACCCTCTAACCCCCCTCTAACCCCCCTCTAACCCCCTCTAACCCCCCTCTAACCCCCTCTAACCCTGCTAACCCTTCATCCACAGATATTGATGAGAGTCATGCCAAAAGTTACGGTTTGCGATTTTCGATTTTCTCCGTTGGTTGCAACAGTAACAGATGGACTGGGAATTCACTCATACAGGGTTGCATTGGAAATATATTTAATAAATATAGGGGAGAGACGGTTTCTAGATGTGTGCGATACGGACCTGGATGAACAAATGTCGTTTTTTTAATGTCAGCAGACCTTGAAGCGTGAAATTCAATGCGGTTTGATTCAATGCGAATAATTATTTTATATTTTGTTAGAGGCACAATATGAAACTAATGCATATTAGCTACTGTCAGTATAATCATTTTCGTAGATAAACTAAAGAGTGTATTGAATATTTAGGACGCTCAACAGAATGTTAAATTAGTGTTAAATAAATAATTTTTAGCAGTTTTCTCCAAAATGCATTATTTAAATATATTTATGTAAAGTTACTAAACATTTTGTATATCAGATCTATAAAATGCAAAATAATTATTTCCACTACGTATATTTTCAATCTGGTATTTATGTATTTGCATTGATGTCCCAAACGTTTTAAAAGAATTTTGTAAATTTTTGTTTGTACCAGTTTAAAACATCAACTGTTGAAACGTTATATTAAAAAATATCAATTACTTAATAGTGTTTTATAATCATTATTTTGAAATTTAAAAATGCAGATATACATACTTTTCATATTTTTATAGACTGACAGAAATTTTCAGAACTCACATTTAATAAATTATTTACTATATTTTTGTGTGATGTTCCATGCATGATGTATTATGTAAAATTATATGAATTAAGCCTCATTCACAAAACGAAATTAGTAGTTAAAGTCATTAGCTATAGTTAGTAGTTATAGTTGATTAGTTAGTTTTGGCTACTGTCGTTCACAATTACAAAATTAATGCTGTAGTTAGCCTAGTAAAAAAGCTAGTTTTGAAATTAGCATCAGAAGTCAGAAGTGTCAGTTTGTTCGTTTATAAGTATATTTTATGTTTGATTTACTTAAAATAATAAATATGGTGCAAAATTGTAAATGTCTCTATGACAAAGGTGATCCCGAATTTTAAAATAATAATGCCATCTTAGACGTCAAACGTCAAAAGTACTACTAACTACAGGTTTGGAGTTTGTAAATCCTTGCGCTAACTGTAATTACGTGGAGCTAATTTCGTTATTGTGAACGATTGAAATGAAATGCATATGTCCAATCACTAACGTTAACTATACCGACTAATTTCGTATTTTGAATGAGGCTTAATTGAGCTCAAAACTAAAATAAGGTTCATTACTTTTTCTTGATAACGGCAGAAGGTGGATACGAGGATCCCAAAACGTGCTTATCCACCCGAAAATTTTGACCTATTACCTCTCTTATAGAATATGCGGCGAGAGGTAAAAACTTTTCATTCCAACGTAGCAGACTTTAGAATTAAATAAAAGAAAAAAGGTTTATATGATAGCCACTTAAAAGACATTCTTTTCTCCTTCAATTATTTTTACCTTCCGCTTACCTGTAAAGGAAGGTATTGGAATCATGCAAAAAATCGGGTGGTGAATTTTTAGTGGATGAGCACGAATTAGGGTCCTTACAACTCATTTTTCATAGTTTCACGATGATGTCTGTGTGTATGTGTGTGTGTGTGTGTGGTCAAGGGTTGTTAGTCGCATAACTCAAATACGAATTACCCGAAAATTTTGATATTTGGTATTTAACATTTGTATATAAATTGGAAGAGCTCCCTAGATTTTGGTACAAATATCTTCATCGGAAGTGATATTTTTTGAAGATTGAAAAGGTTAATTGTCAAAATTGTATATAAATTTGGAAAAATATAGTATTTATTTGTAATGAGAATAAGAAGAAAAGTTATTTGCAACTTACGTTATAAAAAAATTGTCTTTATCTGGCAGCATTAAAGAACTGCAGTAAAATTTAAAAAATAAATTTATCAAATAAAACGTTGATATCTTGTAATCCATGATCGGTTGATTTTTGTTTCTGCGTAAAAAATATTGACAGGTGAGACGGGTGACAAGTTGGCATACTAGCGCTATATAAGTCCTAAGTAAGATATAATAAGAGGATGGCTTCAACACAGCAGAGTTTTCCTGTGAATGAATCTTTTTACCTCTCGCCTCATATTCTATAAGAGAGGTATTGTAATGGGTCAAAATTTTCGAGTAGGAGTTTTTGGTGAATAAGCACGATTCAGGGTCTCTAGAATACAAATTTAATATTTTCCCGATGATGTCTGTGTGTGTGTGTGTGTGTGCGTGTGTGTGTTTGTATGAATGTATGGACTGACGATTTTTCGTCCACGATAACTGAAAAAGTATCAAACCTTTAATAACCAAATTTCATATGTAAGGTTTTAATAGGGATCTTAACACCGGATAAGATTTTGGTAGAAATCCGTAAACCGGAAGTAGTACTTTTTGGAACTTGATATAGTTTTTCTTAAATAAATTGGTACATTATTTATTTATGACAATTTTTGCAAATAAAAATAAAAGATAATATAATTATCTATGGGTACAGTTAATTTTAAATACAATTTGCTGAATCTGGTAGTATTTAGCAATAAAATAAAGTGCAACTAAGTACCAGTATCTTGTTGTCCATGATATGAAATTTGTTTTTACTCAAAATTTGAATTATAATGACAGTGACAGTACAGTTGACATCTTTTGCTTGCATCTTGGTTTACATTATCGTTTACATATTACATGAACATGAAACTATTAAAATGTAAGTAAAACTATTTATTAGATTAGTAGAATAAGCAGAATTAGGCGAGAGGTCGTGTACTGGCCACAGCAGATTTTTATTCAGGTGATGCAAATTTCTGTGTTTGAATATTTGAGATTTTTATTTGTATATTTTAAATGGGCACCGGATTGCACGTATACATTTCTGTTTAAAGTCTAGATATGGCGGAAGGTTGTGTGATGGCCACGTCAGATTTTTAGAATGTTACACCTCAGACAAATCACGACATAAACTAAATTTACTGCACATAAAAATAAAAATTATTGATGTACCTACTTAGGTACTTGTGGGGACATTTCATCGAAATAAAACCGCGCATATAATGTGAACAAAGTGACGATATCACTTTACGTCAACCCTGAGCCGGTTTTATTTAAGTAACGTCTTTCGTACGTGTGACGAGAATAACAAACAATAAACAGACAACTCGTAAAGACTTCCCAGCCATTTCCAAAACAGAGTTTGCCGTTGCGTGCACGTAATGATTTATTTTCTTCCCCCAATTCCGGGACAGCCTGTACAGTGTACGATACTTCCTATTTACTTTTCATGCAAAAGAAACATTTGTGAAGGGACATGTGAGGGTTTAAAATTTAACATAACGTTTTCATGTTCTAATCATGCTATTATGATAAGGGTGTAAATGATATTTCGGTAATTTTGAGGAGGAAACATACGATTTCTTACGGTTGTCTGTAATTATGTTTGTTATGGCTTTCGTCACGATATATGGTTGATTATTATAATTAATGGACATGCACAATCTTTGACGGATAATTAAGAAGTACCTACTACATTAAATTTTGACTTTGTTTTTCTTGTACTCTGTGTACCGTTTCAAAATAATTTCCTCTTCGCGCGTCACTTCACAGCGTTTATTGTTTTGCTAAATATAATAATCTAAAGATATTGTTGAAGATAAAAGCACAATCTACAAAATGCAAGATGCAGAATTTTAAAATTTTGCTTTAAAATCTAAATATGTTAATTTGAACACTTATCTTCTATTTTCAAACGGTTATTTCGCAGATCCAAGCTTTGTTGACAACATTATTAAAATTTGAAGTTAATTCACTTATAAATAAAAGCTGCACAATGGCGCGGCGAAAACCCTCTTTTTTACAAATATTGCAGATTTTTTTACAAATATAGGTGGCAATAGTTATTTCAAGATGCCAACCTATAACTTCCGGTTGTTTGCCGGCCTAGGCTGGCAACAACGAGTTTCTGGCGGATTTAGAGATATGAAAAACTAGCGATGCCGACCAGAGGCATATAAAATTATTTTATCTCCTCAAACATAAATTATATGTTATTTTTATGTTTAACAAAACAATAAACGCTATAAAATAGGGTGCGGAATCAATTTTATTGACTGTTTTCTGCCATGGGTAGAGAATCACCTTTAAGTTTTATCTGAAATAATTTTTTAAAACTTGGGTGTCAACTATGGCTATCAACATAAAAATTGTTAAATGATCTGGTTTCTAGTTTATTTTTCTTTAAAAATATTGCTTTTGCTACTGATTCGAACAGAGTATTTTTGTGAATTAACTGCCAATGCAAAAGTTGTCCATTAGGTGTAAATGAATATATGTCTCCATTGCATATTCCTCTTTATATCCGTGTAGTAAATATCCATTTGGTCCAGGGGTAAACAAGCAAGTTCATCATTTTATAACAAAATGGCCGACTAATTAACAAACGGTAATTACCGATCGAAATGTGCGTAGTTGGCAAGAGTTGAAATTGATGATGCTGTACGTTTCGATCTCGTTTTTCCGCTGGCTTTCAACTGTTTCACCCCTATGGGGTGACGTGTGCGTGTTCATTATGACCGGATACTAGTTAATAGCCAGCAATATCATTGCTGGAGAGCTTCACATCGTTGTAAGAATTGCCACGAATGTTTGTAAACGCAAAGTGTGAATGTTTATTCACGGGAAGGGTTTGTAAATTCAACTGTTTTCACGCACTGTAAGCTTTTAATGCTTGTGCTAATTTCCAAGCGCCCAAACACGATTAGCTTCTTGTTAACATTTCCACGTATTCATAACACACTTCATGCCGAAATTGTTTCAAAACATCAAACCCAATATGAAATTTCACGGCAAAGATAATATTAGAATACGAATAAAGTATTTTCGAGATGATATTTCGAGATTTTTTACATAAAAAATGTTTAAATATTTTTTTAAATGTCCTTCATTTAGTAACAGTTCAAACATTTCTATCAAATGAATAATTTTTAGATATTTCGACATATCCTGATTACAAAATCTGTATGTAGATACGACATTCGATAGAATTTTTTTCTTAAACTATGCACACCTATATAATTTGACCCGAGGAATCGAATGGTGCAAAAATATTTTTTTTATTTCGACCAGTTTTCGACTTAAAAATATTATGTCGAAAACTGTGAATCGAATTTTTTTTTCGACTACAGATTTGAAATCCTCGTGGTCAAATTAGTATATAACTACATTTAAAGCCAATTCCCAATATTATTATTTTGGCTAGAAAATAAGCAAGTACCATTTTTTAAATACCTCAATAAAAATTGTACCCCTTAGAATTTTTTCGTGAAAATTTGGATTCCTACATTATTTGACCCGGGGAATCCAATGGTGGCAAAATAAATTTTCCATTTCAACCAGTTTTCGACTAAAAAAAATTATGTCGAAAAAGATTAGTCGAAAAAAAATTTCGACTACAGATTTGAAATCCTCGGTGTCGAATTAGTATATAACCAAATTTTCAGCCAATTCTGAAAGAAAAAGTTATTTTGGCCAAAATTTCATCAAGGGGTTGGCCTACGTTTTTAGCCATTTTCGAAAACCCTTCATAAAAATTGTACCCGTCAGAATTTTTCCGTGAAAATTTGGATTTATATGTAATTCGACGCGAGGAATCCAATGGTGAAAAAATTACGGACATAGCTACTACCGTCTTTCACTTGCAAAAATTATCTCGAAAAGTATCAACTGAAATTTTTTTTTAATGACACCATTGGATTCCTCGGGTCCAAAATAGGGTATAACCAAATTTTGAGCGAATCGAAAATTTCGAAAATATTCGACATTTTTAGTATTTTACAAAGTGCATTTAAAATTGTACCTGACAGAATTTATTCAAGAAAATATGTATTTTTATGTAGCTTGATACGAGGAATCCAGTGGTGTACTTAAAAAAAATATACAAAAATATTTATATCTTGACTCGTATCTTGATTTGTACAGTTTTAAAGGAGTAGAGTATGGCGGGAGGTCTTGTGCTGGCCACATCAGATTTTTAAATAAATATTATCGTCTACACATTCAACTAAAAAATTCTTCAAGTCGTTAGAGTACAAGTCCTCGAACAGCTTAACCCCCGGCCATAAAAAACAAATGAACCTGAGGGTGTCCAGCCAACCGAAACCCCCTTCCACCCTCTCTCGTTTTCTCCCTTGGGTCGTAAATCGGGGAAACCCGGGCCCAGGTGACGTAGTGAGTGACGACACACACGGAACATAAAGATTCTGTGTCCTTGCGGTCCGCACAGACCGGCTTCAATGTCCGCAGGAGATTTACAGCCGCTAAGTTTGCTAATACAATCTCATGAGGAATTACGAGAGGTTGTTGAGGGTATACAAATGAGGGTATATAAATGATTGAAAAAGTTGTTACAGTAAATTGTTTAAGTCATTAAGGCTCTACACTTGTTGAACTCAATATTGCTTCAACAGAATCAGAATTCAAGATTCTGGCTACATTGCTCAAAATAAAAATCTGAAATTTACCATAAGTAATTACGAAGCATTATTTTATTGAAAAATTCATACAATATATTGTTGCGACAATAATTAGAGAAAATAAGAATTAATTTATGTATTTTAATATTACAAATGATGGCTTTATTATTGCATATTTATTAAATTTGTTTTAAATAGTCGATTCCTTGCATTGTTCGTGAGAGTGCTAAGAAAATATTTTTTTCAAAAAAATTACACATCTGACGAAAAAAAAATAGTAAAAAATCGGCCAAATTGACTATTTTTACTAATTTATTACTAAAATACCATTAAGTATTTCAAAAATATAATTTCTTAGCACTCTAGAGTCATCTTTTAACTATCTATAAATAAAATATAAACAGTGTAGGTGTACTAACAAGAGCTCAGTTTGTAATATAGCAAGCTCCCTTTTTCACTATATTTTTGGCACAAGTGTAGCGCCTCCACGCAGCTTAACACCGCGTTTATCCTATGTTAATGCCGAGGTTAATGCATAGAAACGCTCGCTAAAAATACGAAAAAGTATTCTAGCAATTTCTACAATGCTCACGAAGTTTTATAGATAAAGCTAAATTTCATAAATTTATTTACAGATGTAGAATAATAAGAATAAGCATGTAAAAAATAACTTAAAACACACTTTTTCATTAATTTTGTTCATGGATTTCAAAGAGTTTTTCAAAATTCTAACTGGGCATATTCCTAGATTAATTCTTTCACAAAAATCTAGTACCTGTTTTTGCTTCAAATTTTTAATATGCAATGAGTAAAGCAGAAACTGCTACACCTCTAAACACGCAATATTTTGTTACGGAGACGAGACCCTTAAAGTCCAACACTTGCTTGGTGTAGACCTCGAAGTATAAAGACAGGAGATGACACTCGATTGTTGACTATGTCACACTTTTTGACTCCACGAGCAACTAACTTGGAGGTGAGGAGGTCACATAATCTGAAGTTAGAAACAGATGAATGAAAATTCAACTTGTATTTTATAATAAGTTTCTTTATTCAATATTACCGATAGAAACTATTATTTTTAACACGAACATGAATTTTAAGTAAAGATTTAGTCACTTACTAGATAGTAGTAACAAAACCATTTTTTACGTTTAACGTTTAAATAACAAAATCATTAGTAGTTCTGTTAGTAAATATCTGTTTATACTTTTTTTTTTGTTTAGCCATTAAAGCTCTGTTCACAAATGGATTCTTTTATGATTCTTTGGTGCTTTTGACTGAAAAATTTTACTGGTTTGAAGTTATCAATGAATTAGAATTTTTTATCCAGACTCATTGATGATTCAATTTAGCGGCGCCGCTATTTGCCAGGCAATTTTGACTAGGATTTCTTTTTAATTCATTAGCATGAAAGAATCCTTAAAGATATTTCGGATGTTGTAATTATAAAATGAATTAATTATTATTTAAAATAGTTGCAGATACTTTTGTTAAATAAAATAGTTTCGCGTTTTTTCTCTACAATGGAGTAAAACCGAATGCATCCAAAAATAACAAAACCGTGTAAAATATCGCTAACGAATGCAGTTTAAAAATAAAATTCCGCACAATGTAATCTAGGTCGCATTGCATAAATTAACGTAGAAGAACAAAGCTAAGTATTTTTAAATGCGCAGATTTACGTATTGAATATTAAACTCCCCTGTGATATATCTCAATAAACAAGCACGTTTTATCCGCAGAAATAAAGCCGGGCTTTAGCCAATGGGCTCCAGTTTTATAAATTAACAACCAACCACCGAGCCCCACACAAAGCAGCCGCCAATGACAAGGAAGAAGTGGACGACAGTCTGACGTTGAAATTTTTAGTGGCCAATAATTCATTACCCGGAGTGCAAAACAATCGAGGGGATGTGAAAGAGAAAGGGTTTGAACCCGCTGAATATCAAAGGATGTCCACAGCAAAATTTTGTGGATCTGCCATTTACAGAGTTCTAAATAAATCCGGAAATATCAAAGAGAATCAACGCTTTTTTAAAATTCAAACAAATTCATCTGTCACGCCTTTTGCCCGGCTTGTATGTGATTGCGTTTAACTACGGACATACTCATGGTTTCGAGTGAGTCATCAGCATATTGATCGTGTGTGCGGTTACCAGCCGTCAATCGTGGTTGGTAGTGTACAACCGCAAGTGAGATTTTCTGCAATTAAATCTGATTCGTTCAAGGTGATTCGAGCGTTGTAACAAATCCATAAATTTTAATGAAAGATGAAAAAATCTGCTGTGGCCAGTACACGACCTCTCGCCTAATTCTGCTTATTCTATTAACCTCGAGACTAATCTAATAAATAGTTTTACTTACATTTTAATAGTTTCATGTTCATGTAAGATGTAAACGATAATGTAAACCAAGATGCAAGCAAAAGATGTCAACTGTACTGTCACTGTCATAATCATTCAAATTTTATGTAGAAACAAATTTCATATCATGGACAACAAGATAGAATATTAATTGTACTTTATTTTATTGTTAAATACTACCAGATTCAGCAAATTGTATTTATAATTAACTGTACCCATAGATAATTATATTTTCTTTTATTTTTAATTGCAAAAATTGTCATAAATAAATAATGTAACAATATATTAAAGGAAAAGTTTATCAAGCTTCAAAAAGTACTACTTCCGGTTTTCGGATTTCTACCAAAATGTTATCCGGTGTTAAGATCCTTATTAAAACCTTAAATATGAAATTTGGTTATTAAAGGTTTGATACTTTTTCAGTTATCGTGGACGAAAAATCGTCAGTCCATATATTCATACAAACACACATACACACACACAGACATCATCGTGAAAATAGTAAATTCGTATTATAGAGACCCTGAAACGTGCTTATCCACCAAAAACTCATACTCGAAAATTTTGACCCATTACAATACCTCTCTTATAGAATATGAGGCGAGAGGTAAAAATCAGTTGTTGACACTGTTTTCCATATACATTTCAAATTTCAATCGATTTTAATTAAGGCTCTACACTTGTTGAAAGCAATATTGCTGCAATAGAATCAGAATTCACGATTCTGTCAATATTGCTCAAAATAAAAATCTGAAATTATTTACCATAAGTAATTACGAAGCATTATTTCATCGAAAAATTCATACAATACATTGTTGCCACAAAAAATTCGACTACCTAGTTTAAAATATTTTTGCACGAGAATTCTTTGAAGATTCTACCAAGATTCTGAATCCTAGAAATCATGAAGTTTCAAGATTCTCAATATTGAAAAAAATAAATTCATGGTTTTAAAGCAATCAATTCTTTTTTCAAGACTCATTGAAGATTCAATTTAGCGGCACCGCAATTTAACAAGTAATTCTCACTAGAAAGAAGAAAACTTCTTCTTTTCCAGAATTCAAAATCTTGGTAGAATCTTCAAAGAATCCTTGTGCGAACAGAGCTTTAAATAACTGTAACAGTATGAAATACTAACGATTAAAATGATATAATTAAAAAAATACAGTAATTGGTATTCACTTCTGTTTTTAATTAAAAAATCCGACTGTTCAAAGTTATTATCAAGTGCCGTATTAGCTCTGAATAAAAACAATGTCAAAATCAGAGCCCTGTAAAAAATGGTATAATTCCCATTCTCGGCTGAAAAGTGTGCTAATGAAAACGTCAGTCGGAATGAATAATGAAAGTTATCAGCAGCAAACATTCGTGGAAACACTTCAGTCTGTAAATGCTTTACATTATAATTAATTTAGTAAGATCCCATTCACACCGCGGGTAGCAAAAGCAAATGAATTGCGACATTAATAAGAATAAGACGGGAATTATTTGTCTTTACTTGTTAATTACTTTCCAACCAAGAAGTGGCCGCTTTCTCCGTTAATCAGCGAATGCTTTACAAGATATTCTAATTTCATGATTAATGATTCTCGGTTAATAAATAATCATTTAGGAGATAGCTCCCAGCAAAAATCTTTTAATGAAATAAAACCACCGAGTTTTTGAATATTTTATGCATCATGTTTATTCATTCTCGTGAATAATTAATTCGCTAAAAGTTAGAATTTTATGCACATATTCATTAGGACACTGAATACGCTGTAGTCCGGACATTCAGACACCTGGCAGATTTATTTTTATACTTTTATATAATCCGGACACGTACCCACATTGATTATACATCACATAAATTGTTATGATATTTTATATTTTACATTACACTAAATCTTAAACAAGATATTGTTCAATTTTTCAATCTAAATTGTGTAGTATCATACAGAACATTGTGTGAAATGTTGCATTGCTAGCGTAAATTGTCTGAAAAAATCTGACGTGGACACCACATGACTTCCTTGTACTCCTATTAAACTGTGCATACTTTTCTTAATAACTAAAATGTAGAATAATATAAAAATCTGACGTGGCCACCACGCTATACCTACTTTATTCTTTTAACTTATTATACAAAAATAAGAACTACTACTACTACTGCTACTATACTCACAAATATATTTTAGTCATTTTATTTAAACTGCAGAAGAAGATATAAACGATATTTTACTATTGTCACTGCCACTGTCACTGTCATGTCATAATCATTTAAATTTTACGTAGTAACAAATGTTAATCGATCATGGACTACTAGATACCGAAATACTAAATTATAAATATATACTTTAATTATTCCTAAATGATAGCAGATACAAAAATATTTATAAAATACCGATTGTAAGTAAAAATCACATAATCTTTCATTTAAAATAAAAAAAATTGTCTTAAATTAAATATTTATCGAAATATTTGAAAAAAGTACTACTTCCGGTTTGTAGATTGAAACAAAAAATAGGTGGTGCACAACTAGATGCTATAACAGTCCTAAATACAAAATTTCAACTTTCTACGTCTAACCGTATTTGAGTTATGCGACACACATACGTCCGTACGTACAGACGTCACGACGAAACTAGTCATAATGGATTCAGAAAAGGTCAAAACGGATATTTCCATCAAAATCTGCAAACCGAAATTTTCGCGATTACAATACTTCCTTATTACTTCGTACAAGGAAGTAAAAATAGATAAGCGCGGCTGTCAAATTATTATTACTCAATATCATTACACGCAGTTATCCAATCTGCTCCTTATGGAAAGGTTTGTTCTTTTTAGTTTGTTATAACCGAGGTCATGACATATGGGCTCTACTTTATGTTTCAAAGGATAAATTCTCGTCAATGGTATCGAATTAGCATTACGTGATTTTGTTTTTTGTGTAGTAAATGAACTAGGTCGAATTTGTGAACAATTTAATTCTGAACACATTCCATTACTACTTTCAGTATCACACCTGCTGCTGCTGCTACTGAACAATGTTATGGTCTTTTGCGCTTTTTTCACTGAACAAAAATTGAATTTGTAATTGGCAACATATCCAATAAAAAGACATGAAATTGAAGTTGGAAATAGATTTCCACTCGTTTTTTCAAAATGATTTTCACAGCGAAATTTGCGATTATGTAGAGAGATAGTCGGCGCTGCAAAATTTAACATGCATTGTCGCTTTTACAGAGCCCTGAATTACTGCCCATTATGATCCTGAGGACATTGTATTTGTTCCAACGCTCTCTAAATTAAAAACTACCTGATTGGAACATAAGCTTAAAAAATCTGACGTGGCCATCACACAACCTTCCGCCATATCTAGACTTTAAACAGAAATGTATACGTACAATCCGGTGCCCATTTAAAATATACAAATAAAAATCTCAAATATTCAAACACAGAAATTTGCATCACCTGAATAAAAAGAATAAAAATGAAAAATAAAAGAAGGAAAACTCTGCTGTGTTGAAGCCATCCTCCGTTCAATTACTAAATTTAATATCTTACTTAGGACTTATATAGCGCTAGTATGCCAACTTGTCACCCGTCTCACCTGTCAATATTTTTTACGCAGAAACAAAAATCAACCGATCATGGATTACAAGATATCAACGTTTTATTTGATAAATTTATTTTTTAAATTTTACTGCAGTTCTTTAATGCTACCAGATAAAGACAATTTTTTTATAAAGTAAGTTGCAAATAACTTTTCCTCTTATTCTTATTACAAATACATACTATATTTTTCCAAATTTATATACAATTTTGACAATTAACCTTTTCAATCTTCAAAAAATATCATTTCCGATGAAGATATATGTACCAAAATCTAAGGAGCTCTTCCAATTTATATACAAATGTTAAATACCAAATATCAAAATTTTCGGGTAATTCGTAGTTGAGTTATGCGACTAACACCCGGCCTGACCACACACACACACACACATATACACACACACATACACACAGACATCATCGTGAAACTATCAAAAATGAGTTGTAAGGACCCTAATTCGTGCTCATCCACTAAAAATTCACCACCCGATTTTTTGCATGATTCCAATACCTTCCTTTACAGGTAAGCGGAAGGTAAAAAATTAATTTAGTATGTTAATTAGGGCGATTAATAATCGAGACATTTTTTCGCGTCTCTCACGCGTTAATTGTCGAGATTATTAATCGCATATTAACACATGACTTAGTTTCAATATTTTTGAAGTTTGGTACTGCTGAGCAACAGTTTTAGGTGAATAATATTTAGCTAGAACTGTCGAAATAATATCGTTTAATACTGTTAAGCATTTTTCTACAACTTAGTGCTAGCTAATAAACTATATTACGTGTGTTGCACGCATTAAAACATCGTTGGTTAATAAAAATCATGCATTGATAGGAGTCATTAATGTATGATTTTGTACATTAATGATACTTATTAATAAACGATTAACGGATTTTTGTAAAGTGTTGCAGATTTACTTGTACTTGAACTACTTGTACTGTACCCACTTCACAGAAATCGTCAATGGGATATTAAAAAATATCTTATTCTTGTACCTTAAGTGATATTACGTAAGTCTGTCCTAGCCACATCCTGAGTATTACATACTCAATACAAACATCTCAGAGAATTACATGGGACACATAATTGGAATATTACCAAATTATTAACATTGGGATGTTACTAAGGGCGGACATTAGCAATCGCTAGGATATTAATAGGATATGTAAATGGGCAAATATAGCAAGTAACAAAAGTGATGTTCACATTTTGGAAATGATTCACAGCATGTGATGTTGGCACACCAAGGTATATGTTTATAACGTACTTTTTCACCCGAGAACATGACTCTCTTTTGACTTGATGTGATGCAGAACTGATAACAAATTGAAACTTTTTCTGCATGAATTTAATCGCGATCGTAGCGTCAGCTTTGTTAGACATTTTTTCATCAGCAATTAAAAAATACTCTGTAGCAGATGTAGGACATTAACACGACTGGCACGTATGTCGTAGCTTGCAGCACATGTCGCCGCGTATGTGATTATCCTGAGCAATTAACGTTCAGGTTTTAACGATCCACTGGAAATTAAGCGAACAGGGATTTTTGCTAGGCGGAGTTGGTAACACCGGAAATTTCTAGCTGGCTCAAAACTGTTTTTGCCACGAAAAAGAGAGTTTTTTATCGGATAGGATAGTACCTTTTAGTCCTTTTTGCCACTTCGAACAATTAAAAAATTATTTACTCTCTTGGACTTAAGTTGTCAGAACCACAGTCCTTACTGCACTGGGCTATCTAGTCCAATTAATACAGGAATGGTAACCCCCTTCCGAAACGAAGGAAATATAGCATGTGGTGACAGAATGTGAACTTTACACGCGACTTACTACTAGCCAACCGGAAAACATGGTTTTTATACCTGGCTCTGGCTAAAGAAAGGAAAAGTTACATTCTGGGCTCAGAAACCGGTTCGCTTTGCAGATGCGATAACTAGGTATACAAGAAACCAACAGTTGTACTGGAAATTTATACAATTAGATACAGGCGGCTTTTATTATATAATTCATTCATTAAAGTTGAATAACAAGTAATTACTTTGAAGTTTATTAAATTTATTTATAATAGTTAATTCGTATCCAATCCTCATACAAGAAAAGATATAAATGTCATAAGTGGTTAAATTTTGCTGGAAGAATTTCAGATTGTTACGAAAGTTGTTGCCTAGCAATTTATTAAGTGACATTGACAAAAAATCACGAGCTATCAAGCGAGTGATTTTTAATTAATGTTACGAAATAAATTGGCAACAAACTCTAGTAAAACAATTTTGTCAAAACAAAATATAATCACGAATGATATTTGAATGACTATTTCACGAACGAAAAATACTATTTTAACACTAATTAAATTACAGTTGCTAAGGAAGTTATTGAAATGAAAATGAAAACTAACATAGTTACGAAAATATAGCAGTCTATTGGGTAGAAAGTGCAAAAAAATTTATGTGAGGGTGTTTTGTCAAAATAAAACAAGGTAACTAGGTAAAATTATGAATTTTTGTTGGTTTAGAAATGTATGAGTGTAATAGTCAAAATAAAAAATCTGACGTGGACACCACATGACTTCCTTGTACGCCTTGTGTGTTCATACTTTTCTTAATAAATAAAATGTAGAATAATATAAAAAATTCTTTTAACTTATTATACTAGTACTACTACTACTGCTACTATACTCACAAATATATTTTAGTCATTTTATTTAAACTGCAGAAGAAGATATAAAGCATATTTTACTATTGTCACTGTCATGTCATAATCATTTAAATTTTACGTAGCAACAAATGTTAATCGATCATGGACTACAAGATACCGAAATACTAAATTATAAATATATACTTTAATTATTCCTAAATGATACCAGATACAAAAATATTTATAAAATACCGATTGTAGGTAATAATCACATAATCTTTCATTTAAAATATAAAAATTTGTCTTAAATTAAATATTTATCGAAATATTTGAAAAAAGTACTACTTCCGGTATATAGATTGAAACCAAAAATAGGAGGTGCACAACTAGATGCTATAACAGTCCTAAATACAAAATTTCAACTTTCTACGTCTAACCGAATTTGAGTTATGCGACATACATACGTACGCCCGTACGTACGTACGTACGTACAGACGTCACGACGAAACTAGTCATAATGGATTCAGAAAAGGTCAAAACGGATATTTCCATCAAAATCTGAAAACCGAAATTTTTCGCGATTACAATACTTCCTTATTACTCCTCCGTACAAGGAAGTAAAAATAGGTAGCTTTTACCAAAAAAATAATGACTAGACTAGAATCCATGTATCCATCCAGAAAGTACCAGACCCACAAATAATCTGCAAAGATCCATCCTCTCTGTCGCTGTCCATAATTGAATCATCAGCCCTCACTTCAATCAAAATTGAAATGAAGCGATTCTGGCGGACAATTAGACTGTGACCGCCGGGTTATTCGCCGGTCACGTCACTGTTGGACTTGCGGCTTGACCCGCATCCCGCTCACTTTGATCTCGTGGACGCACGTTGATGGAACAATGACACGGCGGAGATAAACACCCGAATGTAAACTGCAGCTGGTGGTGGTGACCCAATCACTGGGAGGAAAGTCGCAAGGAAAAAATTAATTGTTGACTTTGAGTTTCAAAATTTGGTCTCCTTTATTGCTATTTTATCTGTACTTTACGAGCCTCATCAAATATATCTTCGGACACTTTGTGTTTTTTGTATTTAGTCTTATTTATTACATACATATTATTTTTTAATAATGTCCGCAACATTAGAGACGGGTTATGCAAGATATTTTGCTATTTTTCTATCACTTGTACCAGATAATTTTATTAGATATAAGGTATTTTATAATCAAATTACGGATATCAAGATAATTGGCAAATAAAACGTTTATTTTGTTTTAAGTAATAGGTATATATTCAGGCGCGCAGCCAGGGAGGTAAAAAGTAATTGATTTTGAAAAATAAAAAATCTGACGTGGCCGTTACAATACCTCTCGCCTTGACATTGAAGTATTATTATTTAACCTCGGATTTAACCAAATATTAAGCTTTAATTTAAATAAAATACAACAACACCGTATAACATTTGATATAATAATATAAAATAATGAAAAATTATAGTTATTTGTTAGTTGTTTGCTAGGTTTTTAAACTCACTCTCGAGAGCACAGATAACAATTCAACAATCAACAGTGGATACGGTTCTTGAGATTACCATCTAAGAGTAAAATCTCGCAACTGAGAGTAACTGTCGATAGTAACTCTGGAGAATTACTCTCAACTTCCTAATGGAATTATAAAGGTTATAAATTATATATTTCACAAATCTAATCAGCTCTTTGTTTAATAGATAATATTATTTTATAAATACCGTATTTACATAACATTATGTCCAATTCATATTACCTATACTATATCTAACATTTCAAAAACTGTACACCACATTCCACACATGCCCTACACCACAGAGAAACCTTCTTGCTATAGACATCTGTTTATCTGTCACATTGACAATTTTATTTTTGTTTTCAATTTTTTTTTCTATTTTGTGATTCACAAATCGTGGTAGGTAAAATTATATATTTAAAAAATTTATATTCTTTATTGGTAAAATATATAGCACAAAGTAAAGTGAAATATTGTACAATGTAATTTCGTCTTTCATGTGTTGTATGCCAAATGGTAACAATCGCCTTATTTTATACGATTTTTGCAAAAATGTTATTGTGCTTCAAGAAAAGTACCATTTTCGGTTGACAGATTTTTACCAAAATCTTTTCAGCTCTTCTTTAACATGTATAAATGTATAATGCAAAATATTAGAATTTTCTGTTCAGTAGAATTTGAGATAATGAATCAGAACGAAAGAACATAGTAGGCGCACATACACACACACACAGACACACACACACAGACACACACACAGACACACACACAGACATCATCGTGAAAATAGTCAAAATAGGTTCTAAAGGTGCTAAAACGTGCTTATTGACAAAAATCTCGACATCGAATTTTTTCACGATCCCTATACCTCTCTAGGCGAGAGGTAAAAAACATCAATGACAACTAAAGCACAAGACCTCCCTACTCAAGATACCCCACTCTTTTATTTGTAGTTTAATAATAGTATTATATCTATTACTTAAATATATTTAAAAAAGTGTAGATGAATCTCTTCGTACAAGTTGGAAAAAATTGATGTTCCGTTTTCCCCCTTTTCTAAATTTAAAAACCGATATCTCAAAAACTAAGCGAGAAATCAAACTCTAGTCTGCAGCATTGTATTGCTAACACTGAAATTAACCTATAAACAAATTTTCAGAATTTTGAAATTTTTTGACCTCTCAAAATCCGAGCCTCGATTTCTCAAAAATGGTTCAATATATCGACTTAATTTATTAACACGTTAACACGTTTTTTTTACTACAAATTTTTTTAAATGCTCAAGTATTCAGATGCATGAAAGAATCCTCAAAGAATTCTTGTGAAAACAGGGCTTAAGTTTTAATGTGATTTGAGCAGTTTCCACCGTTAAACGGTCGTTGAATAACATATCACGGTTTTCTTTTCCGTGTGCATTTGTGCAACATGCAATAGAAATTTAGGATTCTAAATTTAATTTAATAGCAATAATAATTGCGAATAAAACTCTTTGATAGCGACTGCAGCATAAAAGCGCAACATGCTTCAGTAATAAAAACCTGGAATTTTATTCTGACGTCACCGTGGGTAATAAATTAGCTTTATTTAAAGAACTGCCGTGCGACAGAGTCTTCAATGCATTGAACACGTTCCCCGGAGTCGAGTCTTTCAGCTTGTAACATAAACACTTCTCAGCCGATGTCAGCCGGTCAGTAATTGAGCATTTTATGTTATAATGCGGACGTTGAGTTGTAAAACTGTCAACGTGTTATCGCGTCCATGCAGAACTGACCCGAGAGATGTCGATACGGACGATGCCATTTGCAGTACATCAGGGTTACTGCTTCGATGCATTTTAAAATGTACGTCTATTGGAATCGTTTTATTTTGTAGACCAATCAAATATCTTGTATTATTGTTTTAGCCAATGGAACTTCTTGTATTATTACTGCCAATCAGGGCAATCGTTACCTGATGGTTGTCATTTTAAATATATCTAATTTTTCGAGCCGCTAGCTTACGAAAATAACCATGTGCGCAATAAATAGCACAATAATTATTACATTTGAAAGATTGAAACAAAATGTCAGCACAAAAGAAATACGAACGACGGGTTACTACAAACAGTAGTTCGGTCCAATTCGGCAATACTCGACAACGATCGAGTGTATAAAATGAGGAGCTAAAGTAACTCATTATTGAACAATTTAAAAACAGTTGGTGTCATTCTTCATCGTATCCTCTTTTGTGTAAAAATTCAATCCTTTTCCTATTAATTTTCTTACAAACAGTAAAATTATTTTCATGTTCAGTATCGGTTTAATAGTGAGGGCAGTTAAACTGGAATGTATACCGGACTGTGTAACGCACTATTTTGACGTAAAACTGACGGTGTCACCTCTGAGGGTGTCCCCTGTTTGTAAAAATTTCCATCGCTGCGCTTTTTGATGTCTTCCAAAAAATAAAAATTCTTTTCATTTTCAGTATTATTAATAGTGAGGGCAGTTAAACTGGAATGTGTACTTGACTGACTAACGAACTAAATTGACGTAAAACTGATGGTGTTATCCCTAAAGGTCTTCCATATCTATCAAAATTTCCATCGCTTCGCTAATTGATTTCTTGGAAAAAGTAAAAATTCTTTTCATTCCCAATACCGGTTTAAGATTGAGGGCAATTAAACCATTGGCGGATCCAGGGGGGGCGATCGGCCCCCCCTTGGCGGTTGGTAAATTTTAATTTTATTATTTAATTATACCTACACTAAATATAATTTTAATAAAATAACAATTGAAAAATATATTATTTTGTAATTATAGCAGTGGCGGATCCAAGGGAAGGGCGATCACCCTCCTTTGAGAGAATTTGATCTTTAAAAGTTTAAGAAATCGTTGACAAATTTAAGATAAAGAAATTGCCCAATTTTCATTTCATTTAGTTTTTAAATTTGTTATTTATTTTAATTTTTACTCGTGAAAAAGGGTAAAATATATGTAATTTCCGCTTTATAGATAAACTTGACTTCTAATGAAACAGCCGTTCACCTTGAACCCTAAAAAATTTTCGTCTGCGGCGCTATTTTTTCTTTCTTTTTCAAAGAACCGCATCGAAATATTACTTTTGATAAGAATTCGCCCCCTTCTTGGATATTTTCTAGATCCGCCCCTGAGTTAAACTGGAATGAGTACTGGACTGACGTAAAACTGACGGTGTCACCCCTTGAGGTGTCCCCCTCTATCAAAATTTCCATTGCTTCGCTTTTTGATTTCTTGCAAAAAGTAAAAATTCTTCTCATTTTCAGTACCGGTTTAGTAGTGAGGGCAGTTAAACAGGAATGTGTACCGGACTGACGTAAATCTGACGGTGTTACCTCTGAAGGTGTCCCCTCTATCAAAATTTCCATTTGATTTCTTTTTAAAAGTAAAATTTGGCATTTCCATTGTCTGAGTAAATGAATTTGAACTTCGGCAGTGAGTGCTTCCTCCGGCGTCGCAGACATCTTGGGCGGCTTTGTTTGAACTATCGGACTCGAGACTCGCACATTAAGCATGAAAGGACGCCGGATTCTTATAGATGTCGCCGGGTTAATGGCTCGGAGAGAATTATCTTCATTTGGCAAAGCCAAGATTTCCAGGGCTAATATACACATAATACAGAAGATGTAGATACGTTTTAATGTGGAAAAAAACTCACTTCGAGAGAATAATACTTCAGATTTCAGAGTTTCTTAGTGAATTATATACATGTGTCAATGTTTTTAAATTTAGAGTTACTAAATCACACAATTCAGATTTAAATTCATAGCATATGCTAAGTTTTTTATAAATTTCAAACGAAACTGATCACATAGACTTTAATAAAATGTTTCGGCTAGTATTATACTTACTGTCTTATCATTAAGGTTTATTACAGAAACATAAATAAAATTATTAATGAGTCTTATGACTCATGTTCACAGCTTCGAAAATACTACACGTATTGTACGCAATTATGCAAGCAATCCTTCTACTTAAAACTACTTTTTTAACTTAATTCCTCATTTTTGATATACATTTTATTTGGTATTCTGATAATTTCACAAAGAGACAGATGTAATATTTTTTTCCAATATCTCTGATTGACAGATACTTAATGTTCGTTCTTATGCTTGTGTAAAATATTTGATATTTACATATCACTGTGTTTATGACAAGAATCTGTAATCTGAATTGTGTAATTTTATTTTTATTTTCATTGCTGTGAATGAACCTTTAATGTACTTATTTTTCTAAATGACACAAAATACCATTATGCTATATGGGTTGACAATTAAGAATGCGTCAAATTTTTAAAAATATTTTCATAGTCAAATCGTTAAAATGACAAAACACACTTTCCACTTTAACCTAACATAAAATAATCTTTTGAACTGCATAACTGCCATATTAAGTTCAGCATTTAATACATAAATAGTAAGTATTACAAAAAAGTATGGAAAATATTGTAGGTTTAATAAAAAAAATTACTGTCTGATAGGTTCAGCATAATTTGGTTGACTTTTGGTCATACTTTCAGTAAAATAATTCCATATGTTCAAGGTGTGTAATAACTTAAACTTTAAAGGCAATTTGGACATCCCATAATTCAAGAATCATAAAAAAATTAAAAACTGTTTTAAAATTTGAAATCTACGTTCTTTATAGTTAAACCATGATATTAATTAAATTTGTTTCAAGATACAAGTTTAAGAACAAATTAAATTATGTTCAATATGTGTAATAACTTAAACTTTAAAGGCAATTTGGACATCCCATAATTCGAGAACCATAAAAGAAAATTAAAATCTGTTTTAAAATTTGAAATCTACGTTCGTTAGTTAACTAGAAACCATAATATTAATTACATTATATTCAAAATGCAAGTTCAAGAACAAATAAAATAAAAGATCTGAATAATATAACAATATAATTGTCCTCTCCTCTATGATATATTGTTGTGTCGTAGTGCAATCATTTCAGCTGTCTGTCAGCGTGGTGACGTCACGACACTGGGTGTCACATAACAGATATGTTAACAATAGCACGTCTTACGAGTATCTCATTGTATTCAAGCTAACATGTTCACCTCCCACAGACATCGCTCTTCAAGATGTTGGCGATGTTAGCGTCACTTTATACGTCCATTTAGCCGTCCATTTACCAGCCCCGACGCACCCTAAATGGTCATCGGCATTAACCATAACGCAATAACTGCCCCTAATGGGGTAATTTCATAAACTCGTGGAATTGCTCGACGGGGTCTTTGTATTTAAATTGGTAGGAAATGATTTTTCGTCAAACACTCAATGTTCACAATCTCAATCACTAGTTATTACAATTTAAAGGTGCCGATAAAGCAATCTAGCAATTTTTAAATGCTTACGAAGTTTTATAGATAAAGTAAAATTCAAAAATCTATCGGCCGGCAGTGTGTTATTATCAGCTGTAATTACACAAGAGCTTTTTATTTCGCCGGATAAATTTCTGTTTGTAGTGAAACCTTGTTGTCTAGCAATTTGAAAAGAAAAATTATTTAATAAAATTCCGACACAGTAGGTGGAGTGATTTTATTTTAAAACAATTTTTCGAGTCAAATTTCTGTCAGGTGACAAGGTTAAGATATCAATCAGAAATTTATTCGGAGGAAATAAAATGTTCTAGTGTAATTCTACGAGATAATTTAACGACACCTTTGGTTCTTCTTCCCAAATATAGCCAAAATCTAATCATTTTACTGATAAATATTAGAAATATGAAGCGAATGACATTTTAGTGTTTTGTTTATAGTTTGGTTGCTAAATAGTAAACCAAGGCAATTTTAATTTGACAGTTGTCATTTCATGAATAAATTAGTGAAATGTGACAATAGAATATCGCGCTGTTTATAAACTCATAGTAATAGAAAATTGAAAAATCTTTCGATGCATCGTGACAATTTGAATAACTGCATCATCCTGTCTCCCGCGCTGATAACTTCAGGATTAAGTTATCCACGGATTGTTTTTTGTCGACAAATGCGAGTCGCTTTATGATTACATTGTTATCTGATTATAGAAGTTTCTTATATCTCGAGACAACGAGAAACCATTCGAGGTTCGAGGGGCGCAACTTGCAATATTTTACGTTCAAATTTGATTTGCTCGATTCACTTAAGAGGGACGTTATTCGTTATTTCATTTCGTGCGTGGGGTAAATAGCCTGACATTTCATTCCGCGAACTCTGGTACAGTCGGAAAATTACACAGATTTTATTTTTGAGATTTTTTTGATCTGCAAAGGAGACATTATACCTAGATTTTGATTTCTATGCTGTTCGGGGCTAAAAAATAATTATTGAAAAAATTTTATAAATCAGTTGTACCTTTATTTCAACAATATTCATCTGACAGAGTAGGTATTTCATAAATTAAATTACGGTTCCTTACTTAATTTTAAAATTTAAATAACGTTTAATAACAAACATGTACACTAAATCACTCCATTTCCCTAAAATAGAGTTGGCACGAACCCTTCAAAATAACTCTTACATTTTTACAAACATTCAAACCCATAATCTGACATCTCTTCCATGCAATCAATGATCCAAAACCTAAAAAAGTTTATGCTAAAATGAATAATTTTAGAAATGTCTGCCCAAAATTCAAATTAGTACTGATGTAGCTAGTAACAATCCTAAATACTAAATTTAAATTAGGAACCTAGACTCACTAATTTTAAACAAGAAGAGCTCACCAATACTGCGTTGCCAAACTTATATTCGTATTGGTCAAAAATTATAAAATTATAATACAATACCATAAAAAAATAATATTTTAAAGTTCATACATAATCCATTATGCTTTTTACCCTCAGAGTATTAAAATGTATAGAATACCCATAAGAACAAAACAATGTAGCCTCTTTAGACTTTATTACAGTTATTATTTGCACATTTGAACAGTTAAGTATAAGGCTAGATTCAGACCTACCCAATTATAAGTATAAGTGGCTAATTTAACCAACCAGCGTTCAACGTTCGAACTTATAAATGGAACTGGAATCTTGTGAAAACGCTGGTTGGTTAATTTAGCACTTATACTTACAATTGGGTATATCTGAATCTGAATCTATAGCTTCAGTTTTCAAAATATTTAATTATTTCAGTAGGTACTGTGATATAATTTTTATATCTGTACTTTTCTATATTATAAGCTTTTACCTAACTTTGCTACGGTAATTTTACCTACAGTGCATCATCGATATAGACATAATTTCATTGAGTGTGCGGTTACTAGCCTCCAGCTGTTAACACACTCATGGTTGTTAGTAGAGAGTACGCTACAAGAGAGATTTTTGTGCAGTACATGTATGGATTCGTATATAAATTACAGTGTTATAACGCACTCATCTATGCACCCCAAAATATTCTATCTTTTCTTGCACTGGTAAAGAATACACCACAGGGGTGTGTTTCGTGCATCATTCTTGTCTTTCTGATGTATATGCTCTTTGTCTATGTCCTATGTCGTGTGTGTATTCATTTGAAGTCGTTTGAAGCGTAGCAAAGTTGTCCCCTACATTTTATATTTCCTCGCAAACTTTCCCAATTCCATTTCCGGTAAAATTTTATTCAATTCGTTTTTACAATTTTGTTTTTATTGTTTCAGGTAAGTTTCACCTTTGACCTGACAGCAGTGGAGCGAAGTTGTAAGTGACAAGTTTCTGCATAAAAAAACTCAGAGAGAGAATTATTATGCGGCAGGATTATTTTTAGAACACTGGAGAATCATTTACACTTTGAAATACATTTTATTTTACTCAGAATTTCTGAATAATCGTGTAATTCGACGAACTATTCGATGCTTCCAGACTATAATTTAAACTCTTTACATTAGTAATTCAGTTCTGATTCAAAGATAAAAGTTTTAATGTATGCCAAATGCATCGCACTTATGAACAAAATTTTGCAGCTTAAATTATAGATTTCAAAAGACAATTTATTATTGAACAAGTTTAAAATTGTAGCAGAATCTGGAACAATGGCTTTATACTTTTACCCAACTTTTTTCGAGTGTACTGTACTTTTACACCAAAGGAGGGATTTAAACCTGAGTTGTTAAAACCACAACCGGTCACATAACACACTGAGCTACTCACCCTTATACAGGTTGTTCCACAACTTAGGACAAAAATTAAAGGGTATGTATTGAACAACGTGCTAATCATGAAACAAAAATATTTTTTTTAAAATTCGCAATGTTATGGTTAGTATACTTGACGTGTGTACATTTTAAGTATCACTGTTTTGATGGTATATTTGATAATCTGACATTTATTAGTATTAGATTATGTAAACAATTATTACTTTCATTGTAGAAGATTTAAAAAAATAACTACCGACCAGTGGTAAAAAATGTTTGCTTGAAATACGGTGCAATTTTTTGCGAATTTAAAAAAAAACTGTTTGTTTCATGATCAGCACGTCATACAATATATACCCTTTAATTTTTTGTCCTAAGTTGTGGAACAACCTGTATAGATACAAAAATACAGGAACCTTTGCCCAGCTCAAGGATTCTTTGAGGATTCTATCATGCTTCTGAATCCTGGAACACAGATTCTGTTTTGAAGCTATCAATAATTTGAAATGCTTTTTTCCAAGACTGATTGAAGATTTAGCGGCGCCGCTATTTGACAGATAATTCAAACCAGAACTATTTCTCAAACTTCAAAATTCTGAAGTATCACAGAAGCAAAAATCGTCAATTATTAAATTTAGAATTGACCAAAAAAATAAAACGACCATATCTTTAGAATCCTCATAAAACCCCCAATAAGTCCCCCCCACCCCCAACAACCTAACTTGCTGATTTAGATCATCTTAATCTGATCCCAATGCTGTGTCTGAACGCGGGATCTAATGACAAGTTATAAACCACCGATGTCAAAGTGTAACCACAGACGTCGCCGGGTTAAGGGTAGTAAAGGGGTGGAGGGAGGTAGTGACGTCAGAAGAGGAAGTTTTGTGGGTAAACATGACAGACAGTCACACACAGCGCGGCACAAGTCACGCTGTTTAATTAAGTCCCTGAATCATCATTGTTTTAGACTTGATATCATTCTACATTGTACCTTACATGCACTGTGTAGGACTGTATTAAGTTGGAATTCATCCTGCAGTTGTTTAATGCAAAAATACGTAAAATTATTTTTTATTTTAAAGGTGAAGTTAGATTTCAGAATATAATTTGTAGTACTAGAAGTTTAATTTAATATTAGGTAATTTAATATATCATACAAGTGTTAACAATTATGCGTTACAAAGTAAATTTATTTCAAAGTAGGTACTTGACTTATTAAATTAAAAGTTAAAATTTATCGCTTTTCGTAGCGCATGTTCCAATTTAATATTATTTAATATAATTATAACTTCTTGAGTATTTTGCTGAATATTATTAACGTTTGGAGTTGAAACTTGAAATGAAAATAAATTAACTACAAAATGTTCATCAACCCTTTTCACACATTGATTCTTCGAGGATTCTTTCATGCTCCTGAATGCTGTTGAGAATTGTCTGTCAAATAGCGGCGCCGTTATATTTAAACTTCAGCGAGTCTTGGAAAAGATGAAAAACTTCTAAAACGGGTTTCCACGATTTTTTGATTTTTACCTTCCGCTTACCTGTAAAGGAAGGTATTGGAATCATGCAAAAAATCGGGTGGTGAATTTTTAGTGGATGAGCACGAATTAGGGTCCTTACAACTCATTTTTGATAGATTCACGATGATGTCTGTGTGTATGTGTGTGTGTGTGTGTGTGTGTGTGTGTGTGTGTGTGTGGTCAAGGGTTGTTAGTCGCATAACTCAAATACGAATTACCCGAAAATTTTGATATTTGGTATTTAACATTTGTATATAAATTGGAAGAGCTCCCTAGATTTTGGTACAAATATCTTCATCGGAAGTGATATTTTTTGAAGATTGAAAAGGTTAATTGTCAAAATTGTATATAAATTTGGAAAAATATAGTATTTATTTGTAATGAGAATAAGAGGAAAAGTTATTTGCAACTTACGTTATAAAAAAATTGTCTTTATCTGGTAGCATTAAAGAACTGCAGTAAAATTTAAAAAATAAATTTATCAAATAAAACGTTGATATCTTGTAATCCATGATCGGTTGATTTTTGTTTCTGCGTAAAAAATATTGACAGGTGAGACGGGTGACAAGTTGGCATACTAGCGCTATATAAGTCCTAAGTAAGATATTAAATGTAGTAATTGAACGGAGGATGGCTTCAATACAGCAGAGTTTTCCTGTGAATGAATCTTTTTATTCAGGTGATGCAAATTTCTGTGTTTGAATATTTGAGATTTTTATTTGTATATTTTAAATGGGCACCGGATTGCACGTATATACATTTTTGTTTAAAATCTAGATATGGCGGAAGGTTGTGTGATGGCCACGTCAGATTTTTTAAATGTTAATCTATACTTAAAAATATTAGACCCGTATTTTTTTTTGCCGTCAAGTTGCTAATAAGCCAGAAAAAAAATCATAAAGCTGACAAGGACCGAATACGATACGTAGGTCTTACCTTATTTCAACACAGGTCCGTCGTCCATTCCGTAGTCAAAACGACAAAAAACGATCGTACACGAACAAATCTACTCAGGATTTGGTTTCAATGTTGTTTACGTCACACATGGCGCATTTTAATGTACGTTTCAAAATAGTTATATTTTCATTTCGATAAAAAGGTAATAAATCTATCAAAATTAACCATTATTATCAATTTTCTATAACTTATATAAGCTAAAAATTGATATTCAATATGTATTTCTTTAAAAATTAAAAGTCGTAGGCTTGGAAACCTCCATTCATTGATAGCTTCAAAACAACGAATTTTTTTCCAATTCAAACCTCAAAGTTTTTGGACGTGAATCGTGAGTATCGTCGACTCACATTATGTGAGGCTTCCACACTAAAGTTGGATAGATATATGTATTTAAAAAATTGTCTGTCCAGTTTTGTATTTTCCATTTCGGTCTTTATTTGATTTGGTTCAATTAAGGTCTTGGTTGGAACGAATGGTAATATATTCTATTTTCCAATTAGAAGCGCCTTTCCTTTTGAAGGGTAGGCGTCCAGGGCCTTATTATTGTTTTCGTCGCGCTCCGAGAATTCAATCAGAGAGGAAATCGTTGCTGCGCATGCGCAGTGATCTTAGATCGCAGTCGGCTCTGCTAATATGTTCGTTGCTACATCTGCACGCGCCAATAAAATGCTAATTCCAAGAGGAGCGGAATATCAATCCACTCTGACACCAGAAATCTAATCAGGCCCGCCAACTGACACGGCCCGAACCCACTAATGAGATTGGGGAGCAGATAGAGATGACGCGGAACACAATTCGCAAAAATACGCAAAACTTGCTTTTTTACTCGGTTTTTACCTTATATTATGCTGATTCTGAAAATTCTTCTACTTCTACTAGTGCTCTCTCCTCTAACAACCATGAGGGCTAGAATACCTAATAATAACAGTTAAAAACTTCAGCATGATTTAAAAATGTTTTGAGTGATTTAATAGTATATTATATATTGAGGGACTAAAGTGCATGATTTAATTCTGAGGGTGAAGTTTATTTCACGAGCCGATCGAAGGTGAGGGAAATAATCACCTGAAGGAAGAAAGGTACTTTAGTCCTGTGATATATACGCTATTTTTTGCACTTCATCCTCAAACGAATGCAAAATAGTTTAAAAGAATACACATTTTGTAATTTTGACAGTAAATTTTATGACAAATATTTATATTGTTACCATAGATACTCTGTAACAAATAGCACGTATTTACTTGACAACGGGATTAATTAATTCAATTCCTTGACAACGGGATTAAATATGAGAAATAATCCCTTGGGATCAAATTAAGAACCTTAGTCCCTAAAAATAAAGACTAAAGAACAGTTTTAGTCCCGGAAGTGCAAAACAGAATTTAATTCACTTGCGAATAAACAGTTGTTTAAAGTTGTTGCTATGGAGTTAATAATTGCAGTTTAAAACGTCAAAATTGAATAATAGATATTTATACACCAAGTGAATTACATGAATGTTTATTCAAGAGAAGAAAGTTTAGCCCCCGAGCATGAAGGGCGAGTGGGATAATTTCTTCGAGTGAATAAACATTCGAATCTCACGTGGTTTATACAATATTTTATTCAATTTTGCCGAAATTATGTCAAATATATGAAAAACTAATCAATGTAGTCGTTAGTGGCAAGTTGTCATTGTTTTTATTAATTTTTGACGTAATAATAACAGTTTAAAACGTCAGAGTGATTTAAAAATGTGTTGAGTGATTTAAAAAAAAAATAATTCACTTGCGAACAGTTGTTTAAAGTTGTTACTATAGAGTTAATAATAGCTGTTTAAGGTGTTCGTCTACCCTAAAATTTTACAGCGTTACAGAGGTGTACGCCTCCCACGCTTACTTTAATTATAATTGAAAAATATGATGCTTTTACATATGAGTGTATTAACAAAGGATGTCTTAATGCTTCTATATTTTTATTTTTGTTCTTTGGCCTAGGAATTTGAAGTAAAAAAATTTAAAATGACGTTTTTTTTGTCATTATTTGATATTATTTTCCTCGGTTACTATAAATGGCAAAAAAATTTAAAAACAAGAAGCATGCAGCTAAGCTTCCTTTTTCGAATAATTTTTGTTTTACTTAATTTCTTTAAAAAATACACAAGTTATTATGGGAATCTGGAGCCATGTTTACAATAATTTACAACTTTAAAATGCCATTGCATATCTAGGATGCGGGAAAGTACGAGTTTCGGGCTGGTTTCGGACAGCCGTAGTAGCGGGGAAGAAAGTGAAATAGAAAAAAAGTAATATAGAGAGTATTCTAGGAATTCGAAAAAAGGTAGACGAGCCTTTTAAAACGTCAAAATTGAGTAAAATAAATTTAAGCTTTGAAAGGTAACTTTATACTAAGTACAATATATTTGACTATGCGGTTAAACGTTCATTACACCCTCTACCCTTATTTTACTACCCTCTTCTCGGTCAGTTAGTGTTCGCCATCATAATTATGTTTGGCCGTCCTAACCCAATCTTGCTTCTGCTTCTGCATCTTAACTGAAGTTTCTCAACCCTTCGTGGTTCATTCCAACCCCCACCCACCCCTCAGGAGCTTCATGCCCCGTAGAATGCCATAAATAATTATCGAGGGATGAATTTATCATGGCCGAATTGGCTAATGAAATTACTCATGTTGTAGGAGATGTGACAGCAGCGAGAGGTAATGTATTTACGTCATAATAGAGTTTTGACTCTAAACTTTCGCTTTTTAAAAGCTGTGGAATTGTGTCACAGTCGTTTGGAGTGATGAAGCACTTAAAAATTACTGCCATATTGAAAAAAGTTTGCACACGATTTTGACAGGAATATTTTCAAATTTTTAGTAGGTTTTTTCGATTAGCTGTACTTTTTAGTAAGCCATATTGTAAAAAATTTACACAGGATTTTGACAGGAATATTTTCAATTTTTTTGTAGGTTTTCTCAACTAGCTGTACTTTTTAGTAAGCCCTTGGTGTACAAAGAGCTTCTTTCCATCCTTTATTTTTCATTGCAGAAGAACTTGCACATTTTTTATTAACATTCATTATATTATCAGTCATATTACTGCATTTTAGCAGGGACTTGAAGCGATATTTATGTGTAGTTCAGGTTCGGCTACGGTTCAAACAAAAAAAATTGGTTCGGATTTGAGTTTAGGTTCAAGAAGTTTAAAATATAAAAAAACCTGTATTAATTTAGATTTATTCGGGTTTCGTTTCAAAAATAATAATTATTAAAGTAACGCACTTTACTGTTTTTCTGGACAAAAAATAATGTTTTATTGTAAAAAGGAACTAAAAATAATAAAATTAATAAATATGTATTACATAAATTTCTTCATACATACTAAGTTAATGGATATCAATACTTTTAGTTTACTTAACATTAATAAATATTTTTAACTCAAAAATAAATAGGGACATTTTTACCTCTCGCGCCATATTCTATAATTCTATATAATGGGTAAAAATTTTCGAGTATGAGTTTTTGGTGGATAAGCACGTTTCAGAGTCTCTATACTTGTGGGATATCATAGTAGTTAATTTTCATTGTAAAAACTACGTACGTTAAGTACATACTTCAAGTCATTCAAAACATTAACAGTTTGATAGAGAAAGCATATCTGCAAAAAGTGGTTAGTTTCCCCTATAATTGAGATGAAAAATCTTATTTTGCACTTCCGGGACTAAAACTCTTCTTTAGTCCTTATTTTTAAGGACTAAGGTTCTTAATTTGATCCCAAGGGATTATTTTTCATATTTAATCCCGTTGTCAAGGAATTGAATTAATTATTCCCGTTGTCAAGTAAATACATGCTATTTGTTACAGAGTATCTATGGTAACAATATAAATATTTGTCATAAAATTTACTGTCAAAATTGCAAAATGTGTATTCTTTTAAACTATTTTGCATTCGGTTGAGGATGAAGTGCAAAAAATAGCGTATATACCACAGGACTAAAGTATCTTTAATCCCTCAGGTGATTATTTCCCTCACCTTCGGCTCGTGAAATAAACTTTCACCCTCAGGATTAAATCATGCACTTTAGTCCCTTAATATATAATATACTATTGTATTAAATTAGTAATGCCGCTGAGACGAGAAATTTCTCGTCTCATCTCGAAATTATGGAACGAGAACCAATAAATTTCTCGTCTCGGATTTTCGAAATGAGACGATAATTCAAAACTACGAAACGACAAATAGATATCGAGAAATCGAGAATTCTCGAAAGTAACGCTTTTAAAATAAATTGATGTTTTTCTCTTCTAAAACGTCAAATTTTTTATTATTTTACTTTGTTCGTAGCATTATTGGTTTTAATATAAATATTTTTATTGCTAAACAGGAATTGAGTGCAAATTTAATAGAAACATACAAAAAAGTTCCTAAATTGACTTCTAGCTTTTCAAATATATGGTAGCAAATTTTTTCGTGAAATTGAGACGGGACGAGAATCGAGTTCTTTTAAACGAGATTTGAATAACAGTCGAGACCGAGACGAGAATATTTAAATTACTCGACTCTAAAATTTGAGACGAGACGATAATTGATTTCTTGTCTTAGGGTACCACTAAATTAAATACAAATATATTGTACCTTTTACTCACATTGGGGGCAGCGTACAGTTACCAGCCGTTAACTTACTCACGGTTGTTAGTGGATAGTAGATCACAGGGGATATTCCGTACTCAGCTATAAATTTTAACTTGATTTTCAAACGTTTGGCATCATGAAACCAGTGTATGATGATTCGAGTGCATTTTGCAGCATTTTCTCGGCGGTGTGACGAATCTTCTTTGAATAAAGCATTAGCATTAGATGCAGCGTCTGAGCGCGTCAGCTCTCGATCATTACCTGCGATGCTACCGAGTGCGCCATGAATAGCAAACACAGCCGACTTCGCATTCTAACTTATTGTTGCTGAACTGTTCGCCTCTAATCGACGAAGCTCCAACGTGTGGAATTATAAGCCAAGAATTGTAATTATATAGCGAGACACCGCAACTTGGGGTAGAGACATTTACATGGAAATTTTATGACTTGTTCAATTGCCTAAATTAGGATTGTTATGTTTTTGAGGGAATCTGGATATTAATTTTGCTAGCTGCATTAACATAAAAGACCCTTTACTTTACAAAGAACTTCGCAGCGTCTACGATTCAGTTAAACGTGGTTGTGACAATTTACCACGGTTTGAATCCACTAACAACCATAAAAACTTTCGTAGGCTGTTGCTGCGATATCTATTTTTACTTCGTTGTACGGAGTAAAAAGGAAGTATTGTAATCGCGAAAAATTTCGGTTTTCAGATTTTGATGGAAATATCCGTTTTGACCTTTTCTGAATCCATTATGACTAGTTTCGTCGTGACGTCTGTACGTACGGACGGACGGACGTACGTACGGAAGGACGTATGTGTGTCGCATAACTCAAATACGGTTAGACGTAGAAAGTTGAAATTTTGTATTTAGGACTGTTATAGCATCTAGTTGTGCACCTCTTATTTTTGGTTTCAATCTACAAACCGGAAGTAGTAAATTTAAAAAAAAATTTGATAAATAATTAATTTTAGGCAATTTTTTAAATTTTAAATGAAAGATTATGTGATTATTATCTACAATCGGTATTTTATAAATTTTTCTGTATCTTCTATCATTTAAGAATAATTAAAGTATATACTTATAATTTAGTATTTCGGTATCTTGTACTCCATGATCGATTAACATGTTACTACGTAAAATTTAAATGATTATGACATGACAGTGACAGTAGCAGTGACAATAGTAAAATATCGTTTATATCTTCTTCTGCAGTTTAAATAAAATGACTAAAATATATTTGTGAGTATACTAGTATAATAAGTTAAAAGAATTTTTTATATTATTCTACATTTTAGTTATTAAGAAAAGTATGAACACACAAGGCGTACAAGGAAGTCATGTGGTGTCCACGTCAGATTTTTTTTGTAGTGGTTGTCTAAAAAAGACTTATTTATATTTTGGTCTTATATTATAAAAATCTGCTGTGGCCAGTACACGCCCTCTCGCCTAATTCTGCTTATTCTACTAATCTAATAAATAGTTTTACTTACATTTTAATAGTTTCATGTTCGTGTAATATGTAAACGATAATGTAAACCAAGATGCAAGCAAAAAATGTCAACTGTAATGTCACTGTCATTATAATTCAAATTTTGAGTAAAAACAAATTTAATATCATGGACAACAAGATATTGGTACTTAGTTGCACGTTATTTTATTGCTAATTACTACCAGATTCAGCAAATTGTATTTAAAATTAACTGTACCCATAGATAATTATATTATCTTTTATTTTTAATTGCAAAAATTGTCATAAATAAATAATGTACCAATTTATTTAAGAAAAACTATATCAAGTTCCAAAAAGTACTACTTCCGGTTTGCGGATTTCTACCAAAATCTTATCCGGTGTTAAGATCCTTATTAAAACCTTAAATATGAAATTTGGTTATTAAAGGCTTGACACTTTTTAAGTTATCGTGGACGAAAAATCGTCACATAATTCATACGTCCATACATACATACGCACACACACACACACAGACATCATCGTGAAAAT
The DNA here is from genome assembly GCA_947534325.1 of Agonum fuliginosum. Classification (NCBI taxonomy): domain Eukaryota; kingdom Metazoa; phylum Arthropoda; class Insecta; order Coleoptera; family Carabidae; genus Agonum; species Agonum fuliginosum. The sequence goes on along the minus strand of OX384033.1, from coordinate 39,020,226 downwards.
ATTAAATTCGTATTTTAGAGACCCTGAAACGTGCTTATCTACTAAAAACTCATACTCGAAAATTTTGACCCATTACAATACCTCTCTTATAGAATATGAGGCGAGAGGTAAAAATAGAAAAAAAATTTTAAGCACTGTTGTATTTATTCGTAGAGCATTTATAACCAAACGATTTTATGTTATCAATGTTAAATCATTTAATTCATAGGTACTTACTTTTGTTAATCAGTTTTATTGACAATTTTTCTCTTCTGGATTATATTTTCAAACTGAAATCGAGTGGATTGAATTTTAAATGTCTGACTTTGCAGCAGAAACTAAAACTATAGAATAATTTTAGAAGAAACATCACAATGAGAACTTTTTGCAATCTAGTAAAGAGGTTTTCCGTCTAAAGCAGTCAGTTATGAACATCAAAGCATTGTAAAACGCATCTTAAGATGATGTTTATGTCAGAATATCAAAGAATAGTGGTTGTAGTTTGCATAAACAGAAATCTTCAAAGAAACAAAGCCTTCTCGTCTGCGCCACCTTTAACCGCTTTATAATACAGCGATACTTACAGTTTAAAATTCAGAATGAAACGGTCAAGCGATCGCAAATCGAATTGAAAATTTCCGTCGTTTTTGACGGTTTTGACTTCGTTACGCTGGGTGACCGAGGAGAGAATCCTTTGAGGGGCCTCCTAGGATATTCAATTTCGTTCACGCATTTCGTAATCGTAAATTCCTGCCCGGATGCCTCCAGGAAATCCCTCCTTGGACAATCTTACACCTCAAGCCATCTCTCTCGCACTACCCCTTGGACAATCTTACACCTTCAGGCCATCTCTCTCGCACTACCACGGGATATGAGCCTGTCTCTGTGCCAGGAAACAAGGATGTCTACCTTTGTACCTGAATTTAAAACCTTTCTGAATCCATTGTTCTTGGATGCATAAAATTCATATTTGAGAAGGCGATAAATTGATTGATTGAATATATGAATGGTTGTTGAAGTGGCGCAAATATTTTTTAGAAGTGTTCACTTATAACGAACCCTTTTATAACTAGACAAATCTAGAAAAAATCTGATGTGGCCAACACATAACCTTCCGTCTCCTAATACTGAAATATTTTGAAAAGAGATAAAGGTTGGCTTATGGATCCAGGAAAGTGAAATGAAGATTTCAATTCGTCATGTCACTTTTATTAAATGGACGTTTCGAGCCCAAAATGTTGTCCTTCTGCAACATTTTACAATGCAACAATTCATTATTTGTAAACAACTACAAGTCCTAAAGTCAATATTTAAAAATACGCTTGTTAACTTAATATAACTAAAACTTTTTCACAAACAATGATGATACATAAAATTACATTTTTTCACGACATGCCGAGTAAACACAATTTTATTCTCGCGAAATAGTGAGGAAAGTAGGTTTTCCCTCTCTAGAGAGAAAAGTAAGCAGTGTTACCACCTGTGTTATTTTACGATGAAATATTTTAAAAATTGTAAGTAAATTTATTATTTTATTGAAAATTCTGATTTTTTAGTAAACTACTGTTCTGTAAACTATTATTTTACAATTATTATGTTTTATACTTTCTTTTTCTACTATTTCACGATTTTACAACTTAAATTTAATTTGGCATATTGGCTGCATTTTGTTGTTTTCAAACGTCATTCTGACAGATGTTATGTGTTTCTTCTACATTTACAATGTTTTAAAATATGTCGTGAAAAAAATGTTGTGTCTAACACGAGAGGAAAGCTCTTTTTCCACTCTTGCTCGATTGCCTCACTCGCTTCGCTCGTGACACAAACTTCGAGCTCGAATGGGAAAAAGAAGCACTCCTTTTAGTTGGGCAAATAACTATTTATTAACTTATGTAATACAACATTGTTACTGTATGAGCAACGTTGGTTACGGGAATTTCTGATTTACGTTATACTGGAAATGGTTAACAACTTCTCGAATGAATCTCGAACTAGAATCTAGACGAAAAAAGTACAAAAGTATAAATAATATAATCTTAAGGTAGTAAATCCATGGGTAGTGACAACCCAAAATATGACTTAAATTAATATACAGCATTCATTACAAGTCGTAGAATTTGAATACAAATTAAAATTTATAGGTAACCGTTGAAATAACGAAGATAATTGAATTTAAAGTTGACACAAAAACGCGCTAAAATACATTGCATATATGGAGGTTACCAGTAGATTTACTAAACGATTAGAAAATTTTATATCAACAACCCAACACATATTTGGAAAACTAATATGTTATTCTTTGATATTTGAGGTATTTATTAGAAAAATAATAATAATAAAAAAAAATATGAGTCATAATGGTTGAGAAATCGCATGCAAAAGGTTCCAGTCTCAAGAAAAATTATGTTTTTGACGTACTACTACTGCGTTTCAGTGTAAACTTAAATTTCAATTATATTTTTTATTTAATTGGATACCTGTGATTTGTAATTTACATCCAAATCTACGATGTTTAATGATTTATTTCTGATTATTTGACTGCTTCGGCCTCACCTCACACCGAAATCACGCACGCTTATGACCGACGGATTTTCTACCTTAAATCTGAAGGTGTCGGGTATTATTTTCGATTTTCAGGGCAGCAATCCAGCATAAAATTTGGGTATTCCAGTTACAATGTAGGAGACAAAAGCTTCACGTAGTCTTCAGGTGTAATTCCATGTTAGGTAAACAGGGTGCAGAGCGCCGTAGCTGCGCTAGACCCAATTTAATGTCCCATTTCGCAAGAACGACGGCCCCGGAATTGAATATAAAAGCCGAACGTATTGTAGCAAAGTCGAACCGCAGACAAAGGGTAGTTACAGATTACCCCCGCCCCGTTTTACTACCAGATGTCGTCCGAGGATGGGCCATTGATTGAACTTTTTTTCTTAGATAACCGAACATAAATCCCTGCATAAAAAATTAACTACTTTTGAATGCATACTTTATTAGTTTTTTCTTTATTTATGGCTTTCGCCACTACAGTAAATAACTGTCAAAAATGTCCACATAAAAAGCACATAAAATCCTTCTCAACGGCAGACGGGAATTCATAATTTTTCACTGCGCTGTTTCGTGAGACTATTGACACCAATTTATGCCAAGAACCAACTATAAATTTGCTCCATAACTTATACCGAGCGAAGCGAACTTGCTGCCATTTTTATATATTCACGCAAGCAAATAAACATCACAGTAAAAATAACAAATATACCCAATAAAGCTCAGACATCTTTTGCTATAACCAGAGCTACTGAATTACTTTGTAATTGAAATAAAAATCTTGATGCACATTTTTAGCGAAAAGAATGACATTGACTACAAAAGCTGTCTTATAATTAAAATAAATAAGAATACTACTTTTTATCCACGATTGTATTAAATTATAAGGTAAATTTAAAATGATTTCCATTTTAATATTGTACGTTACCTACTTATCGACAGACTATTATGTCTGGATTTGGTTCAATAAGTTTCTAGATGTTCTATAGTCAATCACTATATCACGATTTGTTTAGCTACGACTATATTAAGAGCATTCTATACAGGAAGAATATACACGTAAAAAGCACTTTACACGCATACACCTCATCGACACATGGTTGCACATTTAAACAAAAACAAATTTTTATATGGTAGATAAGGGATAAAACTTCGTTCTATTAGTGCCATTTTTTCTGTTTTGTACCGAAGTTTTAGTTTATAAAATAAAGAAAACTACAAAAATTCACATTTTTTTACCTCTAATTTTCTCGAAATCAGAAAGTTTTTTCTAAAAAATAACACTACGCCAACGTAGATTAAAATTGAAACTACATGATTCAAGTTTAAAATATCATGTTCTGCGAAATATAAAGAAAAATCTGTAGGTGCTTCTAAACGCCTGCAAGCGGTTGAAAGTAATTTCGACCGTTGAACGTGCTGAAAAAAAAATTTGCACTAATAGAATGAAGTTTTATCCCTTATCTACCATATATAAATTTGTTTTTGTTAAAATGTGCAACCATGTGTCGATGAGGCGTATGCGTGTAAATTCTTTTTACGTGTACATTCTTCCTGTACAGAATGCTCTTAAAGACTAATTCATTTGATTTGGTAAATTAAACATATCAGGTGTCTGATTACATTTCCTACAATTTTCTTTTTTAATTTTTAAATGAACCTGTTACCTTTTATTGAGTTCCTCAAATATTTATTTATTTGAGGATTTAACGAACAAAACATTACCATTCTTGAATTTACATACTCGGTTTTGGCAATAACTCTGAAAAAGATTGCCCTTCAATATTACACTTGTGAACTTACCTTATCTTAAGATACATGGTTGGGATTATCATTCTTTAACAACAGTCCTTTTCGGGATTATAATTTTTTGTAGCCACGTCCTTTTCAATTTTTAACTTTTGTTTGTTTTGTAGCTATTACGTTTAAAAGGGAGAATACCTACAATAAAAAATGTCTTGGTCAAGAAGTCAATTACGTAATTCATGTACTACTACATACTGAAAAAATATAACAAGAATGTACGATTTTGAAACAACATTTCCTCTTCGGATTCCCAGCAAAAGAGATTAGTATTACTTGTCGATGTTGTCGTCTTGCGTGGAAATTCCCTTGTAAATCCGGGCGCATTCTCTCCGATTCCGGGCTCCGGGCTCCGGGTACTTGTTCTTGTACTCAACATCTTTTCCGGAGTTCGCCAGGTCAGCTGACCGCGCAGAACGTGATCCGTCGCAGACGCGCTGTCTGTCGATATATCTACTGAAAACCGGAAAATAACTCAAGAATACAACGCGGAAAACGAGGGGAAAACTGAATTTTAGCGGTAAATTGATACATCCATTATTTAATCTGATTATAAATGTATTTATCACACCTTTTATCTAACTTTGGTTTGACAACTTCACGCATACTGTCATTCATAAGCTCTCAAGATTGTTATGATTGTTTATTGTGCAGTTAAGGGGCTTTTATCACAGTAAAAAAGTATTTAACAAATTACTCCCAACCTATTAATCCTATAAATCTAAAAAAAATACCATATAAAGATAAAGGCAGTAAAAATCTAGCTACGTTGTCGAATTTTTTAAATTGTTATTATTATTATTTATAAACAATTAAATAACAATAATTCTGAGAAAAACTCTTCGTAAGTTTGATTGCATTGTAAATTTAAATGTTTATATCACATTATTATATAAAATTTTCAAATAGTAGTCGAGTAATTTGTTAAATAAATTTAAAAATTGTATGCGCGCTAGCCAATCAAATTGAGTATTTTCTAAACAAAAATGGAGTGAAACATAGCAATTAGATAAATAGAGACAACATGTGCTCATAAAACATAGGCTGTCAACGCGGATACCTGAAATAACGAGGATTTGTGATCTAGCAGCACTGAGCGATAAAACCCCCTTAAACTAGAATGTAAGAGGTCCGGCTATTAAATAACGAGACTGCGAATGCAGAAGGCGTCTTAGAAGGGAGGAGGGGCAACGCATCTAGCGTTGGATAGTTGGAAGTGTCTACTATTCCGGTACGAAAACACGTTTTTGTCGCTGTAGTAGTATTTTTTCTATGAAGATTAGAAACGAACGTGTTTTCTTCTCGTGCCGATTTTCGCTTCACCTCTTCCATTGACTCGAACCGGGTACCTTTTAAGTCAGACTTGATCTTCGGAAATAGAAAATAGTCACAGGGTGCTAAATCAGGCGAGTACGGCGCGTGTTCGAGCACTGGAGTACCTCTAGCGGTTAAATAACGCTTGTGCGTTGTCCTGGTGCAAAATCCATTGTTATAATATACATTGTTATCGGCACGAGAAGAAAACACGTTTGTTTCTAACCTTTATAGAAAAAATACTACTACAGCGACAAAAAGGCTGCATTCGTTTCCCCTCCTGCCCCTCTAGGACGCCTACTGCGCGTGCAGTCTCGTTATTTAATATACCTGACTCAATTCTAACATTGTCAGAACTACCACGTTACGCTATCAACTGATGATCTTTCTGGCCGAAATCTGAAATAAGAAGTATAACTTTCTTTATTTACTTTCAACAACCATGACTGCGTTGAAGATTGGTAACTGCACACTCAGTACAATAAATTACCTCGAAATTACCTATACTGATGTCTGACAGTATGTGAGGATACCACACCCAAGTTGGGTCAAATGTAGTCCATCTTCGTAAAACATAGAGTGGATCTCTACGTTTTAATTCTAGTTTGGCGGTGGGTAATTATTTGCACGTAGTAAATCGTTGGTGTTCTGCAGCAAATCTGTAGATTAGATCTGTGTTGTGTGTGGCAAAGAACAACAACAAGTCTTAGCCAGCGCCTCCTGCGTGTATAATTTATACGCGACGTTTCCCGGTCGACCGTGCGCTAAGAAAGAAAATAAAACAATTTACGGGCGCGCTGAAGTGGAAATATAGGTTACGGAAATAAAACACCAAATTGCGGTTCACATTCAGAAAGATCGCTACGATTTTTTTATTCTGAACGGAAAAACCGCCAATTTTTCCAGATGTTTACTTCGGAATTTTACTTTATTATAAGCTTCGATTCGGGAGAACGTTTCTTGAAGCTTAACTTTTTTTAACGCTCGAAATTTGAACCGAATACATGAGATACCAAAGAAGCTTATTACATACCTGTACATATATCTATCACTCCTCACACATTCTGAGTCGTTCATCTGTAAGTGCGTTTTTATTTTAAGGCGGAACTTCAAGGGTCTAGAAATAGTGGTATCATTTATTCGGAATTCTGGGCTTATTTTTAAAGATATTTTAAAAATTTTTAAAGTTCTGTAAAGATAAAGGATGGTTCTAAACCCGTTTTGAAGTTTTAATAAAAATATCAATTGTTTATATATATATATATATATATATATATATACCGGGTGTATATTGAAAAGTGAAACATAGGCGTTTAACATGGTAAATCAGTTTTTCCGTTCGCATTGCTTCCCTAATTATTTTAGTCATAAATGTTTCAAATAAATGTTGTTGAGCATAAAATTCTACATCCGGATCAGTAAACAAATTTTATTTTGGTTGCTTTATAACTGCAGAAATCAAATTTGAAAATACACGGAATAGCAAATTAATAGTAACAGCCATGGAATTAAAAACAGGAGATGAACAAATGCGTAACGCTTTAAACGTCAATGTCAGAATAATAGATTGTCAAAATCATTTATACGTAGGTACTAATAATTTGACGTTTAAAACGTTACGCATTTGTTCATCTCCTGTTTTTAATTCCATGGCTGTTACTATTAATTTGCTATTCCGTGTATTTTCAAATTTGATTTCTGCAGTTATAAAGCAACCAAAATAAATTTTGTTTACTGATCCGGATGTAGAATTTTATGCTCAACAACATTTATTTGAAACATTTTTGTCTAAAATAATTAGGGAAGCAATGCGGACGGAAAAACTGATTTACCATGTTAAATGCCTATGTTTCACTTTCCAATATACACCCGGTATGTACAGTTTGTTGAAAATGGCCTATTTTCAACCATCAAATTTGAATATTTGTATTATTTTGTTCGATTTATAATTTTACGACTTTGTAAAAATTATTAAAACTTATTAATAAAATTAGCCAATATTTCGTAATAACGAATAAATGACACATATATTTTGACGAAAATCTGCATCTGTTGTTCAATACAAGACATACCTACTTTCCTTCTACTCCGATTACCCAGGCTAAGAAATTTTGTAGTGAACTGCACGTCGCTGCGTAGAACATATGGTATAGGTTTCGAAGGCGGAAAAATTTGATGTTCCGCCTTAAGTAGTAGTATAATTTGTACATAATATATTAAAAATCGTGCTAAAAGGGTAAGAACATATCCTACAAAAGATGCATTATTTTCAGCAATCAATCTACAGGAATCATTTCTATCCTGGCATAGTTCTTTTGCCACGTTCACATTATTTATGCAAGCTCTTTTATTCTTCCACTCTAGATTCGCATAGTTACTTTTGAAAATAATTTAATGAATTTAAAATTAGAATAACTAAGTTATGTTAAAACCAGTGGCATAAAAAATATTTGTATACTGTGTAGTATGTGATGAACTGTGGGTAAACCATTTCAAAACCGATATCCGCATGAAATACAATCTTATGGGCGATAGAAGACATAAACGTCAGTTGATCCGCCCGGCCACAAGTCGGGCATTGGACGTTGTATACCTATATTTTTATGTAGGTATCGGATGTCCCATCTGACCGGCAACGCAAGTCCCTGTGGCCGGCGCTCGGGTAAATTGATTTCGATATCTCCTCGGTCAGAAAGCAAATGGATCCGAGATGGCCATGCAAACTACATCGTATTTCCTTTACGCCACAGGATTAACTTATGGCCACAGCGGCATCAGTTAGACGTAGAGAGGTTATTGATTGGTCAACTGGACGTAAATAAATGTTACTTTATAGTTGAACCGGCACTTTGTCATCTTCACTTAGCGTAGAGAAGATAAACAATTTTAAATCAGTATTCGTATAGAATTTAAAGTTCAAATAATGCAAAGGAACGTTCTTGAAATTTCAACAATAAATTCATGAAAAACAAGGGTAGTTTGTTTGATATTATTTTAATAAATTATTACAAAATTGGCAATATTTATTTATTTCTGAAATAGCGTTAACAAATAAATATTAAATCTGTACTGTTGTGTAGGTATGTAGTCCACTAACAACCATGATTGAGTCGGCGGCTGGTAATATCACATACGTTAACATATACAGGATGATTCACAACTTCGTGCATATAGGTATTTTAATAGCATAGTGCTCAACTCACTTATCACGGAACTGAAATAATTTTTAACAAATCCACAATTTTAGTTTTCAGATTTTTTAATCAAACAGTTTTGGATCCTTTTTACTTCCTTGTACGGAGTAATAAGGAAGTATTGTAATCGCGAAAAATTTCGGTTTTCAGATTTTGATGGAAATATCGCCGTTTTGACCTTTTCTGAATCCATTATGACTAGTTTCGTCGTGACGTCTGTACGTATGTACGTACGTATGTACGTACGTATGTACGTTCGTATGTACGTACGTCTGTACGTATGTATGTCGCATAACTCAAATTCGGTTAGACGTAGAAAGTTGAAATTTTGTATTTAGGACTGTTATAGCATCTAGTTGTGCACCTCCTATTTTTGGTTTCAATCTATAAACCGGAAGTAGTACTTTTTAAAAATATTTCGATAAATATTTAATTTAACACAAATTTTTTTATTTTAAATGAAAGATTATGTGATTATTACCTACAATCGGTATTTTATAAATATTTTTGTATCTGGTATCATTTAGGAATAATTAAAGTATATATTTTTAATTTAGTATTTCTTTATCTTGTAGTCCATGATCGATTAACATTTGTTACTACGTAAAATTTAAATGATTATGACATGACAGTGACAATAGTAAAATATGCTTTATATCTTCTTCTGCAGTTTAAATAAAATGACTAAAATATATTTGTGAGTATACTAGTATAATAAGTTAAAAGAATTTTTAATATTATTTTACATTTTAGTTATTAAGAAAAGTATGAACACACAAGGCGTACAAGGAAGTCATGTGGTGTCCACGTCAGATTTTTTCTTCTAGGTATTCAAATAGATGGCAACAAAAGTTTTTCGAGAAATTGAGACGAGACGAGAATCGAGTTCTTTCAGACAAGGATTGTATAGTCGACAAATGACCGAGACGAGAATATTTCTATTAGTTCTATTATAGTTCAAATGCAGTTTTTTATCGAAAAAAAAATGATAAAACAACAGTAGGTAGCTATAACGATGGTTACTTTGGTTACTTTGTGGGTGTTAAAAATTTTGACAATTAAACTGCAATATTTTGACATTCGTGAAATATGCAAACAAATATAATTCGAGTCACATTATTTAGTTTAGTAAAATTTCACATAATTTTTGCGTAGAAACGACAACTAGTTTTTTAATTCTTAATTTAATTCTTACATATTTTTGAAAGCACTGGATTGTTGATTGAATAAACATCTGATTAACTTTCAATGGAATGAAATGAAATTTTAAATAATTGTACAAATGACAAGAATAGTAAATTTATGAAACTCCATTTAAAAATAGTGACCCAAAAAGATATATAAAACCTGGAAAGTAAAATTGCGAATTTTGACAAAAATTCTTTCAAATCCATGAAAAGTGAGTTGAGCATTAAATATATACCCGAAGTTGTCAATCACCCTGTGTATTGTAAAAGAACATATTCATTTTAATAATGAACTAAAAACGAAAATAACACCTTGAATCTTTTGGACTTTATTATAACAGATTATTTATAAAAATTGGCAATTTAAATATTGGATTAAACCGGTACTTATACCTACTGTATTCTGTAGAAAAATGTCGTTGTTAAACTTTACAGAATTCAGAATTAATAATCGGTTAGGTACATGTACATGACCGGCTGTGGTTCTGACAACCATGCGCAACTGTCATTTGATGGCTGGTAACCGCACACAGACTCAAATTGTTGTATGAGTTATCCAATGTTTCCATTGCGAATTAGTTCAACTTTCACTACAACTTCTCCAGAATCGAATATCTCGGATCCAATCTCCCCTCAGCTCATTTCGTACGCTTTCCATGGCTCTTGCTTCGTGCCAGGCTCGTCCTTGACTCAAAATTGAAAGTAAGTGCGCGAGGCGTTCACGAGAGCAACAGAGACGCCGCGATGTGAACTCTGCGAGGGCAACAGTGACAGAGCGAGGCGGCGGTGGGTGGGGGCGGTATTCTCTTCAGGGAGATGTGACACAGAATAAGTAGAGTGCCGATGCTGCCCGGAAATAAGGAGTGACAGAAGACTAAATCTTGCATGAAGTTATGTACAGAATAGGAAATCTACACGACGTGCTGTGGTGCAAATTTGTTAACTTGATTATTATGCTAGCGAGAAATACATGGTAAATGTACTGTGCTCTATAAGCCAATGCCAGACTGAAATACTTAATACTGAAGCTGGAAAACTGAAAATCTGGAAATACTAAATACTGAAACTGAAAATTATAACTGCAATCCTGATACTGAAATATTGAAGCTGAAATGAAATAATGAGAGCACCTAATCTGAACTTCGAAAATAATTATTTTATCCAACACCTCTTAATAAAAGCATCATAACCATGGTGATTTTAAACAAGCAAAGTAAAAAATTACCCACAAGTGGCTTTGATCAAAATTATACCTACGTGTGGGTAAATTGTTACTTTGCTTGTTGGAAGTCACCATAGAAACGATGTTTTAGGTTGAAAATTAATATTATTAAGAGGTGTTGGATAAAACGTTATACTTCACACGTGGGTAAAAAGGAATGACCCACTCGAGAAAATTATCTAACTCAGCCTTCGGCCTCGTCAGTTAAGATTTCCCTCGTGGATAATTCCTTACTTTGCCCACTTGTAAAGTAAATAACTATTATCATACAATACAATTATAAGGTATTTTATACAGGTATAAGAACGGATTTCAAAAATATAATCACTTTGTAAAATGAATTTCTAAATACAAGTTCAATCTGACATTTCGATATACTATTTAACGGTTCTCCAGCAAATTAAAAGCATAAAAATCTCTTGAAAACGTATGTAGTTTAAATTTAAAAACCTACTGAAACTGAAATAAAGTGAAACTGAAAATTATAACCGCAATCTTGATACTGAAATATTGAAGCTGAAATAATGAAAGCACCTAATCTGAACATCGAAAATAATTATTTTATCATACAATATAATTAAATAAGATATAAGAACGGATTCTAAAAATATAATCACTTTGTAAAATGAATTTCTAAATGATAATTTGATAGAACATGACAGTTCAATCTGACATTTCGACGTATTTGATGATTCTCCAGCCAATTAAAAACATAAAATTCACCTGAAAACGTATGTAGTTTAAAATAGGCTATTATTTTATTAAAAAGTAGTACAACGGCTTCAGATTATTGGACAAATTTTAAACATAAAATAGAAACAAAGTTTCATTATTTTCAAAACTAGTTCAAATAGGAATCTGGTTTTTAGTTGAGCTGTTATATATGTAAATATTAGCTAGTTTAGTTAATTTAATATTTGTCATTACGTGCAATAAAAATTATAGGATGTATGTAACACAGTAAATTGTTCTTTGTTGAAAAGGTACAATTAATTTCCGGTCCATTGTTATAAACCGTGTAGGTGTATCCTGTTCAGAACTATAATAATCATTTACTTAAGTATCATTCCAGTATAATTATGTATAACTATTATTTGTAGTAATAAAACATGTCCATAAAAAGTATAAATGAGTAAATAAGACAACAACTAATGGTTGGCCTATGATTGATCATAGCTAAACCCCGGTGTAAAATATCTTCAGTGGGGGTATGTCACCCTATCAGGATTCCATTTGCCTCCCTAGTTGATCTGCGCCCTCTGCCAAATCCCTAATATTTTCTCCATCATCCTGAATCTTCCTAATGGACTCTAAATGGAGCCCGCGTCAGACGACACAACCGACGACGACGTGAAGACGCTCAGATTCACCCTCGACGCCTAAGAGATTTTATATCCAATTAAAAATATCAACCGTTACAGAGCACCAAGAGGGAGGTTTCGATATTTTCAAGGGCTGGAGATCGAGAACTTCTGCAGTGATACCTTCATTAATGAATTCTTCAAGTGTTCAAATCACTTGAGGATTGTACTACGATATTGCTGTTTGTGCTGTAGTAACCCAAAGCTGATCTGAACGAAGTGAATAGATTTTTAAATTATTATTCACTTGCTGTTTATACTGTAGTAACCCCCATCAACTGATCTGAACTAAAGAATAGTTTTTTTTTTACTGCGGTAACCCAAAATTTCTGAATTTAAATAGTGTATTAAACAATGAGCGAGGAAATTGAATGATATCGTGTGAGTAAGAATGTTGGCGCACGAGACTGACCGAGTTCGACAATCTCACAAACATTCGATAGACACTTTCCTACGAGTTGTGTATACTGTTAATATTAAACATTCCTTCATGAATATATTTTGATGTCAACTGTCACTGTCATAATTTTAATTTTACAAAAATATAAATCTCTTTTAATTTTTAAATTATACTAGATACAGCAAAGCACACTATAATTTATGTGGATAATTCACATTCAATCGGTTGTCCATTTTAATAGAACAATGGGAAGGCTCTTATTTTATTTGACATCGGTAATTCCTTAACGTTCGTGATGCTTATATCATTTTTTGCACTATTGGTCTTTTTACTTCCGTGTACGGAGTAATAAGGAAGTATTGGAATCCCGAAAAATTTCGGTTTTCAGATTTTAATGGAAATATCCGTTTTGACCTTTTCTGAATCCATTATGACTAGTTTCGTCGTGACGTCTGTACGTACGTGCGTACGTACGTACGTGCGTACGTACGTACGTGCGTGCGTACGGACGTATGTGTGTCGCATAACTCAAATACGGTTAGACGTAGAAAGTTGAAATTTTGTATTTAGGACTGTTATAGCATCTAGTTGTGCACCTCCTATTTTTGGTTTCAATCTACAAACCGGAAGTAGTAAATTTAAAAAAAAAATTGATAAATAATTAATTTTAGGCATTTTTTTTTATTTTAAATGAAAGATTATGTGATTATTATCTACAATCGGTATTTTATAAATTTTTCTGTATCTTCTATCATTTAAGAATAATTAAAGTATATACTTATAATTTAGTATTTCGGTATCTTGTAGTCCATGATCGATTAACATTTGTTACTACGTAAAATTTAAATGATTATGACATGGCAGTGACAGTAGCAGTGACAATAGTAAAATATCGTTTATATCTTCTTCTGCAGTTTAAATAAAATGACTAAAATATATTTGTGAGTATACTAGTATAATAAGTTAAAAGAATTTTTTATATTATTCTACATTTTAGTTATTAAGAAAAGTATGAACAAACAAGGCGTACAAGGAAGTCATGTGGTGTCCACGTCAGATTTTTTATCCATACGCAAATATAAATTTCTTCGTAATTAATATTAAATTTACTTACCGTTCTAGAACGTTTGTTTAGCCTAGCAACCGGTAAGATCAACATACTGTCTTGGAAACAGGCATGGTAAGTTGATATTGCAAAAAATTGAAACTGGTCGATATGACCAGTTCGATAACATATCTTGTGTGATATTGTTAATTTTCGTAGCTAGGTAACTGTATGGAAACTGTTAGTTTCGTATTATGGTCGTTACTGATGTTGCTATTTGTGCTGTAGTAACCCAAATTCAACTGCACTGAACTAAATGAATAGATTTTTTGTGGCTGTATTTCATATCAGTTTCTTTTAACTGAGAAATAAAATTTAACAAAAAACTTAGTAAAGTGTGTTTGTTATTGCAGCTTGCAGCCATATCTAATTTATAAATAATGACACGGAACCGTAACATAGAAATGCTTTTGTTCAACTTTACAGAATACAGAATAAGTAACTGGTTATATCCATTATAAACCAGTGTAAAACTCACACATTATGACATAGAGAAGAACAATTTTTCAAGTTTCTATTTGGGTTTCGTTCCCGCTGATTATTTCAACCTAAGCCAATACTAACACATGGGGCACGTAGAAAACTGTTGATATTTAAACTTAAATCTTAGCTACTGATATCTCTCAACTTTCTGGGTTTCTTTCTAACAATTTCACCGTAAGCCATCGCTATTCAAACTCTGGATTTCGCATGTAGCAATCACACGTGGAATTGGCCGCTCTAATCTGTCTATTACAATGGCATCACGTTTGTTATCAGAGCTCGCGAGACTTACACTAGAACTCAGATCGATTCTTCGCTTAACAGTGTCGGCGTCGGCGGATCCCGGATTGCTGCGATTCTTCAAGTGCAATCAGACGGAAGGTTTCCGATTCGACTGGCGCATGAGAGCATGAGCCATACGAGAAATCTGACTTAAACGCTAAATATTTGTGAAATATACACGGTGATGCAAAAGTTTTGAACGAGTGGAGAAAAAAACTAAGCGTTTGGGTCATTGTCAAACCGAAGAAGGTAGACAAGTTGAACATTTGTTATAAAACGTGCAAGAAACTAAATTAATTAAAATTAAATTCTTGAAAGTATTTATATATCGAGTTTTGGTTTATGGGGATGTGTTCCTTTTTTCATTAATTTTAAATAAGGTGAAACTCGACAGGATTGCTATTTAAAAATGTTAAAAGACGTTGCATGGAAGTTCTAAACTATCTAGGAATGTAGTTTTTATGACTCTTTAGTGATACCCAAATTTTCAATTCTTACTTCCTTGTACGGAGTAATAAGGAAGTATTGTAATCGCGAAAAATTTCGGTTCTCAGATTTTTACTGAAATATCCGTTTTGACCTTTTCTGAATCCATTATGACTCTTTTCGTCGTGACGTCTGTACGTATGTACGTACGGGCGTACGTATGTATGTCGCATAACTCAAATTCGGTTAGACGTAGAAAGTTGAAATTTTGTATTTAGGACTGTTATAGCATCTAGTTGTGCACCTCATATTTTTTGTTTCAATATACAAACCGGAAGTAGTACTTTTTTCAAATATTTCGATAAATATTTAATTGAAGACAAATTTTTTTATTTTAAATGAAAGATTATGTGATTATTACCTACAATCGGTATTTTATAAATATTTTTGTATCTGGTATCATTTAAGAATACTTAAAGTATATATTTATAATTTAGTATTTCGGTATCTTGTAGTCCATGATCGATTAACATTTGTTACTATGTAAAATTTAAATGATTATGACATGACAGTGACAATAGTAAAATATGCTTTATATCTTCTTCTGCAGTTTAAATAAAATGACTAAAATATATTTGTGAGTATACTAGTATAATAAGTTAAAAGAATTTTTTATATTATTCTACATTTTAGTTATTAAGAAAAGTATGAACAAACAAGGCGTACAAGGAAGTCATGTGGTGTCCACGTCAGATTTTTTTTACACTCGTTCAAAACTGATAGATCCGTTTCGAGCAAACAAAAATATTCACATTCTTATAAAACTTGTTCTTTAGATAATATTTTAACACTATGAACTTAATGTTAGGTCTAAAACATTGGTCAAAATACAAATTTTATTTAAAAAAATTATGTGTTTTTCATAAATTGAGATAGAAATTTTGCTGTTACATTTTTATTTTGTATTGGACATATGGCAGCTTTCTACATCATACTACGTATTAATTTGAATTAATTATTTTTGGGCTTGTTGGGTGGGTAAGAATAAAATGCTGACCCAAAAAAATGCTGACCAAAATGCTGACCATTGCTGACCTTGTGTATTCTTAGTTAAATTTGTGGCTTCTGGCGTAAGAATACAAATATAAGGCGTTTTATATGTATGTTTATGTATAAAACACCTTATATTTACATAATTATGCCAGATATCACAATATTGATTGAATATAAACACAATGGTCAGCATGCCATTTAAAGTTTTTTGCTGACCTAAACAAATGGTGACTATTGCTGACCATGTGTATTCTTAGTTAAATTTGTACCTTCTGGTGTAACAATTCAAATATAAGGCATTTTATATGTATGTCAGGTAATTCACATTAGCTGACCGCTAAAAACTTTAAATGACATGCTGACCATTGCAGAACATGTTTATTTATAATCAATATTGTGATATCTGGTATAATTATGTAAATATAAGGTGTTTTATACATAAACATACATATAAAACGCCTTATATTTGTATTGTTACGCCAGAAGCCACAAATTTAACTAAGAATACACAAGGTCAGCAATGGTCAGCATTTTGGTCAGCATTTTTTTGGGTCAGCATTTTATTCTTACCCTTGTTGGGTCCCAAGTTTTTATCGTTTCTTCAAAAATATTTAATTTAAAAAAAAACATGCAAGTAGCTACGAATTTAAGTGAAATGATTTTGAAACAGTTTCATTTTCTATTTTCAAATTTTTTCTCTTAGATCTATCTGAGATAACTTGGACCTGGAAGAAAGTAAATTGTAATGCATCTTTAGAAACTACATCTAGTGTTTATCTACCGCGCACAGACTCATTTTAACTGAGCAATGTGATAACCCACACACCGGTAAAATATTAAAAATGTAGTAAGTGAAACCTGAAAGCCGACTGAAAGCTTACGAGAGACAAAACACTGTCTGGGACGTGAGTTCACCTGAAAAACTAGACACGCTGAAACTGAACGCATTAGATAAATTGATGTACGAAAACGTATGGTACATTCAAATTTTTAAATAAACATGTGCTTGAATATGAGTTTTATTTGGTCTGTTTTTAAAATAAAAGGCATAAAAACTAAATATTATATTAAATATAATAGGGCGTTCACACATGGATTCTTTAAGGATTATATTATGTTTCTGAATCCTGGAAAAAAATCAATTCATTATTTTGAAGCTATCAATGAATTAGAAATTATTCTTATACAAGACTCATAAAAGATTTTTTTAAATGATTTAGAAGCATGAAAGAATCCGTTCGTGGACAGGGCTTTAACAACCAGGATTTGACTTTACCTTGAATTTTAATTGTACTATCTGAAAAACCCATATTTTTTATACTTAAGCCTCATTCACTCACAGTACGAAATTAGTAGTTATAGTCAGTAGGTATAGTTAGTAGTTATAGTTAATCAGTTAGTTCTAACTACTGTCGTTCACAATTACAAAATTAATGTTGTAGTTAGCTTAGTAAAACTAACTACTTTTGAATTTAGAGTCAGAAGTCAGAAATGTCAGTTTGTTCGCTTTATTTTATGTTTGGTTTACTTAAAGATCCCTTTTATTATAATCCTTTTAAATAAAAATCTGACGTGGCCATCACACAACCTTCCGCCATATCTAGACTTTAAACAGAAATGTATACGTACAATCCGGTGCCCATTTAAAATATACAAATAAAAATCTAAAATATTCAAACACAGAAATTAGTATCACCTGAATCAAAAGATTCATTCACACGAAAACTCTTCTGTGTTGAAGCAATCCTCCGGTCAGTTACTACATTTAATAGCTTACTTATGACTTATTATAGCGCTAGTATACCAACTTGTCACCCGTCTCATCTGTCAATATTTTTTATGCAGAAACAAAAATCAACCGAACATGGATTACAAGATTTCAACGTTTTATTTGATAAATTTATTTTTTAAATTTTACTGCAGTTCTTTAATGCTACCAGATAAAGACAATTTTTTTATAACGTAAATTGCAAATAACTTTTCCTCTTAATCTTATTACAAATAAATATTATATTTATTCAAATTTATAGAAATTTTTGACACTTAATCTTTTCAATCTTCCAAAAATATCACTTCCGGTGAAGATATTTGTACCAAAATCTAATGAGCTCTTCCTATTCCTATACAATTGAAAAATACCAAATATCAAAATTGTTGGGTAATTCGTATTTGAGTTATTCGACAGACGGCATCGGTCCGGACCACACACATACACACACACACACGCACGCACACACATACATACAGACATCATCGGGAAACTATCAAAAATGAGTTGTAAGGACCCTTATTCGTGCTCATCCACTAAAAACTCACTACCCGATTTTTTGCATGATTCCAATACCTTCCTTTACAGGTAAGCGGAAGGTAAAAATGGCTAAAGAAGCATTTATAAATATGAAACAAAATTGTAAATGTTTCTATGACAAAGGTAATCTCGAATATTAATGTCATCTTAGACGTCAAACGTCAAATATAATTCTCGTGCTAGATTCTGATTGGTAGTTTATACAGAAAATCATTAACTACTAACTACAGGTTTGGAGTTTGCAAATCCCTGCGCTAACTGTAATTACGTGGAGCTAATTTCGTTATTGTGAACGCTGCAAGTGAAATGCAGTATCAAATCACCAACGTTAACTATACCAACTAACTATATCTACTAATTTCGTATTGTGAATGACGCTTAACTGACACGAATTTCAAATAATAATTTAGCTTAAAAAATAACAAATATTCCGGCGTGTGTCACACTTAACCTACTTAAACCATGCACAAAATATTTATTTAGTTTTCTCCTGAAAACAATTTTCTCCATCTTCTCCATCTCCCTTGGCTCCCCCTCCACTTCGAGTGACAGTTGACAGACGCCGGAAGTCCCGACCGCAGCGCCGCCGCTGATAAAGGCGTCAGCGGTGTTAGTGACGTCACACGTTGACGTCGACTTGGATCCCATTGCAGCGCTGTCTCCATGGGAAACAAAAGTCGCACGCAGTAAACAACTTTGACAACGCGTTGAATATTTAACTGTTTAAAACAAGCGAAGATGGCAGAACCTACTTGGATGTGGCAGCCTTACAATTTACGAATTCATAAAAAAATAATTTTTACTACTTAGTTTAGTTTATATATTATTACTAGTTGACTCAAACGTTGAGATAAAAAATCTGATGTGGCCAGCACATGACCCCTCGCCACTTCCTCTTAATATAGTATACAGTACGCGTTTGTCCTATAATAACGTATGTAATCATTTGCCTGAAATACGAAAAGCAGTCTAGCTATTTTTAAAATGCTCACGAAGTTTTACAGATAAAGCAAAATTTCATAAATTTATTTACAGACGAAGAATGGAACTAGTTTTATGCCGAGATACATTTTCTAATAAATGTCTAAATCATAAGATAAAGCATGTAAGAAATAGCTTTTTCATTAATTTTTTATACAGATTCCAAAGATTTTTTGAGAATTCTAACTGGGCATAAACCTAAATTAATTCTTTCACAAACATCTAGTACCTGTTTTTCCTTCAAATTCTTAATATACAATGAGTAAAGCAGAAACTGCTACACCTCTAAACACACAATAGTTTGTTACGGCGACGGTACCCTTAATATCGAGCGGAGATTTTTTGGCAGAAACCGCTTCGCTACCTTGAAACAATGTATAAAAATCTGACGTGCCCATCACACAACCTTCCGCCATATCTAGACTTTAAACAGAAATGTATGCGTACAATCCGGTGCCCATTTAAAATATACAAATAAAAATCTAAAATATTGAAACACAGAAATTTGCATCATCTGAATAAAAAGATTCATTCACAGGAAAACTCTTCTGTGCTGAAGCCATCCTCCGTTCAATTACTACATTTAATATCTTACTTATGACATATAGCACTAGTATATGACAACTTGTCACCCATCTCACCTGTCAATATTTTTTACACAGAAACAAAATTCAGTCGAACATGGATTACAAGATTTCAACGTTTTATTTGATAAATTTATTTTTTAAATTTTACTGCAGTTCTTTGATGCTACCAGATAAAGACAATTTTTTTATAACGTAAGTTGCAAATAACTTTGCCTCTTATTCTTATTACAAATAAATACCATATTTATCCAAATTTATTTAAATTTTTGACAATTAATCTTTTCAATCTTCAAAAAATATCACTTCCGGTGAAGATATTTCTACCAAAATCTAATGGGTTCTTCCAATTTATATACAAATGTTAAATACCAAATATCAAAATTGTTGGGTAATTCGTATTTGAGTTATCCGACTGACAGAAATCCGGCCCTGACCACATACACACACACACACACACACACACACACACACACACACACACACACACACACACACACACACACACACACACACACACACACACACACACACACACACACACACACACACACACACACACACACACACACACACACACACACACACACACACACACACACACACACACACACACACACACACACACACACACACACACACACACACACACACACACACACACACACACACACACACACACACACACACACACACACACACACACACACACACACACACACACACACACACACACACACACACACACACACACACACACACACACACACACACACACACACACACACACACACACACACATACATACATACATACAGACATCATCGTGAAACTATCAAAAATGAATTGTAAGGACCCTAATTCGTGCTCATCCACTAAAAACTCACTACCCGATTTTTAGCATGATTCCAATACCTTCCTTTACAGGTAAGCGGAAGGTAAAAATGTCGTTCAGTTCGGTTTTACTCTTGACTCAGTTGCATTCGGACAAGTAATAAGTTGGCGAACAGCATATTCTTTCTCTCCCTTACCGGTCCGGCCAACTCTGGCTGCACTGATAGTAGTATACCATTATGGAAGGTTTAAATGCAGTTAAACTGCAAACTGGTTTTGTGCAGTTGACAAATTGAACAAATAGAATAAAATTTCTAACCTTTAAGTAAATTTTAAGATTAAGTATAGGTTTGATGTAAAAATATATCAACTTGAAATAAAGTTAGTATGATAAAAAGGCATCATTGTGCCCTGGTCTCCAAGTAAAATAAATGGTTTTCTTTCTTCTCACCTTGACTTTGAAATTCTTTATGAAAAGTAAGTGGCTGTCATCCCTGCGGCCTTCTTGCCAAACCGTCAGTGCAGGTTTCATTCTTAATTTACAATACCATTATTCATTCTCGCCTCCCGGAGTAAGATACTAATCACACAGATGAATAACTTTGCCAGAAGAACACTTAGACCAACTTCACTCTGCGTTATTTTACTTTTTGTACAAAATTATTTCAATCCTCAATATCTCCTAAACCAAGCTAGATATCGGATCGCGGTTTGCGGCATTAGATTCAGGATACTTTAATTATCCTATAAACCAATTTTTGAAATTTTGAAAAATTTGAAATTTTTCGACCCCTAAAAAATTGCCACCCCTCGATAACTCAAAACTGGTACAAGATACGGACTTGATTGTTCCACCATTGAATTCCTCGCGTCGAATTATGGGGCTGTTCAAATTTTCAGCTCAAAATTCGGACTGGTACATTTTTTAGGACGAATTATCGAAAATCGAGATTTTAATCTCAATTTTCGATTATCTTTGATAAAAACCCTACCAGGCCGAATTTTGGGCTGAAAATTTGTATACTACCATAATTCGACGCGAGGAATTCAATGGTGAAACAATCAAGTCCGTGTCTTGTACCAGTTTTGAGGTATCGAGGGGTGGAAATTTTTTAGGGGTCGAAAAATTTCAAATTTTTCAAAATTTCAAAAAAAAATAGGATAATTAAAGTGTCCTGAATCAAATGCCGCAAACCGCGCTTCGATATCTCGCTCAGTTTTTGAGATATAGAGGTAGAGGGTCAAAATTGAAATACCTACTGAAAATTGAAAAATCGATGGATGAAAACTGAAAGATATTGTAAAACTGGTAAATTTCCAAGCATTTTATATAATTAATTTTATTTTAATTCGCCCACTAATTTGAGTGTCATTATGAATTTTGTAATGGCACTTGTGTCGTTGTGTCCTTATGAATTCTTAATGACACGCATTTTTGTAGGAGAAATAAAAATAGAAATTCGATTAAATTTTAAGTTTTTTATTATAAATAACTATTAATATTAATACACAAATAAATTTATGTTTTATAAACATTCAAGACAAAGTTTTTACAATTACATTATGTTTAAACCAGAAGATGCTGAATTTTTTGGGACAAAATTTGACAACTGAAATTGTTTTACAATCAACAGCAAACAAAGAAATAGTTGCCATAATGAATAATATGATACTTGATCAAGCTATCAATTTTACACTAAATGTTTTTCAAATGTCAAACATCAAATAAAAATCTAATTCAGTAGCAATTGAGGCCGTCGTAGATAAAATATTGAACGATACACGTTTGATAATGAAACTTGGGTGATAAAAACATTCTTTTAATCGCCTTGTGATTTAACATCATACACGTTTCCTTACCTTGGCTATGTTAAATTGTATCATTAATATCTACGAGTATTATATACTTTTTAATACATAAGTATCAATTATTTAAAAAAATACTTATAACGCCTACATCCAGAACTACCAGTAAATAATATATAATTTATTGCATATTAAGACTGTCTAGAACTTTATTAATAGTCTTATTTGTGGAGGGTACTACTTAATAAAATATAAAATGAGGTAGTTATTATTATAAAGTACGACAAATTTTAGTGAAATATTAAATAATAAAAGTGGTGTCTACAATTTTATGCCTCCCCGATTTACCTTAAAGTAATAAATTTAAAGCAGAACAACTTTACGACTGCATTTATTATTTAGTGCACGCAGTGGTAATAAAGCTGTTTAATTGCAAAATAATTAACCTAAAACTGCTCGAATTTAAATCAAAATTCTTTCCGAATTCTGTATTCCAGTTATTTATTTGATTAGTTTTGCTTGCGTCTAACTTATGTCGTGCTAGAGCCACATTAAAATGCCTCGGCGGCCGCCATCTTGTACCCGTCGCTGCTTTCTTTTGTTTCCGCAGTTTGGGTTAATAAACCGAACATTTCCACCGGGACAAATGTGCTCAACGCATCGTAAATTGGTAATTCTAACCAGTGCAGATTTCACTACAGAGAGAGTTGGTATATTTATGTTTGAATTACGTGCTTCAAAAGTTTCAAGACAAAACCATGATGCCAAATTGAAGGCCGGAGACTTTGAATTTAGTTGAGAATCTTGTAATTTTGTAAACATAAATATGACAATGCAATGTTATACTTTTTTCGTCTAGATTCTACTCGAGATTCATCCGAGAAGTTCATGCCATTCCTAGTATAAAGTAAATCAGAAATTCCCATACGAGTTCCGTTCGAGTTTCATATTTGTTTCTAGTCTGGCTCTATTTTTCTAGTCGAGATTCGTACTAGATTTGTCTACGCATGCTCAGTTCATTGTGAAGTCAGTTTGACCAACCTGTAAAAGTTTTAGCTCGAAAAAAATCGAAGATTTCTGATTGAATATGAATAGTTTGGACATAAGCTCGGACATAAGTAAAGTATGAAACTCGAACGAATCTCGGATGGAAATTGAACTAGAAATCTAACAGGAATCTAGACGAAAAAAGTATAATATTCCTCTTAGTTTCAAAACAAATTAGTAGAGAATACACCAGAAACATTTAAGCCTCATTCACATTTAAGTAGTTATAATGTTTAGATTTATGTTTATGTTTAAGAAAGTTTGAATACATCTAACTAAATATGAGCGTCCACAGTGCTTGGAAGTTGGAAGTGTGAATGCTCATATTTAGTTATATGAATTTAAACTTTCTTAAACTTTAAAACTAAATGCTTATGCGAATGAGGCTAAAAAATTAGAAGATTATTAAAGTTTTTTGGAATAAAAAGGCGATTAAAGTGATGTACGTCTACCCTAAAATTTTATAGCGTTACAAAGGTGTACGCCTCCCACGTTTACTTTAATTATAATTGAAAAAATATGATGCTTTTACATATGAATGTATTAACAAAGGATGTCTTAATACTTCTATATTTATATTTTTTTTCTTAGGCCTAGGAATTTGAAGTAAAAAATTTAAAAATGACGTTATCGCAAGAAAAATTTAAAAAGCATAAGAAGTATGCAGCTAAGTTTTCTTTTTTCGAATAATTTTTGTTTTACTTAATTTCTTTAAAAAATACAGAAGTTATTATGGGAATACTGGAGCCATGTTTACAGTATTTTTCAACTTCAAAATGACATTGCATAGTTAGGATGCGGGAAAGTACGAGTTTCGAGCTGGTTTCGGGTAGTCGTAGTAGTGGGGAAGAGAGTGAAATAGAAAAAAAAGTAACATCGAGAATATTCTAGGAATTCGAAAAAAAGATAATAATAATTTTTGAAAATCTTTTAAATCGCAGTTTTATTATTATTATCCAGCGAGCTTTATCTCTGTAATGTTCAAAATTGAATTAAGGGTGAACATATCAACAAATTTTATTGCGTTAATTTGCGTGTATAAAAATATAACGGTCCAATACTGCAATTGCAAACAAATAATTAGATTTTGCATATTGCGCTAGTAAATTCGAGTAAACAAATTTAAAATAGCTAGCAAATTTACTCGGCAATTTTGTGTATAGACATTAATAACAGAAAATGGCGGCAGTTCGCCGCAGCTCTCCACATTACCTGCGGAATTTACGTGTGCAGAATCACCGGCAACGCTTCGTATTTTACAGACAAAAAATGAAAAATGCTCGCAAAAATAGAACAGAAGTTTTGCATTTACCCCTTCAAATAAATGTCACTTTTCTACGTAATTTGACTTGATGGTAATGTTTAAAAATTTAAGAACATTTCTCCTGGTTATAACTTCGGACGGACGGTACATTAAAACTTCTACATTTAGACTGTGGATATATGACGCATAATTATTCCAATCGATTCGATAATTACACTTAAATCAACAATCATTTTCCAGCTTTTTTTCAGTTTGTATTATTTGACCCTATTTCCAATGTCAAATTTATTCATAACTTGGGATTTGCAGTAATCGATATAGATGTATATTACCGTGTGTGCGGTTACCAGCCAGTTTTGTACAATAGGGTACTGAAATAGTTATCTACTAATACAATAAAAAGGAAAAATTTGATTGTTTGTTTGCATTGAATAGGCTCCGAGATTTGCCCCCATATTTATCAATCCCTATTTACCACCGTCCCTTTTTACCACCGTAATTCTTTTACCAATCCATTTTTACCAACATTATAATTTTACCAATCCATTTTTACCACCGTCCCTTTTTACCACTAATTCTTTTTTACCACCAACGTATTTACCAACGTATTCTTTTACCAATCCATTTTTACCACTGTCCCTATTTTTACCACTAATTCTTTTTACCACCAACATATTTACCAACGTGTTTTTGAACCAAATCCATTTTTACCACCGTCTCTTTTTTAACAAAGCTAACAAAACCGTACTAAAGCCCCACAAACTCGGTTTTGGTATTTACTACACTAACAAAGCTAACAAAACCGTACTAGAGCCCCACAAACTCGGTTTTTGTTTTTACTACACTAACGAAGCTAACAAAACCGTACTAGAGCCCCACAAACTCGGTTTTGGTATTTACTACACTAACAAAACTGTACTAGAGCCCTACAAACTCGGTTTTGGTATTTACTACACTAACAAAACCGTACTATAGCCCCACAAACTATTATTGGTAAAACGGAATAGCGGTAAAAAAGTATGGTGGTAAAAGTTGTAATGGTAAAAACGGTGTGGTAAAAATGTTATGTATTAGTGGTAAAACGAAATAGCGGTAAAAAGTATAGTGGTACAAATGCAGAGGTAAAAGTTGGAGTGGTAAAAATTGAGTGGTAAAAATGGGTTACCGGTAAAACAGGATAGCGGTAAAAAAGAATGGTGGTAAAAATGCTGTGGTAAAAGTTGGAGTGGTAAAAATAGAATGGTAAATATGTAGCACAACGGGCTTCGAAACTACTGGACCGATATGAAAAATTCTTTCACCGTTAGGAAGCTACACTATCCCCGGATGACATAGGCTATATTTTTTGTTAAATCAAAATTGTTTCTTCTTATGACGAAAATGTACAGTGATTTGTCACTTAATTGAAAAAAATGACACACAGATTAGATAACCAGACATTTAATTAAACTACTATGTATTAGTTGTTGAATAGGAATTTCGAATTCAGTTGGTCTAGGTGTTTTGAAACAGACAGTTGTGGATTGTTAGTATTGGTTAGTATTAAGTTTTTTTCCTGCACCGATTGAGTTCAAATTTGGTATGGTAATAGCTTAAGATGTAACTTATATCATAAATGTCAGTCGGCCATCTTGAAACAAAATAATTGCTAGCTAACTCAAAATGTACTGCACCGATTTAAAGTGACTTTTGACAGACTGTCAGCTGTCTATAAAACAGCACTTTTAATGTCAATCGGCGAAAAATTATGTAATAGCAAGAATTGTAAATTTATCAATTTCTTTTGCAAATTCCAAAAAAACAGTGACCCACAACTGTTATACTCAACGGGTACTAATTGATATTAATGATACGCGGAATAACGAACTGTTCTACATAAAGTGTCTAAAAAAATCTCGAAAAAAATAAAAATCGAAGTCAGAATATTTTAGTCTTAAACTGTTGAATAATTTATATTACCATTATCGTTCAGTTCAAATGTTTGTCTACTCTACATACCCATACACACATACATAGTTCCTTGTACGACTAGTCCACATACGTAATTAATAATTCCATGTGATTTTAATTCCCATTTTCCCTGTAATTAATTGTAGCGAAATATTTTCCTACCGTAGTTATAAATTCTGTTAATGAATTTCAGCAAACAACCTCAGTATCTAATCATTTGGAACTTGGATTCATTATGTATAATCTAGAATACTAACATTACGGAATATATTAAAGTTTGCAGAGTGTAACGAAATTGCAATCATTTTAACTAATGTTGAAAATAGTATTACCTAACCGAAGTTCAACTATTGTTTTAGAACTTTCTCAGTTATAAAATTAATTTAATTATTAATTAAAGGTAGAATCGTCTTCTAAAACAGCCAAAAATGTTCAGCGTCGCTGGTTTTATTTTATTCCAATACGGCGAAACGAGAATTTGCAAGTTACACTCAAACAAAACAGAATGAAACTATTAGTTCTGTTCGCGCCTTGGTTGTGTTCGAGTGTTGTAGTGTTTCTGGTGAAATAGACGATTCTCAGTGCTTTATCTGGAGGATAACTGCTGGATAAGATGTCCGAAAGGTAGGATTTTAACTGTTGCACTACATTTAAAGTCGACGAACATAGATAATTATTGATAAACAGTGTATGTAATTGGAATAGAATATAAACTAATAAAACTACAATTTGAAGGTCTTTTAAAGTAATATATCTATTGATCTCGATAGAGTTCAATAAATTTAACAAGATACCTAACTACCACGATACTAAGGGCTGGTTTGGATGTAATCTGTTACTTCTTTTGTATTCTGTAAGACGTATGATGTGAATGAGAAGTGTGTGGTTCATAATCATTTCAGTAATCTGCTAACTTGACGACATAACCTTTCTTATAACTGTCAGAAATGGATCCGTTTGTTGGATCTGCAATGTTTATATAAAGTACTCATCAAAATGTAAACAAAAATTAACAAATTAAGGTAGTAAATCCATGGGTAGTGACAACCCAAAATATGACTTAAATTAATATACAGCATTCATTACAAGTCGTAGAATTTGAATACAAATTAAAATTTATAGGTAACCGTTGAAATAACGAAGATAATTGAATTTAAAGTTGACACAAAAACGCGCTAAAATACATTGCGTATATGGAGGTTACCAGTAGATTTACTAAACGATTAGAAAATTTTATATCATAACAACCCAACACATATTTGGAAAACGAATATGTTATTCTTTGATATTTGAGGTATTTATTAGAAAAATAAAAAATATGAGTCACCGCAATAATGGTTGAGAAATCGCATGCAAAAGGTTCCAGTCTCAAGAAAAATTATGTTTTTGACGTACTACTACTGCATTTCAGTGTAAACTTAAATTTCAATTATATTTTTTATTTAATTGGATACCTATGATTTGTAATTTACATCCAAATCTACGATTTTAATGATTTATTTCTGATTATTTGACTGCTTCGGCCTCACCTCACACCGAAATCACGCACGCTTATGACCGACGGATTTTCTACCTTAAATAGGACTTGCTTGTCATTTGTTGGGAAAAGACGTCTTGTGCTGGCCACATCAGATTCTTTACATAAAAAAATGTTTAAATATTTTTTTAAGTCCCTTATTTAGTAACAGTTCAAACATTTTTATCAAATGAACAATTTCGAAAATTTTCGACATTTTAAAAATATTTCAAAGTGCATTTTAAATTGTACCAGACAGAATTTTTAAAAGAATATATGTATTTATATGTAGTTTGAAACGAGGAATCCAATGGTGTACTTAAAAAATATACAAAAAAATTGTATCTTGATTTGTATAGTAGTAGCGCTGTCTTGTGATGGCCACATCAGATTTTTTACAGTATGATACCATGGCAACTTGGTTGCAATATTTTACATAACCTTTCTTATAACTGTCAAAAATGGATTAGTTTGTTGAAAGTTACATGTTCAAGTATTCATTCAATATAGAAGTAAACCATTGTATTTGAGTATAATATAAAAATAAATAAAAAATACACGTTTTCGATTTCTGCATTAATATTCGACATTCTAATAAATTGCAAACTGCTGTTGAATTGTTCTCAATAAAATTCAAGGGGGGTGTCTCCCCCTTAACGAGGGCCTTATCTTGGCGATTAGGTTCAAGTGGTGAATTTTCTTGGTCAGGTTGGTAATCAGGAATATTTTGTTGATATTGCGGTGTAACATAACGTTTAGCATGTTGTGTAGATATGCAAAGTAAATCGACATGCGACCATTTGCATGACATGCCCTACACGATAACGCTGTGTTGCTTTTTTCCTTTTCACTAAATTAATTTTACTCATTTTATTCATGTCGTTATAAGGGAGTGATAAGTTTTACCCCGAGTTAAGGGTTGTTTGTTTTCAAGCCAAATTACTCGGCAGAAATTGTTTATGGGATTAGCAAAATTCACAAACATAAATATTGTTTTGTAGTTTTAATCTGACGAACTAATATTTTGTTCTTGGTTCACAATTTCAAAGATTCTGACTATATTATTAAAATTTTGCACAATTAGTTATTAACGAACCAAATACGGAAAGGTTTTGATCCCACATGAGCGATTTTTTGAAACACGAGCGAAGCGAGGGTTTCATTTACGCGAATGCTGGGATGGTGTCTTCCCGCAAGAGGTTTGTACAATGTTTTTGTAACGAATAAAACTATAATCAAATACATTCAAGTTGTAGTTGTAGTCTGATCATTAAATTTGAGGTTACGATGTTTTTTCTACTCACTCTGCTGCACTCAAGTTTTATTTTTAAATATTGGCGGTTTTCGGTGGTCTTCACTAATTAAAATTCCGGGAAGTAACACTTTATAAACTAAATTTTATTATTTTTAAGATGATTTTACTCTCAAATGTCTAGAAATGCCAGTGTTCTTTGCAATTTTCCTGATTGACTACACTGGGAAATTGACATTTCCGATTGTCAATTGCGTGTTTAAGAGCCTATTGCGTGGCAATAATACGCATTGAAAAACGAGTAATTTTTGTGAGGATCTCAATCTAATACTGTTATACGTATGATGTTGAATTTCTGTATGTAGATTAAGGAAGAATACTAAAAGTGCGGAATCTTCAAAATCTTTAATTAATGTAATTAGTTTGGCTTTAATAATTATGCAAAATTCGGCGAAAATTGTACAAGTTTAGATATAATTTATGACAATTCTGTTGATAAAATTATAGTTTTATTGTTTTTCCGCCCTTTTTACATCTATGTTCTACTCATTTTGTCTTTAAACTCAATGATAACTTTTATAGTTTATTCATGAGATCCTCATGAAATTCTAGTGTTTAATTTCTTTTTATCTCTAATTGTTGTCGGAACAATATATAGTTTGAATTTTTCAATTCAACAATGCTTTGTCGTTACTAATGTGAAATTTCAGCTTTTTATTTTGAGCAATATAGCCAGAATCGTGAATTCTGAAGAAGTATAGCCCCTTAATATGTCATTTCCTAGGTGATGAGTACAAAAACAATTTTACAGTATTTATCAACTTCAAACTGATATTGTATAGCTAGGATGCGGTAAAGTACGAGTTTGGGGCTGGTTTTAGACAGTCGTACTGGTGGGAAAAAAGTGGAATAGAAAAACTGTATAATCGAGAGTATTCTACGAATTCGGAAATACCTAGACGTATATTAAATAATATTAAAGTAAATTGGGTAAAGGCATGATACCTATTTTGACATTTTGTAAACTCTACATTTTATGATCATGTTCACTTGACAAGAATCGTCCAAGGGATGTTTTAAAATATCTTATTCTTGTCCTTTAAGTAATATTACGTAAGTCTATCCTAGTCACATCTGGAGTATTACATACTCAATACAAACATCTCAGAGAATTACATGGGATGCATAATTAGGATATTATTTCCAAATTACGAACATTGAGATGTTACATAGATAATGTTACTAAGGGCGGACTTTAGCAATCGCTAGGATAGGATGTTAATAGGCAAATATAGTAAGTAACAAGTCGGGATGTTCACATTCTTGAAATGTTCTGTGGATTTTATTTTGTCAAATGGGTGCATATTCATAATTAAAAATCTGAATTAGTTCATGCTTATATCAATTTTATTCTTAGTCCTGGAGGGCATAAAAACCCTTATAGGTTAGGGGGCAAATTTCAATTTTCTTCCTCTTGACCCTAGCGTCATTTTCATACTTTCGTTTACGTTATTGGCGTTCGATTCAAAGCGTGGCGAACGCAGTACAATGAAATATCTACTGGAGGAAGGCGACAGAAATTGACCATTTAGTTGAATTGTCAGACATTTTTCATTGTGTGCATCAGGAATCGCGAATGTGAAATGTGAAATCGAAATAGAGGCGGAGAGGACTGGGGTTGAATTTTGCATGAGAAATTTCAATATCTAAATTTGTAACTGGATGTGAATACCAGATGGGGTTTTGTGTCTGAGATGCGTTTCTTTATGGCAGACATTTTTCTGGATGCAGCCATTTTGTCAATTAAATATTGACGGGCGTACTTCGAGGATTCGTGTTCGTAAATTATTGTTTCTAGTTTTGAAATGCAACACAGAATCAGTTATAGTTATTTATGTACAATGCATTTTGAAACATTTGCTACAATATCGTGCTACAGTAAAAAAACTGTTTTGAGTTCGCAAATAGTTTTTTTTTAATTCTAGATTGCGAAATGATACTTTTGCATTCGGGGATGAAAGAAGAGCAAAGAATCATTCGAGATGGCAAAAGCATTTCGAAATCAAGTATTAAAAAACGATTTTTCGTCCCAATATTAGCAAAATGAATATCAATCAGTGTAGATGATTAAATTTAAATTTATTTTTCCGTTGATCGTTTATTAATGAGTATCAATTATCAACATTAATGACCCCCTATTAATGCATAATTTTTATTAATCAACGATTTTTTTGAATGCGCGTTCAGCGCACGTAATATTATTAGCAAGTGCTAAATTGTAGAAAAATGAAATGTTTTTGACAGCTCTAGCTAAATAATATTCAGGCAACATTATTCTCAGCAGTTTTAAACGTTACTAACCTTATTTGTTATGGACAAAAATTAGATTTTCTCCAAATTAAAAATGTAATGATCAACGGAAAAATATTGTAACTAACTCATGTGTTAATATGCGATTAATAATCTCGACAATTATTAATCGACCTCATTAACACACTAGATAGTTAAATATCTATTAATATGTATGTATGTATGATCTCTAAAATTTATCATAAATATCGTAATCATCAAATAAATAATTTTGATACCTACTGAACGTTATTTGTCATTAGAAATTTATTTTTATTTGAGAACACTTTATCAATAACTAAGTAAATTAGCATTAAAATTGTTACAGTTCTCTTTCGGTTGTGCTGTGAGAAACAGATGATTACAAAACGTATATGTTCAAAGTGAACGTAATACTTTTCCAATATATGAAAAGGCTTGGGTCATATTTTCCGTATCCATTTCAACAATAACCTCTGCACATCTTCATTATTTTTGTATGAATATGTGAGTGCAATGCCTCTATAAAAATCAATACGCTGCAATTTTCAATCCAAGTGCAGAATATCCAACTCTGGATTATTACAACCTGAACATGAACACTGTCTTATAGCATTAGTAGCAACAGCGTCACAAAGTTAAAATATTATGCCGAGTGAAATAAAAGTCTTCGCAAACGAAGCCATACTATTTCCATATTAGATGTACTAACATTCTTACCTGGCCTGCTTAACATATTTCATTTCTAGAAACAAAAGGAATGCAATGCGTCGACGTTGCAGTGAACTAGAACGCTGTACGAGTACGGGGTTACCTCAGGCTAGAGTCAGATCAAATACACTTGACATGATGTCAAAACATTGTTGTCAACACGAAACTACATTTGAGATCAATCGTTTATACATTTTTAAACATTTCATATTTTTGTTATTACCTACATTCAAGCCTCATTTCCACCGACTGTTTTAATGCTTAAGAACTATGTTTAATGCACAGTACTAAGAGCAACGCATAAGAACATACTTTGCAAGCTCCAAACATAAGGCATAATGTACAAAAATAATGATTGACATGTGTCATATTTATTATTTGTTTCGAGTTATCAATTTCTGTCTGTTTCTAATTATGGAACTGAATACTTTATACACGAAATTAACACTTCTTCCGTTCTTTAATAACGCAAAAATGCTGGTAATAATTTAATTACAAAATTCGACAACAAATGTCATCTCTGTCGAATTAGTCCTTAAACAAAATAGGTGGAAATGGCCATCTAATAAATAATCATTATGCATTACGCCTTACGCACAAATCATTATGCATTAAGCACTAAAACAGTCGGTGGAAATGAGGCTTAAAGGTATTAGAAATTTATTATTTCTAGGTGAGCATTAATTTTTGTTTATCGATATTCTTGTCCATTCTTTTGGCATGACTTTAATTAACGTTTGTATGTTTATTATGAAATCTACTTTAATTTTTAATCTTTAATCTTCCTAAAGCCTCATTCAGGTAAGCATTTAGTTTTAAGGTTTACATTTATGTTTACGTTTAAGAATGTTTAAATTCGTAACTAAAACAAGCATTCAGAGTTTCCACATCAAGCACTGTGAATGCTCGTATTTAGTTAGATGTATTCCAACTTTCTTAAACGTAGGTAAACATAAATGTAATTAATAATAATAATTTTGTACCGTTTCAAATTTCAACACAACTGCAAAAAATTATTGTTTATGTTTACGAAAGTTCAAATTCATCTAACTTAATACGAGCATTCACACTTTCTACTTTCTAGCACTGTGAATGCTCGTATTTCGTTAAAAGAATTTGAACTTCCTAAAACGTAAACATAAATATAAATCTTAAAACTAAATACGTCTGTAAAACGTAAATCAATTAAATTTTAAAACAGTACTAAAATATAGATTTATATATTATCGTCAAAAAAATTTGCATAAAATTAGGTATGTCTCTCCTTATTTAGTAAAAAGCGTGCTGTGTGAACTTTAAAAACATAAGTTTTTTTTAAAGTTCGACAAATAGTAGACCCAATCGACACAATAAGTTAATTCGAGTAAAATAAATGATGTTCATTAAAGACTAAACAGCTATGAATATATAATCAGCATTTTTCCATTTCTGACAATTTCGTTGGTGTAATCGATTTTGTATCAAACTAATTACTGGTCATCTATATCTAATTCAGAATCTATGGTATAATTTATACTTTGTGACGTCGGCATTGGAATATATATGAATGTGTGTGAGTGGGTGTCAGTTTTATAAAAATGATGACCACTTCGTGTTCATTACGTGACCAACTTGATATTTACGACTTGAAAATGGTTCATTAGGACATGATCGATAAATTACTATTAGAAACCTACGAGAGAACGATATTTATTTTATTGACGTTCAACAACTATTTTTTAAACGTATTCATCACACAAGTACTCAAAGAAAAAGTTTAAAAAATTATTAAACGAGCGTTTAAGATAACTATGAAGTTTGAAACACTAAGTCGCAGGCGAGTATTGCATTCAAAATTCAGTACAAAAAATTAAATGATTTCTTTTGATACATACATATCTTTTACACAACTTGGATGTAACAGCCTCATATATTAAGTGAGTAATAATACTTATTACTCACAGGCAGTTCCGAATCAAAAGGCTAAAATACAAATTAAATTTTGTCTGGTTTTAAAATTTAAATGTTACACATTTGAGTGGTTCCTCGAGTGATTCTGAATCCACTATAAGCTGTAGCTGTGATTTGAACACTTGTTCACTAAATTGTCAATGAAGCCGGTTATATTCCAAAAGCGAGTAAATCGACTGATGGAACTATACTACCCATTTGAGAATATAAACTCCTTAGAACATTTTAAGAATGAGAAGGCTTGTTACTTGCTATATTTGCCAATTCACATCCTAACAATATCCTAGCGAATTCTAATGTCCGGCTTTAGTAACATTATCTATGCAACATCCCAATGTTAATAATTTGGTAATAATATCCTAATTATGTGTCCCATGTAATTCTCTGAGATATTTGTATTGAGCGAGGTATTGAGTATGTAATACACAGGATGTGGCTAGGACAGACTTACGTAATATCACTTAAAGTACAAGAATAAGATATTATTAAACATCCCATGAACGATTCATGTCAGGTGGGTAAAATATATTAGTAATGAATACACAAAATCAAACTGTTTTATTACATATTAAATTCTAGCCCAGTGTTTCTCAGCTTTTTTTGTATTGGTGCTTCCATTTTCCTTGTAAATTTTTATAGTTCGAGCCCCACAGATTGAGAAACGCTGTTCTAGATAATAAATCTACCAGATACCAGAAAATATTGTGCCAAAATTTCCCATACTTCAAAATAAAATAAACTTCATCGTAGTGGGTAGATATCCCATAACAAATGCAGCTCATTTCCATACGCGATCAGATCTCAACAAAGAAAACAATTAACCATCGAAAACAAGCCAACAATTAACCTGTCAAAAATTAATTACAGCTTTGAATGGTCACCACCTACTTGAAAAGAAAGACGTTCGAATTTCCGCACGAGGTTGTCGCTTGTCCATGGATGATTTATCTCATTCGACGCAATATATTTCAATAACCCTAGTAGGGGTGGGGGTGTAGGACAAGGGAGGCAGGGTTAGTGGTCTAACATTCCGACACGACGACTGTGGACTTTGCAATAAATACCCGGCGTCTGTCAGCCCTAGAGCTAGTTAGTTTACTTTTAGAACTAGACCGGAATACTAACTGCTGTTTAGAAAAACAATTTTACCAACTGTTAGCTGTTGAGAGGGTAAACATTGGCGCTGACGAGCCAGATATTTCTAGAACTAATCATAAGATTGCTTAGATTGTTAGATTCAATTATGACCCAAGAACAACACTGCAAGAAATATAGCAGAAGACTTCGCAAATAATATTACCCAACTCAAATACTATTAAACTAGATTCAGACCTACCCAGTTATAAGTATAAGTGCTAAATGAACCAACCAACGCTTCAACAAAATTCCAATTTCAATTATAAGTGCGAACGTTGAGCGCTGGTTAGTTAAATTAGTCACTTACACTTCTTTATAATTAATAATAATAATAATAATATTTATCTACAACAATAGAATAATGTATTCATTATATACGTGAAAGTAGTATAATAAACCCCTCCATAAGGACACATTATGAAATAATGAATTCATTATTTCACACTGTTAAATAATGAGTACTTTATTCTCTCGAACTGTCAAACTGCCATCACATCTGTTTTAATATTAGTGTTACATCAAGTTATCATTGTATGACGTTGTAAGCAGAAACAGTAAAAATAATAATAATTTGTAAAACGCTGTATATGACTAGCCCATAATAGTTCGAAATTACTCGGATAAATTGTCATCACACCAAAGTTTGAGGTTAGGTTAATATCAATACAACTTTGTAGTAAGAAAATGTTGCATTATTTAAAAAGTTGTAGATAAAACGTCGTATTTGACTCGAAAATAATGGCTATAATTAACTCGGATGATTTATACACTCGCCTTCGGCTCGTGAACAAACTTTCATCCTCATTAATTATAGCCTACATTATTTACTCGTTAAATAATATACTATTATTTATTTAGCAATTGCTAGACATACATACATAAATTAACTACCTATGAAATATATTAATTTGTATTTTACAAGTAAATGTTACATAAAAAGAAAACAAAGCATAATATTACTGGTTCTCTAAATAATATTCTCTTATTTTTTTCTTAAAATTATTAACAGATGTAGCATTTTTAATTGAATTAGGAAGATTGTTATAAAGTTCAAGACCTTTACTAAACATTGATTTTGAAGTACTGGTTTTATTATATCTGTTAATAATGAAATTTACATTTTGCCTTGTGGAATAATCATGTCTTTCATTAACATAGCTTATATTATTTTTTAAGTAAGTTGGTAGTTCGTTATGGACAATCTTGTAAACAAGATTAAAACACTACTTTCCACAAATTTGTGTTTCTCAAGCCATTGCAAGATCAGTAATTCTTGTGAATCTATTACACTTGAGGATAACTCTCATTGCTCGGTTTTGGAGTTTCTGTAGCTTGTCAATGTCCTTGTTAGTGCACATAAATAAA
This sequence comes from Agonum fuliginosum, assembly GCA_947534325.1. Lineage (NCBI taxonomy): Eukaryota > Metazoa > Arthropoda > Insecta > Coleoptera > Carabidae > Agonum > Agonum fuliginosum. Next base: position 38,982,840 of record OX384033.1, on the reverse strand, counting down.
ATTGTACTACAGTACGAAAAATGAGGAAGCACAATTGGGTAAGTCTGAATCTAGCTTTAGCCATCGGTATATACCCACTTGACATGAAGCGAATCGTCCATGGGATATTTGAAAATGATGACCTATAATATGATTTTGATTATTATCGGGTTAAAACATTACCATTACAGATTTTGTATTATGGTTTTTTCACTTTCAAGCGCGCCCTAAAGTGATATTACGTAGGTAAGTCTATCCTAGCCACATCTTGAGTACTTATACTCAATACAAACATCTCAGACAATTACTTTTGGGACACAAAATTAGGATATTATTACCATATTCACATTGGGATGTTACATAGATAATGTTACTAAGTGTGGACATTAGCAATCGCTAGAATATTAATAGGAAGTATCTAACATTCTTGAAATATTCTGGGGATTTTATTTTGTTAAGTTTTGACTTGTACCTAAATCTTGATCTGATCTAAAATTAAGAATCAAAATAGTTATTTATGTATCAAGGGCATCATGATGATATTTATGCTCATCCGAGAGCGACATGTTTACAAGCTCAAGGGTCTCTGGCCCGAGGGTCTGTAAATCGCCCGAGGGCTATAAACATCAATGATGCCCGTGGTGCATACAATATTTTATGTCTTACTATTTTATTTAGAATATTGCGCGCGTGACATTTCGCTTTGACGTTTCGAATTTTGTTAATATTTTTGGTATCCTAGTAACAGACAAAAATATATTAATTTCAGAAGAAAAACATTAGTGATGTCTCAATATTACCATGGCAATTTCTTAATGCCCTAGGGTATAATGTAGTATATAACATACCTCGTAACCATGACATAATTAAACAATTACATACTAGGAAGACATAAATTAATTTATGATTAATCATAAATTAATTGATTGATTGATTGATCATGTAATACGAAAAAAATGTATGTTGACCAATACAACTTCTGTATAATGGTGATTGGTCAATAGAAGTCAACGTATGAAAACGTAGTGTACAAACAATGGCAAAAACGTCTGCAGTGGCAGCAAGTGAGTATTTTTTGATTAAAAATGTAGATCACTTGAGGCAAAACGAGAACGATGTACGGATAACCGTTAAAAATAGAGCAGCAACATTTAGCTGTGCAATTTTGCATATTTTATCGGCCATATAATGAGTCATGGAATACTTGATTAAAACTCCATGTAAAATTAAAATAAAAACCTTGAGCTGTTCTTCCGGCGGAAGTAATCTGTTATTAATTTTTTCCATTTAAAACAAGCTTCCTTTTAATTTAAAATGATAGAATAATCCTCGAGATTACGGCGGGCAATAAATAAGACTGTTTACATTCCTTATCAATTGTTAAATATTTAAACGGGCTTCGTTATCAGCGCGTTTCATTAAATTGATAGGGATCTCAGAGGTTTTTATGTCGGTAAGACGGGAATTTATTTAACCGGCATCGCATGTCCGCCGATTGATAGGATCGGTCGTCGACAAGCTTGGGACGACCGAGTGATGGAGGTAAAGGACTCGCGTCAATCTGGACAGTGAGAAGTTATTTTATCCCTGTCAGTTTTTTATTTAACCTACCACCAATTATTTCAACCAAAAGTTTTTTAATCGACTGCCACATATACTTGAATTTTTATGCAAAAGAGGATTCCAAAGGGGAACGGGTTCTATAGCAGAAAATAAAATTCTAGACTATTTATACACAAGAAGATTCAAATTTAGAATATTCATACCTGCTTCAAAAGATTCATTCACAGGAAAATGCAAATCTAGAATTTTAGAATTAGCATTAATGCAAACTCAGGAAGATGCAAACCTAGGAACATGCAAACACAGGAAGATGCAAATCTAGAAAAGTTATAATAAAAATCGAGTATGTGGAACTCAAGTATGGTATTGAGTTGTCCATTTAGTTCAGTTCAACTTAATTTATTCCTTTTGTTTTGAAGAGACAAACTAGTTGTCTAGATTTGCATCATCCTATATGTTTGCATTTATATCGAATCTAAAATTCTAGGTTTGCATTTTCCTGGGAGGGATCCACTTATTTGCCCAAACTGTTTTACAGTCAAACAGTCATTTGACTGTATTTTTATTCTTATAACCTGTCATTTCACCAGACGGTTTTTCTTACACGGGTATTTTGGCCGAACTGTTATTTGACCAAACTGGTATTTTACCAATCTGTTAATTAATAATACGTTATTAAACCAAAACGTTTTTTGGCCAAATTTGGTTTGGTTTGGTGAAATAACAAGTTATAAGAATGAAAATTCGGTCAAATGACTGTTTGACTGTAAAAAAAAGTTTGGTCATATAAAGCGCTCTCTCCTGGGAATGAATGTTTTTGTGCAAGCATTTTTTTGGGTATGAATATTCGATACTGATTAATACCAGATAAAATATAGAGATGTACCTACCTATGTGAATTATTTAAAATATATTATAAATTATTCATAGCTTTTCCTAACTCTGCAATCCTCCTTTGTATAAAAACCCGAGTATAAAAATGCTTAATAGTTGATATAAAAATCGTTTCGACTATTTTATTTTTGCTTTAATCGTTTATACTTAATTTGGATGTGGCACCCTCACATACAAACTAGTATTATATTGTTTAAACTACGTATAAAAATTCTCTGAGCGTTCTTGATTGTGTCTAGCCGTAGAATCCCACAAAACAAGAGTAAAATATTCCCCATAACAATTTCCCAACGTAAGCAGTCTCGTCCACAGCCAGCGTGATAAATGCGATGTCTTCGGTTCTATTGTTATTTTTCCCTGTGAATTGTTTACATTGGATTCTGTCACGCGTAGTAGAAATGTGGACAATTACAAGAAGAGGAACGTGTCCGATGGCCTTATATGGGCACTGGTCAGACGGAGGAAGGGTTAAGAAAAAGATAAATTGATTTTACCGGTGATGGTGTTCAAAAAGATAACGATGGTGTTGCTTGTTGAGAGAAAGATAATAGCTGTTTTAAATTTTTAGATTGCTTTTTCTTATGTTGATAGAAAAATACAATAATGCAGTTACAACCTCAGCTCTGTCAGAGTTGTTAGTAAGAAGTACACCATACGGGAGATTTTTGTGCAGTTAACTGGATTTGAAACTGATTTGTCTTGTACTTGTAAATTCAGAAGATTAACAATTTGAACGATTCTGGCTGTATTATAAAAAATTTCAAATTGAAATTTAACATCATGACTCATTAGTGAATCAAAAAATGCAAATTATTAATTGCTGTGACATCAATTAGCCTGGAGCTAATTTTTATCATTTAATAACCCATATTATAGGTTGATTAATGCACAAAAATAAAAATCGATAACATGCATTAGTCGGAAGATTTTTTTTAAACACTTAGCCCATTGATTGTAATAATTTATGTAAAACTCGCATTTTTAGTAATTTTTAGAAATTATTTAACAAAATACGGCAAGGTTTTTTGTAAATTTCATTCTATAGCCATGTAAGCATAACCTATAAGTGCATCATTGTAAAATATGAGGTTATCGATTTCAAAACCAAAGTCACAAAATGGTTTATTGTAACATGCTTTTTGCTTTGCATTTGATAGCAAGAGATGGGCCTTAATACAGTGAATCATCAGGATATCAGATAGATATAAAGCCTTGTTCACACAAGGATTCTTTAAGGATGACTCTCAATTTTTAGAAAATACTCTTGTTAAAAAATACATAGGTATAGTTGAAATTTTTTTGCAGAGGAGTCATGTCATCAAAACTTTACAAAATGAAAAATAAGTGTAGTAATGACCGAGTGATGTTAAATGAATAAAGTAAATACTACTTTTTTGCATACTATAAGAATAGCGCATTTTCATTAAATTTACAATAATTTTAAAATCGAACATAATGTTTTTAATGCATTTTTAATTTATTTAAAATAATTATAGTTTGTTTTTTCACCACATATTGGCATTACTGAATTTAGAATTGTGTTTTGTGTTGTACGTTTACATGGCATTCATATTTTTTCTGTAACGCTATAGAGCTGTAACTGGAAATATATTAAATTTTACAATGATATTTAAATATTAATCGTCTAATAATTTAATTAAATTGATCGCAAAACTTAGCATCGCATGTAAATTCAATAATACAACACACATTACATTTTTTTAAATTAAATTAGTATACTATGTAAATCTAGTATTCCGTAACGTCATTATCTAGTTCCGTGACGTCATTATCTAGTGACAAACATTGATGACGTGACTCCTCTCCAAAAAATTTTTACTATATCACATAGCGGGGCCTTTAACTTGATCCTTAAACGAGTCTTAGCAATAGCTTCAAAAAAGTAAATTATTTTTCTGGATTCACGGATACAGAAGCACGAAATAATTATCAAGGGATCTATATATGAATCTATGATTCATTACACACGTCAAACGAAATTTTAATAGATCCATAAAAACAAAAACAAATCCTCCAGATAACTCCGAATGATTTTCCTTGCTACAATGGCATTGTCCATCGTCCTTTTTCAAAGCTTTCAGGCCCTCATTCCCGCTGCGACTGTTCCCCAGACATGAACAACGTCCTGATGTGTTTAGTCTTAGCCACGCGGTTTTATACGATATGCGTAATGCACCGTCAGTTCCCGCCGCAATGGCGGCCATTCTCGCTGAGATATCCAGTTTCCACTCCTGTTATCCCGGCAAGGAGTTCCCGGAGGAATCACATGTATCGGATGCGCTAAGAATATTGTTATTTCACGCTGTAAGGATATATGGCGGGGGAGAACCAGAGAATAAAATGGAATATGCATGAGTGGTGGTTGTAGTTGTGTGTATAAAGGCGCAGAGTTATTGACGATCAATTAAATGAAACAAACTAGGTACACAACCAGCCTCTACTGAAATCTGCAATTCGTGGATAAAATAGAGTGTCTGAATGTACAAATCATGCGAAATAAAATAGTGCAAACCACAAGTTGATATCTTAGTCCGTTCAGAAGTTACAAATAGAATAATAAACTGAAAAATTAACAAATAAATTCTGATGAAAGTGTTCATAACAACCTAAATTAAAGATAAACATAAGACATAAACAGGATTATGCAAATGTCAAATATTTTATACAAGCATAAGTCTGAGTCAATCAGAAATAGTGATATTATCAATAGCTCAAATAAAATTGATATAATTTTGGATTTAATTTTAAAAAATCTGATGTGGCCAGCACAAGACCTCTTCCGACATACTCTACTCTTTTTACTACTATACAAATCGAGATACAAATATTTTTATATTTTTTTAAGTACACTAGTGGATTCCTTATATCAAACTACATATAAATACATATTTTCTTTAATAAATTTTTGTCGGGTATAATTTTAAATGTACTTTGAAAAATATAAAAAATGTCGAAATTTTCGATTCGCTATAAATTTGGTTATACTCCATTTTGGACCCGAGGAATCCAGTGGTGGCATTAAAAAAAAAATTCGGCTAATACTTTTCGAAATAATGTTTGCAGGTAAAAGACGGAAGTAGCTATGACCGTAATTTATTCACCATTGGATTCCTCGCGGCGAATTACATATAAATACAAATTTTCGCGAAAAAATTCCAACGGGTACAATTTTTATGAAAGGTTTTCGAAAATAGCCAAAAAGGAAGCTAACACCCCTTGATGAAATTTTGGCCAAAATGACTTTTTCTCTCAGAATTGGCTGAAAATTTGGTTATATACTAATTCGACCCCGAGGATTTCAAATCTGCAATCGAAAATTTTTTTCGACCAATATTTTTCGACATAATTTTTTTTAGTCGAAAACTGGTCGAAATGGAAAAACTATTTTTGCACCATTGGATTCCTCGGGTCAAATTATGTAGGAATCCAAATTTTCTTGAAAAAATTCTAAGGGGTACAATTTTTATTGAGGTATTTATAAAATGGTACAAAATCGAAGAGATAAAACTTGCTTGTTTTCTAGCCTAAAGAATAATATTGGGAATTGGCTTAAAATGTGGTTATTTACTAATTCGGCCACGAGGATTTCAAATCTGTAGCCCAAAAATATTTTCGACCAACAGTTTTCGACGTAATTTTTTTAAGTCGGAAACTGGTCGAATTAAAAAAAATATTTTTGCACCATTCGATTCCTCGGGTCAAATTATATAGGTGTACATAACAACTTGTCTGAGATGTCACCAGTAAATGTCACATTTAATCTCTGTTTTATTTATTTCAGACTCTATTGAACAATGTAGTTTAAGAAAAAAATTCTATCGAATAACGTATGTACATGCAGATTTCTAATCAGGATATGTCGAATTTTTAAAAATTGTTCATTTGATAGAAATGTTTGAACTGTTACTAAATGAGGGACTTTTATTTATTGAAACTTTTTTTATGTAAAAATCTGATGTGGCCAGTACAAGACTACTCTACTCTTTTTAGTACTATACAAATAATCAAGATACAAATATATAGGTACCTACTTACAAAAAATATATTTTAGTCATTTAGTACCTCCCTTATAGAATATGAGGCGAAAGGTACAAAGTTGGAAGGATACGGCACTTATCTATAATTTGTATATTTATTATTTTCCTAGCTGTGAATAATCTTTTAGTATTTATATCGGTTTGTCTATGAGTTACAATAATTTCACCAAAACACCATAAATCAATCTACAATGCATTCTTTGGTTTCAATTATTTTAAACTACCTTCGTAAGCATTTCTGTGAGTGGAACTAAGACAATCCTTTTTCAACGCCCTCTAAGTCGCTTAGCAGACCTCAAGCCCTCAATTTAAGCCCTCAACATCGTCACTACTCTAGTTTGAATACTCTGCATCCTCTTTGAGTCTCGCGTCGTCTCGGATTACAAGATATTTGCATTTCGATACACGGAATAAACAGCGAAACAAGAAATAGACTATTCCCATGTTATGTGATATCTTATAGCGACTTGAGTGTGGCAGTCTCACATATTGTAAGCCATCGGTATAGATAAATCATTCTCAAATCAAAGTTGATCAATCCTGATGAGCTGTATAAAATTATTTAGCTAATACTAACTACTTAAAAATTTAATAATCTATCGCGCCTTTATCAAACTTGAGTCTGGCAGCCTCACATGTGAATCGTGACGCATCGTTGTTAAATACTAAACCGTGTGTGCGGTTACCAGCTTGCAACTCAAGGATTTAAGGAGGTTGGGGAGTCTTACAGATATTAGCATTAGAGGCGAATATGAAAATACAAATCTTTTTGATTAAGTAAAACAAAATTCACTCAACGCGCATTGGCTGGTATCATTGCAATTCGTTGATGTGATATATTATATGATATGATATATGATATGATATATTTTTACAATAATTACGAATACACTAATCAAAAATGTTTGGCATACTTATACATTTTTTTAAAATAACTTGCAAATGGTTTAGAACAAGTACACAAAATCTTTACGAACTTATTTTTAAAGGTTTATAGGAAATATTAATACAAGTTCTATGAATTTTTCATTATTTTATCACATAATTTAAAAATATTTAGTGAATTGCCTAACAGTCCATGTAAAACGAGCGTAATTTCTACATTCAATTACTGAAAAACCGGATAGACGAATAATTAATTATTTTTTTGAATCTCAATAGTCTCAATGTCAATAAAGGCACTGTATAAATTTCTGCGTTTCATCATCAATTTAATATGGTCACCAACCTCCTTAACGTGGCAATTTTTTATTCGAATGATTACGAAAAGAAATCGCATTTCAGTTTCAGTATTTTCAAAGTGTTTTCTTACTGATAACCTCCCCATGTTTATAACTACCCCTACAGCATCCCTTATTCCCTATATTTAACACAGCTTGTCCTCTGTCGTCGACTACTCGCGTTCAACTGTTCAAGTCCGGCGAATCCTCGGGATTTGAACCCTCTTTCGTCTGACGGTGGACACAGATAAGCCTCACCCCTGAAATCAACCCCTGACACAGCCCTAGTATTTATTCTTGTTTGACATAAATACGTTTTTCTTATGTTCAAAAAGATCACCCCTTAGGAGTTTACAGAGGGAGGACTAACTTTTGAATTGAGGATTGACAGCGTAACCAGGTTATAGGCTGGTTATAGCTGGATTAATCTTCTGATTAATTAAAATAAATACCTACATCTAGTAATTTTTTGCCAGTTGGTCAGTTCAACGGTAGAAGGTTATAAAAATATCATCGATTTGATAGCACCTTACTACCCTATTTCAGCCAATCAAATTAATCAAATATGTACCACGTGTTATGAATTATATAATATATATACAGTTTCAAAAAGATTGGCTATTGTAACATGACATTCATTTTAAATTATTAATCTTATTAAAAGAACTGACAATTCAGGTTCAAATTTAGACAGTAGACAGTAAAACTGCACAAAAAATCCGATGTGGCCAATACATAACCTCTCGCCATACTCTACTATTTTTATTTTTCTAATATAAGTATATATTATGTAGTACTTACTCACAAATATACCATTGTACTAGAAGGGAATTCGGGAATTGTAGTTTTTATAACATTATTAAAGTTTATTATGACCTTATAAATACTAAATGACATTTCATATTTTCCATTTCAATTTGCCAAAAAGTCAAAAATTCATGTGACATTAACACTCAAATATTTTATTTTTTGTTTCCATAGGTAGGCAGATAAATAAAAATTGTAACAAAGTAGAATTTTTAACTTCTTGTAATTGGAAAATGGTGCTAGATAGAAACAACGTTTTGAATACATATTGTAGATAGTAACATTTATTATATAATGTTATTAAAAAAATTCCTATTAATTCATAAATTTTGAAAATATTCCAGAAAAACTCTTCAGATTTTCAAGAAACTACCACTTCCGGTTGCAAGATCAGCACCAAAATCTAATCAGATCTAATCTAGGGTGTCAGAATATTGTATACCAAATTTCAAATTTTTTTATTCAGTGGTATTTGAGTTATCGTACCTCCAACATCCATCCTGACACACAGACACACACACAGACATCATCGTGTTCTAGGGACCTCAAAACGTGCTTATCCATTGAAAACTCACTATCGAAATTTTAGCATGATTACAATACCTCTCTTACAGATATGAGTGGCGAGAGGTAAAAATTATTAAAACGACAATTACTTATTTGACTATATTTCATATCGTGTAATAACATATAAATGCAAATACCATAAAAGCAACATTTGTAATATTAATATGTTGCTAAACAAATATACAGTAGTTTTAATTATAAAACATATTAAAATAACAATTTAATTTTAATGAAACTATCGATCTCCAACAAAAACCATTTAAAAATCACATCATTCATAATTCCGGCTCTTTTTCAATTTCAACACTTTCCTTGCGGCTGTAATTCATCTTCAAAACATTCAGACTCAAAAGCATATCTCGAACTAATGAAACACGTGAACCGAGACACAACAAATGTGGGTGGTCCAGGAATTTTATCTTAACTTTATCTTCATCGCAGGATGTATGTATGCAAGTACAAGCCGTATTTTAGCGTTAATAATAGATTGAAGACACGGCTGATATCGCGAGATATCTTCGGACGGTAATTGCAAGGTACGCGGAGATATTTGCGAAATAATACACAATAAGAAAATTATTTTTACATTTTGTATGAGCACAAATACAGGTACTATTGAATACCTAATAATTCATTTTATGAGCTAGGTATATTTAAATGACTGCTGTCTTTTTGTGAATTATTTTGTACTAAAGCATACATATTTGTGTTAAAAAGTTAATATTGACAGATATACATTAAGTTTTAACTGCACAAAAATATCTGCTGTGGTGTACCCTCAACCAGAGCTGGGCAGTAATGCATAACAAGTAATGTCACGACTGAATTTAATTACATTTTATTTAAATAAGTAATTTTTCGTCTGATAACTTAAAAAGTATCAAACCTTTAATAACCAAATTTCATATTTAAGGTTTTAAAAAGGATCTTAACACCGAGTAATATTTTGGTAGAAATCCGTAAACCAGAAGTAGTACTTTTTGAATAGTTTACCTTAAAAAAATTGATACATTATTTATTTATGACAATTTCTGCAATTAAAAAGAAAAGAAAATATAATTCTCTATGGGTACAGTTAATTTTACAAATTTTGCTGCATCTGGTAGTATTTAACAATAAAATAAAGTGCTTCTACTTTTTTGAAATTCCATTATCTTTTCTTGATCTTTTCCATGATATGAAATTTGTTTCTCCACAAAATTTGCATTATTATGACTGACAGTAAAGACATCTTTTGCTTGCATCTTGGTTTACATTATCGTTTACATATGACATGAACATGAAACTATTAAAATGTAAGTAAAACTATTTATTAGATTAGTAGAATTAGCAGGATTAGGCGAGAGGTCGTGTGCTGGCCATATCAAATTTTTTAATTTGCGAATTTCATCAAAATTCTTTTTGATCTATGATCAATGCGTCCAATACTACACCCTTCAATTTTGTTACACAGGTTGGGTTACACCTACTATTGAATATTTGAATTAAGCCAGAAACCATTATATTATCCAATCTTCCATGGCCAACTTCTTCCTATTCTTGTCGGTAAAATATTCTTCCAAATTGAGAAGTAGTTCAGTATTCTATCCCTCATAGATCACAGTTCCTATTGACCAGTTCTTTTTATGTGCAAAGTCGAGATTAGAATCTTCATGTATTAGGGCGCAGTCTAGTTTCACAGGACGTAATATTACTGCCGGTAAGATAGAGCTCCTGTAATATTGTCAGAGAGCAGGAGTCACCTAATCAGCCCTCCCGAGGGAAATTATTTCGGGGATTTAAATTTTAGGCATTCGCTAATATGTTAACAGTTGTGTAGAATGATGTTGAGCTTGGATTTAAACTTTCCCGTTCTGTATTCTTATATTTGAATTGCATGGCACACGGAATTAATTTTGTACAAAATTACTTTTTACATTGTACTCATTTAATAGGAAACATATCCTAATCGGACAGGGACTTTTTTTGATGTTAACGGAGCGTACAATTCATTTGTACAGATGCCTAAATTTTTATATTAAAAACGTAAATTACTTTTTATGTATCTCAAAAAATAATGAGCAGTATCATTTTTCTGTTTTGAGCTCTTTTTAAAGACTGATTTATAGTCCGGGAGCTGACCGAACCATTTCAGGAAAGCTGATATTTGTATTATAATTAGTTCTATAATAACTAATTAAGAAGTGCAGTGTTAGCTGGTCCGAAAGCGTGGCTTAAGATTTTAAGAGGCTGTGGAACTTGCAAAAATTAAAATATTTTTAAGTGAAACCAGCAAAGCTAAAATTTTGTATAATGATAATTTACCAATTATATTTAACAAAAAAATATGTTAGCTGGACAACCTTTTTAGTTGTCCAGGTGAACAGTGACAGTGACAGTGTCAAAATAGTGACACTTCGTTTATATCTTCTTCTACAGTTTACATAAAATGAAAACGACGTGTCACTATTTTTACACTGTCACTGTACACTGTTCACCTGGACAGCTAACAAGGTTGTCCACCTGCCCTGTCCAGCTAACATATTTTTTGTAAAATATAATTGGTAAATTATCAACAAAATTTTAGCTTTACTGGTTTCACTTGAAAATTTCGCAGCCCCTTAAATCTACAGGCCACACGGTCATGCCAGCTAACACATGTTTAAGTGGTTAAACCTTCGACCATATATAGGAATAGACAAACAACGCAAGCCTTTGTTGTGAAGCAAAGAACTAGCGTAGCGGTGTGAAGAGGAGTATGACCTGCAGACACCTTGAAGTGTTGCGTTTGCCTATTTTCATTCACTGTTCCATGATAACAAACCAGAAGTCAGCAATGTGCAACACTTTAGGGTGTCTTCACCTCTTTTCCCCGCCTATAGCTGCTGCTCCCCGCTACGGTACTTCTTGCCTTCACAACATTGTATACTACAGCATTGACTGTTATCTGTCTATACCTATATATGGTCGAAGGGTTAAACCAACAAAATATACCACCTACATATAAAGTAGGGTTTACATTATGTGATTTATCATATGATTTCGCATATGATAAAGTCGTAAGAGATATCATCTGATCAAACATGTCTGATGCTTTATTGATTTCATGTTCACATCATAAGAGTTTATGATTAGTATACTTCAACTTTATTTGACAGTACACTTATCATTTTGCGCATTTTGATTCAGTCAACTTTGAGTAATATTATTAAAATGGACAGAGATGAAACCTATCAAATGTCGTGTTGCATTACTCGTCCAACATACCAACAAAATTAAATAATTCTACATAATTTATTGTAATAAAAATAACTATCGATAGTCACTTATTATTACAATTATTTGGACTATTTTAATATAAAAATTACCTTACTTTGGTCATTTTGAAATTATATTATCAAATTCTGAAGTTTACAATACCGGACAGCACCTGACATTAACATTAACATAACCTCAATGTCAATGAAAATCATACAATCATTATGAAAATAGGAACAGTTCTATTTCTGAAATGTGCTTATGTTTCGTTATGACTTGTCTTATGAGTTCGCTTATGAGTCGTTCTGTATGACAAATCGAACAGTGTGAACATAAAAATAAACACATATGATTTATCATATGCGAAATCATATGATAAATCACATAATGTAAACCCTACTTAAGAAAAGTTTTGCTGCAATTACCCATGAAAATTTGACGCCAGCTCCCGGACTATATCCATAAAATGTACATCCAAGAAAATGTAATGTATTAGTCGTAATGTACATTAAATTCTATGTATATTAAGAAAATCATATGAAATCTATAATATACATGTGACATGTATTTAATATACTGTATATAATAATGTGTTTACTGGCAACAGGGCTTATAAACAAGCTTTAAATACACTAAGGAATATTTTCCAACAAATTAATTATTAGTGAAAATCATTGAAATAATATTATTCAATAGTAGCACAGGAATGGGTAATTTTCTGTTTAACGACAGAAAGCAAATGTTTAGCATTAATGGAAATAAAACCATATCCGAGTGGAAACAAATAACGCAACTATAAAACATAATTAATACGACCGTCTACAATGTATGCCATCCACTCGTCGCAAACTTACGACCCTCGGGAAATAAATCATAGTTTAATTAAATTTTTTATGAATCGTCTTAAATCAAGCAGTGTGGAAATTCTGCGAGTGTTTTCGCAGGAATCGAATTAAATTATGCAAACATTAAGTTCGTTTAGAGATCGTAAAAGTGCTGTTCGGAAATCAGAAGGAACATTAAGATCCATTTTAGTTTTCTGGGACTGGATCGATCCGAGCAATTATAGTTTATGGCTAATGAATGCCGGGGGTTTATGGGGCATAGCCTATTGATTTAGGACAAGACTCTGCCCCAACACTTAAAAGTTAAGACTCCTAACGTAAAATACTTTAAATCCCAATAAAATTTACTCATCACGAAACGAACATTTTAGACGTGCACTTGAATACTTTGCAATTATTGTATCTTCAACATTTTCTTCCCTAGAAAAATCTGCTGTGGCCAGCACACGACCTCTCGCCCAATTCTGTTATTCTACTAATCTAATAAATAGTTTTACTTACATTTTAATAGATTCATGTTCATGTAATATGTAAACGATAATATGGAAGCAAAAGATGTCAACTGTACTGTCACTGGACTGTCATAATAATTCAAATTTTGTGTAGAAACAAATTTCATATCGTGAACAACAAGATACTGGACTTTCAAAAAAATAGAATATTAATTGTACTTTATTTTATTGTTAAATACTACCAGATTCAGCAATTGTATTTATATATGTATCCATAGATAATTATATTTTCTTTTCTTTTTAGTTGCAAAAATTGTCAGAAATAAATAATGTACCAATATATTAAAGAAAAACTATACCAAGCTTCAAAATGTACTACTTCCGGTTAGCGGATTTCTACCAAAATCTTATCCGGTGTTAAGATACTTATTAAAACCTTAAGACGATCCTCTACCATGCCAGAAAACAGCTAAAAACATGGATTACGCGCGCCACTCCACAGCATTTATTGTTTTGTTAAATATAATAATCTAAAGATATTGTTGAAGATAAAAGTACAATCTACAAAATGGTCGATGCAGAATTTTAAAATTTTGCTTTAAAATCGAAATATGTTAATTTGAATTTTGACAATTTTTGTTATTTTTTGAACACAAATATCTTCTATTTTAAAACGAATTTAAAAAATTGGATCGGTTGTTTCGCAGATCCAAGCTTTGTTGACAACATATTACAATTTGAAGTTAATTAACTTATAAATAAAAGCTGTACAGTGGCGCGCGAAAACCTCCTTTCTTTAAAATATTGCAGTTTTTTTACACATATGGGTCTATAAATTATTTTTTTCCCTCAAACATAAATTACTTGTTATTATTATGTTTAACAAAACAATAAACGCTATAGAATAACGTGCGGAATCAATGCTTTTGACTGTTTACTGCCAGGGGTAGAGGACCTCGGGATCACCTTAAATATGAAATTTAGTTATAAACGGTTGACTTTTTAATTTTCCATATGACCGGAATGCGTGCAAGCGTTTAATACCAGTTTTTCTTTGTCGTCATAGGGTCAATATTCTATCCTCCAAAAGGCATGCTGTATGAAATCGGAGACCTGTCATGAGTTCTTAGTCTATATTTAAACTTGCAAAATCTCGGGGCTCCTAAATCTTTGGGGCTGTCCTACGGTACACCACTGAGTATTTCTTGTTCTTTAGTAGTGTCAAAAGTGTAGCGCAAAACAGTCGCAAGTTGGGCAAAGCCCCCTCGATAGAGCAAACAATTCATATCTATAAGGATTTATAGTTTTGGGAGTTCACGGAATAAATCAGCAGTATTTTATTCTTGGGAGGAGAGGGAGTAAATACTTTATAGATAATAAATCCCTGGGCCAGGGCCGGCATATTTCCCTGAGGAGGAACAAACTAACGCCCTCTTTGACAGGTGGAGGGCTGGCTACGCATCTGCTCAGCGCTATCAATTATTCAATATAACTACACACACTAAATTACACCAACCTCTGCATTAAATTTTCAATTCGGAGTATATACTTTAAATTATATTTGGACGGATGCGATTTGAAATGAAATGAGGCCCGTGTGAAGTTATTAGAGCGCGCTGTGTATTTATGTGACAGTCAATTTGAAATGTGTTCAACGTCTATGGGAATCACAGCCTTCTCGGGAATTAGTTATGGACGTTTCAATTACCAACTACAAAATGATTTACTTCAAGTTATTTTGGAAACGTTCCAGGCAAAGCGATCTATCTCATTTAATTAATTTTAATGTGGGCCAAAATCTATTATAAAACTGTTATTGCTTCAAACATATTTCATTGAAATTGTTATTATTTAATATGTTGTTATACAGGTGTTCCACAACTTAGGACAAATAATTAAAGGGTATATACTGTACGACGTGCTGATCATGGTATATTTGATAATTTGACATTTATTAGTATTAGATATTATGTAAACAATTACTTTCATTGTAGAATATTTGAAAAGAATTATTATAAATATCTACCGACCAGTGGCAAAAAAATGTTAGCTTAAAATAAGATGCAATTTTTTTGGTAATTTAAAAAAAAATTTTTTTGTTTCATGAGTATATACCCTTAAATTTGTGTCCTAAATTTTGTATTAGAACTTTAACCAAATTTAGGGTATGTTCCAAAATTAAACCATGTTTACCGTGGTATTATGTTACGGTAATTCTTTGGTAACTGAATGTGACGTTTCTCTCGGAAACTTGTGAAACGCTTCGGTAAAATTTTGACATTTAGGTTAGAGTATTTATTGAAATGGAAGCACAAAAGTCACAAAAATATAATTTTTTATCCTTAAATAAAAGCATAATATAATATTACACAAATAATAAATGTTTACATACAATTTCGCAAATTTTTCGAATAGATAAATCCGTTTGTATATAATCATTTCCAACAGAGAAAAATCAGCCATTGAACAGCAAAACAAACCAACATTTTTAAGTTAAAACTATTAGATCGCGATACACATAATGCAAATTTACCACAAATATCGTGCTCTCTAGCACGGTGATCGTGGTAACGAATATGTGCGAAAATTTACCGCCGTTTTCAGTTACCGCGTTTCAAGTTAGTAATGACATCCTGAAAAAAATTACCATGGTACCTACATGTGGTTTAATTTTGGAACATATACCCTTAAATTTGTTTTAGCTAATTAAAGTTGCGTAATACTTCATTCAATTTTATTGTATACTAATTTATATTAATTACTGTAACCTATCAGATCAGTGGCATGAAAAATGTTTGCTCCAAGTAATGTGCAATTATTTTTGTGAATTAAAAAAAAATTGTTGCATTGTAATCAGTACATCAAATAATGTATCCTTATTTTTTGTCAGTAATATTAAAGTACGAGTATAAAAATAATATTATCAATATAAAAAATTATGTAATTATGCATTTCAAACACTATTTCTTTAAAATACGAATCTCATATTTTATAGATAGTCTGTTTTTAAATTGGAAGGTAAAAGCAAATTTATAGAGTGATTGCATTTTCTAATTTCTTCTAAAAAATTGGTATCATTATGTAAAATTCTAAAATTGTCCGAAACATGAAAATTTAGAATTATACTCGTATGTTTAAAAATTACAAGTTATCTAATAATTTTTATGTTGTTTCAGGTATGTACAATCATCTCCAAAACTATGGCTCCCATCGAAAAAGGTTTGAAACCAAAATTTCCCTAATAATTACAACTTTTTAAACAACCATCCCTCATGGACCGTGTTGACATGAATTTACAACCCAGCTGAAAGTATAATATCCAAATTATTTATAAATGCAAATCTGGTAATAATTACACCCGCCAAGCATACATTTTATTTTGATTCGGCGACGCGTAACCCCATCGATTCATGTAAATTGATACATATTAATTAATTAATGAAAATGTATTCATGTGACAATAATAATATCGCTAAAAACGCCGAACAATTCAAACGTTAATGCATTTTTAAATGAGGATAAAGTGATTAAAACATCGTCAGCGAGAGATTTTCATTACCGAATCGTTATAATCAATATTGTTGAATAAATAGTTTCATTTGACGTTGGTTGAGGTAGAGTAAAATTCAAATAGCTAGAACCCTGCGCGAAGTACGAATTCTCGTCTTAGAGAGAGAAATATAGATGATAAACAAGAGGAAACTACGCTACTGTCTGTTCTACAGAACATCAGTTTCAAAATCTGTTATTCTCATGCTGACATTCGTAGTGTTTTGCTTCGTGTAACCCTGCGAATTTTGTAATTGATTGTGATTGAGTTATATTTTAGTTTTGTTTGAAAATTAAGTGAAGTGCAGCGCAGCATATACTCGCTAGCTCCGATTTTGTAAAACGGACAGTACATGACAAGCTCTGCCTTCTCGCGCAGTCCAGGGTCCTAGCTATTTGAATTTTACTCTACAACAAATCTAGTAAAAGTTTAAATAAAACGTATCAACGTATCAACATTATAATATGTACGCTCGTATCATAATTTGACAGTTATACACGAATTTCTTTGTCATAAACGTCACTTTATAGCACTCGGGATACTTTATAGCGCAGTGTCCCATAATGAAACGTCAAATGTAAACTACGAATAATCCTATACATTTTCTGTAATTAGTTGTACAATTTTTTATTTAAATAATATTCAACATAAATTATCTTGTAAATGTTTTATTCCATGACAACTTTGACATTTTACATTTTTTGGTATGTGAACAACAGTCCATAATGCCTATGGCACACCGGTCGAGGAGCATCGAGGACCTCGATGAAACGAAAGAACGCACCCGTCCGCGATGGATTTCTATTTCATCGGTGACAAATACATCAAAGTTTTGCGCGAAATCAAATACAAAAGATACGTCTGAAATGAGATACATTCGTTTCATCGAGGAACAACTCGATGAAAATAGCGGCGCCCCTATTTTTCGTCGAGGACGGGGTGCGTTCTATCGTTTCATCGAGGAGTTACTCGATGGTCCTCGATGCTCCTCGACCGGTGTGCCATAGGCATAAGAATTTAGAAATTTTTGGCAATTTGATCAATTTGAACAAATAAATTAAATTAATTGATATAATAGAAAAACTTCAACCGTGCATTAAGTTGGGTATGTACCACAGGTTCAAAATTATGTCTCACGCTATAAAAGCTTCTTGACACCCTTAAGAGGCCCGTCTACCGCCTAAAATCGAGCATAAAATATACTACCGTAGCGAGTGTTTTGTGGCCAGTACAAGAATGCTGAAATTTTATTTCAACAAGAATTTAGTAGATAAAATAGATATACAGATGTACCTCTTTAAAATTTTGTTTAAAAAATTGTACATTATTATAAAAATTCCGAAATATCTGTAGATCCATTCTTTGTCTATTAAATGTTTATAAAAACTTTATCCTGAAGTCAATAATAATCTGACAGTTTACTCGCAACGAAAACACTTTTACAGTATTTTTCAACTTCCAAATGACATTGCATTGCTATAGTTGATTTCTTAACTAAACGGAGCAATCTGAAGTTGGAATGCTAAAACTGATCGTTTTTGATTGGTTGATATAAGACCAGTTTTGCACCACAGAATCTTTGTAATGTAAACAAATGAATGTTTTGTCAGTGACTTAGTGATGGGTCTTTCGTTCATTTTTAGTGAGTCAGTTCATTTCGCTCCGCTCAGTAAAGTGAGTCGTTCGTTCGAACGACTCTGTAAAAGAGCACTGTGCGTTTCAAATGACACCGTGCTAGTGTGCTGCTCAGCTGAGCTGCTCTGCTCATGCTCACAGCACTGTGCGCTCGCCTTGTGTGCATATGCGATGCGCAGCGATGTGGCATGTGCACATGTGCCAAACTGTATGAACCTGAACCTGAGCATTTTAGTTGTTAGTTGTGTTGCTTATTGTTGTTGTATATGTATATTGACAATGGAAAATAAACAAAATAAAAATTCAGCAAAAGGAGTACTGTCTGGCAACATTTTGAAGAATGTTCAACAAATTATTTAACAAAACGTTTGTTGTTGTTGTCCAGTCCTACATTGTTCCCACTTCCCATATTGTTGATTATTTTCATTGTTGGCCGTACAACAGAAACGCATGCATTCTTCTCAGAATACACTGCACTCAGTCAAGCCAATAGTGCTCTGAAATATGTTATGTACCGTGCGCTGTCTGTATGTTTCGTTCGTTTCGTTCATTCCACTCGCACTCGTTCGTCTTTCTGCGTTCAGCGAGCGGAGCGGTGAGCGGAGCTAGCACGGTGCTAGTGTGAACTGGTGTGCCGTACTGAACGAACTAAAGAGTCGTTCGTTCATGGCACACTAAAATGAGTCGTTCATTTTGAACGACTCGTTCATGAACGACCCATCACTACAGTGACTGTATCGAGTTTGCCCGCTGATTGGTCAAATTTAATTTTGCCGCTAAAAATCTAGTGATATTTTTCTTGTATTTAAACAGTGTAAATATGGCTCAGCGAGACAACTTCACATTGCTCCGTTTAGTTTAGAAATCAACTACAGGATGCGGCAAGTTACGAGTTTAGGGCTGGTTTCAGGCAGCCGTAGTACTGGGGAAGAGTGGAATAGAAAAAAAGTAAAATCAAGAGTATTCTAGGAATTCTGAAAAAACGTAATACATAATAACTGTAATATTCATAATTTTTATATTATTTTACTGTAAGTACCTACATTATTTTATTTGAAACTCGTTTTAGTATAAATTTCATATTGAATTGAAGTATTTTCAAATTATTTATTTATATTGCTAGTAAATTTTTGTGAGGTAAATCTGGATGCTGATAATATTAAATCCAACTTTCCTCCCTAAAATATATTCTCTCCTAAGGGTTAAATCCCGCTTTACGGGTGGGTGATCCCGAAATGGAATTAAAACAGAATTGAAAGAAAATTTCAGTTCTCCACGTGATAAAATTTCAATTAACAGTGTTTAGATTTGTGAGCGAAAGGATTATATTTTATTTTCGGCCAATTTAAAAATAACAGCCCTGGCGGCATTCGAAAAAATTACATCCATAGCAATGCAAATTATCCCTGGAATGGAACAAGAACACTGGAAAAAATTTCTGAATTAAATTCCATCAGTGCTCATGGGAAATGCAGGGGTGGAAACCCCCCACCCTTGTAGTGGAGGGGGGTGCCGTAAGGGATGTATGATTGGGAAATATGTTTCTGAGATTTCAAATTACAACAAATGAGTTGTATTTCATCCCAGACACCTTGGATTACAAACGACCAAATAAATGATCAAATGTTCTAAAAATTCTGGATTCTCCATTTTGGATACGAATATTTGTTATGCATGATTATAAATTTGATCGTATACAGGGTGTTTCATAACTTCAGGTACATACGTTAAGGGTATATGTAGTTTGATATGCTGATTACGAATCAAAAAGAATTTTTTTTGTAAATTGCAAAATTAATTTTCCTGTTTTCCTGTCAAAAAATTTTCATTGCAACTGCTCCTGGGTAAGTAATTATTGTTTCATTAAAAATAATTAAATTTTGTATGTTTATTTTACTAGTATTATGTAATTTAAGATGTTTGATCACCTATTTCTCTTGTTTGTGTTTAATAAAACGAATCCAGTGCAGTACTACAAAAAATGCTGCAGGTAAACTACCCTTAGTTTTTCGAATTTAAAAAAAATTATTTTTGATTCGTAATCAGAATATCAAACAGCATATACCTTTAACATATGTACTCGAAGGTTGCTACCTTACGTATGTGAAATTTGCAGCACGAGGCGCAGCCTAGTTATGTAAACACATAATTAAGGTAGCTACTGACCCACTTGACAAAATAAAATCCCCAGAACATTTCAAGAATGTGAACATCTGGGCTTGTTACTTGCTATATTTGCCCATTAACATCCTAATAATATCTTTGCGATTGCTAATGTCCGCCCTTGGTAACATTATCTATGTTACATCCCAATGTTGTAATTTGGTAATAATATCACAATTATGCATCCCACGTAATTCTCTGAGATGTTTGTATTGAGTATGTAATTTTTTATCGTACTCAGGATGTGGCTAGGATAGACTTACGTAACATCACTTAAAGTACAAGAATAAGATATTTTTAAACATCCCATAGACGATTCATGTCAAGTGGGGAGATTTCTTACGTGTTTCATACAATATTTTTTCTACTTTCGTTCGAATAAATGCATTTTTTTTAAATTATGATATTTTGACATTTATTAATTTTGACATAAAACAAAAACATCCAAATTAGGTTGCCTACAAACGACAATTTCATTTGAGTTTTTCTAATTTAAACTATACATAAAATATGCAATTGCAAGTCAAATTATTTTATATTGAAGTTTCTTTACTAAGTGGTTTATCATATTTAATTAATTTTGTTTTATATGTGTATATTTTATGAAATAAAAAAGAGCGAAATAAAGATCATTGCGTGAAATAATGAAGTTCATAACCTAAAACAAATTAATGAAATAAAGTGTCTATAACCTTACGAAAGTAGAAAAAATATTGAAACCTAGTAACGAATAGTTTGTGTGTTGGGATCTTGATCTCACTATTCGAAGTGGGATTACTTTCTCTTCTGTCTGGAGAGTTTGCCTGGTCTGCTGTGCATCACATCTCATAAATACTCGCATGAGTTTCGTGTAATAAATATTTTAGCAGCAGCGGCAGTCATATAATAAATTAGGAGCTAGACCCTCTCCGAGGGCTGAAGGGCGTTCTGGTCGTGACAATGACTCTTCTACATACCGAATGAATCGGGAACCAAACCCCAAAGGGTCAGATTGGCGAGCGGCGAGCGGACACCAACTGAAATTAAAATTGCAATCGCAAGATATTTTATCTGCCAGTCAAATCGTACCGAATGCGTAGAATACTCTCGATTTTACCTTTTTTCTATTCCACTCTTTTCCCCACTGCTACGGCTGTCTGAAACCAGCCCGAAACTCGTACTTCGCTGGATCCTAGCTATGCAATGTCATTTTGTAGTTGAAAAATACTGTAAAAGCGTTTTCGTTCCGAATAAACTGTCAGTTAATTATTGACTCTAAGAAAATAATTTTTTAAACATTTAATAGAGAAAGAATGGATCTACAGATGTGCCTTTTTAGAAATGGGATAATATTCGTGTAAAGTTTACATAAATTGTAAATTTTTATGAATCTTTCGGAATTTGTATAATCATGTACAATTTGTTTATTAAAATTTTAAAAAGACACAACTGTTAATTGATCCTTTAAGTATCCTTGTTGAAATACAATTTGACCATTCTTGTACTGCCCACAAAACACCTGCTACGTTAGTAGATACGTTTTTTGCTGGATTTTAAAAGGTAGACGGGCCTCTTAATTTTTTTTGTCAATTCAATTCTTGTATTATAGATTAGGCTCAACAGAAATTCAAATAGTTGTAGATGATAAAGTAATAGTATTATTATGACACAAGTGTACAAGTAAACTTTTAAAGTAGGTACGTACGTTCGACAAAATTCTTTTTGGTTCGTGATCAGTGGGTCCAATTATTCTATACATCCTTAAATTTTGTTACACAGGTTGGGTTGGGTTACACCCTGTATAGGTACTTAAATCTTATGAATAAATAGAAAATTTTCAGTAGGTACTTATAAAACAAATAATAAATAATTTAGACCGTTATGTCAAAATGTGCCCTTTAAGAGGCCCGTCAACTACTTAAAATCCAGCATAAAAATGTACTATCGTAGCGAGTGCTTTGTGGCCAGTACAAGAATGGTAAAATTGTATTTCAACATGGATTTAATAGAGAAAGAATGAATCTACAGATGAGCGTTTTAAAAATTTTGATTAAAAATTTGTACATGAATATAAAAATTCCGAAAAATTCAAAAAATTTCTTATTGTATGCAATCTTTTCACGGTTATATCTCATGATAGAAATTAATTTTTAAAATTTTAAAAAGGCACATCTGTAGATCCATTCTTTCTCTATTAAATGTTTATAAAAACATTATCCTGAAGTCAATAATCTGGCAGTTTACCCGCAACACTTTTACAGTATTTTTCAGTTTCAAAATGACATTGCATAGTTAAGGCGGGTTTACATTGGTCGTGTAAATGGGTTAGTTACTAGTACTATTAGCTCGCCAGACCGCTACTCATCCAATGTAGCCAACAGAAGCTAGTACCAGTACTAGTACTAGTACAAGTAGTTGGGGTAGTGAAGTAACTAACCTCCCGGGTTAGCTACTCACCTACTAGCCTTCCCCTTCCACATACATTCTGCACTATCCACTACACTCATCTCTGCACTATACCAATGTAAACAGTCACTGGTGATTAGGGATATATATATGTTTTGACGTCTCTCTTTAAAGATAATTGTTTTATAGTTAAATTCGGTATTTTTACTTTATTAAAATGAAAAAGTGGTCTTAAACGGAGACAATAAAGTTTGTAGAACTATATCGTGATCATGAGTGTTTGTGGGATGTCGATAAATTTTGTTATCTTTACTTTATTTCGTTTAATAATAGATTTTGTACAACCACGAAAAGAATTCATTTTGTCACCTACATAACAACTTGTAGGTACTGGTACTAGAAGTATAGCTAGTCGTCAAAATTGTATTTCTGGTGTAAACACCTACTAGCCTAGCGCTTAGTTGAGTAGTATAGTCCGCTACTTGTACCAGAAACTGTCTTAGTTACTCCTCCAATGTAAATGCGCCTTTAGGATGCGGCAAAGTACGAGTTTCGGGCTGGTTTCAGGCAGCCCTAGTAGTGGGGAAAAGAGTGGAATGTAAAAAAGTAAAATCGTGAGTATTCTACAAATTCAGTAAAAACGTAGACGGCTTAATTTCTGACAGCCCAGAGTTCCTGAAATAATTTTTTCATGCGATCATGTAAGTCTTATTGAGGTACACTAATGCCCTCTTCAACGGTCTTCCTCCGCTTCTAGTTCTGAGATACCGTCTAGCGAGGAACGTAATATAGAAGGAATGAAAAAGAATGCGGTGCTAAATTTTTACGATTATTAGGGAAAATTCTAATGTAGAACGAACAAGAATTCCAAACAAGCGCCGTATCATTACTTACTGGATAATGCATGTACAAGACAAACACTCAAATTATGCATAATGGGCCATAGGATATTCTCTTTACCGCCCTGAACAAATATACCAGAATCGTAGAAACCGGAACACAAGTGAACCAATGTTTGGAAAGAAATTATATTGAACGAGAGTTTTATTTATGGATAGTTTCTGAGACCACGAAGCGTTTAACCAACATATTACTTACTTCACTATTTTTAAAACAAAGTTTGTTTTACTCATGTTCTACTGTAATAGCTTCTTTCATATTATGGAATATTTGAACTGAAAAACTTGAAGTTTGATTTAATCTATTAGACCGGGACCTCATGACAGATGATGATTTCATACTTCATGTCTTTTGGAGGATAGAATATTGACCCTATGATAACTTGTTCGCTTTCCGGTCATATGGAAAATTGCATTTTTCCAGTTGCACAAAAATGTTGTATCTTTCTCTGACTTAATAATATATCAAAAGAAACTTAAACACATTTAAAGTCTTAAAAATTTAGGCATGCGATTCGCAGGATCCCAAAGGATTCAAACCGTCAAGTGATCTAGTAAAAATATGATTTTTCGCGTTTTCATGCAGCATGCCGATGAAAAGAATTAATATTTGTGTCATAAAACACCTATAACCAAATTGGCATGCAGTCCTCGTTGGCCCAAGGGTGAAAAAGTTTTGTGCAAGTGGAAATGCAATTTTCCATATGACCGGAAAGCGTGCAAGGGTTTAATACCCGTTTTTGAGTCTTGGAAAAAGAATATTTAATACATGTAAGAATTCAAACATCCTCCATTTCGTTAAACAATTCAAACCCAAATCATTGGCCCATCTCCATAGCAACTCCCAACGACAGTTGACAGAATGAAGACATCCCTCCACTCGTACGTTCCCAGTGTTCCAGGCATTAAATATTGACACTGCCCGGAAGTTACCGGACTTGCCGGAGTCAGAGTACACCGGAGTACTCCGGGCGCCGAGTGCAGCTCTGACATGCGATGTGTCGTGATGAGACTGCACCCGGTGCATACCCAGAGTAGTGTAGAGTAGAAAGTGCAGGTGAAATTACAGGGAGGCGAACTGATTTTTCTTGAGACGAAAATGGGGAGAATATTGTAGCAAATTTTACGACTTGTATTCTTTGAGTGTTCACAAAGTAAATGAATCCATTTTGATACATAAAAATCTGTATCGAAATTAGTGTCATTAAAGCCCTGTTCGAACGAGGATTCTTTGAAAATTCTAAATCCTGGAAAAGAAAAAGTTTTCTTCTTTCTAGTGAGTATTACCTGTTAAATTGCGGTGCCACTAAATTGAATCTTCAATGAGTCTTGGAAAAGAAGAATTTATAATTTATTGATTGCTTCAAAACCATGAATTTATTTTTTCAAGATTCAGAATCTTGAAACTTCTTCTTTTCCAGGATTCAGAATATTGGTAGAATTCTCGTGCGAACAGGGCTTTAAGTACAGGTGACAGATATAAAATTTGACAGGTTATTGTCACCAGAATTCTTTTTCTCAGTCAAGATTAAAATACTTGAAAGAATTCTCGAAGAATCACGTGTAAACATGCACTAATTTTAATTATTAATATATTAAGTATGCAACGATTTTATAGTGATAGCTAATTTAATACGCGAGTGCAGGCCATTATAGATGTCGTAATAAATACGAGTGTATTACAAGCCATTATACACGAATGGCATATTCACAATTTTTTCTGCTACCATGCTTTAATTTTAAATAGCAAACTATTCATTTGCATGAAATTTACTTATGTGTACCATAATTAAAATCTGTATCGAAATGAAAATTTGTTTCGAAATGAACCCATTTTGGCACAGATTTTCTTGTAGCCTGTATCGAAATGAAAATCAATATCGAAATAAGTGTCATTGAAATACAAATGATAGTCGACAGATATAAAATAACTAAATTAACATACAATAAATGTATTATTACTTAAACGTTAATCAATTTTGGATTAAAATAATTTGTTGCAAATTGTCAAACGTGGAAATAACATTGCTGTCGTGAGTTCGATACGATATTTTTCATTTAAGTCAAACTTAAAATTTAAGTAGAAGCGGTGCAAATGGCCATAAAGCGTTTGTACCCGTGAGTACCAGGGCCTGTGAGGAGTCACAACCAAGTAACAAAAATCAAAAATCATAATAGGAATGAACGAACCTGTGCATAAAATCAATGCAAATTGTCGCATTGTCCGTCAATTAAATGCACATGAAATAGCATCTCATCAAGTATCCATAGTGCTGTGTCCGCGAGCAGCTGTAGCAGCAAATGAAATATTCATCGCAATAAATATTCAATGCGACTAAAATACCTATTTTCATCATGACGAGTTTAATCGAATTACGTTTGCTAATTCGAATTTTGAAAATTCATCTCCGCGCGGTAATCCAGTTAGTCTCTCCAAAAAACCAAATAGAACGCGGTGTAGGCACATCATGTGCCCCGTGCACATCATGTGCCGCTTCCCACGGCTATACGCTGCAATGTGAGCGCTTTTTGCTGAATCTGATTGCGCTTATTTCGTGCTGCTAATGGCTTATCTTAGAGACTGCACATGTTGAAATGCCCAATACCAAATGCAATTTATATGTTTACAATTCATTGTTTACTGTTTATTATTAGAATACTAATCATACCGTACTATACCTCGATATTCTAATACGTTGCTCTAAATTCTCGGAAACATAATATACAGGGTAACTCGTAACTCCTGCATATATTTTAATGACATGGTACTTAACTCACTTATCACGGAACTGAAACAATTTTTTCAAAATTCCCAATTTAAGTTTTCAGGATTTTTAGCAAATAGTTTTGGGTCACTGTTCTTAAATGGAATTTCGTAAATTTTCTATCCTTGTTATTGCAAAATTTACAAATTTTTAAAAAATATTTTCCTTCCTTGATCAAGTTGAGTACCTAATATTAATATTACGGTAGACATTCTACGCTTTAAAAATATAAAAACTACGTAGGTACGTTACATCAGTAAGTTTGGCAATTTTATTTAAAAAAACTATTTGTCAAGGGATTTACAATTTTTAGTTATACCTAGATTATGTTCATTTTGAAAATTTGAATATAAACAATAAATTGAAGAAATAGAAAATAACATTTAAAAATAATATATTATTTACCAAGAGTTGAATAATAGAAATTAGTGATAAAAATTGATTACTCTTATTGATTTTATTCAATTTTGACGTTTTAACTCCATAGCAACAACTTGCAACAAATGTTTATTCCGCAAGTGAATTAATTTTTTTTAAATCACTCAACACATTTTTAAATCACTCTGACGTTTTAAACTGTTATGATTACGTCAAAAATGCATAAAAACTAACGACTACTTTGATTAGTTTTTTTTGTTATGTTAAAATAAATAAAAATAAATAAATAACAAGTAGATAATAGATATTTATACACCAAGTGAGATTCGAATGTTTATTCACTTGAAGAAATTATCCCTACTAAACTTTCTTCTCTTGAATAAACATTCATATATCTCACTTGGTGTATAAATATCTATTATCTACTTTTTATCTACGACTACCTCTATTAAGTAGATTTTAAATGACAGCTATCTAGTAACAATTGCCCGGATTATCTTAAAATTCATATTTTATTTTTAAAATATGCATTTATGTCCGAATATTTATCGACTAAAACCTGTAGTATAAAATTTGTTTGTAATAACATCATTTGATTAATTTTAAATATTAATAAACTGAAAAATATATAAGTAGCGAAAAACTGACCTGGTTAAAAATATCGCTATTAATTTATAATATGCTCCATTACACATTATTAATGCACCCTCCCCTTGGATAAATGCACAAGCCGTCACGTGACCTAAGTGTCAATTAATAATTTATGTATCTTTGAATTGCGTGTCGAGCTGTTGATTCCAACAAATAATTGGAAATATAATTTGTGGGTTTAGTAAAGTTGGATGTATATGCAGTCAGTGAATTATTTATAACTTTGCCATGTGTAACAGTGGGCAAACATTGTTCAATGCTAGTTTAACTAGGGTAATTAATACTGTATATTTTGTTTTACTATACCTACTCGTAAATTGTTAAAATATAATTTAAAATTTATTACTTGTTGACTTGTTGACGGGAGTTTGTTGGCGGCTATTTTCACCTGAAATTTACTCTGACACAATTCTAGTTAAATATTTTTGATTAAATAATTAATTTTTCGATTGGCTGTACCAACTGGAAAATCTGAAAAAAATCTCAATTATTCCTTTAGCCAAGAGACATTTCTTACAATTTTTTCATGCTGCCACCTCAATAACAACCCAAAAAATAGTTTTTTACCTACTTTAGAAATTTTTTCAAATTTAAATATGACACCAAAAATCGTAAAACATTTTTTTTTTCAGAAAGAGCGAACTAAAAACTTTATCACTCAGTTGCTTTCAGGCAAGTAATAAGTTGGCGAAATTTTACTCTGCTCTGTGTAGAACATAAGCACATTATTTCTCTTCCTTACCGCTCCAGCCAACTCTGGCTGCACGGACAGTACGTTAGTTGTTAAGTTGTTGTGATACACCATGTATAAATTGTTTAAGAGGCTCAAATCATACTAAAGTACAAGAATGGTAAAATTTTATTTCAACAAGGATTTAACAGAGAAAGAATGGATCTACAGATATGTCTTTTTAATATTTTGATTAAAAAATTGTACCTAATTATAAAAATACCGCAAAATTAAAAAAAATATCATGATAGAAAATAATTTATAAAAAGTTAAAAAGGCACATCTGTAGATTGATTCTTTCGCTATTAAATAATTATAAAAATATTACTCAGTACGAAAACACTTTACAGTATTTTTCAACTTCAAAATGATATTGCATAGCTAGGATGCGGCAAAGTACGAGTTTCGAGCTGGTTTCAGGCAGCCGTAGTATGGATTAGAGCAAAAGTATAATCGAGAGTATTTTAGGAATTCGGAAAAAACGTAGACGGGCCACTTAACGCTGTAATCTGTTATAAAAAATCCAGCTGACATAGTTTAAGATTATTGGGATTAAATAGAACATAAGTGGGTCAAAAATGAGGTCACCCGCTCTCCTGTCTTGTAAATCAACACTGTAAAGTCTTGTCTTTCCGTTCTGGCTGTGGAAATGGAAAACGAAGGAGGCTGGGGGTGTTTTTTAACCCTAATTTATCGGTCGGAACACGTCACGCCCGCTTTAGCGCACACATGCGCGCGCCCACGACAAAAGGAAAAAACCGCGGCGATAAAAAGTTGGAAAAAAGAAAACCGCAATTTATTGTGTCGGGCGAGAGGCAGGTACCGCCCCTCTCGCCCCACACAGGGTAGTGGAATCTTTCAAGAAATAAATTGTGAAATTTGGTGACGTTGAACGCTACAACTGTTTAACTGCGCAAATAATTATTTTACTGACTTGACAAAATACTTGCTATATTTGCCCATTAACATCCTATTAACATCCTAGCGGTTGCTAATATCTGCCCTTAATAACATTATCTATGTAACATCCCAATGTTAGTAATTTGGTAATAATATCACAATTATGCATTCCATGTAATTTTCTGAGATGTTTGTATTGAGTATGTAATACTCAGGATGTGGCTAGGATAGACTTACGTAATATCACTTGAAGTACATTCCATGAACGATTCATGTCAAAATCGAGATTTTACTAAAATCTCAGTTTTAGTAAAATCTTAGTTTTCGACTATCCGTCATAAAAATTGTACCCGTCCGAATTTTGTGCTGAAAATTTGTACACCCCCATAATTTGACCCTAGGAATTCAATGGAGGTACAATCAAGTCCGTATTTCGTACCAATTTTGAGGTATACAGGGTTGAAATTTGGAGAGGAGGTCAAAATTTTTGAAATTTTTCAAATTTTTAAAAATTTTGTTATAAGCTAATTAATGTGTCCTGAATCCGATTCCGCAAACTAGAAGTCGATATCTCGCTTAGTTTTCGAGATACTGTCTTGTTTATAATAAAATTATTTAAAGTGTGCGTTAGCTATTTATTAGGCAACATTGTATGTTTGATAATTAAAGTGTGAAGCTGTTTTCTGGAAGTATATTTGGGACTTTAGGGTCAATTTTCAGAGGTAATGTGGTAATCATTTCTTTCCTTGGCTTGTACTTTGGAAGCGAATAGCAGATGCAGTCCCACTCGCTGTAGCTTCGCTGTTCTATTTCGACGAAAGTTACGAAAACTAGTTTCGCGTCAAATTCTACAAGTTAAATGGAATTCTTAAACGCGCATTATTCTAAAGTTATTTAACAAGTTATATTAAGAAAACTGTGCTAAATAGAAACTGCACAAAAAGTAGATTAAATTGTTAAACATATAGTTTAGAATATCACGTTGGTTTAAACTTTGTACCATTATCAAGAAAAATTCACATTTACCCATTTAAATCCTTTTCCTACAGTACGTATGAAATAAGACTACCTATAGTTTATTTTCTATCCACGACTATATTTTACTAATTTCGTATTTATTTAATATTATTTTATACGACAGATTATGGTACAGTCTGTTTCACAACGAACAACAATAAATGAAAGATACTAAATTATGTAGATACTGATCGCGAATTAAAAATTGTATATTATGTATCAAGTTTTATAAACGTCCTTTTAGCCACGAATTTTTTAGGAACGAGCGCAGTGTGTCTAGAGAGTTTATAAACATGCCACATATTGTACTTTTTCTACGACCACAAATTTCACAGCATAAAGTCATAATATTTCATTTATAATAATTTTAGGTTAAATCATAATGATATTATACATATCTACAAAATTCTACTTAGGCAAGTGTATTTCACTGTTATAGGCGATTTGCACATGAGTAGTCAGCGCCGCCCTGGGCCCTGGTGGGAAAAAATGCATTAATATTAGGGTAAACCCTTTGACAGTTCGACAGAAGTTGTAGGTACTGTTTCAATTCAACCAGTTCTGTTCTAAGTTCTAAGGTTCTATAATAAGATGGTATGAGGACGAGAGATGAAAAATTTGGATTCACAGAGTAAAACGAATTTCGTAAGTAGATACCTACATAACTGTATATATATTTTATCACGTTTTATAATCTATTTATTAATTGTATTTTGAGAATTGACGAAAAGCGCTGGGAACCAGTGCTCATTTTATTTAATAAAACATTCAAACGTGTTGTATACCTAATACTTTTGCCGAATCTCCCACTAGAGGCGCTCATGCTCGATATGTGCAAACCGCCTATACATTTAAAATTTGACAATGATTGAAAGAAATCATTGATTTCCCTCAGTTTTTCACAAAATTAAATGTCAAATATAGGAACCAACTTCACCCCGTGCTTAATATGTCAGTTGCTATGTTCAACCCGTGACTAAAGCCACGGCTTGTCGAGGTGTGTTTAAAATGTTATTTAGCGCCATGGAAACCAGTTCGTTATATGATGTTTTAATACCAGGAGTAAAAAATAGTTATTTGTCCAACTAGAGAGGAAAGCGCTTCTTTTTCCCACTCGAGCTCGAAGTTTGTGTCACGAGCGAAGCGAGTGAGGCAATCGAGCAAGAGTGGAAAAAGAGCTTTCCTCTCGTGTTGGACACAACATTTTTTTCACGACATATTTAAAAACATTGTAAATGTAGAAGAAACACATAACTAGAAGTTAGGTTATAACTGCCATTTGTCAGAATCACGTTTGAAAACAGCGAAATGCAGCCAATATGCCAAATTAAATTTAAGTTGTAAAATCGTGATATAGTAGAAAAATTATAATTGTAAAATAATAGTTTACAGTATATCACTATAAAATCATAATTTTCAATAAAATAATAAATTTACTTACAATTTTTAAAATATTTCATCGTAAAATAACACTGGTGGTAACACTGCTTACTTTCCTCTCTAGAGAGGGAAAACCTACTTTCCTCACTATTTCGTGAGAAGAAAATTGTGTTTTCTCCGCATGTCGTGAAAAAAATATATTTCCTACAACTGTCAAAAAATGTGGACACAATTTTTTCACGGTTTCGATAATCATTATATCACGGTTATTGGAAATGATTTAAATCTTAATGAATGTGACAAATTTTAATTAAATTTTAAAATAAAAATACTGTTGTTTGTATTTCGAGCTCGAAATGTTTTAGTGCATTCGAAAAATATTTTGACTCGGCAAGCCTCGTCAAATAAGCGACGTTCTCACGTACTTTTTTCCTTATTTTTTTCTGTTTTATGTTTAGATAGTACAGAAAGGTCTATTGGCTAAACAGCATATAATACAAGTAGTTTTACTGGTCAAAATCTGACAACAAACCTAATTTAATGTTCGTAGAAGTTTTCCAGTTTTAAAAATCTACGTAGTGCATACTGCGCCATATCTCTTTATAATGCTCTCGTAATGTAGCCGGGATTTGAACCCGGGATTACGGGAGTATTAGCGAGAGCCACCATGGGAAAGTTGTTAATCAACGAAATGTAATACAGCCGAGCTAAATTACAAGCTGGACACACAGATAGTGTGCTTTGTTTTTCTGCCAGATGAATATATAAGCAGTAGTGCTGCAGCGCATTTTTAAGGGTAATTAAATTATAAAATAGGAGACTGGATTAAAAGTTTTAACTTTAAACTACTGAAATATTAGTCCCTTGGTGGAAATGATTATTTAACCAATTTACTTATAATGTAATTTAATAAACGTTTTTCTATACGACTGTTATAGAATGATATAATTTTTACATCATTTTCAATTATGGAATGGTTACATTCTATCACTTGTTACGGAACGTATGAGAAGTTGACCCACCCATACTAGCCCACTTTGTTAAATCTATCGTAATCGTTAATTTTACGTTAGGTGAGTTTAGTTTTGTAGAGAATTGCGTTAGTTTTTAAAGTTTATACGTATTTTTTAAAATAATATTTGGGTGGGCTAACTTTACAACTTACATCAACTAATAAATTATAAGTTATTAATGTGTTTTCCTCGCACTTTCGAATAAAGGGTTGGGTTGTTGTGA
Source organism: Agonum fuliginosum (assembly GCA_947534325.1). Classification (NCBI taxonomy): domain Eukaryota; kingdom Metazoa; phylum Arthropoda; class Insecta; order Coleoptera; family Carabidae; genus Agonum; species Agonum fuliginosum. Next base: position 38,949,529 of record OX384033.1, on the reverse strand, counting down.
AGTTAGTCCACTCAAATATTATTTTTAAAAAATACGTTTAAACTTTCAAAACTAACGCAATTTTCTACAAAACCAAACTCAACTAACGTAAAACTAACGATTACGATAGATTTTAACAGGGTGGGCTAGTATGGGTGGGTCAACTTCTCATACGTTGTTACGGAATGGATTCATTCCGTCAGTAGTGATGGATTGAAATGTGGCGAGCTATAATTATTTAACTTTATTCAATGTTTCGGGTTGGTGTGTAGCTTTAAAATACGTTTAGATTTATTAATTTATTCATTAATAATAATATTAATTATATTTCAACAAGGATTATATACTTAAAGGATCAATTATTAACAGTTCTACCTTTTTAAAATTTTAATAATAAAGTTGTACATGATTATAAATATTCCAAAAATGTATGCAAACTTCATACGGTTATATCTCCTGAAATTTTAAAAAGGCACATCTGTAGATCCATTCTTTCTGTATTAAATGTTTATAAAAACATTACCTTGAAGTCAATAATGAACTAGAGTAAAATTCAAATAGCTAGGACCCTGGACTGCGCGAGAAGGCAGAGCTTGTAATGTACTGTCCGTTTTACAAAAGCGGAGCTAGCGAGTATATGCTGCGCTGCACTTCACTTAATTTTCAAAGAAAACTAAAATACAACTCAATCACAATCAATTACAAAATTCGCAGGGTTACATGAAGCAAAACACTACGAATGTCAGCATGAGAATAACAGATATTGAAGCTGATGTTCTGTAGAACAGACAGTAGCGTAGTTTCCTCTTGTTTATCATCTATGCTTCTCTTTCTAAGACGAAAATTCGTACTTCGCGCAGAGTTCTAGCTATTTGAATTTTACTCTAACAGTTTACTCGCAACGAAATCACTTTTACAGTATTTTTCAACTTCAAAATAACATTGCATTGCTAGGATGCGGTAATGTACGAGTTTCGGGCTGGTTTTACGCAGTCGTGGTAGTAGAGAAAAGAGTGGAATAAAGAAAAAGTAAAATCGAGAGTATTCGAATTACATTGATTGAATTGAATTGAATCTTCAATGTGTCTTGCAAAAGAAGATTTTGTAATTCATTGATAGCTTCAAACAGTGAATTTTTTTTCACAAGATTCAGACACACGGAAGAATCCTCAAAGAACCAGTGTATTATATTAATTGTTGCATAAACAGAACATGCAAAATGTAGTCCAACATTTATTTGTTCCATACAAAAATGATCTCGTTTCACAGTTCTGCAACAAAAACAAAAATCCCTAACACGAAAACTAACTGTACAAATTGATCAAATGCACCATCAGGAGCTTTTGATATTCCGTATTATATTTCATAGCAATTACAACCCAGCAAACATGTTCCATTGTTTCAGAGAAATTCGTTCATTTATCGAATATAAAATCAAAATTACCAGATTATCTTTCAACGCAGAATTTTTGTTGGTGTTTTCGGACGGAGCATAAACAACAGAACACCACTGACAGTATGATAAAAGGTATCCACGTTGGCTGTGCTTTGTAAGTTGTTATTTAGAATGCTATCTGATGATTCTAGCAGGCTGTGGCGGTGGTTTTTGTTAAACTATTTATACGCGGTACATGATTTTTACCTTCCGCTTACCTGTAAAGGAAGGTATTGGAATCATGCTAAAAATCGGGTAGTGAGTTTTAAGTGGATGAGCACGAGTTAGGGTCCTTACAACTCATTTTTGATAGTTTCTCGATGATGTCTGTATGTATGTGTGTATGTGTGTGTATGTGTGTGGTCCGGGCCGATGCCGGATGTCGCATAACTCAAATACGAATTAGCCAAAAATTTTGATATTTGGTATTTTACAATTGTATACGAATAGGAAGAGCTCATTAGATTTTGGTACAAATATCTTCACCGGAAGTGATGTTTCTTTAAGATTGAAAAAGATAATTGTCAAAAATTTATATAAATTTGGATAAATATAGTATTTATTATATATTATTATTTATAATATATTATTTATTTGTAATAAGAATAAGAGGCAAAGTTATTTGCAACTTACGTTATAAAAAAAACTGTCTTTATCTGGTAGCATTAAAGAACTGCGGTAAAATTTAAAAAATAAATTTATTGAAATCTTGTAATCCATGTTCGGTTGATTTTTGTTTTTGCGTGAAAAATATTGACAGGTGAGACGGGTGACAAGTTGACATACTAGCGCCATATAAGTTATAAGAAGATATTAAATGTAGTAATTGAACGGAGGGTGGCTTTAACACAGAAGAGTTTACCTGTGAACGAATCTTTTGATTCAGGTGATGCAAATTTCTGTGTTTGAATATTTTAGATTTTTATTTGTATATTTTAGGGACACCAGATTGTATACGTATACATTTATGTTTATAAGTCTAGATATGGCGGAAGGTTGTGTGATGACCACGTCAGATTTTTTCTTATATTGTTGTTAGTTTGTTTGTGAATTAATTGCGTTTTTGTTTCAGGTACTTCGACTTTCAATTCTTCGTGGTTGTATTCGTGGTTACGTGAGTTGTTATTTTTTGTTTATTTTGCTTTGTTTTATTGTTCTGTCTTACTTTCACGTTTATTATTAACATTTCCCGGCCAATGATTAACAAATCTCAAGCCTCATTCACATAAGTTTTAAGTTTGAAGGTTTAAATCGAGGTTTAAATTAATGTTTTCGTTTAAGAATGGTTAAATTCATATAAATACATACGAGCATCCACCCTTTTTACTTTCAAGCACTGTGAATGTTCTTATTTAGTTAGAAGTATGCAAACTTTCTTTAACGTAAACATAAATCTAAACCTTAAAACCTTAGAGTATAGAAAATTAGAGGTAGCATAATCTGATGGAGGAGGTGTGCTATTAGAGCATACCGATATGGCGAATATATATGTCGGGGTTGGCAATCATGTTGATTGTAATAATAATTAATGATAGGAATGCAAGTGTGCTAATGAAGTTATGATCGTGTTTGTTTGTTCGATTACGTTAGTACACTTGGGCGAAGTCTGAGATTACGTGCTAGGTGTGAGTCGGTTATGAGCAGTTTGTGAGCAGTCTTGAAGATGCTCTGATACGAGTAGCACGTGCCCGGGAATTGCCATCCTTCCCTATCGTCACAGTTTGTATATCACGTTTAACTGGCCCATGACATGAGTGGAAAATGTGTGATTTATTTGGTGTTTCCGTTAGTTAACTGTTCCAAAGTGTTTTGTGGCCAAATGGTAAAATTTTATTTTAACAAGGATGGATCTACAGACGTGCTTCTTTAAAATTGTGATTAAAACTTGTACATGATTATAAAAATTCCGAAAAATTCAACAAAGTATCAATTTATGCAAACTTTACACGATTATATCTCTTGATAGAAATTTATTTGTCAAATTTTAGAAAGGCACATCTGTAGATCCGTTCTGTCTCAATTAAATGTTTATAAAAACATTATCCTTAAGTCAATAATAATTTGACGGTTTCGCAACGAAAACACTTTACAGTATTTTTCAACTTCAAAATGACATTGCATTGCTAGGATGCGGCAAAGTACGAGTTTCAGGCTAATTTCAGGCAGCTGTAGTAGTGGGAAAAGAGTGGAATAAAAAAAAGTAAAATCGAGAGTAAGTATTCTAGGAAATGCTTATGTGAATGAAGCTTGAATACTACTAAACAGTAATTATTATTTACTATTTTTGATATGTATATTTACGATATTAATTTAGTAGGTAATTACTTGCGACGTTGTCATTCCGTATCAGTCTCATTGCATGTAAACAAAATAAAATTCCCTCTGCAGGTAATTTCGATAAAAAGTACATCAGTTTTTGTGAGTTGCATTCATACATGCAATACAGGGCATTAATTCTCGTATTCCGCGCAATTACACGACGATTATTATAGTTCCGTGACTGGCCAGTGGCGCCGTCTGCGTATTTTCCCTGGGCCCCCTCCCCTTGTTTGCATTGTTGATAATGCTGTCGATAACTTGCATGCAGCGTGTTTTCTTCCCCGTATCGAGCGGCCAATGTCTTGAATGCTAGGTGTCGATTAGAACAATATGTTTTATTATTTACTCGCGTGTTTGATATGCTTCTGATATGTTTGAATATTTCATTGGCGCTGGATTGAAAAAAAACTATGTGAAAATATGTCTACAAATGTAGTTCCATATTTAAATATATAGTGGGTTTGATTGACACCTAACAGTAGTATATGATTACCTGGTTTTTGTTATTTTTATTTGATATGCTATTTTTAGCCATGAGAAATCTATTTTTATTTATTGTGAAATACAAATTATTTTCTAGTTATGAGAAACTCAAATATTTTTTATGTCTACACGGTAAAGCGTATACAATATGCGGAATAGGAGATGAGCGGTTTAAATTGGTAAATAATATTAATTGAGCGGACATATTTTTTGGCAGAAACCACTTCGCTACATTGAAATAGTGTATTAAGAAGTCGTCCAGTTCGGTTTTTCTCTTGACTCAGTTGCGTTGAAGCAAGTAATAAATTGACTCAGCTTAGGTAGAATTTTCTCTCCCTTACTGCTCCGGCCAACTCTGGCTGCACGAACAGTATTTATACCGATGACTCACAATATGTGAAGGTGTCACATCCAAGTTTTTTTTTATAATTTATTATTTCCCTTGCAATTATGCAAAATTGTAAAACTTGGCTACAATAATGAAATGATTTTAAAGCCTGTTCATGCATTGATTCTTTGAGGATTCTTTCATGCTTCTGGATAAATAAACTGTTTTGAAGCTATCAACGAATTAGAAATTATTCATGAATATTTATATTATTTGACTTAAAAATGATGCAAAATTGTAAAACTTTGCTACAATAACGAAATAATTCTAAAGCCTGTTTATGCATTGATTCTTTCATGCTTCTGAATAAATTAACTGGTAACGAATTAGAAATTATTAATGAATATTTAGTTTAGCGGCGCCGCTATTTAACAGGCAATGTGCTACGTGCATGGTACTGAAAATGATATTTTTATCAATATGAACCTAGTTAGGTCTAAAACGTATTAGTAAAAATATAAAATTTTTTTAAAAAGATAATATATGTTTTTTAGTGAATTGAGAAATATAATTTGCTGTGACGTTATTGAATTTTCATTAATTATTTTTGAGTTTTTGATAAAAATTTTCTTCTCTTTTTCAAAAATATTTAATAAAGAAATTATGATTCAGAAACATGAAGAATCCGTGTTTGAACAAGGCTTTAAGTGTTGCCAAAACTACGATCTAATTTTTTTTTTGTAGCGTTGTGTACGTCCAAAAAAGTCCATATTCCCCCCATTAAGTTTCCCTGTTCCTTTTATAATCCCTTGTAAGAAAGAAGTTGTTTGACACAAATAATATTCAGTCGAGTGATGACGAACGAACTGGCATAACAGGAAATTGTAAAAAAACAAAGAAAAACCCTAGGAAAACTTTATTGGCTCTGAGTCGGTCGTATGTTTAAAGAATAGAGCAAGAACAACACTACAGCGTGTAAACAGTTTTTGCAGATCTTGTAGTGAAGTTTGCGCTTGTTTTTGCACTGTTTTTAGGGGGAGGGGGGCACTTCCGGTGGAACTTTGAACTTCCCGACTGCAGGAGTCACAGTGGCTGGTATAGTACAAATACATTTCATCTACCTAATAATCATTAGCGTTTATTAGGGGGTTATTGCAGTCACACAATGGTCAAAACCACAAGCCTGAGATGCGCCAGAGCATACAATACAACCCTGCTAATAAGCTTCGATAAACTCTTACTCTACAGAAGTCACAGTGGCTGGTATAGTACAAATACATTTCATCTACCTAATAGTCATTAGCGTTTATTAGAGGGTTATTGCAGTCACACAATGGTCAAAACCACAAGCCTGAGATGTGCCCGAGCATACAATACAACCCTGCTAATAAGCTTCGAAAAACTCTTACTCTACAGAAGTCACAGTGGCTGGTATAGTACAAATACATTTCATGTATCTAATAATCATTAGCGTTTATTAGGGGGTTATTGCAGTCACACAATGGTCAAAACCACAAGCCTGAGATGCGCCAGGGCATACAATACAATACAATCCTGGTAATAAGTGGAACACTGGGGGTAAAATATATACTCGGGTTAATAAATATGGCAAATACTGAACTGTTCGACTATATTTCTTATCTGCGGGCTAATCTTAAACGATTGCGGTTTTGGGCATTGTGTGACTGCAGTAAGCATTTAACGATTATTAGGTACTTCATGTATGCGTGGACTATAATTGCACACACGGTAGAATGCGTTTATTACCTAACACGACTTCTACCCAACCTAATTGAAAATCATTGATATAGATCCATATAAAGACTTGACAAAATAAAATCCTCAGGACATTTCAAAAATGTAAACCTCCCGGCTTGTTACTTGCTTTGCCTTTAACATCCTATTAATATCCTAGCGATTGCTAATGTCCGCTTTTAGTAACATTATCTATGTAACATCCCAATGTTAGTAATTTGGTAATAATATCCCAAATGTGTGTCCCATGAAATTGTCTGAGATGTTTGTATTGAGTATGTAATACTCAGGATGTGGCTAGGATAGACTTACTTAATATTACTTACAGTACAAGAATATGATATTTTTAAACATCCCATGGACGATTCATGTCAAGTGGGTAGTACAGAATGTTTTTATACTTCGTTAACAATATTGAGGATTTATTTTTTCTATTTGGTATCTTTGTAATATTAAAATTTAAATTAAACTGTCTTACGAGCCCTCCCCACTATAGGTTCGGACACTTATTTTTTATTCACTTAAGCCTATTTATGAAAAACGGATTGAGTTTTTAAAAAATTGCTACATAATTTTGAATACAATAACTAATTAGCTTGCTTTTATTTATTATGAACAAAATTAATACATAACAGGGTATATATTCATTTTTTTTAAAGTACTCAAATCGCTTGAAAATTATTTCTTGAGGCACTAAGTTAAAATAATAGTTTCTTGCAGATATTAGCATATACTTATTCCTTAAAACAAAATAATAGTAATTTATTATACAAGACGATAAAGAGATCATTTATCGAAAAGTGAAAGATGTTAGTTCACGAGTGACGAAGGAACGAGTGGGCTATCTTTCACGTGTCGATAAAGACTCTTTATCGTCGTGTATAATATATTATTTTATTTTGTACTTAATGTTAATTTGTGTAAAAATATTCTTATTTTACTTAAATTTTATTTTATCTACTCAAATTTTACTTTATCTACTCAAATTTTACTTTATCTACTCAAATTTTACTTTATCTACTCAAATTTTACTTTATCTACTCAAATTTTATTTTATCTAAATTTGATGTTAAAGTGATTTTTTATCTACAAAAAATCTGACGTGGACACCACATGACTTCCTTGTACGCCTTGTGTGTTCATACTTTTCATAATAACTAAAATGTAAAATAATATTAAAAATTCTTTTAACTTATTATACTAGTATACTCACAAATATATTTTAGTCATTTTATTTAAACTGCAGAAGAAGATATAAAGCATATTTTACTATTGTCACTGTCATGTCATAATCATTTAAATTTTACGTAGTAACAAATGTTAATCGATCATGGACTACAAGATACCGAAATACTATAAATTATAAATATATACTTTAATTATTTTTAAATGATAGCAGATACAAAAATATTTATAAAATACCGATTGTAGGTAATAATCACATAATCTTTCATTTAAAATAAAAAAAATTGTCTAAAATTAAATATTTATCGAAATATTTTTAAAAAGTACTACTTCCGGTTTGTAGACTGAAACCAAAAATAGGAGGTGCACAACTAGATGCTATAACAGTCCTAAATACAAAATTTCAACTTTCTACGTCTAACCGTATTTGAGTTATGCGACACACATACGTCCGTACGTACGTACGTACGTACGTACGTACGTACGTACGTACGTACGTACGTACAGACGTCACGTCGAAACTAGTCATAATGGATTCAGAAAAGGTCAAAACGGATATTTCCGTCAAAATCTGAGAACCGAAATTTTTCGCGATTACAATACTTCCTTACTTCGTACAAGGAAGTAAAAATGAACGCATATAGCCTACTTTTAACATTAAGTACAAAATAAACTATTTTAGTGATCAATTTAGTTGATTTTACGAATATAATGTCATTTGTCAATTATCTTGATATCCGTAATTTGATTATAAAGTACCTTATATCTAATAAATTTATCTGGTACTAGTGGTAGAAAAATAGCAAAATATCTTGCATAACCCGTCTCTAATATTGCAGACATTATTATAAAATAATATATGTAATAAATAAGACTAAATACAAAATATACAAAGTGTCCGAAGATATAATTGACGGGGATCGTAATATACACCAAGTTGATCTAGGGAAATTTATGTGTGTTACGTTTTGGTGGGTGACATTAATATTGCCATTTATTTAACTGTCACTGTAAAAGAATATAATTACTAAACTATTCTGAGTGATAACGGAAGACAGAATAGAAAATATTGAACTTACTCGTATATATTTTCCATTACTATAGATTCATTAATTTTATTAAGGTTTGAAGTTTGACAGTTGAAGTAAATCTGATCTGAAAATGCAAATACCAACCTTCTAAAAATATGTTGCGTGATAGATTTAATGTTTGCAACAATTTTGTGTAAGTCTTTCTAATGGGTAGCAGGTAGTAATTTGCGGGATTGCAGGGTTAAAAGTAACAGGTTAAATTAGCTGTAAAATAAAATTGGCGGAGTCTAAATGCACTCCGGTACAATTTCTCTTCTTAATTGGCCGTTGCAATCCGGAGCTCCTAACGTCGTTGTATTCCCACCACACGGAATAATTTTCCAATCTACCTTGCACTGCAGCTGCAGCATTGGCTCTACAGCGCCAGATCTCACGCGCAATTTACTTTTTATTTATTTAAGCAAAACGGTAAATGCTTCACTTGCTTTTTATTAAAACATGTCCTGGGGAGGAAATCAGTGTTTACCTTATTTTAGACAAATTCCTTCACGGATCCTGCCCGGTTGTTGTCAAAACTACCTTCCGCAGATTTGGAAGAGGGGTGGAATATTCTATATATTTATAGCAGTCTTTAAGACAACAGTAAAATGATATATAGACCGGGAACAGATGGCGCGGTACGCGCACTAAATGCTATAAAAATACGCAAGCACGTAAGGAAAGGTAACTTTGGGGTCCACATAATGCCTTCATTCTGACAATATTGAAACGGGAAGCTGAATCCGTATTGCTGCGTTTTCACTTACAGTTTTTTTGACATTTCAATCAGAAAATCAACTCAATCCAACAGTTGAGAAATCCAAGTTAATTATTAAAAACAATGTAGAAGTTTCAGAAGCAGGCGTAGATTTTTTTTTCCTGTTTGTAAAATGAGTATTACATTAATGTAATTACGCTAATAAATACTGCATTACTATTGTTTAACTTTTTTTATCTACGACTACTATGAAAAGTTTATATTTATGCTTTCAATTGTCAACGTAAAGTTGATTGTTGCTGTGGACCAAGCAAAAAATCATTTTTTGCGCGCCTTCTATGACAACGAGCATTAAAGTATTATATTGTTTACATAAATAAAATACAATGACAGAATCAAACAAACGAATTTGTTTATTTATTTCAATACCGTGAGATTTATTTAACGTGAATTTGACAGCAATGTATTAGAGCGTTTCATTTAAAATAGAACATAGCCAATGAAATATGTATGTATTTCTAATCATTTTAGATATGAAAAAACTTGCAAGAAATATAAACATTTAATAGATATTTTTTCAGAATACAATTTATAAAAAAATTTTAAATACACGAAATAAATCAGATAGGTACTGAGGCTAACAGCTGCATTATACCAACGTATCATTTGCACCTTTTTCAATTGTATACCTTATTTTCAACAACACAACCCTAATTGACAGGTAATATTTACTTGATAATGACAGCCTATGTTCTATTTTAAATGAATCGCTCTAATACATTGCTGTCAAATTCGTAACAATGGATATGAATGATCCCATGTTTCACGTTAAATAAAACTCACGGTATTATTGCTATCGTCACGGTTACAAATAAATTGTTTTAACGTACATTGAACTAACTAAATACCATTATTTTTATTAACAAATAATTTCAATCGTAGATAAAATTATGTGTGTATTACGAGCGTAAAGTGTCATTATTCCTCTTGCACTATTGCAGCTCTCGCCTTCGCTCGTGCGGCAATTACCGTGCGCGAGTAACAAAGAGTCACTTTACGCTCTTAATACACAAATAACTATTGTATTTACATGTGACAACCAAAATGATATTGTTTTGCAAATTACTGTTAATTTTACGAGATTCAACAAAACTCTTTTTGATTCATGATCCAATACAATACCTCGTTAAATTTTGTTACACCGGTTGGGTTACACCTGTATAAGAAATATACATATTTCACTAAAAATAAATATTTCAGCTGAACAATTCTCAAATAAAATACCTCTGAGTGCACTTCACAAACGATTAAGATGAGATAATAATAAAGCTCCTGGTGAATATGAAAGTATTTTTTGCATGTAGCAATTTTGAGTTGCACGTTGCGTTTCCTTTGTTCGTATATTGAGTCGTCTAGACTTGAATTCAATTCATTTGTAGTTTAATTCCCGTCGCACAATATCGCAGTACTTCTCGGGTATTACGGGATATAAATTGTAATTTCTATTTCGTCTACTTCTTCCTGGAACGTGCATATTAAAGGAGTCACTCTCACTCCCTCATACAATATGCGGCGTAGCGCGCGGTTTACTTCTTCTTTTGCTTCTTCTTGTACTCCGCCGAGTTGTATTTCACGGGGTTATGTGCGCGCAGGCGGCACAAACATACAAATGTCGACGTTTTATATCCCAGAAATTGTTTCCCCAAAATATATTTAAATTTAGAAACATCACGAATTTACGGCCGCTACCCCACATTATCATATGGGAACACCTACACCATAAACAGAAAAAGAAAATTTTACCATATTTTACCAGAAATGTACCTGTAGATTTCAATAAACATTGTTCATTTGTCACCGATCAAACTCCTTGCAATAGTTATTTGTATCACAAGGCCAGAAACTGACCTTTTGCAAGAGCGAGTATTTTTGACACGCCGAGCCACAGGCGAGGCTTGCAAATTACGAGCACTAGCATAACAGTTTCTGGACGTGTAATACACAATATTTTATGTGCCGATTTCATTACAAAAATAATACCTAAAAAATTGTGCACTGAATATTTGCACTTGAGCTTAAAATATATTTATTTCAGTTTCTATTAACGATTTAAGTCTAAAATTTGTCAAAATTTTGTTAATTCTTGTATAAAAAATATTCAACGCATAAAATTGACATCTGCTTGACAACTGTAGTAATGTCAAGATGCCAACCTATAACTTCCGGTTGTTTGCCGGCCTAGGCTGGCAACAAAGAGTTTCTGGCGGATTTTGAGATATAAAAAACTAGCGATGCCGACCGGAGGCATATAAAATTCATTTCAATTTGATCTTATGATGTCAATTAATTATTTAATATACTCGTAGTAATATTTTATTTCCATCTGTGTAAATGAGTTACAAGGCTAATAGAAGTGACATAGCACGTCTAATCTTTCAATAAATTGTCCTACCACCAACAATCTTTGATTACAAAATGTAATGTTTTTTTTTAACTATAAAGTTAATTTTTAAAAAACGCTGTGACGATGGAAATAAGGTTTTGTACTGTCTATTTTACTTATTTTTCTATTCCGCTCTTTTTCTACGGCTGCCTGCAACCAGCCCGAAACTCGTACTTTACCGCATCCTAGCATTGCAATGTCATTATGAAGTTCAAAAATACTGTAAAAGTGTTTTCGTTTCGAGTAAACTGTTAGTTTATTATTGACTTCAAGATAATGTTTTTATAACATTTCATAGAGAAAGAATGGATCTACAAATGTAAAAATAAATTTCTATCATGAGACATACCTATTACCTACCCATGTAAAGTTTGCATAAATTGGAAATTTTTCGGAAATTTTATAATCATGTACAATTTTTGTATTAAAATTTTGAAAAGGCACAACTGTTAATTGATCCTTTAAGTATATAATCCTTGTTGAAACCATTCTTGTACTGGCCACAAAACACTCACTACGTTAGTACGTTTTGTGCTGGATTTTAGGAAGTAGACGGGCCTCTTAAACTGGAAGTGTACCTAACTGGATTCGAACTTGAGTAGTTAGACCCACAACCGGTCACAAAACACACTCTCAGTTTTAATATATTCTTTATATAATTTTACTCTTCCTTATAAAAGTTTAATATTATTAGAGACAGCGAAATTTAACTGATTTAAATAGTGAATTCATTTAAAATAATAGCACATTTTGGAGACAATTTCGGCATTAAATAAATTGAATGTCTTTAAGCAGGAAAAATCTGCGCACGCCTATGCAAATCTTATGTATCTCTCCCCAATTTCATTTTCATACGAAGTTAAATTTAACCACATAGAAATAAATTGTACAAATCCTCAAATCTTCATCGTCTTTTAGACGAGTTCTCTCTTCTAGTATTTAATCAAAGGTTATGAAGGGCCAATACGACGTAATTCCACTCTGAAGTTATGTATTAATTAATAAAATACCTCCTCCCCCCCGCGAGTTCTTCATTACGATCTTAATTGCATTCGAGACGGAATACTAAACAGATTTTTACGCAAACGCTTGTTTGCATCTAAATTAGTCGTGCCGGAGAAAAACTATGCAAACGACAAATGGAACTGAACAATAAAGGGTTGTCGGAAGAGCTACGGTCAAGAAGAATTACACAAATGTAAGTTTTTTTTCACAAAATGAAAGAGAAACCCGAAGCAATGTTGAAAGGAAAGAAGCTTTTAGTGGAGCTCAGTTTGTTGCACCGTTGGAACGAAACAAAAACTTACATACGTTTCATCCGACTTGAGTGTGTCTGTCTCACAGGCACTGTGCGTCGTCGTTATAGATGTATCGGGTGTCCAAAAAATGGTACGCTCGAAATAACTTTATTATTAATAAAGCAATCCCAATCAAAATGACATCAACTTATTTATTTCAAAGGGAACATCCTATATATTTTACACGTGTCAATTCTACATATAATTCTGAATCCAATGGTGTATCATTAATCTAGATTTGATGCAAAGTATCTCACAAAAAAAAATAAACTATCAAAGGTTTAAGTATTTTTTAAGGAAGTACAAACAGAAGATACCAAATTAAAAAATTATAGAAAATGGTCAAAGTGACCACCATTTTCGTTTACGCACTAGACCTTTTGAATGATTGTCAATCATTATTTTTTTACGCCTGCTTCTGAAAGTACATGTTTCTACATTGTTTTTAATACAACATGTATATTTCATAAAAATTTAAAACTTTGACAGTAAATGTCAAAAAATGTATGATTATTTTTGTATTTTTTAACTTCCTTGTTTTGCAGGAGTAGAAAAAATTGTATATACGCTCGGGCTGCAGTTTTAGTTCGCGTTCGACAAAACTATATTTTCAAAACTTGTTATACAAAATAACTATTCACCTATCGCATTGTTTTTACAAATGTCAAATTTTGTAACCTTTCTTGATTTTCTATATTTCGACCTTTTCTTGAGATATTTTTAATGAAATACTTGTGATATAGTGATGGGTCTTTCGTTCATTTTTAGTGAGTCAGTTCATTTCGCTCCGCTCAGTAAAGTGAGTCGTTCACACTGAGTCGTTCATTCGAACGACTCTGTAAAAGAGCACTGTGCGTTTCAAATGACACCGTGCTAGTGTGCTGCTCAGCTGAGCTGCTCTGCACATGCTCACAGCTCACAGCACTGTGCGGTGTGCGCTCGCCGTGTGTGCATATGCGATGTGGCATGTGCACATGTGCCAAACTGTATGAACCTGAACCTGAGCATTTTAGTTAGTTAGTTAGTTGTGTTGCTTATAGTTGTTGTATATGTATATTGACAATGGAAAATAAACAAAATAAAAATTTAGCAAAAGGAGTACTGTCTGGCAACATTTTGAAGAATGTTCAACAAATTTAACAAAACGTTTGTTGTTGTTGTCCAGTCCTACATTGTTCCCACTTCCCATATTGTTAATTATTTTCATTGTTGGCCGTACAACAGAAACGCATGCATTCTTCTCAGAATACACTGCACTCAGTCAAGCCAATAGTGCTCTGAAATATGTTATGTACCGTGCGCTGTCTGTATGTTTCGTTCATTCCACTCGCACTCGTTCGTCTTTCTGCGTTCAGCGAGCGGAGCGTTGAGCGGAGCTAGCACGGTGCTAGTGTGAACTGGTGTGCCGTACTGAACGAACTAAAGAGTCGTTCGTTCACGGCACACTAAAATGAGTCGTTCATTCTGAACGACTCGTTCATGAACGACCCATCACTACTGTGATACATTATTGGATTTAGAATCGTACGTAGAATTCATATATGTAAAAAAATAGAGTGTTCTATTTGAAATGTTTGAAATGAATGTTGATGTCAACTGTAGCTGTTATGGCCGTTTTACACTACGCTAAATATTTAACAAGAAATTACGCAATAAATTGAACAATGTCTTGAGCAATAAATTGCTTTCTTTTTAACTCTGTTTGATACTGAGACAATTTAATATACCTACCTTCAATATTTAGTTTGTGATTCTGGGCAGTTCGCATATAATAATAATTTTCCAGCCGCGCTTATCTATTTTTCAGACAATTTACGAAGCATTGCAATATTTCACACAATTTGCTGTATGATACTACACAATTTAGATTGTTTCAAAATTGAACAATATCTTGTAAGAATTAGTGTAATGTAAAAAAAAATTGTGTGCTAGACCAGATTCAAACCTGAGTTGTATTTTATGAACTGTTCACAAATGTCGTAGTTGACAATATCTTCTAATATGTTTGCTCAACACATAATAATTTCAAAGCAGGTATGATTATGCTGCTTGCAAAGACCTCATCATCAAAATCATCAGTGGCAAAATTAGCAACATAAGTTAGAGCGTAGTTCTGCGCTTTGCAAGCTGCATTTAATTCCGACCTCTCTGAGGAATATGAAACTCTCGCCTTACCTTTGAGGGCTCGGAGTATATGAAAGACCATCGAAAGCTCGTATTTCACGGAAATCAATAAGTATGAAACGGCCGTTTGTCTGTAAAAATGTCCTTGTTATTCAAACCGTGCAGCGAACGCGGCTCCGTAAACAGCATAATCCAATTTCTAGAAGGCGCTTTGATGTTAACTCTGCCCAATTCGTGCCACACAGCGGATACAAGTTCTACGTGGAAAGAAACACTGCGGATCGATCACTAAATGCACTTATGTACCACGGTTCTCATGCATTTCAAATAAAAACGATATACCATTACAAACATGATGCCATCAATGCTAAGAAACTTTTACATAAGGCTTGTTTTATAATGGATGTAATTATTTATTTATTATTCTGTATTATGTTTCCCCACTTCACCAAATATAATCTCTATAACATTTCAGAATAGATATATAAATAACTATTATTTGGAAGTGGAATTGAATGAAAATATAGCGTCTTGCTCTAATTAATTATTTTTGCAAGGAGAGTGTCATTACGTTTCAAACATTTCAAGAGTCAATACCTTGGTTTCTTGGTTGTTGTTTTAAGTTGGTTGTCTTGGTTAACCACAAATGTTTCGTAATTAAGTAAGTTTTTCAATGTTTCTAATAACTGTTTAACTTAACCTCAGAACATTATTACTTTGAGTTGTTTGTCAAAATTCAGTCAATTTTCAACTTCTTTCTCAGCATTATCTGTTTTCCTGTAACCTACATGTTTTAATTGTTTTGATTAAATGTTAATTAAAATTATTTGTTTCCGACATAACTCAATTTATATTGTTTATAGTAATCCAGTTTAAAAGGCGTACTGATTTAATTGAATTTTATTTGACAACTTATTGTAAAAAAATTGTAATTCTTGTAGTCTTCGACACCGGACCTGATGATGATAATATAAATAAACCGGTCGTCTAGTTAAATGGTATTGTTGGAACGCCGCTTTCCTTATTCGAGTCATACTTGTATAATCGTAAACAAGGGGTATACTTGGATGGCGAGGTATCTCAATTTGAAACTATTAAACATGGAATACCACAGGGTTCTGTACTTGGTCCCATATTTTTCTTGATATATATATAAATGACTTTCCAATTTTCATGGATCAAGTAAAAAGTGTTTTATTTGCGGACGACACGACATTGATAACGTCTAACAAAAGTCTTGATGCTTTAAAGGTAATCTCAGAATCTAACCTAAAACGTGCAGAATCATGGTTTTCTGCAAATAATTTGAAACTGAATAATGAGAAAACTCAAAATTTAATTATTTCATCTCATCCTAAAATGATCAAAGGCGATTTTGTAAATGTGTTGGGACTTCTCGTTGACGATGGTTTGACTTGGTTTGTTCAAACCGAGAATTTGGTTAGGAAACTAGCAACTGTCAATTTCCTTCTGAGAAGGTTAAAGCAGTCAGTAAATTTTGAAACCTTAAAAACAGCGTATTTTTCTCTATTTCATTCCGTTTTAAGTTACGGCATCCTATTATGGGGCAATTCATCCCATGCCGACAGAGTCTTCAAAGTACAAAAACAGGCTATTAGAATAATTATGGGGGTTGGCACTAGAGAACACTGCCAACCACTCTTTATTATTTTAAAAATTATGCCACTTCCATGTTTGTTCATATATTACACATTATTAGAAGTTCATAGTAATATTAACTGCTTTGAAAGATACACATAATCACTATACAAGATCATCAAATCACTAAATATAGACTTAATAAATCATACAAGAATTCAATCAACTTAAATCTGTATAATGTCTTGCCAGAGTCAGTAAAAATTTTGGAGTTTAAACATTTTAAACTATACATTAAAAATTTCTTACTTGAATATTGTTTTTATTCCTGTGAAGAATATTTCAACCACTTTGTTGATCAAAGCACTGGTTTTTAAAGGAAACTGGTCGAAATTTTATTTTTTCAATTGGACTTGTCACAAACATGTATGTAAAGTGATGAAATAAATACTTATACTTATACTTATCAAAGAGTGTAGAGCAGGACGTTATATTTATATTTAATTCCACTTCCAAATTTCTAATCTGCACAAAGAGAACCATCTCAATTAATAATTATTACCTATGTCTAAATAAAAAAGTTCCAAGAAGGATTAAATAGGGGAAAAAACTCGTCTTAGTCTTTACTCTCTTAATTTAAATTGTCAAAACTAGTAGCAAATTAAATATAGTGACGACTAAGTTGGGGTTTTTTCTCTTATTTAATCCTTAGACCATATTAATTGCCTCAATTTCGCTGGAATTCCAACTGTATCAAAAAGATCTCTAATTCGTGATCTAGTTCATATTAGAAGATCTTGATCTCGCTCTAGATCCTTTTTAAAATCTGATCTGTCATAATACTCTGATTATGAACCCTCCAGTACTAACATGATTTTTGTAACCTTAGAATTAACATCGGTCTCTGAGACGGAATCCAGAAATTCAGTTTTTCTCTGTCTCTTCGTTTTTATAAAGTGAGTTTGTTTATAAAAAATACAAAAATATGACTACTGTAATTATGTTTTAATAATGAACGTAACATTTTTATTAAAATATGTACATAGCCAAAAATTAACCTACAGTGTTGCAATTAAACAACAGACTATTACTATTATATTTGAATATGCTACAGTACAAGGAGTTCAAGAACCGTGCAGAGCGATATAAAGTTGTGTTATTTAGTAGTCATAGATATAACAATTTTCCTGCTAACAAAAAGCTGTTCAAGTGCGGCTGAAATAGTGTATATTTTGGCAACTTGAGCCAGTAAATCTCCCATAAGAAACTCTGGTAAACAATCACAATGTGCGTCTGCGCATTTGGAATTTATGTGTTTTTTCATGCATTGGTAGAAAGTCAGTCAGGCGGCGTAAATACGTTCTAAATACCGCAGCGCGACTTCTTGCTAGGCGACGCGGCGCCGTTGTTCACAAATCACTGGCCGCAGCCACCGCAGCAAAAAGACAATTTCCAGCGGCTTTGCATATGCAACACCGCCGCGCTCACTTCTAAATCATCCTTTATTAAGATCGTTTATCTGCGTGTTTTGCGCCAACATGTGAACTTCGGACGGGATATTTTTGCGCTATTTTTTCCCGGAGTTAATATATTTGGAGCAGAGGATAATTTATTGAGCACCGGCTCCTGATTTTACAATTCCAGGAGCTATCAAAGCAGGCCCTTGAATGCGAGCTAAATCATTGCCATGAATATTTTTTACTTTCGAAGCTCCACACTTTTGTAGAAAGTATTGAAATTATCTTCGCATATTTTAAAAATATCTCGCATCAAATTTGATGACTACATTTTCAGGAACATTAGACTGAAACATACACTCGGTAAAAAAAAACTTTTAGAGGGACATAACTCGGTTGAATTTGGTCGACAATGGATGATTCTTTGAGTTTTGACAAGATTGAAGTTTCCTCTTTAAGGTCATGCAAGTTAACTTGACACCAAGTCCATTTTACCCTCTGCCACCCTCCTTAGAAAAGAAATGTTCTTGTTGTCAAAAAATGTCAAACTGTAACAACTCGTGGACTCAATCCACTATCAAGACGATAAAGTTCATTCATTTTCCTTTCGAGAAAATTGAGTACTACCGATTATTTGGCACGAAGTTATGAATTTTTGAAAAAAAATATTGACAGGTGAGACTGGTGACACATTGACACTAACTCTATATAAGTCATGAGATATTAAATGTAGTAATTGAACGGAGGGTGGCTTCAACGCAGAAGAGTTTTCATGTGAATGAATCTTTTGATTCAGATGATGCAAATTTCTCTGTTTGAATATTTTAAATTTTTATTTGTATATTTTGAATGGGCACCGGATTGTACAATACATTTATGTTTATAAGTCTAGATATGGCGGGAGGTTGTGTGCTGGTCACATCAGATTTTTTCTATAACCTGTATAAAATGATGACATTTCATACCTGCTGTCAGTTGCTGAAATGTCATTTTCAGGGATAGAAATACTTCTACTCCTTGAGAAATTAACAGTTATTGTTTTATCACTTTGGTCACCAATCAACGCTTGACAAATGCAATAAAATATTAGAACAAGAGGTAACAATCTACTATTCTAAATTTATTTGAAAAATACGTCATGTTTTTCTCATTTTACTCCATTTTTAAAATATTTAAAACGGGATAGATAACAGATTTTAGCGCTCGGTGAGCTAAAATCTGTTACTTCTATCCCTTATAAAATAAATAACTATTTTCCCTTATCAGTTTCGTAACATTGTAAATATAGTTTAGATCCCCAGAAATACAATTCATCTGGTAAACTATCTTTATCGCTCTTCCGGAACTTCTGTAGTTTTGAAATATTCCGTCGCACTTCCACTAAACCGGAAGCGTATGTCTCGGCTCGTACAAAGCGTCGCCGGCAGTTATAACATGTGTTTTGGCAGCTCTGAATGTAAGTTTTAAGACCGGACATAACTCCACACTCGCTGGCTGCTCAGATTGAAGCTATTCAAGTGATCTTTGGAGCTGTTTGCGACGAAGAAACAATCTTACGGCTGCCGGAGACGAAAATAAGGCGAATGTTCGAGCCATTGGCTTTTATTTCGATGAGGGAATTTCGATTCATGGAATTGAATCTCCAAGGTTTTTTTCTAAGGATTTGTTTTAGTTTGTTTAAATCTGGGTTTATAAAGAAGCCAAGCGGATTACATTTTGTACTACTGAACTTCAAGTGACTACGATTTAACATTTTAATTTACGCTGAAATAAATATACATAATATACAGTATGATTCATAACTTTATGCATATTATTTCAATGGCATATAGTTCTCAACTTATTTATCACGAAACTGAAAGAATTTTTTCAAAAATTTGCAATTTTAGCGAAATTTTAATGTCCAAGTTTTTTACTCAAACAGTCTTGCGTCACTGTTTTCAAATGGAATTTCATAAATCTCGTATTCTATTTAAAGATAGTCAGAAATCCAATGATTTTAAAAATGTGTTTCGTGTGAAAACTGCCGTAAATTTATTACTTTTAAGAAATAAGTGGTAGGAAGGTCTTCAGAATCCAATTAAATTTGTTTTATTAAAACATATTTATTTATTTATTAGAACGTTTCGAGAACAAACTGTTCTCATCATCAGCTAAAAGACACATATAAAAAGTCAAAAATATTGTTACAAAATGTATCGTACAACATACCTTCAAAAACATTGGTAAAAAACCAAGAATATAGTATACAATCAAAAATATAAGCATCGCTAAAACTTTTAGACAGATTACATTGTAAAATCACGAAGCTAATAGTTTCGTCGTTGAGGAAATACTAAATCAAAAATTGAACCTGTAAATTTATTACCGAAGATTTAAAAAATTATTTTTGTTCCATAATTAGTAAATATTCCATTAAAATATATGCAAGTTGTAAATTAACCCTGTAGGTACATGAATGTACAGTAGGTAAATATAAATATAAATTATAAATTACTGAATTTGAGGTCAAATTTAATGTGATTGATTAATAAAAGACTAATAAGTATATATATTGTTCAAATATTTTAGTTTTTAGTAGGTAAATGAATAATAAAATTACGTTTTTGTGCTGCTAAAACAATCAACGAGCCATATCACAAAAACTGTTATAGGTAGCTCAAAAATCTAACCGGAATTGAATTCCTCACCCCTGAAAATAACTATCAAAATATTTTTCATCTTTGTAAAATTTGTATTAATGACATTTCAGGAGGGTTAAAGAAATATTGCTGAAAAAAACTGAAAACCTTATAACTCTGAAATTAGAAAAGTCAGCAAAATGAGCGACATACCATTAGATTCAGCATAAAATTCTCTATACACCCAGTTGAGGTTTGCAACCCATTTATGGGTATAAGTATTTTTTATATGTTATTAAATGAATAATATTGGATTTTTTACTTCTAAAACAATCAGCGAGCTATATCTGAAAAACTATTATAGGTAGCTCAAAAATCTAACCGGAATTGAATTCCTCACCCCTGAAAATGACTATCAAAATATTTTTCATCTTTGTCAAATTCGTATAATTGACATTTCAGGAGGGTTAAATAAATATTGCTGAAAAAAACTAAAAACCTTATAACTCTGAAACTAGACAAGTCAGCAGAATGAGCGACATACCATTAGATTCAGCATAAAATTCTCTACAAACCCAGTTGATGTTTGCGACCCATTTATGGGTATAAGTATTTTTTATACGGTATTACTTATTTAGACATTTGCAAAAATCACGAAATACTAATAATATTGTGAAAGGGTAAAATAATGTGTAACAATTCTACTGTCATTAACTCTGTTGACCCAGTATATTTTTCTATACATTAGCCTGACCTTCCAACTTATAAACATGTTTTGAAACTAGACCATAATAAAAAGCTCTGCTGATACCATCGCCATAATTGAAAACTAATTCCATTCCTGCAGTCAAACACAAATTAGAGAAACTTCAACTGTCGCTGACACTTGGGTTTTCGGCAGTGGGTATTTTAGTTTTAATTACACGACTAGCGATAGAGCAAGGCTAATGAGGGTGTTTTTATTATCGTTAATCATAATTGCTGCATTGACCCGCGTGGAAGTCGTGACTCATAACAAGCATGAAAGAATGGCGTGATAAACGATAAAATAGCACGAGAGAAAAGCCATTCCTGCTGGAAACACTGCAGTGTGATCACTTTATATGCAGGGAGAAAACTCTACAACAAATACACCACTAAATGATGCAAAATTATTAAAGAAAGCAATGATTGTGATTCTGACAGCACAAGTTTAAATCCTGTTCCAATTTAAGGTTGTTGTCTAGTAAAATCGATGAAGACAAAAATAAATATAAATCTTACAGGTCATTTATATGATAATATACCAAGAGGCCTGTGTACCTCCTAAAATCCAGCATAAAATGTACTAACGTAGCGAGTGTTTTGTGACCAGTACAAGAATAGTATAATTTTATTTCAACAAGGATTTAATAGAAAAAGAATGGATCTACAAATGTGTCTTTTTAAAATTTTAATTTAAAAATTGTGCAAGATTATAAAAATTCCGAAAAATTCAAAACAAAATCCATTTATGCAAACTTTACACGGTTATATCTCCTGGGTTACGTTCCAAAACCTTACCATGGAGCACATAGTAAAGTATTGGAGTAAGAGTAGGTTACTCCAGAGTTTTGTGGGGTTTCGGAACGACGTAGAGTAGGACATATTTTATGGTGATATAACCTATAGCCACATTTATTTGATATACAAAATTGATCTTGCATCATGGATAATAGAAGGGTGTTAAGTGTTATAACTGCGAATATTTATGAATATTCGCGCCAATTTATAAATGTAGTCCTGGTAAGGTTTTCTAATATATTTATGAATATACCTTTATTTTCCAAAATCAACATATTATCTTCTTTTAGAATACAAATTACTTTATAATCGTTTGCGTCAATTTGTGTGGCTGATTTCAATTCGTTGTCCATTATAAATTAATAATAATGATATTATGGAACAGACAATTTAGGTTAGCACTATTTGGCGCCAAAGTCACCAGAGTACGTTTGTACCCTCCTATTTTACAGGGTACGAAGAGTATGCTCTTCGAGTAAACTCGAACAGTTTTGGAACACTTCAGAGTTTCCACTGGAGATATACTCAAACCTTTTGGAACGACTTTGAGCATACTCTATACTCTGGAGTATGGTTTTGGAACGCACCCCTGATAGAAATCAATTTATAAAATTTTAGAAAGACATGTCTGTAGGTCCATTTTTACCTTCCGCTTACCTGTAAAGGAAGGTATTGGAATCATGCAAAAAATCGGGTGGTGAATTTTTAGTGGATGAGCACGAATTAGTGTCCTTACAACTCATTTTTGATAGTTTCACGATGATGTCTGTGTGTATGTGTGTGTGTGTGTGTGTGTGTGTGTGTGTGTGTGGTCAAGGGGTGTTAGTCGCATAACTCAAATACGAATTATCCGAAAATTTTGATATTTGGTATTTAACATTTGTATATAAATTGGAAGAGCTCCGTAGATTTTGGTACAAATATCTTCATCGGAAGTGATATTTTTTGAAGATTGAAAAGGTTAATTGTCAAAATTGTATATAAATTTGGAAAAATATAGTATTTATTTGTAATAAGAATAAGAGGAAAAGTTATTTGCAACTTACGTTATAAAAAAATTGTCTTTATCTGGTAGCATTAAAGAACTGCAGTAAAATTTAAAAAATAAATTTATCAAATAAAACGTTGATATCTTGTAATCCATGATCGGTTGATTTTTGTTTCTGCGTAAAAAATATTGACAGGTGAGACGGGTGACAAGTTGGCATACTAGCGCTATATAAGTCCTAAGTAAGATATTAAATGTAGTAATTGAACGGAGGATGGCTTCAACACAGCAAAGTTTTGCTGTGAATGAATTTTTTTATTCAGGTGATGCAAATTTCTGTGTTTGAATATTTGAGATTTTTATTTGTATATTTTAAATGGGCACCGGATTGTACGTATACATTTCTGTTTAAAGTCTAGATAAGGCGGAAGGTTGTGTGATGGCCACGTCAGATTTTTTTTCTATTAAATGTTTATAAAAACATCCTTAAAATAAAAAAGAGAGCCTACAAAAACGCTACTTTATACAATTATTGTTCAATAGAGTCTGAAATAAATAAAACAGATAAATTTTTAATGTGACATTTACTGGCGACATCTCAGAGCAATTGTTTCAATGCTATTTGACACTAGCGCAATGTCAAATGCATCTCACTTAACCTTAAATATGACATTTTAAATAAATAGGTATGTCGGCCAAATAATAAAATACATAATGAGTGCGTCATGTATTTGTACAACGCTCGTTTTATTAAAGCACTCCGCTTCGCGTCGTACTTTAGTATAGAACCTCGCGGTGGAAAATTAACCCTACCGCACTTATAATATAAATAACTATTGCAATTTTTCACTCTTTGCACGTCCAATGTCGCTATTTTATTATTCGCAAATGACCAATAAAAATTCCTGCGAGAATTCGTTCAAAAAATAATTTAAACAAATTATTCAATATAAATACCGCACTGACAACAATATTTATTAATTTATTGCCATTAAAATGAAAAATTACCAAAATTTATGTTTAATTCCCAACAAATCATATACATTTGTCGTAAAATATAATTGCAATAATTTATTTATCTCCGTATTAGAGTTATCATCACGAACCCCTTGAATAAAATATTAGCTAAGGGTTGGTTATTCAAAGTGACCATCGTTTGTTTGAATAACGAACAAATCAAGTCAAATATTTTAGCGAAAAGTAAACATGATGGGTTAATTCGCTGAATACAGAGGCAATGTTTGACCGGATGATGAAGAAATAAATTACTGGCGCCACTTCCGGTCAGCGACATTTATTTGATTTTCCTTTGAGAGAATTGCAGTACCAAATAACTGATATGATATTTGTATAAAATATTTTATTTGGCACAATTTTTGTGTGACAGAATTAATTTTTTTATTTTGTTGGTAACAAGATTAAATATACCAATCAATGAAGCTTTATGATAGTGTTCACAACATCCTAAAATAAAAATTAACATAAGACATAAACAATGTCAAATAGTTAACACTAGCATACGCATAAACATTAGTCTCAGTCAATCAAAGAATGTGGAAAAAATTGTTACATTTGTCCCTTTGTGAAATTATTAAAATGTCAAATAAAATTGATTATAAATGGGGATTAAATTTAAAAAGGTAGTGCTAAGGTTGGTGACCAAAATTAAATTTATGATGAGAGCCTCAAATTTATACAGTGCCTTTATTACACTATTTAGATTATACAATTTTTTAAAAAAAATTTCCTTTATCCGGTTTTTGAGTAAATTAATGTTGAATTTACTCTTATGGCAATTTACTAAATCTTTTTTTGCATACTTTAAACTTTAAACTGAATGATAAAATTCATAGAACTTAAATAAATGTTTTCTTTAAACCTTTAAAATAAGTTCGTGAAGATTTTGTGTACTTTTTCTAAACCATTTGCAAGTTATCTAAAAAAAATGTAAGCATGCCAAGCATTGATTATTGAATTAGTAATTATTGTAAAAAAATATCACCGCAACTGAACGAATTGCAATGATATCCGTCAACGCGCGTTGAGTGAATTTTGTTTTACTTTGTTAAAAATATTTTTATTACGCCACTACATGCGTCACCAACCTCCTTAAGGTGATCCTCTACCCATGACAGAAAACAGTCAAAAACATTGATTCCGCACGCTATTCTATAGCGTTTATTGTTTTGTTAAATATAAAAATGATTTATGTTTGAGGGATAAAATAATTTGTAAAAAAAATGCAATATATGTAAAATTGAGGGTTTTTGCGCGCCACACTGTAGCTTTTAATTATAAATGAATTAACTCCAAATTTTAAAGCTTGGATCTGCGAAATAACCCATCGAATTTTTTTAATTCGTTTTTAAATAAAAGATATTTATGTTAAAAAATAACAATAATTGTCAATATTCAAATTAACATATTTCGATTTGACAGCAAAATTTTAAAATTCTGCATTGACCATTTTGTAGCCTGTAATTTTATCTTCAACAAAATCTTTAGATTAATAAATTTAACAAAACAATAAACGCTGTGGAGTGGCGCGCGAAATCCATGTTTTTGGCTGTTTTCTGGCACGGTAGAGGATCGTCTTAAGGCCGGAATGTAGCTGTCCACGATTTCGTCGAGAAAAAGGAGAGATATATACAGATTTAGTTTGTCGAACAAAGGCAGCAATAGCGAACGCGCTCTAAAAGTGGCATCGTATTTGTATGATATTGTATTTATAAGACAAAAGAAATAATCAAACGCGTTATTTATATACTGTATAACATGTTACCTACAGTGCGACGCATGAATTTTAATAGATTTTGTATTTAACATGCCCTAAATTAAACATGTAAAAGTAGTATTTTTCTCTTTATTCGGCATTTTTTTAAAACAATACTATGAAAAAATTTGGAAAAACCGATGCGTCGCACTGTAGAATGAATATTAAATATTGTCGTAAAAAAATCTTACGTTAGTATTAGATTCAATATTATACAAACCGTAGAGCACTGTTTTACCTCTTTCTCATACAGCTACATTCCCGCCTTAAAGAGACAGATTGCATAAGATTAATTATAATTTTATTTATATTTCTTAATTTCATAGTAGTGAATGAACCTTTACACAAGTTATTTAACTAAAAACAAACTATCCGATACCGTATTATTGAATGTAGTAACGACGTTTGATAATTTATAAAAGATGCATTTTCAAGCACAAACTTTATCACACAGCATCCCACTTAATCTAACTTTATCTGCAGTGAAATCTTTATTATATTTAGCTCGGAGCACCAACTCCATAATTTTGTAATCCGCATTTCTGTCTACGTGTAAACACAACTCCAGCCCATTTGATATACGGTAACAACATACAAGTTTTTCCTTTTGAGTAAAAATAATTACACTTATCAAACCGAGGTATATCTGAAATTCCCGCTGGGCTGAAAAAACAACCTGCCAGAGAAGTTGTCACAGTTTTTCTCGGAGGTTTCAGGAAAGATTTATTTGAGCGACTGCACTTGTAAGTTTCATGTAACACGCCATATTTTAATGCTGGATATGATACTTATAATATTAACTTGAGTTTGTATTGCTTTATTAACAAGAACATTATTAGTTCGTGATCTTTTGTCTGCTTTGTATAGGATCTGAAAAGGCGAAGTATGAAATGTTCTTAAAAGTTTTAATGCTGAAAGGGGTTTTATCGCTCAGCGCTGCTATAGTAAAAATTTTTTTGGAGAGGAGCACGTCATCAATGTTGGTCACTAGATAATGACGTCACGGAACTAGATAATGACGTCACGGAATACTAGATTTACATAGTATACTAATTTAATTTTTAAAAATGTAATGTGTGTTGTATTATTGAATTTACATGCGATGCTAAGTTTTGCGATCAATTTAATTGAATTATTAGACGATTAATATTTAAATATCATTGTAAAATTTAATATATTTCCAGTTACAGCTCTATAGCGTTACAGAAAAAATATGAATGCCATGTAAACGTACAACACAAAACACAATTCTTAATTCAGTAATGCCAATATGTGGTGAAAAAACAAACTACAATTATTTTAAATAAATTAAAAATGCATTAAAAACATTATGTTCGACTTTAAAATTATTGTAAATTTAATGAAAATGCGCTATTCTTATAGTATGCAAAAAAGTAGTATTTACTTTATTCATTTAACATCACTCGATCATTACTACAGTTATTTTTCATTTTGTAAAGTTTTGATGACATGACTCCTCTGCAAAAAAAAATTTCAACTATAGCACATGTTGTCTCTATTATCTAATTGCTATGTTTCGCTCCGTTCTTGGTTTGATAATACTCAATTTGATTGGCTAGCGCGCATTCAATTTTTAAATTTATTAAACAAATTACTCGACTACTATTTGTCAATTTTATATGTCGGGGTTAGCAATCATGTTGATTGTAATAATAATTAATGATAGGAATGCAAGTGTGCTAATGAAGTTATGATCGTGATTGTTTGTTCGATTACGTTAGTACACTTGGGATTACGTGCTAGGTGTGAGTCGGTTATCAGCAGTCTTGAAGATGCTCTTATACGAGTAGCACGTGTCCGGGAATTGCCACCTTTCCCTATCGTCACAGTTTGTAGATCACGTTTAACTGGCATGACATGAGAGGTGAATGTGTGATTTATTTGGTGTTTTTATTAACTATTCCAATAATTGCGCCTTTTAGTAGTTTTATTGATCACGTAACTGATCATCTATTGTCCGCTCCGCTCGTATTTCGACATATAATAATGTGATACAAACATTTTAATTTACAAAAAGTTACCTTCCTTATTATCCGCTGTCGAAGCGGTAAAATTGTGTTTTGTTTATGGCTTAATGGCTGTTTTACACTACGCTAAATATTGAACAAGAAATTGCGCAACAAATTGAACAATATCTTAAGCAATAAATTGCTTTGTTTTTAATGAACTCTGTTTTATACTGAGACAATTTTATATACCTACCTACTCACAATATATAGTTTTTGATTCTGCGCAGTTCGCATATAATAATAATTTGACACCCCGCTTATCTATTTTTTCAGACAATTTACGAAGCAATGCGATATTTCACACAATTTGCTGTATGATACTACATAATTTAGATTGTTTCAAAAATTAGACAATATCTTGTTCAAGATTTACTTTATACAGGAGTGGAATTATCACTGCCTTCTTCGAATAAATAGAATTAAGGGTCTCGTCTCCGCAACAAAATATTGCGTGTAGCAGTTTCTGCTTTACTCATTGCATATTAAAAATTTGAAGGAAAAATAGGTACTAGATTTTTGTGAAAGAATTAATCTAGGATTATGCTCAGTTAGAATTCTGAAAAAATCTATTAAATCCATATACAAAATTAATGAAAAAGTGTGTTTTAAGCAATTTTTTACATGCTTTTTCTTATTATTAAGAGATTTATTAGAAAATGTAACTCGGCATAATCCTAGTTGCATTCTTGGTCTGTAAATAAATTTATGACATTTAGCTTTATCTATAAAACTTCATGAGCATTGTAGAAATAATTGCTAGACTGCTTTTCCGTATTTTTAGCGAGCGTTTCTATGCATTAACATAGGACAAACGCAGTGTTGAGCTAAGTGGAGTCGATACCCTTAAGAGCCTATTGCATGGCAATAATACGCATTGAAAAACGAGTAATTTTTGTTAGGATCTCAATCTAATATTTTTATACGTATGATGTTGAATTTTTGTATGTAGATTAAGGAAGAATACTAAAAGTGCGGAATCTTCAAAATCTTTAATTAATGTAATTAGTTTGGCTTTAATAATTATGCGAAATTTGGCGAAAATTGTACAAGTTTAGATATAATTTATGGCAACTCTGTTGATAAAATTATAGTTTTATTGTTTTTCCGCCCTTTTTACATCTATGTTCTATTCATTTAATCTTTAAACTCAATGATAACTTTTATAGTTCATTCATGAGATCCTCACGAAATTCTATTGTTTAATTTCTTTTTATCTCTAATTGTTGTCGGAACAATATATAGTTTGAATTTTTCAATTCAACAATGCTTTGTCGTTACTAATGTAAAATTTCAGATTTTTATTTTGAGCAATATAGCCAGAATCGTGAATTCTGATTCTTATTGCACTCAAGAAGCATAGCCCCTTAATAAAATAATAATTCCAAGCATTATAATTTTGTTGAACGTTTGATTTAAATTTTGCATAAAATATGGATTGTGGTATTAAATGCACAGACTGGCATGAAGGTAGCGATATAACGCACGACGTATATAAACGTCTCTTTGTCCGTAGGGTATGACGAAGTAAATAAGCACGCGTACGTCTCAAGAAATTAATAACAAACATCTATATCTCTCTGGGTTGTAATTTCTCGCTTGACTGCAATCTTCCCGATATCTGAGGATGTTTAATGTACACTCTTATCAACAATTATCTCCGCTAAACATTTTGATGGCGGACTGTTTTCTTGGTGAAATTATTTGGCGAAATTTGCACTTTGCAAGACGTAATTTATGTAATCGTACATCGTGGCATAAACAAACAGTCCGGATAGTTATAATAAGTATAGGTCGTGCAACACTGTACAACATATATTCATATTTATGTTAATATAGCGGAGTAGACGCTATGCATAAACAGAGCTGTGTAGTTGTAAATTCTACTAGAATGGGTTCTGTATTTAAATTTCTTTCACTCATACTCTATGGGATGCTTATTAAAATGCTGGATATTTTGTGTTTCATACCCAAATAAAAATATAGTTAAAGAGTTGCACTATTACTATGAATACTAGTTTCGCCCTTTTAAGGTTGTTGCCTACCAAAATCTATGTCGACAGAAATAAATAAAATTTATCTGATAATAATTCAATTCAAAATAAATTATTAGGACAATCGTCAGTTTCGTTTGGTAGGTAACTATGGAGCTGTAAAGTTGATCTCTTTTACATTGCAAGCATAGGAAGGTGCGTTATTAAATAGTGTAATTATCTTAAACAGACGACAGATTTTAACGGAAAACTAACACAATATTTATTGAATATAGAAGAATACTGTATTAAATTTTCACTTATAACGCCATACGTAATCGTAGTTATGTCGATTATTTTTCTGGTAGTATTACGATTGTTCCTTGTGCTTGGATATTAATATTATAATAATATATTATAACAAGATTAAAACAAGATACATGAGTGTATAATATACTACCAGAAAAATAACCTACTTAATTATGACTACGAATGGAATTCAAGAGATTATTCATTGAATCAGATCCAGTTTTAAATTAAAATGCAAAAAATGCAGTTATCTATAATTACAGAAAACAAGTATTTTGATAAAATTTTGAAATCAACGTCAAATGGGTTTTATGTGTTTTTTTGGTTTTTTTAAATAAATAAAATAGTGAATTTCAAGTGAAAAATGTTCTACACCTTTGAAGGAAACACAGAGATTGAAATGGTGCAAAAAAAATGGAAATACAGATTATAATTAAAATGTATATTTGTTAAATAGCCACCTAAAAGTACTAGTAGTGAATAGTCGACTCACAACCTTCCTATAGTACAAAATAATCAAGTCTACTCATGTACTCATTTTTATTACCTGTAAAATTCAATATTCTGCATTTTTATTGGTCATTTTTTGACAGATGACAGAGTATGTGAATAATCAAGTAAATCGTCAGTTATAAAAACGATATTTAATTTTAAAATCTTTTGACCTGTAAAATTTATTTCCTCACTATAATACATTTATTTGCCTATGTGGTGCGGCAATGCCAAATTGGTTTACTTTACCCTCACCGAAATAAGCTACACTTCATGGTGTCTACCGTCCGATGTCACTAGCTTCGCTAGATAACAACCTTAAGTTAAGATAAATAGGTACTAACTAAATTTAATTTTGATTTTGATGCTTACACTCAGAGAATATTTTTATCAATAATTTGTTTAAAAGTTCAAGGGCTCAGGTATAGAAATTTAAATTTATTTCTTAAATTACATAAATTATCCTGTTTTTCATATTACCAATTTTTCCTGTTCTACATTATCTCACGGTAATTTATGTACCACACCCAAATTGGGTAAACAGCGTAATAGACTTTTATTTATATTGACATGTGACTCACAGAAAAATCGTGGGAACCCTATAAAATGTAATTACTTTCGGAATCAGGATGGCTATTGTATCTTCCCACTTTTGGGATTGGTAAACACAAATTTGGGGTGAAATTATCCCTAGACCACGTGGCAGTACACGTGTACATTGACAGCTTAGGGATATTTATTATTCAACAAACAAGGATACTTTGAAAACATGTATTTCTTTATTTATGTTTGTAAATTTAAACTGTATGAGTTGAATAAAAATTTGTCGCGCCTTTTACCCAATTGTAAAAAAACATTTTGCAATTAAATCTCACTCCGGCGTTTCAAGCTGACCACTTAAGAGGCCCGTCTACTACCTAAAATCCAGCATAAAATGTACTAACGTAGCGAGTGTTTTGTGGCCTGTACAAGAATGGAAATTTTTTATTTCAACCAGGATTTAATAGAGAAAGAATGGATCTACAGATGTGATAAAAAAATTGTAGGTACATGAATATAAAAATTCCGAAAAATTCAAAAAAAATCCTATTTTATACAAAATTTACACGGTTATATCTCATGATAGAAATTAATTTTTAAAATTTTAATCAGGCCCATCTGTAGATCCATTCTTTGCCTATTAAATGTTTATGAAAACATTATTCTCAATTCAATAACAATCTGACAGTTTACCCTCAACGAAAACTCTTTTACAGTATTTTCAACTTCAAAATGACATTGTATTGCTACGATGCGGCAAAGTACGAGTTTCGGGCTGGTTTCAAGCAGCCCTAGTAGTGGGAAAAAAGTGGAATGGAAAAAAGTAAAATCGAGAGTATTCTAGGAATTCGGTAAAAACGTAGACAAGCCGCTTAAGCGTCTTAAATAATAATAATAATAATAATAATAATATTTTATTTATTTCATTTGGCAAAGTTCAGCTAAAGCTGTTCTTACACTTAACCAAAAAGCAAGTATTACAAGAATTCAAAAAAAAAATGTTCTGAGACATAATAAAAGAAATAATATTATGTAGACAAAATATATGTACACATATACCAAATATAAACATACATTTAAAAATAGTAATAATAATAATACTACTAATAAATACTAATAGAAAACAGGTTTATATTAAATAAAGTTTAAGAGTTATTATATTATTTATAAAACATTGAATGAGTATTATATAGAAACAATAATAATGTAGTTCTGGTTGCACAAGAATCTCTCCGTTGTCGCTTCAAAGCTCGTCGCACGGATTGAGTTTCTGACTGCATGAAGCTAAATCATTCGAAGTGATTGGATTCTACTATTTTGTAACTGGAAGTAAATATTTTCGTGTGTTTCACTGGATTCGAACTTGAGTCGTCTAATTGATTAACAGCTATATTATTTTCAGTTTCTGGTAAAATTTATAGCTCCATAAATGCTGAAACCTCACTTGAACAATTTCAACCCCGTGTATCGCAATACATAAACAATTTCACATTTTGGGGTGACCACCCTTATCGTAGTCTTCCGCATGGCTGACTTCCCTTTCACATACACACACACACACACACACACACACACACACACACACACACACACACACACACACACACACACACACACACACACGCCCAGTTCACAGTAGGTGGCTGTGGCCGAGCGTGCTAAATCAGTGCTTGCCAAACGGTGGTCAGTCGTGGCCAGAACAGACATAATCGCGCGATCAAGATTTCCGGATTATTTAAATGCTAATAAAATGATCGCAGATTAAGAAATTAGTATCAGGGTTAGAATGGGGTTTTTATTCTGAGCATTTTGATATGGTTGCTTGTTAATTTTGGGTGGGCAGTGCAGAAATTTTCCATATTTTCTAAACATCAGTATGTATACTACCACAATATTTGTTCATTTAAAAAATTAAAGCTCTGTTCATATAAAAATTCTTTGAGGGTTCTTTCATGCTTCTGAATCTTGCTATAAGAATCGTGATAAGAATCATAGCAGAGCTGATAAATTAAATCTTCAATGAGTCTTTGAAAATAAAAATTTATAATTCATTGTAAGCTTCAAAACATTGAATTTGTTTCTAAATGGATTTAGAAACATGAAAGAATCTTCAAAGAATCTAAATGAACAGGGCTTTATAACACAAAATAATAAACGATAGGTAAATCATTTGTTCGTTAAAATTAAATTTAAAGCCCAGATCACACATGCATTCTTTGAAAATTCTTTCATAAATCTGAATTCTGGTAATAATTTTATGTCAAATAACAAGCGAGTCTCGGAAAAGATGCTTTCCGATTCTTTGATTGCTTCAAACCACTGAATTTCTCTTTACCAAGAATCAGACGCATGAAAGAATCCTCAAAGATCTATATGTGAACAGAGTTTTACGAAATAAAATAATAAACCAATAAATAACTTTGTTTATTAAAATTAATTTTAAAGACCATGGATATTTTTAGGATTCTTTCATACTCTTAAATCCTGAGTAAAAGACTCCTGGTAAGAAAATCGCGGAGCCGCTAAATTGAATCCGCAATAAGTCTTGGAAAAGATCATTTGCAATTCATTGATTATTATTATTCAGACCAGTGAATAATTTTAGACTTATTATATTTAATTATAATTTTTTGCCTCGCATACAAATATTCTACCTAAGGCATTCAATTAAAATTCCCTCCATTCTTCCACATATTCTACACCATGTATAAAACATTCAGGAATGTTCATTACCTTCAATCAAATTTATTAATTAAAATATTAAAACAAAATACAAAGACTTGCTATTTATATCTGCTCGGTTAATTTTTAAAATATTATTCATTATAATTTATTCACATCAACTTTTACTCCAAATATAATTACCGTCGGTTATTAATATTTTGACAGTTGTAAAACCTTTTCAGGTTAACTTGTCATATTTATAATAATATTATTATACGGGCAATGATAATCAATAATTATTTATACTGAAATTCCTATAAACAATAAAACCATTTACAGAATAAATTTTTCCGCTACATTTTTGAAATGCATGCGAACAGCAGCAACTTTATCGTCATCATCTCGATGTTTAATTAGTTTTAAAGTCTAGCAGGTAATGTTAAGACAGCGTCTGATATCCAGAAGGCGTAGATTGGTGTAAATGCATGTCAAAGAGCATGCAAAGCAAGGATTCATTACAGTTAGCCGGATCTTTCGCTGACAAGATGCCAAGATTTTTATCGCAAAATTGTAATAGATACAAAAACAGGACAATACAATACCCAGTGCTAGTTAATTCAATTTTCGTCGATGAATTATTTGGTTGGCCATGGACATGGATTCTTTCATGATTTTCACTTGAAGGTAATAACTAAATTTTGGGTTATCAAAGGCCTTATAAAAAAAATTAATATAATGTATCTAACGTAAAA
Source organism: Agonum fuliginosum (assembly GCA_947534325.1). NCBI lineage: Eukaryota > Metazoa > Arthropoda > Insecta > Coleoptera > Carabidae > Agonum > Agonum fuliginosum. The sequence goes on along the minus strand of OX384033.1, from coordinate 38,914,655 downwards.
TTTACTAAGAAATCCAACGCCCCAAACCGGAAGTCAATATCTTTATCCGCTCAGAAAGTAGAGTTGATTAAACACAAAAAATATTTAAAATTCTGAAATTTTGCAATTTTCATTTGAAGATAATAACTAAATTTTGGGTTATCAAAGGCCTCATAAAAAATTTAATATAATGTATCTTACGTAAAATTTACTAAGGAATCCAACGCCGCAAACCGGAAGTCAATATCTTTGTCCGTTTAGAAATTAGACGCGATTAAACACACAAAAATTTTAAAATACTAAAATTTCTTTAATTTCACTAGATATGGAAATATGGCCCCTTTTGGGCGCGCTCAAGCGGCGAAACGGTTAGTCTTGGAAAAAAACCTTATATATGACAAATGTAGGAAATTTTGTCTACTTTAATTTTGTATAGAATGGTCTTGTCGAAAAAACACTTCCTTTCTGAGATATAAGCCAAAAACTGAAAAAAGTGCCAAAATTTGATCAAAAAGTGCCAAAAAAACAAATTTTCGGGCAAAATTTTTGCCCGCAAACTTCAAATTCGTGTTCAGTGACCCAAAAAACATAAAGGGTGAAAAAATCAAAACTTTTCTCTGAGAATCCTAATATGCCTAGCCTAAAGTTATTTTTAAGGGATGTGAAATATGCATAGATTTAAATTGTAACACCTATGTTCCTTCATTTTCACATGAAGTGTGAAACTCCAGCATATGGACGTAAAGATCTCGTGATAATATAATATCCAAGTTGATATCCGTGTTATTACAAAGCAAGAACTACGGTTTATTTTTATCCGTACCCTCGGATAATGGAGTAAGGTAAAAAGGAAATAATTTCATGGTTCATTGCTTGATCTATGTCGTGAAATTACTATGAGCTAGATGTGCGTGACGTTGATGGATCTTAACGTTTCTTAAGAGCGCAATCTTTCACAAGAGGTGAAAAATTCCGTGGAAGAAAAATTATATGGATTTAATTGCAGACTACAGGCTGTAATAATTGTTGATACATTCATGCCTACTACCCTTTTTACCCAATTTGGGTTTGTATCAGCTTCACATACTGTTATACAGATTACAGGGTGATTCATAACTTCGTGCATACCGGGTGGTTTTGAAGTTAATGCCATAAATTTAAGGGTTAAGGTGGATTTATAACTGCGCACAGCGCACAGAACATAATTTAGCACAGCACAGCGCACAGCATTTTCTTCACGGGGGTTTTATAAATCACACAGAAACACAGATTTATTGACGGGTTATCACAGCTGTTTTGACAGTTAATTTGAAGGCTTTGTGTATTTTTATTGTGTTTTACAAATATTTCTTTAAAATAATGGACAACAAAATAATATAAAACCGTGTTTGACAAAAAAATCATCTTGACAGGAGACTTTGACATAAATAATAAATGGTAAATAAATAATTCGTGTGCTGTGATAAATTATTTTCTATGCGCTGTGCGTCTTATAAATGGATGCACTAATTTCCATATGACCAATTCATATGCTATGCTGTGCTAAATTATTTTCTATGCGCTGTGCGTGTTATAAATCCACCTTTAGTAGTTTGACATGTGTAGATTGCGAAACAGAAAGAATTTTTTTAAATTTGAAAAAAGAATATTCGACTTTTCAAGGAATCTTTTTACTGCTGTTTTAATTAATATTTCAAAAAAATATGGTTATCAAAAATACATTTAAAATTAGTTGTATAAGATTCTTAATAATTAAATAAAATACAAAAAAAAACCTTAAACACGCGAATTCTGTTTCATAATCTATACAACATGTCATAATACTTACCCTTAAATTTATGACATTAACCTCAATACCACCCTGTATAATTAAATGGCATATAGTGCTCAACTCACTTTTCGCGGAACTGAAATATTTTTTTTAATTCTCAATTTTAGTTTCCAGTTTTTGAATCAAACAATTGTGTCACTGTTTTCGTCTTTGCACAATTAATTAAAAATACATTTTATTCCATTGTATAATCAACGTTTTAATTAACGTTTAAAAAAAATTTTTGTTCCATGATCAGTAAGTTACAATAATAAAGGTTTCCATACCTAATATCTGAAATATTTTAAAACTAATAAATTGACAATGATTATTCAATGAAAATCGACATAATTAATATAAACCTGTATTGTCTAATGGGCTAAGGGTTCTGTGATCTATCGCACACTCTCCGCTATTTCCTCCACTATTTTCTCACCCGCTATTTATTTTTTTCAGACCATGTACGAGAGTTCAGCTGCGGTCTGATGTACTACAGAACGTTCTATTTGGACAGCAAGAGAGATGCCTTATACGTTGGAGCAATGTAAGTACTTTTTACCCTCTATTACTAAAATACCGCTATTAGATTCTAAATGGACATTGAACAACACGGATTGAAAATTAAATTACTGTAGAAAAGTTCACCTTCAGATTGCACTTAAAACTTAATGTGTTTATGTACAGAGTTTAAAATGTTAGGGATAATGACCGTTCAAGGGTAACTGTGTTAGAAAAATCGATTTAAAGGTTGCGATAATATATTGAATATAGATGCAAAGACCTTTTTTATAAAACTACAAATAACAGGAATTGTTTATTATTGTTAAGTTGAAATATTTAAAAATCTCTATATAACTCAAGTTTCAGAAAATTCTTCTTAATTTATTAAAAAAGCACTTTTTGACTTTTTGATACTTTGATCCTCGATATCTCAAAAACTGAACGAAATATCGACTTGCGGTTAGCGGCATTGTATTCAGGACACAACCAAATTTTCAGAATTTTGAAATTTTAGAAAATTTCAACCCCCTCCCAAAATTGCCCCCCTTGATTTCTCAAAATTGGTACATGACATGGACTTCATTGTTTCACCATTGGATTCCTTGCGTCGAATTATGGGGGTGTACAAATTTTCAGCAAAAAATTCCGCCTGGTACAATTTTTATACAGATTATTCGAAAATCGACTTTTTACTAAGGGGTCCCTTAGTAAAATCTCGATTTTCAATAATTCGCTATAAAAAATGTACCAGTCGGAATTTTGAACTGAAAATTTGTACACCCACATAATTCGACGCGAGGAATCCAATGGTGAAACAATCAATTCCGGGTCTTGTACCAATTTTGAGAAATCAAGTGGAAAAATTTGGAGGGAGGTCAAAAATTTCGAATATTTCAAAATTCTGAAAATTTGGTTTATATTTCTCAAAATTTAACAGATAAAAACTATTCGTATTACGTCGTTAAATTTTATTTGAACGTAGTATAAAGTATGTTTTATAACAACATTTTCTGCATACTGTTCTTTCAGTGGTATGTTTACTATTTATAAAACTTTAATAATAAATATAAATATATCTGCCATATTGGTATGCTCTAGTAGCACACCCCCTGCCGTCTCATGGCTTCAATCCCTCGCCCAAAAAATCAGAGTATGCTACCTCTATAATTTTCTATACTCTAAGATGTAGAACTGTAGTTTCTATTAAAGTCAAACTAGTGTACAATGTCAGTATTTAGTATTTCACCCCAAAATATGTTACTCCATCAGGTTGGCAAACATAATAACTACGTGTTTATTTTCCCAAATTGCTTATACATAATTCCGCCGGATTGTCTCTTGTCTCCTCGTATTTGCCGAGCTAATCTCAGAAGAACCTCCGGGTCCTCAGGTGTTGCCAACTTACAAACTTGGTAACTGATCGGCAAATAATTGAGTAGCTTCTTGGGGTTAAATGCACGGGGAGATTACCTTGTTTGACTGATGTAAAATTCACGAAGCGAAGAACGTTACCCGGTTTCTCGCAGATACCGGGTTATGGTTATGGTCATTGTTAAGGTATCGTGAATTAAATATCAGCAGATCGGTTGACAAGATGCCAACTCATTTTAACGTGCACTCCTTTGAGGTACTAAATAATTAATTTGTATTTATAAATACTTCCATTACACCTTTTACCCAACTTGGGTGTGGCAGCCTCACATATTGTTAATCATCTGTAGGGTGACAACTTCGAACATACCGGGTGTTTCCTAAAACAGAGGCATCCCCAAAAATGTTTATTTTTAAGTCAATTACATTTAGGTTTATAAATTACATTCAAATGTGCATTAAACTACATAAATAATGAATGTTTATTACTTCCTGTTTAGTCTGAAGTGACATTAACTTCCTTATTTTAAATGGAACACTCCGTATATTTTTTAAGATTTAGATTCTACATAAAATTCTAGATAGAACCATGTATAAGTATAATAAGATACTTTTTCATTGTAGATTTTTAAGTAAAATTAGTTATTTGTGTATCAAGGCTGTAAAAGTGATCTTTTTTGGTCGAATCTGAAGTTTGCAGCCGAGGTGTAGGCCGAGGCCAGCAATTCAGGTGAGGCTAAAAACACTTTTAAGCCGAGGTGCACACAACATTTTTTAGGTGGCTATCAAAAAATATATAATTTTATGTCAAAAAAAGTTTCTAAGGCCCGGTTGTACAATTCGAGTTTAGTGTTAGCTTAAACATAAACTCAAGCTTAGTTAAACCGAGTTTTCCCAGCCAATCTCCAGCGTTAAAATAAAACAGTTAACCAATGAGATGCAACAATACAACAGAAAAACTTGGTAACCATGGTTTTGGCATAAACGTAGTTTAAGCTGAGATTGAACAACCGGCCCTTAGTATCATAAATAATTTTAAGTATATAATTTAGGCTAACTAAGTTGTAGGTAAATGCGGCCGTAAAGTAGTCATTTTGACAGATGTCAAAAAATGTTATACTTTACGGCTGTCAAAGGATACGTAAAACAACTATTTATGCAATAGCCACCTAAAAAATAAATTATTGAAATAATTAAGACATTTTTAATAGGTTAAGGATGCTCCCTTTTCGCTGTAATGCCAGTTTTTTTTGTCTTTTCTTCAATTTTATTATTTGAATCAATTTTATTTGTCATTTTGACGTCCATTTTCTGAAGCCCATTTTACATTGAGCAAACGCAACGGGCAACTGCAATCTTCGAGTTGAACAAAAAAATTGCAGAAGACATTTTTCATTTTACATGCAATTACTTATTTAATGTATAAATTTATTAATAAATTAACCAATATTTTGTTACTATATTATGTCAACTTAACCTCTTAGATTTCTTGTATTGTATTGTTGGAAAATAAAGGTAGAATGGCATTAACGCACTAACTTTCAAACACAAATTAATATTTTTGACGTTTATGCTCAGTTGGTAGCATCATAACGAACTAGAAGTAATTGTGAATTGCCTGCAAGCCTTACAAAAATTAGAACATGTTCTATTCCATGCAAACGTTGCTTCTGCCTGTTGAGCGTGCAATTTCTGTATTACACTCATGCAATATTGAATCAATTTGTCAAAAGTTGCACTTGCATCTGCAATATTGCTCAATGTAAAATGGACTTGACTAGTCAGAACCATAGTTGCTGACAAAACGCACTTGGTTAATGTATTAATAATGTCTTGAGTATGCTGAGCATGCTAAGTCTATAAAAAAATACCCAAAGTTCAAATGTATTTAGATCTAGAACAAATATATTATTAATTTAAATTACAGTACCTACTAAGAATTTATTAAATTACCCAGATATGGATCTATAAAAATACGAAATGTCTATGCGATCTAAATAACCAACATTAAATAAAATATAAACCCAAGTGTCTCATATTTAATTCATATTAGAATAAAGAAATCTCGACAGCCAAATAGCCACTTCTACGACTGTGTCCATAATTCAATTGAAGCATAAATAATTGAGCACGGAGTAATATCTACACACGTAGCAAGACACGCTTGGCTGCACGGCAAATAGAGAATTAGTTCAGTTCCGTTATCTGCAGCCCATGCAGAAACAGAGTTTACATCCGCTACGCAGCAACGCACTTAATGTTCTGAATAAACGGCCACACAAGAACGTTACACACTATGATAGATTTAAATTTAAACATTAGCAGCCCGTTTTTACCCGATTTCCTAGAATACTCTCGATTTTATTTTTCTTCTATTCCACTGTTTTCCCACTACTGTAGCTGTCCGAAGCCAGCCCGAAACTCGTACTTTGCCGCATTCTAGCTATGCAATGTCATTTTGAAGTTAAAATATACTGTAAAAGTGTTTTTGTGGTGAGTAAACTGACTTCGAGATAATGCTTTTTAAACATTTAATAGAGAAGGAATGGATCTATAGATGTGGCTTTTTAAAATTTTAAAAATCAATTTCTATCATGAAATATAATTTTTTAATCAAGATTTAAAAAAAATCATCTGCAGATCCATTCTTTCTCTACTACATTTTAAAAATAAATTTCTATTATGACATATAACCGTGTAAAGTTTGCATAAATTAATTTTTTTTATGATTTTGTTTATAATCATGTACGATACTAGTCTTCATCAGGCCTATGTGACGTCTCATGGTCATAACCCTTATGAAGACTATAGTACAATCGAAGCGTTGGCATTTAAGAAATAAATAGGTATAATTAAAACGGATTAAATCTCGACTATGTTGTTATTAACATGTTTTTATTAACAAAGTTACTGCTTTAGGAAATCGGGTGACTACTTTTGCTCCATCTTGTACAATTAACAAAATAAAGCATAAAGTACAAGGAATCCAATGCCACAAACCACAATTTGATAGGTTTAGTTTAAAGAAATAAAAATTTTAAAGTCACTTTTAAATAATTGTTAATGAAATTCAGAAACCTCAAAAAGGCACTTTTTTTTCAAAAATTCATATCTTCGCGCCAAATCATCGTAGGTCCTTGAAATTTTGCGGACCTTGAAGGAAAAAGTCTGATCTTTAATATGATAAAATCCAATATGACGAAAAATCCACTCCACCCCTTCCCACCCCCCTTAGAAAAAAAATGTACCTGATGTCCAAAAAGGTCCAACTTTGGCAGCTCATACGCAGTGCCAAAAAAATCGTGGACCTTATTTTCCAACAGGGTAAAAAGATTTAACTTTATTGTCCTGTTGGGCAATAAGGTCCACGATTTTTTTTTACTCACGCTACAAGTTGCTACAATTAAACATTTTTCAGTCAAAAACATGTTTTTTTATCCGGGGTGGCAGAGGGTGGATCTGGTTTCGTGGCAGATTAATTTACAGGGCCGAATAGAGAAACCTTCAACGTTCTCGGAAATCCAAAATTTATTGATTTTCGTGCAAAATTCGCGAAGTTATGGCTAAAAACCTCAAAAAGGCACTTTTTTTTCAAAAATTCATAACTTCGCTTCAAATCATCGTAGGTACTTGAAATTTTGCGGACCTTGCAGGAAAAGTCTGATCTTTATTACCCTGTTGGCCAATAAGGTCCACGATTTTTTGTCACTCCGTATGAGTTGCCAAAGTTGGACCTTTTTGGACATCAGATACATTCGTTATTCTTAGGGGGGTGGGAGAGGGTGGAGTGGATTTTTTGTAACATTGGCTATAATCACATTAAAGATAAGACATCAACGTTTTCAGAACTCGAAGATTCATCCAATTTCGTCGAAATGCAGCCGAGATATCGCACTTTGAAATTGTGTCATTTTTGGTGCATTTTCAAGTGGTGCGTTTTTATTTTCCTCGAGTGTATAAAATTTTGTACAAATTTTAGAACAAATTTGCAATATTCAACCCTTATACCGGCTCTCCTATCGTATTTCCAGTTGAAGGAAGCCTGTCACAGTAATTAACCGCCCGGCACATCGGTTACTTGGTCCTGTACCCCGTGTGATAAAAACATGTAAACCGCGCGGTGTTAAAAATCCGTATTTAGCACAAAGCACGTACAAGCCTTGATAACGTGTGTCGCCGCTAGCATGGCTTGTAGCTTGTATACCGGGTGATTAATTACCCACGGCCACGGCAAGTGGCCCCGGGTTAGCAAATCCACGCTGGTGACAGACATCGCCCGGTTTATTATTTTACTATAAATTCATTCGACTGAATCTGTTAAAATATTGAAGATTTTTAGGTTAACACATAATGAAGAAATAATTTTAAAATGTATAGCGTATGTTGTCGCACAATTACAATATTTGGAACATAAAAGTCACAATTTAAAAAGAAAACATCGCCATCGAAGTTATTCCTATGTTATAAATATCAAAAAATCTGACGTGGACACCACATGACTTCCTTGTACGCCTTGTGTGTTCATACTTTTCTTAATAACTAAAATGTAGAATAATATAAAAAATTCTTTTAACTTATTATACTAGTATACTCACAAATATATTTTAGTCATTTTATTTAAACTGCAGAAGAAGATATAAACGATATTTTACTATTGTCACTGCTACTGTCACCACTGTCACTGTCATAAACATTTAAATTTTACGTAGTAACAAATGTTAATCGATCATGGACTACAAGATACCGAAATATTAAATTATAAATATATACTTTAATTATTCCTAAATGATACCAGATACAAAAATATTTATAAAATACCGATTGTAGGTAATAATCACATAATCTTTCATTTAAAATAAAAAAAATTGTCTAAAATTAATTATTTATCAAAATATTTTTAAAAAGTACTACTTCCGGTTTATAGATTGAAACCAAAAATAGGAGGTGCACAACTAGATGCTATAACAGTCCTAAATACAAAATTTCAGCTTTCTACGTCTAACCGTATTTGAGTTATGCGACACACATACGTCCGTACATACGTACATACGTACGTACAGACGTCACGACGAAACTAGTCATAATGGATTCAGAAAAGGTCAAAACGGATATTTCCGTAAAAATCTGAGAACCGAAATTTTTCGGGATTACAATACTTCCTTATTACTCCGTACAAGGAAGTAAAAATGACTGAATTATTTAATATCATGGTTTTTAATTTCGAATTCCAAGAATAGTCCTTATCATATTTTTTCTATTTCACTCAAGGACGGTTTCCCGAAACGAGCCCGAAACTTGTACTTTTACGCATCTTAGCTATGCAATGTCATGTCATGTCAAATTTAAAAAATTTTCGTAGTTACAATCATGATTCTTGAATAACAAGATACTGAAGTTTCATACTCTAAATTACATACCTATTTATTTTAAATATCGTATTTTCTATGAGGTTATGCATTTTTTGACATTTGAACTAAAATTGCCTTGAACAATTTTGCTTGTCGCCAATAAATGTCTAAAATTAATCTTTACCGAACACTTTGCGGTAACGTCATGGCTTTTATAAAATCGCAAGTACTACCTATAATTTGTAATTCATTAATACTTCAAAACTAGTGATTTTTTTTTCAAAATGTGTTTTCAAAAGTTCATACTATTAGAGAAAAACTGTAATAAATAATAAATCATAATCTTCGTCTTCATCAAGCCTTATCTCTGGAAAGTTGAAACATTCCGGTTTTATTTTTTCCATTAATTTTAATACTTGTAATTTTTTCTCGGAGATAGCATCCGGGCTGCGTCCGCGTGGTGTCGCAGCTACGACCAGATACTCATCTAAGATTTAATTAGTTTCGTTAAACTAATTATACGGTTTGCCCCGCGACAATCTTTTCTCCCGAAGACGAACAATAATAATACGAACATTGCCAAATTGGCCGCCTTTGTTATACCCGTAAGGCGACAAGAAGTGTATGTACCTACAATACAATTTATAATATGAACTCAAAAATAATATAAAGCCCGTATTAGATTACCTACACTAAATCTTTAACAAATTGTTCAAATTTTGAAACAATCTAAATTATGTAGTATCATACAGCAAATTGTGTGAAATTTCGCATTGCTTCGTAAATTGTCTAAAAAAATAGATAAGGGCGGCTGTCAAATTATTATTATATGCGAAATGCGCAGAGTCACAAACTAAATATTGTAGGTAGGTATATAAAATTGCCTCAGGATAAAACAGAGTTCATTAAAAACAAAGCAATTTATTGCTCAAGATATTGTCCAACTTGTTGCACAATTTCTTGTTCAATATTTAGCGTAGTGTAAAACGACCATAAAGGATGGTTTTGAAGTTAATGTCATAAATTTAAGGGTACCTTAGTAGTATGACATGTGTAGATTACGAAACAAAGAATTTTTTTTAAATCGCAAAATTAATTTCCATGTTTCCCAGTCAAAAAATTTTCGTTGCCACTGCCACTGGGTGGAGTAATTATTGTTTCATTAAAAATTATTAAATTTTATTTGTTTATTTTACTATTATGTAATTTAAAATGTTGATTACCTGCTTATATTGTTTGTGTTTAATAGGAAAACGAATCCAGTTGCTGCAGATAAACTACCCTTAATTTTTCGAATTTAATAAAAAAATTCACACTACTTACCCTTAAGGAGGTTCCCTACACATGCAGTGGCGTACTCAGATATCAGCCTCTAATTAATAAAAATATTTTTATTAATGTAAAACAAAATTCGGTCAACGGGTGTTAGTTGATATTGCAATTCGTTCAGTTGCGGTGATATATTTTTACAATAATTTCTAATTCACTAATCAAAAAATGCTTGAAGATTTTTTAAAATGTCTAGGGAACCTCCTTAAATTTATGACATTAACGTCAAAACCACCCTGTATACATTTCGATGTTCAATCAATTTTATTTTGTTGACTTTAATGATATTGGTGACCATATATTAAAACAATGCTGAAATTTATACGGTTCCATTTCAATTTTAATCCTGAAGTTGTATTTTAAACCGTAGATAAACTATTTTTCATAGCGTGCTTTTGGCATTAATTTTAAATGCATTAAAAAATTGCAAGATACACCCATCACCCGACCCGGTAGTTACGCTGTCAAGACTTTCTGGAAATACTCGCAAAGTTTGCAAAAAATAAAAGAAACATCAAATCTAGAGGTAGAAATAATGAGTTCGCCATTGCATGTTCCCATGTCTACACATTGCATGCCGCAAATAGAACGGTAACTAATTATTAGTGAACGGGTAACGGTTTGGATTGGTGACATTGTGACTCGACCGAGGGATACATTATTTATCAGATTATTTATAGTATGTAGCGGTGAAGTTTCTGATAATAGATGTACATTTTCTAGTAGCGAAGTGTCGAAGTTAAAATTTAGTTCGCTTCACCTAAATCCCCACTTGGCATGAATCGTCCATGGGATGTTAAAAATATCTTACTCTTGTACTTTAAGTGATACTAGTCACATCTGAGTACAATCAAAAATTACATACTCAAATCATCACAATTGGGATATTATTACCTAATTATTAACATTGGGATGTTACATTAGCAGTCGCTAGGATATTAATAGGATGTTAATGGGCAAAAACAGCAAGTAACATCCTTGAAATGTTCTGGGGATTTTATTTTGTTAAATGGGAAAAATGGCGACTGCTATGTTCAGCATAACCGTTTTAGGGTAATGTTAAAATAATATTTCGCCTGAAAAATAGCGTTAATTTCCAAATAAACTCATGTTTCATTATTTAATTATATGTTGATATGCTGATTACGGATCAAAAAGAATTTTTCAAAAATGCCAAATTAAATTTCAATTATCTGAAGGGTACATTTGTCATGCCATTAAATTGATAATTATTTTAACAAATTTTAAAAAAATTCTAACTCTAAATTAATGTAGGTAGGTATACCTATTTTTTATTTATTTTTTTTAATAGGAATTATGATAATTCAGTGGTACGTAAATTGGGCCGTGTAAAAAACTATCTACTTTGTTTTTAGAAATTGTAAAAAATTCTTTTTCTACGCCTGCTTCTGAATGTTCATGTTTCTACATTGTTTTTAATGTTGAAAGCAGCTGTTTGTCGCAAGTGTGTTGCAAAGTACCTAAGTGTGCAACAAAGTACTTTGTCTGTCGCACACTTTTGGGCACTTTGCAACACAGTTTTTTTTAGTCTTCATTGTTTTCGTAAGAAAATTGATAGTGCACAAAAAATTAAAAATTTGACAGTAAATGTCAAATAATTAATGGTTATTTTTGTATTTTTTAACTGCCTTGTGTTGCAGGAGTAGAAAAAATAGTGTGTATAACACGTATTGAAAATATTTTGTTGAATTTAAACGATTGCATCCCTCTCTTCGGTCGGGCTGCAATTTTTGTTTACGTTCGACAAAACTATATTATCAAAACTTGTTATACAAATAACTATTTTAATTTGTAACCTATTTATTCCAAGCTACGATTTATTAAAACTTTCTTTATTAAATAATTGCTAACATTAAGTTAAAAAAATTTATCAGTTTTTTTATATAACGTCAATAGTAATCAATATAATAAAATTCTTATTGACGTTATTAAAAAAATCTGACGTGGACACCACATGACTTCCTTGTACGCCTTGTGTGTTCATACTTTTCTTAATAACTAAAATGTAAAATAATAATAAAAATTCTTTTAACTTATTATACTAGTATACTCACAAATATATTTTAGTCATTTTATTTAAACTGCAGAAGAAGATATAAAGCATATTTTACTATTGTCACTGTCATGTCATAATCATTTAAATTTTACGTAGTAACAAATGTTAATCGATCATGGACTACAAGATACCGAAATACTATAAATTATAAATATATACTTTAATTATTTTTAAATGATAGCAGATACAAAAATATTTATAAAATACCGATTGTAGGTAATAATCACATAATCTTTCATTTAAAATAAAAAAAATTGTCTAAAATTAAATATTTATCGAAATATTTTTTAAAAGTACTACTTCCGGTTTGTAGACTGAAACCAAAAATAGGAGGTGCACAACTAGATGCTATAACAGTCCTAAATACAAAATTTCAACTTTCTACGTCTAACCGTATTTGAGTTATGCGACACACATACGTCCGTCCGTCCGTACGTACGTACGTACAGACGTCACGTCGAAACTAGTCATAATGGATTCAGAAAAGGTCAAAACGGATATTTCCGTCAAAATCTGAGAACCGAAATTTTTCGCGATTACAATACTTCCTTACTTCGTACAAGGAAGTAAAAAACTGATAAATGTCAATATATCAATATATTTGAGATCATAGAAATTTCCAGTGAAAATCGACGTATTTGAACCTCTCCGGGCAAGGTCTTAAGTGATCTGTAAAATCTTGCTTATTTATTGGCCCGGTACATTACCAGAAAATTGAGTGAAGTGTAAAATGTAAAACAGTCGAAGCCTTAATGCGCTGATATGAACTGATATTCTAGGCCGTGTTTGTGATAAACTTTTTGCGTAGATATCACTCAAATTCCCTCTCAACACAAAGAAATTTTCTTTTTTCACTTTATGCGACAAAAAACTGTTTCATTTTTTGCTGGCATGTGAATAGGGGAAGCAAACTCTCGTCTGGAGCGAATCACAATGGCGTCGCTTGAGACAAAAGACGACGCAGCTTCGCACCTCAGCCTCCTCCCCCCTGGATTTCACACCGTCTTTTGTCTTGGTGAATGTGCTCGGCCAAATGATAACCCTTCTCAACGACGCCTGCTCTGTTTATTGATAATTTAAATGCATAGACTGATTATGTAGTTTGAGAGTTGGCGCTGTGCGCCCTACCGTGTGACGCGTATAGTATTCTTGATTTAATGCGCATAACACGGTACCCCCGCTGTCAAAACCGAGTACAAGACAAGCGCTTTGAAGCCGAGAATGGAGTTTACTAAAGGATTGTGTAATTGTTAGGCTTAAATTGACTGGAAAAACTCACAGACTGACACGTTGACACATTATTTGCATCTTGTTCATTGGCATGACATATTCAACTCAAACATCATCTAAATAATCCTGAATTTAGAATACATACATTATATTATCTATTACGCTTCAAGTCAAGAAAACTAAATTGATAGTCGATGCATTAAGCCCTGTTCACACGAAGGTTCTACCAAGATTCTGAATCCTGAAAAAAAGAAGATTTCTTTTTTTTTCCTTATACGGAGTAATAAGGAAGTATTGTAATCGCGAAAAATTTCGGTTTTCAGATTTTGATGGAAATATCCGTTTTGACCTTTTCTGAATCCATTATGACTAGTTTCGTCGTGACGTCTGTACGTATGTATGTACGTACGGACGTATGTGTGTCGCATAACTCAAATACGGTTAGACGTAGAAAGCTGAAATTTTGTATTTAGGACTGTTATAGCATCTAGTTGTGCACCTCCTATTTTTGGTTTCAATCTATAAACCGAAAGTAGTACTTTTTTAAAATATTTTGATAAATAATTAATTTTAGACAATTTTTTTATTTTAAATGAAAGATTATGTGATTATTATCTACAATCGGTATTTTATAAATTTTTCTGGATCTTCTCTCATTTAAGAATAATTAAAGTATATACTTATAATTTAGTATTTCGGTATCTTGTACTCCATGATCGTTTAACATTTGTTACTACGTAAAATTTAAATGATTATGACATGACAGTGACAATAGTAAAATATGCTTTATATCTTCTTCTGCAGTTTAAATAAAATGACTAAAATATATATGTGAGTATACTAGTATAATAAGTTAAAAGAATTTTTTATATTATTCCACATTTTAGTTATTAAGAAAAGTATGAATACACAAGGCATACAAGGAAGTCATGTGGTGCCCACGTCAGATTTTTTCTAGTGATAATTACATGGTTTTAAATTATAAATTCTTCTTTTCCAAGACTCATTGAAGATTCAATTTAGCCCCACTACTACGGCTGCCCGAAACTTTGCTCCATCCTGGCTATTCAATGTCATTTTCATGTTGAAAAATACTGTAAACATGGCTCCTGTATTTTCATAATAACTTCTGTATTTTTTAAAGCAATTAAGTAAAACAACAATTATTCGAAAAAGGTTAGCTGCAGGCTTCTTTCCTTTTAATTTTTTTTTCATTTATAATAACCGAAAAAATCATATCAAATAATGACAAAAAACGTCATTTTTAAATTTGTTTACTTGAAATTCCTAGTCCAAAGACAAAAAATAAAAATATGAAGACATCCTTTGTTAATACACTCATATGTAAAAGCATCATATATTTCAATTATAATTAAAGTAAAAGTGTAAAACGCTGTAAAATTTTAGAGTAGACGTACGCCTTAATAATAAATCCATTTCTGGAGTGGTATAAACAATTGAATGCGGAACAGCCCGTCATTAAAAAAGGCGATTGACAAATCAGTTGTATGATGTGTCAAACAATTGTGGGCTCCAATTGATGATGTTCTTACTACTTAATCTTGAAATTAATATCACCTATGTCAAAAAGTTAACAGTTATTATTTCATGGCAAATGGAAACCATCGATTATCATTTACGCATTTTGTACCCGTCGCTTTTAGTAATAACATAATAACAACCCCATTCACACAGTCACCGTCACGTCCAAAAATATCGACATCGTTGACAGCTAATATCCTATTCATGCTTTTGCATTGTGTTGTGCATTTCACTATTACTATATAACATGTGAAACAATAAAAATACCAGCCCGCCGGTCATTTTACAGGGCGGAGGGGGTAAAATAACAACAGAGCATCGACCCAAAACAAATGACTCTGCCTAGTGATGGGGCAGGATAATCACAGCAGCAGGATGACTGAAAAAACAACTAATTGTTGGAAAAATATCCCAGCAAGTTTTCGGTTTAGATATTACTTATTTCAAAACGCAATAATGCCCATTTTATGAATCAGAAACTTTTTATTTTTATTTTATAATGTAGGTATATATCTAAAGTTTTGTTTCACCCAGTTTTCAAATTCATATAAGATAGGTGACGCCCCCCATTGTCTATACACTGAATAAGCTGATTTCTGGCGTTTGTCATAACCCTTTCCAGCATGGCAGCGGGTATGTTGGCAATTGCGGCCCGGATGTTGGCCTTCAGGTCTTCTAGGATCCTTGGACGGTTGATGTAAACGCGGGATTTAAAAAAAAACACAAGGAGCCAAATCGGGCGAGCGGACTGGCCACTCCAAATCGCCTCTTATTGAGATGAGGCGCCCCGGAAAGTGTTCCCTCAAAACTGCCATCGATGCTGCTCCGTGCTCCAACGCATGATGGCGACTTAAAGGGTGGGGAACAAAACTGCACCTGTGGAATGAGATTACTCTCTCTCCACTGACTTGACTTGACTTGACTAAACGTTTATTCATTTTAAATAGTAATACATACATATTATGGAGTATAAAGAAGTGTTATATGTGCACTTATAGGCTGTCTCTCCACTACGATCCCTACAGCCTGAATGGCACGCATTTTAAAAAAGCAAATTATGATGAATCAGCCCGTATTTTTCCACGTGTGCGGTTACCAGCCGTCCACAAAAGGCTGGTTTATAATGGATGTAACCGGTTACTTATTATGTATTCTGTTAAGTTGAACCGTAGTCATTTCTATGTTAAGGCGGGTCACTAAAAATGGGGAAAAGTATCTATGTCTAGATTTTTCCATAAAATTGAAGTAAAAATTCACTTTTTTAGGAAAACAAATACATTTTGAATAGATAAAGGCTGTCTACAAATTTTGTGAGTTTTTTAATACGTTTTTTACCACAATATTTAAAACAAAAAATTTAAAAAAGTGGCATTAGACGTAGGGAGAACAACCTTAAGCTATTTAAAAATATCTTATTTGTTTAAAAAATCTTAATATTCAAACCAGTTTTAAGGGCACAACTGAATATCGTTTTTTGCTATTTGACGGCTTGTATTGAACCATTTGTAATTTAATTTTCATAAATAGTTCATAAATAATTGTTTTTATTTTTTTTATAAATTAATAATTTTATTATTTGTTTATTCATGTGTAACAAGCCGCACAGTGTACTCCAGCATTTAGGTATCGTCCCCCCTTAAGTTCCTTGAGTAACACTGTAGTCGTAACATAGATACACTTTTTTCTCCTTCAAAATTTCATCTCCCAATATGCAAATATTAATATTTAATCTTCGTCTCCCATCGCCAACCTTCGTTTAATTTCGTTTATTCTTAATTAATCGGTTCAGAATCGTACGAACTAGCAACATTGGTCTAGTACATTATTTTTAAAGTTCTTCACACCGTTTCTATACAACTGAGCATATTTTGCAGTGTTTTATGAGACTTTTTGTAGTGTAAAGTGTAGATTTAGTGTTAAAATTTATGCACAAAACTGTGGTAGTGTTGTGGACAGTGTAGGACACAGGGTGAAAAAGAACTGAATGGGAAAAGTGTTGGAGTCAATCCATGTGTGGCAGATTTTAATGGTAGGTTATGTTTCAATTTTAAATATTATTTGACAGCAAACATTGTTTATCGTTCAAATTTTCAAGTGAGATACATGAATGTTTATTCAAGAGAAGAAAATTTAGCCCCCGAGCCCGATAATTTCTTCCAGTGAATAAACATTCGTATCTCACGTGGTTTATACAATATTTTATTCAATTTTGACGAAATTATTTCAAATATTATATGAATTATAAATTTATTTTGACATAACAAAAAAAAATCAAAGTAGTCGTCAGTGGTAAGTTGTTTTTATGCATTTTTGACGAACTAATGACATCAGGTTGATTTAAAAATGTGTTGAGTGATTTAAAAAGTTTTAATACACTTGTGAATAAACATTTGTTTAAAATTGTTGCTGTAGTTAATAATGGCAGTTTAAAACGTCAAAATTGAATAAAATATATTTAGACTCTAATAACAACAATTATTTATAAAATTTGTTCTAAGATTCTATTTTGTTGCTTCGCAAAAAGCATCTTATAAAAAGAACCTTCCAAAAGAGTAAATAAAATACGTAGCAAAAACGTCATCTTCAAGAAACCTATGATTACGGATCAAGCAAAAACTGCCCCAAAAAACTGTAAGGGTTTTTTGGAAAAATTTTCGTAAGAGAGCCCATTACAATAGTTGATATCACAAGAGGTCATTACTCATTTCCATGCCAGCCCATAGACTCCGCATTATGTGGACTGCCCAGGGTTCAAGGTTATTAATTTAATAAAGTATTTTTGAAGATTCTTATCGCAAATTAGAATAGGGTGGACAACCCTGCGAATCACAAACAGCGCGGTTTATGATGTGTAAAAATTGCACATTTGCCAAATTGCGCTGTCGCATTTACCTCTAAATTGGGGGAATAACGGTTTGTAAACGCTGGCACTTTATCGGGCACTTTATTGTCGACTAACGTGATATCTGTATATGCACCACTTCATTTTTACGAGGGTGGTATTCGTAAATTTTTGTTTACTTTAGCAGAAAAATTAAACGTTGTGGTACGAAACAAAGGAAATAAAAACGCAGATTAAATAATAGTAGATATATAATTATTTAACGAGAATTTAATGATAATAACATGTAATACACAAACTACAGAAAAATTTCGTAGTTATTTAAATGACTAATTACCAATTAATATATTAATCTCGATAGATACCTATTTTTGAAATTGGATAATTTATTTATAAGACAAATTTTAAATAACAGGATACATATTTGATTTTATTTACTTATACATGCATATACAGGATGTTTCTGTACTTATGGATCAAACTTTAAGGGTACCTATATGTAACACGTTCTACTGATAACGGAACAAAAAGAAGTTTTCAAAAATTCGTCAAATTAAGGGTGGTTTACTTAAAGAAAACATGTTGAGTGTCATAGCTGTTTGTGTTGTTTTTACCTCTCGCCTCATATTCTATAAGAGAGGTATTGTAATGGGTCAAAATTTTCGAGTATGAGTTTTTAGTAGATAAGTAAGTTTCAGGGTCTCTAGAATACGAATTTAATATTTTCCCGATAATGTCTGCGTGTGTGTGTGTGTGCGTATGGACGTATGAATTATGTGACGATTTTTCGTCCACGATAACTTAAAAAGTATCAAGCCTTTAATAATCAAATTTTATATTTAAGGTTTTAATAAGGATCTTAACACCGGATAAGATTTTGGTAGAAATCTGCAAACCGGAAGTAGTACTTTTTGAAACTTGATATAGTTTTTCTAAAATAAATTGGTACATTATTTATTTATGACAATTTTTGAAATTAAAAATAAAAGATAATATAATTATCTATGGGTACAGTTCATTTTAAATTCAATTTGCTGAATCTGGTAGTATTTAGCAATAAAATAAAGTGCAACTAAGTACCAATATCTTGTTGTCCATGATATGAAATTTGTTTTTACTCATAATTTGAATTATAATGACAGTGACATTACAGTTGACATCTTTTGCTTGCATCTTGGTTTACATTATCGTTTACATATTATATGAACATGAAACTATTAAAATGTAAGTAAAACCATTTATTAGATTAGTAGAATAAGCAGAATTAGGCGAGAGGTCGTGTACTGGCCACAGCAGATTTTTTAATTAAATTTGTTCATTACACAATATCAGTGTTGGATTAGATAATTAAGTGCATTGTTAATATTTGAATGAATAAATGAATCTCATTATATTAAAGCGATGTTTAAATTTATTTTTAATAACAAGAATTACGTGAATCCGTAGTGGTACTTAAAATGAACCGTGTAAGTAAACTACCCTAAATTTTTAGAATTTCTGATTTTTTAAAAATTAATCAGCACCCTTAAGCGATCCGTCTATTTTTTTTTCGTATTCCTAGAATACTCTCGATTTTACTTTTTTCTATTCTACTGCCTAAACCCAGCCCGAAACTCAAACTTTACCGCATCCTAGCAATGCAATGTCATTTTAAAGTTGAAAAAACTGTAAAAGTGTTTTCGTTGCGAGTAAACTGTTAGTTAATTATTGACTTCACGGATCTACAGATGTGCCTTTTTAAAATTTTTAAAATAAATTTCTATCAGGAGATATAACCGTGTAAAGTTTGCAGAAATTGGGAATTTTTATGAATGTACAAAGTTATTAAAGATTTAAAAAGACACAACTGTGAATTGATGCTTTAGTATATAATCCTAGTTGAAACCATTCTTGTACTGGCCACAAAACACTCGCTACGCTAGTACGTTTTGTGCTAGATTTTAAGACGTTTAACCGAGCGTTTAACATATGATATCACTCGAAGTTATGAAACACCTGTAAACAAAAAATTAGATAGAAGATGTCGGCCTCATTTAGCGCTCCGCGTTCCTCCATCCACCTCTGAGGTCTACGGGCACTGCTCACGCTAGTTAGGCTATGTCCAGCACGTCTAGATTGTCACTTAATTCAGTTTTTCCTTCCTGGCTCATATTTTACCGCCTATCAGATCTGGCTCTCCGTGGTTCGGTTGACGTTCCAGTTATTTAAGATCTGTGATAAGGGCGGCCCGTGGAGTTGTGTTTTGACAATGCGTCACGCTGCTCACGCGGCTCACGGGACTCACGCGGCTCACGCTCACGGTGTCGATTTCACAGGAAAACGATTGTTCCGCTTTATTGAAAGAAGGTGACAGCTATAAATGATCTTGGATTGCATGGACTTTATCACACTGGACACTTAATGCCATGATTTTTTAACGATAGTTTTACACGTGTTTATTTGAAGTGGAGTTTGAATTGTAACACTAATAAACCCCTTTTCGGACAGTGAGATCACTAAATATTGCAAAATGATATTAAATTAATCTATAAAAAATCTGACGTGGCCATCACACAACCTTCCGCCATATCTAGACTTTAAACAGAAATGTATACGTACAATCCGGTGCCCATCTAAAATATACAAATAAAAATCTAAAATATTCAAACACAGATATTTGCATCACTTGAATCAAAAGATTCATTCACAGGAAAACTCTTCTGTGCTGAAGCCATCCTCCGTTTAATTACTACATTTAATATCTTACTTATGCACTAGTATGTCAACTTGTCACCCATCTCACCTGTCAATATTTTTTACACAGAAACAAAATTCAGTCGAACATGGATTACAAGATTTCAACGTTTTATTTGATAAATTTATTTTTAAAATTTTACTGCAGTTCTATAATGCTACCAGATAAAGATATTTTATAACGTAAATTGCAAATAACTTTTCCTCTTATTCTTATTACATATAAATACTATATTTATCCAAATTTATAGAAATTTTTGACACTTAATCTTTTCAATCTTCAAAAAATATCACTTCCGGTGAAGATATTTGTACCAAAATCTAATGAGCTCTTCGTATTCGTATACAATTGTAAAATACCAAAAATACCAATATTTTTGGATAATTCGTATTTGAGTTATGCGACATACGGCATCGGCCCGGACCACATACATACACACACACATACATACAGACATCATCGAGAAACTATCAAAAATGAGTTGTAAGGACCCTAATTCGTGCTCATCCGCTATAAACTCACTACCCGATTTTTTGCATGATTCCAATACCTTCCTTTACAGGTAAGCGGAAGGTAAAAAGTTAAGCCGTTTAAATCTGGGACACCCTGTATAATGAATACATTATTCTATTGTCGTAGATAAAGACTAGGTATATTAAATAACATGAGAACACTTCATCATGATTTGTATTTCTTCTGCTCGTTCTTCATTTTCTTCTTCGCTTCTAAAATTAGCAAAACTAATAAAATAATGCCGTGACTGAATCCAGTGTTGTTATCCGAAGCTTCAGATTAGCTCGTAATTGTAATCAGCCGCATAATGTAGT
Organism: Agonum fuliginosum; assembly: GCA_947534325.1. Taxonomy (NCBI): domain Eukaryota; kingdom Metazoa; phylum Arthropoda; class Insecta; order Coleoptera; family Carabidae; genus Agonum; species Agonum fuliginosum. Next base: position 38,893,065 of record OX384033.1, on the reverse strand, counting down.
GATAACAAAATCCGTTATTTTCATGTAAAGTAACTGACACGTAAAAATTATCAAAAACAGCATGAGAATCTGTTTCACTTCACTGGACAAACAGAAGTTGATACGAGAAACGCTAACTCGAACAGACAACACGACACGAGTTATATTCGCCATGGAAAAGAATTTAAATAGTTAGAAGTAGAGATGCAACGAATAGTAAATGTGCCGAATACCGAATAACGAATATTATGCAGGACTGTCTGCCGAACAGGGTTGTTCATCTACGCGTAAAGTATTATTTTCTACGTCTACACGTAAAGTTTGCGTAAACTATGTAAAATGTAGACAATGTAAACTTTGCGTAAAGTATGTAAATAATTCAATTGTCAGAAAATCTAACCTATAATTTTATTCGTTTTCGGTGATATTTGTTCTTTGTCTACATTGTCTACACTGTTTTATTGTTTACACAGATACTGCATGCGTAGATTACATGTTTGTCTACCGTTTAATACCGAATAGTTACTTTTTTAGTAAAAAGCTTATAAAAACATTGTTCTTACAGATACATCACAATAGCCACAACAGGTTAGTGCCTTGAACTAAACAAAAATATACAGGGTGGTTTCTTTTGAGATTTTACATTTGTAAAACGTTGTATAATAGTTCTAAATTACTCGGACGAATTGTCAATTATCATCATACCAAAGTTTGAGGTTAGGTTAATATGAATACAAATTGTACATTAGAAATGTTGCTTTATTTAAAAAGTCGTAGATAAAACGTCGTATTTGACTCGCAAATAATTTTTTTAATTTACTCGTTAAATAATATACTATTTATTTTTTAAATTAATTAAGTTTGTTGATTAATAAAATTTCTTGTAATATTATTATTTGAACTAAAGACCTGAATAACGCACATATCAGAAATAAATTAGAAATTCATGAAAACCGAAGGAATCGAATCCTGGCTAGAATTTCAAATTTACCAACATACAAAATAAATAAAAGTACAGAGGTTCTTGGAGAATTCAGTCAATTTATTAACATACAATACCACACCAACGTTTCAACTTCAATTAAGTCCTCTTCAGGGTGCTAAGTCAAAAATACAAGAAAACACATTAAATACAAATATATTTACAATATTTTTAATCTTGTACTTAATTGAAGTCGATACGTTGGTGTGCTATTGTATTTTAATAAATTGACTGAATTCTCCAAGAACTTCTCTACTTTTATTCATTAATCCAGTCGAGTAATCTTTTCCTCCTTATAAAATAATAGTTATTTGTATCACAAGGCCAGAAACTGACCTTTTGCAAGAACGAGTATTTTTGACACGCCGAGCCACAGGCGAGGCTTGCAAATTACGAGCACTAGCATAACAGTTTCTGGACGTGTAATACACAATATTTTATGTGCCGATTTCGTTACAAAAATATAAAATAATTATACATAACCTAAAAAATTGTGAATAATTGCATTTGAGTTTAAAATATATTTATTTTAGTTTCTATTAATGATTTACGTCTAAAATTTGTCAAAATCTTGTTAATTCTTGTATAAAAAATATTCATCGCATAAAATTGACATCTGCTTGACAACTGTAGTAATGTCAAGATGCCAACCTATAACTTCCGGTTGTTTGCCGGCCTAGGCTGGCAACAAAGAGTTTCTGGCGGATTTTGAGATATGGAAAACTAGCGATGCCGACCGGAGGCATAAAAATAATTATTTAATATATTCGTACAATTGTTTTATGTGACGATTTGTTGGCATAATGCTTCGTGTTTGGATTGGAATTCTTCTGGTTGACGTAATGACTAGTTTAATTATAATTATTGTGATTATGATAACGTATTAATAGATTGTTTATATATAAAGGTGTTGTAGATTTATAAGGCATTGAAGGAATAAAGTAGTAAATTGTAGCTGAAGTTGGCATTATCATTTAATAAATACCTAAACTATTGTCTATGTGTGTGGTGTAATACAGGTGAAAATAGTTAAAAAGTGCTGCAGATTACTGATTTGAATGATTAGTGCCCACATCGGCGCCTTAATATAAACTAAACTATTATTTTCACGAGTAATTTCCGTCGCTAACTCTCATTAAACACATTATCGATTGGTAAGTATCTGAAAACTCCCGCTTTGTTGATCAACGATTGAGTTAACCATAACAAGGTAATCTGTGTAAAGTACACAACGTTCAGGCGATGGTGTTTTAAAGACGCTCCACTGACGGCGCTGGTGCATTGGCGCGTCGCGACGGTGGTAGACGCCTGGGCGTCTCACACGCACCGTACAGGGTGGTATCATACGTAGCACGCAGGAGGGACGAGGGGACCTCAAACTGTTTGACGTTCTTTTCAATCGTTAGTTACCTGATATCGATGGTGACTTGGCAATAACACGTATCTATATCGTGAAATAATATGTAATGCCCCCTTTACATGGTCATAAAAATACATGTAATTTTACAAAATCTTCTTGTTCAATGAGATTTGACCGTGTAAAACGACAGAATTTTACAGAATGACATTGTTCAATACGATGTTGTAAAAAATAGTTGGAATAGAGCATGTTCTAATTTATCAAGGTCATTTTCATCATATTTTGGTAATATTTAGGGGTTTTAGAATTCGTAGTTGCAAATTTGTGTGAAACGCGTTTGACGTTTAGTTTAGGATCTAACTTCATCCTTATTATGGTTGAATTTCGAACAACTGACAGTATTACTTAAAAGCCGGTATAGAATCAACGGCACAGATATCAACGGTAAAAAATGTGGAATCCAGGAAAATACAAGTAAACTAATTTTCTTGTACGAAGAGCAAAGAAAAAAAACACAAATGAAGTTGGTTGTTTTTCCTGGAAAGTATTGCCACCACAAATATATTAGTTGTCGCTGTCATAGTATCAAATATTCTGAGAATATTTGATCGTGTAAAATGCTAATATAAATTGTAAAATATGACAAGAAATACATGTAAAATTACATGTAAAATTGTATGTAAAAATATGATCATGTAAAGCGGGCATAAGATACGTGTTATTGCCATGTCACCATCTATATGTTTCCTGACATGATTGTAATAAATAATCTGTATGAATATTCCAGAATATTATTTTCTGGCGTTGAATGGCCACTACAGTCAAGGTGCCCTAAGAATGGCATTCCAATCTAATGACGTCATATGCTACGTTTACATTTTATTTTTTTAAAATATTATCAAGTCTGTTAATTTGAACGACAAAATTGTAATTAGGTTTTCTTTATTACTAAATTAATACAAGGTGATTCATCATAACTTGCTTTTTTAAAATGCGTGCCATTCAAGCTGTAGGGACCGTAGTGGGGAGAGAGTGATCTCATTCGACAGGTGCACATTTAAAGTTTTGTTCTCCATCCGGTCAGTCGCCATCATGCGTTGGAGCACGGAGCTGCGTGTGTTTTCAGTTGAGTCGTACATTTCCCGGGGCGCCTCATCTCAATAAGGGGCGATTTGGAGTGGCCAGCCCGCTCGCCCGATTTGGCTCCTTGTGATTTTTTGTGGGGTTCTTTGAAATCCCGCGTTTACGTCAACCGTCCAAGGATCCTAGAACATCCAGGCCGCAATTGCCAACATACCCGCTGCCATGCTGCGGAAAGGATATGACAAACGCCAGAAATCGGCTTATTCAGTGTATAGACAATGGGAGGCGTCACCTACCTGATATGATTTTGAAAACTGGGTGAAACAAAACTTTAGATATGTACCTACATTATAAAATAAAAATAAAAAGTTTCTGATTCATAAAATGGGCATTATTGCGTTTTTAAATAAGTAAGTTACGATGAATCACCCTGTATAACGTTACAATTCGGTTATTTCGCAGATCCAAGCTTTGTTGACAACATATTAAAATTTGAAGTTAATTGCTTTATAAATAAAAGCTGTACAGTGGCGCGCGAAAACCTTTTTTTTATAAATATTGCAGTTTTTTTCAAATATGGGTGTCAACATAATATTTTCCCCTCAAACATAAATTGTTATTATTATGTTTAACAAAACATCAATGTTTTTGACAGTTTTCTGCCATGGGCACTGGGCAGTGTCTCATACTATTGATTATCTTTGTTAATAATATTTTTATGACTCACTCTCCCGTTTGAGGGTCGCTGTCACGTCGTTTACGTTTTCCTCTGCAACTTTTGACTGACACACCCTTTCCGTGTAGTGAAAATATCGTGAAAACCTGCTTATTAAATGTAACCAGCCTGCTTACCATAACCACTATTTGTCCACCGCTTCGTATTTACCTTGATGCGTACTATACCTCGTTGGAAAATGCTAAATCAAATAGCCCTTAATTATAGGTCACTAAATAATTGTTAATTATTTGATTGATGACGCGATAGAACCAAATGCGTGAGTTGAAGATTATTTTTTGTTGGTTTTTTTAATTAAATGTATTTTCTCTGATTATATGGTGGTGGATACTATAATTTGTTTTGGATTTTTATAAAGCTGCTTGGTATTGAGCTACGTATGTGCGATAGTATGTAAGTAATTAAGATATTCAGAGGAGTATTAAGTTTAATTATATCATTTTCATATGCTAATTATATGCGAAAAGCTTAAGCAACACACTAAAGGCGTGCTAGATTAATGGGATGCCATATATTACGCCAGATATTTTATGTTAAACAGTGCTAAATGTAGCTGAATTAAAACAGAAATAACGTCTGTGGCAAATGGTACATTTAAAAAAAAAACTCGTATGTTACAAATTTTGAATTTAAGAGGCCCGTCTACCTCCTAAAATGTGACTAGTACAAGAATGATTTCAATAAGGTTTTAATAGAGAAAGAATGGATCTACAGATGTGCGTATTTAAAGTATTGATTAAAAAATTGTACATGATTATAAAAATTCTGAAAAATTCTAAAAAATTTCCAAGTTATGCAAACTTTACATGGTTATATCTCATGATAATGATACACTCTTTCTCTATTAAATGTATATAAAATCATTATCCTGAAGTCAATAAATCTGACAGTTTACCCGCAACGAAAACACTTTTACAGTATTTGTCAACTTCATCCTGCATAGCTAGGATGCGGCAAAGTACGAGTTTCGGGCTGGTTTCAGGCAGCTGAAGTAGTGGAATAGAAAAACAAGTAAAATTGAGAGTATTCTAGAAATTCGGAGAAAACGTAATAATATAACCTGGAGCACAAACTTTAAGGAGACATTTATGACGTAAATTCTGCGTTTTATAAAAAGCTTGCAGGCACATTATAAAACACAATGTTGCATCATTTTATTTCACTCCATTTTATTTCACTCTCGAATATTATTGTGTTGTTTATTTACTTCAGTGAAATCAGAGTGTCTACTGAAACTGAGTTTGTGGGCACTTTAAGTATATAATCTTTGTTTAAACACAATTTTACCATTCTTGTACTGGGCACAAAATACTCGCTACGTTAGTACGTTTTGTGCTGGAGTTTAGGAGGTAGACGGGCCTCTTAAAAAACATTGCAAAACTAAAAATATATTGTAATTGTCGTACTTAATAATTTTATTTAGTAACTTGTCAATATTATTGAAAGTTATGTAGAATAATATTTTATTAGATTGTAGTTCATGTCCATTGAATTCCTCTGTCGATAATGCCGAAATTCTTGTTCTCCGGTGAAATAATTGTCCAAGGGTCAAAATACGCCATAAACATACATTTATGAAGGGCTAAGTGACCTGGAATTCTAATGAAATATATTCACTTAGGTCCGTTCTTGGCTCCGCCATAACGCATTGGCATTTAGGGAATTCGGAGTGCTTTAGTGGGTCGACTAAATAAATTTAAATCGCGACCACAGCGTGAAACACTCCGGCGTTTCCGGTTGCAGCGGTAACGGTTCCTTAGCGTGAGAGCGAACCGGTAATGTAGCGGTAGAGTAGATGGTGATGACTTCGGACTTGTCAATAACTCGGGAAGTAAGGCACACATCGATATGCGGTTGGATTCGGAATAATTAGGAGAGTGGATTCGACACCAGAAAATTTAATTATAGAATTTTCATACACATAAAAATCTAGAAAATACCTGCATCGAGATTCATCAATAGGAAAATTCTGATCTAGAATTTTAATTTGGCGTAAATGCAAACACAGGATGATGCTAATCTAGAAAACTAGTTTGTCTCTTCAACACAAGTTAGGTTAAACTGAACTAAATGAACAACCCAATAGATTTCTTGAGTCCCACATACTCGGTTTTGACTATAACTTTTCTAGATTTGCATCTTCCTGTCTTTGCATATTTGCCACATCTAAAGCCCTCTGTTAGCACGGCGATCTTTGGAGATTCTACGGAGATTTAGAATCCTGGAAAAGAAGAAGTTTTTTTCTTTCTAGTGAGAATTATCTGTTAAATTGCTGTGTGTCGCTAAATTGAATCTTCAATGAGTCTAGAAAGAAAAAACTTCTTCTTTTCCAGGATTCTGAATCTCCATAGAATCTCCAAAGATCGCCGTGCGAACAGGGCTTAAAATTTTCTAGATTTGAATTTTCTAGTGCATACATCTTCCTGTGAATGACTATTCTAAAATTTAATTTTCTGATGGTGAATGACCACTCTTTAATTATATAATAATTTTTGCAGTTAAAAAAAAATGTTACAAATTTATCGATAACTGAGCGAGATTTCGAACCGCGGTTTGCGACATTGTATTCACTTTAATTGACTAATAACCAAATTTCGGAAATTTTGATTTCGGATACATAAATAAAAATAAATTAAAATGTAGACAACTACAGGGGTTTAAGCCATGTTCACACATGATTCTTTGAGGATTCTTTCATGTTTCTGAACAATAAAAATAATCCTAGTAAGAATTGCCTGCCAAATAGCAGCGTCTCTGAACTGAATCTTCAATGAGTCTAGATAAAAAAGAATTTCTAATTCATTGTCAGCTTCAAAACAGGATTTAAAGCTTGAAAGAATCTTCAAAGAATCGATGTGTAAACTTTTATTTTGTAACACCAACTACCCTTAAACGTCCTCCCCCTTCTCTCGCCTTCGCCGTCAAATTTCCGCCCGCTATGCTAATGGCCAATAATCGGCACTTTATTTGCCCCCTCAGCCCCCCCTGGACCGGGAATTCGCCACAGATTTCCGAACGGCATTAAGAAGGTCATTAGCGGTTCATATATCTCCCATTAATTGGGTTAAACACCCACTTATATGGAAATTGTAAAAGAGAAAGAGAGAATTGTTCGAGAATTGGAAAGAGTCGATTTGGCTTTGATTAGGAGAGAGGGGGAGAAGATTTTTAAAGAATTTTTTGGTGTCTTACAGTTTATATTTATTTTGAAACAGTATTACCTATTTATACAGGTTTCCCAATAGTCCTAGGACGGAGCTGTAAGTTTTGAACGAGTGAAGAAAAAAAAATGAAAATTTGGGGATCACTAAAGAGTCATAAAAACTACATTCTTAGATAGTTTAGAACTTCCATGCAACGTGGAGTTTTTAACAACATTTTTAAATAGCAACCTCTGTCGAGTTTCACCTTATTTTAAAGGTAATGAAAAAAGAAACATCCGCATAAACCTAAACCCGGTATCTTAATTCATTCAAGAATTTAATTTTAATTAATTTTATCTACAACAATAGAATAATGTATTCATTATATACGTGAAAGTAGTATAATAAACCCCTCCATAAGGACACATTATGAAATAATGAATTCATTATTTCACACTGTTAAATAATGAGTACTTTATTCTCTCGATCTGTCAAACTGCCATCACATCTGTTTTAATATTAGTGTTACATCAAGTTATCATTTTATGACGTTGTAAGCAGAAACAGTAAAAATAATAAAAATTTGTAAAACGCTGTATATGACTAGCCCATAATAGTTCTAAATTACTCGGATAAATTGTCATCACACCAAAGTTTGAGGTTAGGTTAATATCAATACAAATTTGTAGTAAGAAAATGTTGTTTTATTTAAAAAGTTGTAGATAAAACGTCGTATTTGACTCGAAAATAATGGCTATAATTAACTCGGATGATTTATACACTCGCCTTCGGCTCGTGAACAAACTTTCATCCTCATTAATTATAGCCTACATTATTTATTCGTTAAATAATATACTATTAATGTTTTGTTTATTACGATTTTTATAAAAAGTTCAAATTGTCGACTTTCTTCGGTCTCGCAATGACCCAAACGCTTTAGTGATCCCCAAATATTAAATTTTTCTTCTTCGCTCGTTCAAAACTTATAGCTCTGTCCCAGAACTTTTGGGAAACCGTGTATACAGGTTGGTGGAGGTGAAATGCGAACATAGGGAAATATATGACAATGGAGTTATCATGCTAGGCATCTTGATATACGTGGAATAAGTACTGTCAATATCAAAGTACCTGCCATATTATAGAAATTTTTATTTTCATTAAAATATTTTCTTTGCATAATAATATTATGTGTACGAGCAGAACGAGAAAGTTAACATGCCCTTTTTGATTTTATTATTATTTCTGTTATTGATTACTTTTTTGCCACATAAATTCACATTACTTCGTTTTGTGACACTACTAGAAAATATATCAAGATACCTGACATGAAAGTTCGATTGTCATGTATGTTCCCTATGTTCGTATTTCACTTCCACCAACCTTTATACTAGTAAATAATGATATATGTGATTACAATATGACAATCATTACATTTATTATATTACAATAATAATTATTGTGTATTAATAATTTTTTTCTTTGTTCTAGGTAAGTACCTTGCCACTTCTATTTTTGGGTAGAAACTTCAAACAGGTTTGATTCCAAATTATTAATTATTTGTTGATTTTCTCATCATTATGTTAACTTTTTAATCGTAACTAAAATAACATTTAGTGATACAGGCTTCCATAAATAAGCTTTTCGTATCTCGTCAACACCATACGGTAAATTTCCCATACTTTGGTAATTATTTCCAAATTTATACCCGTTTTAATGTCCCTCACCCACCATAAACTGCCATTAATTCACGGAATACATTTTTAATTACATATTACAGAAGATACGAATGTTGATTAACAAAATTTTATAGTTGCTGGAATTGTTCGAAATTCCATTTGAAGTTATAACGCATGCATGATATGTCTGTAATTTCATCAGAGTATTCGTGATGGAACAAAATGGCACCTAATGGGACAAATAATCAGGTGGCTTGTTTGTTAACATGGAAATATTAACATTCTCGTTTTGTTTTAATTATTTTAATTATTTACTCTTATTTCGCCACACCCAAGTTGGGAAAAACGCATAATTACAACGCAATATACAATTTGAAGTACCTACAACGAATATAAATATTTAAATATGCATTTTTGTACAAGTACAAATATTTTTAATTAAATTATGCTGGTTGAGTGTACATCACAGAGGAGATTTTTGTGCAGTTAAACTGAAATGTGTTTCGAACCTGACTTGTTAGAACTATAACCTGTACGTATTATACTGCGTGTACAAAAAGTTCCGGGACGGTCAAATATCTCGAGAAATACGCATCTGAACGAAGAACAGAAAAACATGTATTCAATTTTTTTTAAATCTATCTAATGACACTTAACACGACCACCTATTCCCCACCCTTGGATGCGTGCTGGGGGGTAACTTTTAAATATTAAATGGCAACCCCCATTTTTATTGCAGATTCGTATTCTACGACAAAAAAAGTAACTTTTATCTCAAACTTTTTTAAAATTCGCGTCAGATGGCGCTCTAAACGAAAAAATAAGTTGAATAATGCGAATACAGTGCCATTTGTTGCAAATCGAAAAAAGTGTCACATGAAATTAACTTAATCGTAGCCGTAGAATAAAAATTTGTGATACGAAATAAAGGTTCATATGTAAGATTGAACACGTATTTTTCTGTTTTTCGATCGGATGCTTATTTCTCGAGATCACTGACCGTTTCTGTAATTATTCTACGCGATGTTAAGAGCGCCAACTGTCGCGAATTAAAAAAAAGTTTAAGTTAAAAGTTAGGTACTAATTTTTTTCCGTAGAATACGAATCTGCAATAAAAAATCTGACGTGGACACCACATGACTTCCTTGTACGCCTTGTGTGTTCATACTTTTCTTAATAACTAAAATGTAAAATAATATTAAAAATTCTTTTAACTTATTATACTAGTATACTCACAAATATATTTTAGTCATTTGATTTAAACTGCAGAAGAAGATATAAAGCATATTTTAGTATTGTCACTGTCATGTCATAATCATTTAAATTTTACGTAGTAACAAATGTTAATCGATCATGGACTACAAGATACCGAAATACTATAAATTATAAATATATACTTTAATTATTTTTAAATGATAGCAGATACAAAAATATTTATAAAATACCGATTGTAGGTAATAATCACATAATCTTTCATTTAAAATAAAAAAAATTGTCTAAAATTAAATATTTATCGAAATATTTTAAAAAAGTACTACTTCCGGTTTGTAGACTGAAACCAAAAATAGGAGGTGCACAACTAGATGCTATAACAGTCCTAAATACAAAATTTCAACTTTCTACGTCTAACCGTATTTGGGTTATGCGACACACATACGTCCGTACGTACGTACGTACGTACGTACAGACGTCACGTCGAAACTAGTCATAATGGATTCAGAAAAGGTCAAAACGGATATTTCCGTCAAAATCTGAGAACCGAAATTTTTCGCGATTACAATACTTCCTTACTTCGTACAAGGAAGTAAAAATGAAGATTGCCATTTAAGATTTAAAAGTTACCCCCCAGCCCGCCTCCAAGGGGGGGGGGGGTGAGGGGTTGTGTTAGGTGTCATTAGATAGATTTTATTAAATATTGAATACGTGTTTTTCTGTTCTTCGATGCGTATTTCTTGAGATATTTGACCGTCCCGGAACTATTTGTACATCCAGTATAAATAAGTATTCTTATAATTTCTCTCCACAAATGTAGTCTTCCCTGATTTGCATATAAAATTATAATCCACGCGGTTTTAATTATTGCATCAAGTAAATAACAATTCTTATTCAAATTTTTCTTGTTAGTAAGAGCAGTCGTTAAAAATTTACTCAAGCAGCAAATTTTTTATGAGCCATTATAAAAATGGTGTTCTTTGTCTTAGTAGTTATGTTTAATGTACATTATATGTTTGTATTTTATAAGCGCGCGCGGAGCTATCTCGCGGGGATTCTTACACACCTGGGTTCGAATCTCCCCTCGCGCAGTCAGATTTTAAAGACATAAATTCTTCTTAAATGACACTGGATACTTTAAATATAAATAAGTAAATATAGCATTAGTTCCCCCAAAAGCTGAAAGTAGATGCCAGCCATTTATATTTACTAAGAGATATTTTATAGGGGGATGTATTTCATCTAAATGTTCGCACAAGAATATCCTTTAGTACTTTTGAGATAAAAACTTACTTTTTGTACAATAAAACATTTTCTACGATTGATAATATTCAAACAGTAATACAGTTAGCTACTATGCATATTGTATAAAAAAATGTTATGAAATGTAGAATCATTTAGAAAAAAACTAGGCGAATTATAAAACGACTGATTTTATAGTAACGATGTTTTAAAATATTTTTAAACAAAATATTTGCTCATGTGTTTAGAAATAAATTATTCGATTCTTGAATTCAGTTACACATATCTTTAAAAAATAAATTTCTCGATTTCCAAGTCATGCAGTTTTATATATCTTCCTCTACCGGTTGGCGAACCGAACCGGTAATTCCTTACGCTAGTCACGACTGCCGGTAAGGAAGAAACCGTCGTACCGCCGGTAACCTACAACAGAGCTAATTGCATTGGCTGCATCTCGGCCGTGTGGTCACGTGATCACGTACCGCGTTGTCATTAAAGAAATCCCGAACCGGGAAATTATTTCCCGCATCGATCGCGAGAAAAAACCGCCGTGGAAAGTGATAGTTTTTACGGAAACTGCCTGAACGAAGTTTCTTAACCACAACGACCGTTTAGAAAGGTTTTTCTCCAGGTTCCACTGAAGTGAAAAGGTTTTTTGTCGAGTTCTTCCCTTTGCGGACCGGATATATCATAATGTCACTTGCAAACGTTACACGCATGACTTCAACAATCGAGGATTTGAAATCGATTACTGGTTTGTTTAATCGCAATGGATAAATAACCAAATAAAAACTTTTAGATTGTAGGATTTTTAATTTTACTTTAAGTACTGATTTTGCAAGTATTGTACTTCAACTAAAGTACTTCAAGTACTTTTTAAATTTGGTACTTGTACTTGATACTTGCACTTCTTCAACAATTTACTTGATACTGGTTTAAATATATTCGTACTTGAAGTAAAAATTATTTACTTCAAGTAATTTTAATACTTGCATTAAAGTACTTCAACAATTTACTTGATTCTTGCTTAAATATATTTAGTACTTCAAGTACTTTTGTAGTACCTACTTTTACTTGATTTTCTAAGTACATGTTTAAAGTACCTACTTGATACTTGGTCATAGAAACTATAAAGAAAAGTAGTTTTACTTGAAGTACTTTCCTTGGCCATAAAGTACTTGGTACTTGTACTTCAAGTATTTTTGTGGTACTTTGCCCAGCTCTGAGTGTAGCTTATTTCGGAGAGGATACAAAAAGTACACAAATTTGGCATTACCGTGCCACAGAGGCACTTTTAGTGAGAAAATAAGTTTTACGTTTGAAATGCCTGGTAAATAGAAATATTGTTGCCTTTTTGATACTTCATAACCTAAATTCTTCAATAAATTAAACATCATTTTTATAACGATTCCCTTGAAAATTTAAAACAAACTTTTATATGTTCAATTAATATTGTGTTAGTTTTTCGTTAAAATCTGTCGTCTGGTTTAGATACACTCTCGGATACACTAATTTAATAACATACGATTTCAAGTCACCTTCCTATGCTTGCAATATAAAAGAGGTCAACTCTACAGCTCCATAATTACCAACCGAAACTGACGATTGTCCCAATAATTTGTTTTAAATTGTATTGTTATCAGATAAATATCCTATAAATTTTTTATTTATTTCTGTCTTCATCGATTTTGGTAGGCAACAACTCTAAAACACATCATATTTTTATACATATATCTATTTATTCAACTTGAGTGTTTCACCGTCACTTATTGTAAGTTATCGCGGTATAGAAATATATTGGATCGTATGTGCGGTAATCAACAGTCAACTCATTGATGGTTCTTGCTAGAGAGTGCACCAAAGGGGAGATTTTTGTCCAGTTGAACTGGATGTGCACCTGTTTGAATTTGGATTTTCTAATTTTATTTAGACCGACTGTGGTTCTGACAACAAATTCTAAGTTGGGTTCAAAATTTCAGACAAGAAAATTTGTTACAAACGTGAAGTATAAGTTCCTGAAAACGCTGCAGGATAAATTGTGTTCGTTCGTTTGTGTAAAGTGGCATTTAATGTGAAAATTTCTCCATCTTGTCTCATTTAAATGTGGCTTTCGCAGGAACAACAATTAAATGCAAAGTTAAAATAGATGCGTCTACTGTCGGCTTCACACTGTAAATAAACAGAGTGGAAAAGCGTCAGACCTTTGTCAGACGGAATTAACTTTGCAAATGTACAGCGGCTAATTAATAAATCTACAAATTCTCGTCCATTTGCTCAAATGAAACTTTGATAAATGGACCGCGAGCAAAGCTCATCATTACGCGGTTTCATCATTTAATCATCGGGACTCAACTTAACCTCAAACTAAAAATACCTCCATTATCAAGACGAGAGAAATCATTTGGCCTAGATATTTAGATTATTTAATATACGATCATTTTAAGGGTCTCGTCTCCGTAACAAAAATTGCGTGTTTAGAGGTGTAGCAGTTTCTGCTTTACTCATTGCATATTACAAATTTGAAGCAAAAACAGGTACTAGATTTTTGTGAAAGAATTAATCTAGGATTATGCCCATTTAGAATTCTGAAAAAATGTTTGAAATCCATATACAAAATTAATGAAAAAGTATGTTTTAAGCAGTTTTTTACATGCTTTTTCTTATTATTATTAAGAGATTTATTAGAAAATGTAACTCGGCATAATCCTAGTTGCATTTTTCGTCTGTAAATAAATTTATGAAATTTAGCTTTATCTATAAAACTTCGTGAGCATTGTAGAAATTGCTAGACTGCTTTTCCGTATTTTTAGCGAGCGTTTCTATGCATTAACATAGGACAAACAAGGTGTTGAGCTACGTGGAGACGTTACCCTTAACGGCTTTTAAAGAAATACTTATTGGATAACAATTTTCAGCATATATAAGTTGTAGAAAAGTGGTAATAATTGTTAATTTTGATAGATTTATTACCTTTTCATCGAAATGAAAATGTAACTATTTTGCAATGGAAGCATCAACGCGATGAAATTTATTGAATTTTTTTACGAGCGAAGCGAACAATAGATGATCAGTTACGTGATCAATAAAACTACTAAAAGGCGAAATTATTGGAATAGTTAACTAATCAAATTACCAAATAAATCACACCAATGCATGGACCAATTAAACGTGATCTGCAAACTGTGACGATAAGGAAAGGCGGCAATTCCTGGGCACGTGCTACTCTTATCAGAGCATCTTCAAGGCCGCTCATAACCGACTCACACCTAGCACGTAATCCCAAGTGTACTAACGTAATCGAACAAACAAACATGATCATAACTTCATTAGCACAATTAATTCGCTTGTGAACAAACAGTTGTTTAAAGTTGTTGCTATGGTGTTAATAATTACATTTTAAAACGTCAAAATTGAATTTAAAAATACTGAATAATTTCAATTGACGTTACCAATGAATTAAAAAAATTTAGATCATAGATTTTTCCAGTGAAATTCGACATATAAATGTAAAAATATCCCACTCGAAGGTAAAAGTCTACTTGTTGGCCAAACCTGAAGTTGGCTGCGGAAAAAATCGTATTCTGGCTAATATATAAACTAATCTATGCTAACAAAACCCTTCTTGAGTCCAACAGAACTCAGTTTTTTTGACATAAACTAATCTATGCTAACAAAACCCTTCTTGAGTCCAACAGAACTCGTTTTTTAAACGGCCACAACGCGTTTTTCAGCTGACAGTTTGCAGTCAACTTCAGGTTTGGCCGCCAAGTAGACTTTACCCCACTCGAACAATTCAAGTAGACAACTTGATTGTCTTAAAATACAGGTCTGAATATCTCCGTTGCCGCATTGAATTAAAATGGATTGAGATTCTGACTTCACCAGGATTTCACTACCATTCTGTAATTGGAATAAAACCAGCAAAATCAAAATAAAATCTCACTCAAACTCAAAGTTTTACTGATTCGTTGATGTCCGAAAAGTGTTAATCTCAGAATCGCAGTATAGATCCAGCAAAATCAAAATAAAATCTCACTCAACCTTAGTAGTTTTACTGATTCGTTGATCTCACTGTCCGAAAAGAGTTAATCTCAGAATCGCACTATAAATCCAGCAAAATCAAAATAAAATCTCACACAACCTTAGTAGTTTTGCTGATTCGTTGATCTCACTGTCCGAAAAGTGTTAATCTCAGAATCGCACTATAAATCCAATAAAATCTCACTTAATCTTAGTAGTTTTGCAGATTCATTGACCTCAGTCCGAAAAGTGCTAATTTAAATCTGATTGAGACTGCAGATCAAAACAAAATATTCCAGCAGTAAGATTCCCGCCCGTGTTTGTATTCAAGTCAGATTCTAATGAAGGTCAGATAGGCGTATTTACCAGGTGAAGCTTTGACGAAGCTGAAACCAAATCCACCTCCCATCGCACTCTAGTGGACCCAACTCGTTAACAACGTTAAATAAGGAACTTCAAAGCTCCCGAGCTATCAAAGCCAACTCCGACCGGTCGAAGAACCAATCGGGAAGCGGGTCACGTCATCGGGACAAGAATAGCGAGACAACAGCTAATTGCATTGTGGGACACCCTGTGTTGAAGACTTGGTTTACTTACTGCAAAGTGCAGCAATATACTTAATTATATTGTAAGTTGTTACATGTAAATCAATAGACATATCGTGGTTTATTTTAGTCTCAGATCAAACCGAATCGGGACAGGAACGTAAACCGGAACGAACCGCAGAACAATCTGACCCATAACCGACTCGGAAAGTATCAACGAAAATTGCATGACACAAATAACAGCCAATGGATGAATTGATTACAATAGTAGTAACCATGATTATATAAAAAATTTCTCGGAATTTTTCTTGAGTAACTGAAATTAAGCAGCGGAAATTTTACCGGCATCTGTCACTTTGGCATTAAATTAAAAATTGGTTAAATTGTTATTTCGGGTATAAATAAGCAATTAATAAGGTAAATAATAGGTACATATTTATTAATATTAAATACAAACTTAGTAAATATTTCAAGTTTCTATTGTAAAAAGAATTCAAAAATAGAGCGGCGGTGTCATTGCGATTTTCTTACCGAATATGCACTCGTGCATTCATTCATGTCCAGGAAATTTTTTATCCCGACCAATCAGATTCAGTATATCATCGCCCTATCTTACCTAACGCTTTTTTCTCACGTGAAATGAAGTATAGTTTATTATTTGTGCAACAAATGTAGGAAATTAATTATTTTGAAACGAATTTTGAACGAGTCCTGTTGGATAATAAAGAATATTATATTATTAATACAAGTTTATTTTATTTTTTCATTTTGTGGTACCTATTCAACGGGATTTACTCCCAATTACAGAATGGTAGATTTTTTTATTAGTGGAATCCAATCACTTTGACCGATTCGTCTTGGTGCTGTCAGAATATCTATCAAATTTAAAGCGGAAACGGAGAGATTCTTCTTGTAACCAGGACTATATTTTATATTTAAGACGCTCAAGTAGTCATCTTGAAATACCCGAGTGAGATTTAATTGTAAGATGTTTTAACAAGATTTTTTCTGCAATCTTTCTCAAAAACATATCATTAAGTTTTTTACAGTTTATACGTATAACTACTTGGGCTTAATTTTTGAGCATCATGACAGGTTTGCATAACAATAATAAAACAAATTTCCAGCCCTAGTGTTAGAATTGACTATGTACTCATTTTGAGTGTCAGAATTTTTTTTTTGTAAAATAAAATAGACCACAATAGTGTTGTATTTCTCAGCAATATTAAATAATAAAAATTAGCGCTGAACAATACAAGCTTCGTCATCACATAACTGGATTATGGTCTGTCTCTTTAGGCTTTTTGTGCACGTATATGTCCGGGGGTTGCAGCACCTACACCTCTGCGGCGGATCTAGAATTACCAATTACACGTTCCACGGCTAATGTGATTAGCGTCGTTATGTTGTATCAGCCTTCAGCGAACCGGGCTCGAACTCTAACCCCTGCAGACGGTGCAATTGCATACGCTGTTATAATGCAATCATTGCGAAGGTTGGAATTATTATATACAATATCAAATAACCAGCAACAGACTCTCTGTTCACACATGGATTCATGAGCCTGAATCCTGAAAAACATTCACTGAAGATCAATGAATTTGAAATTCTTCTTTTCCAAGACTCATTGAAGATTCAATTTAGCGGGAAATTCGCACTAGGATTATTTTTCTCAGGATTCAAAACCATGAAAGAATTCTCAAAGAATCCATGTGCGATGTGTACCCAGGATTTAAGGAGAAGGTGGAAAGACAAACTTTAAAAAATTTATACTTTTATAATGCAATCATAGCGATGGTTGGAAGTATTATATACAATATCAAATAACCAGAACAGGCTCTCTGTTCACACATGGATTCTTTGAGGATTCTTTCATGTGCCTCAATCCTGAAAAACATTCACTCAAGTTCAATTAATTAGAAATTCTTCTTTTCCAAGACTCATTGAAGATTCAATTTAGGGGACAATTCGCACTAGGATTCTTTTTCTCGGGATTCAAAACCATGAAAGAATTCTCAAAGAATCCATGTGCGATGTGTAACCAGGATTTAAGGAGAAGGTGGAAAGAGAAACTTTAAAAAATTGATACTTTTATAATCAATCATAGCGAAGGTTGGAATTATTATATACAATATCAAATAACCAGAACAGGCTCTCTATTCACACATGGATTCTTTGAGGGATCTTTCATGTGCCTGAATCCTGAAAAACATTCACTGAAGATCAATGAATTTGAAATTCTTCTTTTCCAAGACTCATTGTAGATTCAATTTAGCGGGCAATTCGCACTAGGATTATTTTTCTCAGAATTCAGAAGCATGAAAGAATTCTCAAAGAATCCATGTGTAATGTGTATCCAGGATTTAAGGAGAAGGTGGAAAGAGAAAATTGATGCTTTTATCTGGCTTCATCTCAATTAGGTGTAGGTTAGAAACAATAAACTCAAAGAATACTAAATTTTCCTGATTTTGGATGCTTATTGCTGAATGCCCTGTTCACACAAGGATTCTTTGGAGATTCTTTCATGCTTCTGAAACTAGGAACAAAAAATTATGTGTTTTGAAGCCACAATGAATTAGAAATTCTTCTTTTCCAAGGCTCATTGAATAACCATGAATAATAAAAAAAAGAGTACAGTAATAAAAATATGTGGCATTAGACGCATTTGGAGACAATCTTTATCTATTCAAAAATGTATTTGTTATTCTAAAAATCTGATGTGGCCAACACATGACCTCTCGCCAGACTCTACTATTTTTATTTTTCTAATATAAGTATACATATAGTACTTACTCACAAATATACCATTGTATAAGGGAATACAATTCAGGAATTGTAGTTTTTATAATATTATTAATGTTTATTATAACAATATAATCATATTAATAATAAATAATAAATGTCAAAAATTTATATGACATTAACGCTCAAATATTTTATTTTTTGTTTTCATTGGTAGGCAGATAAATCAAAATTGTAACAAAGTAGAATTAGTTCGGCCACGACTATCCCTAGCCCAGTGTGCACTCCCTACTCCCCTGTTTTCTCCACCAATCCATCCCCGCTGTCTCCTCCACTCACGTATGCGTGTGTGCGTGAGCGGTAACGTGCGGTAACGAGCGGTTAGGCGCGGTAACGTGTGCGTGTCACGCGTGCACACGTCTGTGTTGTGTTCAGCGGTGACCGCAAAGGGAAAATGTCTGCGAATGACAAAACCCACACGGAGATCCGGAGATTTATTATTCAAGCTGTGGATTGCGGATTGGTGTGCGGTTAGCGCTTGAATGGAAATTAGTTATTGCTAAATAGAATGATGTATGTTTAGTAAGAACGTCATCTGTAAAAAATATCCTGGTATGCATCATCCTTTGTACATAAATATCCATCTACCAAACTGTAAGGTCTGTTGAATGCCAGTAACTTCACAATAATTAACCCCAGAGCAGTGCATGCGTTACGTGTTTCAAATCGGAAAATTTGTTATTGTTTGTCAAATCAAACTCTGAAAACAATCCTAATCCCCCTCTGCCAGTCTGCAGCGTCCAGGGCTTCGATTTGTTCTCCCCTTCGCCCTTTGCAGCCCGCGCCATTAAAGGGAAATTATCGAGTGAACTGTGAGAGAAAGTTTATAATCGAAATTCGAATTAGGTGGTGTATTATTTTGATGGAATAGAATATAAGGCGGGAGGTAAAAATGCAGACAAGTGCATGGTATCAATATTAAATAATTTTAGAAGATCATCTGACATGTGTAAATTGTATTTTGTGCACCTAGGGAGGGAAGCGTGCTATTACTCCCGCGGGCGAAGCGGCGGTCCGAGCGAGGGCGCCGGCTTCGCTCAAGGGTGTAATAGCTATTACTCCCGCGGGCGAAACGGCGACCCGAGCCGAAGGCGAGCCGCTGGCGAGTCCGAGCGAGGGCGCCGTCTTTGCCCAAGGGAGTAATTGCTATTACTCCCGCGGGCCAAGCGGCGGCCCGAGCGAGGGCGCCGGCGTCGCCCAAGGGAGGAATAGCCTTCCCTCCCGTGGGACACACAATATTTTACGTCACGAGGGCCTCGAAATCACCTTTCTTGCAATGTTTTCCTCCCGCCAGTACCGGGAAGAAAACAGTGTTTTCCTCCCGCCCGGGAGGAAAACAAGTACGGTTCTCCCGAGCGGGAGGGAAAACTCGCTTCCCTCCCTCCATTAGCAAGAGGAAAACACTGCTTTCCTCCCCCGAGTGACGTAAAAATTCAGAATATTGAATTTCACAGCCATTCAAAATCAGTAGACTTGATTATTTTGTACTAGTAAGGTTGTGTGTCGACTATTCACTGCTAGTACTTTTATGGCCATTTGCACCGGTTCCACTTAAATTTTAAGTGTCACTTAAATTAAAAATATCGAATCTAATTAATGACAGCAATTTTATTTCTACATTTGACAATTTGATTTTGTTTCGATATTGTTCATTTAAGGAATACTTAAAATTTAAGTGGAAGTGGTGCAACTTGCTATTAGGTGACTATTTAGCAAATGGACATTTTTATTATAATCTATATTTCCTAGTTGTATTGCACCATTTCTGTCTCTGGGTTTTCATCAAAGGGCTAGAACATTTTTCACTTGAAATATTTTATTTGTGAAGAAACACAAAAAACACATAAAACACATTTGACGTTAGGTACGTCTAAATTTTATCAAAATATTTGTTTTCTGAAATCATGGATAATTGTATTTTTGCCATTTTAATTTAAAACTGGATCTGATTCAATGAATAATGTCTTGAATACCATTCGTAGTCATAGTTAAGTAGATTATTTTTCTGGTATTATATTATACACTCGTGCTGCGCACTCCTAGTATTCATATCCAAGCACAAGGAACATTCGTAATATTACTAGAAAAATAATCGACATAACTACGACTTCTTATGGTATTATAAGTGATAATTCCACTCCTGTATAAAGTAAGTCATAAACAAAACACAATTTTATCGCTTTGACAGCGAATAAAAAGGAAGGTATATTTTTGCAAGTGATAAACCTTATTTACCTTTTTCTTTGCAACCAAACAATAAACAAAACATTGAAATGTCATTTGCTTCATATTTCTAATATTTTTTTAGTGAAATGATAAGATTTTGGGAATATTTGTGAAGAAGAACCAAAGGAGTCGTTAAATTATCTCGTTGAATTACACTCGAGCATTTTATTTCCTCCGAATAAATTTCTGTTTGACATCTCAACCTTGTCACCTGACAGAAATTTGACTCGAAAAATTGTTTTAAAATAAAATCACTCCACCTACGGTGTCGTGATTTTATTAAACAATTTTTCTTTTCAAATTGATAGGCAACAAGGTTTCAATACAAACAGAAATTTATCCGGTGAAATAAAAAGCTCTTGTGTAATTACAGTTGATAATTTTTAAATTACAGTCAAGGTACAACTGCGCAAATTACCAATTTTCTTTTTAACAGACTATTACATTTGTATATTACAGGATAAAATAAATTATTTCAATGATCGTACTTATGTGCTGGCTCAAATATAATCTTCAGTATCTTAAGAAAATAATTATTGCAACCCCCGTCGTAAAAGAAGCTCCCTAGAGCTTATAGCAAGATTTATTCCTATGGTAATCCCATCTAAAACAATACTCATAACCCTATATTCCCTCCATATCTCCAGGAACCATTCCCACTCCCCGAGTTCTAAGGAAATTCCAACACGCGTCGTAATACCTACGAATGATTATTTAATAAGAGGGTGCAAACCTCCCCTTTACGCCCGCGGAATCCACGACGTAATTATTTCGGTGAATTATTCACACCTTTAGTCCCGCGTTATTTACTTTTTCTTTGTAATTTTCTTTTCATTAGGCGCATTGTTGCCGGTATTAGGATCATCACCCTGTTTTAATTGCATTGCTTGCTTGGATATTAAAATCATCCTGTTGTGTCTTTGTTCCATATTCGAGAGAGAGAAGAGAGACTCATTACTGGATAAAAATCTCTGGATTCAGCTGTACAGGAGAGCTTAGTTTTAATATGTTTCGCGACACGAATAGGAGATTTTTTCTTATGAGATTAATTAAAATTGTGCTGGACATGGATGTATTTGTTTTTTATGTTTACATTTGACAATCCAAATATAAAATTTGTAATATAATACAAAATATATACTACAATAATTAACAAATAAGTACATTCAGTATTTGTTTGTTTTTAATTTAATAATATTGTTAGTGAGATAGATGTACATAAATTATCAGCAAATTTTTTGGAACAAAACGCTTCGTCATTATAAGTTTTGCCAATAGAATTTTGTGTTTTAGCATATCCAGATATAAACGTCTAATAAAAGCATCATAACTATGGTGATTTTAAACAAGCAAAGGAAAAGATTGTCCATTAGTGGCTTTGATCAAAATTACCGACTTGTGGGTAAATTGTTACGTTGCTTATTGGAAGTCACCATAGAAATTATGTTGGTTTTAGGTTTTTAAAAATATAATAGCTGATTCGGCCACTAATTTGCGTGTCATTATGAATTATTTAATGGCACTTGTGTCCTTATGAATTCTTATTGACTCGCATTTTCGTAGGAGAAACAAAAATAGAAAATCGATTATAAATAACTATTAATACATACATAAATTTATTTATTATTATTTAACGAACACATAATGTAGGCTATAATTCAAGAGGATGAAAGTTTATACACGAAGGCGATTGTATAATCAACCGAGTGAATTATAGTCATTATGTGCGAGTCAAATACGACATTTTATAGTTGAAATTTTTTTGCAGAGGAGTCATGTCACTTTACAAAATGAAAAATAACTGTAGTAATGACCAAGTGATGTTAAATGAATAAAGTAAATACTACTTTTTTGCATACTATAAGAATAGCGCATTTTCATTAAATTTACAATAATTTTAAAGTCGAACATAATGTTTTTAATGCATTTTTAATTTATTTAAAATAATTGTAGTTTGTTTTTTCACCACATATTGGCATTACTGAATTAAGAATTGTGTTTTGTGTTGTACGTTTACATGGCATTCATATTTTTTCTGTAACGCTATAGAGCTGTAACTGGAAATATTTACAATGATATTTAAATATTAATCGTCTAATAATTCAATTAAATTGATCGCAAAACTTAGCATCGCATGCAAATTCAATAATACGGCCAGTGGTTAGCTCAGCGGTAGAGGGTCCGCCTAGCATGCTAGCGATTCCCAGTTCGATTCCCACCACAATCGACAATAATACCACTGGGTCCGAGTGGTTGGATTTCACTATAATAACATCTACCATTCTGTAATTGGGAGTTAATCCTGTAGATTGGTTACCATAAAAAAAATACAACACACATTACATTTTTACCTCTCGCCTAGAGAGGTATAGGGATCGTGAAAAAATTCGATGTCGAGATTTTTGTCAATAAGCACGTTTTAGCACCTTTAGAACCTATTTTGACTATTTTCACGATGATGTCTGTGTGTCTGTGTGTGTGTGTCTGTGTGTGTGTATGTATGGAAGTCTGTATGTGCGCCTACTATAGTCTTTCGTTCTGATTCATTATCTCAAATTCTACTGAACATAAAATTCTAATATTTTGCAATATACATTTATATATGTTAATGAAGAGCTGATAAGATTTTGGTAAAAATCTGCCAACCGGAAATGGTATTTTCTTGAAGCATTTTAACATTTTTTGCAAAAAATATAGAAAATACTGCGATAGTTACAATTTGTCATTCGACATTTGAAAGAACAAGTTATCTTTTACAATATTTATTTAACATCGTTTCTATATCTCTTACCAATAAAGGAAAATTAATTTTCAAAAATTTGTAATTTTACCTACCACGATTTGTAAATCATAATATAGGAACAAAATTTAAAAACAAAAATGAAATGTCAATGTGATAGATGAACAGACGTATACACAGTTTCTGAAATTTATGTGACTCCATTTTTAAATATAAATATATTATTAACTGGGTTGAAACTTAGAACCTATAGGAGCCGAAATATAATTAATTAAAAACTGACTGAATTCCATTAAGTTTTCATCCTTCCATTAAACGTATTCAGTCAAGAAGTATCATCGATTCATTATTATTATTATAACTGGATATAAGGTAATAATAAAATAAAAATTTTATCTACAAAGAGCTAATTTGATTTCAATTCCAATAGGAATCGGTACTTTGCTTGAAGAACTATAACAAAAATTACAAAAAGTAGCCTAAACAAATCCAAATTCACATATTACATTGTCAAGGCGGGAGGTCTAGTGATGGCCACGTCAGATTTTTTTAAATTAAATTAGTATACTATGTAAATCTAGTATTCCGTGACGTCATTATCTAGTGACCAACATTGATGACGTGACTCCTCTCCAAAAAAAATTTTACTATATCTACAACTTTTTAAATAAAACATTTCTTAATAAATTTTATTCATTAAAATATTAATCGTAAAATCAACTGTTATTACTTATTACCTTTTAATATGCAACATTGATAATTTTATATTATACTTATTATTTCTTGCAAATATTTTACAATTGAATTCAGAGATCAGTGAACTTTGTACTTTGCAGTATGAAGACAATTATGTCTCATGTAAGTCTAGATCAGATTGCATCTTGAACATAGAACAGATCTGGCGCCTGCAATAACCGTTCACCAAGTAAACAACAGAACACAGCAATGATAAAACAGAAATAAAACGCGCCATTATCGCAATTGAAACCTCCACAATGCACATGCATCGGCGTTTGCTAATCCGCGGCTAATCCGGCATAATTCTGACTCATGGCAGATTTTATAGCAAGCAGCTTAATGTTATTAATTAGAGTAATCATCTGTAAACATGCGATAGGGCGCGTGGAAGCGATGCGACCCCTTTCGTTCAATGTAATTACCTACGTAGTAGAATGTCGCTAACGAGAGCCCGGAATGTTTCTCTTTCTACGGCAAGCGATGAGCCAGCGGATTCACTTTTACTGCCGCTTCTGCGATTTCCTTTTTTACTGGGTTTGATCTTCAACAGTTCAAATGGAGAGTATTAAGCACTGTACATGTACTGAAATTAATTTTTTTTACACATTACACATTAACTAGTTTCATGTAGCAATACAGGAGATATATTAAGAATAATTACTAAAATTATGTAGCCAGATTTTTACCTACCTGTAAGAGAGGTTTTGGAATCATACCAAAAATCGAGTTGTGAGTTTTTATGCAATATTCTGTATAGCATGAAAGAATCCACAAAGAGTTATTTTTATTTGCAATATAAAAATATAGTTCCAAGACGCAAAAAATTTAATTAGCATTGAAAATATATTCTTTGACTATAGCCAAGAAAGTATCAGATTTATTGCCGCAGCTAGAAGCTATGAATCTACATTTTTGCTATGTTAAAACCAAAATTTTACCGTTGATTTTTATTAATTAGTATTTATTTTGTAATAATTTTCAATATTTTGATATGTATTGCCATCAACTTATGTTTCTATGCGTATTTGTAAAAAAAATTGAAAAAATAAATTTGTTATTTATTTTTTCATGAAATTTTGTTGATTCACTATAGCAACAATTAGATACTTCTACTGCCGTGGCACTATAAGGGTTGAATTACATTATACTTTTTTCGGCTAGAAACTTTGACAATTTTCATACTTAATTCTAGAATGCTCACTTGGATAATGTAAATCAAGAAAATTTCGATCCAAGTTTCATACTAGAACTGTCGAATTTTCATATTACCAACCTTCTGTATATAACCTCAAAAATAATAAAGTTGAGTGACAGCAGAATCAAAAGTAAAAGTAAAGTCTTGAACCGTAATGAGGTATAAATGAACTCCTGAAATAACAAAAACTCTTGTACAATTGTATGAAATGCAACCAGTACTTTACCAGGGTATTAAAAACTCAACAACTGACAATGACAATTATATTTTTTTTAAATTTCAGTTGGCAGCAAGAACAAATTTTAAAACTAGATTCTAGCCGAATTAAGTATCTAAATAAAAGTTCTTTTTTCTAGCCGAAAAAAGTATAATGTAATTCAAGCTTAAGTGACACTTCTCAGACTGTCTTTTAAGGACAATCGAAGAAAAACAGTTTTTCTTGATACCTAGGTACCTACTTGGAATTTAAAAAAATTATGTTAGAGGTATTTTAGTTTCTTAACTAGCAATATTACTGCCGTAATAGTAATATTCTAAAAGCATTTAGTATTAAGGTTTACAATTATGTTTACGAGTAAGAAAGTTAAAATTCATATAACTAAATACCAGCATTCACACGTTCCACTTTCAAGCACTGTGAATGCTCGTATTTAGTTAGATGTATTCAAACATTCTTAAACGTAAACATAAATACTTGTGCGAATGTAGCTTTAAAAGAAAGCAATTGCCCTTAAATGAATCACAAACATTTTGCCGAATTTTGCTCATAAAAATGTATCTTTGACGATTTTTTTACAGAAAAAAATCTCCCCCTGAATAAATTTCGTATGCATCATGTTTGACATGAACTTGTAGGTAAAATATCTGAATACGGGATAATTACAATCAAGCGCGTAACTTTCCGTTAGCGTAACGTTAGCGTAACGTTCTTCCCTCCGTTATCAGAGCCCGGTCTTCCCCTCAGACGGGCGAGGCATTTCCATTTCTAAATAACCTACAATTATGAAAATCAATGTAAATTCTCCGCTATTATGGTAATCTATCATTTCAGAACGTATTTTTTATGTATTAAATTGTACAACGCCGGCACGGTGCAGACTCGATTTAATTCTGTGTTGTACATATCTTGGCTGCTTTCCGTTTCCGGTAATGTAAAACACGTTAGGAGGCGCTGTTTCCTATTTTCTTTTGTTGCTTGTGCCTTCCACACACAAAGGTGGTTTCAATTTTGCTCTGCATTTAAAGATGCTCCTTTAATACCCAACTTGGGTGTACAGCAAGTCATCAGTAGACTAGTATACCTAAAAATACTTTTTTCAGGACTAAAATAGAAATAAAATCTATGAACAAACAAAATTTTGAAGAAAAGTTAAAATATTATCTACTTCAAATTTTATTAATTAAGATCTACCTGGCCTGACCATAAATTTAATGTAGG
Source organism: Agonum fuliginosum (assembly GCA_947534325.1). Lineage (NCBI taxonomy): Eukaryota > Metazoa > Arthropoda > Insecta > Coleoptera > Carabidae > Agonum > Agonum fuliginosum. The sequence continues at coordinate 38,865,948 of OX384033.1, read as the reverse complement.
CGGTGTCAAACTGACAAACGTCAATGTTAAAGTGATAGTTGTCAATGTGAGTGACGTTTAAAATTTAATTTACATCTAGTAAGTTAGACATAGAGCAATATGTAAATTAAATTGAGTAAAAATATTAAACACGTAAATGTTTATAACTTTTCATCAATTCAAAAAAAAAAAAAAAATAATAATAATAATAATAATAAAGTTGGTATAACTGAATGTATAAAGCCCAATAACGAACTTAAAACAAATTTTTTTGTAAAAGACAAATATAAATGTCAGAAAATTCGTACGCGTTCTCAAGTTATCGTGTTTACAAATAGACAAACCGACCAACAAACAGACAGACAAACTTTTTTTAAATTTTGTTTTTTGGGTTCAATAATTTTATCAAAATCTTAAACTGTCACAAAATCACGATTACAGTTAATACTTCACCTATTATACAGGTTGTTCCACAACTTAGGAACTTATTGTAAAACGTGCTGATCATGAAACAATTTTTTTTTTTAATTCGCAAAGGGTAGTTTACTTGACGTGTGTACATTTTAAGTATCACTGTTTTGATTGTATATTTAATAATTTAACATTTATTTGTAGGTATTAGATATTTATAAACAATTACTTTCATTGTAGAAGATTTGAAAAAAATTAGAAAAAGTAACTACCGACCAGTGGCAAAAAACCGATTCACAAACATCGGTTCGCCTCCGATTACAGGTTCAACCAATTTTTTTATTCAGTTCAGTTTTGTTCGGTTCGTTCCGGTTTGATTTGAGTCCCAGGTGTAATTACACTTTCCTGTAAAAATTGAAAGTTCCCCTTTAAAATATAAAATCTTGCTTCGTCATCTCGCAATTTAAGAGTAAACTTCCGATGACCTCATGTGTCATTATCCTGTTAATTCGGCTGGTGTAAACGCGCCCCTCGATAAATCCTGATTCTCTCCGGCTGCCAATGAAGGATAATGAATGCATTCGTCCTTTGTTAAATTTTTAATCCAATCCCTTTAGAATATAAAGTTAGTTTACCACCGCATGTGTGAAATTGTAATTACTGGTTATTCGAACATCTGGTGTTGATAAGACTATTGTGACGTCAGGCCTGCCAATGACGTCACATGTCATTAGAAGCTATTGTGTTTTATTTTGACTATGGTGGATATTTTTGTAATGAAATATAATTAATACGTCATTTAATTCCGCAATTAAATTGCCGTTTTGTTTGTGATAAAGCAGGATTTATTTTGAAATAAAACTAGGGTAAAATTTATATTTATATTAGCAATTCATATTAATTATTTTGATTCAATTTATTTCATAATTAAAACGACATGTATTTATATTATTTTAATATACACAAACGAGTTAATTTATATAGTAAAGCGTTATTATATCTGCTCGCAAATTTTTAAATTGATTTTCGCAATAATCCATAATGTATTTTGTTAAATCTGGTAGTTCACAATATTATGTATTTATTTATTGTAAATACAATTTCCATTATTCTCGCAAATCAAAATCATAAATAGTAAATTAATACTGTTTTAATTATTATTTTAACACAAAATTCATTATCATAACATCAACATAAAATCACTCAAAAAATTACCGTCATTTGAGCTACTATTATAGTAACCAAATAAAGTTTACTGTACAAAAATTTGTTCTGCGGTATAACCTCACCTAACAACCATGGGTGACTCGACTGGTTGTCATGGTATCATAATGTAAAAAATCTGATGTGGCCAGCACAAACCTCCCACCATACTCTTTTTACTACTATACAAATCAAGATACCTACATATTTTTTGTATATTTTCTTTAAGTACACCACTGGATTCCTCGTATCAAACTACATATAAATACATATTTTCTTTTAAAAATTCTGTCTGGTACAATTTTAAATGCATTTTGAAATATTTTTAAAATGTCGAAAATCTTCGAAATTTTTGATTCGCTCAAAATTTGGTTAAACCATATTTTGAACACGAGGAATCCAATGGTGGCAATAAAAAAAATTTTCGACTAATACTTTTCGAGATAAATTTTTTAGGTGAAAGACGGGAGTAGCTATGACCGTAATTTTTACACCATTGGATTCCTCGCGTCGAATTACATATAAATCCAATTTTTCGCAAAAAAATTCCAAACGGTACAATTTTTATGAAAGGTTTTCGAAAATGGCCAAAAACCGAAGGCAAACCCCTTGATGAAATTTTTGCCAAAATGATTTTTTCTCTCAGAATTGGCTGAAAATTTGGTTATATACTAATTCGACCCCGAGGATTTCAAATCTGCAGTCGAAATTTTTTTTCGACTAATATTTTTCTACATAATTTTTTTTAGTCGAAAACTGGTCGAAATGGAAAATTTATTTTTTTACCATTGGATTCCTCCAAATTTTCACGAAAAAATTCTAAGGGGTACAATTGTTATTAAGGTATTTCAATAATGGTACAAAATCGAAGAGATAAAATTTGCTTATTTTCTAACCTAAAGAACAATATTGGGAATTGGCTTAAAATGTAGATATATACTAATTCGACCACGAGGATTCCAAATCTGTAATCTAAAAATATTTTCAACTCACAGTTTTCGACATAATTTTTTAAAGTCGAAAACTGGTGGAAATAAAAAAAATATTTTTGCAGCATTCGATTCCTCGGGTCAAATTATATAGGAGTACATAGTTTAAGAAAAAAATTCTATTGAATATCGTATGTACATACAGATTTTCTAATCTGGGTATGTCGAAATTTTAAGAAATTGTTCATTTGATAGAAATGTTTGAACTGTTACTAAATGAGGGACTTTAAAAAAATATTTAAACATTTTTTATGTAAAGAATCTGATGTGGCCAGCACAAGACGTCTTTTCCCATCAAATAGCAAGCTCTATTTATCCTTTGATAATTTTTGTTTACATTTTGATGAGTACTTTGCAGATCCAAAAAACGGATCCATTTCTGACAGTTATAAGAAAGGTTATGTCGTCAAATTACTGAAATGATTATGAACCACACACTACTCATTCACATCTAGTTTCAAAAAGTGTCTAAAGGAGTTACTTATAGATAAAGGCTATTATACCTTGGATGAATTTTTCAATGATTGTTAACTTCATATGTATTTTTACCTCTCGCCTCATATTCTATAAGAGAGGTATTGTAATGGGTCAAAATTTTCGAGTATGAGTTTTTGGTGGATAAGCACGTTTCAGGGTCTCTAGAATACGAATTTACTATTTTCACGATGATGTCTGTGTGTGTGTGTGTGTTTGTGTGTTTGTATGAACCGACGATTTTTCGTCCACGATAACTTAAAAAGTATCAAACCGTTTATAACCAAATTTCATATTTAAGGTTTTAATATGTATCTTAACACCGGATAAGATTTTGGTAGAAATCCGCAAACCGGAAGTAGTACTTTTTAAAGTTTGAAAAAGTTTTCCTTAAATATATTGGTACATTATTTATTTATGACAATATTTGCAATTAAAAATAAAATAAATTGTAATTATCTATGTGTACAGTTAATTATAAATACAAATTGCTGAATCTGGTAGTATTTAACAATAAAATAAAGTACAATTAATATTATATCTTGTTGTCCATGATATGAAATTTGTTTCTACATAAATTTTTTAATTATTATGACAGTGACAGTACTGTTGACATCTTTTGCTTGCATATTGGTTTACATTATCGTTTTCATATTACATGAACATGAAACTATTAAAATGTAAGTAAAACTATTTATTAGATTAGTAGAATAAGCAGAATTAGGCGAGAGGTCGTGTGGTGGCCACAGCAGATTTTTTTCTCATGTATAACTTTTAAAATGTGTAGGTATTATGTATCTACCTATTTATTTATATGTTCTTTTCGACTTGTTCCATACAAATGTATTTTTGTCAACGGAAATAAAATTATTATTATTATATCACACATCTTACATAATACAGAAGAAGTAACCAATGATTAAAGATATAATCGTCACTCCCAGAATTCTAGAATCCAAATTCAATTATCCTATCCCCTTTATCAGTACCCAGTGCATCATATCCACCCACACACGCTGCTACAGACTACCGCACACACAAACACACAATGCTTTACTCTCCCCGGTATGTACGTTTGTATGTCTGTCAGGTAGTGCAACTATAGTTAGCGACTATCAGTGTGATTACAGCCAACCGACGATAACATCTTTGTTGTAATTTAATCAACAGCTACGCGCCTGTAATTGGCAGGAGATATAGCTAATTAACGCATCACTAAGATTAAATGCAGGGGGTGGGGGGGGGGGGGGGGCTTAGTAGAGCGAAGATATCTCTCATGTGCAGGAATGGTGATAAGGTTTTTACCTCTCGCCACTCATATCTGTAAGAGAGGTATTGGAATCATGCTAAAATTTCGATAGTGAGTTTTCAATGGATAAGCACGTTTTGAGGTCCCTAGAACACGATTTTGATAATTTCACGATGATGTATGTCTGTGTGTGTGTCTGTATGTGTGTGTGTCAGGATGGATGTTGGAGGTACGATAACTCAAATACCACTGAATAAAAAAATTTGAAATTTTGTATATAATATTTTGACACTCTAGATTAGATCTCATTAGATTTTGGTGCTGATCGTGCAACCGGAAGTGGTAGTTTCTTGAAGATCTGAAGAGTTTTTCTAGAATATTCTCAAAATTTATGAATTAATAGGAATTTTTTTAATAACATTGTATAATAAATGTTACTGTCTACAATATGTATTCAAAACGTTGTTTCTATCTAGCACCATTTTCCAATTAGAAGAAGTTAAAAATTCTACAAATTTGTTACAATTTAGATTTATCTGCCTAAAAAATAAAATATTTGGGTGTTAAAGTCATATGAATTTTTAACTTTTTTGCAAATTGAAATGGAAAATATGAAATGTCATTTAGTATTTATAAGGTCATAATAAACTTTAATAATATTATAAAAACTACAATTCCCGAATTCCCTTCTAGTACAATGATATATTTGTGAGTAAGTACCTTCATACACACTTAGTAAAATAGTAGAGTATATGGCGAGAGGTCATGTGTTGGCCACATCGGATTTTTAAATTCAGTTATAGTCATGACAGGTGATTTCATACAGCATGCCTTTTGGAGGATGGAATATTGACCCTATGACAACAAAGAAAAGCGGGTATTAAACCCTTGCACGCTTTCCAGTTTACCTTTTTCACTTGCACAAAATTTTTGTGTTTTTCTCTGATTTAATAATGCATGCCCTTTTATCAAAAGAAACTTAAACACATTTATGGCTTCCACTTAAATTTTAAGTGTCATTAAAATGAAAAATATCGAATCGAACTCATGACAGCAATGTTAATTCTATGTTTGACAATTTGATTTTGATTCGATATTGTTTATTTAAGGAATACTTAAAATTTAAGTGGAACTGGCTATTAAAGTCTTAAAAATTATAGGCATGCGATTCTCAGAATCCCAAAGGGCTCAAACGGTCACGTGATCTTGTAAAAATATTATTTTTGTACTCATCACTCAAGAAATGACATATTATGAAAAATGGGAAATGTTAATTTCCCAGTGTAGTCAATCAGGAAAAATGCAAAGAACACTGGCTTTTCTAGACATTTCAGAGTAAAATCATCTTAAAAATAATAAAATTTAGTTTATAAAGGGTTACTTCCCGGAATTATAATTAGTGAAGACCATCGAAAACCGCCAATATTTAAAAATAAAACTGTCGGTAGTAGTGAGTACAAAAAACATCGTACCTCAAATTTAATGACCAGACTACAACTACAACTTGAATGTATTTGATTATAGTTTTATTCGTTACAAAAAACATTGTACAAACCTCTTGCAGGAACACCATCCCAGCATTCGCGTAAATGAAACCCTCGCTTCGCTCGTGTTTAAAAAAATCGCTCATGTGGGATAAAAATCTTCCCGCATTTGGTTCGTAAATAACTATTCCTCGTTTTCATACAGCATGCCGATGAAAAGAATTAATAGTTGTGTCATAAAACACCTATAACCAAATTGGCATGCAGTCCTCATTGGCCCAAGGATGGAAAATTTCGGAATAGTTTTGTGCAAGTGGAAATGCAATTTTCCATATGACCGGAAAGCTTGTGTCTTAAGCCTCATTTCCACCGATTGTTCCAATGCTTAAGAACTATGTTTAATGCATAAGTACTAAGAGCAACGCATAAGAACAAAACTTTACAAACTCCAAACATAAGGCGTAAAGCACAAGCATAATGATTGACATGTGTCATATTTATTATTTGTTTTGAGTTGTCAATTTCTGTCTGTTTCTAAATATGGAAATAAATATCTTACGAAATTAACAGTTCTTCCATTCCTTAATATCGCAAAAATGCCGGTAATGATTAAATTATAAAATTCGACAACAAATGCCATCTCTGTCGAATTACTAAACAAAATAGGTGGAAATGGCCATCTAATAAATAATCATTATGCATTACGCCTTACGCACAAATCATTATGCATTAAGCACTAAAACCGAGACTAAAACAGTCGGTGGAAATAAGTCTTTATTATACATCGTGAAAAATACAAGTATATATGGCGCAACATCTAGCTTTATTAATACCCAAATAATAAAACACCCCACAATTTCAATTACAACTAAAATTCCGGGACTAAATTAAAGAAAGCTGAAATATCTCCTCTGCTCTTCATCAGCTATATTAATTACTCCTTTGTCTCCCCAGTGCCGGTGCCTTTGAAGCCCTCACTTGTCTCACCAGCGTCTTGGATCTGTCTTCGGCTCAGTGTAATTTGCTAGTCATGCGGATCACAGTGGCCTAAGACAAAACAAGAGGCTACTGTGCAGTGTCGCAGGGTCTACGAGGGTCTACGAGGGTCTACGAGTAATGCGATCACGCGGACTAATAAACAGATTTGTGTAATTGATTTTCTAACCGAAGGAGAAGAGAAATTTGCATGAGAAAGTTTTACATTTTTGAAGAAATTAATTTAAAGTAGTAAATCTATGAGTGGTCACAACCCAAAATATGACTCAAATTAATGTACAACATTTGGATAAAAACAAAATGGCCTTTTAAAAGAAAAAGCAATAATTTGTGCGCGTTATATGTCCATTGATTGCATTTACATTAAATCTCAATGAGCTGCACAAAATGCAACTTTCTTAAAAAAATTCAGAACTTTGCGCCAAATCATCGTAGATACTGCAATTTTTGGGAACTCAAAGGAAAATTAATGATCATTCTTGCTCTGTTGGTCAATTGTGTCACGATTTTTTGACACACCGTACGAGCTGTCAAAGTTCGACATTTTTTGACATCAGGAACATTTTTACCTTCCGCTTACCTGTAAAGGAAGGTATTGGAAACATGCTAAAATCGGGTAGGGAGTTTTTAATGGATGAGCACGAATTAGGGGTCCTTACAACTCATTTTTGGTAGGCTTAACATGATGTCTGTATGTATTTGTGCAAAAATGGCAAATATGGAAAATTAAATTGTGTAGGTATGTGGTCAGGGCCGGAACTCAAATACGAATTCGCTAAAAAAAATTGATATTTGATATTTAGCATTTGTATATAAATTAGAAGAGCTTATTAGATTTTGGTACAAATATCTTCACCGGAAATGATATTTTTAAAGATTGTCAAAAATTTCTATAAATTTTGATAAATATAGTACTTATTTGTGACAAGAATAAGAGGAAAAGTTATTTGCAATTTACGTTATAAAAAAATGTTTTTATCTGGTAGCATTAAACAACTGTAGTAAAATTTGTGTTTACAAGTCTAGATATGGCTGGAGGTTGTGTGCTGGCCACATCAGATTTTTTCTTAGAGAGGTGGAATGGATTTTGTACCACAAAAAACTTTTTAGAACTCAAAGATTTACACAATGTTAGTTGCGTTTTTTTCCTCGAGTGTATAAGTTCCAAATCACCCTGTATTTATCTTTTTGCACTTCCGGGACTAAAACTCTTCTTTAGTCTTTATTTTTAGGGACTAAGGTTCTAAATTTGATCCCGAGGGATTATTTTTCATATTTAATCCCGTTGTCAAGAAATTGAATTAATTATTCCCGTTGTCAAGTAAATACGTGCTATTTGTTACAGAGTATCTATGGTAACAATATAAATATTTGTCATAAAATTGCAAAATGTGTATTCTTTTAAATTATTTTGCATTCATTTGAGGATGAAGTGCAAAAAATAGCGTATATACCACAGGACTAAAGTATCTTTAATCCCTCAATATATAATATATACTATTAGCATCGTTATGATACATCCAAATTTCACGGTACAAATACGTACGTATTTCTGTACATCACACCGTTGATATCAGGGCAGCTTTTGTCCAACTTCAAAGTCCTCTCGCCAAGGTATCACTCGCTATCTGGCTCAGTTCTAATCAGTATAATTGATGAATGTAGCAACCTGCCAGGTAATCAGATACAAGTAACAATGCGGTTCGCTTACAGTTAGACTTGCAAGTTCTCAACTCGTAACAAGGCCACGGGAACGAGAACAAAGTTACGACTCACTTGAAGATAGTGCAAATGCGTTTCGCTTGTATTGAAGTTTGGTTTTTGTGCTGTGTTTTTTGGCCACGCAAATGCAGTTCTCGTGTTTGTACGTTAAAATGGGTAATCAGAGGTTATGTATAATTAAAAAGGCTTACCAAGGTGAAAATGAGGACATTATTTTTTATTTATCTGTTAGTATTGTATAATACATTTTTACTTTTGAACAAAAAACTGGTTATTATTAACCAATAAAACATGTACAGTCCGTGCTATCTGAATTGGCCGACGCGGTAACAGAGAGAAAGAATATGTTTTACACAGAGCTGAGTCACAATTCGCCTACTTATTACTCGCCACAACGCAACTGAGTCAAGAGGAAAACCGAGCTGGACGACTTCTTTATACACTATTTCAAGGAAGCGTAGCGATTTGTTTACCAATTTAAAATTCCATATCCGGCCATCTCTTATTTCTCGTACTGTACTTAGTACTAGCACATCCAACAGTTAAAAAAATATGATTGTGTCATTTTTGCCATCATTTTAATTTCAATGCACTTGTGTTTTATATTGTTGAAAAGAGAAAAAAAAATCTGTATTGAGACGGGTCATAGCAAACTATGAGCTCCATATGAAAATTTGAAGTTTGTTTGAATTTCTCGAAATCTGTAAAAAAAAATTTGAGGACTGCTGTAAATTCCTCGTTAAAAACTGCCTATAAAACGTGGAAATTAAAAACTTGTACAAAGTCAAACAAAAAAGTTATAGGTGAAAAACGAAATTGGCAAAATTTACATTTTTGCGTATATCCAGTCACCTATGCATTTTTGTGTGAAAACAAAAACATTTCTAAATTGGCTCCCTAAAGGGGCAACTTTTGTCTAATTTAACCAACTTCGTATCTCGTACGATTCTCGAGATGCCCATACTTAACTAGTTTCATAGGACAGCTTATATATTGTATTTCCTTAGATTAAAAATTACTAAATTATTGGCTCTAGTCTATGACATAAACATTCTTATATTATGGTTATTGACCAATTGTACATGCTGACCTATAGCATATTATAATTTTCTATAGCTTAGTAAAATATCTACATAAATATTAAAAATAAAATAGGAAACCGCAGCAATCATATAACTTGACAATCACTAATTGAAATTTATCTTATAAAATAAAGTATTTTAATTTAAATTTATCTCATAAGGAGGTAGTTGTCATCTGAAACCTTCGATGAAAAATATATTTGTACAGTTCGAACGACAGCAGTTAAAACTATTTATGTTTAGTGTATCAACTTTGGTGTTTATCCGAGGAATCAAATGAAAGAATTGAAATCGTAGACGTCAGCAGTTGGTGAATAAATTGAAGCGGCGATATTTCACTGCAATTCCGTCTGAGTCGAATCGCTTTCATGTTAACTTTTTGTATATAAAAAGGTACTTTATAAAGTTGACTCCGAATGGTTTTGTTGACCGAGACGTGTCTGTGCCTTTCATCTGCATAACAATTGCCGGACAGCCGGATTATTTTGTAGATAAATTCAATTTAGAACTTTATGCCGCTCCAACTCTTATTTATACACTGACAATTCACGGGATTTATTAGCGAGTATATTTTAATTATCTTTACCGCGATGAGTTTGTTTCAAACATTTGTTGTGGATCTAATTTTCAAACACAGAAATCACGATTTTAATAACTATTGTATTAAAAGTTTTTTAAACTTATTTATCACTAACTGAGGTTGGTACCCAGATAAAAGATAATTGTGGTTAAAGTGGTTGCGCAGTCAAATTATAGGTTTTGCCGAACGCTCTGTATTACTTCAATAAACAAAGATTTAAATTATATATCTGAATAAATAAATTGAACACTTTCTGAATTTTGTATTCCAGAAAATTAAATTTCAAATGAATCAACACCAGCCGTCAAAATATCGAAAAACAAAATTCAGTTTTCCCCATAAAATTGGTTTAAACAATAAGATTTTTTAAACAAATAAGACGTTTTCGGAAAGCTTGAAGTTGCTCTCTTTTAGCCATGCACATAAAAAAATTGAAGAAAAAACTAAAAAAACTGGCATTAGAGCAAAGAGGGAGCATCCTTAAACTTTTCAAAAATATCTTAGTTAATTCGAAAATTTCAATTCTTACTTCAATTTTAATGGGAAAACTAAACATACTTTTCACCATTTTAACGGCTAGAAGCCAACCACCTTAACCCTCATCCCCAATGGTTCATTCGAATTCAACCATACCTGACAATCTGAATGGTCAAAAAAATCCTGAGAGCAAAATTTTATGAGGATCGGACAATCGGTTCTAGATTTTTAACCCCCGCTCCAAATGGTCCGAACGAATTCATACATAATAATTTATGACCCGATTTAAAAAATATAAATCATCGCAGGTACTCGAATTTTTTGGGAACTTAAAGGAATATTAATAAACTTTCTCGCTCTGTTGGTCAATTGTGTCCATGATTTTTTTTTGACACCGTACGAGCTGTCAAGTTGGACATTTTTTGACATCAGGAACATTTATTTTAAAGGTCGGGAGGGCATCACATTAAAGAGAAAATTTCAAACTTTTTAGAACTCAAAGATTTATCTAATTTCGAAAAAATGCAACCGAGTTATTGCATTCTGAACATTCGCCATTATTGATGCATTTTCAACTGGTGCAATTTTTTTCCTCGAATGTATACAGGGTGTAACCCAAACAGTGTAACAAAATTTAAGGGTGTATAGTGTATAGTATTGTACAGTTGATCATGAATCAAAAATAATTTTGTTGTAATTCGTAAAATTAACCGTAGTTTGCAAAATATCCTTTTAGGAATGTTTCATTTGCTTGGACCCATTTTTTAAATTACGAATTTCATAAAATTCTTTTTGATTCATGATCAGTGCGTCCAATACTATACACCCTTAAATTTTGTTATACAGGTTGGTTTACACCTTGTATTTAAATTTTAAATGGCATACCGATCATAAAACAAAAAAATTACATTCGTTCGCAAAGTACTAGCTATCTATGTTATGAAACTTATTTTCGTTCCAATATTTCTCCGCGAAATAAATTTCCAAACTGTACATTCTTCCTTCCGTCGTTTGTTCAATTCCTCTACTCCATATTAAACTTGTCCCACGCTCGATTAAATTAAATAAACACCATCATCTTGCGGTGTTTCCCTACCACAATGAGATGTCTGTGTTCTAAGTCTAAAGCGGAGTCTTCAGCGCTGAAACCTCGCCGTGGTTTCAGCCCCGGGTAGCTGAAGCATGTCGACATGCGTCACGCCGGTTCCTGAATGTTTTTGTCGGAGTCAAATCGTGTTATTCCCCAGAAACTGTGTTTGGAAAAGGAAACAAGCCAAATTTATGGCAATAAGGACAAGACAATTGATTCATGGTTGGTGGAGATTCGGGTATTGGTACTGAAATATGGGAAGAGTAAATTGGTTTGTTGGAATATTGTCGAATTTTTTATTAACATGAAAACATACATAAAAGTATGGCTATTTCGCGAAACAAGGTTGGCACGATTCCCTTAAAAAATAAATAAATCACAAAATATTTTTAGTATTTTTGGCAAAATAAAAATGTAAACTATATTAAGCTGTATTAATAACTGCTTAATTTTAATATACAATAAGAATTAACAATTTATTAAAAAGTTAGTGTTTTGACTATTTTTGATGATTTGCTGTAAAAATTGTACCAGTCCGAATTTTGAGCTGAAAATTTGTACACCCCCAAAATTAGTTGCGAAGAATTCAATGAGAATCAGTCTACTCCATATAACTTACCTATTTTGAGATTTCGAGGTATGAATTTTTGAGGGATTATAAAATTCGCACATTTTAAAAACTAAAAAATTTGGTTTTAGGTAAATTAAAGTACCCTAAATACAATGCCGCAAACTATTCTTCGAAATATCGTTTAGCTTTCCAGATATGGAGGGTAGAAGTTAAAAGTTCAGTCGTCATCATCTAGCAAATTAACTTCTGTAACTTTTCACCCTCAATCTGTTTTTCGGCTGATCGTGTTCCAGATAAACACATTCTGCGACATAAACAAACACATTGGAGTAATGCAGTAGAACAGATGACATTGTCCATAAAAATCTAATCCTATTACATGTCCTGCTAGCTCTGGAAATGGGAAAAACCAAGTTTTCTGGCGCCGGCTGTAGAAACAAATCTATTACATGGACATGAGTTTTCTGTCACAAAAATTACGAGATGTTGACAAGACAAAGAAGCTGTAATATTTAATAGGTTGACTCACTTACAAAATAGGCAAATTTTTAATTGCATAATGAATTACTAAACTTAACCCAAATAAAAATTTATTAATTGCTGTTGTGTTCGGTTTAATTAAATTAAATTATACATACATTTCTATCAGGGGTTTTATCTAACTTATCTGCATAAATTTCTGCAAATAGGAACAAGCAATAGGCAAATAATATATCAATAGAATCATTAGAGTTTGTAGATTGCCTTATGCTAAATAAGAATACCTGAAAATAAATATAATTTGCAATAGAAATGAAAGAAGAGGGAGCAAAATTCATCAATGAATATGCAAACTGAACTATTATAACAGACATAATTTTTAGAATAAGGCAATTAGGAATAAATATATTTTTATTGTGTTACATAATTTACATTGTAGGTTACATCGTTTATCCGAAAATGCAGAAAGCATGTGCAATATGAGCCATGTAAAAGTTTCAAAGTGTTCCTGACGTGGCACTAATAGTTACAGACAAAAAGAACATTTAAAAAAATTCTAATTATGACATATAGTAAGATTTTGACTATTATTGGGTTCAAAACATTTCCATTACAGACTTCGTGTTATGGTTTTTTCACTTTTAAGCGCGCCCTTTAGTACTTATTTAAAGCAGGGGCGCACTCAAGGGGGGGGGGCTCGTGGGGCTTGAGCCCCCCCCAGACGACTGGACTTTTTTCAAATTTTTTCATTAAACATTTTAAACATTATGTAAGATTATTTAAGTTCACTGAAGACTAAAAATAATCGCCTTTTATCTGTTTTTATGATTATCTTAAATTCAAATAGTTCAAATTATACAATAATATACACTCCGTATAACGCATGTGTACGATTATTGGGATATTTTAATAAGAATGCGAACCTTGTGGTGAAATTTTGAACTTAAACAACGGTGCACTTGGGAGTGAAACTAAAAAGATGAAAGAAAGAACTGATACATTAAATATGAACTAAAATTAAAATATATGTATTTTTCTATATACATAACTGACATGACTCTGCTCAGAGTCGTTCTTATGAAATTATATCAAGAGAGCTGCCGAAAAAACAATGTGTGTGCACAAGAAAGAGAGTAAAACGTGCAACTGTTTATCTTTAAAAAAATGAAATTTTCAATTTAAAGGTGTTTGACCTTGAACTCTAAAAAAAATTCGCCTGCGGCGCATTTCTTTCTTGTGTCGTACTACAGGTTTCATAAAAAAAATTCTTAGCCCCCCCCCAACATGCAATCCTCGGTGCGCCACTGATTTAAAGTAAAGTGAACAGGAGTAAATAGTTTTTCTAAATATTTAATTCAGCGACTTGAACCGCACAAAATAACGGTTCAGGTTCGGTTCGCGGTTCACTGAGCTTTATAGGGTTCGGTTTTGTTCCGATTTTTATATTTATACCCTTTAATTTTTTATCGAAGTAGGTAAACTAAAATCCTTTATTTTTGTTTTTGATTTGTGTGTAATTTAACTAACTGAATTCGAACTTAGGTTGTGAGATCGCGTATACAGACTAAAAGAACTGTACTTTTGAATACTGTTTTCTTGCGGTCCTGCTGTTTCCTGTGGCATACAGCTTGTGTCGTCCCCAGCAGTGAAAAATTGCAAAAGCAAAGTTTATCGAAAGAGAAGCGAAGTCTTAGGAAGTGCGCGACAGAAAGATAAATACTTTTTACAAGAAGTGATGAACGTTTTATGTGAAGAAGACGGAGCGTTGTGAACAGTTCCATTTCGGATGTTGCTAATGAATTCTCCGTAGAACAAGATGGCCTAGCGGGAGGAAGGGGGCGGAAGTGGCTGGACCGGAAGATAAACTCAGATGCTACTGAAATGTTCCCCTACTTTATTATCGTCATCATCGAATACGACGTCATAAGGGGAGAAGTTCTCAAAATCTTGTGATCTCACAGAAAACAACAAAAACACAACAAAGGTTCATTCCCACTGCTTATCATAGTCATAGTTTTTGTTATTTGTCACAGTTTGGTATACCGAATTACGTGTAAACATTCCCAGTGCTTGTTTTAGTCTTAGGTTTTAGGCTTTGACATAAACACAATCACAAAAAAAATCTGACGTGGACACCACATGACTTCCTTGTACGCCTTGTGTGTTCATACTTTTCTTAATAACTAAAATGTAGAATAATATAAAAAATTCTTTTAATTTATTATACTAGCATACTCACAAATATATTTTAGTCATTTTATTTAAACTGCAGAAGAAGATATAAAGCATATTTTACTATTGTCACTGTCATGTCATAAACATTTAAATTTTACATAGTAACAAATGTTAATCGATCATGGACTACAAGATACCGAAATACTAAATTATAAATATATACTTTAATTATTCTTAAATGATACCAGATACAAAAATATTTATAAAATACCGATTGTAGGTAATAATCACATAATCTTTCATTTAAAATAAACAAATTTGTCTTAAATTAAATATTTATCGAAATTTTTTAAAATTTACTACTTCCGGTTTGTTGATTGAAACCAAAAATAGGAGGTGCACAACTAGATGCTATAACAGTCCTAAATACAAAATTTCAACTTTCTACGTCTAACCGAATTTGAGTTATGCGACACACATACGTACGCCCGTACGTACATACATACGTACAGACGTCACGACGAAACTAGTCATAATGGATTCAGAAAAGGTCAAAACGGATATTTCCAGCAAAATCTGAAAACCGAAATTTTTCGCGATTACAATACTTCCTTATTACTCCGTACAAGGAAGTAATATGCAAACTTCAAATTTTTGTTATAATCATAGTAATTATTTCATGAGATAGCGATATATTTATGTACCTGTCTCTTTTTAATGCTGTTGTCATACATATTAATGATCTTCTTATGTGAAAAAATTATATTAATAATAATGCTGTAGAAAAATTAAAGCAAGGTAAATATAAATAAAAATGTTTCTTCATTACTTAAAAATAGATTTAAGCAGAGTTTAAGCTACAGGCATATGGAATTAACTGTTATGACATTGTCATGAACATAATTTATATTGTGATGAGAAATGGTCAGCGCATGTTTATGATTGAGACAGAAACTTATGTCAAAAACTATGTCTATGATAAGCAGTGGGAATGAGCCTTTACCCAGAAAAATAATATCTGACAACTTTTGTATCGTATTATTTAATAATAGTATATTATTTAACGATGAAAGGTTAACTGTTTGATTAAAAAACCTGGACACTAAAATTGCGAATTTGAAAAAAATTATTTAAGTGCCGTGATAAGCATTATCTGCCATAGAAATATATGCACGAAGTTGTGAATAACCCGGTAAAACTTGAATAAATATAAGTGTCTGTGTTTGAGAACTTCTGGTACACTGCGTTTTGTGGGTATTCTAGGATTTCTAAGTTTAACTCTAAATCGTAAACTGTAAACTCAAAACGCAAATATAAAGATATTCCAGACTTTATTACTTTACTTTATTGTTAATGGTTGTAACTTAAAGCTGAGAATACATTTTCAGCAAAATATCATTCGCCAATTTACAAATTATACAAAATTACTTTCATAATTGGATCATCTTTTGATTAGGATTTCATTCGGACGTTTCTAGATTTTAATAGAAAAGTAAAAGTTGATTTTTCCAATTAGCGAATTATCTTTTCTTTATCTGGAAACTCAGAATCGTGTGGAAAATTGAATCATCGACTCTAACTTTTAACGCAGTTTTCATTTTTAATGGCAATGAGATTATTACATTCTTTACGCCATTCTTGCCACTAAAAGATTTATTTTTATAACTTTTCAATGTGTAGTACAGCCATTTAACAGGATGAAATTTCGTTACATCTGTTTGACTGAACTGAAATTAAATATATTATTTTTAACGTTTATATTGTTTTGCTGTCACAGTCGAACAAACATTTTCAATTGGTTTGTTTAATTGTATATTTTCGTTTGACAATACAATACACAACAATTGATTTTATTTTATTTATTCGGATTTCATTAGCCCTTTGTGAATGAGCGTAACGCGGTATCTTACGAACACATTGAAATATTATTAAAAACATTCGCATTATGTAAATAAATAAATCATGATTTTTTGTATTTATTTTCAGTTCGCTTGAAACATATATCAACGTTATATATTAAAGAGCGAAACTCGAATTATGATAACGCTTTCATTTGGGCCATTTTAAAATTATCGGAATACGAAATCTGAAAACTGAAATTTGATACCTGAAATCTGAAACTGAAACCTGAAAACTGAAATCTAAACACTGAAGTCGGAGAACTGAAATTCTGAAACTGAAAACTGAGATTTAGAATCCAGAGTTAGAAATCCGGTACCCGGAAATTTAAAAATATCATTAAGATACCCGGAAATCAAAACTTGGTGACCGGAAACTTAAATCCGGGAATCAAAAACTAGATTCCGTTGCATGAACTTTAATATATTTTAAGTAAATTAAACTTTAAATATAACCTAGATAATTAAGTAAACAGCTGTCAAATATTTTTATTGTTTTCTATAATTACTATAAACGACTTTACCCCTATGTAACTTCACCTTAATTTTTACAACTTTTTCAATTCATTGTGGCATAGTATCTACAAGTCCTAAACATAATTCTCTGGAGAAAAAATCCTAAATATTCTACAGTTTCTTTGATTGTCCTCATATAGGACGATTTTTTAATTTTTTTTTATTTGAGATTGGGTAAAATGTATTGCAGGTTTACGGTACATTTGTATTCTCGTAAATGTAGTAATGTATTAAATTATAGTAAATTTTAAAAACTACAGTAAATGTATTTGAAACCTAATATGGTTCTGTCGGCTGGTAACCGCACACATTTGACTCACAAAATGTGCAGTTAAAAACTGCTGTAAATATTTAATTTATTTATGATTTTAAAGCGGACAGTTTGGTATAGTATACGATGATATTTGACGGAAGCGGCAGTTTGTGATTGATATTGGCGTTTTTAATGAGATGCGAGTGTTCGACAACATGTCAATCTTTGATATATTTCCAGAATATAATACGGGGTGATGCGTAGGATTTCATTGAAAAAGAACGGACAATATGTGTCGGCATTTGATAACAGCGACACTAATGATACATTTTTTCTCTTTTTACTGCTGATAGGCCATGATTGATGAGTCGGCGGGCGAGATACCGACATTACCGACTGAATAGTGAAGAGTTATCGCGAATGTGATGATTCCGCTGGTTTTTTGCTGGCGTTGTATATATTCTGTACTTCTATCGCGGTAAATGTTTATGACTTTATTTTTACTGCGGGATTCAACAAACAAGCGAATTTCAAACTGCCGTTGCGGTAAATATCGGTCAATAAAAATAAAACTTTAGACAAGAATACAATCAAAATAGCTGGAGAGCTGTTTTCCAAAACTTCCAAAATAGGTTGATGGAATTATTGGAAACGATCAAACCTTTCGATGTTTTCATAGTTTTACCTTCAAAAATACGGGCGGAAATGGATACTACTTACCTAGAATTAAAAAAATAATTAGAAATATTTTACAACATGACACAAATAATACCAACCATTGGAAGAATTGATTACAATAATAGTAACCATAGTTATATAAAACTTTGGCGGAAATTTTTTACTAGCTTGAGTAACTTAACTGAAATTAATACGCGGAAACTTGACTGTTACATGCCACTTTGACATTAAATTACGAATTGGTTAAATTATCATTTTGAGTGAAATAAGCAACTAAAATGGTAAATAATACATATTTATTAATGTTAAATACAAATTTAGTAAATATTTCAAGTTTCTATTGTAAAAAGAATTTAAAAATAGAGCGGCGGTGTCATTGCGATTTTCTTACAGAATATGCACTCGTGCATTAATTTATGTCCAGGAAATTTTTCATCGTGCATTCCAACAACGTAATTAGCTCGAGTGGTACACGAGAGTTAATTAAGATGTTGTTGGAAAGCACTCAAAAAAATTTCCGGAAATAATTAATGCACATGTGATATTCTAAATGGAAATTTGTATACCCACGTAATTCGACGCAAGGAATCAAGTCTGCATCTCTTACCAGTTTTAGAAATTTTAAAAGTTCCAAAAAATTGGTTATAGGCGAATTAAAACTTTGAATATAGGTATATTGACTTGGTTATTTCTGTTTTGGAATATAAAAGTTATATTTTTATGAACAGTTCATTATAGTTCACAATGGATGTGATATATTTGTGAAAGAAAGATTAAGAAATAAAGCATTGAAATATGTGTTCAATAAAGTTTTACGACAAACAAATGGTTAAATTAACCTTTTATGTCTTTTGCATCACAATACATAAATTTCTTACATTATTCTCACAGACACATAATGGCTTATGAGAATATGAACAATAACATAAGATTTATTTGTCGTTTCAATTTATTTTAACGATTTATCTGTCACAGACATGTTCAGTAATTTCCCAATTTATTTTTAATCCCTTAATGTTTCATTGATTACATAAACGGGAATCAAATAACCCTTTGTTCCAAGCAGCTTTAAAAATCGATGTTAAATATTGTCCAAGTACCGCAAATGCCCCTATTCCCCGCGAATGACCCTAATTCCCGCAAATCGGTTCACCGATTGTTCTTTGCGGCGACGGAAATAGATTCATCATTATTTATGGACTCGGCAGAGGGCTAAATAATTTTAGAAACTGGCTTATTATTCATGAAATTTTTCCTTTGATTCATCAGCTTTAAATTCGGTATTTCCAAGGTTTTTTCTTTTACATTTTTGGGAGACTTTTAGAAGCATAAATAAATTATACACATCAAATGGAATAGAATGCTAAATACTATAATAGCTAGCACTGTATTGAATAATTAATTTTTTGTCAGATAAATTTTAAATCACAGTTTGAAATATATTTTAGGTTATGTCACTTATCACCAGATTATAATAGACGAATCCATAACTAATGAATTTGTCAGGGGACAGCTGTCAAACTGGTGTTTTATATTAACTTTAAATCTAACTGTCAATAAAATAGTTATTTGTTTAACTAGGCAAAAAAATATTAGATTTGCTACCGTGGCTAGAGTTTCATAGACGAGGCACAGCCGAGGCTCTGAATCTAGCGTAGGCAGCAAATCTGTATATTTTGCCATGTTAAACACATTATTTTTTCGGCGATTGTTATTAATTAATATTAATTTAGTGATTATTTTAAATATATTGAACAGAGTGAAAAAAGTAATATCGAGAGTATTCTAGGAATTCGAAAAAAGGTAGACTAGTCCCTTAACGATAATTTTTCGAATTTTTCAAAAATTCTTTCTGTTCCAATATAGAATATAACACTACTATGTATCGTTTTATTTTATTTTAAAATAATTTATAATCTGTATTTTTTGCCATGTTAAACACATTATTTTTTCGGCGATTGTTATTAATTAATATTAATTTAGTGATTATTTTAAATATATTGATAGGTATCGCAATCAAATTATGTTGCTATGCGTAAGTTGACAGTTGCTATGAAAACAAAATAGGTTAGGTATGTTGATGAATTTTATAAATGTCAAATTTGTTGATTCACCATAGTAATAATTATTACTTTTGCTGCCTAGGCTTTTTTACTATTTTTGCTGCCTAGGCAGCAAAAGTGACACTTTGCTGACTGTCAACTGTCAAAAAAAACAGCACTTTTAATGTCAATCGGCTTAAAATACAATTTTATATGCAGTTTTATAGGTATTTTGTATCATGAAAAAATTATTTAAATTACGTTTTAACAGAAACTATTCAAAATTTAATTAATAATATGCAAAGGTTGGAATAGTAGGTTACCCATGGCTATGACGTCATTCTGGATTTCTCTTGATACATACTATACCGGGTGTTTCCTAAAACAAGCGCACCCGCAAAAAAGTCTATTATTGTAGTCCAAGAGCTAGCGATCAAATTAGTGTGGACATTTTATTAGTCGTGAAATTGAAGGACTTGGGTCTTGCATATCTGCTGAAGATGGAATGCCTAGTCTGTCAGTCCTAAGTGGCCGGATTAGGCTTCCTCAAGTCAAATAATTATAAATGACAATTTATATATTTTCATAACTATCAAAAATTTGCTTGTTTTCGGGTTATCAGCACTTGTGATTAAATATTTTTGCATAGGTAAGCAGATAAACACTGATAACAAGAAAATTTTAGACATTTATGAATATTTCAAATCATGTATTATTTTTTATTTGGTATATTTACGGTTTGAGGAGTAGAAACGTTCTGGCAATATGTTTTATAAATAAGAAATATCGTTTATTTTCACCTCTACATACGCCAGAGCTCTTAATTTATATAGATAGATAGATATAGATAGATAGAATTTTAATTTATATAATTAACATTTTTGTAACTGAACTTTTGATACTTGAGGAAGCCTAATCCGGCCACTTAGGACTGGCAGACTGGACATTCCATCTTCAGTAGATATGCAAAGCCCAAGCCCTTCAATTTCACGACTAATAAAATGTTCACACTAATTTGACCGCTAGATCTTAGTACTGTATTATAGGCATATAAACTATATTCAAAGGCGCATTAAACTACATAAATAATGAATTTATAATACTTCCTCTTTAGCCGGAAGTGACATCAACTTCCTTATATTAAATGGAACACCCCGTATATATTTTAAAACTTTGATTCTACATAAAATGAATACCACCATATACAACCAGCTACTTTTTCGTTGTAGATTTCTAAGTAATATAATAAGTTCTCTTCCTTTCTCCTCTTCTCATCTGTCTGGCCGCCAACTGTGCCGGTATAACAGGGCTCTGCTATCGCTATCCTGCTGCAGGACTTGAGTCGTGTCCTGCGGAGTGACAGATAATAGTCCTGCCTGGCTATTGGACATTGATCGCGACAGCAAGACAGCCGCAAGGACTCAGCGTGATCCTTCGGGATCAGAAACAGGAGCAACAAGTTGTACTAAACAAATTGTCCATGACATGTGTGTGGAGTTTGTTATTAGCGGTTTACTACGTTTTTTTCCGAATTCCTAAAATACTCTCGATTTTACTTTTTTTGTATTTCACTCTTTTCCCCACTACTACGACTGCCTAAAACCAGCCCGAAACTCGTACTTTACCGCATCCTAACAATGCAATGTCATTTTGATGTTATAAAATACTATATAAAAGTGTTTTCGTCGCTAGTAAACTGTTAGTTCATTATTGACTTCAAGGTAATGTTTTATAAACATTTAATAGATAAAGAATGGATCTACAGATGTGCCTTTTTAAAAAATAAATTTCTATCAGGAAATTTTTATGAATTTTTCGAAATTTTTGTAATAATGTACAATTTTGTATTGAATTTTGACGTTATAAACTGCTAGGTATTATTAACTCCATAGCAACAACTTTAAACAACTGTTTATTCACAAGTGAATGAAATTTTTTTAAATCACTAATGTCATTATTTCGTCAAAAATGCATAAAACAATGACAACTTATCACCGACGATTATTTTGTTTTTTGTTGTTGTCAAAATAAATTTATAATCCATATATTTGAAATAATTTCGTCAAAATTGAATAAAATACTGTATAAACCACGTGAGATACGAATGTTTATTCATTCAAAGAATTATCCCACTCGCCCTTCGGGCTCGGGGGCTAAACTTTCTTCTCTTAAATAAACATTCATGTATCTCACTTGGTTTGTAAATATCTATTAATTAAAATTTTAAAGAGGCACAACTGTTAATAACTGATCCTTAAAATATATAATCCTTGTTGAAACCATTCTTGTACTGGCCACAAAACACTCGCTACGATAGTACGTTTTGTACTGAATTTTAGGAGGTAGACGGGCCTCTTAAATACCACTGGATTCGTATAATCACTAATAAAAATTAATTTAAGGAATATCTAAATAGATTGACATTCATTTAGAATAAGAATAAATTAATTGAAATTATGTTAAAATAATTATTAAAAAATTTTGGTAGGTATTTAAAAAGATTCGCGAAGTAATGCAAGTTCTGCCTAAAGGTGGATTTATAACACGCACAGCGCATAGAAAATAATTTAGCACAACATATCATATGAATTGGTCATATGGAAATTAGTGCATCCATTTATAAGACGCACAGCGCATAGAAAATAATTTATCACAGCACACGAATTATTTATTTACCATTTATTCATTTATTATTTATATCAAAGTCTTCTGTCAAGGTTATTTTTTGGTCAAACACGGTTTTATATTATTTTGTTGTCTATTATTTTAAAGAAATATTTGTAAAACACATTAAAAATACACAAAGCCTCCAAATTAAATGTCAAAACAGCTGTGATAACCCGTCAATAAATCTGTGTTTCTGTGTGATTTATAAAACCCCCGTGAAGAAAATGCTGTGCACTGTGCTGTGCTGTGTTGTGCTAAATTATGTTCTGTGCGCTGTGCGCAGTGGTAAATCCACCTTTAGAATAAAAATAAATTAATTGAAGTTATGTTAAAATAATTATTAAAAAATTTTGGTATTTAAAATGATTCTCGAAGTAATGCAAGTTCTGTCTGTCTGTTTAGAATTTAGAAGACAAAGAAAACATTATCAAATTAGCTTATTTACCACAGAATGCTTACAAATAATAATCCCATCAAATATGTATACCCCTAGTAAAATAAGACACGACCGCCTCTTGGTAAAAAAACCTATCTTACACACGCGAGGCGCACTAATTTAAAATCAATATTGAATTTATTCACATCATGATTCGTGTGTAATGTATACGTTGAAAAAAAGTAAATATCGACTGTCAAATTGACAGAAAGCAACGAGAACCAGAAGTAGTATCTACCCAAGAATCTGTCATTTAAAATAAATTAGGAGTTTTTTCTACGTAGAGATTAAACCATAGTAGGGAAATTGGATAAAAAAAATTAATTCTACATTAGGCTTTAAGGGAGTGGACACTACCCCTAAAATGGGGTGAAATACTGACCCCAACACGATAAGGGGTAGACATTTTTGTAAGGAAGTATGAATTTCAATTAATTAGAAATGCATTATGATATTTTTCTTATAAGATAAGTATCTATAATTTATCTACCGCACACGTTAAAATATATATCATAAAAATCTGCTGTGGCCAGCACACGACCTCTCGCCCAATTCTGCTTATTCTATTAATCTAATAAATAGTTTTATCTACAACAATAGAATAATGTATTCATTATATACGTGAAAGTAATATAATAAACCCCTCCATAAGGACACATTATGAAATAATGAATTCATTATTTCACACTGTTAAATAATGAGTACTTTATTCTCTCGAACTGTCAAACTGTCTCACATCTGTTTTAATATTAGTGTTACATCAAGTTATCATTTTATGACGTTGTAAGCAGAAACAGTAAAAATAATAAAAAATTGTAAAACGCTGTATATGACTAGCCCACTCGGATAAATTGTCATCACACCAAAGTTTGAGGTTAGGTTAATATCAATACAAATTTGTAGAAAGAAAATGTTGCTTTATTTAAAAAGTTGTAGATAAAACGTCGTATTTGACTCGAAAATAATGGCTATAATTAACTCGGAAGATTTATAGACTCGCCTTCGGCTCGTGAACAAACTTTCATCCTCATTAATTATAGCCTACATTATTTACTCGTTAAATAATATACTATTACTTACATTTAAATTTAAATTTCATGTTCATGTAATATGTAAACCAAGATGCAAGCAAAAGATGTCAACTGTACTGTCACTGTCATAATAATTTTGTGTAGAAACAAATTTCATATCATGGACAACAAGATACTGAAATTTAAAAAAGTAGAATATTAGTTTTATTTTATTGTTAAATACTACCAAATTCAACAAATTGTATTTAAAATTAACTGTACCCATAGATAATTATTATATTATCTTTCATTTTTAATTGCGAAACTTGTCATTAATAAATAATGTACCAATTTATGTAATGAAAACTTACTAAAAGTACTACTTTCGGTTTGCGGATTTGTACCAAAATCTTATCCGGTGTTAAGATCCTTATTAAAACCTTAAATATGAAATTTAGTTATTAAAGGTTTGATACTTTTTAAGTTATCGTGTACGAAAAATCGTCACATACGTCCATACGCACACACACACACACACACACACAGACATCATCGTGAAAATAGTAAATTCGTATTGTAGAGACCCTGAAACGTGCTTATCCACCAAAAACTCATACTCGAAAATTTTGACCCATTACAATACCTCTCTTACAGAATATGAGGCGAGAGGTAAAAACAGTTTTGGTTTCATTGATAATTACTATGTTTACATGCAGTTTTGAAACCGTTTTGAGTTTTAAAATCTCCATGTAAAGTGTCAAAACGGTTTTGAGTTAACTCAAACCAAAACCAAAATTCTTGGGTTTGACTTGAAAATTAGTTTCAAAACTAGTCATGTAAACAGGTAAAATTAAGTTTTGAGATTGCGCATGCGTACTTCACAGAGATTTCTGCCGTTTTTTGAACGTACTTACTAACCTACAAAGTACAAACACCAATTGTCAGTTGTGACTTAAAACTGAGTTGTTTTCTTATTTAGTGTTTTCGTAAATTTGAAAATAAAAATCTGACGTGGACACCACATGACTTTCTTGTACGCCTTGTTTGTTCATACTTTTCTTAATAACTAAAATGTAGAATAATATAAAAAATTCTTTTAACTTATTATACTAGTATACTCACAAATATATTTTAGTCATTTTATTTAAACTGCAGAAGAAGATATAAAGCATATTTTACTATTGTCACTGTCATGTCAATCATTTAAATTTTACGTAGTAACAAATGTTAATCGATCATGGACTACAAGATACCGAAATACTAAATTATAAATATACCTATACTTTAATTATTCTTAAATGATACCAGATACAAAAATATTTATAAAATACCGATTGTAGGTAATAATCACATAATCTTTCATTTAAAATAAAAAAATTTGTCTTAAATTAAATATTTATCGAAATTTTTTTAAAATTTACTACTTCCGGTTTGTAGATTGAAACCAAAAATAGGAGGTGCACAACTAGATGCTATAACAGTCCTAAATACAAAATTTCAACTTTCTACGTCTAACCGAATTTGTGTTATGCGACACACATACGTACAGACGTACATACGTACATACGTACAGACGTCACGACGAAACTAGTTATAATGGATTCAGAAAAGGTCAAAACGGATATTTCCATCAAAATCTGAAAACCGAAATTTTTCGCGATTACAATACTTCCTTATTACTCCGTACAAGGAAGTAAAAATGCCAAAACGAAACATTTGGAGTGAAGAGGTTATATTTTTCGTTTCGATCTGTCACTCATCTGCCATTTACATGATCTAAATGCGCTTGCGCCGAAACTGTTTTCGAACCTTCGTTATCACTTGTTTTGAAAACTGCATGTAAACAGTTTTACATAATTTTGACTGAAAACCCAAACCATTTTCAAAACTGCATGTAAACTTAGTAAATATCAAATAATATTTTGAGTACAATTTTGTTATAGACGAATAATACTAAACATGTTGAAACCTAGTTCGCGCTAGGAACCGATGTTTGCAAGTTTAGTATATCGTGGATTGCCGTAGTGCATGTATCAATGTATATAAGATAAAATTAATAGTTTTGTGTGTATATTTTTATGTATTTAAATGTAGAAATGTCTGTGCAGTGCGTGTAATTGTACTTTTTAGTGCGTGAAATGATATAAAATTAATAACGACAATTTTAAATATAAAGTGTAGTACCATAAGCAGTTTATGGACTTTCTGGGACACCTCAACATCGTCAGAGTACTCCAAAGGTTGGCATTTTTATTACATAAAATATTGATGAACATTAAGCTGGTAGGACCCATTGGGTAGAATCACTTAAAGCGTATGGTAATTTGTAGGTTATTATTAACTGCCTATTACCGAATTGGAGACTTAGTTATTTTGTAACAAATCATGAGTGTAATTATTAAGGTTAAATTTTTACCTCTCGCCGCATAATCTATAAGAGAGGTATTGTAATGGGTCAAAATTGTCTGTATATAATTACTATATAACCACATTTTAGCCAATCCCCAATATTATTCTTTAGGCTAGGAAATAAGCAAGTTTCGATTTTGTACCATTTTTAATACCTCAATAAAATTTGTACCCCTTGGAATTTTTTCATGAAAATTTGGATTCCTACATAATTTGACCCGAGGAATCCAACGGTGGAAAAATAAATTTTCCATTTTGACCAGTTTTTGACTAAAAAAAAATATGTCGAAAAATATTAGTCGAAAAAAATTTTTGACTGCAGATTTGAAATTCTCGGGATCGAATTAGTATATAACCAAATTTTCAGCCAATTCTGAGTGAAAAAGTTATTTTGGCCAAAATTTTATCAAGGGGTACCCACGTTTTTTGGCCATTTTCGAAACCACTCCATAAAAATTGTACCCGTTGGAATTTTTTCGCGAAAATTTGGATTTATATGTAATTCGACGTGAGGAATCCAATGGTGAAGAAATTATGGCCATAGCTACTCCCGTCTTCCCCCTGCGAATCGAAAATTTCGAAAATTTTTGATATTTTAAAAAATTTTCAAAGTGCATTTAAAATTGTACCTGACAGAATTTTTTCAAGAAAATATGTATTTATATGTAGTTTGATATGAGCAATCCAGTGGTGTACTTAAAAAATATATACAAAAATATTTTATCTTGATTTGTACAGTAGTAAAAAGAGTGGAGTATGGCGGGAGGTCTTGTGCTGGCCACATTATTTTTTTTTGAACAAATCATTAGTTGAATATTTATCTCTCGTCTCATACTCCATAAGAGAGGTATTGTAATGTGTCAAAATTTTCGAGTAGTTGCGTTGAGTCAAGTAATTCATTAGCTAATTTTGACTCAACTCTGTGTAGAACATTTAGGACAGTATACGGTTGGTGGAGGTGAAATGCGAACATAGGGAAATTATTGACTATGGAGTTATCATGCTAGGCATCTTGATATACGTGGAATAAGTACTGTCAATGTCAAAGTACCTGGCATATTATTGAAATTATTATTTTCATTTAATATTTTCTTTGCATAATAATGTATGTGTACGAGCAGAACGAGAAAGTTTACATGCACTTTTAGATTTTATTATTATTTCTGTTATTGATTACTGTTTTTCCCACACAAATTCACATTACTTCGTTTTGTGACACTAGTATAAAATATATCAAGATACCTGGCATGAAAGTTCGATAGTCATGTGTGTTCCCTGTGATCGCATTTCACCTCCACCAACCGTATACCTCACAGCATGTAAGGCCGCCCATCCAAGGCACACAAAACCCTAGACTATCTCTTCACCTTCATCAGTTTCAATTTCCCGGCAAAAACCCGCGAACATCTAGAGATTAGCACAGCTTATGATAATCTCTCGTGACCATTGTGGGGTGTTTTGCTCCGTCTTGTTGGCAACTGATTTAGTGATATCTAAACACGGCTCCTGTGTATACTTCGTGTCAATATTGATCCTGGATCTCTCGAGGCGAGCGGTTGTCCTAGGAAGTTACGTTTGTCGAATGAGATTTATTTAGTGAGAGATGAGGAGGATCATAAGATTTATACACAAATATATTTTATCTTACAGTAGTGGCTATTGATGTACATTATGCTTTTGTTTTTAGTGACTAAAAATAACTCTTATTCACAAGTGACTAAAATGATTCATTATACAGAGTACTGTCAGTTTTAAAATTAATTTTATTTATTTTAATATAATATACTATTATAATGCATAGGTTAGGTTGTTAGGTACATACTTTTATCAACAAAAAGGCATCCGATGGTTTAACAAGAAATCTATTTATTTTGTCTCTTGAAAAAACCGACGATTTCTAGTTTCATATAATAAGCTGCTACTGTAAGATAAAACGTCGTATATCACACGTGAGTGAAATGTCATTATACATTCGTGAGAATTATCACACTCATGTATAATGACTTATTTCACTCACTTATAATATAATGTACTATTTTTGCTTGGTCCTCAGTAACAATCAACTTTACGTTGACAATTGAAAGCATAAATATAAACTTTTCATAGTAGTCGTAGATAAATTAATAAATGATAAAAATAAGTCAATGACCGTTTATGTAAGTATAAAGTTGCTTCATGTTAGTTAAGTAAATAGCGCAAAATCGATGTAAATACGTGTTAAAAGTTTATGAAATGTTAAATGAAATTAGTTTTCTCGAGAGTGCGATATAAAATAAAGCAACTAAAGTCGAGTTTAAAACAAATTTGTTTATTCAGCCCCGTTTACACCATATTAAACATAAATATAAACATTCGCTGAGGTGCAAAAAACATATCTATAGCTTGAAAGTAGGTCAGTCGCGAATATTTCAATTAAAACTAAGTAAATTGCATTTCTCACATTGGTTACACAGTTCCGAACAAAAAGCTCTCCAAAGCTTTTAAGCTGGTGAACAATTCACATAAAATAGCAAAGCGCAAAAAACAGCCCACTCGATATTGAATTCTGCAATATGCCAGTGCGAAATATTAAATTGCAACATTGATTTTCACGCTAAATCTGGCGCAATAGCAGCACGAAATCGCCAAGAAATCACAAATCCGACGTTGCCACATCGCCAGGAAGTGAGAAAAACATTTAATTTCACAAAACTATAAACTACCGTTTACCTCCTAAAATCCAGCAAAAAAAAATTTTTTGGCACTTCCGGGACTAAAACTGTTCTTTAGTCTTTATTTTTAGGGACTAAGGTTCTTAATTTGATCCCAAGGGATTATTTCTCATATTTAATCCCGTTGTCAAGGAATTGAATTAATTAATCCCGTTGTCAAGTAAATACGTGCTATTTGTTACAGAGTATCTATGGTAACAATATAAATATTTGTCATAAAATTTACTGTCAAAATTACAAAATGTGTATTCTTTTAGTCTATTTTGCATTCGTTTGAGGATGAAGTGCAAAAAATAGCGTATATACCACAGGACTAAAGTACCTTTAATCCCTCAGGTGATTATTTCCCTCACCTTCGGCTCGTGAAATAAACTTCACCCTCAGGATTAAATCATGCACTTTAGTCCCTCAATATATAATATACTATTTTTTAATCTGTTGTGGCCAGCACATGACCTCCCGCCTTGACACTGTAATATGTGAATTTGGTTTTTGTTAGGCTACTTTTTGTAATTTTTTTATAGTTCTTCAAGCAACGTACCGATTCCGATTGGCATTGAAATCAAATTAGCTCTTTGTGGATACAATTTTTATTTTATTATTACCTTATTACATTATATCCAGTTAATAATGAATCGATGATGCTTCTTGACTGGATACGTTTAATGGAAGGATAAAAACTTACTGAAATTCAGTCAGTTTTTTATTAATTAAATTTCAGCTCCTAGGTACCTACTATGTTTCAAACCCAGTTATTATATATTTATACATTTCTTTATAAATGGTGCAACCAAAATTTCAGAAACTATGTATACATCTGTTCTTCTGTGACATTGACATTTTCATTTTTGTTTTTAATTATTTTTCCTATATAATGATTCACAAATCGAGGTAGATAACATTACATATTTTTGAAAAATAATTTTCCGTTATTGGTAAGAGATATAGAAAAGATGTTAAATAAATATTGTAAGAGGTAAATTGTTCTTTAAAATGTCGCATGACAAATTGTAACTATCGCAGTATTTCCAATATTTTTTGCAAAAAATGTTAGAATGCTTCAAGAAAATACCATTTCCGGTTGGCAGATTATTACCAAAATCTTTTCAGCTCTTCATTATCATATATAAATGTATAATGCAAAATATTAGAATTTTATGTTCAGTAGAATTTGAGATAATGAACCGGAACGAAAGGCTATAGTAGGCGCACATACAGACTTCCATACATACACACATACACACACAGACACACAAACACACAGACATCATCGTGAAAATAGTCAAAATAGGTTCTAAAGGTGCTAAAACGTGCTTATTGACAAAAACCTCGACATCGAATTTTTTCACGATCCCTATACCTCTCTAGGCGAGAGGTAAAAATTGTAGTGAACAGAAATTATAGAAACTCTTCATTAAATTGCATCGCGAATCTTAAAAAGACCATTCAAGCGTGAGTAATATTATGAAAAGCCACCGCAGAGGTGTCAAAATAGGGGGACAACAAAAGGACCAATCATAATAGACAATTAAAAATTGATTATTCTTTTGTGCCAATATGATTAATATTGAAAAACTATTAATAAAGATGAGAAAAAAAATGCAACTGAATTTGAAATGAAATTATTTAAAAGACATATATCTTTGTGTGCGGTTACCAGCCGTCGTCTGACCTATGGTGGTTAGTGGAGAGCGAATGTGTGCGTGATTCTAGCCGGTTTTATCGTCTATGCGAAGTAAGAAAGTTCGCTTGTAACTTCAAGAAACCGAAGCCGAAGCAGCATTGATAGAATGTTATCTGAACTTCTTCTCACTTGATTTATTCGCTTCCTGGTTGTGTTTCCAGATATAAATCAAGAACGTTCTGATTGATTTCAATGAGAAGGATATTGATGGCAACTTGATAGATACCGGAATTTATTTTTCATGAAGTTGCGGCCATTTTTAAAGAGAAATATACACAGCCCATTTTTAAGTTTGGTGGAAAACATTTAAAAACAGTTTTAATAAAAAGGGACAATGAAACTTGCCACGATTTTAATTTTACTAATATAAGATGAACATACTTAGGTATACACAGTTTCTGAATTTTTTTTTGCACTATTTTTAAAGAAATGTACGAGTATAAATATTATTAACTGGGTTTGGAACTACAAGTATAGTACTTAGGAGCCGAAATTTAATAAATAAAAAATCTGACGTGGACACCACATGACTTCCTTGTACGCCTATTAAAAAAATATATTAATATATAAGTGCTGCTACTACTGCTGCTACTATACTCACAAATATATTTTAGTCATTTTATTTAAACTGCAGAAGAAGATATAAAGCATATTTTACTATTGTTACTGTCATGTCATAATTATTTAAATTTTACGTAGTAACAAATGTTAATCGATCATGGACTACAAGATACCGAAATACTAAATTATAAATATATACTTTAATTATTCTTAAATGATACCAGATACAAAAATATTTATAAAATACCGATTGTAGGTAATAATCACATAATCTTTCATTTAAAATAAAAAAATTTGTCTTAAATTAAATATTTATCGAAATATTTAAAAAAAAGTACTACTTCCGGTTTGTAGATTAAAACCAAAAATAGGAGGTGCACAACTAGATACTATAACAATCCTAAATACAAAATTTCAACTTTCTACGTCTAACCGTATTTAAGTTATGCGATACACATACGTCCGTCCGTACGTACGTACGTACGTACGTACAGACGTCACGACGAAACTAGTCATACTGGACTAGAAAAGGTCAAAACGGATATTTCCGTCAAAATCTGAGAACCAAAATTTTTCGCGATTACAATACTTCCTTATTACTCCGTACAAGGAAGTAAAAATTGATTAAATTTCAGTAATTTTTATCCTTTCATTAAACGTATCCAGTCAAGAAGCATCATCGATTCATTATTAACTGGACATAATGTAATACGGTAATAATAAAGTAAAAATTCTATCTACAAAGAACTAAATTGATTTGATTGTCAATCGGCATAGGTACTTTGCTTGAAGAACTATAAAAATGTTTGCAAAAAATAGCCTAACAAGAACCAAATTCACATTATTATAGTATCAAGGCGGGAGGTTATGTGCTGGCCACATCAGATTTTTATTGTTTACACTTTCAAATAAATATAGTATATTTTACGTGCATTAAATGGCCAACTATGCTATCACTATCAAAACTTTATCATCATTCTCATATTTCTGTTATTAAAACTAGGTCAAAATGATTCAATTTCTATCTCTGCATTATTTCCTGCGCATGCAAGTGCCAGTACAGCTCTGAGTTTTCGCACAAAAAACTTAATAGAAACCTCAAAAAAACACTGGTAAAAAGATTGCTGCTGTCACGTATTCTCCACTACATATGTCAACAGCGACGCGAGGTAAATTGAACAATGTTATCAACAGCGCCCGTCAGTGGGGCGGGAAAACTTCCAGCCCGGCCCTGGAGCCCGGAAATTATGTACTGTGACATGCATCGATGTATTTAGAGATAGGTGCTGCATATGGAACAATATTGGAACAATACACAACAAAACACGCTTGCAAAGAAAATATAAAAATAGTGTGATATATTTGATACCATTTTATTACAAGATAATGCCGCAAAGTATTTTTTTCTACCCCTGAATCTGAAAGTTCATGTTTCTACATTGTTTTTAATGTTGAAAGCAGCTGTTTATCGCAAGTGTGTTGTACTTTGTCTCACACTTTTGGGCACTTTGCAACACAGTTTTGCTTTTTTTTGAATGTCCATTGTTTTCGCAAAAACATTGATATTTCACAAAAATTTAAAAATTTGAGAGTAAATGTCAAAAATTAATGATTATTTTTGTACTTTTTAAGAAAAAATCTGACGTGGACACCACATCACTTCCTTGTACGCCTTGTTTGTTCATACTTTTCTTAATAACTAAAATGTAGAATAATATAAAAAATTCTTTTAACTTATTATACTAGTATACTCACAAATATATTTTAGTCATTTTATTTAAACTGCAGAAGAAGATATAAAGCATATTTTACTATTGTCACTGTCATGTCATAAACATTTAAATTTTACGTAGTAACAAATGTTAATCGATCATGGGCTACAAGATACCGAAATACTAAATTATAAATATATACTTTAATTATTCTTAAATGATACCAGATACAAAAATATTTATAAAATACCAATTGTAGGTAATAATCACATAATCTTTCATTTAAAATTAAAAAATTTGTCTTACTCTTAAATTAAATATTTATCGAAATTTTTTTTTAATTTACTACTTCCGGTTTGTAGATTGAAACCAAAAATAGGAGGTGCACAACTAGATGCTATAACAGTCCTAAATACAAAATTTCAACTTTCTACGTCTAACCGTATTTGAGTTATGCGACACACATACGTCCGTACATACGTACATACGTGCAGACGTCACGACGAAACTAGTCATAATGGATTCAGAAAAGGTCAAAACGGATATTTCCATCAAAATCTGAGAACCGAAATTTTTCGCGATTACAATACTTCCTTATTACTCCGTACAAGGAAGTAAAAATAGTGGGTATACCACATATTGAAAGTATTTTGTCGAATTTAAACGATTGCCATCCTTCATTCGCTCGGGCTGCAATTTTCGTTCGTGTTCGACAAAATTATATTTTATAACTTGTTATACAAATAACTAATGTAGTATACCGTGTATTTTTACAGGAATCATCAGAAAGACTAAAATAATAATCAAGGCAAAATCGGTTTAGTGGTTTTGAAATTAATAAATCTCAAATATCAAAGAATAACATATTTACCAAATAAGTGTTGGGTTGTTATGATATAATATTTTCTAATCGTTTAGTAAATCTACTGCTAACCTGCATATACGCAATGCATTTCAGCGCATTTTAGTGTCAACTTTAAATTCAATTATGCTCGTTATTTCAATGGTTACCTATAAATTTTAATTTGTATCCAAATTCTACGACTTGTAATAAATACTGTATATTAATTTGAGTCATATTTTGAGTTGTCACTACTCATGGATTTACTACCTTTAATGTAGTTCTGGTTACAATAAAAATACCTCCGTTGTCGCTTTAAATTACAAAGGTTGTTGCACGGATTGAGAATCTGACTGCAACAAGGCGAATTGGTCAAAATGGTTGGATTCCACTATAAATATTTATCATTCTATAATTGTGAGTAAATCCTATTGAATTATTACTAACAAAATAAACTATACTATTTATAATCTTATGTTTCTCCAAAAATTATTTAAAGTACAAAAATGGCAGTCGCATATAAATCAGTTCAACTTTTGCAAAAACAAACATACAAATCATTAATATTTTTTTAAATCAAAATAATTCTGTTGGATTATCTACAAAACTAGTGAGGCCTTTGAAATACGGGCTGTATATTTTCTGATTCGAACAGTTTGAGAACCGCTTCTCAAGACGCTTCCACCGCGATATTATATAGCATCAAAGTAGGCTTGGAGCGTCGCCGCTTTGTTCGGCTACAGGCGTAATGCACGTGTTTATCGGATTAGCACAGCGACGCCGAATGCCGTGTAGTTGTACTACTTCCCGCTACGGCTGTGTGGCGCCTGTGTAGCTCTGCTACCCTATGCGTGAAATATGCTAATCGAACCGGTAATTCATTGAGAGAATGTCACAGTCTGAGAAAATTATTTCATTTGAAACATTGCCAAATTTTGTTTGCAAATGACGGATTGTAATATTGAATAAACTATTTTATTTCTGAATGTTCGGGCTATAAACCAATAAAAAATATTTAGATATTTGTTCAGTTGTTTCCGAGTTTATTCGTACCAAACAAGCAAACTTTATAATACTTTAAAATGAATAGAAGTAACTTGGTTTATAAATATTACCACAATTTTTTTTGTAATATTGCACAGACTATTTTATTTCTGAATGTTCAGGCTATATACTAATTTTAAAAAAAATGTAATTGGTTTAGCCATTTTTGAGTTTATTCGGTACAAACAAACAATCTTCATAACAACATAAAATAAATTGAAACTCATGGTATATAAAAATGTCGCATTTTTAATATATTATTAATAACTTTTCAAATGTTACATACTCTATATTACTCCAGATAATTCAGCCTATACAATAATAAAATAATTGTAAAAATCCGTCCAGTAGTTTTTGTGTTAACCTATAACAAACAAATTTTATTATAGATGAATCCATAACAAATGAATTTGTCAGGAGGCAGCTGTAAAAATAGTTTTTTATATTAACTTTAAATGTAACTGTTAACATAGTACTGTTTTATATGCACTTTTATAGATATTTTTTGTATCATGAAAAAATTATTTAAATTACGTTTTAACAGAAACTGTTCCAAATTTAATATAAAATATGCAAAAGTAAGGTTGGAATAGTAGGTTGCCTCTGGCTATGACGTCTTTCTGGATTTCTCTACCGTAAGTTTTATTTAACGTGAAATAAGAGATCTTTCATAATCCATGGTTACGAATTTGACAGCAATGTATTAGAGCGATTCATTTAAAATAGAACATAGGCTGTCATTATCAAGTAAATATTACCTGTCAATTAGGGTTGTGTTGTTGAAAATAAGGTATAAAATTGAAGAAAACGTGCAAATGATACGTTGTTATAATGCAGATGTTAGCCTCAGACAAGTATCTATCTGATTTATTACGTGTATTTGAGAATTTGTTATAAATTGTATTCTGAAAAAAAATCTATTAAATGTTTATATTTCTTGCAACTTTTTTCATATCTAAAATGATTAGAAATACATACATATTTCATTTGCTATGTTCTATTTTAAATGAAACGCTCTAATACAATGCTGTCAAATTCGTAACCATGGATATGAAAGATCCCATGTTTCACGTTAAATAAAACTCACAGTATTAAGTTAAGGTCGGAATGTAGCTGTCCACGATTTAGTCGAGAAAAAGGAGAGATATATACAGATTTAGTGTGTCGAACAAAGGCAGCAATAGCGAACGCGCTCTAAAAGTGGCATCGTATTTGTATGATATTGTATTTATAAGACAAAAGAAATAATCAAACGCGTTGTTTATATACTGTATAACATGTTAACTACAGTGCTACGCATGAATTTTAATAGATTTTGTATTTAAAATGCCCTAAATTAAACATGTAAAAGTAGTACTTTTCTCTTTATTCGGCATTTTTTACAATACTATGAATAAATTTGGTAAAATCGATGCGTCGCACTG
Organism: Agonum fuliginosum; assembly: GCA_947534325.1. Taxonomy (NCBI): domain Eukaryota; kingdom Metazoa; phylum Arthropoda; class Insecta; order Coleoptera; family Carabidae; genus Agonum; species Agonum fuliginosum. The sequence goes on along the minus strand of OX384033.1, from coordinate 38,829,100 downwards.
TAGAATGAATATTAAATATTGTCGTAAAAAAATTTCAATTATCTTACTTTAGTATTAGATTCAATATTATACAAACCGTAGAGCACTGTTTTACCTCTTTCTCATACAGCTACATTCCCGCCTTAAGAATTGGGTAAAGTTTGTGGCCTTGTTTGGGTTCCCTGGTGTAAAGCACCTGCAGTGTGCTATAAAGCCCGGTTCAGCACTGATTCAGCAACAAATATACACGTATAAATTAAAATTTGCTTCGTGAGTGAACCCATATAAAGTACAAACTTCAACTTTAGCTTTGTTCCCAATTCACTCGAATGTTCAAAGCTTTGCATATCAATTATTCATTTCGATATACATTAGTCGGATTGGTTTCTCTGTCAGTAATTTACTTTTTGTCTTACAACTCATTTTCAACTAATAATACACTGGATTTGTATTTTCAAATGTAAATATGATTAAATTATGTTTAAAAGCAGATATAATGATCCAACCACCTGGATAAATCCATGCTTAAATCATTTAGTAGCTTACTACTTATTATAGTTTGCTAATTATAAAATGAAAAGTAGTTACTAAGTTTAATTAATTGTTTCATTTACATCGAAAGGTAAAAAATCTGACGTGGACACCACATGACTTTCTTGTACGCCTTATGTGTTCATACTTTTCTTAATAACTAAAATGTAGAATAATATAAAAAATTATTTTAACTTATTATACTAGTATACTCACAAATATATTTTAGTCATTTTATTTAAACTGCAGAAGAAGATATAAAGCTTATTTTACTATTGTCACTGTCATGTCATAAACATTTAAATTTTACTTAGTAACAAATGTTAATCGATCATGGACTACAAGATACCGAAATACTAAATTATAAATTATACTTTAATTATTCTTAAATGATACCAGATACAAAAATATTTATAAAATACCGATTGTAGGTAATAATCACATAATCTTTCATTCAAAATAACAAATTTGTCTTAGATTAAATATTTATCGAAATTTTTTTAAAATTTACTACTTCCGGTTTGTAGATTGAAACCAAAAAAAGGAGGTGCACAACTAGATGCTATAACAGTCCTAAATACAAAATTTCAACTTTCTACGTCTAACCGAATTTGAGTTATGCGACACATATACGTACGCCCGTACGTACATACGTACATACGTACAGACGTCACGACGAAACTAGTCATAATGGATTCAGAAAAGGTCAAAACGGATATTTCCATCAAAATCTGAAAACCGAAATTTTTCGCGATTACAATACTTCCTTATTACTCCGTACAAGGAAGTAAAAACCATAGGATTAAGTAAGTAAGTTCATTTATGTATACATCTTTATTATATCTGGCAGTCATAGTTTTTAGTGGAGTGTACCCCACAGGTAAGATTTTTATGCAGACTTTTTTGAAATTCCAGTTGTTCTCCATGATATGAAATTAGTTTCTACACAAAATTTGAATTATTATGACAGTGACAGTACAGTTGACATTTTTTGCTTGCATCTTGGTTTATATTATCGTTTACATATTACATGAAACTATTAAAATGTAATTAAAACTATTTATTAGATTAGTAGAATAAGCAGAATTAGGCGGGATGTCGTGTGCTGGCCACATCAGATTTTTTATATGGAATCCAAAGATTTTTTCAGAATTCTAACTGGGCATATCCTAGTTTAATTCATTCAGAAAACATCTAGTACCTGTTTTTCCTTCAAATTTTTACTAAGTAGAACCTACTACACCTCTAAACACGAAATATTTTGTTCCGGGATCGGGTTCCTTAAGGGGCTATGCTTCTTGAGTGCAATAAGAATCAGAATTCACGATTCTGGCTATATTGCTCAAAATAAAAATCTGAAATTTTACATTAGTAACGACAAAGCATTGTTGAATTGAAAAAATCAAACTATATATTGTTCCGACAACAATTAGAGATAAAAAAAAATTAAACACTAGAATTTCGTGAGGATCTCATGAATGAACTATAAAAGTTATCATTGAGTTTAAAGATAAAATGAGTAGAACATAGATGTAAAAAGGGCGGAAAAACAATAAAACTATATAATTTTATCAACAGAGTTGCCATAAATTATATCTAAACTTGTACAATTTTCGCCGAATTTCCCATAATTATTAAAGCCAAACTAATTACATTAATTACAGATTTTGAAGATTCCGCACTTTTAGTATTCTTCCTTAATCTACATACAAAAATTCAACATCATACGTATAACAGTATTAGATTGAGATCCTCACAAAAATTACTCGTTTTTCAATGCGTATTATTGCCATGCAATAGGTTCTTAAGTAGTAGTCTATTCTTTTGTAGAATATTTCCTCATATACCTAATAATCTCTTCCCTTGTATCTGCGAAGGTATTTGGGAATTTTTCATCGGGGATGAATCCGCCGCGCGATAATAATAAATTAATCGGATGAGCGAGTTTTATTTTGCAGTTAGTAATAGGTTTTGCTATAGAAATTTTATCTTTAGCAACCAGCAAGTGTATACCGTGCTCTATGCATATGATGCTTCTGAATCCATTGTGTAAACAATATTGTGTGCTGCGAATCCGGGTGGCTTTGATACTGCGGAATTCGATCGTCGGTTTTCTCTATTTTATCGCAGAGTCGATACTTTATACTTTATTCAATTAATAGTGCGGAAATTATAAATTATCATTTATAAGCGCATTAAAACGCGAGCGAATGCAAACTCTGCACTGAGCAGAATTGCATACATATAGAGAGTATCAAATACTGAATATGTTTTAGTTAACCCAAAACAAAATTCTTTGACTCATTAATATTTTAAGTAGAAATTGTGTTCCATTACATATTATTAATTTACCTTTTTACCTCTCGCCTCATATTCTATAAGAGAGGTATTGTAATGGGTCAAAATTTTCGAGTATGAGTTTTTGGTGAATAAGCACGTTTCAGGGTCTCTAGAATACGAATTTACTATTTTCACGATGATGTCTCTGTGTGTGTGTGTGTGTGTGTGTGTGTGTGTGTGTGTGTGTGTTTGTGTGTTTGTGCGTTTGTATGAACCGACGATTTTTCGTCCACGATAACTTAAAAAGTATCAAACCGTTTATAACCAAATTTCATATTTAAGGTTTTAATAAGTATCTTAACACCGGATAAGATTTTGGTAGAAATCCGCAAACCGGAAGTAGTACTTTTAGAAGTTTGGAAAAGTTTTCCTTAAATATATTGGTACATTATTTATTTATGACAATTTTTGCAATTAAAAATAAAAGAAATTGTGATTATCTATGTGTACAGTTAATTATAAATACAAATTGCTGAATCTGGAAGTATTTAACAATAAAATAAAGTACAATTAATATTCTATTTTTTTGAAATTCCAGTAAGTATCTTGTTGTCCATGATATGAAATTTGTTTCTACATAAAATTTGAATTATTATGACAGTGACAGTACAGTTGACATCTTTTGCTTGTATATTGGTAATATGAAACTATTAAAATGTAAGTAAAACTATTTATTAGATTAGTAGAATAAGCAGAATTAGGCGAGAGGTCGTGTGGTGGCCACAGCAGATTTTTTTGTTTGTGTTTTCTCTTGTAATATGTGAACAAAGTGTTACATGCAAGTGTGAGCCTGTCAGCCATTTTTAATAGAAATAGCGGACACAAAAGTTTATTCAAGATATAATATTAATCAGATTTAATCCAGTCAGGTACACATTTCAGTTTAACTGAACAAAAATGTACCTTCTATTGTACTGTGTATTAACAATCATAAATTAGTTGACGGCTGGTAACCGCACACACGATATAATACAATGTAAAATATTGATAAATTAAATATTAATAAAATAAAGTTTAGTACATGCATGTATATCATTATTCTATAAGTTTATAAATGGTTCGTCACCATTTTCTTAAATATGGGAATGGATTATAATGAATTATATTTTTAGTTGAATAGTGGCGGAAATCCACAGGTTTCATTAACTATTTTACTTACAAAAAGCCCTGTTCACACGAGGATTTTTTCTACCAAGATTCTGAATCCTGGAAAAGAAGAAGTCATTTTCTTTCTAGTGAGAATTATCTGTAAAATTGTGGTGCTGCTAAATTGAATCTTCAATGAGTCTAGGAAAAGAAGAATTTATAATATATTGATTTCTTGAAAACCATGTAATTATCACTAGAAAGAAGAAGAATTTCTTTTTTCCAGGATTCAGAATCTTTATAAGATCTTCAAAGAATCCTCGTGCGAATAAATAAAATACAAATTTCCTAAAAATCAATCTGGCCGATTTTGAAATAATATCCCGCCATTTTGTTCGCCACCACTCAAATACAAAAACACTTATCCTATATTTTAAGTCAAACTTCAATAGACCCCCAAAAAAATTTCACTCAAATCAGTTCAACCATTCCCATCCGTTCCCATACCAAACAAACAACTCAATCTCCCACTCTCTCGTTCTCACATCGAGATTACGGTCACCTAGCCACAAGTCACCGCACAGTCGTGTTATCCCAGCGCAGATGTTCTGCTAAGATATGCACATGTTAAGCTGGTACATGACAACATGCGCTGCTACTGTGTGACGTAGTGCTCCTGAAACCTGAAACCTGAAGACGCGCTGCAGTCGCTGAAATGAGATCACACGACACGTGTAGGGAGAGTGGGGCGCACTGTGCCACCCGAGCGGCAAGAGTATATTACTATAGTCATTGAAGCTGCAATCGCAACTTTCAACCAGTTGCATCAATATTGCGTGAGTGTCATACATGAATTGCAAGTTGAACAGATTGAATCAATCTTTTAAATTTTAAATTTTTTCTAATTTTTGTGTTTACCCAACTGTATCTGCGAAACGGATAGAGATATCGACTTCCGGTTTTAGATATTAAATTTTTCAGACATTTTTACCTTCCGCATACCTGTAAAGGAAGGTATTGGAATCATGCAAAAAATCGGGTAGTGAGTTTTTAGTGGATGAGCACGAATTAGGGTCCTTACAATTACAACTCATTTTTGATAGTTTCACGATGATGTCTGTATGTATGTGTGTGTGTATGTGTGTAGTTACGTGGTCAGGGCAGGATTTCTGTCAGTCGGAGAACTCAAATACGAATTACCCAAAAATTTTGATATTTGGTATTTAACATTTGTATATAAATTGGAAGAACTCAATAGATTTTGGTGATATTTTTGAAGATTGAAAAGGTTAATTGTCAAAATTGTATATAAATTTGGATGAATATAGTACTTATTTGTAATAAGAATAAGAGGAAAAGTTATTTGCAACCTACGATATTAAATGTAGTAATTGAACGGAGGATGGCTTCAGCACAGAAGAATTTTTCTGTGAATGAATCTTTTTATTCAGGTGATGCAAATTTTTGTGTTTGAATATTTTAGATTTTTATTTGTATATTTTAAATGGGCACCGGATTGTACGTATACATTTATGTTTATAAGTCTAGATATGGCGGAAGGTTGTGTGATGGCCACGTCAGATTTTTATATATATATTTGTTCGTTGTTAAATAAATCACAAACTTGTGTGAAGCATGTTGTTGTCATTAGGTAAACGACTCTTTTAATATACTACGAGTATCGAGTATTACCTATGTATGTTCAGTTTTCTTCATGTAAATGGAAGATAATTTGAAAGTGGTTTTGGAAGCTCTGGTTAATAATTCCGTAATTCGCACCTGTACGGTTCTCATTGCTACATTAAGGAGAAATTGAAACATCGATACGCGTATATTATTATACCAATGTACAATGTTGTAAAGGCAAATGGTCGGAGTGATTATTTCAATGTATAGTGGTTTTTTTTATCGAAACTGCAATAATGGAAGGCGGTAAAGAAGTATTAATGGTTTATATTGATTTCAAATGCAGAGTGAATTATTTATAACACTGTTTATTGCCGACCCCTTCATTTTTAATAATTACTTTATATTTATTTTTCTAAACCATTTGCAAGTTGTCTTAACAAATGTAAGCATACCAAGCATTTCTTGATTTGTGAATTAGTAATTATCGTAAAAATATATCATTGCAACTGAACGAATTGCAATGATATCAGGCAACGCGCGTTGAGCGAATTTTGTTATACATTATCAATTTTTTTAATGAATTTTTTGGAATTTTTATAATCATGTACAATTTTTACCTCTTGCTTACCTGTAAAGGAGGTATTGGAATCATGCAAAATACGGGTAGTGAGTTTTTAGAGGATGAGCGAGAATTAGTATCCTTCCCACTTGACATGAATCGTCCATGGGATGTTTAAAAATATCTTATTCTTGTACTTTAAGTGATGTTACGTTATTCTAGCTACATCCTGAGTACGATCAAAAATTTCATACTCAATACAAACATCTCAGAGAATTACATGGAATGCATAATTGTGATATTATTACCAAGTTACAACATTGGGATGTAACATAGATAATGTTACCAAGGGCGGACATTAGCAATCGCAAAGATATTATTAGGATGTTAATGGGCAAATATAGCAAGTAACAAGCCGGGATGTTCACATTCTTGAAATGTTCTGGGGATTTTATTTTGTCAAGTGGGTTCTTATAGTTTCACGATGATGTCTGTTTGTTTTACAGTGTCAAAGCAGGAGGTGTTGGCCACATCAGTTTTTTTATTAAAATTAATTGACCCTTTATAACTATTAATATAACAAGAATATTATGCGATTTATAATACCGAGGATGTTGTTAAGCGACGAGGTGAAACCGAGTCTCTTTGAACATCCAAGGGGGCTTAAATCGCATATACTATATATATATATATATATATATATATATATATATATATATATATATATATATATATATATATATATATATATATATATATATATATATATATATATATATTCGCGTTATATTCAAAGCTTAATCGTATCATCAACGACAGCGATGTCAAAACAAATCAACAATTAGTTGACAGGTCGCATATTATGGAAGGTTTTGATGTTATTATGATTGTATCTAACGTACTAAGTCCGTAACTAATGAATTATAAGTAACTAACGTATTATACGTAACTAACGTATTATGTTGTTTATAATTATCAATAAATGTTGCATAATAAAATGTAATAACAGTTGATGATGCGATTAAGTGTATAATCCTAGTTGAAATACAATTTTAGCATTCTTGTACTGGCCACAACCCGGCAGCGTGGTCTAGCGTGTTAACTGGCTTTCGCCGGCTAACGTGCTGTGACGTCAGTCAACGTGAGATCGATGGTTCGAGTCTCCGTCGGGCGACAATGTGTGATTTGTCGTAAAACTAAAAATGCCCTCGCTCTGGCATTCAATCACACTCGGGTGTTACAAGCTATCCACTTGTTCACCTTAAATGTAGTCCTGGTTGCACAAAGAATATCTCCGCTGCCGCTGTGGTTGAAACCACAGATCGCCGCACGGATTGAGATTCTGACTGTACTAAGATGACTGGATGGAGACTGATCCCCTTCGATAAAAGGATCTAGAAAGCTTTATGAGAAGCGGCGCTACTCCCACGGGAGTGTTAAGCCACTATATAATAATGTACTATCCACAAAACACTCGCTACGTTAGTACGTTTTGTGCTGCAATTTAGCAATTTAGCCTCTTAACCAACGTATATACTCAAAGTTATAATACAACCTGTACATTCTACCGTATGGTTGTTAATAATATACCTACAAGTATTTTCGCTATCATCAATACGTTCTGATATGAGTTTTCGCCCTCTTTCCCGTTCAATCTCCATCAAATCATCATAACGTAGTCCATCCACACGAACTTTCGCACTATCCTTAACTTATCTGCCAGATAACTGTGTTCTAATACTTGTTTCTGTTACAGGGACCGCGTGTACCGACTCAACCTGAGCAACATCAGCCAATCATATTGCGAGGTGAGTTGGTTTTATCATCTACGTCAAAGGGAACGATAATCTGTACAGTGTACAGGGTTGCAGTCGTAAAATATTCTATACGAGGGGATGCCTTGCAAGAGAAGGTGTCTTATATGTGTGGTTATGTTTCTTATTACATAAAAACTACACGGTATAAATGAGGGTGGAAGTTTATGATGTACAGATTATTATTGCGTGTCTTAACTATGATTCGTCCTAAATATCATAACTGTACATGCGGTGCTGATTTATTGATCAAAAGAAATATTTCAAATTGTCTTAAGACGATCCTCTACTGTGCCAGAAAACAGCCGAAAACATGTATTTCGCGCGCCACTCCACAGCGTTTATTGTTTTCCTAAATATAATAATCTAAAGATATTGTTGAAGATAAAAGTATAATCTAAAAAATGAAAGACGCAGAATTTCAAAATTTTGCTTTAAAATCGAAATGTGTTAATTTGAATTTTGACAATTTATGTTATTTTTTAAACACAAATATCTTTTATTTTAAAACGAACTTCAAAAATTCGACAGATTATTTCGCAGATCCAAGTTAATTCACCTATAAGTACAAGCTGTACAGTGGCGCGCGAAAACCCTCTTTTTTACAAATATTGCAGTTTTTTGCAAATATGGGTGCCAAAATAATTTTTCCCCTCAAACATAAATTATTTGTTACATATATATATATACGATATAGGATAGCGTGACTGTTTTATGCCATGGGTAGAGGATCACCTTAACTTTTGAATTTCTGAAAAATACTTGCGAAACCACTGCGTATTTTAACAATGGCTGTCGGAAACTGACGACTGACGTATAAATGAAAATAACATGTCAGAAATTTGACGAATAGATATTAAAAAAGAAACGAGATTGATACCAGCTGTCTCCTACGTTATTTTACGCTATTACTTCTAAGCAAACAACTTGACATTGAAAATATTTAACACATATTGCAGTTAGTAAATTTATAATATAATAATTATAAATTGTTTAATTAAAAGTGCAATAATAGATATTTATACACCAAGTGAGATACATGAATGTTTATTCAAGAGAAGAAAGTTTAGCCCCCGAGCCCGAAGGGCGAGTGGGATAATTTCTTCGAGTGAATAAACATTCGTATCTCACGTGGTTTATACAATATTTTATTCAATTTTGACGAAATTATTTCAAATATTTATTTATCATAAATTTATTTTGACATAACAAGAAAAAACTAACCAAAGTAGTCGTTAGTGGCAAGTTGTCATTGTTTTTATGCATTTTTGACGTAATAATAACAGTTTAAAACGTCAGAGTGATTTAAAAATGTTTTGAGTGATTTAAAAAAAATTAATTCACTTGCGAATAAACAGTTGTTTAAAGTTGTTGCCATGGAGTTAATAATAACAGTTTAAAACATCAAAATTGAATAAAAAATATTAAGTTTAGAGAAAAAAATTACTTATACTCGTACTATTAAAATTAACGTAACATATTTCTGCGTTCAAATGTTCAATTTCACCTTCTCCGTCGGTATAAATCACCTGGTGAACTTACGACCTCTTCTTCGTAGTTGCCGCCCGTTGCGTCTTTGTTTATAGCTAATAACGCCACGGCGACACGACCTATGCGCTATTTATGGCACTCGTTCACTACCACTTGTTTTTTTTATTATTATTGTTTCGAAGATTCATTTGTTTCAATTTATGGCAGGTTGTTATTAAAGTTTTTTTCAATCTAAAGTGTCATAAGTCTTTGTAATTGCCACCAGCGTTCGAGAAAAGGGGAAAGAAAATTGAAACATTTTTCAGACGACAAAATAGAAATTTTTGGTTGCTTGTTTGTAACGGGTTCACTCAAAAAGGGTAGCACCGATTAAGATGAAACATGCACTATATTATTGGCGGTATTTCGTGGATTGTTATAGACTATAGAGCATTTTATTGTCCTGTTCTCACAAAGAATTTTATGGTCCTGCCTTTTAAGAAAAATAATCCTGCTCAGAATTACCGCTAATTTGAAGCTTCAATGAGTCTTGTAAAAGAAGAATTTCTAATTCATAGCTTCAAAACAGTAAATTTATTTTTACCTCTCGCCTCATATTCTATCAGAGAGGTATTCTGATGGATCTAAATTTTCGAGTGTGAGTTTTTGGCAGATAAGCACGTTTAAGGGATGATGTCTGTGTGTGCGTGCGTTCGTTCGTTCGTTGGTGCTTTCGTTTGTATATGTTACAATTTTTTCGGAAATGATAACTCCAAAAATATCAAACATTTAAATACCAAATTATAAATATGATTTTCAATAGTCCAAATTGTATTTTGGTACCAATTCATAAACCGGTAGTCAGACTTTTCATATAGAGCAATATGATTTTTATTAAATTATCTCGATAAATAAAGCATTTATGATAATATATGTTTCATTAAATATAAAAGAATTTTCTGTACCATTTATAAACTATAGGACAATAATTTAAATCTACTTTTTTGAAATTTCAGTATCTTGTCCATGATATGAAATTTGTTTCTACACAAAATTTGAATGATTATGACAGTGACAGCACAGTTGACATCTTTTGCTTGCATCTTGGTTTACATATTACATGAACATGAAACTATTAAAATGTAAGTAAAACTATTTATTAGATTAGTAGAATAAGCAGAAATAGGCGAGAGGTCGTGTGCTGGCCACCGCAGATTTTTTATACAAGAATCAAAAGCATGAAAGAATTTACAAAGAATCCCTGTGTGACCTTACAAACTGCAACTACTAAATTTTAACTAGCTAGTAAATACATTATTATTTTTTTGATATACAATAGGGAATGGTATAGTTAAGATGTTTGTTTGTACCTGTATCCCTCAAAAATTACTGAATAAAATTTATTAACTTAATAAATAAATTGTTTAGTAGGTATATAATTAGGATTGTAATAGGTTGTACATTTTGTACTGCTTTTAAGAGGACCGAACTAGAAGTAAACTGCAACCGATGCAGTAAAAAACAACCGCTTCAAATATCATGTTTTCCGGTAATGTTTTTCGTCATCCTCTGTCTGTGTGAAGTAAATTTAGCAGTGGCTCTATTTGAAGTTCTATACCTTAGCGTTTCCAGCCCGTGAGCAATTCGACGGTCCAGAAACACATTAGTTTAAAACTTGCAGTGCACTTGCAGTAAACGTCAAAACTTAGAGTCAACTGCCGTGTGTCTGTGTCCCGGTGCAGCCGACCAAGACGAACCGGGGTTAAACTTAACCCTAAAGAGTCGAACACTACCTAGGGATGCAGACATTGGCTAGGGCGGGAGGTAACATATTCATTAAATGAATCTTGTATTATTGCTTGATTTATTTAGACATTGACCGCTGGAAGGAAAAACTTGTAAATAGTTATTTATATATCTAAGCTGTAAAGAAGGATTTTTTATTACGAATGTGGAATATTATTTTTGGAGTTCAATATTTGTATCTACGAATACTATGAAAAGTTTATATTTATGCTTTCAATTGTCAACGTAAAGTTGATTGTTACTGAGGACTAAGCAAAACATTTTATTGTGCGTCTCCTATGACAACGCGCAATAAAGTATTTTTTGATTACATAAAATAATAGAAAATGACAGAATCAAACAAATTTTTTTGTTCATTTATTTCGATATTATGGGTATCGTTATGGTTACAAATAAAACATTAATTGATTGAACGCAGATTGACCAAACTGAATACTATTATAATATTATAACAAATAATTTTAATCGTATAGATAAAAAAAACTTATGTGTGTAATAGGATCGTCTTTGTCCTATTACAGCTCTCGGCTCGCGTTGCAATTAACATGCGCGAGTAACAAAGATTCACTTTACGCTCTTAATACACAAATAACTATTACAGCCGAGAATAAAATATTTTTGTGAAATCGCAAAATTATATTAAATTTGTAACAGTTAAAAAGTAACTCATTCATGTACTATTTCATAAAAAAAAATTCAAATGAAACATAAGAAATATACATATAGTTAAAAAATAAATCTGCATTTGTATGTAAATTTAAATAACAGTATATAATGTAATGAGTACATATTGTATAGGCTATAATTCAAGAGAATGAAAGTTTATGCACGAGCTGCAGGCGAGTGTATAATAATCCTCTTGAATTATAGCCATTATGTGCGAGTCAAATACGATATTTCTTTACTTTACTTTACTTTAAAATATTTGCAATATATAAATATGAATAAATGCTTTAATATGCACAATATTGTCCAGCTACCGTGTTATTAAACATATTTTACAAATTAAAATAAAAGTTCAAGTTCTGTAGAGTGTAAGTTTGAACAGAAAATCTCGCATTTCTAATAAATTGAATAAAAATCAATGAACATCCAAAATCAATGTTTCCACCGTGCAATCTTTCAAATGATAAATTCCACCCATTAATGTCTGTGTTAACAAAATGGCTCCGGTTATGTTTTATTTTCACATTATCAGCTTTAAATAACGATGGCCACTCTTCAAATAGTGAGCACTGCAAACGAAATAAAACCAGTGATATGAACATCAATTTCATTGAATTTTTTGGCTCGCGTATAAACACAATATACATTTTTTAATGCTGGCATTTCGGCTGTTTCGCGATATTTTATTTGTTTGTTGTAATTAATAAAATCAACAGTGGCTCTGGATCTGGCAGGAATATATCATCGACAGCAGGACATGCAGGATATGAAACTATAATTTATGATGTCATAAAGTGATGCAGGAATTTTTCCTGCGAAGGGTTTTCATTAATATTTCAGAAATTTATTCATACTGTTTCAGTCTCATTCCCATGAGCATTTAGTTTGTGGGTTTAGATTTATGTTTACGTTTAAGAAAGTTTAAATTTATGTAACTAAATAAGATGCATTCACACTTCGCACATTCAAGCCCTATGTGAATGCTTAAATTTAGTTAGATGTATTCAAACTTTATTAAACTTAAACATAAGTCTAAACCTTAAAACTATAAATGCTATGTGAATGACGCTTTAAAAGATGAAATTACTCATGATAACTAAGTTTTTCGTAATCATTCAAATAGAATACTCTACTTTAAGAGGCTCGTCTACCATTTTTGTAATTCCTAGTATGCTCTCGATATTACTTTTTTTCTATTTCACTCTTTTCCCCACTACTACGCCCGTAACCAGCCCGAAACTCGTACTTTTCCGCATCCTAGCTATGCAATGTCATTTTGAAGTTGAAAAATATTGTATACATGGCTCCAGTATTCCCATAATAACTTCTGTATTTTTTAAAGAAATTAAGTAAAACAAAAATTATTCGAAAAAGGAAGCTTAGCTACATGCTGTTTGCTTTTAAAATTTTTCTTGCCATTTATAATGACCGAGAAAAATCAAATAATGACAAAAAACCGCAAAAACGTCATTTTTAATTATTTTTTTTCAAATTCCTAGGCCAAAGACAAAAAATAAAAATATAGAAGCATTAAGACATCCTTTGTTAATACACCCATATGTAAAAGCATCATATATTTCAATTATAATTAAAGTAAACGTGGGAGGCGTACACCTCTGTAACGCTGTAAAATTTTAGGGTAGACGTACACCTGTTCACACATGGATTCTTTGAGGATTCTTTCATGCTTCCAAGTCGTGAGTTTTGAAAAAGAAGAATTTCTAATTCATTGATAACTTAAAAACAGTGAATTTCTTTTTTCCATGATATACAGACTACTATGTTAAAATATGCTGTAATACAAAGTTTCTATTGGCTTCAAACAATAATACAAGAAGTTTTATTGGCACCTCGAGTACCGGTGACTGTAGCTATCCCCCGTAAGCTGCAGTTTATTTTTTAATTTGCAGGGGTCCTACATCAGATCCACTTTTTTTCTCAAATGAGAAACAATCTCCCGGGTTCGAATCCCTGCGGACAGCGGCCATATTGGCCTGTCTAGACGCCAGACAGACTCAAAGAGAAAGGGGAGAAATAAAACCAGGAAAGTTGCAGGTGGCACTGGGTAATCACAAAACAAAACTTCAGTTTTGGATGGATTTGTAAATGTCTCCTGAGATCAAACATAAGGGATGTTTTGAGATTGTTTTGTTATTTGCCGATATTCTATTGTCATGGCACGTGCCATAAGATGACTAACGAAAAAAAATGTTTCTTTAAGATATACAGGGTGCAACATAACTTCGAGAACATACGCTAAGGGGAAATATGCTCATTACGAATGTAAAAGAATTTTTTTCAAATTTCTATTCAGCGTATTTTACATGCCACTGGGTTGATAATTATATTAATACACCTTGTACTAATTCTAATTTTACTTAGTAGTTATTTATGTATCAAGTACAGAGAGTGATACATTAAGGTACAAGCAAGTTGTTTACGGCTGAGGCATTTAGCTGAGGTGAGAATCTTTTTGTCTAAGACATACAAAATTTTATATCATTCTCTTTCTTTTCTGCTGTGCTTCATTTAATCATTGTATTCAATAAATGTCAAATGACACGGACATTTTTATTTTATAAACAAGGTTAGGCCTTTAAAATACTATTTTGTGACCTATAAATAGTCTAAAAATGTCACTTTATGTCACAGCATGAAGTAAAAAATCTAGTAGTAGAAAACATTAAAATTAAATTCTTGAAAGAATTAAGATATCGGGTTTTGATAGTATTTCTTCTTTCATTACCTTTAAAATAAGGTGAAACTCGATAGGGGTTGCTATTTAAAAATGTTGAAAATAACTCCACGTTGCATGGAAGTTCTAAACAATCTAAGAATGTAGTTTTTATGACTCTTTAGTGATCCCCAAATTTTTAATTTTTTTCTTCTTCGTTCATAACTTTGGGAAACCTGTATTTTATCATTAGATACAATATTTCTTAGATAAATAAATTAATATCTCGTATAACGTTTTTTGGACCGAGAATTCTTGAATATTTCTATTGGTAACAAAATAAAATAAATCAACTTTCCATTCCTTGATATATTTAGGATCCATTTTAGTATAAGTTTAACAGTGACTCATATTTAACCTCCCCTATTTGGTAATAGAATCAACTAAATCTAATGCAGTCTACTCATGTATTAAACTGTTTACTTCCCGTCAATATCTTCTCAAATTTCAGTCTCCATTTCTACCATTAGGAAAACATTTTTGGTTTGAATGAAATTTCAAACCCTCATCTGGTCCGTGGGGATTCGAACCCTAGGCCCGCAAATCTCCGATCCAATTTCGGCTAAAATAGTTTTCGTGTTAGAATTTTTGATATCGAAGTAGTGACATTTGCTAGGGGAATTAATTCTTATTTGCTAGCACTGAGTCATGGATTTTGGAAAGAGCAAATAATTCTATTCTTGATTTAAAAACTAGGTAGGGCTATCTGAAGTGGAGTGCTCTAAGTGATCGTTTTTGATTGGTTTTACACCAAACAAATTTTGTATAGAGGAAACAAACGTCTCGTCAGCTGTTATCGTTGTCAGGTACTATTTCGTTTAATCTTGGCTTTTTTATAATAAATTATATAGGTAATAAATTATTTATTCGTATTATTGAAAATAAAATAATATTTTTTCAAAATCGGCATGAAAATCTTCATTTCCTGACTAATTTGAGTCTTGAAGTAAGATTTCCATGACTAGGCATGAAAATAAATAAGTAAAAATGACTAGGCATGAAAATAAAATGCCATTTTTACTTTCCACTGTCTGTAAGTACAAACACTTGTCATGACAACGTTTTCTAAAATTTGTCACAGCTCTAATGATTTATGCAAACCTAATTTTTTCTATAATTTTAAGTTTCTATAATTGCCGATTTAAAAAAAAATACATCATGCGTCATAAAAATGTCTTTGCTAGACTCGGAGGCTTTGAAGAAACGCTCGGACGCTGCGCATCCTTGCATTCTTCAAACAAGCTTCCTCGTCTGCAATGAAACATTTTCATGACTTGTAATGTAATATACTATTGTAGTTATTTAACAGCTATAAAATAAAAGTGAAGATGATCTTTATGTCTTTACGCTGAACTGTCAAATTTAATTTTGCCGCCAAAAATCCAGTAATATTTTCTCTTGTAAATATGGCTCCATCTAGTTTTTGAATCAAGTATTATAATATTCAAATGTTCTACGATTGTTCTTCGCTCCCTAAGACAATATTATGGTTCCATTTTGCTGTCCGAGATCTTATCAAATTTATTTCTGGAGTTAGTTCAGCATAATCCGTTAAACTTACATTTCATTTACATTTTAAAATAATGAAATTTTCGTGGTCGGAATATAGTAATTTTGACGTGTTCAGAGTTTTGTTAATCTGGCCACGGAGTGAAATTATCAACAAGTGTAACTTCCACACAATTGTGTCGGATTTACTGTGACAAAGGACGGGTTGAGGCAGTGGCGTACAGAATATTTTACCGAGGGCTACACAAATATTTTATTTTGAGACTAGAATAATTTTCTGTGATCTGTGGATCAGAGTACACAAAAACACCCCTGTGGTGTACTCTTCTCAAACAACCATAAGTGTTTTGATAGCTGTTAACTTAATCGTACACAAAAATTAATAATAAATGTTGATTTATATATTTGATATCATAGACCGGGAGCTTATGACAGGTGATGGTCTCCGATTTCATACAGCATGCCTTTTGGAGAATAAAATATATTGACCCTATGACAACAAAGAAAAGCGGGTATTAAACCCTTGTACGCTTTCCGGTCCTATGGAAAATTGCATTTTTCCACTTGCACAAACATTTTGTGTTTTTCTCTGATTTAATAATGCATGCCCTTTTATCACTAGAAACTTAAACACATTTAAAGTCTTAAAAATTATAGGCACGCGAATCGCAGGATCCCAAAGGGCTCAAACGGTCACGTGATCTTGTAATAAAAAATATGATTTTCCGCGGTTTCATACAGTATGCCGATGAAAAGAATTAATATTTGTGTCATAAAACACCTAGGAAGTGAATATTCGCACCTTAAAACAGGAAACAGGAAACGGGAAATACAGGAAAAACAGGAGAACAGCGTTGCCGTTGTTTTCTGTTGAACTCAAGAAGGGTTTTGTTAGCATATATTAGTTTATGTCAAAAAACGGAATTCTGTTGGACTCAAGAAGGGTTTTGTTAGTATAGATTAGTTTATGTCAAAAAAACGGCAACGTTGTTCTCCTGTTTTTCCTGTATTTCCCGTTTCTTGTTTCTTGTTTTCAGGTGCGAAAATCCTCTTCCAAACACCTATAACCATATTTGCATGCATTCCTCGTTGGCCCAAGGGTGAAAATTTTCGGAAATGTTTTATGCAAGTGGAAATGCAATTTTCTATTTTCATGAGTCGAATAATGCAAACCTAACTTAAAACTTATTGTTTTTTGTAAAATGGTCCTTTTTATTTTATTGTCTCTCCGTAAAGACGTCAATGGTCGTATTAAAAATAGCCCGAATTTTAATAAATAATGTTAAAGTGCTCAAATTAAATAACAAATACAATTTATCATTATAAAATAAAAATGCACCGGTGGCCACTTAATCCCAGAACCCTGCTTCTGTATACACCTGTATATTTTATAAATTTGTAGTATATTTGAGTATTTGACATAACCTATTATTGTCCTGCTGACAGCAAAGATGCGCGCGCGTTAAAATATCTCTGTAGCCATATTTGTCCAGTTCGTACGCAGTTCAGCAATCATCTTGTCTCTTGTCAAGCTGTAGTTAGGTTAGGATCTGTATTCTTGTCGTGGTTTTTTGAGTAGCACGACAGAACCTCGTGTGACCATTAACACACGAATAGTTAATTGTGTGTTGGAATTGTACGAGCTCCGTGCGTATCTATCGCACCCTTTCATAGTAAATAACGTGTTGAAATTAAACTCGTGTAATAATCGCCTTGGTGTGGAACACATTCATTGTCATCTTATCAGTGGCGGGTCGCAAATGTGCAGACATAACTACCCCCTCTGTCCTCTGTCCTGTGCCTTATCGAATCCCGAGCTACGCTTCACAAATCGTCCGGCTGAAATGTAATCAACTGTAAATGACAAATGTTCACCGCGAAAGTCCATTCAACCTGCAGACACTTTTGAGGCGGAGATGGAAGGTTTGACACTGCCTAATATTAATTGTTGCTGTTTAGTATCTAATGAAGTATCGTTAGTTGCTGTTTTAAACAAGGATTTGGAAGTCCAAACACGTCTTTTTATCCAGCTTGGATGTAGAAGCCACATATACTGTAGGGCATCAAAGTGTAAATCTTTTTATAAAAAGCCTAGGCATATCATGCCACATCATTTTATTACACTCCTCCACTCAAGAAGTGTATTATAGGTTCTCTATTTAGTTCAAAACACTTAGTAAAATCTCGATTTTCAATAATCCTAAATAAAAACTGTACCAGTCCGAATTTTGAGCTGAAAATTGGTACACCTCCATTATTCGACGCGAGGAATTCAATGGTGAAACAATCAAGTCCGTGTTTTGTACCTGCCCACTTGACATGAATCGTCCATGGGATGTTTCAAAATATCTTATTCTTGTACTTTAAGTGATGTTTCGTAAGTCTATCCTAGCCACATCCTGAGTACGATCAAAAATTACATACTCAATACAAACATTTTAGAGAATTACATGGGATGCATAATTGTGATATTATTACCAAATTACAACATTGGGATGTAACATAGATAATGTTACCAAGGGCGGACATTAGCAATCGCAAAGATATTATTAGCATGTTAATGGGCAAATATAGCAAGTAACAAGCCGGGATGTTCACATTCTTGAAATGTTCTGGGGATTTTATTTTGTCAAGTGGGCACATATACTGTCGGGCATCATAGTGTTAATCTTTTTATAAAAAGCCTAGGCATTTTATTCCACATCATTTTATTACAATCCTCCACTCAAGAAGGGTATTAGGTTCTCTATTTAGTTCAGTTCAAAACACTAAGTAAAATCTCGATTTTCAACAATCCTTAATAGAAATTGTACCAGCCCGAATTTTGAGCTGAAAATTGGTACACCCCCATAATTCGACGCGAGGAATTCAATGGTGAAACAATCAAGTCCATGTTTTGTACCTAGTTTGAAATATCGAAGGTAAAATGCCGAAAATATGGTTATGGGTCAAATAAAATGTACTGAATATGATGCCTCAAATTAGAAATCGATACTTTGCTTAGTTTTTCAAGTCTGAGAGATCGAGGATGTAAATTTTTTGTGGGTTGAAAATTTGGGTATGGGTCCTTAATACAATGCAGCAATCCGCGCCTCAATATCTTGTTTAGTGTTCCAGATATTCAAGTTTGTATCATCGAAAAATGTTCATCCATTCCACTGATTACAATAATGGCTTCTCCCCCTCTGTAAATTTCAATATCCTAATCACAACAACCCCTTGTCCGGTGGTTTTCACAGCCCTCTATCTGCGATCGAGTTGCCTTTGGCCAGCTAGAAACTGACCACTCGAATCTCCAACGGTACCTATAATTGCGAATTCCATTGTATTGTTTACAATGAAATATTGCTATGATGCTGTTTGCACTTATCGTTGTTTGACTAACTTAGTAGTTTGGAGGGGAAACAAGAGACCATAGACGATTGTTGATATTGATTGCAAGATTGGTCACTGAGATTTGGTAAGCAATAGAAAACAGTTGTTGTAAACTTGATTGTTGTAATCTGACGCTTAATAATAATTTTTCATTTGAGGTGATAGACGATTGTTTAATTATTTGGAAACAGGAGACCATAGACGACTGTTGTTATAGATTGCAAGATTGGTCACCGGGATGTGGTCAACAATAGAAAACATTTGTGTTATAGTTGTAGGTCAACTTGATTGTTGTAATCTGACGCTAAATAATAATTTTTCATTTTATACGATTTAGGCCCGGTTGTACAATTCAAGTTTAGTGCCAGCTTAAACATAAACTCAAGCTTAGTTAAACTGAGTTTTCTCAGCCAATGTCCAGCGTTAAAATAAAACAGTTAACCGATGAGATGCCACAATACAACAGGAAAACTTCGTAACCATGGTTTTAACATAATCGTAGTTTAATTGGACAACCGGCCCTTAGAGGCGATAGACGATTGTTTTAATTATTGGGAAAAAAGAGACGATAGACGATTTTTGATATAGATTGCAAGATTGGTCACCGAGATATGGTCAACAACAGAAAACAGTTTTGAAGCAATTAATAAATTATAAATCCTTCTTTTCCAAGACTCATTGAACATTCAATTAAGTAGCACCGCAATTTAACAGATAATTCTCACTAGAAAGAAGAAAACTTCTTTTCCAGGATTCAGAATCTTGGTCTTGGTAGAATCTTCGTGCAAACAGGGCTTAAATTCAATGTTTCCTGACGCATTAGTTCGTATTTTTATGACGACAATATTAATCAATCTTAAAATGGTTCACAGTGCAATAATGGTTTGTTTAAAAACCGTTTACACATGTCCGCTTGAAATTCATCGCCGCTTTCATTACTACCGGTCAATTTGCCCTCCATGTGAAACATGATAAAAAGCGAGCATCGAAAATTTGATCGTCACCCTCGCTGTCATGTAATCACGTAGGCGTCGATCGTTCGTCAGGTTTTTCCCGTGAAATTAAAGGTATTTCAACCCCGGCTGTGTTTAGTTTGGGATTTGGGCTGAAATTGTTGTTTATCTTTTTAATGGATTCATACGATGGCGAGTCGCGGATAACGCGATCGTGACGCAAAAGTGAAATATAGAAAGCGGTGGATTTGTTTGCTACGGGGAACTGGAAAATGTTTTTTTTTTCGAGGTGGGAGCAGTCTGAGACTATATTTATTAACAGATGACACACATTCAAATTATCACATACTCCGAAATAATTCAAAACATATTGACCCAAGTTGGTATAGATCGGTATAGATTATATAGTTGACCGTGTGTGCCGATATTGACTGACAACTCAGGTTCAAATCCAGTTTAAGCCACCCGTCTAGGTTTTTTCTGAATTCGTAGAATACTATCGATTTTACTTTTCTTCTATTCCACTGCTTTCTTCGCTACTGCAGCTGCCCGAAACCAGACCGAAACTCGTACTTTGCCGCATTCTATCTATGCAATGTCATTTTGAAGTTGAAAAATACTGTAAAAGTGTTTTTTCACGACATGCGGAGAAAACACAATTTCCTTCTCGCGAAATAGTGAGGAAAGTATGTTTTTCCTCTCTAGAGAGGAAAGTAAGCAGTGATACCACCAGTGTTATTTTACGATGAAATATTTTAAAAATTGTAAGTAAATTTATTATTTTATTGAAAATTCTGATTTTATAGTGATATACTGTAACCTATTGTTTAACAATTATTATGTTTTATACTTTATTTTTCTAGTATTTCACGATTTTACAACTTAAATTTAATTTGGCATATTGGCTGCATTTCGTTGTTTTCAAATGTCATTCTGACAGATGGCCGTTATAACCTAACTTCTAGTTATGTGTTTCTTCTACATTTACAATGTTTTTAAATATGTCGTGAAAAAAATGTTGTGTCTAACACGAGAGGAAAGCTCTTTTTCCACTCTTGCTCGATTGCCTCACTCGCTTCGCTCGTGACACAAACTTCGAGCTCGAGTGGGAAAAAGAAGCACTTTCCTCTCTAGTTGGACAAATAACTATTTTGTTACAAGTAAACTGTCAGTTTCTTATTGACTTCAAGATAATGTTTTTTAAACATTTAAGAATGGATCTACTCGGGATCTACAGATCCAAAATTTTCAATATAAATTTCTATCATGAGATATAACCGTGTAAAGTTTGCATAAATTGGAAATTTTTATGAATTTTTATAACATGTACAATTTTTTTAAAATTTTTTTTAAAAAGGCACACGTATTAATTGATTCTTTAAGTATATAATCGTTGCTGAAACCATTATTGCACTGGCCACAAAACACTCGCTACGTTAGTACATTTTATACTGAGGTATAGACGGGCCTCTTAACTGAACTGCACAAAGGCTCTTTCTTGTGATGTACTGTCCACTAACAACCAGTAGTGAGTTGACGGCTGATACCCGACACTACACAGATGATTAAATAAATATTAAATAAATATACACTTAGTATGTGTCACACCGAAATCGGATAAAAGGTGTGATAGATATTTTTCTCCAGCGCATGAAGTAGGTAATTTTCTGGTAATTTCTGGGCAATTCCGTTTCCTATCAGCCTCCCTGCCTGTCATACATCACGCACCACTTGCATTATTTAGCGTTGAGCGGAAGTTTCCCCCAAAAAGTAAGAAACATTGCCATTATGGCGCGCGCTACACAAATTCCCTCAAGTTTTACAATTACTGCGGAAACTTTTGTAGTTAACGTACAACGGTACAAGCTAAATGTTTGCCTGACGCCTCAGCGACGAACAAAAGCGAAAAATTACAAGACAAGCCGGAATAGTTCACTAATTCATGAAGAATAGGACACTTGAAAGTTTGCTGTAAACAATCATAACGTCGTGATTTACTCACTGCTTTTGTCAACACTCAACCCTTTACATTCTTCACAAATTTATTATAGTGAAGAAGTATAGTCCTACTTTAGACACTAATATTTTGTTTCTATAACATACAATACAAAAATCTGACGTGGCCATCACACAACCTTCCGCTATATCTACACTTTAAACAGAAATGTGTACGTACAAACCGGTGCCCATATAAAATATACAAATAAAAATCTAAAATATTCAAACACAGAAATTAGTATCACCTAAATCAAAAGATTCATTCATACGAAAACTCTTCTGTGTTGAAGCCATCCTCCGTTCAATTACTACATTTAATATCTCACTTATGACTTAGACTTATATGGCGTTAGTATGTCAACTTGTCACCCGTCTCACCTGTCAATATATTTTACGCAGAAACAAAAGTCAACCGAACATGGATTACAAGATTTCAACGATTTATCTGATAAATTTATTTCTTAAATTTTACTGCAGTTCTTTAATGCTACCAGATAAAGACAATTTTTTTATAACGTGAGTTGCAAATAACTTTGCTTCTTATTCTTATTACAAATAAATACTATATTTATCCAAATTTATATAAATTTTTGACAATTTTCTTTTTCAATCTTCAAAAAATATCACTTTCGGTGAAGATATTTGTACCAAAATCTAATGAGCTCTTCCTATTCGTATACAATTGTAAAATACCAAATATCAAAATTTTTGGGTAATTCGTATTTGAGTTATGCAACATCCGGCATCGGCCCGGACCACACACATACACACACACGCACACACACACACACACACACACACACACACACACACACACACACACACACACACACACACACACACACACACACACACACACACACACACATACATACAGACATCATCGAGAAACTATCAAAAATGAGTTGTAAGGACCCTAAGTCGTGCTCATCCACTTAAAACTCACAACCCGATTTTTTGCATGATTCCAATACCTTCCTTTACAGGTAAGCGGAAGGTAAAAATAGACAATTTTTTTGGAAAAAAGACAGGGCAATCATACGTACATACAAAAAAAACAAATTTCCCTAAAATAGAATTGGCATGAATCCCTTAAAATAAAAACTTATATATCTGCTTAAGTTAAGAGATCCGTCTACCTCCTAAAAACTACTATAAAATGTACTAACGTAGCGAGTGTTTTATGGCCAGTACAAGGATGGTAAAAATTTATGTCAAGAAGGATTTAATAGAAAAATATGGATCTACAAATGTACCTTTTTAAAATTTTTATTAAAAAATTGTCCATGATTATAAAAATTCTAAAAAATTCTAATTTGTGCAAAATTCTACACTGTTCATGATTATTTAATAATTTAAAATATGTAGATCCATTCTTTCTCTGTTAAATGTTTATAAAAACATTATTCTGAAGTCAATAATAATCTGACAGTTTACTCGAAACGAAAACACTTTTACAGTATTTTTCAACTTCAAAATGACATTACATAGCTAGGATGCGGGAAAGTACGAGTTTCGGGCTGGTTTCAGGCAGTCGTAGTAGTAGACTGGGAGCTCATGACAGGTGATGGTCTCTGATTTCATACAGCATGCTTTTTGGAGAATAGCATATTGACCCTATGACAGAAAAGCGGGTATTAAATCCTTCTACGCTTTCCGGTCATATGGAAAATAACATAGATACCTACACTTGCACAAAAAATTTGTGTTTTTCTCTGATAATAATGCAAGCACTTTTATCAAAAGAAGCTTAAACACATTTATAGTGAAAAATTATAGGCATTCGATTCGCAGGATCCAAAGGACTCAAACGGTCACGTGATCTTGTAATAAAAAATAATTTTCCGCGTTTTCGTACAGCATGCCGATGAAAAGAATTAATATTTGTGTCATAAAACACCTATAACCAAATTGGCATGCAGTCCTCGTTGGTCCAATAGTGGAAAACTTTTGTGCAAGTAGAAATGCAATTTTCATATGACCGGAAAGCGTGCAAGGTTTTAATACCCGTTTTTCTATGTTGTCATAGCGTCAATATGCTATCCTCCAAAATGCATGCTGTATGAAATCTGAGACCATCACTTGTCATGAGCTCCCAGTCTATAATGGGCAAAAGAGTGGAATAGAAAAAAAGTGAAATTGAGGGTATTCTAGGAATTCGGAAAAAAAACCTAGACGGGTCGCTTAAAACATGAGTAAATTGTCATCGTTTAATTTAAAATTAGCAGAGATCTCAATGTCCAAAGTGAGAATTTTCTATATTATAAGCAGAGAATTGAGCAATAGTTTATAGTGTGACAATGGATGTGATTTTAAATATATCTTTTACGTAGTCTGGTATTCTTCATGACTTTTATTTAAAACTGGCTTTAAATATGTCGTGATTCCAGTGATCAAAGTGGGTAGAGCAACAGTTAGTGTCTGCTTCTTTCAGCCACATAAATCTCGTCTCGGTTGACGGCATTAGGGAAATATCCCGGGGTTAAAACAGCGCGAATTATAGTCTGAATCGCGTCGCGGTGTGCCGTGCACCGTCGTTCAATGCAATCGGCAAGCCAGGGGCAAATGACAGCAAATGTACGTAAATTCTACGTGTCTCAAACTAATTAAAGTAGTTAATTTCACTTCCGGAACAAATGTGCGCCATTATTCCCGCCCGAGTCGAGGGTCCTTCGTCCTGCGGCCCCCAACGCACAGGTGTACCGATTCCGCAAGTTGCACAGCGCAACTTTTATACTTGCACGTCTTGATTCAGACTTTAATTACAAGGATATCTACGATTCTTGCGTTTATGATATTATTTTACAAGCATAACATTTGGATTCAGTCAAAAATGTATACAACTTTAATGGCAAAGTACTCAACTTACTGATCATGGAACAGAAATATTTTTTTTAAATTCGTAAATTTGTTGATTGTATAAAGGATATCTATGAATGGAGCAAAATAAAATTATTATAAATTGTGTAATGGCTAAAATAATAAATTTATGAAATACCATTCGAAAACAGTAATCCCAAACTGTTTGATTAAAAAACTTGAAAACTAAAATTTGGAAGAACCAGTACCTACTACCTATGGTCAGTAGGTACCTACTTGTTATCAAGTACATTTTCAAGTAAAGCTTCACAGTACCTACTTAAGTAAAGTATAAATTTTTCTTGTCAAAAGTACTTCAAATAAGTATTTTTCAAGTACCAGTATTTAAAAAAATTAATATACCTAATAAATTGCATGGTTTGTAACTTTATGACCTTTTTTATCGAGGAAGAAAATTTCACAGTAAAAATGTCGTATTCTGTCGCTGTGGTCGTAGATTGAACAGAAAAATTACTTAAACTTACTCACTTAAACTTAAGTAGGTACTTTTACATTATTTCAGAATTATTAAGAAACTTTAGTTTTTAAAAAGTACCTACGTCAATATTAGTTACGATTATGATATGAAAATAAGTTTTAAGTACAAGTTTTTATTTTAGAAGGTATTTAAAATTTAAAAGTAATACGTACCAAAATAATATTTAGACTTAAGTACACGAAGTATTAAGTACTAGTTGTTATTAAAAATTTATACTTGATAGGTACATTGCCATATTAAATTCGAGTTGAATGGTACTTAATCTTAAATTTAACTAATTTAAAAATGATAGTTGCAAAGTTTTACCAATTTCCATACGAATTCATAATTATTTTTTGAGTCAATACTACACCCTTAAATTTTGTTACACAGATTGGGTTACAACCTGTATTTGAATTATGTAGATCAGAAAGTTTATTGACCAAAAAACAATAAAATATATTTTAAAGAAAAAATTGACACAGCAATCTGTTGCCAAACATTCGTTCGTCCTTTAGTTGTCCTGCTTCCCACAGGATAGTTAGCGGTCCTATTGGCACCCGTGAGTAATGCGCGCTATAAATCCTCTCTCGCGTTCACTGCCGGTTTAATTACTCCGGGTTCGAACCCGGTCTGTTCCAGACTGCTCACTTCACACCACCCGACATCTAATCATTATCACTCGGTCATTACAGAAATTTAAACGCGAAATTTTAATTAGGACTCTGAACAAAAAGTTACGCGCTCTTTGTAGAATGAAAATAATGAGACTTTTGTATTTCTTTTTTAATTTGAATAACAGCTTTCCATGTTGTTCTCATTTAGGATCGTATCAACAAAAATTTCCGCAAAAAACCAATTACATTTTTCCGAGAAGAACTTCATATGGATACAGAATTTCTATATTTGGTACAATTAATTTTTTAACGGAGAGAATTTAATTTTGAGTTTATTCAGTCAGAAATTTGCAATAAATTGGGCTGGCTGCAATACTTACAAAATTTTAAAAATATTTTCAAATTTTTTGCAATGCATTTCAGAAGCAGTATGTATGTATCTAAATTTATTCATGTACCTAAACAGCAAGTAAAAAATCTGCTGTGGCCAGCACACGACCTCTCGCCTAATTCTGCTTATTGTACGAATCTAATAAATAGTTTTACTTACATTTTACTAGTTTCTTATTCATGTAATATGTAAACGATAATGTAAACCAAGATGCAAGCAATAGATGTCAACTGTACTGTCACTGTCATAATCATTCAAATTTTGTGTAGAAACAAATGGACAACAAGATACTGGTATTTCAAAAAAGTACAATATTAGTTGCACTTTATTTAATTGTTCAATACTACCAGATTCAGCCAATTGTATTTAAAATTAACTGTACCCATAGATAATTATATTATCTTTTATTTTTAATTGCAAAAATTGTCATAAATAAATATACCAATATATTTAAGGACAACTATATCAAGCTTCAAAAAGTTTGCGAATTTCCACCAAAATCTTATCCGGTGTTAAGATCCTTATTAAAACCTTAAATATGAAATTTGGTTATTAAAGGTTTGATACTTTTTAAGTTATCGTGAATGAAATATCGTCACATAATTCATACGTCCACACACACACATACATCATCGTGAAAATAGTAAATTCGTATTGTAGAGACCCTGAAACGTGCTTGTCCACCAAAAACTCATACTTGAAAATTTTGTCCCATTAAAATACCTCTCTTATATAATATGAGGCGAGAGGTAAAAATTGACTATTTTCCTTATTAACTACAAAAAATCTTATACTATTATCCTAAATAAGAGTAGAACATACTTTCAAAAATAATTGCAATATCAAATTCTTCTTATTTCAGTTCTTTTGTGGTAAAAGCTCAGTGTGGCAACTTTAAAATCTCTCGAAAAATAAACATAACACAATTTACATTTCCGTATGTTTTTTGCGGTACTTGAAACTTTTCTTATCAAAATAGTTTCGTTGTGTCGTTGTCTGCAAACCTACGTTAGTCCAACTCGACTGGCAAAACGACAAACAGAACTCAGAAGTCGCAGTCAAGACCCGAAAGCCTAAGAATAATTATATTCAGTCGAATTGCCGGTAACGACGATTATTAAATCCGGACGGCGAACGCGACTGAAATATGGTACAAGGGTAATTTTAGTTGTACAAGAACTTGCATTCGTATATTTATAAAGTAAAAATGTACAATAAAATCGGTATCAGAACAATATTCCCCCGGACAATATCCCCCTGGACATTATCCCCCTGGACAATATCCCCCCGGACAATTTCTCCCTAGAAAGGATCGGACATAGAGTTTTTTTTAGAAGTAAAAACCTAAAACACTGTTGTTGTTTGTGTATTACACATTTTAATAACTATTAGTTTATGTTAAAAAAACGGAGTTCTGTTGGACTCAAGAAGGGTTTTGTTAGCATAGATAAGTTTATGTCAAAAAAACGGAGTTCTGTTGGACTCAAGAAGGGTTTTGTTAGCATAGATTAGTTTATTATAATTAAAACACATTTTGCGTAGGGGGATGTTGGCAGGGGGATATTTTTAGGGGAATGTTGTCCAGGGGGAAATTGTCCTAGGGGGGATGTTGTCCAGGGGGATAATGTCCAGGAGAATATTGTCCGGGGGGATATTGTCCGAGGGGATGTTGTCCGGGGGGATATTGTCCGGGGGGAAATTGTCCTAGAATCAATAAAATCATAGTAAAGCAATGTGAAGCAAACTTCATTTGTAAAATTAAAAGAAATATTACTACCTTTTTATTTGGTTAATAATTTGATCAAACTGTAAATATTATACAATATTATTCCCGAAGATGAAGTTCACAACACGAGCGAACAAAGCGAGCGAGGGTTTTAATCATCGGAGGGAATAATATTATATATTATATTCTCAACATCAACGTCATAGTAAAGAATTCAACTCTCCGGCAATTTATTATTACTTTTCCAGTTTGAATTCAGTTTATTCGTTTGAAAAGTTTAATTTATTTTTGGTGTTAACCATTCAATCATATTTCTATATTGAAATCATACCCCCTATAGTGTGATTGGCAATTAAAATTTGTCGAAGGGTATTTTAACCAATGGCAATGCCCGGTACAGTCTACAGCAAGCGTGGTTAGTCATAATGAATAAAAATTAAGTTCGGAAAAAAATAAATCGATGAGTCGAGTGCGGACATATATTATCAGGATTACGGTTTTTATCTTTACTGAACTTAATACTAAAAATGTGTTTGTGGGTGAGTCACTCAATGATACTTCCAAATTTTATCTTCGACGAATGATAACTTATAACATGAACAGTAAATGTGTGATGTTTGCTACATAAGAGGCCCGTCTACCTCCTAAATCCAGCACAAATCGTACTAACGTACGAGGGGTTGTTTTTATATTCCCGGACTGGGCTGTTTAGAATTTTGATGCAATTTTTCATTATGCTGTTTTTTAATCACATATGCCTTGGTAACTTGTGTGGCAATTTACAAAACAATTGCAACATTATTAATTTTATTATCTGTCAGTTTGTGTCGTCGCACGTTGTATATCTATCGAAATGAATAAAATCGAATACCGGGCTTTTATAAAATTCCTTACAAAACAAGGAAAACCTCCAAAAATTATTCTTGAAGAAATGTTGGCTGTATACGGGGATGATTGCCCTTCTAAGTCAACTATTTGCGAGTAGTCAAAATTGTTTAAACATGGTCGAGAATCACTGGATGATGATCCCCGTCCAGGGCGCCCTGTTGACGTGATCACTTCAGATGTTGTTGAAAAAACCAAGTGTTTGGTACTGGAGGATGCAAGACTAAAGAAGCGACAATTAGCAGTTAGCAATTAGAGTATTATGCAAACCTGATGCATCGCCTTAGAGATGCTATTAAAGTGAAGAGACGCGGAAAACTGACGCAAGGTGTCTTGTTGCTCCACGACAATGCACCAGTGCACAAATCCAGACTTTCAAAAGCTTCTGTAGCTGATTGTGGCTTCGAAGAAATTGAACATCCGCCTTCTAGTCCAGATCTAGCAACCAGTGACTATTTTTTGTTCCCAAATCTCAAAAAAACACTAAGGGGGACAAAATTTAGGGACAATGACGAACTTATAGCAGTTGTTGAGGGCCATTTTGCGGAAAAACCAAATGAATATTTTTATACTGGATTAAAGATGTTATTGAAACGGTGTTATACCTGTATTCAAAAGCAGGGGAACTATATTGAAATTAATTTTTTGTTGTTGCTCTAGTCTTTTGTTTTCATGCCTAGTCCGGGAATATAAAAACGACCCCTCGTAGCGTGTGTTTTGTGGCCAGTACAAGAATGGTTTCAACAAGGATTATGTACTGAAAGAATCAATCCACAGTTGTGCCTTTTAAAGTTTTAATAAAAATTGTACTTGATTATAAAAATTCCGAAAAATTCATAAAAATATGTAATTTATGCAAACTTTACACAGTTATATCTCCTGATAGAAATTTATTTTAAAAAAGGCACACCTGTGATCCATTTTTTCTCTATTAAATGTTTATAAAAGCATTACCTTGAAGTCAATAATAAACTAACAGTTTACTCGCAACGAAAACAGTTTTTCTGTATCTGGTATCATTTAAGAATAATTAAAGTATATACTTATAATTTAGTATTTCGGTATCTTGTAGTCCATGATCGATTAACATCTGTTTCTATGTAAAATTTAAATGATTATGACATGACAGTGATAGTAACAATAGTAAAATATCGTTTATATCTTCTTCTGCAGTTTAAATAAAATGACTAAAATATATTTGTGAGTAGTAGCAAGTAGTAGTAGTAAAAAGAATAAAGTAGGTATGGCGGTAGATCTTGTGGTAGCCACGTAAAATTTTTTCTTTGGTCGAGAGTATTTTCGAGTAGCATACATTGAATATCACCTGTTCATGTGCAGTAAATAATACTTGGCTTATAATATCCTCCGTCAAATTCTTGCTATGTTCTGACACCACATAATAATTTATGTCATTTGCACAGAGGATTTTTAGTTCCCAAATCTCTTGAAAGCCTATATCACCCTCTAGCACACACGCTGTTCCACTCAGTAGATTCAAATAGACTCCGGAGTTGAACTTCAGACGTCGACGCCGGTTCAAAGCGGACGCCAGCGTCGTTTTGCTTCAGCGTTTAGTTCAACGCCTTTGAACAAAGAAAAGAGTCTGTGTATGAAGTGAAGCTAAATTCTCAATGTTCTACACTGTGTGTCAGGTGGTTGCTAATAATAACGGTGAAAACACGCATTGGAACTACCCGGAGGATTCCGGTGTGCTCCGGTACGCTCCGGTGTACTCCGGAACCCGGACGAAAAAAGAGTCTGTGTATGAAGTGAAGCTAAATTCTCAATGTTCTACGCTGTGTGTCAGGTAGTTGCTAATAATAACGGTGAGAACACGCATTGGAACTACCCGGAGGATTCCGGTGTGCTCCGGTACGCTCCGGTGTACTCCGGAACCCGGACAAGAAAAGAGTCTGTGTATGAAGTGAAGCTAAATCCTCAATGTTCTACACTGTGTGTCAGGTAGTTGCTAATAATAACGGTGAGAACACGCACTCCGGACACGATTGGAACTACTCCGGAGGATTCCGGTGTGCTCCGGTACGCTCCGGTGTACTCCGGAACCCGGACGAGAAAAGAGTTTGTGTATGAAGTGAGCTAAATCCTCAATGTTCTACACTGGGTGTCAGGTGGTTGCTAATAATAACGGGGAGAACACGCACTCCGGACACGATTGGCACTACTCCGGAGGATTCCGGTGTGCTCCGGTACGCTCCGGTGTACTCCGGAACCCGGACGAGATCTGCATAACGAGAAACTAACGCGCTGCTAATCTGAATACAAATCGGAGGACGAAACGTTTATTAGAAGGCAATAATAACTTTAGTATTTAGTACTTACCCTACTTGGGTGCTGTGGCAACGTCAGATAAATTAATGATCGGTAAATATTATTGTACTCGAATTGAGATAATTAATGAAAATTGATTAATATGTGATGTGGCGTAGAATGCTGCCATATCTTCTCTACAAAATAATGACTAATGATGCCGCCGATATGAAAAATTTCTCGTCTCATTCTCGTTTCGTCTCGAAATTACGAAAACCAATAAATTTCTTGTGTCAGATTTACCATATGAGACGAGAATTCAATACTGACAGACGAGAAATAGTTCTCGAGAAATAGAGAATTCTCGAAACTAAAACTTGATATATAAATTGATATTATTCTCTTCTACAATGTTTAAAACATTCTTTCTTCGTAGCATTTTTTTTATTTGACAAATATTTTTATTTGTAAAACAAGAATTCTGTGCAAATGTTGAAAAAAGTTAAATTAACTACTAGCTTTTTAAATAATATATTGCATAAATTTTTTTTTCGAGAAATTGAGACGAGACGAGTATCGAGTTTTTTGAGACGAGAATTTAACAGCCAAGAAATGGTCAAGACGAGAATACATAAATTTCTCGACGAGGCGAGAATTGACTATTTCTCGTCTCGTCTCGTCTCACGGCATCACTAATAATAACGTCTCAATTTACTAAAAAACATAATTATATGAGACTGGAACCTTTTACGTGCGATAGCTTAACAATTATTGCGGTGACACATAGTTTTTATTTTTTTAATAAATACCTCAAATATCAAAGAATAACATATTCGGTTTCCAAACATGTGTTGGGTTGTTATGATATAAAATTTTCTAGTCGTTTAATAAACCTCCAAATACGCAAAGTATTTTAACTTTAAAGTCAATTATTTTCGTTATTTCAACGGTTACCTATGAATTTTAATTTTTATCCAAATTCCACGACTTAATGAATGTTGTATTTTAATTTGACTTATATTTTGGGCTGTGACCACTCATGGATTTACTACCTTAATAGTACGACATTCTATACACCTTCTTATTGATATAGACTCTACTTGTTATTGGCAAGCAACAATGTCTGTCTCTCCGCCGCATCACGTCCAAGCATCCAGTCCCCAAGGACAACGAAATGTGGCAACGTCGCACCTAAACTCGATTGTGCTCCCCAGCGTTGCCATTAGGACACATTCCATGCATGTATTATTCGCCTCGCCTCGAGCCGAGTCTAACTGTACCCATAACGTAACTAACGTATCAATATACAATGCAGAATCCTGAAAAATAGCCTACCGAGTCTTTGTATGGAAATGTACAATGGGGATAAATTTTTACCGCTTTTTCCAGAGCTGAATTCTGTGGGGAGGTATTCAACACAGAATTTGTTGCGCTAAATACGAGAAAAAGGGATTTTGATTTTGTTTTAGTATCCTGTTGGGCTGCTACACTTACTGTGGAAGATACAAATTCCGGAAAAATTAAATGGTGGATAGGTAGTCACTACAAGATGTATTAATCACGAATCAATTAAATTTTTAATCGCAAAAACTAAATTGCACCCTAAATGAATTTTATTTTTACCTCTCGCCTAGAGAGGTATAGGGATCGTGAAAAAATTCAATGTCGAGATTTTTGTCAATAAGCACGTTTTAGCACCTTTAGAACCTATTTTGACTATTTTCACGATGATGTCTGTGTGTGTGTGTGTGTCTGTATGTGCGCCTACTATAGTCTTTCGTTCTGATTCATTATCTCAAATTCTACTGAACATAAAAATCTAATATTTTGCAATATACATTTGTATATGTTAATGAAGAGCTGATTAGATTTTGGTAAAAATCTGCCAACCGGAAATGGTATTTTCTTGAAGCATTTTAACATTTTTTGCAAAAAATATAGAAAATTCTGCGATAGCTACAATTTGTCATACGACATTTCAAAGAACAAATTATATCTTACAATATTTATTTAACATCTTGTCTATATCTCTTACCAATAAAGGAAAATTATTTTTCAAAGATATATAACTTTACCTACCACGATTTGTAAATCACAATATAGAAAAAAATTAAAAACAAAAATGAATATGTCAATGTGACAGATGAACAGACGTATGCACAATTTCTAAAATGTTTGTGGCACCATTGTAAAAGAAATGTAAATATTATTAACTGAACATAATGTAATAAGGTAATAATAAAGTTAAATTTTTATCAATAAAGAGCTAATAAGAACTATAAAATTATTTTCAAAATGTTTGTAAATTTATTGCAAAATTATAATTTAAGAAAGCCTAACTAAAACCAAATTCACATAAATTACAGTGTTAAGGCGAGAGGTCGTGTGCTGGCCACAACAGATTTTTTAAAAATGAGGTACTTGAATGGTACTGAAAATAATATTATTATCACTATGAACCTAATTTTAGGTCTAATTTTATTTAATAGATATTTATACACCAAGTGAGATACATAAATGTTTATTCAAGAGAAGAAAGTTTAGCCCCCGAGCCCGAAGGGCGAGTGGGATATAGTATATTATATATTGAGGGACTAAAGTGCATGATTTAATCCTGAGGGTGAAGTTTATTTCACGAGCCGAAGGTGAGGGAAATAATCACCTGAGGAATTAAAGGTACTTTAGTCCTATGGTATATACGCTATTTTTTGCACTTCATCCTCAAACGAATGCAAAATAGTTTAAAAGAATACACATTTTGTAATTTTGACAGTAAATTTTATGACAAATATTTATATTGTTACCATAGATACTCTGTAACAAATAGCACGTATTTACTTGACAACGGGATTAATTAATTTAATTCCTTGACAACGGGATTAAATATGAAAAATAATCCCTTGGGATCAAATTTAGAACCTTAGTCTCTAAAAATAAAGACTAAA
This sequence comes from Agonum fuliginosum, assembly GCA_947534325.1. NCBI lineage: Eukaryota > Metazoa > Arthropoda > Insecta > Coleoptera > Carabidae > Agonum > Agonum fuliginosum. The sequence goes on along the minus strand of OX384033.1, from coordinate 38,794,482 downwards.
GAAGAGTCCCGGAAGTGCAAAAAATTTATTTTGACATAACAAAAAAAATCAAAGTAGTCGTCAGTGGCAAGTTGTCATTGTTTTTATGCATTTTTGACGAAATAATGACATCAGAGTGATTTAAAAATGTGTTGAGTGATTTAAAAAGTTTTAAATCACTTATGAATAAACAGTTGTTTAAAGTTGTTGCTATGGAGTTAATGGAGTTTAAAACGTCAAAATTGAATTAAAAAAATTATATGTTTGGCGTCGTTCTACTGCATTTCAGTGTAATTTTAATGTGCAGGCAAAAATTAAATAAAGCAAAATCGTTTGATTATAAAACCTAGAAATTAAAATTATTAATGGAAAAAATCCAGATTCATGGTCAAAGTTGAGTAGAACCTACTATATTATGTTATTTAAATAATATTATATTATAACAAGCACGATGTTGTAAATTACCCTGTATAAAATCAATATAAAATTGTATGATTATTTTTGTTACTACAGAATAAATTAGATATTATTATCTCCAATAAATTTAGTTAGGTACTACTCTAAGGTAAATTATACAGAACAAAGTTATTTTATGTGTCAACATATATTTTAATAATGCAAAAAATCATCAGTACAAGCAGTTTAAAATAAAAATTGGTGTAATTTAATTTTCATTTGATATGAAGTAGTTTTATGAAATGGAACATTTTTCGCTGTGTCTGTTGTATCAGGCAGATTTTTTCCTATTTAAATAGCTCTTCGTGATTTGGCTAATTCCTGTTTCGGGGATTGTATCTTTTTTGCCGGACTGGAAGTTGGCAAGAATTTGCAAACTAAATGAAATTCAAATCAGATGAAGCGTTGCTTTAATCGATTTTTCAAATTTAATTCGGAGTTTTTATCAATGCTGGAAGTTTTTCTGTTATCATGACATTGATAATGTATAGCTCGAGTTAGCAAGTTTCTTTTGTTCTACATTCTTCTTTAACTTCAGGACTTACGCACCAAATGCGTTAAGATAAATGAGGAGAACTTTAAACCATGTCTGTTTATTTTTTCACAATGCCCAGCCTAACTTTTAACACGAAAACATTTTACACTTGCCGCTAAATTCAAAACAAGTTAGATGCTACAGTATTCAGTGCCCAATTTGGGTGAGCAGCTTTAAAAAGTTAAATGACATAATAATATTAATCGTTTCATCAACTGTTATAATATGCAACATTTATTGATGATTATAAACAACATAATATACGTTAGTTACTTATAATACGTTAGATACTATAATTCATTAGCCATAATAACATCAAAACCTTCCATAATATGCGAACTGTCAACTAATTGACAGATACAATAATTGTTGATTTGTTTTAACATCGCTGTCGTTGATGATACGATTAAGCTTTGAATATAACGCGAATATATGCGATTTAAGCCCCCTTGGATGTTCAAAGAGACTCGGTTTCACCTTGTCGATTAGCAACATCCTTGGTATATATAAATCGCATAATATTCTTGTTATATTAATAGCTATAATAGCCTTCATTAACACACTAGATAATTATAAGTTATTTAACCATCTAGTGTAATAATGTATGGAAGTAAAGAAAAGTTTTAAACTTTTAAGGTTTATAGTTTCAAGCAGGGTTGGCAAAAAACATATTTTTTTTATTTTAAACAAAAAAAACTGTTTTTTTTGTTTAAAACTGTTTTTTTTGTTTAAAACTGTTTTTTTTTGTTTAAAACGTGTTTTTACTGATTTAAAAAAAACATGTTTTAAACACACAAAAAACAATGTTTTAATCAGCAAGGAGTTCTGAAATATGCATCATTACGCACTATGGCGTTAAATATGCTGGGGATTTCCCTACCTATACTTATTATTATGGCTATGGGTGACAACAATAGTGAGAAACAGTATATGTTATAGGTACACTATTATTAGCAATATGAACTTTGTTTTGTTACGTAGATAAAGTATTAAAAATGTTTAAAACGTGTTTCAAATATATGTTTAAAACGTGTTTTAAACATGTTTTAAACATGTTTAAAACGTGCTTTAAAAACTTGCTTTGTTTTAAACAAGTTTTAAACATTTGTTTAAAACGAAATGTTTTAAACGTGCCAACCCTGGTTTCAAGTCTTAATAAATTTATGTAATAAAATGTAGAATATTTCTAATGATGTTTTTTTTGTTCTAGGTAAGTACCAACTATTTCCGCCCGTGTTTTCGGAGGTAAAATCATGAAAACATCGAAAGGTTTGGTTTTAATTGTCTGGTATTCTTCTTCTAAAGTTATTTTTATAACCGATATTTACCGCAAGTAAAGTCATAAACATTTACCGCGATTCTTTAAAAGTGTCGTTTACCTAAATGACCAAATCATGCTTCACACAAGTTTGTGATTTATTTAACAACAAACAAAAAATGTAATAATCAAAAATTCGCGATGTACATTCCATTCTTTCATGTCTGATTTATCGAAGACTATACCTTGTCAAACAAAATGCGATTTTCAGGGGTAATACCATAAGAGATGATAATTTTTTGAGAATTGTTTTGTCGTTTCCACGGCTACTTATTTCTAACAATTTCACGACACAAAACATCATCAATCAATTTCCCGAAACGAAGTTGAGCGGAATTGTCAGATGATGTTTTGTGGAGTGAAATTGCAATAAGTTGCCGTGGAATAGACAAAAATTCTCTCAAAAAATTATTATCTCGAATGGTATTTAGGAAGAATATTTTTCTTGTTAAAAATACTACCAAAACGACTCATTTTGTTAAACATTTTTGACGTTTCATGTGACAAATTTATTTATTTTTTGTAACTAACGTAACAAAATAAAACCTAATCTACAAAATTATGTTGTCAGATACATCATTTTACATTTTCAATTCTATTGGTTGCATTACGTCATTTGACGTCATCATTACGCAATATGATTGGTTAAACCATCTGTCAAAAAATATTCGGGTAAATATTTTTATTTTATTAATGTATGAAAAGTATGAAGCCTTAAAAATAATTCGCGTTCGTTTTGGCAATAACTTTTGGTGGAAATGCGAGCTCAGCGCTAACGTTTTAATTGCAAATATAAATGAAGGTGATACCCTCGCGTCAGCAAATATAAAACAAAATGGCAGACAGATTTACCTCCGCTGTATCAATTAACGAAAAACGATGAATAATACAATGCGCGCTGTTTAATCAAATAACTTATACAACATTGGATGTTGTGAAGCCAGCAGCTGTAATGGAAAACTCCGAGTTATTTTTACGTTAAATAAACATCAATAATAAAATTACTGATTAATCACAATGCAGATACAGCGATTCGAACATTTGTTTACTCTCGCGTTTTCATTTTGAGGCTCAAAATTCCTAAATCGAGATTATAACTACATCACTAGGGCCAGTTTTTCAATCGCTGGTTAAAGTCTTAGTTAGCTGTTACCATGGATATTTCATTGAGTTTTTTGAATTTGTGTTTTTCAATCTGTAGTTACTACTTAACTTGTAGTTAACTTTTACTACAGGTTTGGGGTATGGTTAACTTGGAAGTAGTAGTTAATTTGTATTTGTCATTTTTTCCTGTCAGTATATTTTAATTAAAAATAGATTACGATATTGCTAATGTATAAAACAGTGGTTTATAAGAGCGGTGTTGCATTGGTATTGCATTGGTGAGGACAGCGTTCACATAAAAACTTAGTGACGTTGTTGTAGGTAATACAGCATTCTGTTGTGTTGCATAGAAATTGAAATTGCTGTCCTAAAAATATTTTAAGATTTAATTTGATAAAAATATCAGAACAAGAAAGCATTATTACCTGTAAATTTAAACTTTAATGCAAGAATTTTACTTTCTTTTTACCTTCCGCTTACCTGTAAAGGAAGGTATTGGAATCATGCAAAAAATCGGGTTGTGAGTTTTTAGTGGATGAGCACGAATTAGGGTCCTTACAACTCATTTTTGATAGTTTCTCGATGATGTCTGTATGTATGTGTGTGTGTGTGTGTGTGTGTGTGTGTGTGTGTGTGTGTGTGTGTGTGTGTGTGTGTGTGTGTGTGTGTGTGTGTGTGTGTGTGTGTGTGTGTGTGTGTGTGTGTGTGTGTGTGTGTGTGTGTGTGTGTGTGTGTGTGTGTGTGTGTGTGTGTGTGTGTGTGTGTGTGTGTGTGTGTGTGTGTGTGTGTGTGTGTGTGTGTGTGTGTGTGTGTGTGTGTGTGTGTGTGTGTGTGTGTGTGTGTGTGTGTGTGTGTGTGTGTGTGTGTGTGTGTGTGTGTGTGTGTGTGTGTGTGTGTGTGTGTGTGTGTGTGTGTGTGTGTGTGTGTGTGTGTGTGTGTGTGTGTGTGTGTGTGTGTGTGTGTGTGTGTGTGTGTGCGTGTGTGTGTGTGTGTGCGTGTGTGTGTGTGTGTGTGTGTGTGTGTGTGTGTGTGTGTGTGTGTGTGTGTGTGTGTGTGTGTGTGTGTGTGTGTGTGTGTGTGTGTGTGTGTGTGTGTGTGTGTGTGTGTGTGTGTGTGTGTGTGTGTGTGTGTGTGTGTGTGTGTGTGTGTGTGTGTGTGTGTGTGTGTGTGTGTGTGTGTGTGTGTGTGTGTGTGTGTGTGTGTGTGTGTGTGTGTGTGTGTGTGTGTGTGTGTGTGTGTGTGTGTGTGTGTGTGTGTGTGTGTGTGTGTGTGTGTGTGTGTGTGTGTGTGTGTGTGTGTGTGTGTGTGTGTGTGTGTGTGTGTGTGTGTGTGTGTGTGTGTGTGTGTGTGTGTGTGTGTGTGTGTGTGTGTGTGTGTGTGTGTGTGTGTGTGTGTGTGTGTGTGTGTGTGTGTGTGTGTGTGTGTGTGTGTGTGTGTGTGTGTGTGTGTGTGTGTGTGTGTGTGTGTGTGTGTGTGTGTGTGTGTGTGTGTGTGTGTGTGTGTGTGTGTGTGTGTGTGTGTGTGTGTGTGTGTGTGTGTGTGTGTGTGTGTGTGTGTGTGTGTGTGTGTGTGTGTGTGTGTGTGTGTGTGTGTGTGTGTGTGTGTGTGTGTGTGTGTGTGTGTGTGTGTGTGTGTGTGTGTGTGTGTGTGTGTGTGTGTGTGTGTGTGTGTGTGTGTGTGTGTGGTCCGGGCCGATGCCGGATGTCACATAACTCAAATACGAATTACCCAAAAATTTTGATATTTGGTATTTTACAATTGTATACGAATAGGAAGAGCTCATTAGATTTTGGTACAAATATCTTCACCGGAAGTGATATTTTTTGAAGATTGAAAAGATTAAGTGTAAAAAATTTCTTAAATTTTGATTTATTTGTAATAAGAATAAGAGGAAAAGTTATTTGCAATCCACGTTATAAAAAAATTGTCTTTATCTGGTAGCATTAAAGAACTGCAGTAAAATTTAAAAAATAAATTTATCAAATAAAACATTGAAATCTTGTAATCCATGTTCGGTTGATTTTTGTTTTTGCATAAAAAATATTGACAGATGAGACGGGTGACAAGTTGGCATACTAGCGCTATATAAGTCATAAGTCAGATATTAAATGTAGTAATTGAACGGAGGATGGCTTCAACACAGAAGAGTTTTCGTGTGAATGAATCTTTTGATTCAGGTGATACTAATTTCTGTGTTTGAATATTTTAGATTTTTATTTGTATATTTTAAATAGGCACCAGATTGTACGTATACATTTCTGTTTAAAGTCTAGATATGGCGGAAGGTTGTGTGATGGCCACGTCAGATTTTTTTATATTTTCTCAGTACAATGATATTAATAGGATGTTAATAGACAAATATAGGAAGTAACAAGCCACCGTACACAGTTTTAAACGTTCTGGGGATAGTATTTTGTCAAATAGTTAACAAACATATTATTTACTAAACTAAATAACTAATAAATACTGCAACTACTCAGAAATTGTCTGTGATTCCGTAAATTCAATTTCCGTTGGAATATGTCATGTTGGTACTCGTGTACGTCACGTGACATCCTTATCTCCGTATGTAATTCCTTCACCTGTACTCACACACTCACAGACAGCAACCAGCCACCAAATGCCAACATTCTGCTGTTTCCACTGAGTTGATGATTATTGACACAGCTTTGCAGCTCGTACATTGTGTACCGAGACGAATGAGACAAGATGGAACTGTGATTAAGATTTCATATTTTATTTGGTGTTTGCTTGGAAATGAAAAGGAGTAAACAATTTTTAATTGCTTTCAGTTGCAAACGGAATAGTAATTTGGAGACTATTAGAATTGAGCAAATATATAATATATTATGGTTTAATATTTGCTGCTGTATATGGCTTTCTTAGAAGTAAATTAAAATAAGGATTCACAAAATAATATACGTTCCTTACTTTTATAGTCAAATTTCAAGATATTGACTTGAATTTTTTGTACGGTGTATGAAAAGGTTTAAACTATAGGTAGCTGATTAAAAACGTCAAGCAATGTTGAAAGTAAGTCAGTAAACTAATTATAACAATAGCTTTTTTGTAAGGTACTTATTAAAATTGGATGATATAGCACTGCCTCTATACAGGGTGTTTCATAACTTCAGGTACATACGTTAATGCTATATGTTGTTTGATATGCTGATTACGAATCAAACAGAATTTATTTTTTAAATCTCAAAATTATTTTCCATGTTTCCCAGTCTAAAATTTTTCGTTGCCACTGCCATTGGGTGGAGTAATTATTGTTTCATTAAAAATCATTAAATTTCATTTGTTATTTTACTAGTATTATGTAATTTAAGATGTTCATTACCTACTTCTTTTGTTTGTATTTAATAAGAAAACGAATCCAGTGTAATACTACAAAAATGTTTTAGGTAAACAACCCTTAATTTTTCGTATTTAAAATCGTCAGCATATCATACAACATATACCATTAACGTATGTATACTTGAAGTTATGAAAAACCCACTTGACAAAAAAAATCCCCAGAACATTTCAAGAATGTGAACATCCCGGCTTGTTACTTGCTATATTTGCCCATTAACATCCTATGAATATCCTAGCGATTGCTAATGTCCGCCCTTAGTAACATTATCTATGTAACATCCCAATGTTAGTCATATCTTATTTCGCGTACTGTACTCGTATACTTTTTGTACTAACGAACATGTTTTAATGTTAAAAATAGAATACCTCTTCATTATTTTAATATACTGTTACAAAAATAATAATAATTACTTCTCAAAAACGCTCAACAATTTTTGTGTTTCCATTAATTATTTACGTCCTCTTTGTGTAAAGTAAAGTAGACTGTTCGTAAATATTTTATGAAATTTTCATTTTAATAAAAGGTCAAATTTAATTTCATATAATGCTACTTAAATTTATTAAATGGGTCAACAGAAAACAGCGGAGTTTTATTTTTAGTAACTTCATTGTAATTTTACAGACCTTTCTAGTATTTTAGAACAAACATAGGTTGAGTAATTAATTTGCAAAACTGTTGCCAAGTGAAATATACCAGGAACTATCATAGTATAAAATTGTTCACTTTGAAAAAGATACAAAAAATGTTAAATGATTATCACATGACAGTGACAGTGACAATAGTAAAATATCGTTTATATCTTCTACTGCAGTTTAAATAAAATGACTACAATATATTTGTTAGTAGTAGTACTAATATCTATACAGGGTGTCTGTTTTTAAATGAACCAGCATTTATCTCGCTTATTTGTTGAGTTAGCGTTTTTTGTCAAATACATGATTTATACAGTATCATGTGTAGTAAATGATAGCGGATGTGAATCCTTTGTATCACTTCCGGTTTTTGAGGAAGTCATAGCAACTTTCAAATTTCAAATGGAACATTGTATTTTTTATTACGAATTTGAAAAGTACATTAAATTTGCTCTACGGTGGTATAAAAAAGTCTTATGTTGTATTATTAAAATATTAAATTCCGGACACTTAAATTATGCACCTATGAACGCTGACATAAGTAAGCCTTGCCGCGAAACAAAAACAATAGTTGAAAGCAGTTTTACCTGTCAACAATCAATGTAAATTACAATAAAATATCTCTTAAATCTAATTATAATAAAGAAAACGCATATTATGAATAATTAAGAAACAATTCATTTATTAGAGTATCTCGAGAGTACCTAACATTAATTTAATAAAAGATGTTCAAAATGTTGACAGGTAACTGCTTTCAACTATTGTTTTTGTTTCGCGGCAAGGCTTACTTATTTCAGCGTTCATAGGTGCATAATTTAAGTGTCCGTAATTTAATATTTTAATAATACAACATATAACTTTTTTATACCACCGTAAAGCAAATTTAATGTACTTTTCAAATTCGTAATAAAAAATACAATGTTCCATTTAAAATTTGAAAGTTGCTATGACTTCCTCAAAAACCGGAAGTGATACCAAGGATTCACATCCGCTATCATTTACTACACATGATCTGTATAAATCATGTATTTGACAAAAAACGCTAAATCAACAAATAAGCGAGATAAATACTGGTTCATTTAAAAACAGACACCCTGTATATTAATATATTTGTATAATAAGTAAAAAGAATAAAGTAAGTATGGCGGGAGGTCTTGTTCAGGCCACATCAGATTTTTTGTTCGAAGTATTAAAACAGCTTGTACTTCTAGAATATATTCCAAGTAGTTGTAATGTTTGCGATACTAGTTAGTATCATTCTTTTAATTATTTCCCATAGTTAAACATAAAACGAGTATCCTTGTTCTCATCCTTTGTACCTTCCACCTGACTATGCCCCCCTTCGGCCACAAATCAACCGCACCCCCTTCTACTGTCGGGTTCACTCCGGTACGTGTTGAATTTTTCACGGGCCCGTGAATCAGTTGGGAAATACTGATAGTAAAATACAGGGGTTAGCGCGTCGCATCCCGGAGCTCCTGAATAGTGGATGACGCGTGGTGTGAACCCGGAACAGCGCACCGGACTCGCAAGTCCGGGACCCGGAGTCGCTGCCCGGAAAGGGAGGCTGGGAGCTTTGTTTTATTATAGCGTTTTACGTTGCAATTACGACTGTACTGTTTTCATGTTATATGCATTTCGATCTACCGCCAGACAAACTAAAACTGTTAATGATCTGATTCTTTGAGGATTCTTTCATGCTTCTGAACCCTGAGAACAGAATCATGGTACTGAAAATGAGATGTTTTTTAGTAAATTAAAAAATCTGCTGTGGCCAGCACACGACTTCTCGCCTAATTCTGCTTATTGTACTAATCTAATAAATAGTTTTACTTACATTTTAATAGTTTCATGTTCATGTAATATGTAAACGATAATGTAAACCAAGATGCAAGCAAAAAATGTCAACTGTACTGCCCCTGTCATAATAATTCAAATTTTATATTATTGCCTACAAGAATTGAAAGATTCAAACGCAAAATTTTAAATTGTTATACCTATTATAGTATATAAATGGTACAGAAATTCCTTTAAAAAATTTCTGTTATATTTAATGCAACATATATTATCATAAATGCTTTATTTATCGAGATAATTCAAGAAAAATCATATTGCTCTATATGAAAAGTTTTACTTCCGGTTTATAAATTGGAACCAAAATATAATTGGACTACTGAAAATCGTATCGTAAAATGACTAAAATGTGGCAAATTTAATTTACGTTTATCTCGTGACAGGAACGTTTTATATTAATAAATAAGGGCTCGTTGGATGCAGTTTTTTATTCTGCACATCTTTTGTATTTACAGTTTGGCTCTAAAAGCAATAGGTAAAAGCTTAGAGCGAAATTAAAACTTTATATCTATCACCCTTTTTACCCAATTTGGGTAAGGCAATTTTAAATTATTTATTGTTTATATTTAAAAAAAATAAGCATACGAATTACGAAGGTACAAGCAACCAACGAATGACTGATAAATTAATTTAAATACTTTAAATAGGTACCTACTTCATTTTTAAGCAAGTACCAAATAAATTGTTCAAGTACTTTAATGCAAGTAGGTACTTGAAATACTTCAAGTGTTAAACATTACTTGAAATAATTATTTTTTACTTCAAGTACTCATAATATATTTAAACAAGTATCAAGTAAATTGTTGAAGTGCAAGTACCAAGTACAAGTATCAAATTTAAAACTTTACTTGAAGTACAATACCTGCAAAATCAGTACCAAAGTAATTTTACTTGATGTAATGCCCTGTCTTTAACAATACTATCTAGGTTGTCAAAACTATGTATGATAATAAATCATGATCCCCTACCCGTCTAAAGAAAAAAGCAAATACAATCCCTGTTGAAGAGCACAAATAATGATATTAGTTTCTGTTTCTCCCTTGTCAATGTTTACCGAATGATTGATACCGTTCAAGTGGACGCCACCGGACGAGTATACCCTTCAGTAGACCCTACAGTGACGTAGACTCCCCTGTGTTTGTTTTATTTGGGGGGCAAGTCGCAAGTCCTCAATATCTACATGTTTGTCAGAGGAAGTAAATAAGAATGAATGAAGTTGATTAAACGTCAGAAAAAACTTACCAGGGACTCATAAAAATTCTTTGAAGTTTTTTAGAGACGTATGGTTGCTACAGTGAAATTAGACGCAGCGGGAGGGAGGGGGAGAAATATTAATATGTGCTTTAAATGAAACGGTGGTAAGATCAAAGAGAAATTAATTTAAATACTATAATCGTACTTTTTTCGATTTTGTTGATGTCACTAAATATGTTTTTCTTCAACCGTCTTAAAAGTTGGTTCTTTTAATACTGTTTTTAGTATTAAAAGTTGACGTTTTTGTTATTAATAAAAAAATGTAACTGTTTCTAGGTAACACTTTTAATCCTAGGCTTAAAAGTACTTTTAATCCTAAGCTTAAAAGTAGATTCTGTATTTCTACTAGAATCTTGGGAGCGTAATATTTCTTGAGCTTGATTATTTATTATTATTTTTCTACTGGTATTATCATCACGAATGGAGGATATTATAGTGCTAGGTTCATCGAACCGTAATATTTTTTTAGCAGTGTACCATGTATGTTTACCAGTAAAGCTGATTTGACGTCTTCAATAACATCAATCTTTAAACGTACCAATTCATCGCAACGGCATGCACCCGAAATTTCCAGTATTACAACAATCTATAAAAATTAATAATATTTAGATAGTTATATTCTCATTCCTCATATTTAAACACTTACTTTAATCATCAGGTATGTATTATCAGGAGCATAATTCCAGAAAAACTCTTGATTTATTTTAGTTTGACAGAACAATAAAATTTGTAAACAAAACAAAAGTTAAAGCAAAGCTACCTTCTTAGTTTCAATCATATTTCAACAAAATATTTCAATAATTTAAAATGTAATTTTCTTGGTTGAAGAAAAAATAGTATGTGTTATTTGGATTAAAAGTGTCTTTGTTTGATTCTCAATTTTTGCATCCGCTCGGCTTCGCTACGCTTCGCCTCGCAAATGTAAATTAATTGCTCATCAAACAAAGTATCACTTTTAATCCTAATAACACAATATACTATTATTAATGTTGTTCATCGACTCGAACCGGGTTCCTTTTAAGACAGACTTGATCTTCGGAAATAGAAAATAGTCACCTCTAGCGGCTAAATTCCGCTTCACAGACAGCGCGTTATGGGCTGGTGCAGTGTCCTGGTGCAAAATCCATTGTTATAATATACATTGATATCGGTACGAAAACACGTTCGTTTCTAACTTTTATAGAAAAAATACGACTACAGCGACAAAATAGTTATTTGTGTATTAAGAGCATAAAGTGACTCTTTGTTACTAGCCGAATGCAATAGTGCAAGAGGAACAAATACACTTTACGCTCGTAATACACACATAATTTGATCTACGACTAAAATTATTTGTTATAATAATAATAGTATTCAGTTAGTTCAATCTGCGTTCAATCAATTTATGTTTTATTCGTAACCATGACGTTACCAACAATATCGAAATAAATAAATAAAAAAATTTGTTTGGTTCCGCCATTTTCTTTTATTTTATGTAATCAAAAAGTACTTTATTGCGCGTTGTCATAGGAGACGCACAATAAAATGTTTTTTGCTTGGTCCTCAGTAACAATCAACTTTACATTGACAATTGAAAGCATAAATATAAACTTTTCATAGTAGTCGTAGATGAACGTGTTTTCGTACCGGAATAGTAGACATTTCCAGCTATCCAACGCTGCATTCGTTTTCTCTCCTACCTTCTGCGCGCGCAGTCTCGTTATTTAATAGCCAGCCCTCGTATACCTTTTAATTTTTTGTCCTAAGTTGCGGAACGGTTTGGTACGTCAAGCATCATTTGAAAAATGTTAAAATTTTAGAATCTCCCCTATGAAAATTTGGTTACGGTCCTGGTGGACGGTGCTAAAGAAGCTAAGCATTATGGTTAGCAGAAAGGCAAATATTAATTAATCTAATTTAGTAGTCTGGTCTTCAGCTGGGTAAATATCTAGATGTTTAGAACAAATACAAACAGCAACTACAGCAAATAAAGTCTCTAATACGCATATATCGATTACTTAAAATAATTTACATTGCAAACAAGCTCCCAAATGAATAATTCACAATTTCTAATTAAGCATTAGTTTCCAGGTCTGTTAAGGATTTTTAATTAGCTTCGCAAGACACAAACCTAAGAAAATACTCTTGTTATTCATAAACTTTAATTAGTTAGTTACAAAAACTTAATTAGTTTTTATTATTAATTTATTTTCTAGCAGTTACTTTTCAAAGTATAATATGCTGTGTGCTGGTGACAGCTACTAAGAGATAAATAAACAAAAATGCCACGTTAGTCAGCTACTACCCCTAGTTGTGATTAAAGACTAGGGGTAAACACCAGTTTAGGGATATTTTGCTTTGATCTATTTGATGCCACTACACTTATTATATGACTAGGGACATCTGAAACCACTCATTTCTACACTGAACTACACTGATTTACTAGGGCTAATATAGGTTTGTTGAAATAATAAATTCTACAATAAATTCTACACAAATGTATTATCCACTAACGGCTGGTAACCGCACGCACGGTATAATAATATACAGGGTGATTCACAACTTCATGCATATACAGGATGATTCATAACATCTTGCATATATTTTATTTTAATAGCATAAAGCTCAATAAACTTACATGGAACTAAAAGTATTTTTTTGAAATTCGAAATATTGGTTTCCAGGTTTATTAATCTCACAGTTTTTGGTCACTGTTTCAAATTTCATAAATTCATTGTTCTTGTTATTGCAAAATTAATTAAAATTTAATTTTATTCCATTCATGCAATCAACAATCCAGTGGTTTAAAAAATGTGCTTCTTGCGAAGACTGCTCTTTAATTTACAAATTTAAAAAAATGATTTTAGTGCCATGATATTTTATTCCATTATCAGTAAAACTAATATAATTATAATTTAATTAAATACACGGACATCGTAATAAAAATGGAAGCCATAATAGTATATTAAAAAACAGTTTTATAAGACATTTTTCGCACGCGTCCTAATTTAGTAACACGAGCCCTCAGGCGAGTTTACTAAAGAACAAGTGCGAAAAAAGTCTTAGAAAATGAGTTCTTCAAACTATTCTTTCTATTTGGTGTCTTTTTAATATTAAAATTTAAATTAAACTGCCACAATATACACAAGTTAATTTAGGGAAATTTATGTGTGTAACGTTTTTGTTGGTGACATTAATATTGTCATTTATTTAACTGTCAATGTCACTGTAAAAGTATATAATTAATGAAGTATTCTAGGTGATATAAGTGCCAACTATCAGGGATCCTATAGTTGATTTCTTAACTAAACGGAGCAATCTGAAGTTGTCTTGCTGAACCGTATTTACACTTTGTAAATACGAGAAAAATATCACTAGATTTTTTTGGCGGAAAAATTAAATTTGACCTTTTAGCGGGCAAACTCGATATAGTCACTGACAACAGCTGACGAGACAAGATGGAGAACATTCCTTTGTTTACATTACAAAGTTTGTGTGGTGTAACACTAGTGTTACATCAGCCAATAAAAAACGATCAGTTTTAGCATTCTAACTTCAGATTACTCCGTTTAGTTAAGGAGGTTGGTGACCGTATATTAAAATGATGATGAGAGGCTGAAATTTATACAGTGCCTTCATTTCACTATTGAGATTCTAAAAATAATGTTTTTAAAATTTTCGTCTATCCGGTTTTTGAGTAATAAAATGTTGAAATTGCGCTCGTTTTACATGGACTCTTATGGGAATTCACTAAATTTTTGTTTAAACTATATGATAAAATGATGAAAAATTCATAGAACTTGTATTAATATATCCTATAAACCTTTAAAAATAAGTTGTTGAAGATTTTGTGTACTTTTTCTAAACCATTTGCAAGTTATTTAAAAAAATATATACTCATGTCAAGCATTTTTGATTAGGGAATTAGTAATTATTGTAAAAATAAATATCACAGCAACGCAATGACATCAGCCAACGTGCGTTGAGGCGTTAAGGCTCGGGTATAGCTACTATAAAAGTGTCGTTCGTACTTTACTAATAACTTAATTCAGGTGCACTTTATAGAAAAAAATTATTTACAAAAAATTTCTATAATTTTATGCTTAACATCGGATTGATTTAAAAATTTCAAAATTCTCAAAATAAACAAATTTCAAAATTTGATATTTTTTTAAAATTAGAAATTAGGAATAGTTTTTGAAAAAATATTGACAATCCGATGTTAAGATACTAATGTAGATTATGTGTAATTTTTTTGAAAAAGATATTTCAATCGTAGCATGAGTTATTAGTAAAGTAAGATTTTTGATGTTTTTCTAGACTTTCCATTATTCAAAACAAGTGCGAAAAGTCAGAAAAGACAATACATATATTTAGTATACTGTAACCAAAATTTGGTTCATAAAGCACTCGAAATGCACGAGTAATTAATTTAATAAGGAACTACTAACGCTAACTATACTAGCACCTTAAGCGAATTTTGTTTTACATTATCAAAAATATTTTTATTTTCATATCCTCCCTCTAAGGCTAATGTCTTGGTACGCCACTGCAGGCGTCCCCAACCTCCTTAAGAAATCAACTATAATAAATATTGTTGAAGTAGAGTAATATAATTTTGTAGATTCAGGTAAAGTTTAGTACGTTCGCAAGGAAATAAGCTCGCACTAAATAATGTTTGAAGCAATTTAATGATAATTCAGCACATATTGCGAATTATAAGCGTAATTCCTGTATCTTCATTACTTTTAGTAAATTTAGCGCGATCCACCGCTTGATATTAAACAGCATCTCAAGTACGTTTAGCTAACCTCCTCCATTTAATATTTACAGCCGAGCTTCAAAACAGAATATTAACTCGCATGGCATAATTCATACAGCCAATAAACCAGTTCAGTTCCGTTTTAATTTAGTTACAAAAGTTATTATGCACTAGCGTACTGCAAATGTGAAACTGGATATGTGATTATTATATTTATTTAAAAATACAGACTAAATAATAATTATTACACAATGATTAATTAAAATTATTTAATGAGTGGAAACAATTGCGCAATGATTATGAGCAAAAATTAGTTAATTATGCATTTTAATACAATGAACTAATTTAATAGTTATACGCTATGTTACACGCTAGTGGCTCGCAAATACAACAATGCATTATTCATAAATTTAAACTATTTGTAACTTTATTATCTCATAATAATATGGAACTCCAATTTACGCTTTGACGTGGATTCTTCCGCTAAATTGAATCTTCAATGAGTCTTGAAAAATTTCTAATTCATTGATAGTTTCAATACACTGAATTTCTGTTTTCCAGGATACAAAATCATGAAAGAATCCCCAAAGAATTCATGTGTTAGCAGGAATTTAAGCAAGCCATACTTTTAATAAACAAACAGCAAATAAATTAAATTACGTTTCAATAATCTCGAGTATTTATACTCGTTTTTAGTTAATCCACTCTTTAAATGTTAGTTTTTTGATAAAACTGTCACTGAAGTGAGTTTTCGAAGTAGAAACGTCAAAACTATTTGCCATTTATACATTGACTGATACAGTCTTAAGGCTGAATTACATTATACTTTTTACCTTCCGCTTACCTGTAAAGGAAGGTATTGGAATCATGCAAAAAATCGGGCAGTGAGTTTTAAGTGGATGAGCACGAATTAGGGTCCTTACAACTCATTTTTGATTTCTCGATGATGTCTGTATGTATGTGTGCATGTGTGTGCGTGTGTGTGTGTGTGTGTGTGTGTGTGTGTGTGTGTGTGTGTATGTGTGTGGTCCGGGCCGATGCCGGATGTCGTATAACTCAAATACGAATTACCCAAAAATTTTGATATTTGGTATTTTACAATTGTATACGAATAGGAAGAGCTTATTAGATTTTGGTACAAATATCTTCACCGGAAGTGATATTTTTTGAAGATTGATAAAGATAATTGTCAAAAATTTATATAAATTTGGATAAATATAGTATTTATTTGTAATAAGAATAAGAGGCAAAGTTATTTGCAACTTACGTTATAAAAAAATTGTCTTTATCTGGTAGCATTAAAAAACTGCAGTAAAATTTAAAAAATAAGTTTATCAGATAAAACGTTGAAATCTTGTAATCCATGTTCGGTTGATTTTTGTTTCTGCATAAAAAATATTGACAGGTGAGACGGGTGACAAGTTGGTATACTAGCCCTATATAAGTCATAAGTAAGCTATTAAATGTAGTAACTGAACGGAGGATTGCTTCAACACAGAAGAGTTTTCGTGTGAATGAATCTTTTGATTCAGGTGATACTAATTTCTGTGTTTGAATATTTTAGATTTTTATTTGTATATTTTAAATGGGCACCGTATACATTTCTATTTAAAGTCTAGATATGGCGGAAGGTTGTGTGATGGCCACGTCAGATTTTTTCTTTTAGATTCTAGTTCGAGATTCATCCGAGAAGTTCATGCCATTTCTAGTATAATATAAATCAGAAATTTCCATTCGAGTTCCGTTCGATTTCCATCCTTTTTTCTAGTACAGAAATATACGCCTGGCTCTATTTTCCTATTCGAGATTCGTACTAGATTTATCTACGCATGCTTAGTTTAGTCTGCAGTCAGTTTGACCAACCTTTTAAAAGTTTTGGCTCGATAAAAATCGAAATAAAGTATGAAACTCGAACGAATCTCTGATGAAAATTGTACTAGAAATCTAGTATGCAGCCTTTAAAATGAATCTTTACAAATCAGGAAGCATCTTTATTCACGTTATATTTAGTTCGTTGTGTTAAAGTACAATAAAAAATAATAAAAAGGTTAAAGTGTTAAAGGTCTCATTGCAACCCTTTTTAATTTACCCCAAACATAAAAAATCTCGCAGATCCATCCACCCCACCCTAGCCTCTTTATATTAATGCCCAGTTAAAAATTGTTTATGTCCGAAGCTCGTCTAAATGCGTTTTAAAAATTCAAACGTAGCTTGTATTTTTTATCGGGTTGTAAAACCTCCTGCAATATCCGGAAACTAATATTTCTCTCTCGACGTAGGGCTCTAATTAAAAAAGTCACCCCCTTTGCATTCTCGTCACGGGTTAAACTACGAGAACGCGGAAAATAAATAAGGGATGATTTGTAGACGGCACCCCTGCAAGAAGATCATCTCTCGACTGAGAGGGGATCATAAATTCTCAAGAGCGATACACTTGTTTAAACCTGCTTGTTTATTGGATTGTGCAGTTTCAAAAGCGTAAATTAATTTCTTAAGATTTTAAAAGGGTGTTTAATTACTGCCTTTGACAGACGACAGTTTTTCACCAAACTGTCAATGCATTAAATGACAAACTCACTTATGGTATGTATGATGTATGTATCATTTTTGTATTTATGTGAATTTTATTTTGTAATTTATTCAAAGAGGAAACATAATGTCCAGTTCACACGAGTAAAGTTTTTCTTTAAGGTTGTTGGCTACCGAAACTAGCGACATCGGACGGTAGACTTCATGAAATGTAGCTCATTTTGGAGAGGGTACAAAAAGTAAACAAAGGCATTTTCTCGTAACCTCAATTCGTCGATAAATTGACTTAAAAATTAAATATCGTTTTTACAAAACTGACGATTCTCTTTTACTATATTCTTATGACACTTTAAATTTCAAATGCTCATAACTTTGGATAGAATCATCGTAGAAACTTGTTCTTATTTGAACTTTAAAGGAAATTGTGTGAACTTTAATGTCCTTGCCTTGAATATGGTCTACAATTTTTTTTGGACTCAGTGCAAGTTGTTAAAGTTAGATATTTTTTTTAGTCAAAAACATTTTTTCTATGGTGGTTTACGGGATATGGGATGTATCGAATGTGGCTTTTAGGTACACCATTCGAAAGAGGAGACTTTGATCTTTTTAAAACCCAAAGAATTATTAATTTTGGATCAAATGCAACAGAGTTCTCACGGTTTGAAAATTTGACATTTTTCGTCAAAAATCGAGTTTTCCCCTAATTTTTTCCTCGAGTGTATTATAGAAATATTTAATTTTTCCGTATGAACGGTATTGATAGTTTTTTGATGACTCTTGTATTTATTTAAGGAATATTGATGAAGTAAACTAAATACTTTCTGCCCTAGAAGCCGAATAACATTTTATCTTCCACTGGGAAATAATATAATACTTTTAACCCTCATAAAACTCTTTGTTCGGTTAAGTTTCAAATAATCTTTTTTGTGATCCACCGTACTAAGTTAAATAAAAAAGTAACAGGAATGTTCATTGTTCATCTCCTGAAGTTGGTACCAAATTAATTTAGCAACTACAACATGATCCCGGTCTCCTCTACATAATGGCAAAAACATCAAGTGCGCACAGCATGACGTACCAACATAATAAACACTAAACAGCAACACGACCAGGCTTGCCAACTGTGCGCCGCTTATTTCACGCTTGACGTCAGCGTGATTATAGTGGCAACACTGTAACCCGTGTACGCACCGAATGACCTAAAAACTAATATCACCAATTTAACATTTTGATTGTAACTAAACAGAACTAATTCGCTGGAAGTTATTGTTTTTCAGGCTAATCAAAGAGAATTTACTGATAAATTCACTCATACCATTAGATTCACCAAACGGGGTAGCCCTATATTATTATATTCGGGGGTAATATAACAAGTGCTATGATTATCATCGGTGATAGCATGAGTTAGTCGATGAAAATTGACCGAGTGCGTAGCACGAGTTCAATTTTCTGAAGACATAACGAATGCTATCACCTATGATTAATCATAGCCCGAGTTATATTTGGGGAGAGAATATAATTCATATGTCACGTGACCTGTTTTCCGCCAATCATCATCGAGATCCTATCGAGATCTGCTTAGTTACATGTCTATCACAGCGATGATAAAAAACAAAGAAATTATCACCTTGTTTTGGTCCGTTGCTAAGGGCATTTTTTCTGTATTGACAGTTAATTTCGTAATTCTTGACTATTAAAATGTGTGATAATCGTTGGAGTGATGCTAATAACGATTAAATTAATCAAACAATTAAAAAATTCAGGTAACGCATCTTGCAAAATGCAAATATACTTGATCAGCAACTAATAAAGATCACAGGTTATTCCAATAGATACTAATTCAATTCAGTCTTATTTAAATATTCAATCAAATCATCATCAAAATATTATAAATTCCTTAAGAGGAAATAATCCAGAAACACCTGAAAATCATATTACAGTAAGCTAATTCTACATTTTACTCGTATTAATATACCTATACGAGATACAAACCCACACTGCAAATAAATAGACTTTTGTTTTATAAGTACTTCAAATTGTAATTATTGTATGCGTAATTATAAATGAAATGTTCGTTTTAATCTTTTAATACAACATCTAAAATTAGTTAGGTTAGGTTAAAACACCCGAACACCCGATGTGATGTGTTGCGTTCAGTAAACACCCAACTTTAAGGTGCGTTCCCGTTCTCATTGCGCGCGCCTTGCGCATCACTACAAATTCATTATATTCTCTCATTAAATATAATCTCGTGATATGATTAATAATCGAAAATATTGCTCGTGAAACCGAAGCAGCACATTTCACTCGTCCTACGGACTCGTGAAATCTGCAGGTCGGTTCCACTCGAGAATATCATCGACAATAATCATATCACTTGTTATATTACGTATGAATATATAATGAATGAAACCAAAATGTTTGGTTATATTTTTTCAATAGCTATCAAAAACGTTTTAAATTCTGTTTCACTTTCTCAATTTTGTCTTCACTGGTATTACCCCACCGAATACAATCAGGTTCATTCAATTTAAGTCTTATTTTTGACAAACAGCAATATTTAAATATGGAACTGACAGTAGGAAATTAATTGACAGAAACAGTTGACATGTAACAGCGGTGATAAAAATATCATCGATTTGATAGCCTCTTACTGCCCTATTTTAGCCAATCAAATTAGTCAAATATGTGTCACGTGACACATGAATTATATATTCGCTGGTACAGATTGCGAGTGGTTACAATTATTTTTTTGATTGTTCGTACTAATATAACTCGGAAACGACTGGACCGATTTGTATCAAAATTAGACAGTTATAAAACCATTATTTAACTTAAAATATAGACTAAACATTACTTTATTTTACCACTTTTAAACAAAATGGCATGTAGATTTATCAGATTCAATTTTGATGTCAATTTTAATATCGTTTATAGCTGTTTGTACCGGTATAGCTCAAAAATGGTTCGACTAATTTTTATCAATTTTTTTACAAATTTTAAACCAGGATTTGGCAAAAAAACATAAGCTAAACATTATTTATTTCGTCGTTTTAAAACAAAATTTTCCTGACACAAAGTTTTATTTTCTGTTTAGAGCGATAGCTCAAGACAGGTGATGGTCTCCGATTTCATACAGCATGCCTTTTGGAGGATAGCATATTAACCCTATGACAACAAAGAAAAGCGGGTATTAAACCCTTGCACGCTTTCCGGTCATATGGAAAATTGCATTTTTCCACTTGCACAAAAATGATGTTTTTCTTTGGTTTAATACTGCATGCCCTTTTATCAAAACACATTAAAGCCTCATTCACATAAGCATTTAGTTTTAAGGTTTACATTTATGTTTACGTTTAAGAAAGTTTAAATTCATATAACTAAATACGAGCATTCACACTTGCCATTTTCAAGCACTGTGGAAGCTCGTATTTAGTTACATGTTTTCAAACTTTCGTAAACGTAAACATAAATGTAAACCTTAAAACTAAGTGCGTATGTGAATGAGGCTTTAAAGTCTTAAAAATTATAGGCATGCGATTCGCAGGATCCCAAAAGGCTAAAACGGTCACGTGATCTTGTAATAAAAAATATGATTTTCCTCGTTTTCATACAGCATGCCGATGAAAAGAATTAATATTTGTGTCATAAAACACCTATAACCAAATTAGCATGCAGTCCTCATTGGCCCAATGGTGGAAAAGTTTTGTGCAAGTGGAAATGCAATTTTCCATATGACCGGAAAGCGTGCAAGGGTTTAATACCCGTTTTTCTATGTTGTTCAATATCCTCCAAAAGGCATGCTGTATGCAATCGGAGACCATCATCTGTCATGAGCTCCCGTTCTATTACTAACATTACCATCATATAAATAAAACTATAAATTTATTTCGAAGAACCATGTGATTATCTTTTAACTAGATACTAGAAAGTCGTCTACAAAAAGACAAAATCAGAATTCCCCGGCGGGCAATGTAAACGGCATAACTCTCGCTAAAAAAATTAGCAACTTTTTTCGCCGGCGGTACGTGATATGAAATTCATCTATTGTGATTGCTCTCGAGCCGGAACGCCACATACGCACTCGCTACATCACATGTGCATGAGCACTCGCGCACTGCACACATGTACATTTTGACAATGTGATTAATATAGCCTACTGCGAAAAGAGACGAACGCAAATATTTGATGGCGTGCTCATCTTTTTGTGCATCGCAATACCAAAGGCCAATTTTTTCAGGAATAGTATAAGACTGATTTAGACTGTATATACATAAATACAGGGTGTATCATAACTTCGAGTACCTACATACGTTAATGATATAGGTACAGTTTGATTTGTTGATTACGAACTAAGAAATTTTCAGAAATTTGAAAAATTAATTTTTGTATCAAGTGCGCGTAGTTGATGCATGCCGAATTAAAAAAACTAAAATATTTTGCTCTCGAAATACAACAATCTTTTTTCTACAACTGTATAATTTTAAATTCTAATTAAATCCGTTAAAATTTTAATAATTTTTAATAATGGTGGAAAAACGTTTATCAAAATCGGAAAATATATGTTTGGTTTTAAAGGCTGTCAAGGTAACATAACAAAAAGAAAAAAAAACACTGTGCTTTGTTAACAATTCAAAAAAAAAAATTGACACTTATAGAAAAATTAGTTTCATGAAAACCTAAATAAAATAAAATTTATTTAGAATGTAAAGCCTCATTCACAATACGAAATTAGTAGTCATAGTCAGTTGGTAGGTATAGTTAACGTTAGCGTTTTGACATATGCATTTCACTTCTACCGTTCACAATAACGAAATTAGCTCCACGTAATTACAGTTAGCGCAGGGATTTTCAAACTCCAAACCTGTACTTAGTAGTTAATGATTTTCTGTATGAACTACCAATCAGAATCTAAATAGATAATTAATTTTGACGTTTGGCTTGAAAGATGACATTAAAGATTTTAAATTCGAGAACCTCTTTGTCATAGAGTCATTTACAATTTTGAACCATATTTATAAATGCTTCTTCAGCTATTTATAGACAAATATTAATATGAAAGGCAACTTTAAGTAAACCAAACATAATATAAGGGAACAAACTGACACTTCTGACTTCTGACGCTAATTTTAATAGTACAAGTCACTGCAATATTTCATTGCAGACGAGGAGGCTTGTTTGAAGAATGCGAGGATGCGTAGCGTCCGAGCGTTTCTTCAAAGCCTCCGAGTCTAGCAAAGACATTTCTATGACGCGTGATGTATTTTATTTTTTTTAAATAGGCAATTATAAAAGCTTAAAATTATAGAAAAAATTAGGTTTACATAAATCATCAGAGCTGTGACAAATTTTAGAAAACGCTGTCATGACAAGTGTTTGTACCTACAGACAGTGGAAAGTAAAAATGACTAGGTATTTTATTTTCATGCCTAGTCATTTTTACTTATTAATTTTCATGCCTAGTCATGGAAATCTTACTTTCAAGACTCAAATTAGTCAGGAAATGAAGATTTTCATGCCGATTTTGAAAAAAACTAGTTTGTTTTACTAGGCTAACTAGGCTAATTTTGTAATTGTGAACGACAACGACAATAGTCAAAACTAACTAGTCAACTATAACTACTAACTATACCTACTGACTAAAACTACTAATTTCGTATTGTGAATGAGGCTTTATATTCAAATATATTTATTATAAATCTACTTGCATGAAAATGCATAAAAATGTTAGTATTTTAAGGAGTATTTTTATCTAGTGACATTTCTTTATTTTTGTCTGTACCCCATGAAAATAATGGTTCCGTGCCACCCAGCCCTAAATGAAATATTTTTAAAAATCTCATGCACGTTTTTAGAAAAAACTAGAACTTTTTGCAAACACTGTAAACATATCAATGACATGAAACCACTCAAGCTATTATTACTGTGTTTATGTGTAGTTTAATGCAGGAACTAATGCATTGCCACCGGCCTCCGCAAGTTGCACCGTTACTCCACGCTAGCGCCGTGTGCCAAAGCATTCACCACGCTAGGGAAAGTAGCACAAGACATTGAGGAATCCGTGGTTAGGTAGATGCGTATCTATGGACGCAGCAGTAATTAACATGAAAGTTTTTACGGGATATTATGCAGATTATGATATTAAACAAAGAGACTTCATGAAATTGTTGTTAGGGTTTCGTTTTCGTGACAAGTATGGCATTCCGAACGCGAGATATGGGTTTAATTACTAGTTTAAATTGTATATTTGCATATCTTGTTCATTACTTATATGCTAGGAGGTTAGAAGAACCATAAACCAACTAATCATAGTTTTTTATTTGCTGGAAATATCATAAAAACGTAAAGAGTTCCTTCACTAAACTATTTTCGATAATAAAAAGAATTCGCAAAATTAAAGATAAGGTTTTTCATGTCAACAAAGTATTTAGTGCCAATTATACCGGGTGTTTCCTGAATCAGACGCACCTCCAAAAAATTTTATTTAACTCAATTACATTTATTTTATAAAGTACATTCAAAGGTGCATTAAACTACATAAATAATGAATTTTTATTACTACCTGTTAAACAGAAAATGACATCAACTTCCTTATTTTAAATTTTTTTAGAAAAATGTCCTTTAGATGAATAAATGCACGAGTGCAGATTCGGCAAGAAAATCGTATGGACTCCGCCGCTCTGTCAAAATGACAATTCACCAATTTTTAAATTAAATGTCAAACTTACATGTGACAGAAAAGTTTCCACTTATTAATTTGAGTTAGGTTACCCAGGTTAGTAGTAAATAATTTCCGAAATTTTTTATGTGTCACCATGGTTACAATTATTGTAATTAATTCTTCCATTGGCTGTTATTTGTGTCATCCGATTTTTATTAAATTTTAATTGTCTTGTCTAGTTTATGAGTAACGGGTACTTCATTTTTAAAGCCATGTTTCACCCTTTAAGCAACTTGAAATATTTCCTTGTCGTACTTAATTACAGAGAACCCTTCTGTAACTTTTCATTCTAGTTCTGGAATATTTAATATTTACTTGTAATAACGAGCGTTTCATTTACAAGTTTAGTCTATAAATCAAAACTGAAAACAGTTGTTAATTATTTCCTTAACTAATCACCATTTTGTAAAGTTGTACTCAGATTTAAGAAAACCTGGAAGATTTGAACCTGACTTACCAGAATTACAGTCGGTCACATAAAACACTGTTCACTTCTTCTGCACCCCTGAACACTGGGAATGAATTATCAATGAATTAGAAATTGTTGTTTTCCAAGACTCATTGAAGATTCAATTTAGCGGCGCCGCTATTTGACAGGCAATTCTCATCAGGATTATTTTTCTCAGGAAAAGAGGCATGAAAGAATCCTCAAAGAATCAATGTGTGAATTGTATATCTACTTCTGAAATATGATCAGTGTTGTGACAGATCATTTTAAAAAGATCAAGATCTTCACGTTTGATAGGATCTAGTCTAGATCATAGATCAATTTTTATGATTGGATCTTTTTAGACCAAATCTGTAATAAAAAAGATCAGTTATACAGGTTGGTGGAGGTGAAATGCGAACATAGGGAAATATATGACAATGGAGTTATCATGCTAGGCATCTTGATATACGTGGAATAAGTACTGTCAATGTCAAAGTAACTGTCATATTATTGAAATTTTTATTTTCATTAAAATATTTTCTTTGCATAATAATATGTATGTTTACATGCATTTTTAGATTTTATTATTATTTCTGTTATTGATTACTCTTTTTGTCAGACAAATTCACATTACTTCGTTTTGTGACACTACTACAAAATATATCAAGATACATGGCATGAAAGTTCGATTGTCATGTATGTTCCCTATGTTCGCATTTCACCTCCACCAAGCTGTATAATGATTAGTCTGTTGAATTTCATTATTAAATTGAAATAAAAATATACAAAAGCGATTCAAACTTCTGAGCAGTTTAAAAATATTAAAGTTTTAACTTACATAGTGTAGAAAAAAATCTGATCTTCTTTTAAGATCATAGATCATATGTATTTATCTAGATCAAGATCATAAAAAATAGATTTAAATAAGGTCAATTGATCTAGATCAGTGACACCACTAAATATAATTAAATATAATTTTAGGAAGATTGTAAATAAGGATGTTCGATCAATATTGGTCTGAAATTTTCTGAAACTAATTTTTAATTAAGCTAAAATTTCGCCTATTGACGAAAAAATGATTAAAGTTTCCCTGATTCTCAACGGGCCGTCGTTTTAAAGAACCAATTCGCAAAGTTATATTTTTAATTTGAAAATGTTGTGTCAAAGAAAACTTATTATATGACTGTATTCCCCTCTGACTCGAGCGCAGAGGTTTCTGTTGAGAAATTCCAGTCTCACATCCACTTAACTGCCTTAAATCTCGTATGATTTCCCGGCGATCCTACAGGAATCTAAATCAGGCGAACGGGAAACAAGAAAAGATTGGAAAGGCGAAATTAAAAGTTCAACCAGAGGATGAATATTGAATTAGAATTCATGTTAGGAGGCATTGATAACATCTGACAATACGTGGAATATTTTTTTATGTTATTTATTATTTATAAATTGTTACCTTGTGATCATGTATCAGAAACATGTTATAATAGTCTAGATATTGAAGATAGTTTAGTTTTAAATTACCTACATAATAAAAGAATAACAAAGCTTTCGAACTGCTTTAAAGTAAGAAAACATAAATATTTGATTGTGGTGCCATCCTAAAAATATCGTTTTATATGCCTCCGGTCGGCATCGCTAGTTTTCCATATCTCAAAATCCGCCAGAAACTCTTTGTTGCCAGCCTAGGCCGGCAAACAACCGGAAGTTATAGGTTGACATCTTGACATTACTACAGTTGTCAAGCAGATGTCAATTTTATGCGTTGAATATTTTTTATACAAGAATTAACAAGATTTTGACAAATTTTAGACGTAAATCGTTAATAGGAACTGAAATAAATATATTTTAAGCTCAAATGCAAGTATTCAGTGCACATTTTTTTAGGTTATGTATAATAAAATACAAATTAATTAAATTCATTTTATATTTTTGTAATGAAATCGGCACATAAAATATTGTGTATTACACGTCCAGAAACTGTTATGCTAGTGCTCGTAATTTGCAAGCCTCGCCTGTGGCTCGGCGTGTCAAAAATTCTCGCTCTTGCAAAAGGTCAGTTTCTGGCCTTGTGATACAAATAACTATTTACTTCCTTGTACGGAGTAAAAAGAAATAATTATTGTAATCGCGAAAAATTTCGGTTTTCAGATTTTGATGGAAATATTCGTTTTGACCTTTTCTGAATCCATTATGACTAGTTTCGTCGTGACGTCTGTACGTACGGACGGACGTACGGACCGAGTCTGTGGGATTCAAGTAGAGTATTGGGTTGTTTATTTAGTTCAGTTCAGAATTTCTAGCAAAAACCTTGGCATATTTTGTAATAAAATGATGTGACATTATATGCCGAGTCATTTTTAAAACGACTAGACGTTTTATTAAACGACTCACAGTATGTAAGGCTGCCACACTCAAGCTGGATAATAGATATGTAAGCATGTTAAAATATACGATAGCAAAATTTAAATGTCAAGAAAAATTGTGGACAAATGAATAATTATAAAGGTTTTAAAAATGCTTCAACCCCTAATTTCATTTTAAAATTAAAACTCCAAAGAAAACTTTCTCCGTTTTTCAAAATTGGCAGCAGTGAAAAAACGATTGCATTTTCAGGCGGTAAATGAAATTTCTTAGCTAGAATCGTACTTCGTACATAAATCACAATCACACAAATTAACTGCACCCCAATGCAGTACCTACCCCGCGTTTAGGGGAGGCGTCAGTCAACTAGAACTATTGCAAGGTTTGTTAGACATGCTAAAAAATGGCTGACATTAAAAGCAAATGTTTTTATTACCACGGTGGCTGGTTCCAGGTTTCGTATTTCCTACTACATTAATTTTTCATATGACGTACTGCAAAACCGAAATAGATACCATTTTTTCCACTCACAGAAACAGTTTTAAATTTCCTCCGTCAATATGATCGATACATGTAGTTTTGTTACCTAATGTGTATTTTTAAAAATCTGACGTGGACACCACATGACTTTCTTGTATTAAACTGTTCACACTTTTCGTAATAACTAAAATGTAGAATAATATAATAATATAATAACCGTATTTGATTTATGCGGAAAATATCAAAAAATACCTAGAGTAAAGTGCCCTTTTGACACGGACGATCGCAACAAAAAATATGAGGTGATCAACTAGATGCAACATGAGTCTCAATTACAAAATTTCAACTTTCTACGACGTACCGTTTTTTAATAATGCGAAAAATACCAAATAGTGCCCCTTTGGCACGGACGATCACAACCAAAAATTGGAGGTGCACAACTTTATACGTCTAACCGGATTTGAGTCATGCGACACATACGTCCGTACGTCCATCCGTACGTACAGACGTCACGACGAAAGTAGTCATAATGGATTCAGAAAAAGTCAAAACGGATATTTCCGTCAAAATCTGAGAACCGCAATTTTTGCGATTACAATACCTCCTTTTTACTCCGTACAAAGAAGTAAAAACTGTGGACAAATCAATTATAAATATTGTATTGTTTATAAAAGTTGTTTCCTAAAAGTTTTGAACGAGTGAAGAAAAAAATTGAAAATTTGGGGATCACTAAAGCGTTTGGGTCATTGCGAGACCGAAGAAGGTCGATAATTTCACTCATGTATAAAATAAGACATAAACAAATCACAATTTTTGTCGCTTTGACAGCGGATAAAAAGGAAGATAACTTTTTGCAAGTTATAAAACCTTATTTACCTTTTTCTTAGCAACCAAATAATAAACAAAACATTAAAATATCATTTGCTTCATATTTCTAATATTTGTTAGTGGAATTATTAGATTTTGGAAATATTTGTGAAGAAGAACTAAAGGAGTCGTTAAATTATCTCGTTGAATTACACTCGAGCATTTTATTTCCTCCGAATAAATTTCTGTTTGACATCTCAACCTTGTCACCTGACAGCAATTTGACTCGAAAAATTGTTTTAAAATAAAATCACGACACCGTTGGTGGAGAGATTTTATTAAACCATTTTTCTTTTCTAACTGCTAGGCAGCAAGGTTTCAATACAATCAGAAATTTACCCAGCGAAATAAAAAGCTCTTGTGTAAATACAATTGACAATTTGAACATTTGTTATAAAATCGTAATAAACGTGCAAAAAACATTAAAATTAATTTAAATTATATTCTTGAAAGAATGCAGATATCGGGTTTTTCGTTTTTCATTACCTTTAAAATAAGGTGAATTTCGACAGGGGTTGCTATTTAAAAATGTTGGGGTGGTCATCCCTTAAAAAACTCCACGTTGCATGCAAGTTCTAAACTATCTAAGATTGTAGTTTTTATGACTCTTTAGTGATCCCGAAATTTTCAATTTTTGGGACACACTGTATTATAATTATTACTCAATTATGTTGTTGTTGTTGTTGTTGTTGTTGTTTAATAACATGTTTTAAAATTTTTTTTCTTTTCAGAGAGACGCCATTAATCTCGAGCCAAGCAATGTGGCCAACTGCGTGTCCAAGGGCAAATCAGAGGTAAGTCTGCCAACTATTAACAAAAAAATCCCTGTTATCAGCATAATCCCCTGCTGAACGTGATAGCTTAACTAAATCCGCTAATTGTATTTTGCATCTAATATATTCAGAGATAAAAATTCGAATAGGTTTAGCTTTTATCAACGAACGTGTAACATAGGTTTTAATCTTTTCAAACACGGATAATAATAGTGAATATTGGGGGAATGACTCGATAAGACCAAGTAGATATTGTGTTTCGATAGAATTGTATTTGTTGATATTGTAAACGCGATAGTGAGGTACTTTCAGGAATAGTTGGGTTGACAAACAACAATAGTTGACTCAGCTTGGGTTGTTAGTGGGTATAATACGCCACAGGGAAGATTTTTGTGCAGTAAACTGACTGAATTCAGTTTAATTTCCACCCCAACAGTTAATATGTATTGTCATTCCCGTATATCTCTAACTGTACGTGTACAATGTTATCTGTATTACGATAAGGTGCAAGTGCATTTCTTACAGCGTCGAAATACATTTTGCTTCCTTACATTTTGTGCTGTATTTCTGCACAGAGCCGGAGTAGAATTCTTTTGAGCTTTGTTTATTGTACATTTGGGCCGCTGTTTTGGTGCATTACAATAGAACAAGTTACACATATAAGTTTAAAAAATTTATTCAATTTTGACGTTTTAAACTGCTATTGTTTCCTCCATAGCAACAACTTTAAACAACTGTTTATTCACAAGTGAATAAAACTTTTATATATAAATTAAATTTTTTTATTCAATTTTGATGTTTTAAACTGCTATTATTACCTCCATAGCAACAACTTTATACAACTGTTTATTCACAAGTGAATTAAAACTTTTTAAATCACTCAACACATTTTTAAATCATTATTTCGTCAAAATGCATAAAAACAATGACAACGTGCCACTGACGACTACTTTGATGTTTGTTTTGTTATCTCAAAATAAATTTATAATTCATTTGAAATAATTTCGTGAAAAATTGAATAAAATATTGTATAAACCACGTGAAATACGAATGTTTATTCACTCGAAGAAATTATCCCACTCGCCCTTCGGGCTCGGGCTAAACATTCTTCTCTTGAATAAACATTCATGTATCTCACTTGGTGTATAAATATCTATTATTGACGTATAGATATACACAGGGATGGGCACGTATAATACGTCGAGTATTATACGTTATTTTTTACGCGTAAAAAAACTCTTTTTTACATTGATCAAATTAACGACTTTTTAACGTAAATTATGTAAAATATGTAAATAATGTAAAAAAGACAATTGTTTAGATTAAATCAAGAACAAAGTTTTAAAAAAAGTTGAAATTATTATATTTAAGATTTAAGCATCTATTTATTGTTCTTTGAACGAAATAATGAATCTTGTTCCACCATAATAAACTTTCAATAACTACTATTCGCAACGAAGCAAACATGTATACGTTTTGAGAGTTTGATAGCTAAAACTAATATTTTACATTATTTACGTTCTTTACGTTTTTTACATATTTTACGTATTTTTTACGACATAAATGTAAAAAACACTTTTTTACGCGTAAATGCCCATCCCTGGATATACATTATTAATTTTACTAAAAATACTAACAGTTTGACTTTTTGCTACTATTGATTATTGTATAAAAATATGTACCAATTGTATTTAAACATAATTAGTTATTTTAATATTTTATTAAAGTTAAAATAAGCACAAAATTAATGGAACAAAACCAGTATTTTCCATTATAATTATATCAAAACGATTGTTCGTATTTTAGACCTGTCAGCATTTTAAACTCAAATTACCTTTCTAAAATTAAATAACAAAGCTTGATATTTTATTTACCATATTTCATCCTAGTTGATGTTACATTTAAACCTAAATTAAATCTTGGATTAAGAAATATTACAAATATGTTTGTCTATTTAATAACTGCAAAGTTAATTAAACGTAGATTTTTCTCATTAAAAGATAATTTTATACTAAACACAATTTCCTGCGAATAAATACGCGATAAGGGAAGAAATTTCCTGAGGAACTTTGGCTATTTTTATTTTCCCCTTTAAAATTGAAATTCATCTTAAGCACACCCTCGTATAGTACATAGATAATTTAACAGTAAGCGATATATTTCGTAAGGGTACGTACCCTTAGGTATACATTTCAAATTTGGACTATTTCACTCAAATGTCAAGTTAATGTTTTGATTATTCAATTTGGATTTTACGAGAAATTTGACACTTATGTAAAACTTACGGAGGGGTAGATATTAACTATAATCTAATTATACTCTGAAGTTTATTTAAATATATTAAACAATAGGTACATTCCTTGTTTTACCGCATATTTTATTTTTAACTATTAAAAGTTATTGTACTATTTAATGTTGACAGTACTATTAATAGTTTCTGATTTACCTTAAGCCCTGTTCACACAAGAATTCTTTGCGAATTCTTTCATTCTCTCTTTGAAAAAAATCTTGGTGCTTGTCAAATAGCGGTGCCGCTAAATTGAATCTTCAATGATTCTTGCAAAAGAATTTTTAATTCATTAATAGCTTCAAAACAGTATTTTCCCGAATTCAAAAGACATGAAAGAATCTTCAAAGAATCCATGTGTAAACAGAGCCTTTTACCAAATTTTGGTTTGACAGCTGTAGTCAGTCATCGTTTTAGATTATTTTTTATGTGTGCGGTTATCAACGGTCAACTCACTTAGGTTGTTAGTGGACAGTACACCAAAGGGAAGATTTTTGCGCAGTTAAACTGAATTATTTTTTAATACAGTCGAAGTTTAGTATTATTTTTATTAATATCATCGTTAAATTATTTAATCGTAGGTATCATCAACTGTTATTACCTTTTAATATGCAACATTTATTGATAATTATAAACAACATAATACATTAATTACTTATAATACTTTAGATACTTATAATTTATTAGTTACGAACTTAATTCGTTAGAAATAACCATAATAACAACAAAATCTGTCATAATATGCAAACTGTCAACTAATTGACATAAAATTGTTGATTTGTTTTAATAGCTGTCGTTGATGATACGATTAAGCTTTGAATATAACGCGAATATATGCGATTTACGCCCCCTAGAATGTTCAAGGAGACTCGGTTTCACCTCATCGTTTAGCAACTTTGAATAAAACTATCCGCCATTTTGCACATTTGAATGCAGTTAAGTATTTTTTTATATTAGTACTGATACAAATTTTTACTACTTAGGTATAACATTTCGCCGTGCTATACAGAATGGCACCTATAAACAGATAAAAGGGAAAATTACAGTTAAGTGAGGTTATTTTGACATTGACAGATCAAAATTATTTGTATTACGTCGCCAAATTTGATTTGAACGTTATATTTGAAACAAACATAAGGATAGCAATTTTTTGTTCTTTCCGTGGTATGTTTACTATTTATAAAACTTTCAGAATAAATATAAATATATCCGCCATATTGGTATGCTCTAGTAGCACACCCCCTTCCGTCTCATGGCTTCAATCCCTCACCCAAGAAAATCAGAGTATTCCACCTCATAATTTTCTATGTTCTAAGGAACAGATAACGAGTATTTTTGTCCGAAATTTTAATTTCCTCCTCCTAGTTCAACCCTGCGCGTCTTATCACTTATCACTAGCTCCATGTCTATCATATAACAATATTCTTACACTAGGGATGCGCTGACTTGCTTGGAGTTTACTGCTGCGGTAGTAAAGAGAATACATTCTGTATCGCCTCTCTTGGTGTTTGAGGTTCTCTCTCGTTTACCAACTCTCTCCTGGTCTCCTGCTTATTCTCTCCTGCAGGAACGTCGTACAGTCGTGTAGAAGTGCAGTCGTGCAGTTTGTCGTGCATGTATACAGTTATAATGTCGTGCAATGAAAAGCAGAAAACCCTAAATTCGTTTTCAAGATTGTAAGTTTGCCCCGCCTTTACCAAACTTGGGTGTGGCAGCCTCACATAATTACCCATCTGTTTGGTTACATATTTCACCAGCTGTGCGGTTACCAGCCTTCAATTCCGTAGTTATTAGTAGAGAGTAACATTTATGTTATGAATTGAGTGCGGATTATAGGGAACACGCCACTGCGTCAAATTGCCGTAATGTCAAATACCCGCTGTGTCCAATTGCCGCAATGTCAAATTGCCACTGTGCCAAAACGCATCCTCACCACTTACATACTTGTAATAACGTATGTCGAGAGACTACTGCAAATTTATTTCGCCACAGAGGCTATTTGACGAGTTTGTTCGGCTCTAGTACGGTTTTGTTAGCTTTGTTAGTGTAGTAAATATCAAAACTGAGTTTGTGGGGCTCTAGTACGGTTTTGTTAGCTTTGTTAGTGTAGTAAATACCAAAACCTATGCCCGATTGCCAGTAGTCTCTCGACATACGTTATTACAAGTATGTAAGTTGGTGGCGATGCGTTTTGGCACAGTGGCAATTTGACATTGCGGCAATTGGACACAGCGGGTATTTGACATTACGGCAATTTGGCGCAGTGACATGCACCCGGATTATATGCATGTGCATAAATTGTATTATTGTGCATATTAGTATTTTTTTACAAATGTTTGCATTTCATACAAAAATAGATCAAAATACGGTATACAATTTTTGCATATTTTACGTATTAAATATTTTTACATATATTTATTAAAAATGCATATAACTGCATATTTTGTACCTTTTAACCCAAATTTTTTCTAGTTATGAATCACGTTTTCTATTCAATTTGGGTGTGGCAGCCTTACACACTGTGAGTTCTCAGTAAAAGTATATAATTATAACTCATTCGTAAATGTTTCAAAAGTTAATAAAACAATTTGTGCTTACTCTTTTTGTTATTGTTAATCATTCATCATCTTATTTATGATTCCTCCATCATTCCTGCATCATTTCTACTTCATTTATTCATCATTGATTCGCCCAGCAGGCGTGTGAAAGCATCTACAAGTCACCAAGTGATCGCACAATACCGTGTGATTTAATTCAATAGAATATGTCGTGATAAAGTTGACAAATGCGTTTTTGAAAGACCTGTACACTGTACACGGCTTAGAATCGCGATTAGCCACATAAACGCGATGGGATATTTAAGCCGAGTAAATCGATACCCTTGTTTGTATTATTCTTATCGCTGCAAGGTTGTAGCGGTACAGGTATATGGTGATGACAGTGAGAACATTCCTGGTTGTAGTGTAATTTTATTTTTGAAATTTGTTCTGTAAAGGAATTATATAACTTTTTAAATGTAGTATATATTAGGTAGGGAATGGGTTCAACATCAGAAAATAATTGTTTTCTACACAGGAAAATTCAACACCAGAAGATGCAAATCTTTCATTCGTAGGATAATTCAAATCTAGAATTATATATTCAGCATTAATGCAAACACAGGAACACGGGAAGATGCAAATCTAGAAAATTTATAGTTAAAACTGAATATGTGAGACTCTGGACAAACTAGATTTCTAAATCTAGATTTGCATCTTCCGCATTGCATATGCCGAGTCTAAAATTCCAGGTTTGCATATTCCTGCGAAAGAATCTTTTATTGCAGGATTTTGTTACGTAATATATTTTCTAGATTTGAATCTTCTTGTGCATTTTTCTGTGTATGAATATTCTAGAATTTTATTTTCTGGTGTTGAGTGGCCATCCCATTAGATATACAGGATGTTCCATAACTGAGGACAAAAAATTAAAGGGTTATACTGTACGACGTGCTGATCAGGAAACAAAAAGAATTTTTTAAATTCGCAAAGTTAAGAGTAGCTTACTTGACGTGTGTACATTTTAAGTATCACTGTTTTTATGAATTATTTGATATTAGATATTATGTAAACAATTCATTGTAGAAGATTTGAAAAAAAAATATTAAAAATAACTACCGATCAGTGACAAAAAAATGCTTGAAATACGATGCATTTTTTGCGAATTTTAAAAAAATTATTTTTGTTTCATGATCGGCACGTCGTACAGTATATACCCTTTAATTTTTGTCCTAAGTTGTGGAACATCCTGTAGGTATACTTATACAAGGATTCTTCCATGCTATTGAATTTTTAGGAAAATTATTTTGATGAGAATTGCCTGTCAAATAGCGGCGCTGCTAAATTGAATCTTCAATGAGTCTTAGAAAAGAAGAATTTCTAAATCATTATTAGTTTCAAAACAGGGAATTTATTTTTTCCAAGATTCAGAAGCTTAAAGAATTCATGTGTGAACAGGCCTTTACAAAAACTAAGTAAAAAGGGTAATGATCATAGTATGTGTGACAAATGCAACCAAATACGTTAGCATTTCACAATCATTACTGTGTTTTTCTTTACTTAAGGCTGCACACAATTTTTCTTTATATTCAATGGTTAGTCAATATTAAAATGAGCATTATAAGAATATGAGACGAAAATTTAGAGGTAACATTATGTAAAATTGTTCATGTTTTATGCATGAAAATTTAAAATGCTAGTTTTACGGGCCACGAATTTATGCTGGTAATCGAAAATATCTTATTTTACACTCTGTTAATGGTGAGTAAACTATGCCCAACTTATTATGATAAATAAATTTGTTTTCTTTACTATAAGAAATTTTTCTTGACATTCGTCGCGTGTTGAAAGTAGTTTACTTTTCCCTTTAAGTTGTGAAATAAATATTCTTCCCCTATTTCGATCAGAATAACTATTTCCCGGCTAAATAGATTTAGAAGCAAGCGAGCTAGGGACACAGAATCAAACAATGCGACTTAATGACGCTTATTTCAGAGTTCATTCATACAATATGATGCGAATTATTTTACTGAGATCCTAATCTTTGCGAGAGAATGACTGCGATTTATAAAGCTGGAATAGGAAAG
The DNA here is from genome assembly GCA_947534325.1 of Agonum fuliginosum. Lineage (NCBI taxonomy): Eukaryota > Metazoa > Arthropoda > Insecta > Coleoptera > Carabidae > Agonum > Agonum fuliginosum. The sequence continues at coordinate 38,758,176 of OX384033.1, read as the reverse complement.
CGTCAAGCGAAAATTCAGCTAAAACTGCAGAGTTTGCAATTTTTTAGAGGTTTGTTTATGTTTTTAGATTTTAAACAAATCGTAAAAAAGTCAACTATACAAAGAAGTGATATAGCTGGTCTAGTATTTGCATTTGCAATCCAGTGGCACGAAAAATGTTCAGACGAGGGTACTAAGGCCCGTTTTACACATATGAGAATTACTCCGAAAATTATTTTGAATCTGTCAATTTTCTTGTCGGTCTTAGCTCGTACTACGTACTGAATTATGTCGTGGGTACGGGAAGAAGTTATTGTGGACGGAATGTCGAATAGGTGACATCCTTAAAATAAAATGAAGTTTTTGTATGTTAACCTCAAAGTGTAAAAATTACTTTCAAAAATTTTGGCAGTAATTTTCGCAATAATTTTCGGAGTAATTCTCATATGTGTAAAACGGGCCTAAGAGCTGTCACAAAAAACCTGTCAATGCCGTTTATACGAGGAAACTAATTATTTCTATGTTAAATAAAATAATCTAAAGATATTATTGAAGACAAAGGTACAATCTCCAAATGATGGACGCAGAATTTTAAAATTTTGCTTTAAAATCGAAATAATTTTGTTATTTTTTGAATAATATAATAATAATATCTTCTATTCTAAAACGAATTAAAAAAATTTGATCGGTTATTTCGCAGATCCAAGCTTTGTTGACAACATATTAAACTTTAAAGTTAATTCACTTATAAATATAACCTGTATAGTGGCGCGCGAAAACCCTCTTTACAAATATTGCAGTTTTTTACAAATATGGGTGTCAAAATTATATTTCCCCTCAAACATAAATTATTTGTTATTTTTATGTTTAACAGAACAATGAACGCTATATAATAGCGTGCGGAATCAATGTTTTTGATTGTTTTCTGCCTTGGGTAGAGAATCACCTTAAAGTTGAAATTTATTTCTGGAATTTTTGTAAAAAAAATTGATCCACACCGTAATTAGTATATTATTAAAGTATAAAGACATTACAATTAGTTGTAATATAAAATTACTTTCTAGTTGAACTTTTATATGAATTAAGTATACTATGAATACAAGTATGCACATAATGGCATAATATTTGAAAGTATAATACCAGAATTGTTTCCTGAAAGTCATGAAAACACTGAATCCTTCATCGAAACCTGAAGAACTTGAATCCAGTTGAAGTAGTTTTATTCCCATAATAGAATAATACGGAGCGTCAAAATTCTGCCGGCTCTTCTTTCAATATCACTGCTACTGCTACATTGTTTTCAGGACTTTCCCCTGCGTTTCAGGCCCCGCTGAAGTCAGTCGCAGGCCCCAAACAAATGGATATAAAGTGGCTTTTCAGACGAAACGAACAGAACTGACTCTTTGCGGACTGTAAATGAGAATCAAAGCAAAAATGCTTTGAGCGCTGCGCGGGAATTAGACAAACAATTATGATAACACTCACACAGGGGGACTTTTCCTCCTTTCGCCCACCACGTGCCGACTCAAAGATAAAACGGGTTCAGCCAATTATTTGGGCTCTACACACGAGAGAAATTATATTTAATTTATATTCATATTATAAAATAAGTTCCCAAACTTATTTTTACCCAATTTGGGTGTGGCAGCCTTACATACTGCCATTCATAGGTATACAGGTTGTCAAAAAGTGTCAAATACTTTGGATACACTGTGGTTCTGGAAATTTTGATTCAACTCCTGTCAGAGTAAAACAGTTTAGTTGCATAAAAAATGTACCTACCTATTATCCACTAACAACTATGAGTAAATTGACGGCTGGTAACTGCACACACAAGATAAAATATACAGAGTGTTTAAAAATAGTCAAAAACTTTGATGGCATATACATTTTGATGTCTTGATTCTCAACCAAAAAGAATATTAAAAATTGGCAACATTTTTCAAATGATCAATTGAAAACTAATCTTTAATATACATTATAATGTAACTTACATTCAATAAAAAACAATTTAGCTACTTTGATTAAAGATTTCTTGTCGAAAAGTGGCACTTAATATCATGTTCACTTGAAAAACCTTATTCATAATTTAGCGATTAAAAAAAAAAAAATTTGATTGGGAATCAAGACAGAAATGAAAAGTTTTTGACCCTTTTTTTGAAGACCCTGTAGATACATTATACGGTGTGTGCGGTTAAAAGTCACCAACTTAAGTATGGTTATTTGGTATTATTTCAATTTATATTGCTTAAAAGCATAGTGTATTGTATTTCTTCTAAATAAAAAATCTAACGTGGACACCACATAACTTCCTTGTACGCCTATTAAACTGTTCATACTTTTCTTAATAACTAAAATGTAGAATTATATTATACAAATATATTAATATATAAATAGGTACTACTACTACTGCTACTATACTCACAAATATATTTTAGTCATTTTATTTAAACTGCAGAAGAAGATATAAACGATATTTTACTATTGTTACTGCCACTGTCACTGTCATGTCATAATCATTTATATTTTACGTAGTAACAAATGTTAATCAATCATGGACTACAAGATACCGAAATACTAAATTTTAAATATATACTTTAATTATTCCTAAATGATACCAGATATATTTATAAAATACCGATTGTAGGTAATAATCACATAATCTTTCATTTAATATAAAAAAATTGTCTTAAATTAAATATTTATCGAAATATTTGAAAAAAGTACTACTACCGGTTTATAGATTGAAACAAAAAATAGGAGGTGCACAACTAGATGCTACAACAGTCCTAAATACAAAATTTCAACTTTCTATGTCTAACCGTATTTGAGTTATGCGACACATATACGTACGTATGTACGTACGTACGTACAGACGTCACGACGAAATTAGTCATAATGGATTCAGAAAAGGTCAAAACGGATATTTCCATCAAAATCTGAAAACCGAAATTTTTCGCGATTACAATACTTCCTTATTACTCCGTACAAGGAAGTAAAAATTGGCAACATTTTTCAAGTGAACATTATGTTCAGTGCTACTAGTTTTTGACCCTTTTTTGAAGACCCTGTAGATACATTATACCGTGTGTGCAGTTAAAAGTCACCAACTTGCTTAAGTATAGTTGTTCGGTATTATTTTTTCTAAATAAAAAATAAATATTTTGATATTCTTCACTCAATAAATAATCAATTTCTTCAATAAACTCAGTCATGGTCGTTAGTGGAAACTGGAAAGTATGCCATAAGGAAAATTTTCATGACTTAATTCGAACCTGAGTTGTCAGAACTTTTCTTGTATTATATCAAAAATCAAATTTACAAATAGAGCTTAAACATAATATAAATAGACATCTGCATAAAATTAAATCAGCAGTTCAACTCAACCATCTTCTGATAATTTTGAACGTGAATGATTTGCTGCCGACACAGAATAGCTCCCTCACGTAGGAATTTGGCTCCGAGTGTTCCATGCAAAGAGACATTGTGTAACAACATCCAGAGCAATCCATTAGGTGCACTTTAAACTGCAATCTAAGCGAATAGCAAATTGCTACAAGTTGCTGAGAATCGACAACGAGCTACGGCAACCGAGCCCATAGGAACAGCAAGTGGCTACGTTGTTTCCACACATAAGACAATGACAAGCAGACATTATAATAGTTATAATAATGGTTCGAGTCCAGCTATGTTACAACTGCACAAAAATCTTCAGTACCATAAGTCAGTTTAAGAAAATACTCAAATTCAAACTGTCTGGTACATTTTCCAGTTTAAGGGTCTCGTAACAAAATATTGCGTGTTTAGAGGTGTAGCAGTTTCTGCTTTACTCATTGCATATTAAAAATTTGAAGGAAAAACAGGTACTATATTTTTGTGAAAGAATTAATCTAGGATTATGCCCAGTTAGAATTCTGAAAAAATCTTTGAAATCCATATAAAAAATTAATTAAAAAAGTGTGTTTTACGTAATTTTTTACATGCTTTTTCTTATTATTAAGAGATTTATTGGAAAATCTAACTCGGCATAATCCTAGTTGCATTCTTCGTCTGTAAATAAATTTATGAAATTTAGCTTTATCTATAAAACTTCGTGAGCATTGTAGAAATTGCTAGACTGCTTTTCCATATTTTTAGCCAGCGTTTCTATGCATTAATAGTCGATACCCTTAAGGTGATCTTCTACTCATGGCAGAAACCAGTCAAAAACATTGATTTCGCACGCTAATCTATAGCGTTTATTGTTTTGTTAAACATAAAAATTAAAAATAATTTATATTTGACGGGAAACTGTAATTTTGGCCCTCATATTTGTAAAAAAATCTGACGTGGTCAGCACAGGACCTCCCGCCTAATTCTGTTTATTCTAATAATCTAATAAATAGGTAGTTTTACTTACATTTTAATAGTTCCATGTTCATGTAATATGTAAACGATAATGTAAACCAAGATACAAGCAAAAGATGTCAACTGTACTGTCACTGTCATAATCATTCAAATTTTATGTAGAAACAAATTTCATATGATCATGGACAACATAATACTGAAATTTCAAAAAAGTAGAATATTAATTGTACTTTATTTTTTTGTTAAATACTATCAGATTCAGCAAATTGTATTTAAAAAAACAGTACCCATAGATAATTATATTTACTATTGTTTTTAATTGCAAAAATTTATTAAGGAAAACCATATCAAGTTTCAAAAAGTACTACTTCCGGTTTGCGGATTTCTACCAAAATCTTATCCGGTATTAAGATCCTTATTAAAACCTTAAATATGTAATATGGTTATTAAAGGTTTGATAGGTACTTTTTAAGTTATCGTGAACGAAAAATCGTCAGTCCATACGAACACACACACACACACACACACAGACATCATCGCGAAAATAGTAAATTCGTATTCTAGAGATCTTGAAACGACGTATGAGAAGTTGACCCACCCATACTAGCCTACCCTGTTAAAATCTATCGCAATCGTTAGTTTTACGTTAGTTGAGTTTAGTTTTGTAGAAAATTGCGTTACAAAACTAAACTCAACTAACATAAAACTAACGATTGCGATAGATTTGAACAGGGTGGGCTAGTATGGGTGGGTCAACTTCTCATACGTCTTGAAACGTGCGTATCCACCAAAAACTCATACTCGAAAATTTTGACCCATTACAATACATCTCTTATAGAATATGAGGCGAAAGGTAAAAACTGCAATATTTGTAAAAAGAGGATTTTAACTTCAAATTTTAATATGTTGTCAACTTTCCTCAAATTAAAATCATGCAAGTATCCATTTGTAAACCACTGATGGCTCACAGTACGTGAGGATGCCACACTAAAGTCGTGTAGGTTTCTAAGACATCCGCTACTAATTTATCATACTCATTTTCGAAGCTCTCGGGCTATTATTAAGTCATATATCACCAAGTAATAAATCACCAAGTGATCAAATTACCTTTGTTTCCTCAATACGTTCACAAAAAACCATCACAGGATTGTTAAGTTGTGGTCGTCTCTTATATAGTCTAGTTTACACACACATACACACTGTAATCATACTAGACCAGCGTTACCACGCGTATTATGGCCACATTAAGTCACGCTATTCGTGCATTATACCCGATACCTAGTCACAAACTTACACACTTACACGCAGCGGCGGCGGGAGGTTGCATTCTTAGGAGGGGGCATTTTCTCTAAATTAAACACAACGGCAAACAGCAGATACACCAGTTGAAAATTATTTACATTATGGACTATTTATATATTGTAGTTTATTCGATACTTCTGTCCAATAGTGGAATGTAACATTATTTAGCATTTTTATGTTAAATACACTGGTGGAAAAAACACTTGAAATTTGTGAAATTTCGACCATTTTCAAACCACCATAACGGCGTATTTTCAATCAATTTCGATGAATCTTTGCGGGCGAAAAACTTTGAAGTGTCTACTTTAACATCATGCATGCGAATTTAAGCGCAACTCCATCCACCCCCTCTACCGTGTAAAAAAAAATGTTTCTGATGAAAAAATGTCCTTTGACGATATGTACGGAGTTGAATATTTTTTACTCGATCTAAAATTTGTTCAATTCCCTGTGCAGGACTCAAAGATGATTTGGCACAAAGTTATGGGTGTTTGATTAAAAAGTGCATTTTTAGGTTTTTCGCACATAACTCAACGACTTTTTAACCAAATTAGACGATTTTTTCGGGGAAAAACCCCATTGTGGCTCTACTTTAAGGGGGTAAACTCAGATTAGGATGATCTCTTTTCGTGTAAATAACTCAAATTGCCTAAAAATTAGAAATTTTGAAAGAAAATTTCAGCCGTGAAAAAAACAAACGTCTTGTATACAATAGTATATTACATTACAAGTCATGAAAATGTTTCATTGCAGACGAGGAGGCTTGTTTGAAGAATGCGAGGATGCGCAGCGTCCGAGCGTTTCTTCAAAGCCTCCGAGTCTAGCAAAGACATTTTTATGACGCGTGATGTATTTTATTTTTTTTTTAATCGGAAATTATAGAAGCTTAAAATTATAGAAAAAATTAGGTTTGCGTAAATCATCAGAGCTGTGACAAATTTTAGAAAACGTTGTCATGACAAGTGTTTGTACCTATACAGACAGTGGAAAGTAAAAATGACTAGGCATTAAAATTGTATTTTCATGCCTAGTCATTTTTACTTATTTATTTTCATGCCTAGTCATGGAAATCTTATTTTCAAGACTCAAATTAGTCAGGAAATGAAGATTTTCATGCCGATTTAAAAAAAAAACTATTAAATTATTATATTATTATTTTGGCATTATTTTTAAATACAGAACTAGCTCTAAATTTAAAAAAACCAAACACACTTCCGCGTCTCTGTACCTCTCCCACCTCTTTCCCCTGACATCCCTTCAGGTTTAGTTCTCCAGTTCCTGTTTGGTAAATTACCCGTGTAACGATTTCCTGACAGGAGTGGAACTCCCAACGTCCCAGTCCCCAGCCATCACGTTAACCGCCCGGCTACACGTGTGTAGTAGCCAGCTCTCTAAGGCCCAGGTGTATAATTAGCGCACAGGAACTAGCAACTACGTCATTGTGTGATGGCTAAGATTGCTCCAATAGGGAGAGATCCCAACTTGATTGGGAAACGATATATTACAGAGTTTTTTACTTGAGGTGGTTTGTGTTGCCCTGTTTCATGATTCTGAATCTGGAGGCTTTGTGCTACTAATAAAAGTTTCTGGTCGTTTTATAAATTTACCTTAAGCGGCTCATCTACGTTTTTACTGATTTCCTAGAATACTCTCGACTTTACATTTTTTCCCCACTACTATAGTTGCCTGAAACCAGCCCGAATCTTGTATCCTAGATGTGCAATGTCATTTTGAAGTTGGAAAATATTGTAAAAGTGTTTTCATTGCGAGTAAACTGTCAGATGATTATTGACTTCAGGATAATGTTTTTATTATCATTTAATAAAGAAAGAATGGATCTACAGATGTGCCTTTTTAAAATTTTAAAAATTAATTTCTATAATTAGATATAATCGTGTAAAGTTTGCGAAAAAATGGAATTTTTTTTGAATTTTTCCGTATTTTTATATTCATGTACAATTTTTTAATCAAAATTTTAAAAAGGCACATCTGTAGATCCATTCTTTCTCTATTAAATCTTTGTTGAAATACAATTTTAGCATTCACAAAACACTCGCTACGTTAGTACATTTTATGCTGGCTTTTAGGTAGTAAACGGGCCTCTTAAGAGGCTTGTCTACCTCCTTAAATCCAGCGTAAAATGTACTAACGTAGCGAGTGTTTTGTGGCCAGTACATTTTATTTCAACAAGGATCTAATAGAGAAAGAGTGGATCTACAGAAAAATTCAAAAATATTTCCAATTTATGCAAACTTAACACGGTTATATCTCATGATAGAAATTAATTCCTAAAATGGTACATCTGTAGATCCAGTCTTTCTCTATTAAATGTTTATAAAAACATTATTCTAAAGTCGGGTGCGTTATATAAGCGCATTTGGCCTTTATCAGTTTTTCTTATCGACGTACGAAAAGCGCAGAAATAAACGTTATATAAGCGCAGAAATTGACGTTATATAAGCGCAGAAGGGAACATTTGAAAAGCACAATGGTTTTAGGGATTGTACGATAATGTCCAGCTACCCATATACCAATTTTCACACTTCGATTTGCACATTTGTACCCAAACTAATCAATACTAACAAAACCCTAATTGAGTCCAACAGATCTCCGTTTTTTTAAAATAAACTAATCAATACTAACAAAACCCTAATTGAGTCCAACAAAACTCCGTTTATTTGACATAAACTAATCAATACTAACCTGAACTTAACCCCATCATACTCGAAGACGATCTGGACTAACTTGTTATGGTCAGAAATCTCATTTTCGAAAAATGCGCTTATTGAACGTTACGATCTGCGCTTATTGTACATAAATTTACTGATTATATTTCTGCGCTTTTCATACGTTTTGATGACCTAAAATGCGCTTTTACAACTCTCCGCCTGAAGTCAATAATAATTTGACAGTTTACTCGCAACGAAAACACTTTTACAGTATTTTCAACTTCAAAATGACATTGCATTGCTAGGATGCGGCAAAGTACGAGTTTCGGGCTGGTTTCAGGCAGCCGTAGTAGTGGAATAGAACAAAAGTAAAATCGAGAGTATTCTAGTAATTCTGAAAAACGTAGACGGGCCGCTTAAGTTAAGAATCGTAACTCCGCGAGGCTTTGGATTTTCGTCAATTTGGAGTGTTTTCGGCTATTTTTAGCGCTCCGTCTCGCGTCAGAATTGAATACTTGAAGGGCGTAATAGAAATTTAGATTTCTCTTCTGTAGAGAATCGTGGATCGATGCGGGACGCTATGCATGGCAACATCAAATGATTCCCGGCGTCGCGAGGCAGATCCTTTTCGATTACATGCACAATTGAACCACGATCTGCAGTTGAGAAAACCAATTACTTTCCTGTGGAATTAAAGGCGCTGCTTTAATTTTTCACGATATAAATTTCGTTTATGAGAAACTGGGGACGAATCTCAAGGTGAACGCGGTATGTCTCACCTTACAAGCCATAGAGATCCCGGATTTTATAACTATTCTACTATTATTATATTTATTCGTAGCTTAAAAATAACATTGGTTTGCACTTTAAAAATTAAGAAAATAAATACGCGAACTTACTCTTAGGCCTGTTTTACACGATTCAATTTATTTATCAATACCAAATTTTGTTATTTATGTTGTGTGTAATACATAAAATTTCAGCAATTTTGTCTTCAGCAATAGATTGATCAATTTATTGACGAAATAATGTTCTAATTTTCTACAACTTTCTAAGGAATTCTAGGGATTTTTTGTTTGTTTTGTTTTTCATTTGAATTTTATTAAAGCTTACGTTTCCATGACGTTTCCCACGTTTAGATAGTATTTAGTTAATAGATAAACAAAAATATTGTTGGCACTGTTGGCAATAACAGTAAACTGTCAGCTGTTTCGGTAGGTTGGTATTATAAAAATTTTCATAATATTGAGATAAACTTGATGTGTGTAAAATGATTAATAGTTATTTACTTTACAAGTGGGCAAAGTAAGGAATTACCCACGAGGGAAATCTTAACTCATGTTAGGCTGAGTGAGATAATTTTCTCGAGTGGGTTATTCCTTTTTGCCCACGTGTGAAGTATAACGTTTTATCCAACACTTTTTAATAACTCCTTAAATTTTTTTAAAATATTAAGTTTCAACCTAAAACATCGTTTCTATGGTGACTTCCAACAAGCAAAGTAACAATTTATCCACAAGTGGGTATAATTTTGATCAAAGCCACTTGTGGATAATTTTTTACTTTGCTTGTTTAAAATCACCATAGTTATGATGCTTTTATTAAGAGGTGTTACATATAAATATTTTTCTACTTGGCATCTTGGCAATATATTAATGAAAAAATTAAGGTCGACTTCAACAATTTATTGATGATTATTTTACACACGTCATTTCTGGCCAATAAGAATGCATAACTTTTTCGAAGAGGGAAGTTTTTCAGCGATAAAATTTGATAAAACCACAGTAGGGTAACCATGGTTACATTTTGTTTATTAAATGTTTTTAATGTTGCAAACGTCAAAAATAAAATAATATACAGAGAAGATATTCATTAAAAATGAGATTTGGAGATATTTCTATTGAAGAAATTAATATCAATATTAATAAAAGTATTCCGGAGAATACTAAGAGAACAAGAATGTCCATTTGGAATCAATTTAATTATAATTATCGTTCGTGAAATAATCAAGCAAATATAATTCGAGTCATAAATTTAATTGGTAAAATTTACTCATAATTCCTGCGTAGAAACGACAACTCGGGTCAAGATTGACTCTTAAATCACTCCAGCTTCGCTGTCGTGATTTAAATATGTCAATTTTGACACTCGTTTGTCCGTTTCTACGTAACAACTATTCGTAAATTTTACCGATAAATTTATGGCTCTTATTATATTACTTATGAATAAATTGAGTTATGTATTGTAATCTGTAATTTATGGATTCAAACCTGAATTGTCGATCACAAAGCGCATTCAACTATCCAGTCAATACTTCACAATAAGATATTATTTTTATCATTAAAAGCAAGAACTAGTTTTATTGGTAACATTTCTTATCACCGACTGCGCCAAGTTGTACATTCCTCCGTATCGGATTATGATATTCCGTGGCAAGTACTGCTGTCAATTCCGCTAATGTTATCAGGCGGTTTAGTCCTTCGGGCTTCTCTGCGGCCCTCGTCCTGATCCTTCAACCTAATCTCGTCCTGCGAGACTCGCAACGACGTTGCACAGGATAATCGTCAGACGTGACGTCTAACAAACCGGAGAAGATGACTTACATCGCGTTGTATGTACCGGAGAAAGTACACGGTAAAGTGATTTACATTGAAAAGTTACTTCAATAATCATTGTAGTTTGGATTTTAATGTTAAAATTCGTGCAAAAAGGCTTCTTGGTATAGTGTAGAAGCTAAATCTTTTTTGCTACAATTGCCGTCTTGGATTCTGATAAACCATTTATTCATATTTTAATATAAAGAGGAACAACGCTATTTTTATAAACTTTTTATGTCATATTGGTAACTTGTGCCATGGTTCCATACTGTAAAAAATCCGATGTGGCCAACACATGACCTCTCGTCATACTCTACTATTTTACTAAGTGTGTATGAAGGTACTTACTCACAAATATACCATTGTAGAAGGGAATTCGGGAATTGTAGTTTTTATTGTTAAAGTTTATTATGACCTTATAAATAATAAATGACATTTCATATTTTTCATTTCAATTTGTCAAAAAGTCAAAAATTCATATGACATTAACACTCAAATATTTTATTTTTTGTTTTCATAGGTAGGCAGATAAATCAAAATTGTAACAGTAGAATTTTTAACTTCTTGTTATTGGAAAATGGTGCTAGATAGAAACAACGTTTTGAATACATATTGTAGACAGTAACATTTAGTATACAATGTTATTTAAAAAATTCCTATTAATTCATAAATTTTGAAGATATTCCAGAAAAACTCTTCAGATCTTCAAGAAACTACCACTTCCGGTTGTAGAATCAACACCAAAATCTAATCAGATCTAATCTAGGGTGCCAGAATATTATATACAATTTCAAATTTTTTTATTCAGTGGTATTTGAGTTATCGTACCTCCAACTTCCATCCTGACACACACAGACACACACACACACAGACATCATCGCGAAATTATCAAAAGCGTGTTCTAGGGACCTCAAAACGTGCTTATCCATTGAAAATTCACTATCGAAATTTTAGCATGATTACATTACCTCTCTTACAGATATGATTTGCGAGAGGTAAAAATGTGGAATTAATTTGTTTATCTGTAACAATTGATATCCAAAAATTAGTTCAGTATCTAACTTATAAATTCTTCATGTAGGTATTCCCAAACATATTATTTTATACAATTTTACTAAAGTCAGACATACTCAGTTTAAAGACACTCCTTTTCATATTTTATTCTTTACTCTTTTCCCAACAAATAGCAAGCTAGTCCTGTTTGTTCTTTGTTTACATTTTGATGAGTATTTAATATTTCGCTTCAGTATAAACATTGCAGATCCAACTATGTAACTATCAACAAACGGATCCATTTCTGACAGTTATAAAAATGGTTATGTTGTAAAGTTAACATCATACATCTTACATAGAGTAAAATTCAAATAGCTAGGACCCTGGACTGCGCGAGAAGGCAGAGCTTGTCATGTACTGTCCGTTTGACAAAAGTGGAGCTAGCGAGTATATGCTGCGCTGCACTTCACTTAATTTTCAAAGAAAACTAAAATATAACTCAATCACAATCAATTACAAAATTCACAGGGTTACACGAAATAAAACACTACGAACGTCAACATGAGAATAACAGATATTGAAGCTGATGTTTAGTGGAACAGACAGTAGCGTAGTTTCCTCTTGTTTATCATCTATGCTTCTCTCTCTAAGACGAGAATTCGTACTTCGCGCAGGGTTCTAGCTATTTGAATTTTACTTTAAAACAGAACACGTAACCGAACATAGACACATAACAGAATACAGAATAAGTAGCATCCATATTATATGCCAAGTCTACTACTTTTACATTAATAATTTGTAATAAATCCTGATTTGAGATGAAACAAATTCTGGTAAAACGAACTAAGAATCTCGTCCCGATGTTCGTTGGCATAAAATTAATCTAATTTCCATAATTCAATTACTTTTATGATAGATTCCATTGTGTGTTCCTTCGACTCTTTCCACAGTAAAAATCGGAATAGATTTCGTTCCGACAGAGCGGATAAGCTATGAAAATAAAAGGATCAGAGGTTGCGCGCGAGTTTCAGTGTTGCTAACCAAGCGTGGGTTTACGATTGGCAGCGATTGTAGGGAGTTTAGTGGCAGGCGTTGAGAAAGCTTCGAGCTTCGAGCTTGACATCGGCGACGCACAGCCAATTCCGCACGAAAGCTGCAGATGTCCGACACACTAAATCCTGGATTGAGACGATACTCTCTACTCTCCCTGGGAAAGACGTTACGCCCAGACGAAAAGTCAAAGTCGAGAATTCACATTCACAGTCGAAATGTTTCTATTTAGCTTTTATTAACCTTTCTTTTACATCATACTCAAATTTCTACTGAAAATCTTTTCTACTCTTAACCCAACTCAATCTTAAAAATCTTTGACTGTTTGATTATTCATAGTGGAGATCTATGCAGGTGGCGTATCTTCCCACCAAAATTGACGACGAATAAATTACATAAACCAAATTTAATTTCATTGATTGAAAGAAATAATTATAATAATTACCAAATATATAATATATTTAAAATTTAATTTATTAATTTATAATTGTGTCCAGACGGAAATATAATGAGTGGGCGACATAAAATTAAAAGCAAGGTTGATTGTTTTGAAATAAATGCACCTTTATAAAATCGTTTCAAGCTGGATGTAATATTGTTTATTCAATTTTGACGTTTTAAACTGCTATTATTAACTCCATAGCAACAACTTTGAACAAATGTTTATTCACAAGTGAATTAAATTTTTTTTAATCACTTAACACATTTTTAAATCACTTTGACGTTTTAAACTGTTATTATTACATCAAAAATGCATAATAGTATATTAAATTACAAGTCATGAAAATGTTTCATTGCAGACGAGGAGGCTTGTTTGAAGAATGTGAGGATGCGCAGCGTCCGAGCATTTCTTCAAAGCCTCCGAGTCAAGCAAAGACATTTTTATGACGCGTGATGTATTCTATTTTTTTTAAATCGGCAATTAAGCTTAAAATTATTAAAAAATTAGGTTTGCATAAATCATCAGAGCTGTGACAAATCATCAGAGCTGTGACAAATTTTAGAAAAGTTGTCATGACAAGTAAACAAAGTTGAAAGTAAAAATGACTAGGCATGAAAATAAAATTTTCATGCCTAGTCATGAAAATCTTACTTTCATGCCGCAAATTAGTCTGGAAATGACGATTTTCATGCCGATTTTGAAAAAAAAACAATGACAACTTGCCACTAACGACTACTTTGATTAGTTTTTTTTGTTATGTCAAAATAAATTTATAATTCATATATTTGAAATAATTTCGTCACAATTGAATAAAATATTGTATAAACCACGTGAGATACGAATGTTTATTCACTCGAAGAAATTATCCCACTCGCCCTTCGGGCTCGGGGGCTAAACTTTCTTCTCTTGAATAAACATTCATGTATCTCACTTGGTGTATAAATATCTATTATATTTTAGGTAAATATAGATAAATTACTTTTCCGCACAAATGGAATAATCTTAATTTTAAAAATAAATAAATTCATTCTAAATAAAAACTATAAGCATATGGTTACAATTTGTAACGCTTTCGTATTATTATAATAGTCATAATAAATAATTGTCTATCTCTGCATTTGTTAAGCTTCTATGTGCATTGTGCATTCTGTGCATTTAAACTCCTACTAAATAACTAAATAGTATTTCTCTTTAGTGATTTTCCAGTTGATTTACAAGCATTTTCACAACCACGCGCAGTGAAAATACTAACATACGTGAAACATAGAGTGCTGTACGCAATTCTTGCTGCATTCCGCCAGTAATTTACGTTTCTAAGTTTAGACAGTGTGCTGTGAAATATACTGTGAGTTAGTGCATGGAACGTTTACACTAATGGCACAATAAAATCAAGATGTTTAGCATTGCCCGACGACGGAATTAGACTATTTCAAAAGAGCTGAATCGCTCTGGACCTTGTTAAGGAAACAGAAATATTCATTATTATTATCAAATTATCCTTCTTTAAATATACAGGGGGCATATGTTGTAATGATATAAGTGTTCAACTCAGTTATCACGGAACTGAAAGAATTTTTTGAAAATTCGCAATTTTATTTATTCTATAATGCCCAGTGCACACGGAGACACATTTTGACAAGTTTCCTGAAAAAAGTTTCCAGAAAATACAGATTTTTTTTGAAATACAATAATAGTTATTTGTGTATCAAGGCTGTAAAAGTGATCTTTTTTGGCCGAATCTGAAGTTTGCAGCCGAGGCGTAGGCCGAGGCCAGCAATTCAGGTGAGGCTAAAAACACTTTTAAGCCGAGGTGCACACAACATTTTTTAGGTGGCTATCACAAAAATATATAATTTTATGTCAAAAAAATTTCTTATTATCATAAATAATTTTATTTATATAATTTAGGCTAACTAAAACCTTATTCACATAAGCATTAAGTTTTAAGGTTTACATTTATGTTTACGTTTAAGAAAGTTTAAATTCATATATCTAAATACGAGTATTCACACTTCTCACTTTCAAGCACTGTGAATGCTCATATTTAGTTAGATGTATTCAAACTTTCTTAAACGTAAACATAAATGTAAACCTTAAAACTAAATGCTTATGTGAATAAGGCTTTAGTTGTAGGTAATTACTTCTAAATATATTTACCAATTAAAATTAAATAAATTTGTTATTTAGCGGCCGTAAAGTAAATGCGGCCGTGAAGTAAAAGCGGCCGTGAAGTAAATGCGGCCGTAAAGTAGTCATTTTGACAGATGTAAAAAAATGTGACAGTTTACGGCTGTCAAAGGATACGTAAAACAACTATTTATGCAATAGCCACCTAAAAATATGTTTATGATCACATGTCACATTTGACGATTTGACAAATAAGAAGTTAGTTGCTCTTCACAACGTTTCCTGAAAACGCTTCATTTTTATAGGCGCCGTTAAAACTTTGAAGTTTCCGGAAACTTTTTTCAGGAAACATGTCAAAATGTTTCTCCGTGTGCACTAGGCATAAGAGAGGTATTGTGATGGGTCTAAATTTTCGAGTGTGAGTTTTTGGCAGATAAGCACGTTTTAGGGTCTCTAATACGAATTACACATTTTTAAGATGTGTGTTCGTGCGTTCGTTCGTATGTTACAATTTTTTCGGAAACTATAACTCCAAAAATATCAAACATTTAAATACCAAATTTTATATCTAAGGTTTAAATATGATTTTCAATAGACCAATTGTATTTTGGTACCAATTCATAAACCGGAAGTAATACTTTTTTTAAATATTTCGATAAATAATTAATTTAAGACAATTTTTAAATTTTAAATGAAAGATTATTATCTACAATCGATATTTCATAAATTTTTCTGTATCTGGTATCATTTAAGAATAATTAAAGTATATACTTATAATTTAATATTTCGGTATCTTGTAGTCCATGATCGTTTAATATTTGTTACTACGTAAAATTTAAATGATTATGACATGACAGTGACAATAGTACAGTATCGTTTATATCTTCTTTTACAGTTTAAATAAAATGACTAAAATATATTTGTGGGTAGAGAGTAGTAGTATATATTAATATATTTTGTATAATAAGTAAGAAGAATAAAGTAAGTGGGAGGTATTGTGCTGGCCACATCAGATTTTTTAAATTTAAATATTAGTTCTCAATACACAACCAACTCGTAGAGTAAAATTCAAATAGCTAGAACCCTGCGCGAAGTACGAATTCTCGTCTTAGAGAGAGAAGCATAGATGATAAACAAGAGGAAACTACGCTACTGTCTGTTCTACAGAACATCAGCTTCAATATATGTTATTCTCCTGTTGACGTTCGTAGTGTTTTGCTTCGTGTAACGCTGTGAATTTTGTAATTGATTGTGATTTAGTTATATTTTAGTTTTGTTTGAAAATTAAGTGAAGTGCAGCGCTAGCTCCGCTTTTGTAAAACGGACAGTACATGGCAAGCTCTGCCTTCTCGCGCAGTCCAGGGTCCTAGCTATTTGAATTTTACTCTAAGAATAAAATTAAATTGCAATATGATATTTTTTCAATCTATGAGATAAATCGGTTTGCACGTTTTTCTTCGTCTCCCTACTTAGCAGTTAAGTTCTCTTGTACCTACTGAACATCACACCATCGTTTGGTTCTTGTCTTTGTCTCGCGTGGCAACAACAAGTGCTGACGTTTCCAAATCCTGTCGCAGGGCACAGGACTCAGAGAACAGTCCACGGAGACTAAGACTATCGATCTATAATGAAGTTTGTGCCAGGAGTAGACGTGGAGGACTATGCTCCAACTATAACTAGTTATCATTTGCAGATGTAATTGAAACTTGTAATGTTGTAATGGATGACATTAAGGAGTGCAGCTAAACTTGTCTCCGGGTAGTTGTTACTGTCAACTTAGCGGAGATATTGTGTTAAGGACCACTGAAGATTCATTCAATGTTTGATAAGTTAGTTATACTCTAACGAAAAATTATTCGTACCCAAATTGGGTAAAAGGCATATTATTATTAAAAATTGTTAACAACTACTCGGCAATCAGTCGGGAGAATTTAGGAATGAATTAAAGTTTTTTCACTCACATTTTGATGACTGATTGCCGAGTAGTTGTTAACAATTCAAAAATTTTCCAGTCGATTAAAAATACTCTACATTATTACTAAATATTCATATTATAAGGCTTTTAAATTATAACTGTTAGGTTACGATGATCTAGATTGCCCTGATTTCAACGTTTTTCTATTTTCTATTCTATGAGAGTGGTTGCCATATTGCAATAAGGTTACCAATATTTATACTAACTATACCACTCACACATTTCTGAACCAACAAAAATTCATAAATTTATCTAGTTACCTTGTTTTTTTTTTGACAAAACACCTTCACACAAATTTTTTCGCACCTCTCTAGCCAATAGACTGCTGTAATTTCGTAATATGGTAGTTTACCATTTTTTTAAAAAGTTTTTTATTGAAACTTCATGTTATTTGAAAGCGATTGAGAGTACTGATAAGCCTTAATAGTTCTTAATAAAGCTGTAATTAATTTTTAAAGTTTATGTGACGTAGATGTATAGCTGCAAATCTTCTCAAACCATGGGGCTGGAATTAAAATGTGCTCATGTAAAATCAACTGTTTCTAAATGTTACAAAATATAAAATACAATTTGGTAGTTTCTTTATTACTGTAAGTAAGAATACACGTAAAAACGCATTACTGTGACGTAGATGTATCGACACGTAAAATCTCAAATATTTAAAGAACTATTCACTTTTTGAAAACTTTTTTTATGGCAATAACTCATTTTTGAGGTCTCCTTTCAATATAATTGACAGGATTGCTAATTTGCTACTACGGTAAAGTACCGTGTTATGTTAGTTTTGATAAGTGAAAAAAATTTCGGTTCTCAGATTTTGACGGAAATATCCGTTTTGACCTTTTCTGAATCCATTATGACTAGTTTCGTCGTGACGTCTGTACGTACGTGCGTACGTACGTACGGACGTATGTGTGTCGCATAACTCAAATACGGTTAGACGTAGAAAGCTGAAATTTTGTATTTAGGACTGTTATAGCATCTAGTTGTGCACCTCCTATTTTTGGTTTCAATCTACAAACCGGAAGTAGTAAATTTAAAAAAAAAATTTGATAAATAATTAATTTTAGGCAATTTTTTTTATTTTAAATGAAAGATTATGTGATTATTATCTACAATCGGTATTTTATAAATTTTTCTGTATCTTCTATCATTTAAGAATAATTAAAGTATATACTTATAATTTAATATTTCGGTATCTTGTAGTCCATGATCGATTAACATTTGTTACTACGTAAAATTTAAATGATTATGACATGACAGTGACAGTAGCAGTGACAATAGTAAAATATCGTTTATATCTTCTTCTGCAGTTTAAATAAAATGACTAAAATATATTTGTGAGTATACTAGTATAATAAGTTAAAATAATTTTTTATATTATTCTACATTTTAGTTATTAAGAAAAGTATGAACAAACAAGGCGTACAAGGAAGTCATGTGGTGTCCACGTCAGATTTTTTTATTTTATAAAAATATCTAGTTAGTATCTAAAAGACTTAAACATTGGCAGGAACTATTTACTTTAAATTCCTCAAACATATAAAAATTCTCGAAAAAAGTCTCCCGTCATTTCCACACCCCATTCATTACAATTTCCCGTTTTAGTTTGTTCAGCAAATGACGAAATTCCTCAGGAGTCTTGTTCTGATTTTGATTCCCAATCGAGCATTAACTCACGCTAGACGAAGACGGTCTTACGGCCATTGCGGGTGTCAGAAAGAGATGGAGAAATTAGTTACAGGACTTGGCAAGGAACAGCCAAATGCAAATGCTATGCACTGGACAGCAAGAAATTATTGCGCAAGAAGTGCTGGACAGAGGAGGTGTAATTAAATTGAGGTGGATCTGTATATGAACGGTTTTTATAATTAATTTATTTTATAATATATTAAGAAAATTAACAGAATGTGAGGATGCCATACTCAATTTAGGTCAAATAAATAATGAATATTTGTATCGTAATGTTGAACACAGTTTTTCTCCACTTAAATCTTGTTCTGAAAATGTCAGCAATGTCTAATTTATAACATTACTGCACACTCAGTCAATTAAAATAACTATACCCATGATCCACAGTATGTGAGACTGTCACACCCAAGTAAGATATTGGATTAAGGCCCATCTCTTGCTATCAAATGCAAAGCAAAAGGAATGTTACAATAAATCATTTTGTGACTTTGGTTTTGAAATCGATGACCTCATATTTTACAATGATGTACTTATAGATTGTGCTTACATGATTATAGAATTAAATATTTTTAAACCTTGCCGTATTTTGTTAAATAATTACAAAAAATGCGATTTTACATAAATTATTACAGTCAATGAGTTAACTGTTTAAAAAAATCTTTCTATACCTGTCTTCCGACTAGTATATTATTATCGATTTCAAAAGACAATTTTTATATTTGTGCATTAATCAACGTATAAATATGGATTATTGAATGATAAAATAGCTCCAAGTTTTGCTAATTGATGTCACAGCAATTAATAATTTGCATTTATTGATTCACTAATGAGTCATGATTCTTCATGTTAAATTTCAATTTGAAATTGTTTATAATACAGTCAGAATCGTTCAAATTGTTAATCTTCTGGATTTACAAGTGCAGCGCCTTATAGGAATGATTTATGTGAGCGATGTTGAGAACAGTTTTTCTCCACTCAATGCCTGTTCTAAAAATTTAATTATCCATATATATTAAATACCGATGACTCACAGTATGTGAGGCTACCACACCCAAGTTGAATAAAGAAATGTACAGTACAGTTTTCTTCATTTAAAAACCCTTTTCTGGCAGTATTTCCAATGTAAAATATTAATCTCATGATGTAAAGTTTATGTAATACTAAAACGTGATGTGTTATGTTTGTGGCGTCCAGGGAAGACGTCAGGTCTTTGGACGCCCTGGAGTGACGTCACAGCGTCTTGAAGTAAAGCGACGGCGGCGGCGGCGGCTACCGTTTGAAGTACGTGGACTACATGCCTCGCATAAATATCAACCTTGTGGTCCCTTTGGGAAATCGGGACAAATATTCCTGGCTAAATTAATTTTGATTTCGGGATAAACATTATTGTGGCAGGAATTTGCAATAGATTGGGACGAGAATCCTTAACTAATTTAACTGTGGTTTGTTTCTTATTAAACTGCCTAATATAAAAATCTGATGTGGCCAACACATGACCTCTCGTCATATTCTACTAATTTATTAACATAAGAGTATGAATTCGGGAATTTCATAATATTTTATTTTAAATCATATACAGGGTGAGTCATCGAAATGCCCGTCGTCAATATATCTTTTGTCGTTAAAAATACAGCATAAATTTATTAACAGAATTTTTCGTCTACATAAGGAGCATAACTTAAAATTATAAAAGGTGTCCTATGCCTAAAAACATTAATTTCGAAATTAATTAACAGAATAGTAAGATATAGGATGTTCCATTTGAAAATGACGAGTTATAGCCATTTGAAATTGTGTAATTTTGATTCTCTGTATTGAACACCCTGTATAATAACATTCAAAAAAAGTTGTGTCAGAACAAAGAGTATAGTTACAGTTGTACAGAAAAAAAAATTCATAATTTTTACTATTAAATTAACTTCAGTACGCCTTTATAAAACAATACGTGTATTCGGCTTTTTTAGAGAAAAAATTGAATAACTTGGCAACGCCGCGGAAAACTAAAATGAAACTTATATGTTCGTATAGGTAAGTAAAATACAATTCAAAATATATAAAAATATATAGGATGTTTCATTTAAAAAAAGACGAACAATTATTGCCAAGTCGTTATGCAACAGCCTGTATATGTGAAAATAATTTTAAGTTATGCTCCTTGAGTAGACGAAAAATTCTGTTAATAAATTTATGCTGTATTTTTAACGACAAGGGAGATATCGACGACGGGCATTTTGATGGCTCACCCTGTATACCCAACTTGGGTGTGGCAGCTTCACAGATTTATTTAAACTTAAACGATATTTTGTTAAACTGTTGTAAGTAATTTGTCAACTATGAAACTTCACAAGATCTAGTAGTTCAGGTTGAAATCCTCAGCCAATAAATTCTGTTCCTTGGGTCGTCCTGCGGGACTTACCTCCCTCTTACCTCCCTGCTGCATGCAGTGACGTCACTAGACGTGCTAGTAATAATAATCCTGTAGCAGTTTTTCAACTTTGCGTTGCTTTATGAAAAGTTTCCCTCTGAAGGTGGATCACAGCAATGTAAAGTTTCACTTTGAAACGATCGCAGTGTTTTTTCAACACGCACAGTTCGTTAATAAAGTTTGCTGGCAATCGATTGCGTAGTTAGCGCTGCTATTTGTTCCATTGTGAACGAGCCAGCCGTGAATCAAAACTGGATTAGCCTATATTTAAGCGATAAGCTCGAATCGCCAGTGCTGCACAATAAAATGACATTCACGCCAAACTGAATTGACATTTTCATTAAAATTCTGTTTAAACGGACTGCAAATGTTTACACTGCGGATAAACAACGCATTTACTTATTAAATATGAATTATACATCATACGCTACACTTCTACCATCACCCAAAAGTGCTACTAAAATATTACAACCTTTTTACCTTCCGCTTACCTGTAAAGGAAGGTATTGGAATCATGCAAAAAATCGGGTGGTGAATTTTTAGTGGATGAGCACGAATTAGGGTCCTTACAACTCATTTTTGATAGTTTCACGATGATGTCTGTGTGTGTGTGTGTGTGTGTGTGTGTGTGTGTGTGTGTGTGTGTGTGTGTGTGTGTGTGTGTGTGTGTGTGTGTGTGTGTGTGTGTGTGTGTGTGTGTGTGTGTGTGTGTGTGTGTGTGTGTGTGTGTGTGTGTGTGTGTGTGTGTGGTCAAGGGTTGTTAATCGCATAACTCAAATATGAATTACCCGAAAATTTTGATATTTGGTATTTAACATTTATATATAAATTGGAAGAGCTCCCTAGATTTTGGTACAAATATCTTCATCGGAAGTGATATTTTTTGAAGATTGAAAAGGTTAATTGTCAAAATTGTATATAAATTTGGAAAAATATAGTATTTATTTGTAATGAGAATAAGAGGAAAAGTTATTTGCAACTTACGTTATAAAAAAATTGTCTTTATCTGGTAGCATTAAAGAACTGCAGTAAAATTTAAAAAATAAATTTATCAAATAAAACGTTGATATCTTGTAATCCATGATCGGTTGATTTTTGTTTCTGCGTAAAAAATATTGACAGGTGAGACGGGTGACAAGTTGGCATACTAGCGCTATATAAGTCCTAAGTAAGATATTAAATGTAGTAATTGAACGGAGGATGGCTTCAACACAGCAGAGTTTTCCTGTGAATTAATCTTTTTATTCAGGTGATGCAAATTTCTGTGTTTGAATATTTGAGATTTTTATTTGTATATTTTAAATGGGCACCGGATTGTACGTATACATTTCTGTTTAAAGTCTAGATATGGCGGAAGGTTGTGTGATGGCCACGTCAGATTTTTTAACAAGGAGAAAAAACCATAATCAATTGACAGCATTAAGGTGATCTTCCTTCGACCAATGGCAGAAAACAGTCAAAAATATTGATTCCGCAAGTTATTCTATAGCGTTTAATGTTTTGTTAAACATAAAAATATCAAATAATTTATGTTTGAAGGGAAAACATAATTTTGGCACCCATATTTGTAAAAAAAACTGCAAGATTTGTAAAAAGAGGGTTTTCGCGTGCCACTGTACAGCTTTTATTTTTAAGTGAATTAACTTCAAATTTTAATATGTGGTGAACAATAATAGTAGGTATATTATATATTGAGGGACTAAAGTGCATGATTTAATCCTGAGGGTGAAGTTTATTTCACGAGCCGAAGATGAGGGAAATATTCACCTGAGGGATTAAAGGTACTTTAGTTCTGTGGTATATACGCTATTTTTTGCACTTCATCCTCAAACGAATGCAAAATAGTTTAAAAGAATACACATTTTGTAATTTTGACAGTAAATTTTATGACAAATATTTATATTGTTACCATAGATACTCTGTAACAAATAGCACGTATTTACTTGACAACGGGATTAATTAATTCAATTCCTTGACAACGGGATTAAATATGAAAAATGATCCCTTGGGATCAAATTTAGAACCTTAGTCTCTAAAAATAAAGACTAGAGAAGAGTTTTAGTCCCGGAAGTGCAAAAAGATATAAATATAATAATATTCATCACTGATTTTTCAAAGCGGCAACGGAGAAACTCTTTTTGCAATCAGGACTACATTTAAGGCGATGAAGTGGTCAGCAGTTAATTGTAAATTGTAAGATGTTTTTATACATTTTAACGACAATACTTAAAAATTCATTTAATTCATTGTATAACTGAAACAGTGAAAAAAATCTTTTGATTAGTGAAGTATGTCATTTAATTATTTTACTGCAATTATGTAATATTGAATGTGCGGTTACCAGCCGTCAACCCTCTCATGGTTGTTAGTGGATGTGTGCCTGCCTGGATTCGAACCTGAATTACCAGAACCACAATTTAAATTTAAATGTCAAGAGAATCCGCTATTAAAATATTAACTTCCTGAGTTCCGGAAAGATGCACTGTCAGATTCAGCCAGACAATCAGACTTCCAAAACAGTGAATAGAGTTAAAGAGTGCAATTCTTTGTAAACATCGAGTGTCCATCACTTCATTGTGTCTGGAGTTCGCTGTGCAGTGCAATGCATCATTCATTGAGAGTCAGCGGAGAGAATGGAGTTATTCATTTAGAGATAATCCTCGGTGTGACATGTTAGCTTGGCGCGGTTACAATGCATTAAATAATCGTTGCACTTCTCTAGATTTACATATCCGCTGCTGCGAGCGAACACTGCCAGTGAGCTACTTCAATATTGCTTTCAGAAGCTGGTAACCTTACCGGGGAGAGTGGATACCAAAATGCACCACGGAATTGTATAGTAAAGAATTGTTTTAAGGAAAAATTTCTTGACTGATGTGAATATGAGGATTGGAAACAAATTACTGGCATGCAATCAAATATTTTTATTGTCTCACTCAACTAGTTTCGACACCCCATGTGTCTTCTTCAGGAGATGAGATTAAAAGAAATAATTTGTTACATATATATATATATATATATATATATATATATATATATATATATATAATAAATAATACTTTGCTTGTAGGTTTGATGCTCTCATATAGAAGTTGTCTGGATTCAAAATATTTAGTAAACCATAAATATCCTTATATTATAACTAGTTGAGTGAGACAATAAAAATATTTGACTGCATCCCAGTAATTTTTTTCCAATCCTCAAGAATTATTTTGTTTTTCTCTAACGCGCCTTCTATACAAATTGAGGGGTACTAAAGAAATTCAACAATATTAATCGAGCGGACATAGATTATCATGAAATTTTTTGGCAAAAGCTGCTTTGCTATTTTGAAATACACATACAACACAAATACGTCGTTAAGACGTCTTAATAATGTCCATGTCTTTAAAACGTCTGATCCAAATGTAATCACAAATGCGCCACATACGTGTCTTATGTCCTCCATTCTGGATATTTAAAAGATGATATTTCCTTCCATGCAAATGACGTCTATTTAATACCTTTTCGACAGTCAAATGATGTCCTTTTTGATAAAATTATGACCAATATATGACTTAATTTTGATCAATATATGATTTATGTATGTCATATAACCAAGACGAATTTTGAGACAAATATAGAACTCCTGTATATTGTAAGCGGGTAATTTAAAACTGAACAACATAATGACGACTTAAAGACTACCGCATAAGACGTCTAAAATTCGACAAATTCTAGTCTCCTTATGACGTCTATATGACAGTAGCAAGATGTACGTCTTACAGACGTTAATACGATCGATGTGTTGTATGGGTACATGGGTAGTGTATATAGAAGTCGCCCAGCTCGGTTTTGCTCTTGGCTCAGTTGCTTCTAGGCGAGTAATAAGAGACAATTTCTTTCTCTCCCTTACCGACCCGGCCAACTCTGGCTGCATGAACAATATTATTTTCAGTTTGCTTTTTGATCAACTAATTTAGGTATTATATTATTATGGTTTTAGCTAATTAAACTAGTTATATACTATGTTAACATAAATATCTACAGATAACTTGTTTTTCTAAATTTTTATACTTTTACTTGTACCTGTAATTGGGAATTAATCCTGTTAAATGGTTACCATCAAATTTAAAAAAATCTGAATAAAGTTTGTGTTATTAAGATTTTTACCAACATTTTTTTGACAGTAAAAAATAACATATAAAACCTTGGAAATATTTTGAAATCTTGTATATTATATACATATTTTTGACAGCTATTATTTCAAATTTAATTTAAGCATAGACTACTTAAGAAATGTAATGTTTATTTTACCGTGTGTGCTGTTATCAGCTACCAACTCACTCATGGTTGTTAGTGGAGGCTACACTACAAGGAAAATTTTTGTACAGTTAAACGAAAATCACAGTCGGCCACATAACGTGTTCATCTAGTTATCGCATTAAACCCTGTTCACACATGGATTCTTTGAGGATTCTTTCATGCGCCTGAATCTTGAGAAAAAGAATTGCCTGTCAAACAGCGGCGCCACTAAATTGAATCTTCAATGAGAGTCTCGGAAAAGAAGAATTAATGCATAGCTTCAAAACAGTAATTTTTTATTAGGCCCTGTTCACACAAGGATTCTTTGAAGATTCTTTTATGCGCCTGAATCTTGAGAAACAGAATCCTGACGAGAATTGATTGTCAAACCGCGGCGCCGCTAAATTGAATCTCAATGAATCCCGGAAAAAATTCATTTATAACTTCAAAACAGTGATTTTTTATTAGGTCCTGTTCACACAAGGATTCTTTGAGGATTCTTTCATGCGCCTGAATCTTGAGAAAAAGAATTGCCTGTCAAACAGCGGCGCCACTAAATTGAATCTTCAATGAGTCTCGGAAAAGAAGAATTAATGCATAGCTTCAAAACAGTAATTTTTTATTAGGCTCTGTTCACACAAGGATTCTTTGAGGATTCTTTCATGCACCTTAATCTTGCGAAAAAGAATCCTGGTGAGAAGCGCCGCTAAATTGAATCTTCACTACATCCCGGAAAAAATCATTTATAGCTTCAAAACAGTAATTTTTTATTAGGTCCTATTCACACAAGGATTCTTTGAAGATTCTTTCATGCGCCTGAATCTTGAGAAAAAGAATTCTGGCGAGAATTGCCTGTCAAACAGCGGCGCCGCTAAATTTATTCTTCAATGAGTCCCGCAAAAAAAGAATTTCTAATTCGTTGATAGCTTTAAAACCGCGAACAAAGCTTTACAAAATATTTATCTGATTCAAATTCAATCCGAATTAGTTTTAGAATCGTTTGGGAATCTCTGTTTTGGTCCCGCTATTGAATTCTCACCCTTGCGGAGGGCGGCACAGGGAACATTGAATGAATTCCCGGATAAAAGTTACTTGTTCTCATATAAATTTGAAGCAGTAACGTGACAATTTTACATAGTCCCTGCTTGATATTCTGTATGTCTTTATAGGTCGGCTTATAATCCATGAGCATTGCCGTAACTTTTACCCTGTTCCTGTTAAAATGAAATGTTCGATAGCGTTAAAATATTGCGGCAGAGAAGAGATTTATTCCCGCCGAATGGAGGAAATGTTATTATATTTTTTATCATGTAATGGGACAGACGTAAGATGGAAATTCTATTTCAAAAAGTGGACGACTGAAAATTCTTGATGCTAGTTTTAGATAAGCACTCAATTTGTCTCCCAAATAGTACTAAAAGAGAAACATATTTTAGCTTTTTATACGTTTTTATAACACTCAATCAATTTTTTTGTAATTTAAAAATTGTTTCATTGCCTATTGAATGGCAATAAAAGCATTGAAAATCGAGTAATTTTTGTGATGATCTCAATCTAATACTGTTATACGTATGATGTTGTATTTTTGTATGTAGATTAAGGAAGCATACTAAAAGTGCGGAATCTTCAAAATCTTTAATTAATGTAATTAGTTTGGCTTTAATAATTATGCGAAAATCGGCGAAAATTGTACAAGTTTAAATAGAATTTATGGCATTTTTGTCATTACTAATGTAAAATTTCAGATTTTTACCTTCCGCTTATCTGTAAAGGAAGGTATTGGAATCATGCTAAAAATCGGGTAGTGAGTTTTTAGTGGAGGAGCACGAATTAGTGTCCTTACAATTCATTTTTGATAGTTTCACGATGATGTCTGTATGTATGTGTGTGTGTATGTGTGTATATGTGTGTAGCTATGTGGTCAGGGCCGGATTTCTGTCAGTCGCATAACTCAAATACGAATTACCCAAAAATTTTGATATTTGGTATTTAACATTTGTATATAAATTGGAAGAACCCATTAGGTTTTGGTACAAATATCTTCACCGGAAGTGATATTTTTTGAAGATTGAAAAGATTAATTGTCAAAAATTTATATAAATTTGGATAAATATAGTATTTATTTGTAATAAGAATAAGAGGCAAAGATAATTGCAACTTACGTTATAAAAAAATTGTCTTTATCTGGTAGCATCAAAGAACTGCAGTAAAATTTAAAAAATAAATTTATCAAATGAAACGTTGAAATCTTGTAATCCATGTTCGACTGAATTTTGTTTCTGTGTAAAAAATATTGACAGGTGAGATGGGTGACAAGTTGACTAGTGCTATATGTCATAAGTAAGATATTAAATGTAGTAATTGAACGGAGGATGGCTTCAGCACAGAAGAGTTTTCCTGTGAATGAATCTTTTTATTCAGATGATGCAAATTTCTGTGTTTCAATATCTTAGATTTTTATTTGTATATTTTAAATGGGCACCGGATTGTACGTATACATTTCCGTTTAAAGTCTAGATATGGCGGAAGGTTGTGTGATGGCCACGTCAGATTTTTATTTTAAGCAATATAACCAGAATCGTAAATTTTGATTCTATTGCAGCAATATTGCACTCAAGAAGTATAGCACCTTAACTTAAAATATACAAACAACTTTAAAATCTTCCAGTATCCTTGACCGAAATATTCGTAACCCCTGTAAGGTATATCGTTAACAGAAGTTTACCTTATACTTGAAAGGGCGCATAAAATATGCAAACAAAGGTGGTAACTAAAACTTAATGTGCTGGGTGTGTTCTTGTCTTCCATGTTCGTTTAATGGTGACTTCTAACTTTGGGATAACACACTTACAGGTTCTAATTAAATATGGATATCAGCCTTATCACCGAGCTACGTTTTCATAAAAGGAAGATCCAATATTAAGGAGAACATTGAGGAACATTTTTGAAGAAATAAAATTAAGATGCTATAGAAAAATTACAGGGTGTTACATAACTTCGATTAAATAAGTTAGAGATATATAGGTACTGTTTAATACAGCGTTTTTCAAGTTTTGAAAGAGTGAAGAAAAAAATTGGAAATCTGCTGACTAAAAAGTCATAAAAACTACATTCTTAAATAATAGTTTAGAACTTCCATGCAACGTGGAGTTTTTTTAGGGGATGACCATCCCAACATTCCTCTGTAGAGTTTCACCTTATTTTAAAGGTAATGAAAAAAGAAACACATCCCCATAAACCAAAATCCGATATCTTAATTCTATCAAGAATTTAATTTTAATGTTTTTGCACGTTATTACGATTTTTATAACAAATGTTCAAATTGTCGACCTTCTTCGGTCTCGCAATGACCCAAATTTTATTTATTCACTCGTTCAAAACTTATAGCTCCGTCGCGGGACTTTTGGGAAACCGTATATACTGATTACGAATCTAAAAAAAAATTCAAAAATTCCAAATTCATGTCACTGAATTTGTTATTATTTTCACATAACTTGAATTTTTTGAAATTATTAAAAATTCGTTGGAGAATATCAAACTACCCACTTGACATGAATCGTTTAAAAAGTATCTTATTCTTGTACTTTAAGAGATATTAGCTACATCCTAAGTACATCGACTAAACTTATTTCGATGCTCTGTTAGTCGATTTACGTTCTCAAGCTATATTTTATATTGCTGATGATAGATGATGTACTCATCCGAAACGTCCTAATGTAAAATAAAATGATGTACTCCTGAGAGATTATTTTATTTCATAAACCAAGGATTCCTAAGGCCTAATATAACTTCACTTAGAAATATTCTGGATCCTCTTAACCTCATTTCTTATTATTACTAAGTACATATACTCAATACAAACATCTCAGAATATTACATAATTGGAATATTACTAACATTGGGATGTTGCATAGATAATGTTACTAAGGACGGTTATTAATAGGTTTTTAATGGGCAAATATAACAAGTAATAGAGCGGGATATCACAATCTTGAAATGTTCTGGGGATTTTATTTTGACAAATTTATAAAAAAATTGTGAATTTTGAAACAAAATCCCAGTTCAAGTGCTTTGTATTTATTTATTTCAGCAAAAATGAAATTTATTGTAAAATAAGTCATCTAATATTGACAGCTTTATTTACGACAAAGAAATATCTTGATTCTTTTTTTGATCAAGCGAAGTATTTCTTGTAATAAAACGTAGCTTCAGGAGTACAAAGTCCGGAGAATAAAATGATTTCTCACTAGTCAGCTTACTTAGCGCGTATTAACGACTAGGAAATATAAGTATTAGTACTTGAAAAGAAAATAAACCCTCAAGATCAAATACTGCGTGCGCGAACGTAGAATATCCCCGAGTTGAGACTTTACTACATAAGAGCCGAGAGATGAAATAAAATAAAATAAAAAGCTCGGCAAAATGGAGGAGATTAATCTATTGCCCGGGGCACGTTTTACTTTTATTTGTAAAAGCTTTCATTACGTTTTTACATCGGCTATAAATTCGCTGGTGTTTGTGTGCAGGTCATTTGGTAATTTATATATTTACCATCGCACAGATTTACGTGCGCAGCTCTACGCCTACCGGACTACATATTTTTGTGAATTGTAATCCCTGACATACTCTTTGTCTGGCCAAAGTGGAATCAGTTTCGGAAAAACATTTTTGACAAACTGCTAAAGCCCAGTATTTTCCGACAGATTATCTGTTTTTCGATGAGCTAGCGTAACTTTGTTTTTCTGCAAATGCGAGATATCAGTCCGAACTTATTTTAAAAATAACTCAAATTGCCGAACAATATGTTTTTGAAGCTAAACTTTTGTAGTTATACCTATGCACAAAGCAAAGATTGGTCTGTGATATTTAAATCGATAAAATGGTTGACAAAAATAACTTTTTGACACCATTTAGAACAATATACTTCATGCATATTTTAAGATCTAGGGGAGAGTGTTGTACCTTTGGACAACGTCAATTGCAGCCACATATAACGTTAAATATTCTAATTTTGCAACACTGTTGAAAATAAAGTTATATACGTTGTTTCAAGACTCTTACAGTTATTGTTCAGTTACTGATGGTGATTTTTTTTTTAAATCGTATGTTGCATCTTGTATTACTAAATACCTATTTGGTACCTTTCATTGTCTGATAGTCCAGTTAGTATATACATTGGTTCTTCTTCAAAAACTTCTTGCATTGAGATTTAAAAGTTAATTTAACAAATACTATGTTACATTTAATAAAAATATTTGCTTTGTTGTACCTTTGGACAATTTTCTTGTACCTTGGGACATGTTCCAAGGTACATGTCTTCGAGGACACGTAAACATCAAATTTAATTTTTAAGGTTACTGGAAATTATAATTTTTATCGCTAAACTCAAATTTTAAGTAACACAGTTCGGTTTTTTGATTGTTTATTTTGCAAAGTTAAAATAAAATATATGACATTTTTATAATGTCGATAAAGTAAGAAAATTAAAGTATAGTGAGCGTCAAAAGCAACAAATAAAATTCGATATAGATTTTAAATCGTATAAAATGGGATCATTTTATTAGTTTTCCCAAATTCAATTATATTTCTTTGAATAAATATGTGTAGGTAACATATAATTTGTAAATACATTCGTTTAAAAATTACTACATAGTTAAAAAAAAATTGTTCATTAAATTCTTTCTTTATCCTTTTATTTTATTTGTCCCGAAGTACAATCAGCTCTGTTCCAAGGTTCAACACCGCCTTGTACCTTGAGACAGTTTACCATTTTTATTTCTTATATAAGATTTTACTATTATACTTTCAAATATCATCACAATAAAAATTATGGTTATTAACAAAAGTTAGTTGTTCTTTAATGTACAATTATTTTCCTAAAAACTCATCACAAAAAATTATAGAACAAAAAATGTAATGAACACCTTCTCCTATGTACCCTACACGAACACAGTAGTAGAAAATATTTCTTTGCTACATGATGTTCTTTCTTTTAAAAATAAGAGTTAAAAATCTAGAATTTTCGGCTCTCCATCGTGCGAGTATCACGTGACCCATAAAGCGGAAAGCTCTATCACTGTTATCAGTTCGCCCCGCAGAGGCAATAAAATTTGTCCAAGTTTTGGTTTTTATATGATTTTTTATCGCTGTAAATCAGAGAGCGAATCGGGAGCTCTCTGAGCTAAATGTGCACAATAACGTTGAGAAATAGACAAAGTCGAATACCCCCGTCCTTGTCTGGCACATTGAGCCACGGGCTCTGAGATATTGAGCCCTGACGGTAAATAGATAAACGGTCATTGTGGTCATCGCAGAAGATCGACCGATTTGTTACTGAAAAAGAAGAAGCTTCATCCGTCAACGTGAGAGGTTCTTCAATTTTATATTGCGGCAGTTTCAAATAATTTGTTGACTTTAAAAAATCTGATGGCCAGCACACGACCTCTCGCCTAATTCTGCTTATTCTACTAATCTAATAAATAGTTTTACTTACATTTTAATAGTTTCATGTTCATGTAATATGTAAACGATAATGTAAACCAAGGTGCCAGGAAAAGTACTGTACTGTCACTGTCATAATCATTCAAATTTTGTTTAGAAACAAATACTGGAATATCTAAAAAATAGAATATAAATTGTACTTTACTTTGTTGTTACATACTACCAGATTCAGCAAATTGTATTCAAAATTAACTGTACCCATAAATAATTATATTTTCTTTTATTTATAATTGCAAACATTGTCATAAATAAATAATATAATTTATTTAAGGAAAAGTATTACTTCCGGTTTGCACATTTCTACCAAAATTAAGTGATATTACGTAAGTATATTCTAGCCACATCCTGAGTATTACATACTCAATACAAACATCTCACATAATTGACATATTAATGTTACTAAGGGCGGACATTAGCAATCGCGAGGATATTAATAGGATGTTAATGGGCAAATATAGCAAGTAACAAGCCGGGATGTTCTCATTCTGGAAATGTTCTGCGGATTTTATTTTAAACCGAAACATGTAGACATGTAGTATGACTGATATCTCATGTTATTTTTACAAAATAAAAACAACAGTCAATTAAAGAGTTAGTTAATAAAAACAAACATTTTTGTATAAATAAATAAAATTTTGATAAAGGGCTGTATTATTTTTATTTAATTTCAAGCATTTCGACAGAGTGAATGTCTGTGTTCATCACAAAAATTAAAATAATACATTTTTAGGTGGCTATTGCATAAATAGTTGTTTTACGTATCCGTTGACAGCCGTAAAGTGTCACATTTTTTGACATCTGTCAAAATGACTACTTTACGGCCGCATTTACTTCACGGCCGCTTTTACTTCACGGCCGCATTTACTTTACGGCCGCTAAATAACAAATTTATTTAATTTTAATTGGTAAATATATTTAGAAGTAATTACCTACAACTTAGTTAGCCTAAATTATATAAATAAAATTATTTATGATACTAAGAAACTTTTATTTTGTACTTAATGTTAAAAATTGGTTTTATACGTTCATTTTCAGTAGATAAAGTATTACTTTAACATCGAGGGTAGATAAAATAAAATTTGAGTAGATAAAGTAAAATTTGAGTAGATAAAGTAAAATTTGAGTAGATAAAGTAAAATTTGAGTAGATAAAGTAAAATTTGAGTAGATAAAATAAAATTTAAGTAAAATAAGAATATTTTTACACAAATTAACATTAAGTACAAAATAAAATAATATATTGTACACGACGATAAAGAGTCTTTATCGACACGTGAAAGATAGCCCACTCGTTCCTTCGTCACTCGTGAACTAACATCTTTCACTTTTCGATAAATGATCTCTTTATCGTCTTGTATAATAAATTACTATTTTTTGACATAAAATTATATATTTTTGTGATAGCCACCTAAAAAATGTTGTGTGCACCTCGGCTTAAAAGTGTTTTTAGCCTCACCTGAATTGCTAGCCTCGGCCTATTCGGCCAAAAAAGATCACTTTTACAGCCTTGATACACAAATAACTATTATTTCAAAATGAGTAAATATAAATATAAAACATTTTTGTATCATCCTCAACTCCCGTATCCAGGATTCGTATCCAGGATCAGATTCCTGGATCCGATCTCCGGCGCTAACAGCACTTAACCTCTCTCTCTTATCGATCTCCCGAGGGAACAACTTCTTACGTTGTTGAGAAAAACTCGCGGCCGCAAAAAACCGTGATCGCTCGATTGCTCCAGAAATTGGCGTGTTATTCGCTGACCATCTTACCGGGACTCTCGGGAACCCTTCATAATCTCCAGACGGGAACACGGGATAGAAGAGAGATCATTTCCTAGATTCACCTGCCAAGAGAGGAGAGGGAGGAAGTGGACAACGACCAAGAGCTGATCTTGTAGCTTCATATTGTGGAGTATGTTTGGTTTAAAATGTTGCGGAGAAATTGCAGAATTTGAATAAATTGAAGATTGGTTAGACGCTTGACTATTCCATAGAATTGAAGTTTGCTTTGGTAAATAATAAATATACAGGGTGATTCACAACTTATTAAGGATCCCTCGTGACAAAATATTGCGTGTTTAGAGGTGTAGCAGTTTCTGCTTTACTCATTGCGTATTAAAAATTTGAAGGAACAATAGGTACTAGATGTTTGTGAAAGAATGCCCAGTTAGAATTCTGAAAAAATCTTTTGAATCCAAATAAATAATTAATAGAAAAGTGTGTTTTAAGCAATTTTTACATGCTTTATCTTATGATTAAGAGGATTATTAGAAAATGTAACTCTGCATAAACCTAGTTCCATTCTTCGTCTGTAAATAATTTTTTGGAATTTTGTTTCATCTTTAAAGCCGCATTCACAGCACGAAATTTGGTGAAATTTGGCGAAATTTGAGCTACATAAAGTCGATGCCTACCCTTAAGATGTACGTCTACCCTAAAATTTGACAGCGTTACAGAGGTGTACGCCTTCCACGTTTACTTTAATTATAATTGAAATATATGATGCTTTTACATATAAGTGTATTAACAAAAGATGTCTTAATGCTTGTATATTTTTATTATTTGTCTTTAGCCTAGGAATTTGAAGTAAAAAAAAATTTAAAATGCCGTTTTTGCGGTTCTTTTTCATTATTTTATGATTTGTTTCGGTCACTATAAATTGCAAGAAAAATATAAAAAGCAAGAACCATGCAGCCGCATGCAGCTAAGCTTCCTTTTTCGAATAATTTTTGTTTTATTTAATTTCCTTAAAAAATGCAAAAGTTATTATGGAAATACTGGAGCCATGAACATTAAAATGACATTTCATAGTATGCGGAAAAGTTTCGGGCTGGTTTCGGACAGCCGTAGTAGTGGGAAAGAAAATGAAATAGAAAAAAATAATATTCTAGAAATTCGAAAAAAAGGTAGACGAGCCTCTTTGGGAATTTTGAAATATTTTTTTGCTCGAGAAATGTGTATTAGGTTACCAGCCTTCAACTCACTCCTAGAATCAGAATCACAGAAGCACATTTATTAACAAATGGTACAATAAGAAAATAAGCTGCAAAAATACTACAAGTGTTGTTGAACAAAGAGCAAGCAAATATTTTTAAACCTATAAGCGGCTTACGAAAAACGCCATCTACTACATATTAGAATTAAGTATGCAGGACAAAAGTGCATATGTAGCATTTTAATCTTAAAATATTTCTCTGCAATTCTTATTTTCGCTAGCGGAACTATTTGCAATATTTGTTACACTGTCACACAAAAATAACTTTACCGATTTTAACTAAACTTAAACATTATTATTATGTAACTTAAAATATGGAGTATATAATACTTCAATTTAATATCTTAAATACAAAATATTTTATTTACATTGTGTTGAAGATTTTTAAAATAGATTTTTTATTTGTTAGACTTTATACAAAAATAACTTTACCGATTTTAACGAAATTTAAACAGTAGTTGCATCATTATGTACCTTAAAATATGGTGTATAATAATATTTCAATTTAATATCTTAAATACAATAGTATTATTATATATTGAGGGACTAAAGTGCATGATTTAATCCTGAGGGTGAAGTTTATTTCACGAGCCGAAGGTGAGGGAAATAATCACCTGAGGGATTAAAGGTACTTTAGTCCTGTGGTATTACGCTATTTTTTGCACTTCATCCTCAAACGAATGCAAAATAGTTTAAAAGAATACACATTTTGTAATTTTGACAGTAAATTTTATGACAAATATTTATATTGTTACCATAGATACTCTGTAACAAATAGCACGTATTTACTTGACAACGGGATTAATTAATTCAATTCCTTGACAACGGGATTAAATATGAAAAATAATCCCTTAGGATCAAATTTAGAACCTTAGTTTTTAAAAATAAAGACTAAAGGCGAGTTTTAGTCCCGGAAGTGCAAAAAATATTTTATTTACATTGTGTTGAAAATTTTTAAAATAGGTTGTTTATTTGTTACGTTATTATGCAAGAACTAGACGATCAATTTTTATGAAACTTATATGGTAGTTGCACTATTTGATAACTTAAAATATGGACTAAACAATACGTCAAATTAATACCTTATAAATATAATTTTTTGTTCAAACTTTATGAAATAAAAAAAATTTCAAAAACTTCTTAACCAATTTCTACGAAATTTGGACACAATTCAACTTAAAATACAAAGTGTAAAATACTGAATTCGCAGTCTTCAAATATAATATTTCTCATGTTAAGCTATCACGTGCCACTTGTCATGTTCTTGTTGAACATGAACGTCCACTCGCCTGAAGAGTTCTCGTGGTCAGCGGTCAACACTTGAGCTCTCGAGGTTGATGTTGTAGTATTTATGTTGTTCTTCTTCTTGTTACAGCACTTCGACTGTCGTAATCACATCCGAGTCATCCAGCCAATGGGAGACGGGAATAGACTGTACATGTGTGGAACCAATGCGCATAACCCCAAGGATTGGGTCATTTATGTAAGTTACATTTATTTTACGCAGTTGAAAATAGTTATTTGTCTAACTAGAGAGGAAAAGGCTTTTTTTCACGACATGCGGAGAAAACACAATTTTCTTCTCGCGAAATAGTGAGGAAAGTAGGTTTTCCCTCTCTAGAGAGGAATGTAAGCAGTGTTACCACCAGTGTTATTTTACGATGAAATATTTTAAAAATTGTAAGTAAATTTATTATTTTATTGAAAATTCTGACTTTATAGCGATATACTGTAAACTATTATTTTACAATTATTATGTTTTATACTTTCTTTTTCTACTATTTCACGATTTTACAACTTAAATTAAATTTGGCATATTGGCTGCATTTCGTTGTTTTTAAACATCATTCTGACAGATGGCAGCTATAACCTAATTTCTAGTTATTGTTTCTTCTACATTTACAATGTTTTTAAATATGTCGTGAAAAAAATGTTGTGTCTAACACGAGAGGAACGCTCTTTTTCCACTCTTGCTCGATTGCCTCACTCGCTTCGCTCGTGACACAAACTTCGAGCTCGAGTGGGAAAAAGAAGCGCTTTCCTCTCTAGTTGGACAAATAACTATTTCCCAATCGAGCTCGAAGTTTGCGAGCGAAGCGAGAATGGAAAAGAGCTTTCCTCTCGTGTTGGACACAACATTTTTTCACGGCATATTTAAATAACATTGTTAAGAGGCTCGTCTACCTCCTAAAATCCAGCATAAAACGTACTAACGTAGCGAGTGTTTTGTGGCCAGTACAAGAATGGTTTCAACAAGGATTTAATAGAGAAAGAATGGATCTACAGATATGCCTTTTTAAAATTTTGATGAAAAAATTGTACATGAATATAAAAATTCCTAAAAATTAAAAAAAAATCCTATTTTATGTAAACTTTACATGGTTATATCTCATGATACAAATTAATTTTTAAAAATTTAAAAAGGCACATCTGTTCCATTCTTTCTCTATTAAATGTTTATAAAAACATTATCCTGAATTCAATAAGAATCTGACAGTTTACTCGCAACGAAAACACTTTTACAGTATTTTTCAACTTCAAAATGACATTGCATTGCTAGGATACGGCATAGTACGAGTTTCGGGCTGGTTTCAGGCAGCTGTAGTATTGGGGTAGAGTGGAATAAAAAAAAAGCAAAATCGAGAGTATTCTAGGAAATCGCTAAAAACGTAGACGAGCCGCTTAAAGTAATACATACTAGAACTGTCATCTGTCAAAATGACGTTTAGAAGCAATGAAATGTTTCACTGCAGCCTTTATACCAAATTATATTTAAATTGTGTACCTACTTACAATTTTTAAAATATTTCATTGCAAAATAACATTAATGGTAACACTGTTTCCTTTCCTCTCTAGAGAGAGACATCTTACTTTCCTCACTATTTCTATCTGCGCTTGTCGTGAAAGAAAATATTTTAAGTAGTATAAGAGTCGCATAATATTAATTAAATTTTTTCTTGATTAAATCAGTGAAAAAAAAATTCCACTAGATTTTGTGCAACTTTATAAATTTTATCTTTCTCCCCAGAGAGTCTGGTGTCTTTTCTCGTGGTTGGTATGCGTGGCGCAACATTACAATTACATTTAACGCACCTAGAAATATTTACACGAACCTTAGAGTTTAGGAAAGTTACACGTTTAATAACACA
The DNA here is from genome assembly GCA_947534325.1 of Agonum fuliginosum. Classification (NCBI taxonomy): domain Eukaryota; kingdom Metazoa; phylum Arthropoda; class Insecta; order Coleoptera; family Carabidae; genus Agonum; species Agonum fuliginosum. The sequence goes on along the minus strand of OX384033.1, from coordinate 38,719,648 downwards.
CTAGGGTAAGGGTTGCCATTCTTCAACTTACTTAGGGGTGAATCTGAATCTTAAATGTAAGAGGTGCTAGGGTTAAATTCTTATGCCGGTGGAGTTTAAACGCTGAGCAGATAGGGGTACTTTATTATAGAAGGAAAATATTTTATCTGCTACTGTTTTAAATAATTTATTCAATATAGTATGATAGAAATTTTTAGAACTTATATAATCATAATAATAAATGATTATTTATTTATTTGAGAATAAGTTTTGTATTTACTTTAAGTGCCTACGCGTTATACAGGATGTTCCACAACAGGACAAAAAATTAAAGGGTACTGTACGATGTGCTGATCATGAAAAAAAAGATTTTTTTTAAATTAGCAAAAAATTGCATCGTATTTCAAGCAAACATTTTTTCCACTGGTCGGTAGTTATTTTTAATAATCTCTTTCAAATCTTCTACAATGAAAGTAATTGTTTACATAATATCTAATACTAATAAATGTCAAATTATCAAATATACCATCAAAACAGTGATTCTTAAAATGTACACTTTGTGAATTAAAAAAAAATCTTTTTGTTTCATGATCAGCACGTCGTACAATTAAATTTGTTGTTCTAAAGTTGTGGAACAGCCTGTATATGCACTTTAATATAAATTAATTTATTATGTACACTTCTCGTTAAAATAAAGAAAGTATAGAATTATTAACAGTTTTATTTTATCGATGGTGGTGTAAAAATTAGATTCCGGTCTTACGGTCTTAGCGCCGTAGTAATATTAAATGGTTGGGGCAAAAATCTAGTTAGGGATTAAAGTTATACTAAATGCGCTTTTAGGTAAAATTAAGGGGTGCAAAGCACAAAGTTTAATCCTATAAAGTAATTTGCTCACTTTCACGGTATTATTGTGCTTTTAATTTGTCCCCAATGGTTATGCTAGCATTTAGAGAATTAGAAGAAATCTCTTTATTGCTGGGATTTATATAATTTGATTTTTTCACAAGAGCTAATTTTGTGTGAATATACACTTCATAAAAGAAAATGCACACACAAATCCTAATTTTTAGACCGCCATAACTCGGTTGAATTTGGTCGAAAATGGATGACAAGTTTGAAGTTTCCTCTTTAAGGCCATGCAAGTTAATCTGACGCCAAGTTCATTTCCCTGCCACTCCCATGAGAAAAAAATGTATTTTATGTCAAAAAATGTCAAACTTTGACGACTTGTACCAGGTGCAAAAAAATCGTGGACTCAATCCATTACCAAGCCGATAAAGATTATTTATTTTCCTATTGGAAAAAAAAATTGAATACTTGCGATGATTACATATGCGTACATATTTGTACTTGGGTGTGGTACCCTCACATACTATGAATCATCGGTATGGATATATATTTTAGCCGTTAACTCAATCATAGTTGTTAGTGGAGAATCCATTACAGGGGAGATTTTTGTGCGGTTAAAGAAAAATGTGTACCTAACTGAATTCACATCTATAATACCTACATAAAGACTTGTTCACATTGGAATCGTTGAGGACAAGAAATTTGCTGTTTTGAAGCTAGCAATGAATAAGAATTTTTTTGTTTCCAAGACTCATTGAAGATTCAATTTAGAGGCGCCGCTATTTGACAGGTAATTTTCAGCAGGATTACTTTTAATACAGAAGGATGAAAGAAAAAATAATAATTTTTAACTATTATATTATTGTAATTTAATTATTTGAAAGAAATTGTGGCAAAATGTTTATGATTCTAAAACAGTACTGCTGCTAAAAAAAATGCAATTCCACAATCAGATATAAATATTTTTTCACCTTCCTGTCCATTTATAATAATGCCTCATTATCACTACGTCATTTACGGCATTTACACCATAATGACACGTAGTAGCGTTAATATTAGTTTCCAGCTAAATAAGTAAAATACAGGGGGCGCTAACGACCACAAGTAGTAACAGTTCACTCAACAAGGGGTCGGGAGGTAAAGGGAAGACGCTAAAACGGAATTGCAGATGCGATAACGTAACATGAGCGAGGTAACGCAATGCGTAAATCGAAATCTTAGGCAGCAGGGATGCCCGTGAGCTGTACCTGTCGGGCTGATACATCCAAGTTGAACAAAAGCATGGTAGATTTATACAGGGTGATTCACAACTTCGTGATATTTTAATGACAGAGCACAACTCGCAGAACTGAAAGAATGTTTTAAAAATTTGCAATTTTGGTTTCTAGGTTTTTTATGACCTTTTGCACCGCTTCGACTTAAATTTTAAGTGTCAGTTAAATGAAAAATATCGAATCGAACTCATGACAGCAATGTTATGTCTACGTTTAACAATTTGATTTTGAGTCGATATTGTTTTTTAAGGTAAACTTAAAATTTAAAAGTAGAAGCGGTGCAACTGGCTATAAATCATACAGTTTTTTACCTACTTGAAAACTAAAAAATGTAATGTATTTATACTTGATTTAATAACTAAACGGACAATCTTGAAGTTGTCTCGCTGAGCCATATTTACACTGTGTAAATACAAGAAAAAATAACTAGATTTTTTTTGACGGTAAGATTAAATTTGACCTATCAGTGGGAAAACTCGATACAGTCACTGACAACAGCTGACGAGACAAGATGCAGAACATTTGTTTACATTACAAAGTTTGTGTGGTGTAAAACTGGTGTTACATCAGCCAATCAAAAACGATCAGTTTTAGCATTCCAACTTCAGAATTGTTCGATTAGTTTTTAAATAGAGTATAGAGGAAATTAATTAATTGTTGTGATAGTAAAAATAGATTTTCATAGTTTGCCATGTTTGATTTTAATAGATTTTTATTAGTAAATATTTTGAAAAAAATTCTCCGCCATTTTGAAATGGCTGTTGTAAAAATAAGATATTACAGTATCGTTTTAAAGCTTATTTTATGTACATTCTAAAAAAATATGATATTACTGATTCCCTATGCCAAATTAAAAGTTGTACCCATTTCCGGAGAAATCAGAAGTGACACAAAGTTTTTATTGTGAGCATCTTACGAGCCCCTTTATCTAGTTTAACTTCGCTTATAAACATTTTCTGTATCTCTTGAAATAAACGAAATATTACAAGTACCGGAATTACAACAATCACCCTGTATAGTTTAATAATATTATTAAAAATCTGACGTGGCCATCACACAACCTTCCGCCATATCTAGACTTTAAACAGAAATGTATACGTACAATCCGGTGTCCATTTAAAATATACAAATAAAAATCTAAAATATTCAAACACAGAAATTAGTATCACCTGAATCAAAAGATTCATTCACACGAAAACTCTTCTGTGTTGAAGCAATCCTCCGTTCAGCTACTACATTTAATAGCTTACTTATGACTTATATAGCGCTAGTATGCCAACTTGTCACCCGCCTCATCTGTCAATATTTTTTATGCAGAAACAAAAATCAACCGAACATGGATTACAAGATTTCAACGTTTTATTTGATAAATTTATTTTTTAAATTTTACTGCAGTTCTTTAATGCTCCAGATAAAGACAATTTTTTTATAACGTAAATTGCAAATAACTTTTCCTCTTATTCTTATTACAAATAAATACTATATTTGTCCAAATTTATAGAAATTTTTGACACTTAATCTTTTCAATTTTCAAAAAGTATCACTTCCGGTGAAGATATTTGTACCAAAATCTAATGAGCTCTTCCTATTCGTATACAATTGTAAAATACCAAATATCAAAATTTTTGGATAATTCGTATTTGAGTTATGCAACATCCGGCATCGGCCCGGACCACACACATATACACACACGCACACACACACACACACACACACACACACACACACACACACACACACACACACACACACACACACACACACACACACACACACACACACACACACACACACACACACACACACACACACACACACACACACACACACACACACACACACACACACACACACACACACACACACACACACACACACACACACACACACACACACACACACACACACACACACACACACACACACACACACACACACACACACACACACACACACACACACACACACACACACACACACACACACACACACACACACACACACACACACACACACACACACACACATACATACAGACATCATCGTGAAACTATCAAAAATGAGTTGTAAGGACCCTAATTCGTGCTCATCCACTAAAAATTCACCACCCGATTTTTTGCATGATTCCAATACCTTCCTTTACAGGTAAGCGGAAGGTAAAAATAGTAGAGTATGAATAGAGGTTTATGTGTTGGCCACATCAGATTTTGTTATTTTTAATTAAAATTTGAAACTATATTAAATTATAAACAATAATTGCTGTAACAATTCGGCATTACTTAATAATAAGATAATTAATGAATAGTAAATTGTTTAATATTAAATAATATTTTACAGTATATTAGTTGTGGCTATGATCTAACGCTGCTTAGAAGACGCACAGAATAAATAATAATTACCATTTAAATAACACAATAATTATCTCCAAGAAACACGAGTACTATAAAATAAACATACATCAAAGAAACCCCATTTCATGGTATTTTTCATGTAGATGCGGGCTCTAATTATTCATAATAACTTTGTGTGTCTGAAACGAGCTACAAACTAGGAACATTTGTATCAAACGTGTGAGAATTCGCTTCCTGAGGGTAAGAAGCGCCCGCAAAGCGCGTCTTGCGTCGGATTTGTGTTCAAAGGCGAATCTAAATCGCAATGAACGACAATTGCTATTAATCTGCGGCGACTCATAGAGGGCTGAGGGTTTCAATTAGGGTATCATAGTAGGTGCTGAGTTGAGCCGATCACAACGGACTAAATTAAAATTTTTAATAAGTAATTACTCAGTTGATGGAATCGGATTTTGGGATTAGGTGACCCGGGAATCTAATTTAATTTTGCCGGCAAAAGAGGAATTATGGGATTTGCTACACCCGTGGTAACCAGTTTTTTAAACCACTAACACTAGAAAACTTAAAGCTGGATCTACACTACAATTTTCAGTGTTTTAATGGCCATTTGACCGCTTCCACTTGTTTTTACTTCCTTGTACACGGAGTAAAGGAAGTATTGTAATCGCGAAAAATTTCGGTTCTCAGATTTTTACGGAAATATCCGTTTTGACCTTTTCTGAATCCATTATGACTAGTTTCGTCGTGACGTCTGTACGTACGGACGGACGTACGGACGTACGGACTTACGGACGTATGTACGTATGTGTCGCATAACTCAAATACGGTTAGACGTAGAAAGTTGAAATTTTGTATTTAGGACTGGTGCACCTCCTATTTTTGGTTTCAATCTACAAACCGGAAGTAGTACTTTTTTCAAATATTTCTATAAATATTTAATTTATGACAATTTTTTTAATTTTAAATGAAAGATTATGTGATTATTACCTACAATCGGTATTTTATAAATATTTTTGTATCTGGTATCATGTAAGAATAATTAAAGTATATTTATAATTTAGTATTTCGGTATCTGGTAGTCCATGATCGATTAACATTTGTTACTACGTAAAATTAAAATGATTATGACATGACAGTGACAGTGGCAGTGACAATAGTAAAATATCGTTTATATCTTCTTCTGCAGTTTAAATAAAATGACTAAAATATATTTGTGAGTATAGTAGCAGTAGTAGTAGTACTAGTATAATAAGTTAAAAGAATTTTTTATATTATTTTACATTTTAGTTATTAAGAAAAGTATGAACACACAAGGCGTACAAGGAAGTCATGTGGTGTCCACGTCAGATTTTTTAAATTTTCCTTAAATGAACAACATCAAACCGAAATCAATCGTAGCAGTACGAAATATAATACAGTGTGTACACTACAATTTTCAGTGTTTAATGGCCATTTGACCGCTTCCACTTGTATTTTAAATTTTCCTTTTATGAACATGAACAACATGAAATCTATATCAATCGTAGAAGTACGAAGAATAATACAGTGTACCTACACTACAATAAAATTTGCCATTTGCACCGCTTCCACTTGAATTTTAAATTTTCCTTAAATGAACAACATAAAATCGAAATCAGTCGTAGAAGTACGACGTGTAATACAATAGATTCTGATTGGTTGAAAAATTAACTACTAACTACAAGTTTGGAGTTTGCTAACTGCAATTAGCGCAGCGCAACATGGAGCTAATTTCGTTATTGTGAACCCTACAAGTGAAATGCATATGTCAAATCACTAACGTTAACTATACCAACTGACTATAACTACTAATTTAGTATTGTGAATGATTCTTTATTTCAAGTAGCCGACCACTTAACTCTGTCTTTTTTCAAAATAAATAGTATGCAGTGTGGTACTAAAAATGTTATCCTGAAGTAAAATACCCTTATTTATAGGATCATCGGAAAAAATCTTTTTGTTCCAGAATCAGTACGTTAATTACTATTTGCCATTACAATATGTACCTCAAGTTATGGAACACACCATAGACTTTTTCCTTCAAGGTACGCAAAATTTCAAGGACCTACCATGATTTGGCGCGAAGTTATGAATTTTTTAAAAAAAAAGTGCCTTTTTGAGGTTTCTGAATTTCATTAACAATTATATAGAAGTGACTTTAAAATTTTTATTTCTTTAAACACCTTTATTTTTTAGATATTGTAAGAAATAAACGAATTTGGTGCGAAATCGGAAAAATTATGGGCAAAAAGCACAAAAATACCAATTTTTTTCAACAATTCATAACTTCGCGCCAAATTAACGCACGTACTTGAAATTTTGAGAAAATTGAAGGAAAAGGATTGAACTTTATTGTCCTGTTGGGTAATAAGGTTCACGATTTTTTTTAACTCACGCTACAAGTTGCTACAGTTGAACATTTTTCAGTAAAAAACATGTTTTTTTATCCGGGGGTGGCAGGAGGTGGATCGGGTTTGGCGGCAGATTAATTTACAGGGCCGAATAAAGAAACCTTCAACGTTCTCGGAAATCCAAAATTCATTGATTTTCTTGCAAAATTCGCGAAGTTATGGCCAAAAATCTCAAAAAGGCACTTTTTTTTCAAAAATTCATAACTTCGCGCCAAATCATCGTAGGTACTTGAAATTTTGCGGACCTTGCAGGAAAAGTCTGATCTTTATTACCCTGTTGGCCAATAAGGTCCACGATTTTTTTGTCACTCCGTATGAGTTGCCAAAGTTGGACCTTTTTGGACATCAGATACATTCGTTTTTCTTAGGGGGGTGGGAGAGGGTGGAGTGAATTTTTGTAACATTGGCTATCATCACATTAAAGATAAGACTTCAACGTTTTCAGAACTCGAAGATTCATTCAATTTCGTCGAAATGCAGTCGAGATATCGCACTTTGAAATTGTGTCATTTTTTGTGCATTTTCAAGTGGTGCGTTTTTATTTTCCTCGAGTGTAGTTTGTTTTACTAGGCTAACGTCAACATTAATTTGTAATTGTGGACGACAGTAGGTAGTCAGAACTAAATAATCATCTATAACTACTAACTATACCTACTGAGTATAACTAGCAATAGCACCATCTCTACATTTATTTTTCACAATATCAATCTAAATTCCTCGTTTAATTTCCAGGCCAACCTGACCCACCTGCCCCGACACGAGTACGTCCCTGGAATCGGGATGGGCATCGCCAAGTGCCCGTACGACCCAGCAGACAACTCCACGGCGGTCTGGGTGGAACAAGGGAACCCTGGAGACTTGCCAGGGCTGTACTCAGGCACGAACGCCGAGTTCACTAAAGCTGACACTGTCATCTTCCGCACGGACCTGCATAACCTCACCACCGGGCGGAGGGAGTTCAGCTTTAAGAGGACGCTGAAGTATGACTCCAAGTGGCTGGACAGTAAGTGATTTTTATCAATTTGCTTCAAATTTTTTAATTCTGACCAATGACGTACATAGGGCAAAAATTGTAAAAATGCACTAAAGATTGTGCAAGTGACAATTTTCCCGTTATATTGCTATGACTACCATGTATGACGATTTTATTGATTTTGTATTGATTTCCATAAATTTTAATTGAAATTAAGAGGTCAAATGAATCTTTTTGTGACAACTATTTACGATGAAATTTAAAAAATATCAAATATAAGTAACGCAAAAAATACAGTTGCGTCAAAAACCTTAGTTTGGAACCAATTATTAATAATGAACTTGTGAAATGAAAGAAACTAAAATTTTGACACTCAGAAGTTAGTAAAAAAATTCAATGTCAAAATAAACAACCGTTTCGGCACAAAAAATTAGTCTTGATTTAAAAACACGAGAAACCACGAATAATTATTCTAATCAGTCTGCAGCAGTGTTAATTTTGCTTACTCCGGCATTACAAAACATTTTAATAATAAAAATATTAGGACACTCCAGCGTAAGTTCGATTAGTTCACATTTTATGTCTGTTTATTTGGGAAATAGTCTAACAAAATATATCTCAGTCTCATTATTTTGCAGTTAAAATTATTTCTTAAGATTGTTGCTTAGGTAACATTCCTAGACAAATTAGATGGTAAAATCCCTCGCCTTCAGCTCGAAATTTTAATCATGTCGTTTGTCTCGAAATGTTACCAAGCAACAATCTTTTGAAATAAATTTTTCCAGCAAAATAATGGTCCCTTGATATATTACTATTGATAATTCCACTCCTGTATAAAGTAAGCTTTAAACAAAACACAATTTTATCGCTTTGACAGCGGATAAAAAGGAAGGTAACTTTTTGCAAGTGATGAAACCTTATTTACCTTTTTCTTAGCAACCAAGCAATAAACAAAACACTAAAATGTCATTTGCTTCACATTTCTAATATTTGTCAGTGAAATGATTAAATTTTGGGAATATTTGTGTGCGTTAGGTGCGGCTTCGCGCCGTACTTTAATATAAACCCACCGCACTTATAATGTAAATAACTATTTTTGAGTTCAATCTCAACAACTCGTTTTGGCGAAACTGCTTTTAGGATTGCAATTAATTTTTGTAGTTATTGATTTGAATTACAATGATGTGAAAATTCAATGCATTTTCGAATGCACTTAAATGACAATTGAATAAAGAATTTCTACAGTTCAGTTACTTCATTGTTAACCCCTTTAAAAGATAAAGAAGTCTTTAAAGGGTAGACTCGAAGAAACGGAAATTAAAAATGCAGCGATGGAGGAGATAATTTCCAGTTATAGTTTCTGAATTAAATGTAGCGTAAATTATTGTACTTGATAAAATCGTCAATGATTAAAAAGTAAATTGAATAAATTCTGAATTCTTTTAGAATCGCTCGAGTGGAAATTGTAGTAAATACGATAGCACTTGAATTAATTTTGAATTTTCATTTTCTTTTGTAAATTACAATTGATTCTCCGCGCAAATTTTTTCTCGGAGTTTTATTTTCGAGTTTACATAATTTGCGGAAAAGTAGGTAACGAGGAAGTAATAAAAATTAAATTAGGAAGCGGCCTTCGAAGTTCTAGAGATTTTAATGAAAATTTTTGCACGCGACGAAGTACTTACGGCCGTAGAAGAGAAGAGACAATACAATATTGTATGAACATCCAGATTTAATTGTTTAAATATCTGTAGCCCCATTCACATAAGCATTTAGTTTTAAGGTTTACATTTATGTTTACGTTTAAGAAAATTTAATTTCATATAACTAAGTACGAGCATTTATACGTCCCCAAGCAATGTGAATGCTCGTATTATTACTTTTTTTTTAATTCCACTCTTTTCCTCACTCCTAGGGCTGCCTGAAACCAGCCCGAAACTCGTACTTTGCCGCATCCTAGCTATGCAATGTCATTTTGAAGTTGAAAAATACTGTAAAAGTGTTTTCGTTGCGAGTAAACTGTCAGATTATTATTGAATTCAGGATAATGTTTTTATAAATATTTAATAGAGAAAGAATGGATCTACAAACGTTCCTTTTAAAATTTTAAAAATTAATTTGTATCATGAGATATAATCGTGTAAAGTTTGCATAAAATAGTAATTAGTAGGCACATCTGTAGATTCATTCATTCTCTATTAAATCCTGGTTGCAATAAAATTTGACCATTCTTGTACTGGCCACAAAACACTCGCTACGTTAGTACATTTTATGCTGGATTTTAGGTAGTAGACGGTCCTCTTAAACTGAAATATAAAAACACTTTATGTGAATGTGTCTTTAAACTTTCTTAAACGTAAACATAAATGTAAACCTTAAAACTAGATTTATGCGAATAAAGCTAAACAGTTGTTAACGCCAATAGCAGCTCTGAAAATATTTAGTACTAAGTACCAAACCATTGACAAGTCCCGAACTCTAGCGATATTTTCATCTCGTGGTGAAATTCCCACTCAAGAGAGGTTTGGGAACATCGCTTGACAGTCGGGTTTGATGGATGAACGTTTCAGCCGTCGAGCGTTGCTTGGTTTATCATTTTGTCGATGTTTACCACTTCCATTTCCGGCGCGAGCGCCGATATCTCGCACCGACGATAAAAACCTCAGATTGATACGGTAGATAATTAATGGATGCCGCTGGAGCGATAGCTAACGACTCACTGGTACCTGTGGGGGTGACCCAATCAATACCGTAACGTGAGTGTGCTAACTGACAACGCAGGTTGGATGTAACTTTAATTTATTTTAAGATTTAACTAAATACGAGCATTCACAGAGCTTGAAAGTGGGAAGTAATGCTTGTATTACGAATTTAAACTTGCTTAAGAGGCTCGTCTACCTTTTTTTGAATTCCTAGAATACTCTCGATATTACTTCTATCTATTTCACTCTCTTCCCCACTATTATGGCTGCCCAAAACCAGCCCTAAACTCGTACTTTCCCGCATCCTAACTATGCAATGTCATTTTGAAGTATACTCATACTGTAAACATGGCTCCAGATTCCCATAATAACTTCTGTATTTTTTAAAGAAATTAAGTAAAACAAAAATTATTCGAAAAAGGAAGCTTGGCTGCATGCTTCTTGCTTTTTAAATTTTTCTTGCCATTTATAGTGACCGAAAAAAAACCGCAAAAACATCATTTTTAAATATTTTTTACTTCACATTCCTAGGCCAAAGACTAAAAATATAGAAGCATTAAGACATCCTTTGTTAATACACTCATATGTAAAAGCATCATATATTTAAATTATAATTAAAGTAAACATAGGAGGCGTACACTTCTGTAACGCTGAAAAATTTTAGGGTAGACATACACCTTAAGAGTGTCGTAATAATGCTGAAAAGTAAGTTTAGTTTTTTCCTTAAAATTGAAGTAAAAATTCAAATTTTTAGAATAAAAAATACATTTTTGAATAGATAAAGGTTATCTCCAAATGCGTCTAAAGCCCCTTTTTTCATTTTTGTACTCTATTTTTACCTCCTGCCTCATATTCTATAAGAGAGGTAGGTATTGTGACGGGTCAAAATTTTCTAGTGTGAGTTTTTGGCAAATAAATACGTTTTAGGGACTCTAGAATTCGAATTAAACATTTCTGAGATGATGTCTGTGTGTGTGCGTTCGTTCTTTACGCCGTGTGTTACAATTTTTCGGAAAAGATACTAACTCCAAAAATATCAAATATTTAAATACCAAATTTTATATCTATGGTTTAAATACGATTTTCAATAGACCAATAATTATATTTTGGTACCAATTCATAAACCCGAAGTAAGACTTTTCATATAGAGCAATATGTTTTTTCTTAAATTGTTTGACAAGATTGACATAACAATAAAATTTGAATGATTATGATAGTGACAGTACAGTTGAAATCTTTTGCTTGAATCTTGTTTATTTCGTAAATTGAAGGACTGTTTCCGCAAGGAGCACATTTTTAAAGTCATTGGATTAAATTGCTTGATTCAAAAACCTGTAAATTAAAATATTTAAATTATTTCAATGCCAAATCTTTAAGCTGAGTATATGCCACTAAAACATACTCATGTTGTAGAACTAAAATGTGTACCTACCTGGTCTAAATGCTGTAACATCTGTTCAAAAATAACTTATTCGAAACTTGAAAAAATACTTTTGGAATATGTTAAAAGTTGGATCATTACATGCAGCTTTATTTTTTAAATTTGCTGTATAAATATGGAACAAAAAATCAGAATAAAGTAATTTAAAGTCTCGAAACATGACACCTGCTTCGGTCGTTTAAATTTTGAAAGAAAGTTTTCAGATTATGTTACATAAAATTAAATTGGTAAAGAATTTAGGAAGCAAAACATTGTTTTCCTTTCTACGTAACTAACGTAACAATATACGTACCTACCTAAAATTAAAATTCAGGTTTTAAATTATTTATCATGCTTTTACCCAACTTGGGTGTGGCAGTCCACATACTGTGTCATCTACCAACTAACAAAATTCTAGCATAGGCGTGAAAATATTTACTCATCGTTTTCTACGTTTTCCCTTTTCTCTTCTCCGGATATTATAACGGAATACCTTGGAAATATAAAATAGAAAATACCGGCTTTTAATTATCAGTAGAAGAAGGTAAAGAAGAACATCTCTACTTAGAGAACAGCGATCGAAAGACAAGGAGGGTGGCTTGCTCTTTCTTCCCAGAATTCTATTGGATTGCATAGTTTAGAAATGAAGGCTAGCGGTATACGAACTTCTGAATGTGGTGGACATAAGCACGTAGAGAACTCATGACGAATATTTATTAAAAACCTTTTTATGCTTCAAATATAACTCGAAATTTAAACTTTCTGGATCAACAGTTGAATTAATAATAATCATTATTTCTTTCTACACTGTTCTACAAATTTTGGGAGAAAATAGTTATTTGTTTAACTAGGCAAAAAATATTAGATTTGCTGCCGCGGCTTGAGTTTCATAGACGAGGCGCAGCCGAGGCTATGAATCTAGCTTAGGCATTTTTTCGGCGATTGTTATTAATTAATATTAATTTAGTTATTATTTTAAATATATTGATAGGTATCGCAATCAAATTATGTTGCTATGCGTATGTTGACAGTTGCTATGAAAAAACAAAATAGGATAGGTATGTTGATGAATTTTATAAATGTCAAATTTGTTGATTCACCATAGTAACAATTACTTTCACTGTCTAGGCTTTTTTACTATACTTGCTGCCTAGGCAGCAAAAGTGATACTTTGCTGACTGTCAGCTGTCAAAAAACAGCACTTTTAATGTCAATCGCCGAAAAAAGTAATTGCTGTATGAAATCGGAGACCATTACCTATCATGAGCTCCCGGTCTATTAGTACGCTTGAGCGAAGTCTGGGATTAAGTGCTCTGGTACGAATTACGTGTCCGGAATTGCCATCTTTCTTTTGTATCAGAGTTTGTACATCTCGATTACAAGATTTGTTAGGTGATTAGGTTAGATGATATTATAAATAATTGTGTTATTTTTTCAGAACCGAATTTCGTGGGTTCCTTTGACATCGGCGATTACGTCTTGTTCTTCTTCCGGGAGACAGCAGTCGAATACATCAACTGCGGCAAAAGCGTCTACTCCCGAGTAGCCCGAGTCTGCAAGAAAGACACAGGCGGCAAAAACATCCTCAGTCAAAACTGGGCGACTTACTTGAAAGCCAGACTGAACTGTTCCATCCCTGGCGAGTTTCCATTCTACTTTAACGAGATCCAGTCAATCTACAAGGTACCAGGAGATGATACGAAGTTCTACGGCACCTTTACAACTTCCACAAATGGTTTGATGGGCTCAGCAATCTGTTCTTTCAAACTCAGTGACATCCAATCTGCGTTCAATGGCAAATTCAAAGAACAAGCTTCGAGTTCGTCAGCGTGGCTACCAGTTTTAAATAACCGCGTGCCAGAACCACGCCCAGGAACTTGCGTCAACGATACTGAGACACTTCCGGATACTGTCTTGAACTTTATTCGTCTGCATCCATTGATGGATTCCGCTGTCATGCACGAGAATGAAAAGCCTGTCTTCTTTAAACGAGATCTTCTGTTTACCAGACTTGTTGTTGACAAGGTCAGGATTGATGTACTGGGAACCGTTTCGGAGTATACTGTGTATTATGCTGGAACCAGTAAGTATTTTGTTTTGTCTTATTGGGATGGTTCAACACCAGAATATGCAATACCTGCATCAAAATATTCATTGACAGATGCTAATCTAGAAAACTGGTTTGTCCCTTCAACTAAATGAACAACCTTATACCATTCTTGAGTCCCACATACTCGATTTTGACTATAACTACAGGAGTGGACACTCTGTATCTTAGCAATACTGTCGATTCGTGGCATTTCTGTTTACCCTGCGTGAGAGGACGGGGGCCGTTATCGTTTTTTATCGTCATAGAATGCATAGTCCGAGCTGGCCCGTATTTTCCGTCTTTCTCTAAAAGGCCACATTTTATCCAATCTAGTGTCCACTCCTGTCATATATTATTCTATAACTTTATTTAGTTCAGTTCAACCTAATTTGTGTTGAAAAGACAAACTAGTTTTCTACATTTGCATCTGCCTATGTTTGTATTTATTGGCGAATCTAAAATTCTAGATTCACATCTTTTAGATCATAGATTAATATTTATTATTGGATTTTTTTAATCAGATCAGGAATTGCGGATCATTTTATTTAGATCATAAAAAGAGCAGTATCAAAATATTTAACTATTGAAGTCATAGATCATTTATTTGATCTAGACCATGGACCATGGTCAAGATCTTGAAAGATGAGATGATCTAAATCAGATCAAAAATCACACAAATTGATTCAGATCAGCCAGAAATCTGGTGTTGAATGGCCTCCAATCTTATGTATTACACACTTAACAATTAATAATTTTTTTTGTAGATGACGGTAGAGTGCACAAGATAGTCCAATGGTACGACCAAAATGGCGAATCAGCTTCCATCCTTCTGGACGTTTTTGACGTAACACCAGGAGAACCAATCCAAATCATGGAAATCTCCAAAAAGCACAAAGCTTTGTACGTGGCGTCAGACCATAGAGTCAAACAAGTCGATCTTGTCATGTGCAACAGACGATATGACAACTGTTTGAGATGCGTGCACGATCCATATTGCGGGTGGGACAAAGATACCAACACATGCAAGACTTATTCCCCAGGGTAAGTCACTATTTACTTGTTACAATGATTAAGTATTAATGTTGTTTTTTTAATAGATTACTACAAGATGTGTCAAACAGCACAGTAGATGTTTGCGACAGTAGCGTAGTCAAGAAGAAAATGGTAGTAACTTGGGGACAATCTCTTCATTTGGGTTGCTTCTTAAAAATGCCAGCAGTTCTTCAGTCCCAAACCATAACTTGGTACCATTACTCGAAAGAAAAAGGGCGCTACAAGATCGTCTTCAGGTAAATAACCATATCCTTCTATCTCTCTGCATGTGATGACGTACGAACCCGGAGTTCCGTGGTTCAAGTCTCTCGCTTGCAATTAAATATCAATTGGATGCTTCAAGCTGACCACTTGATCGTCTTAAATGTAGTCCTGTCGAGGCAGTAGCTGCGCGGGTTTAAGGCATGTGATGACATTCGAACCCTGAATTCCGTGGTTCAAGTCTCTCGGTCGTCAGTGTGTGATTGTAAGGCATCTTGCAATTAAATCGCACTCGTGCAAAGGTCGTCGCACGGGTTTAGATTCTGACTGCACCAAGTCAAATCGGTCGAAGTGGTTCGATTCCACTATAATAACATCTACCATTCTATAATCCTGTTGAATGGTTCATCTTCAATCTTCTTTTCTTCTTTTAGGCCGGACAAATACATCGAGACTTCAGAGCATGGTCTTGTGATTATCGCAGTGACAGAAGCAGATGCCGGGCGTTACGATTGCTGGATGGGAGCGTCACTATTATGCTCTTATAATGTCACTGTCGATGCTCATAGATGTGCGCCGCCTTCCAAGTCTAATGATTACCAGAAGATCTACTCGGATTGGTGTCACGAGTTCGAGAAGTATAAGAGTGCTATGAAGACGTGGGAGAGAAAGCAAGCTGTAAGTGACAAGAAATCATTTAAAATTATTCACTGATCATAAAACACTTCAACTATTTTCTTTATTATATCTTGATTTGATTGTTTGTTATCAATTTGCTGAATAACTACTAGTCCAATTTACACAAATCTTATTTTATACTGTCCATCAACTCTTGATTTAGGCTACAAGCAATAGAAACACCATTTACTGTATATAATGTAAATCAAAACGCTGTTGAAATACTTGGTTCGTCTTGGTTTGTTTGTTATTTGTTTTCTCATCAACTAGTAGTCTGATTTACTTAAATCTTGCACCAAACTATTCTTCAACTCTTTGTTAAGGTTATAGACTGTATCTATTTTTTTCTGCAGCAATGTAGTTCCCGCCAAAACGACAGCAACCAAAACAGCTATCCAAACGACATCCACCGGCAAATCGTCTGATAGCTGATGCAACTTGGCCCGCTAACGCTCACCCCTCTAGGCTTACCTCTGCACTGGACTCTCGTGTTGTTTGTGTAAATACGTTCTGGTTCCGTTTACACTCGTGTGAGAGCAACGAGCAATAACCTCACTTTCCTAACCCTTTCGCAAGAGGACGTTAAGTGCGTGGACTGTACAGTGACAATGAAGTGTGTACTTAATATACAATTCTTATTCTGGGATGGCGAGACTACAGAACGGAGGGAATCACTAGATTTGTTGTCAATAAATAAAAAAAACTGTTTTTTTTATCCTTTTCATGGTTTTAGCAGTCTACAAGAGTACGAGTATCTGACATAAGCAATAGTAAGTAAGTACATATTGATTTTTAGATCTTGAACTAATACAAACAGTATTTTGTTTAAGATCAAATAAATAACTTTGAATTTCATTGTCCCCAATAAATACAAGTGTACCTATTATAACTTGAAGTACATATACAGTTTGTTGTGCTAATAACAAATTAAATATAATTTTTCAGATATTCGAAAAATTAAGGGTTTAGTGACACAGTCCATTTTACTAATTAAACAAAAGAGTAAATAAACAATTGATATCTATTTAGGCTATAGAAAAACAAAAGAGTAATGAAACAATTGGCAGCTAGGCTAAGAGTAAACAGTTTGTATAGCCTATGGAAAAACAAATGAACAATTCGCATGTTTACATTTACACTTTACAAGCATTTATGGTAACTAAGTAAATGAGTTATTACAGCGCTTAGACCTGTAATATTATTCAAGCTCACCGAAGAGTATAAAATTTTACAGGTTCATAGAAGGGACTTGTAAAATTTTACAAACTCATAGAAAAGAATTAACCACCTTTGATTACAAGTGGTAATGTATCTGTTTATAAAAATAATAAAGTACTTAAATTCATTTAAAAAACTTTAATTTAATCATTACTTGGCTCACTGGATTAAGAAGGCTTGCCTGTAAAGATTAATTTTTTGCGCTCGCCACGTATTAAAACACACTTTAACAATTTATTTTTTTACAATGATTAAAAATTATTATTAATTCAGTGGAATGATAAATGTTCTTTTAAGATACTTTGAAATTTATTTTTGATCTGTGATCACAATCAGCATATAAAACTGTATGTACTTGAAGTTATGGTACATCTGTATAACTATAATGTTGAAATGTGTCAATCTTCTAGTGATTTCCTCAATAACCCTCTTCCCGGGCATCAGTACTTGTAAAATAAATTAGTAATCTAGAAGCTTATCCCGCTGTTTCCCCGAAAATGAACGATAGATTGCCTTCATATTAAATAATTTGCATATCTTGGTTTAACTTAATATGAGGAATGATCAGAAACGAATGTATAGAAGTTAAAATTTCGTTATTTTTTTAAGTAGCAGCTTGTGTTCTGATTACTCCTTGTAAAAGTGTAAATAATATATTTATTCCAATAAAATTTGAATTAATATCTATTCTGTAGGTCTGTGATATATCTGTCATCATTTATGGAATTGTATAATATTTTATTTTAATACAAACTGGTGAAGCCTAGATAATCATTTAAAAATTGGACCAAAGTTGGGATTTGTTTTATGTTTTTTAGCGTTGATTTCGACACGAAGACAGTGTCAATGTGTATATTTAAGCAATACTTGTATTTGTTCTTTTTGTCATACTGTAACAGTATATTATAATGTGATTACTGATAAGTATTTCTCGATTTAATTCTATTTCCCAAATGCTATTCTCAGATATGTTGTAGAACCACCCCATGTTTAAAAGCATTTAACATACTGAAGACATTCAGTTTTATAGTCTGAGTAGGTTATAGTTTTAGTTAGTTCCTTTTATAAAATTGGCTTAAGTACCTAATGTAAATTGCAATAATGTTTTGTATAAATAATAGTTTAACTTTTAAGAATTACTTGCTTTAAATATAACAGTTCTTTTTTAATTGATAAGGTTTTGATTTTAGTTTTAAGGTATTTAAAGCAAGTAAGATTTAATCATGAATTTCACGTAACGGTATCTCACTAATAGTGGCCAAAATATGTATGAATAAGTATTAATTTTGAAAGTATATTTTTTGGTACAAAATACGTACGTGAAATGCATAATAGGCACAATAAGGCACTCATATGTTTATAAAATTGTAAATACCTATGTATAGCATATATACATACATATATAGCTATAACCAATCTTTGTAATTCGTTTTAGGGCGTAAAATTAAGGTTGTTATTTAGATTATTTTAATTACTTAACATAGGGTCCTCATATAGCATTTTTTCTCAACTAAAATCAGTTAAGTTTTCATTCCTAACAACTCTGAATTTATAAATATAAACTGTATATAAATGATAAAAAAACTGTAACATTTTACTTTACTAGTATTTATTTGTTAGCATTAGTAACACAATATGAAATTGTGACATTGCTTTTTAGCTTTGCAGTGGTAAATAACCTGATATTAATAAAAATGCGTTTCATCTGACGTAGAACATTTCATAGTTCATTATGGTATTTAATAATACAATCAGATATTGACAACAACAGTTTGTAATTAATATATAACAAGAATTTTAAAATATTCAAGTTATTTATTATTCCCTAAATCATTTATTACATTTTATTTATCGTTTATTTATAAATAAAGAAGCGGGGAAATAATAATTAGTATTAGGAGGTCATAATTCCACTCGCATTCAAATGTTTCGAAGTGGTGCGCAACGCGCATGCTCATTGCCCAGATGGCAAGTGTTTCGATCGTCAAATGTCATTCCATAACGTAGCAAAACATTCTGCATTATTAACAGTTATTTAGACCATGGATTTAACTTTAATACTAGCACTAGTTTCCATAGTTGTTCTTACTGTTTTAGGCGTACTACTATTCGTGAAATCAACTTGTACTCCTAAAGGTAAACACAGATAACCTCTAAAAGTCAAGACATATGTTTGATAACCTGTAATTTTTACAGAAAATGAACCAGAACCAGCAAGAAATAGAGCCGCAGGAGGCGATGCTCCCCGACGTGCACAAGTCGTCAGGAACCAAAGAGCACGATTGAGAGCTAATGGTAAGTTATAAAAATAGTTATCATAACCTCAAGTTATAACGTCCCTAATTTTATTATAGCTGCAAGAAATGAAGCTGCGCAAGACGACAACAACGACGATGGAGCAACAGAGCTTCCTGAAGGTTTCGACGAGAAAATGGGAGCCAAAAAGCGCGCAAAACTAGAAGCAAAAGCTGAGAAAAAAGCTCAACGGGAAATGGAAGAAAAATTAAGAGTAGAAAAAAAGAAACGTGAACAACTAGCCGACGAAGAACGTCTCAAGCTACAAGAGAAAGAAAATGCAGAAGAAAAGCAACGCGAAGAGGAAGAAAAACGAGCTAGAGAAGAACAAGAAAGAAGAGATCACGAAGAGTACCTCAAAATGAAACAAGCATTCTCAGTCGAAGAAGAAGGCTATGAAGAGGGCGAAGAACAAGGAAACACACTCCAAGATTTCATCAACTACATCAAACAAAACAAAGTAATAGTCCTCGAGGACCTTGCGGCTCATTTCAAGCTAAAAACCCAAGCAGTGATCGACCGAATTCAAGATTTACAGAAGGACAACACAATATCTGGAGTCATTGATGACCGAGGAAAATTCATCTACATTTCTCAAGATGAACTGCAAGCGGTAGCTAAATTTATTAAACAAAGAGGTCGTGTTTCCATCACAGAGTTGGCGGAAAGTAGCAACAAATTGATTGATTTAAACCCAAGCAAGATATTAATAACATAGTTTATTATTGTAATAAGGTTATAAAAAGATACAAAATATTTTAATCGCTCTCTTCCATTTCTTCTTCGCTTGTGATGTCAGGATCATCAGCTTGGCTCAAACATTTTGTGCACTCGCACTTAAAAATATAATTTTCGGCTAGGAATTTTTGACGGGTGTGTCTAGAGCGTTCCAAAACACACTCATCTAAGTAGCTGATCAAAATTTCATCTCCAGCTTTAATATCTTTTAAGGCAGCCATTGATAGATGAAAATTATTTTTTACAAAAGTTGGTTGCGCGTTTGGTTCGCAGCTATGATTACAAGTACTTTGCAGAGAGTACAGCGCAGATCCTTCGTTGTTCAAGAATGTTCCGGATTCTTTCTCCAAGTCTTCGTAGAGCTTGTCGATGAATTTATCCAGCTCAGCTTTTTCGGAGTCGTTTAAAGGTAGGTCGGATGCATTTTTAACCCAAACACTAATAGCACTGCTCCCTACTCCTTGTCCATTCGTTCCAATTAAAGCCAGAAGTGATCTGAATCCTTCGTCAGTGAACCAATTCTCAACTCCTTCACTTGACAGAGCCTCGCTGATGTAATGTCGCAAAGAATTAATTTGACCCACGAAATGTTCCCCGATTAATTTGTGGGCTAAATCGGCGTCTTCGTTAACCGTTCGGTGACAGAAAGATAAGAATTTTTGTAGCATTTCTGAACGGTTTTGCGATTGTTGAACCATTGCGATTATTCGCACTAGTAGCATTATGTTGCATGTTTCTGGAGGGAAATGCAGTTCTCTAGAAGTAAATAAACAAATGATAGTTAGGTTATAGAACAACTGATAGATATAGGCTATGGAAAAACAAATGAATAACGAAACAATTGACAGATAGGTTAAAATAAACAGTTGATAGCTAGGCTATGTAAAAACAAAATATAACGAAACAATTGACAGCTAGAGTAGGAATAAACAATTTGTAGCTAGGCTACATAAAAACAAATGAATAACGAAACAATTGACAGGTAGGCTGAGAATTAACAATTTCTAGTTTGGATAAGGAGGAGCAAACAAAACAGTTGACAGTTATGCTAAGATTAAACAGTTTGTAGCTAGGCTATGTAAAAAAATAAATGATTAACGAAACAATTGACAGCTAAGAATAAATAAATAATTTCTAGTTAGGCTATGGAAAAACAACAGGATATCGAAACAGTTGACAACTAGGCTATGGAAAAACAAAAGAATAGCGAAACAACTGACAGCTAGGCTATGTAAAAACAATTGATAGGCATTGATACGTACTTCCAAGTTTCAATGAGCTTCTCCAGAGGATGAACAAGATCTCTCTCCCTGGAACGAAAACAAGTAGTTCGATGATACTGTTCCCGAGCCACGCCGCGACAATGTTCGCTGCAATATTTAGTGCCACATTCGTGGCACTCAACAATCTCGTCTTTCTTAGTTTCACAGCATTGTGGATGAGGCAAAACTAGGTTCCATTTGTTTGTCAGGCGTTTAGCATTTCCCTCAGCGGTCTCTAAAGGCCTGTAATGGTTTATTTTAATAGTTTTATACAATTTTAAAGCGCTTAACCTCACTCACCGCATGCAGTGGTCGCAAGCTTCATAACCATATTGCTGATTCCATGCAAACTGGCAACAAACCAGAGGATCTTCTTCGAAGATTATGTCTCCTTCTTTGAAATCCTTCTTTGCGTATAATCCTTTGCCCTAAAATATTGTTAAATAATGTTTAGTTAAGTTTAAATGTATTATTCGTGATATTTACATACTTTTTGATTATCTATTAGGCGTATTTCTACATCCATTGCTACTAGTGATTCACAAACAAATGCGTCAGTTTCTGCAATTAACTTATGACTGTTTATCTCTGGAAAACAAGTCAATAATAAATAATTTTGGAAATAAACAGCGCGTAGTTTTATTTGTGCAAGATATTGGACATGCTTATTGGTTACTGCGCAAACGTGAGAAAAACCGTCTTTAACTTTACCACATGTTCTTTTAAATCTCCGTTTTATGCTTTTTATTGGTTTAATACCGAGATTTTTTAAATAAATTGATGGATTTTGTAAATTACTTAGTACTAAGTACTAATCTTTGTTTTTTTTTTCGATTTTGGATCTAAACTTTGAGAGCTCATAATATCTCGAAAACTAAAAGACTTATTATTAAAGCGCGGTTTGCGGCATTGGATTATTCCTCGTACTTTACTTAGTATAATCCGCTACTTTTTAGAGAAAGTTCAATTCGGTCTATATTCGGTTTACGAGAGTTAAGTACTCGTGTTACTAATATTTCGTTTATATTTCAAATTTTGACCAAAAAAGAACTAAGTGGTTAACCTTTGTTTTAGAGAAAATTCAATTCAATCTAAATACGGTCTATATTCGGTTTACGAGAGTGAAGTACTCGTGTTACTAATATTTCGTTTATATTTCAAATTTTAACCAAATAAGAACTAAGTGGTTAACCTTTGTTTTTTTTCGATTTTGGATCTAAACGCTATATCTCGAAAACTAAAAGACTTATCAAAGCGCGGTTTGCGGCATTGGATTCCTCGTAATTTACTTAGTTTTTTTAATTAACTTAAACTTTTAATTTTCATCCAGAATAATATCTTGAAGATTTATTGTCATTAATAAACACTTTCTTAATCTTTTATGTCTTATATTGTTATATCACTTTATAATATTTTTCATTCTGTTTGTTTAGATTCATTTGGTGGAGTTGAACCCGTTCTAGGACTGCTGAATCTTCTTATTTACTTACCAGAGGACTTAAGAAGGCTTCAAATGCGTGGAGGAACCTCTACAATACTACAATACTTGCACTTTACTTATTAATGCTACAGACACAGAAAAGATATTCAAATATTTATAAAGTAAGTTATCTCACGATAACGTATTATTGCACAATAATTTATTTATGTATTACAACTTATTAAACTCCTACAAGTATTATATGTTATATAATATTCAGTAGACCCGACATAATCTTTAACTTCTTCTGGAAGATTTAAAAAATATGTTTAAGGGTAGATTTTTAAAATAAAATAACTATTTAGTATCTTCATAATAATTTATTAATATAAATGTTAATACATATTTAAAAACTTATTTAAATAATACATTTATTATGTTTACTTATATAAAAATGTAGTTAAGATTAACTTATTAGTATAATTTATGAGTAAAATAAATGTTTCGTTATGTATTTGTTACAGTTTAGGGTGTGGTAGTCTCACATACTGTGAGCAAAACACGTATAATGTAATGACATTAATGATTATCTTAATTATTACATACTGTGTACATAAATTATGTTTATAAATTGTTTTATTCACTGCTGTACTTAAATTTATGTATATTTTATTGAAATAATAAATAAATAATATGTTAAACTTATAAATCATAATTATTTGTCTCCGAAAACCACCCTACATTGTCCTGTAATTCTCCCAATTGGTGTAAAGTGCCTCAAAGTAAAGAATCATCCCCTATAAGAAGTTCAAACAGGCTTGGTGCTGCCATCTCTTGGAGAAGTCGTTCAACAGGTCTAAAAAAGAAGCACAATGAGTGTGTATATCGTCAAAGAAATTGCAACTACGCTAGGAAAATTTTAAAAGGCTTATAACTCGGAAAATAAGGGTTGTACGAAAAAATGGGGTGCATTTTTGGATTCAGCGGGTCCTAATTGAGGGGTTGGACTACCCCTCTTTATCCTCCTACCTTTAGTTTACGAGATATAATCATTTTAAAATTTTCCTAGCGTACTTGTAATTTTTCTAGTAAAAGCGCCAAAAAAGTTGACACTACGCTAGGAAAATTTTAAAATGCAAATATCTCGAAAACTAAGGGTTGCACGACAAAATGGGGTGCATATTTGGATTCAGCGGGTCCTAATTGAGGGGTTAAACTACCCCTCTTTATCCTACTACCCTTAGTTTACGAGATATAAGCACTTTAAAATTTTCCTAGCGTACTTGTAATTTTACTAGCTTAATCGTCAAAAAAATTGACACTACGCTAGGAAAATTTTAAACTGTAAATATCTCGAAAACTAAGGGCTGTAGGACAAAATGGGGCGCATATTTGGATTCAGCGGGTCCTAATTGAGGGGTTAAACTAGCCCTCTTTATCCTACTACCCTTAGTTTACGAGATATAAGCATTTTAAAATTTTCCTAGCGTAGTTGTAATTTTACTAGCATAATCGTCAAAAAAATTGACACTACGCTAGGAAAATTTTAAAAGGCTTATAACTCGGAAAATAAGGGTTGTACGACAAAATGGGGCGCATATTTGGATTCAGCGGGTCCTAATTGAGGAGTTAAACTACCCCTCTTTATCCGTCTACCCTTAGTTTACGAGTTATAAGCACTTTAAAATTTTCCTAGCGTAGTTGCAATTTTGCTTCAAAATCGATGTTTTTGTCGAAAAATTCGCAGCTCGCTAAGGAAATTTCAAGAATTATTACTTCGTGAAATAAAGGGTTTAGGGCAAAAGGGCATTAATAAAAGTTGTAGAACTTTGTATTCTCTACAAGATGGTATATAAATAAGGCCGTTTTGAGCGATTTTTAATTAATTTTTTGATCTCCAATAACTCATGTGATCCTGATACAAACTTGGTGATTTTTGTTCGATTCAAATCTGAAGTCGAGTGAGGGTGAAAATTTAAAAACGCGATTACGTAAAAACTAAGGGTTGGAAAGTAATTTGCGGGTCATATTCGTATTCTACGCGTTGAAATACACCAGTATACATAATGCTACCCCTAAAAGTTAATTAGTACAAAAGATATTCAACCCTTATTTATATCTCTGGTCCTAAGGGTCGTATCAAAATATACCCTTAACAGATCGATAGAGAATTAAAAACTGAGCATTTTTTATATTTAACTTTTTTCTGTACAACCCCCTGTTTTCCAGATAATTGCAGCTAAAGTTGTCAAAATGCCTTATTAATTAGTCATTATCTCTATAATTAGGGGTTGTAGGGTGGAAAGTCTTATATAAGAAATGCTCAGTTTTTAATTCTCTATCGACCTGTTAGGGATATATTTTGATACGACCCTTAGGACCAGAGATATAAATAAGGGTTGAATATCTTTTGCACTAATTAACTTTTTAGGGGTAACATTATGCATACTGGTGTATTTCAACGCGTAGAACACGAATATGACCTGCAAATCACTTTCCAACCCTTAGTTTTTACGTAATCGCGTTTTTAAATTTTCACCCTCACTTGGGTTCACTTTTGAGTCAACCAAAAACCACAGATTTGGTATTAGGATCACATGAGTTGTTGGAGATCATAAAAATTAATTAAAAAACGCTCAAAACGGCCTTATTTATATACCATCTTGTAGAGAATACAAAGTTCTACAACTTTTATTAATGCCCTTTTGCCCTAAACCCTTTATTTCACGAGATAATAATTCTCGAAATTTCCTTAGAGAGTTCAGGTTTTTCGACGAAAACATCAATTTTGAAGCAAAATTACAACTACGCTAGGAAAATTTTAAAGTGCTTATAACTCGTAAACTAAGGGTAGCAGGATAAAGAGCGGTAGTTTAACCCCTCAATTAGGACCCGCTGAATCCAAATATGCGCCCCATTTTGTCGTGCAACCCTTAGTTTTCGAGATATTTGCATTTTAAAATTTTCCTAGCGTAGTGTCAATTTTTTTGACGATTTTGCTAGTAAATACAAAACTACGCTAAAAAAATTTTAAAATATCAGTTTGTGTCGAACAAAAACCACAGATTCGGTATCAGGATCACATGAGTTGTTGGAGTAAACATGAAAATGCGTGCGCGCCCACTAAATAAGTCACTATTATTATGTTGGGAACACTGGTCACCAGCAAATGTCACCAGATTTGAATTTGAATTTAAAAGCGCCAATTTCAAATATGATCAGTATTTAAACTTAAAGAAAACTCACTTGATTTTTTAAAAACTTTAATTACTTCTTTATTATATATAATAAATTAATTACACAAACGTTATTCTATGTTAAATTTAATGTAGAATTCAGATTTTAAATTATTATTAAGGTTTTATTAACAGTTTTCACAAAAAATACAAAATAAAATATATCAATATCAGGAAATTTTTATAATATAATAAATACATAAATATAAACATTTTTATATCATTCTTAACAATTTAGATTTTGTATGATTATAAACATTTTACATAAAAAGTACATCTTAGATTTATTAATATTTACAACAAAAATTAAACCATATTATTATTATTCTTTAAGCCTTATTAATATAGGTAAGCATTTAGTTTTAAGGTTTACATTTATGTTTACGTTTATGAAAGTTTAAATTCATATAAATATATACGAGCATTTACACTTCACTATTTGAAGCACTGTTAAATGCTCGTACTTAGTTACATGTATTCAAACTTTTTTAAACGTAAACATAAATGTAAACTTTAAAACTAAATACTTATTACGCTAATACAAACATAGAATACAAATTTAAAATAATAATAAACATATTTACAACCCTTATTTTACAAAGCTGACAAAGTATAAATTAATTTCTAATGTATTTATTTATTCTACACATAAGGCTAACAAAATTATTAATAAATAGTTACAAAACATTTTAAATAATAAACAATACATAAATAAAATACATATTTATTATACTAATACGCCTTTTACCTAACGGGTAAATGGCAGCTCTACATACAGAGTGTGCGGTTATCAGCCGTCATCTCACTCATGGTTGTTGGTGGAGAGAGATAAATGTGCAGTTAAATGGAATGTGTAACTGACTGGTTTCGAACCTTGTCAGTCGTTCACATAACACACTCGGCTATCTTCCTCATTAAATTTAAACAAATCATTATTAAACAACAATAAATGCAAGTGCTAGAACTAGAAGAACGATGTTTGCATCTAACAGAACCTTTTTTAAATTGTATACAGGCTGGTCACAACTTTATTCAAAGAAGAATTAATTCTAAATCTAGAAGTTACATGCAAATTAACACAAATACAGGATGATTCACAACTTCGTGCATTTATTATAATGACATACAGTGCTCATCTTACTTATCATAGAACCGAAAGAATTTAACCAAACAGTTTTGGGGCAATGTATTCAAATGGAATTTCATAAGTATTCTTGCCATTGCACAATTAATTAAAATTTTATTTTATTTCATTCATAGTTAATTAAGCCCTGTTCGCACGGCGATCTTTGGCGATTCTACGGAGAGTCAAACTCCCGGCAAAGAAGAAGTTTTTTCTTTCTAGTGATAATTACGTGGTTTTGAAGCAATCAATAAATTATAAATTCTTCTTTTCCAAGACTCATTGATAATTTAACAAATAATTCTCACTAGAAAGAAAAAAACTTCTTCTTTGCCGGGAGTTTGACTCTCCGTAGAATCTCCAAAGATCGCCGTGCGAACAGGGCTTTAGATATCAAATTCAGTGGTTTTAAAAATGTGCTTCTTGCAAAAACTGCCTTTACATTTAAGAATTTAGGAATTTCAAAAAAATTATTTTTAGTCTGTGAGTGTGTGAGTACTACATGCCGTTAAAATATATGCACGAAAATGTGAATCACCTGTATATGCTATGTCTATGCAGACAACTAAATTAAAAAATTACGTTATGAAATTAAATTAAAAAACTAATTTATCGTCAATAGTTGGCCATTCAACTGCTTAGTTTAATTTCTTAATTTTATAATTTAGTTGCTGCCACGAAGTGGATACTCGGGCGGATGAAGTGTGGCCTTTCTGTTTACCTTTTACAGAGAGACAGAAAATACGGGCCAGCTCGGAGCATGCATTCTATGAAGATAAACAATGATAATGCACAAGCCCTCTCACAAGGTAAACAGAAAAGCCACGAATCTACAGTCCTGCTAAGATACAGAGTGTCCACTCTTGTGTTTATATTATACCTATGGCGGGATTCTGTACAACTTTATAAGTTTGACAAATTTGTAAATCTTTAAATATTGAACAAAACCACATCAATGTTTGTTAACTAATACAAAAATGTTCATATTATAAATTTCATTGCGATTTTGTTTAATATTTACAATTTTAGAGATCTGTAGCAACTACCGATTTTCACAGAATCCCACTGTTAGTGGTGCATAAAGCCCTGGTTATATATGGACACATAGAAGATACACACACGCAACAGTAAGCCTGGATCACATGACCGAAATTATCGACAATTTATTGTCGATACCGGCAACTTTTGTTCGAAATTGCAACACACTTCTATATTATAAGTATGTACCTTTAAGAATGGAAAGAAATTACTGGGATGCAGTCAAATTATTTATTATCTCACTCTCTACTAGTTTCGACACCCCATGTGTCTTCTTCAGGAGATGAGATTAAAGGAATAATATCTTACATATAATAAATACAAAAATATCTTGTAGGTTTGAAGCTCTCATATGGAAGTCGTAATGATTAAAAATATTTACTAGACCAAAAGGATAAAGCAAATAAGTTTCCTTGATGGGTGAAAACGGTTATATTTCTATGACACCCACATGGGGTGTCGAAACTAGTAGAGAGTGAGATAATAAATAATTTGACTGCATCCCAGTAATTTCTTTCCATTCCTAAAAATAACATAAGAAAATTTTTCCTTAATTATGTACCTTTAGGTAATTTTTTACTGGCATTAGTTTAGATTTATATGCATCTAAATAAATTGCCATGCTTAAAACATAGTGTGACAAATGTTGCTGATATTGGCAATAAATTGTCGATATTTCAGTCGTGGGATCCAGGCTTAAGAAATACTGTGTGTGTTGCTTGTGAAATAGAAGCGTCGCTATTTTGTGGCTTCTATGTAAAATGTAAGTAAAGAAAAAATCTATTTTGTGTCTACACGTTCTTCAGTTTGCTTTTGTGTGTCTTCTATGTGTCCATGCGTGACCAAGATACAATCAACGTAACGTTTCTTTATTACCCCCAAACCCAAACTCCTTCTGCGGATAATGAAACTCATCAAAGTCCTCGTTGCTGGCGGCTCGGGAGCGCATTCTGCCGACCTGCTTGGTCCTGCTCTTGAGCTGGAAGAGGAACCTGAGCTCCTCTTGCAGCTCGCGGCGGAACGACGTCTTTCGTCGCACGGAGATGTTCACCACGTCCATCAGCATCTCCGCCACGCCGACCAGCACCCCGGACACGGACCCCACCACCAGCACGAAGAACACGCCGCCCACGTTCGGGAGCCCCAGCTCGCTTTTGTCCGTGGAGACTTCGTCCATCTACAGAGAAGAGGAATATTATTCTCTCGAGTTTACAGATTGTGTGACTAATAATAATAAAGTATTTATTCCATCGACTAGTAAAATACAAGTGTAGAATATGTTAGAGTTGGGTACAGAAAGTGTATCGACTAGAAGCAGTCAATTTAGGATAAGAGAATTAAAATTAATTTAGAGTAATCTAAAGTATAGTAACTCTTATTCAGAAGAAATAACCTTAGTGAGTTTTTGAGTTTATTTTTATTACTCTCTTCTTTTAAAGAAGTCGATAATTTATTTAAAATATTTAAGCCTTGAATATTAGGTACATATTTTAAATTGTTGTGCTTTATATTTAGTATATGAAACATCTGCTTTTGTCTTGTGTTGAAAGAGTGTATGTAGGAGTTTAATTGAAAATAATTTTTGTAATTGAAAACATACATGCAAAGTTCGAGAATATGGAGAGACATTAGTGTAAGAATTTTGAATTTCTTGAACAGTTGTCTACAGGAGTCAAAGCGAGAAACACCTAGTTCGAATAATTCGTTTTTGGATGATGACTACATTATTTGCAGAGAATGACGCACCCCTTAAGCAAATAGCGTATCTTAGTCTGGATTCTACTTGAGTATAATAAAATGTAATAAGTTGTTGTTTAGTAAGAAAGCTGCCTAAATGCCAAAACTGGTAGCATATTGTGCCAAGTTTAGATGCTAGTTCATCCGCATGTTGTTTTCCAGTTAAATTTTCATTGAATTTATAACCAAGAAAGTTACCACTGACTGTGAAGATTCTACGGTGATTCAGAATCCTGGAAAAGAAGAAGTTTTCTTCTTTCTAGTGATAATTACGTGGTTTTGAAGCAATCGATAAATTATAAATTCTTCTTTTCCAAAACTCATTGAAAATTCAATTTAGCGACACCGCAATTTAACAGATAATTCTCACTAGAATGAAAAAACTTCTTTTCCAGGATTGGTAAAATATTCAAAGAATCCTCGTGCGAACAGGGCTTTATACACTCGAGGAAAAAATAATCGCACCACTTGAAAATGCACAAAAAATTGCAAATATTCAGAGTGCTTTAACTCGGTTGCATTTTGTAGAAATTGGATAACTCTTTGAGATCTAAAAAGTTTGAAGTTTTCTCTTTAATGCGATTCAAGTCAAGTGATGCCACAACTGATGCAATTTGAAATATAATAATTCATTTAGTTCTTCTTCAATTTGAATATTTACTTATTTCAATAAAAACCAATAATAATTAATTGACGAAGAAACTAATTAGTTAAAATTGTGTAGAAATAATTTGGGAGGCAATGGCAATTGAAACACCTTGCATATCTATACTGATGAGTGATGACAGTGTGAGGCAGCTATTTAACAAGTAGGGCCAAAGGCGTGATAGATTTAAATATGCATTAAAATTTACTAACCGTACAAAGGCCACCTCCATGTTTTTCTTTCCACCATTTTCTTTTCAATTCCCGTAATTTTCCAGTTTCTTGTAGTTTTAGAACTGCTGTACTTAGGGGATGACGGTAGGACATGTCTGCAACAAACAAGACCAAATTGAAATAACGGCAAATAATATTTTTATACGTACAGAAGAATTCTTTGAGAATTCTTTCATGTTTCTAAATGGGTGGCCATTCAGCACCAGAAAATATAATTCTAGAAAATAATCTAGAAAATTTATACGTAATAAAATACCTGCATCAAAAATTCGTTTACAGGAAAATGCAAATTTAGAATTTTAAATTCAGCATAGATGCAAATACAGGAAGATGCAAATCCAGAAAACTAGTTTGTCTCTTCGACACAAAGTTGAACTGAACTAAATTAACAACCCAATACAATTTTGAGTCCCACATACTCGCTTTTGATTATAACTTTTCTAGATTTGCATCTTAATGTGTTTGCATTTATCTAAAATTCTAGATTTGAATCTACCTGTTAATGAATCTTTTGATGCAGGTATTTTGTAGATTTAAATCTTCTTGTGCAAGCATTTTCCTGTGTATGAATATTCTAAAAGTAGAAAAAAAGGAAAGTTAGTAGTTTGAAAAGCCCAATGAATTAGAAATTCTTCTTTTCCAAAACTCATTGAAGAATCAATTTAGCAGCGCCGCTATTTGACAGGCATTTCTCCGCAGGATTTTTTTTCTCAGGATTCAAGAACATGAAAGAATCCTCAAAGAATTGCTAAAAAATAATACATACTTTTTCTCATAGCGATGCCATATCCTTTGTCATCAAGCAACCTTCCAATCTTAGTGAGATTGCAATGTCGTTCCGTCGTGTATTCAATAGTAGTAGACTCCATAAAAAATGCATAATTTTCCTTTTCGGCCCTTTTGACGCCTTCAGGGTTGGACTCAGTCATGACATCAGGGTTGGCTTCCAGATATTTCCAGATCTTTTGATACGTAGCATACGTAGAGTTCTAAAACTAATAAAATGAAAAAGAGATCAGGAATAAGTGAAGGAATGTTCATTACTCGTACTCGAAAAAAGTTTGAAGTTGCGCCGTCTCGTTTAGCGCCGTATTTGATCACGTTTTGATTGGCTAGCTCTTCTATGGTTTTGAAAGGAGATGACAAACTTTCTACTGTTAGAAATGCGGCCAAGTTTGCGGTGTAGGACGACACCATGATCAAAGTAAAGAACCACCATGTTCCGGCTACCATTCTTGTTGAAATTGCACTAAAACAAACAAAAACTAATGTCCGTGAAGCCAGAGTCGACGGTGTGGTTACAGACATTTGCAGTTTTGCAAATATTTCAGTTGGAAAGCTAAATCAACTGCAACTGATTCATTAGATTTTCTCACCTTCGGAGCATCTTTTGAACATGGGCAGGTTAACATTTGTAAAGTATTGTTGGCACTGTTAGGGAACGCGTTTGCGAGGTGGCGAAAATGCCCTAACAGTGCCCACAATACTTTACAAATGTTAGCCTGCCCAAGTGCCCATGTTAAAAGATGTTCCGAAAGTGAGAAAATCTAATGAATCAGTTGCAGTAGTTGGTTTAGCTTTCCAACTGAAATATTTGCAAAACTGCGAATGTCGGTAACCACACCGTCGACTTCACCTTAAGGGAGAGAAAGAATGGGCCTATGTTCTGCACAGAGCTGAGACAAGACTTAACGCAACTGAGTCAAGAGAAAAACCGAACTGGACGACTTTTTATACACTATTTCAAGGTGGCAAAGCGGTTTCTGACAAAAATTTGCTGATAATCTGTCATAGAATTGTTATCAAAAAATTAAACACAAACAAATATTTGTGTCGCAATAACAATTAGACATAATTATAATCAATGTTACACAATTTATATTCAAGATTATTTATTTATTAGGTAATGAATAATATTAAATTTGTTTTATACAAATATTTGTGTTGCAAAATTATAATTAATGTTACACAATTTAATATTCAAGAATAATTATTTATTAGGTAATGAATAATATTAAATTTGTTTTATACACTACTTCTTGCATATACAGGGTGTTTGTCAACTGCAGAATAAAAATAGCAGATTTAAATGACATACAGTTGTATACAGTACGCGAAATAAGAGATGACCAGGTATTGGTAATAGTATATTACATTACAAGTCATGAAAATGTTTCATTGCAGACGAGGAGGCGTTTGAAGAATGCAAAGACATTTTTATGACGCGTGATGTATTTTTTTTTTAAATCGGCAATTAAGCTTAAAATTATAAAAAAAATTAGGTTTGCATAAATCATCAGAGCTGTGACAAATCATCAGAGCTGTCACAAATTTTAGAAAAAGTTGTCATGACAAGTAAACAAAGTTGAAAGTAAAAATGACTAGGCATGAAAATAAAATTTTCATGCCTAGTCATGAAAATCTTACTTTCATGCCGCAAATTAGTCTGGAAATGACGATTTTCATGCCGATTTTGAAAAAACAATATTAATCGAACGGACATAGATTATCAGCAATTGTTTTGGCAGAAACCGCCTCACTACATTAAAATAATGTATAAAGAAGTCGTCCAGCTCGGTTTTTATCTTGACTCAGTTGCGTTTAGGCGAGTAATAAGTTCGTGAATTGTGGCTCAGCTCAGCTCTGTGTTGAACAAAGGCACATTCTTACCGTGTCGACCAACTCTGGTTGCACGGACAGTACCGAATTTTGAAAAAATCTTTAATTTAGTTTTTATCCTGAAGTTGTGAAACATTTTGTTTTTGTATGGCTCATATTACTCAACTTACTGACCAAAGAACAAAAATATATTTTTTAAAGTAGGAATAGAAAAGAATATCTTTGGATTTAGTGACTTTATTAAAAAATTTAATCCACTCGTAATAAAGTTACTGAATCCAAAGATATTCTTTTCTATTCCTACAATTGTTTCCAGTCAAGAAAATACGTCAATATTTTTTAAAATTCATAAATTGAAGGGAAGAAGCACATTTTTAAACCACTGGCTTGTGGATTGTATAATGAATAGGTACCTGATTATAAATGTAATAAAATAAAATTTTAATTAATTGTGCAATGGCAAGAATAGTAAATTTATAATAATTAAAGTTTGAAAAAACCTGGAAACCAAACTTGCAAATTAGAAAAAATTCTTTCAGTTCCGTAGCCAGTAAATTGAGCACAATATGCTTTTATGCACAGTTGCGAACCACCTTTACAAAGTAATAAACCGGTCTTTTGACTTACATGGGCGCGATTTCAGACCCCTGCTGCATCAGACTGCCCAAGGTGAACCAGAAGCAGTTTCTAAAACTGAACTGGTTCTCTAGAAACTCTGGTTCCTCTACGCACGGGTACCTGTTGGTCCATTCGGCGGGGCTCAACCTCGCTAACAAGTACAACATCAACGAGGCCCCAACGTATGCCCCACCCAAGTAATACCAGACTTGCTCGGAGAATGGAGACATGAAGGAAAATAAGCTTGGGGGCAGCTTCATTGGTTTCTTGTACAGAATGCTTATTCCTAAAAAGATTATTATAAGATTAATTAGTTTAATGCCTCATTTCCTCCGACGGTTTTAGTGCTTAATGCATAATGATGATTTATTAGATGGCCATTTCCACCTATATTTTGTTTAAGAATTAATTCGACAGAGATGACATTTGTTGTCGAATTTTGGAATTTAATCATTACCGGCATTTTTGCGATATTAAGGAATGAAAGAACTGTTAATTTCGTAAGTATTAAGTTCCATATTTAGAAACAGACTGAAATTGTCAGCTCGAAACAAATAATAAATAATAAAATGACACATGTCAATCATTATGCTTGTGCTTTTGCTTGTGCATTATTTCTTATGTTTGGAGTTTGCAAAGTTTTGTTCTTATACGTTGCTCTTAGTACTTATGCAGTAAACATAGTTCTTAAGCATTAAAACAGTCGGTGGTAATGAGGCTTAATTTAGTTAGAAGTGTGTAAAATATACCTAGGTTCATAAAGGGTGATGTAAAATCCACAGCTTCTTCGCGTTCGGATGTTATTGTTAGGTCTGTGATCGCCAGATCTGCTTTCTGCAAAATATAATCAACTTAAGGCGCATCTCTTGCTGTCAAATTAAAAGCAAAAAAGCATGGTACAATAAATCATTTTGTGACTTTGGTTTTGAAATCGATTACCTCATATTTTACAATGATGTACTTATAGGTTGTGCTTACATGGCTATAGAATGAAATTTACAAAAAACCTTGTCGTATTTTGTTAAATAATTTCTAAAAATTACTAAAAATGCGAGTTTTACATAAATTATTAGTCAATGGGTTAACTGTTTAAAAAATTAGTCTTCCGACTAATGTATCGATTTCAAAAAGAAAATATTTTCGTGCATTAATCAACGTATAATATGGATTATTAAATGATAAAAATTAGCTCCAAGTTTTGCTAATTGATGTCACAGCAATTAATAATTTGCATTTATTGATTCACTAATGAGTATTGATTCTTCATGTTAAATTTCAATTTGAAATTTTTTATAATACAGCCAGAATCGTTCAAATTGTAAATCTTTTGAATTTACAAGTGTAGCGCCTTAAACAGAATTTTTCTGGGACGAAATTATTTTGTACAAGAGAAATGGATACAATGCTACATACAGGAAGATCAACAACTTACCCAATCTAATAATTCTCGGACCATGCCATTCCATTCGCCAGTGGATAAATTTTTCGTTCCATAATTTCCATCTTCTTGTAACTTAAAACTATAGTTAAATCCCAACATTTTTGATAATGAATGAATTAAATCTATTCCAAAACCTTCAAATCTATCGTTGCCTATTAGTTTTACACTGGTTTTCTTTAACATATTGTATGGCTTGCTCTAAAAAATATGAAAATTTAAATAACTTTATTTATAAAAATAAAAAAAACGTACCAAAGCAATAAGGACAATAAAAGAACGATTGTGAAGATCGGTTTCTTCGTTTGGTTGGGCCCAATTTCGAAGTTCTTTTCGAGAAAACTTCAACCCTTCTGTAGAGTTCCAAGAACCGATTTTTCTTAACCCACTCGGTGATAATTCTTGAATATTCAGCACAAAGTCACTTCTGAATCCTTGGTAATCAAATCTAACATTTCCTGATAATCCCTTTCCAGAACTAAGCTACAAAATAATTACAATTTTTATTTTACAGTTTAATTAAAAGCCTGTTCACAGAAGGATTCTTTGAGGATTCTTTTATGCTTCTGAATACTGATAAAAGAATCATGGTGAGAATTGCCTGTCAAATAGCGGCGCCGGTAAATTGAATCTTCTCAATGAGTCTTGGAAAAGAAG
This sequence comes from Agonum fuliginosum, assembly GCA_947534325.1. Lineage (NCBI taxonomy): Eukaryota > Metazoa > Arthropoda > Insecta > Coleoptera > Carabidae > Agonum > Agonum fuliginosum. The sequence continues at coordinate 38,683,369 of OX384033.1, read as the reverse complement.
AATTTCGAATTCATTGAAAGCTTCAAAACAGTGAAATTATCTTTTTCAAGATACGGAAGCATGATTCTTTGAGGATTCTTCATGATTATGAATCCTGATAAAAGAATAATGGTGAGAATTGCCTGTCAAATAGCGGCGCTGGTAAATTGAATCTTCAAATGAGTTTTGGAAAAGAAGAATTTTTAATTCTTTGATTGCTTCAAATTCCAGGATACGGAAGCATGATTCTTTGAGGATTCTTCATGATTCTGAATCCTCATAAAAGAATCATGGTGAGAATTGCCTGTCAAATAGCGGCGCCGGTATATTGAATCTTCAATTAGTCTTGGAAAAGAATAATTTATAATTCACTGATTACTTCAAATCAATGAATTTATATTTTCCAGGATATGGAAGCATGATTCTTTGAGGATTCTTCATGATTCTGAATCCTTATAAAAGAATCATGGTGATAATTTCCTGGCAAATAGCGGCGCCGGTAAATTGCATCTTCAATGAGTCTTGTAAAATAATAATTTCGAATTCATTAATAGTTTAACAGTGGAATTATTTTTTTTCCAGTATACAGAAGTATGAAAGAATCCACAAAGGATTATTTCATGATTCTGAATCCTGATAAAATAATCATAGCAAAAATTGCTTGTCAAATAGCGGAGCTATTGAGTCTTGCAAAAGAAGAATTTCTAATTCATTAATAGAATTAAAACGGTGAATTTATTTTTGCCAGGATACGGTGCATGAAAGAATCCACAAAGAATCCATGTGTGAACCAAGGCTTAAAGTCTGACTTATATTATACTTTTTCGTCTAGATTCATGATAGATTTCTAGTTCGATTTCCAACCGAGATTCGTTTCATACTTCATTTCGGAACTTAAAAAAAACAAACTTTTAAAGGTTCGTCAAACTGACTGTACACTGAACTGAACATGCGTAGACAAATCTAGTACGAATCTCGAATAGAAAAATAGAGCCGGGCGTATTTTTTATACTAGAAAAAGTATGGAAATTGAACGGAACTCGGATGGGAATTTCTGATTTACATTATACTGGAAATGGCATGAACTTCTCAGACGAATCTCGAACTAGAATCTAGACGAAAACAGTGTAAAGTAATTTTGTCTTACAGACTTACAGTTTTTATGTAATTTATGATGCTATACCCATGCTCCCAGCTTTTAGTGTCATTGCAAAATAATTGCTTAGAATTTACGCGTTTTGAAACACTCAGTTGCTGTAAGGATTCTGAAAATAAACGAACTGCATCGTAAATTAAAGCTGTTTCTACTTTGAAATGTAGTTCTGGTTGAGGATATTGTACTAGATTCGGACGTGCAAGATGTTTTCGATATTGGAGAGAATCTGCTACCTTTTTTACCTTTTTATCGTTCGGATTTATCAACTGTATCTGAAAAATAGTTACTAGTCAGTTATCATACACTTTAGTCAGTATAACTCATTTTTGAGGTCTCCTTTCAATATAATTGACTGGATTGCAAATATGCTACTATGGTAAAGTACCCTATTGGGAAGGGTGCATGTCACTGCGTCAAATTGCCGTAATGTCAAATACCCGCTGTGTCCAATTGCCACAATATCAAATTGCCACTGTGCCAAAACGCATCCCCACCACTTACATACTTGTAATAACGTATGTCGAGAGACTACTGCAAATTTATTTCGACACAGAGGCAATTTGACCCATGGAAATCAGGCACAACAGCAATATTTAGACATACTGGCGATCGGGCATAGATTTTGGTATTTACTACACTAACAAAGCTAACAAAACCGTACTAGAGCCCCACAAACTCGTTTTTGGTATTTACTACACTAACAAAGCTAACAAAACCGTACTAGAGCCCCACAAATTCGGTTTTGGTACGTCAAATCTACTGTTGTGCCTGATTTCCACTGGGTTAAATTGCCTCTGTGTCGAAATAAATTTGCAGTAGTCTCTCGACATACGTTATTACAAGTATGTAAGTGGTGGGCATGCGTTTTGGCACAGTGGCAATTTGACATTGCGGCAATTGGACACAGCGGGTATTTGACATTATGGCAATTTGACGCAGTGGCGTGTTCCCATTGGGAATGGGTTCAACAGCAGAAAATAAAATTTCAGAATATTCATTTCACAGAAAAATTGAAACCTAGAATTTTTATTTTAGCATAAATGTAAACACAGGAAGATGCAAACACAAGAAGATGCAAATCTAGAAAACTTATAGTCAAAAGAATGGTAATAGGTTGTTCATTTAGTTCAGTTCAACCTAATTTGAGTTGATGAGACAGTATTCCTGTGTTTGCATTTATGCCGAATCTAAAAATCTGGATTTGTATTTTCCTGTGAATGAATCCTTTGACGCAGGTATTTTATTATGTATAAATGTTATTCTAGAATTATTTTACTTTCTGGTATTGAATGGTCACCCCAATAAATTTGCTTCATAATCAAAGAATAATTTCCGTTTACAAAATAAAAATAGAACTAAATATTTAAACTACTGCGAAAATATTCAATTACTTTAAAGCCGGCATTGTGCCAAGCAATAAACATTTCAAATATACAAATGAAAATACACATTGAAGTAATTCCGAGAAAATTTCATCAAAGATTACAAAATTGACGACTTAAGCCTAATTTCCACCGACTGTTTTAGTGCTTAATGCATAATGATTAGTGCGTAAGGCGTAATGCATAGTGATTATTAATTAGGTGGCCATTTCCACCTATTTTGTTTAAGGACTAATTCGACAGAGATGACATTTGTTGTCGAATTTTGTAATTTAATCATTACCGGCATTTTTGAGATATTAAGGAATGGAAGAACAGTTAATTTCGTAAGTAAAGTATTCATTTTCATATTTTGAAACAGGCAGAAATTGACAACTCGAAATAAATAATAAATATGACACATGTCAATCATTATGCTTGTGCATTACTCCTTATGTTTGGAGTTTGCAAAGTTTTGTTCTTATGCGTTGCTCTTAGTACTTATGCATTAAACATAATTCTTAAGCATTAAAACAGTCGGTGGAAATGAGGCCTTACTCCAGTAATGTTGGCTCCTCCATGTTGATACGCAAATAAATCCAAAGTCTGGAGATCCAAATTAGTTATAATGTAATTGTAGTAATCAGACATTATTCCAACCTGCATGGCATGTTTTAAAACTTCAGGCAAAATGTCTATCGAACAGTCTAACAAAAAATACGTTTCGCCAGATCTTTTTGCATCTGTGAGGGCTGGCCTTAAAATTAAAACCGTCAGCAATGGTAATGCACTATTTATTATTTTATACCTGTAGTTTCCACTGTAAACTGTATCAAGTTGTTTAAACTTAATTGAATAATCATTCAAAGTCGACATTTTAATAACTTGACTAATACGAATCAAACTATCATCGTTTTCATACAAAACAGTGAATTTTCTCCAACCTAGTTCTTTAATTAGGTCCACGTAAACGTAAGATAAACTATTAGAATACGGATAAACATTTACTAAACACGATCCCCTCTGTTGTTGAGAATTCCAAGTCATTTCAATGTGAGGAATCTCTTTCGTGTCACAAATAGACTGAACGTATTCGGACGATTTGGAATTGGGACCAAATATTGCGAATATGCCTTTTGACAGCATGGAACACACTGTAAACAATATTAGATAAGACTGTTTTGTAATCATTTGAATGTTATGTACCTGATTTTGAAACTTGAAACTCGTTGTCGTATTGTATACGTTCGGTTAGGGCGACCAGACGATTTGGAAATAAGAATTTTTCGTCGTTTATGATTTGGATCGCGTGTTTGAATGCTATTTCTTGTTCGTCTTGGTCCACGTCGAATATTGCTCCTAATTAGATATAAAAATAATTAAAATTTAAAGCAAATTAGTTTTTTGGGCATTGCATTTATTAAAATGGGAAAATGTGTAATAATTTTACAGGAAAACTGTGTTTATGTAGCTTAAATTAATTATCTAATTTTTGCTACAAAAATCTGCCCTATGGTATATTCTCCACTAAAAACCATGAGTGAGCTAACCGCACACATGGCAAAATATACCGGGTGTAACACCATACATGTATACATAGGCGATTAGCATTGCATTTCACATTTACGTAGATTTCAACGCAAGAAAATGGTAAAGATATCAATCGAAAGGTAAAATTATTTCACACCAGATGCAAATTCTAATTTCGTGCTAAATTTCTTTTAAAGAACAATATTAGGAATTTTAAATTCGATATTTTCAAATCGAATCTTACATTACTATGGTTACTTGGTACAACATTTATAAATGTATACATGTATGGTGTTACACCCGGTATATTTAAACTCACTTCATCTGTATGGCAGCACAAAACAATATAAATTAACTTCATGCACGGTCATATTATAATTTGACACTTATACACGATTTTCTTTGACGTAAACGTCACTTTATAGCCCACGAACCACTTTAGAGCGCAGTGCGCTATAAAAAACTTCAAATCAATGCAAACAATTTAGATTTTCAATTTTCCTTATATAAACTACTAATAATCCTACAAATAACCATTTTCTATAATTAGTTGTACAATTTTTTATTTAAATAACTTCATTTTTACTTACATTTAACATAAATTATCTTGTAAATGTTTAATTCAATAATGACAACTTTGACATTTAGATTTTTGTTTATTGTCGAATTTTTTTGGTATCTTAGCAACAGTCAAAGAATTTCGAAATTTTTGGTAATTTGAACATGTAATAGCTATTTATGTAACAAGTATATAATATAGTTTTATTGGCGAGACAGTTTAGGGGACGAGCGAGCGCAGCGAAGCGAGGCACATAAATGGGCGAGTCAATAAAACCCTATTATATACGTGTTGCATACAAGATTTTATGTTTGACTGCCCTATACGCAAGATTTTCTATTATCTATAATGACATTTACAAAATGACACATTTGACAAATGACAAATTAAAATTTAATCTCTAGCGAAGTGTGCCTTTTCTATTATTATTTTATTATTTCTATTATTTTATTTTACTAGTAAAATAAAGAAACTTTATTTTACTAGTATTATAAAGAGCTGCTTTATTGCTGCAAAATTATGTTATCAACAGTACTTTATAATGCAGTCGTACATAAATTAAATTAATTAATTAATTAGAAAATATTGGCCCGTGCATAAAGTTGGGTATGTACCACGGGCGTAACTTGCTTTTATGGCTCTCGACGTGTTTTTAGCCCTCGGTTCAAAATCACGTCTCAAGCCATAAAAGCTTCCTTACACCCTTAATACATAAATAACTTTGAATAAATTATATGGGGCAGAACAAAAATCTAAATACATTATTATTAATTTATTTATCGTGGATTTTAAAAGTTTATTTCAATATTTTGAGTATAGTATCTTGTCGTATCAATAAACAACATATCTGTTTATTTTTTAATTGATGTAGGTATTTCTAGAGTAATAAATAATCAAACAACAACAATATGTCTAATTACATATTTTAAATACAACTTACCGATTCGAACATTGAAAGGACTGTCATTTTTGTCGCCTTTGATCGCAATAAACATAACAAACACAACCAAACATCTCACTGTATCTCTACTCATATTTGCTTCAAAACGAATTCATAGTTCACAACAATACAGTTGATTATAACAACACAATCTGATGGCAACAATACTGTTACACTGTATATTTTGATGACAACAATTTGTACGTTTTCATTCTTTGGAGAACTCGAACTCTTGTAAGTCGGCACAGTCAGTTCCAGTGCACAGCATCGCACAGACTAAATTTAGATTTTGTAGAAGAGTGAGTAAATCTTTACGTGCATTCTTAAACAATGCGTTTAAAATACGTCGAATTGTTTTGATAATATGGTGTGTTTCAACTTAGAAATGTCAGATGGTTCAAAGACTTGCAGATATTTTTAGTTTGACTTTTTAAGATGATTGGTGTTTGTTGTTAAAAGAAATTTTTTGAGTATGTACTGGCAGAGTCAATATACTGACGAAATATTTGTTTGTTTCAATACTAATTTAATTAATTAATGTTTATTCGTTTTTGGAAATTATTTATTTGATGCCGTGATATAATCATAACATTATTAGCCTCAATTTGAGGATCATAATAATGAATCCAGTACCATAATGAAATAACAAACAACTTGTCACTAAAGAAGTTTAAAAAGTAGCATATCTGATTTTCATAGAATTAAATTTTTTGTTCAGTACCAAATAATTTATTTTATCCAATACCTACCTCTTAATAAAAGCATCATAACTATGGTGATTTTAAACAAGCAAAGTAAAAATTACCCACAAGTGGCTTTGATCAAAATTATACCCACTTGTGGGTAAATTGTTACTTTGCTTATTGGAAGTCACCATAGAAACGATGTTTTAGGTTGAAACTTATAATATTTTAAAAATATTTAAGCAGTTATTAAGAGGTGTTGGATAAAATGTTATACTTCACACGTGGGCAAAAAGGAATGACCCACTCGAGAAAATTATCTCACTCAGCCTTCGGCCTCGTGAGTTAAAATTTCCCTCGTGGGTAATTCCTTTCTTTGCCCACTTGTAAAGTAAATAACTATTATCCACGCCAGTGATATAATAGTCATATTATTTTCATCATTTATGTGAGGGAATTAGTTATATTACCTCACTAGTGAAGTAATATGATGTACTTTTGTCTATTACCTCTCGCATATTTAGATATAATATAGTTCCTTAAATATTCTTAGAATTAATCAATTTGGAAATATTGTCCCATAATAAATAATTTTTAAACGAATAATTAATAAATATCACATATAAACTTACAACTTAAGAATTTGTTTGTATATAAAACTGACAGAATGTCCTGCTGTCAAACCTACCTACCCTGTTGCTTTTATTTTATATCAAAATTATAGAAACTGACATCTATCAAATGTTAAAATATATAATTTTTAAATTTCAAATCTGACGTTTAAACAAAAATATCAATTTTTATTAATTTTGAGCAATCGTGGTATATCACATGTGGGCTAAAGCATATTACAGCACTCATATGATTACACGACTCGGTCTACGACCTCGTCTTGCAATTCTTCACATTCGACTGCTGTAATAATGCTTTTATCCACTTGTAATATGAATAACTATTACCTTTTGACTAATTTACTCCAGCAGATATTGTAAGCACTACGGATCGTAACCAATCATTATGGTACACTTCATGTTATTAAACTTTACGATTGACGTTACGATCTTTACAAAACAAATAATTATTATTTAAGAATAATGTTTTTGCCATTTTAAAAGTTGGAACACCCATGATTACTTAAATAAATAACAGAGCATCAAAATCGGCAATAGGGCAGACAATTTAAAGCATATGGTTTGAAAAGATTGTTCGCACTGGGTTCTGCTAGCTTGAAAATATTTTATGAAATAAAAATACTAACCTTTGGAGTTTGGAGTACTCTGACGATGATGAGGTGTCCCAGAAAGTCTTTAAACTGCTTATAGCACAACACTTTATATTTAAAATAGTCATTATTATTAATTTTATATCATTTTGCGCATTAAAAAGTCCAATTACACGCACTACACATACATTTCTACATTTAAATACATTAGAATATACACACAAAACTATTCATTTTATCTTATAAACACTGATACATGCTATACGACAATCCACGTTAAACTGACTTGCAAACATTGGTTCCTAGTTCGACGTAAAGAAGGTTTCAACAGGTTTAGTTCATTCCTCTCATAATAATATTGTGCTTGAAATATTATTTGATTTTAATCTAATAAATCAGTGATACCAAAAATGTTTCATGAATATTGTGTATAAAATCAGCATTAATTTTTACCTTCCGCTTACCTGTAAAGGAAGGTATTGGAATCATGCAAAAAATCGGGTAGTGAGTTTTTAGTGGATGAGCACGAATTAGGGTCCTTACAACTCATTTTTGATAGTTCCACGATGATGTCTGTATGTGTGTGTATGTGTGTATGAATGTGGTCAAGGCCGGGGTGTAAGTCGGATAACTCAAATACGAATTACCCAAAAATTTTGATATTTGGTATTTAACATTTGTATATAAATTGGAAGAGCTCATTAGATTTTGGTACAAATATCTTCACCGGAAGTGATATTTTTTGAAGATTGAAAAGGTTAATTGTCAAAATTATATATAAATTTGGATAAATATGGTATTTATTTGTAATAAGAATAAGAGGAAAATTTATTTGCGACTTACGTTATAAAAATTGTCTTTATCTGGACTGCAGTAAAATTAAAAAAATAAATTTATCAGTAAAACGTTGAAATCTTGTAATACATGTTCGGTTGAGCGTAAAAAATATTGGCAGGTGAGACGGGTGACAAGTTGGCATACTAGCGCTAGTCATAAGTAAGATATTAAATGTAGTAATTGAACCTAGGATTGCTTCAACACAGAAGAGTTTTCCTGTGATGAATCTTTTTGTTCAGGTCATGCAAATTTCTGTGTTTAAATATTTTAGATATTTATTTGTATATTTTAAATGAGCACCGGATTGTACGTATACATTTATGTTTATAAGTCTAGATATGGCGAAAGGTTGTGTGCTGGCCACATCAGATTTTTAATATTTTGTTTTGTACGTTTTCTGGTCCGTCTATTTTCTATCGTTCTATGGGCTAAAGTTTAAAGTATACCTACGAGTATTAATTGATTGTTTGTCTCTATAGAGAATGCAGGAATGTTTTTGAAGTTTCCAGAGTGCATTTGGTTTAGTTTAATGCACTGTATAATTATCTGAGCTAAATTTAATCCTCCTACAACATGTGCCAATGTTTTGACTTTAAAGATCTGGAACAGGAGTGAAATTTATTGCTGAAACTTTATAAACATTAACTGAAAACTGTAGGCTTGACTTTATTTATTTATTTATTCAGAACAGATTATTGGCGAAAACGGGGTAAAATTATTTTAAAAGAAAAAGTATTGAACATAAAAATATTACCGCATATACACGGTATAATAATATGTACTAATGACTCACAATATGTGAGGCTGTTACACCCAAGTTGGGTAAAAGGTGTGATAGATATAAAAAACTACTTCATAATTTGATATTTAAAATTTATCTACGACCATTGAGTAATACAATCATTATGTAGGTAACTGTAGTAAGGTAAACACCTCCATAAGACACACTATTGTATTATGGATTCATTATTCAATACTATTATATTATGAGTCCATTATTCAACAGTACTGTCACTGTCATCCTATCAAAATGTGAGGGTAGATTAATATTTTAATGAATACAAATTTGTAAAATAAATGTTTTATTTAAAAAGTCGTAGATAAAACGTCGTATTTGACTCGCACATAATGGCTATAATTAACTCGGATGTTTATAAACTCGCCTGCAGCTCGCGTGCATACACTTTCATCCTCTTGAATTATTGCCTACATTATACGTGTTCGTTAAATAATATACTAGGTATTATTACATACTGTGACATAAAGTGACATTTTTCGGACTATAGGCTGCAAAATACTTTAAAACCTTAGGCCTTTATTCAAACGTACAAAAACATTTTCTACATCTGTATTTCAATTCTAAATTTCTAATAAAATTTAATATAAATTCATTTTCAAAACCGTGAAAATATTTTCTTTCATGGTTTGAATGGCTGTCAACTGTCATGATACTTACATCAAACTGTATATAGATAGGTACCATTAAAATAGGTAGGTACTTGAAATTACGATACACTGTATAATATACCGTGTTTGCCGAGTGTGTGCGGTTACCAGCTGTCATCTCATTCATGGTTGCTAGTGGACAGCACACAATAAATTGTAGAGATTTTGTGCAGTTAAACTAGACTGAATTGCGAATAATGTAAAGTATATTAAGCCCTGTTCGCACGAGGATTCTTTGAAAATTCTACCAAGATTCTGAATCCTATGGAAAAGAAGAAGTTTTCTTCTTTCTAGCGAGTATTACCTGTTAAATTGCTGTGCCTCTAAATTGAATCTTCAATGAGTCTTGGAAACGAAGAATTTCTAATTTATTAATTGCTTCAAAACCATGAATTTATTTTTTCAAGATTCAGAATCTTGAAATTCTTTTCCAGGATTCAGAATCTTGGCAGAATCCTTGTGCGAACAGGGCTTTATACCGTGTGTGCGGTTACCGTCATCTCATTGATGGTGGATAGTGGACAGCACACAATTGAAAAGATTTTGAGAATTGGATTACGAATAATGTAAAGTTATGACACACTACTGTGTGTGCGGTTACCAGCTGTCACATCATTCATGGTTGCTAGTGGAGATTGCGAATAATGTTATAGCAACACAGTTAAAATAAAACTGTTTCACTTTGAAAAGAAACATTTATTGCACAATTAATAACAATAAAAAATACTTACTAAACTAACTATGAGTATTCCTACTGGGTCTTCTATGCTCACTGCCCGTCGTTCCGGACGGCTTCCTCCACCCATACTGGGTGTTGTACTCTTCAAGGCTCTTAAGACTCTTGCTGCTTTCAAGCGGACTCAAGCTCTTCCGACAAGAAGTGTTGGGTTTGGTCTGACTGGTGCAGGAAACGAAGAACCTCAGCTCTGTTACAAACTCTTCTTTGAAGGAGATATCGTTGGTGTAGGATCTTCTGCATACTCCGATGACGAGTTCGCCGAAGGCTACGAATATACCTAGAAAGGAGCCCACAACGAGGACCAAGAAGACGCCCCCCACGTTCTGAAGAGACAGGGCGCCAGCTTCGTCGGAGCCACTGTCGGTGTTGCATTTCCCTCCGCCTTTTTTCTCTTTCCACCAACGGTTTTTTAGGATTGCGAGGCGACCGGTTTCCTGCAGTTTTAAGACGGCTTCGCTCAAGACTTTTCTGTACGTTGAATCTGAAATAATAACAAAGTCACTTCATTTTATTTCGCTCAAGAAGATTCTTATTTAGTTCAGTTCAATCGACCTAAACTGAGTGGGACTCACGAAGGGTATTGGCTTGTTTATTTTGTTCAGTTCAATCAGATCTTGTAGCAAAAAAAGTATTCAAGACTCAAGAAGGGTGTTTTGTGTTTTTATTTAATTTATTGCAATCAGAGTGTCTACCAAAACCGAGTCTGTGGAATTTAAAAGGGTATTTAGTTTTTCTTTTAGTTCAGTTCAGACTTTCTGTTTCTACTAAAAGCCTCGGCATATTGTGTAATGAAATGATATGACAATATACACAAAGTCATTTAGAATAGGTTATACAGGGTGATACAAAACTTCACAATGGTCTACTTCATATGGTACTGAAAATGAGATTTTTACCACTGTGAACCTAATGTTAGGTCTAAATTATGTTTTTTAGTAAATTGAGAAAGAAATTTTGTTGTGACGTCATTATTTTGTACTTATAGAAGATATGGCAGCATTCTACGTCACATCAAATATTATCCTATTTTCATTAATTATTTTCCCAAATTTGTATCTCTTCAAAAGTATTTAAAAAATCATGCAAGTAGCCATTCGCAAAAATTAGGGTAGGTACCCACAAAGATGGTAGGTACTACTCTGGTTTAAAAGTATATTTAACTGTTTGTTTTTAATATATTATAATGCATTTGTGACTACTTGTATAGAAGTATTTATTATTTTATTTTATTAATAACATAAAAAATAAACAACCACTGACACTAAAATTTTCACTACCCATATTATTGCGAATTTTGAAAAAAAATTCCATAGCTGATGTTAAAATGCTACTTTATCAACTATTTTGAGTCGATAAAGTAACACTTTAATCGCAAGGGTAGATAAAGTAGGTACTTTTACGATATTATTCGTTTTTACACATTTCTGCATCCACTTTGTGAATTAGATGGAATGAAAAACATTGTACAAACTTTGAAATTGTGTTTTAAAAATAAATTAATTTAAAATTGGTTTTCTTATATATTTTCTCAAGTCGTAAATATATATTTTTTAAATATCTCACTTACTTTTTCTCATAGCAATGCCGTATCCCTTATTATCCAACAACCCGCCAACTTGGGTCAAATTACACTCTCGTTCAATGGTATACTCAATTGTAGTCGACTCCATCAAAAACGCATAGTTCTTCTTATTGGACCACTGCACTCCAATGGGGTTATCGTCCGTCATTTGTTCAGGGTGTTCCAACATATGTTGATATATCTTCTTATACAAAGTTAAGTTCGAATCCCTGAAGAAGTTGGCAGTTGCCCCACCTAGTTTCGCCCCGTATAGGATGTCCTTTGAGTTCGCTAAGCCTTCTATATCTCTTATAGGAGTGTAGAGACTTTCAACTGTCAAGAAAGCGGCCAAGTTGGCCGTGTATGACGACACCATGATTAGGGTGAAGAACCACCACAGGCCCGCCATCATTCGTGTTGCTATTCCACTAAAAACGAACATAATTATTATTGTGGTGTTCTTTCCACTAATGCTGGGTTTACCAACTAAATTATAAAATTAATACAGTAGACTCTGACAAGTTGATAAGCTGCATTCACATAAACATTTAATTTTAAGGTTTACATTTTTATGTTTACGATTACGTAATTAATTACGAATATTCACACTTTCCACTTTCAAGCACTGTGAATGCTCCTATTGAGTTACATGAATTTAAACTTTTTTAAACGTAAACATAAATCTAATAGTCCAGAAGCTGGCGTCAAATTTGACCGGACCATTTCAACAAAGCTGATTTCTGTAATATAATTAGTTCTATAATAACTAATTAAGAATTGCAGTGTTAGCTTGTCCGAAAGCGTGGCTCAAGATTTTAAGAGGCTGTGGAACTGGAAAATATAAAAGATTTTTAAGTGAAACCACCAAAAGCCAAAATTTTATATAATGATAATTTACCAATTATATTTAACAAAAAAATATGTTAGCTGGACAGGGCAGGTGGAAAATCTTGTTAGCTGTGCAGGTGAACAGTGACAGTGACAGTGTCAAAATAGTATAATACTTGTAATAACGTATGTCGAGAGACTACTGCAAATTTATTTCGACACAGCAATATTTAGACATACTGGCAATCGGGCATAGCGACAATTGGACATAACAGGAGCATATTGACATACACTAACAAAGCTAACAAAACCGTACTAGAGCCCCACAAACTCGGTTTTGGTATTTACTACACTAACAAAGCTAACAAAACTATACTAGACCCCCACAAACTCGGTTTTGTTCGCTATACCCGATTGTCAGTATGTCTAAATATTGCTGTTGTGTTGGATTGCCGCTGAGTCAAATTGCCACTAGGTCAAATTGCCTCTGTGTCGAAATAAATTTGCAGTAGTCTCTCGACATACGTTATTACAAGTATGTAAGTGGTGGGGATGCGTTTTGGCACAGTGGCAATTTGGCATTGCGGCAATTGGACACAGCGGGTATTTGGCACAGTGGCAATTTGGCGCAGTGGCGTGTTCCCTTTCGGAGCCTATTCAATGCAGACAAACAAACAATCAAATCTTTCCTCTTTATTATATTAGTATAGATTAATTTAATATCATAATTTCTTAATTTAGCTGCCTTTATAATACCAGCATAACACACATGAATGAGTTGATGGTTGATAACCGCACACACAGTATAATATGAGGGTAGCACATAGTACTTAATTTACTGAACACGCAGAACTGGAAGAATTATTTTAAAAATCGCAATTTTAGTTTTCTGTTTTCAAATGATTTTATACATCTTGACTAAATTTTTAATTGTATACCTACACAATAATGTAACTAATTATCTCACTTACATAGGTGCAATTTCGGAACCTTGCTGCATCAAACTGCCCAAAGTAAACCAAAAACAATTCTTCATACTGAACTGGTTGTAATAATTTTCTGGTTCTTCGATACAAGGAAAAGGATTGGTCCATTCTGCAGGACTAATACGACCAACAATGAACAACATAATCGAAACCGCGAAATATGCCCCACCCAACCACATCCAAACCCTCATTGAGAATGGTGACGTAAAGGAAAATAATTTTGGCGGCATCTTCATTGGTTTTTTAAAGAGGATACTTATACCTAGAAGTATAAAAGTTAGCCCTGTTCACACGTGAATTCTTTGAGGATTCTTTCATATGAATCCTGAGAAAAATAATCCTGGTGAGAATTGCTTGTCAAATAGCGGCGCCGCTAAATTGAATCTTGAAAAGAAGAATTTATAATTCACTGACAGCTTCGAAACAGTGAATTTATCTTTTCCAGGATACGGAAGCATGATTCTTTGATGATTCTGAATCTTTATTAAAGAATCATGGTAAAAATTGCTTGACAAATAGTGGCGCCGGTAAATTGAACCTTCAATGAGTCTTGGAAAAGAAGAATTTATAATTCACTGATAGCTTCAAATCAGTGAATTTATCTTTTCCAGGATACGGAAGCATGATTCTTTGAGGATTCTTCATGATTCTGAATCCTCATAAAAGAATCATGGTGAGAATTTCCTGTTAAATAGCGGCGCCGGTAAATTGAATCTTCAATGAGTCTTGGAAAGAAGAATTTCTAATTCATTGATAGCTTCGAAACAGTGAATTTATCTTTTCCAGGATACGGAAGCATGATTCTTAAAAGATTCTTCATGATTCTGAATCCTCATAAAAGAATCATGGTGAGAATTGCCTGTTAAATAGCGGCGCCGGTAAATTGAATCTTCAATGAGTCTTGGAAAAAAGAATTTCGAATTCATAGATAGCTTCAAATCAGTGGAATTATTTTTTCCAGTATACAGAAGTATGAAAGAGTCCTTTGTGGATTCTTTCATGATTATGAATGATTCCAGGATTCTTTGACCTGAATCCTGAGAAAAAGAATCCTGGCGAGGATTGCCTGTCAAATAGCGGCGCCGCTAAATTGTACCTTCAATGAGTCTTGGAAAAGAAGAATTTCTAATTCATTGATAGCTTCAGGATTCAGAAACATGAAAGAATCTTCAAAGAATTCATGTGTGAACAAGGCTTCAAAGAAATAATTAGGTGTAGAAAGATATTGTTTTGTACCTAAGTTCATGAACGGCATCGTGAAGTCCACACCACTTTCTCGCTCGGCAGTAATTGTAAAATCTGTGATTGCTAAATCGCCTCTCTAAAAAAAAATGTCTCTTGAAATCTGATATACAGGGTGATTCACAACTTCATGCATATATTTTAATGGCATAAATACCCACACAGCACAAAGTAAATCCTAAAGATATCTTTAGATCACGTTATCTTATATGAGATATCGCTGTTCTACTACAAAAAGAAATATTTAAGATATCTTTTGTCGCTTTTTATGTTATCCGAAAGTTGTCATTTATTACTAATATCTATTTTACATTTCTTAAAATTGATTAATTATGTCAATTATAGAATTATATCAGCACGTCGTACAGTATATACTCTTTAAAATTTTGTCCTAAGTTGTGGAGCATATATTCACTACGGATCGTTGTTTAGATGATACTTATCGTTTGAATAACTGTAAAAGATATCTGTAAGATAATTTTAGAAGATATCAAATGGATTACTTCAATATGCATTACTTTATGTTCACAGTATTTAAGATATCTTCATTCGAATAACTGTAAAAGATAACTATAAGATCAATTTTAGGAGATATCCAAGGGATATCTTCATAGGGATTACTTTAAGGCCGGAATGTAGCTGTCCACGATTTCGTCGAGAAAAAGGAGAGATATATACAGATTTAGTATGTCGAACAAAGGCAGCAATAGCGAACGCGCTCTAAAAGTGGCATCGTATTTGTATGATATTGTATTTATAAGACAAAACAAATAATCAAACGCATTATTATATTATATTATACTGTATAACATGTTACCTACAGTGCTACGCATGAATTTTAATAGATTTTGTATTTAAAATGCCCTAAATTCAACATGTAAAAGTAGTATTTTTCTCTTTATTCGGCATTTTTTTAAAACAATACTATGAAAAAATTTGGAAAAATCGATGCGTCGCACTGTAGAATGAATATTAAATATTGTCGTAAAAAAATTTCAATGATCTTATGTTAGTATTAGATTCAATATTATACAAACCGTAGAGCACTGTTTTACCTCTTTCTCATACAGCTACATTCTCGCCTTAAGTTCACAGTACATGAGATATCTTCAAATTGTTATCAATAAGATATCTTTCAAAATTATCTTACAGATATCTTTAATAAGAAATCCTAGAGATATCTTCTGCATAATTGTGCTATCTAGAGGTCTTACTGATCATGGAACAAAAATAATTCTTTAAAAATTCGTCAATTGAAACTGACGAACTGTGAATGAATTAAAATTAAATTTTAATCAATTGGCAATGACAAAAATTTTATTCCGTATGAAAACAGTGACCCAAATCTGTTTGATTAAAAAACCTGGAAATTAAATTGTAAATTAAAAAAAAATTCTTTCAGTTTCATGATAAGTAAGCTGCCATTAAAATATATACACGCAGTTGTGAATTATCCTGTATAGCAAAAACAATGTTATACAAGTTGGGTTTTAAAATATTACTTACAAATTCCATAAGTTCAAGTATCATACCATTCCATTTCTTCGTTACATTATTGTACCCTCCATAGACAGAATTAGGGTGCAACTTAAAAGTATAATTGAACCCTAGCATTCCAGCTAATTCTTTTATCAAATCGATCCCATACCCCTCAAACCTGTCATTGCCCAACAGCTTGGAACTAGACAGCTTCAACATCCCATAAGGCTCAGTCTAAAAAATCACTAATTAAACATTTAAAGATTACACCAACAATTATCTCACCAGAGAAATCAAAACTGTGAACGTCTTATTCGACAAAGTCCCGTCGTCGAAATAAGAATCATTGTAAACGGGGCGAGAAATATTCAACCCTTCTGTTGAGTTCCAAAAACCTATTTTGATCAGCCCTTTGTCAGTTAGTTCTATTACATCCATGACGAAGTCACTTCGAAAACCTTGGTTGTCGAATTTTATCTCGCCAGTTAGTCCAGTCAAAGTTTGCTACAAAAATGTCATAATATACAATGTTGAAAATCTGATGTGGCCTGCACAAGACCTCTCGCCATATTTTACCTACTTACAATAATATACAGGTTGGTGGAGGTGAAATGCGAACATAGGGAAATATATAACAATGAAGTTATCATGCTAGGCATCTTGATTTACATGGAATAAGTACTGTCATTGTCAAAGTAGCTGTCATATTACTGAAATTTTTATTTTCATTAAAATATTTTCTTTTCATTATAATGTATGTGTACGAGCAGAACGAGAAAGTTTACATGCACTTTTAGATTTTATTATTATTTCTGTTATTGATTACTCTTTTTGCCACACAAATTCACACTACTTCGTTTTGTGACACTACTACAAAATATATCAAGATACCTGGCATGAAAGTTCGATTGTCATGTATGTTCCCTATGTTCGCATTTCACCTCCACCAACCTGTATTTTAGTCACTTTATGTACACTACAGAAGAAGATATGAGTTACTATTGTTATTGTCACTGTCATAATCAATTAAATTTTACGTATACGTAACAAATGTTAAACGATTATGAATTACAAAATACTTGAATACTCTAAATTATAAACAGCAATTTAATTTCTAAATAGTACCATGTACAAAAATAATTTAAAATACTAATTGAAGATGACAAAAATATAATCTTTCATTTAAAATAAAAAATATTGTGATAAATTAAGTATTTATCGAGATATTTAAACTATTTTCGGTTTGGGGATTGCTTCAAAAAAATAATTGTATTCTTAAAATTTGTATTAAAATCTTAAATATAAAATTTGGTTGTAAAATGTTTGATATTTTTTTCGGAGGTATGTGGTCAGGGCCGGATTTCTTTCTGTTGGATAACTCAAACACGAATTACCCAAAAATGTTGATATTTGGTATTCATATAAAATGTATATAAATTGGAAGAACTCATTAGATTTTGGTACAAATATCTTCACCGGAAGTGATATTTTTTGAAGATTGAAAAGATTAATTGTCAAAAATTTCTATAAATTTGGATAAATATAGTATTTATTTGTAATAAGAATAAGGGGAAAAGATATTTGCAACTTATGTTAGGTATAAAAAATTGTCTTTATCTGGCAGCATTAAAGAAGTGTAGTCAAATTTATCAAATAAAACGTTGAAATCTTGTAACTCATGATCGGTTGATTTTAGTTTTTGCGTAAAAAAAATTAACAGGTGAGTCGGGTGACACGTTGGCACTAACGCCATATAAGTCATAAGTAAGATATTAAATGTAGTAATTGAACGGAGGATGGCTCGAACACAGAAAAGTTTTCCTGTGAATGAATCTTTTGATTCAGGTGATGCAAATCTGTGTTTGAATATTTTAGATTTTTATTTGTATATTTTAAATGGTCACCGGATTGTACGTATACATTTATGTTTATAAGTCTAGATATGGCGGGAGGTTGTGTGCTGCCCACATCAGATTTTTTGAGATCTTACCAGTTTCATGAAGTTGATAATACTGTACCCATGTTCCCAGTTGTCAGTATCGTTGCAGTACAGACTTTTTTGTATCAGATGTGGTTTGTGGAGTTCTTTTAAAGCCGTTGCAAATAAATACACTGCGTCGTATAAAAGGGCAGTTTTGGAGGCGAACCTTTTTTGTGGTTGACGATCGGGTAGGATGTTGGGGTCAGACGTCATTTTTTTTTCGTGGAGTTCTTTTGCCACCTAAAATGATTTAGTAGAGTTTAAAAGGAACTTTCACTTTCTAAAATCCAGCATAAAATGTAATAACGTAGCGAATGTTTTGTGGCCAGTACAAGAATGCTTAAATTGAATTTCAATAAGGATTATATACTAAAAGGATCAATTAACAGTTGTGCCTTTTTAAAATTTTAATAAAAAAAATTGTTCATGATTAAAAAAATTCCGAAAAATTCATAAATATTTCCAATTTATGCAAATTTTACACTGGTATATCTCCTGATAAAAATGTATCTTTAAAATTTGAAAAAGCCACATCTGTAGATCCATTCTTTCTTTATTAAATGTTTATAAAAGCATTATCTTGAAGTCAATAATGAATTAACAGTTTACTCGCAACGAAAACACTTTTGAAGTATTTTTCAACTTCAAAATGACATTGCATTGCTAGGATGCGGTAAAGTACGAGTTTTGGGCTGGTTTTAAGCAGTCGTAGTAGTGGGGAAAAGAGTGGAATAGAAAAGAAGTAAAATCGAGAGTATTCTAGGAATTCGGAATAAACGTAGACGGTGATATAAACCTACGTAAGTCACATCCTGAGTACAATAAAAAATTACATACTCAATACAAACATCTCAGATACATAATTGGGATATTATTACTAAATTACTAATATTGGAACGTTACATAGATAATGTTACTAAGGGCGTACATTAGCAATCGCTAGGATATTAATAAGTTGTGAACAGACAAATATAGCAAGTAACAAGCCGGGATGTTCACATTCTTGAAATGTTCTGGAGATTTTATTACCAAATTACTAATATTGGGACATACATACATAATGTTACTACGGTCGAACATTAGCAATCGTTAGAATATTAATAGGATGTTAACAGGCAAATATATCAAGTAACAAGCCGAGATGTTCACATTCTTGAAATGTTCTGGGGATTTTATTACCAAATTACTAATATTGGGACATTACATAGATAATGTTACTCAGGGCGGACATTAGCAACCGCTAGGATATTAATAGGATGTTAACAGGCAAATATAGCAAGTAACAAGCCGGGATGTTCGCATTCTTGAAACGTTCTGGGGATTTGATTACCAAATTACTAATATTTGGATGTAAATGTTACTAAGAGTAAGGGAGGACATAAGCAATCGCTAGGATATTAATAAATATAGCAAGTCGGGATGTTCATATTCTTGAACTGTTCTGGGGATTATATTTTGTCAAGAGGAAAACTTACCTCAATAGTTTCAACATTTTCAGGATCAACAATCCTAACTCCAGTAATATTACTCCCTCCCCACTGGTACGGCGACATATCAATAGTATGCATATCTGGATGCATGATAATATAATGATGAGCATCAGATAACAACCCGACTTGCTGCGCTTGAGTAAGAATATTATCCAAATTCTCAATGTTGCATTCCAGAACAAAATGTGTCTCTCCGGCCCATTTTGCATCTGTGAGCACTGGCCTGCAAGAAACAATCATTGAGAATGATTTCAATAATTAATTAGTCCAGTCAGGAGAGGTTTTGACTGAAGACTAATACATAACCAAGTGAAATTTGGCATGCGAGTAGTTAAAAACATACAGAAACAAAAAAAAATTCGCTCCACCTCGGTATGCTCCGCTTCCCAAAAAAATTTTCTGTTGAAACTCAAAATTTTCTTGTAATGCATTTTCCTCGAAAACTATCAAAGCTTTTGGAAAACGGTTTTGGCAGGATGAAAGCTGAGGAAATTTGCTATGAAAATGGTCCTTGAAAATGTTTCATAAGTAGCACCGTGTAGGCACCAGCCGTTTAATAATCGAATGACTTGAGAATTTTCTGTATAGTTGGCGCTACATTGAGAATGACGTAATAAATCGCCGCTACTGAATGAATGTGGTATAACTTTGTTAAAGAACATTATTTTGTAAAGATAAAAATTACATTTTATTCGTCAAGGCTTCCACTTTCAGTTGCACTAATAACATTTCAATTTCCGATCCCGTTATACCGAGAAAATTGCTTTTTAAAGAATCAGCTCAGTATTAGAAGATGTTCAAAGAATTCTCAATATTTTCAATATTTATGGTGAAGATAATCCTCTACGAATTTACAAATTATCCCCAATCACATGCAACTATTTGGAGAGTTGTGTGTTTTACGTCCACGGTGTTACTTATGAAAAATTTTCAAGGACCATTTTGATAGGAAATTTCCTCAGCTTTCATCCTGTTAAAACCGTTTTTCAAAATTTTGAGTTACTACTGAAAATTTTTTTTGGAAGCGAACCATACGAACCATTTTTGTTTATTTCTGTCTGTATGTTCTTAACTACCCACACGCCAAATTTCACTTGGTTATGTATTAGTCTTCAGTCAAAACCTCTCCTAACAGGAGGGTGATTCTAAATGAAAACAAGATCTAAACCTTATTTTTGATGACGTAAAACAAAACGTGCGATTCTAAAGATTCTAACATATGTGGCCATTAATAGGAAATTTTTTACTTGGGATTTAGTAGTGTTTAATTTTATGTTGGTGCTAGATATAACATTTGAAGCATTTGAAGTGCCAAAAATGGACCAAATAGCATAGTCATATTCTGAAAATAATAATACTTTACTGAATATAATGTATAATAATCTCACATAATACAAATCTTTTCAATATTGAAACTTCTAACCTTATTTTATGCCTACACAATATCAAAATCATAGAAAAACAACTTGCAATTGTAAAAACAACACCTCCGGAGGTGTTGGAATTAAAAGCAAGATCTTGTAATTTGATTACGTCATGTCTAAGTTTAATAAAAACTCAACAGATTGTTACGTGTGAAATTACAAGACTTGTTTTAGATTACAACTTGGAATTTGATTTAGATTCACCCTCCTGGGCTAAATGATGATCTTACTTGTAGTTCCCGCTTTGATCGGTGTCAAGCTGTCTAACGTTCACTGCGTAGCCTTTCTGGTCGTACATTTGCAGAAGTTTACTTATGTGGGGTAACTCGTGGTAGTTTTCGTATAAAACTGTAAAACTTTTCCAGTCCCATTTCCGGATGATATCGACGTAAATGTCGGCCAGTTTAGGGGGGTAGGGGTACAGGTTCACCATGAGGGCATCCCGGTTTTGGGACACGTCAGATCTATGAATTGACATCAAGAAATAGATTCATTTTAATACAGTTGCTAATTAGTTAATTAGTTAAAAAAACAAATTATATACAGGGTGATTGTTGTAAGTCCAGCACTAGGAATATTTCGTTCAATTCTCAAGAGAGATTTTTGTGCAGTTCAAGTGAAGACTAAATTTACACCCAGGAGCGCAACTAGGATTTTTTTAGGTGGGTCAGTAAAAAATTAATGTGGGCTACACTTTTTATAGTACCTAGTGTATGCCGAGCGAAACGAGACCAAAAATTTTGTCACTGCTGAAGGAATTTAACTTAGTTCCTCCTGAATTAAATTTCGTAGAAAAATAGAACCCAGTTAAGAATATGATATCAAATATGTATGCATAGATAAAGGTTGCACGAGCACTCAGACTGACAAGTTAATTCATTATAATATCTATTCAAAAATACAACATTTACCAGCAATAAATCTATACCTATTCGCTATTCATATTCAATAACATTTTTTCTTTTGCTTCAGTTAAGTATAAATCTATATCTCTTCCCTAGTATTAGTAAGGCATTATTAAATATTTAAAATACAGGGTGTTCCACAACTTAGGACAATAAATTAAATGGTAATATATACTGAAACGTCATAATCATGAAAAAAAGGATTTTTTAAAAATTCGCAAAGTTAAGGGTAGTTTATTGGATAATTTGACATTTATTAGTATTAGATAATTATGTAAACAATTATTTTCATTGTAGAAGATTTGAAAAAAAATATTAAAAATAACTACCGACTAGTGACAAAAAAATGTTTGTTTGAAATAGGATGCAATTTTTTGCGAATTTAAAAAAATTCTTTTTGTTTCATGATTAGCACGTCGTACAGTATATACCTTTTAATTTTTTGTCCTAAGTTGTGAAACAACCTGTATAAGTATCTCTTTCGTAAATTAATGTAAAAATATTGTAGTTACGTCTCTGTTAAAACCAAAATTGTTGTTCAGATATCACGCCTTTTACCGACCTTTTACCCAAGTGTGTGTCCGAACCACAGCCATAACATACTAAATCTGCCATTCAAAACACCAGTTCAACTGACAAAACTCCATCATCCTTCGACCATATATAGGTATAGACAGATAACACTCAATGCTGTAGTATACAATGTTGTGAAGGCAAGAAGTACGGTAGCGGTGAGCAGCAGCTATAGGTGAGGACACGTTAGAGTGTTGCACATTGCTCACTTCTGGTTTGTTGTCATGGAACAGAGAATGAAAATAGACAAACTGCAACACTTGAAAGTGTCTGCAGATCATACTCCTCTTCACACCGCTACGCTAGTTCTTTGCTTCACAACAAAGGCTTGCGTTGTTTGTCTATTCCTATATATGGTCGAAGCCAGCATCCCATTACCTGACCTCAATGTGCGGTATCTCTTTATTATCGCACATACTCTGCACATAATCCGCAGCGTCTCCGTTCGTGGGTCCGAAGATGCCGACCACGCCTTGGTTGAACAACCCGCACACCGTCTTCGACACGACGAACTCGTTGTCCGGGGGAACCACGTGCCCGTACCCCACGAGCTTGTGCGGTCGGAGAATCTTCTCCTCATTTATGTAGTCGATGGCGTGGAGGAACGCCAGGTGCTGGTCTTGAACCGTCTCGTCGAAGAGGCCCCCTGAAGATGAAGATAGTGTTAGTGATGTAGGTGGCATAGTTGAATTAATATAAGAATTTCATTTATCTAGGGAGATTAGATTTATGTTTATGTATGAGAGTGACAGAAGAAAATATAATTTGATTGAACAATTTATGAGTTTTTATTAATTATTTCCGCTCGGAATGCCTATAAATAGTAATAAGTTGTTTATTTTATTTATTATTTGCTTGAAAAGTAAAGCATGCTATTTTCGAAACATAATTTATAAATAAATGGAACAAAAGTCTAATACGAGTATATAATTAATTAAATTATTGTCAATATATCTACGTCTATTAATAAAACATTCAATATTAAACAAACAGCTAAAATAATGGCAAATACCTACTACTTTTAAATTCGCAAAACACTGCAATCTAAATGACGAATACATTTTTAGTGCCGCTGGTTTCATGCACTTTAATTATTAACACATCACCGAAATTAAATTAAATTGTTTATTTATATAACGTTAAGACCTGTTTTCACGAGGATTCTTTGAAGATTCTACCAAGATTCTGAATCCTGGAAAAGAAATCTTGAAAAACATGAATGAATTATAAATTCTTCTTTTCCAAGACTCATTGAAGATTGAATTTAGCGGCACCGCAATTTAACAGGTAATTCTCACTAGAAAGAAGAAATCTTCTTTTCCAGGATTCAGAATCTTGGTAGAATCTTCAAGGAATCCTCGTGCGAACTGATGACTTTTATCGTATATTATTACTTTTAGGTTCATTTAATTTAAACATTAAAAATACTATTAATACATTTAAAGCGCAATTATTTTTGAAATTTATAATTTTTTTATTTGATTCGTAATCAGAATGTTACTTTTTTCCTGGAATTGTGACTCATTCTGTATTTGTTTTCAGTTTATTATCGCTTCTATCTATGCATTTAGCTGTTTTCTGATCAACAAAACTATGTGTTTGTATTATGATTTTGAGCCAGTGATATAAACACAAAAATAGTTATTTTTTATACAAGACAATAAAATTATATTGTATCGACGAAAGAAATGTGACGAAGGAGCGAGTGATTTATTTTTCTCGAGTCGATAATATAATTGTTAAAGAAAAAATATAAGAAAACCAATTTTAAATTAAATTATTTTTAAAACACAATTTCGGAGTTTGTTTGTAAAGTTTTTTATCATACTTTTTCACAAAGTGGATGTAGAAATGTAAAAAATCAAAGTACTTTATCTACCTTTGCTGCAAAAGTTTTACTTTATATTCTCTAATTTTACTTTATCTGCCCTTGCGACTATTTAGAGTCGATAAAGTAGCACTTTAACATCAGCTATGGAAAACATAAAATTAAACGTAGATACATGAATTCTAAAAATAATAATTTAGAAATTCGTGCCAATTAAAGCAATAATTGTAACCACACAACTGTCAGTTTTTTTTTTAATTTACCCTAAAAATTAATTATTAACTAAAAAACAACCATCATTCATAAGTGCTAATATGAATGCCACAAAATTGGTGTCACGTTCATTCTAGTTGAAGCAAAATATTTATAAAGTATATCAACAGTGTATAAAAATGTAGAACACAATAACAAAACTAATTCTACATAAAATAAATATTTAGTTCATTACATGAATGATTGTTTTGTGTAAAACTTACCAATATTGATTTCATGATGTTTAGATTCACTGAATATTAACAAACAAACAAACACACAAACCCACAAAACAAAAATCTTAAACTGCATTTTAGGTAAACTCAAATATACATAAAAAAATTATCTAATAAATCAAAAAAATGTAAATCATTGTTATAAGTAAATAAATCTACTAATAAAACGTAAACTTCTCCACAGCAATTTAGAACACCGTCTGAAAAAGCGAAGCTGTTCGGTTTTTATTTTTAGAATCTGTATGCGCCAAGAAAATGACAACCCAAAAAAATTCTTTAGAGTTGTTAGTAGTTCCGTATTTATTTACAATGAGTGAGCGTATCATAAAAATTACATGAATGAAGATACATACAAATATGAATATTTACATCCTAAATTTACATTTGAAATAGTTATTTACAACAGTTATTATAGCAGAAAAACTATTAATATAAACATGTTGCTCACACAGTCTTTGACAGTTTACTAATTACGTCTAACTTTGCTACTAAATTTACAGATTTCTAATATTTTAGAAACATGTAATTCACATTTATACAAAAATTTACTTATATTTAAATATGAAACACACCTAAAGGTTGTCAAAAACATTTAGCATATACCAATACGCATGCCGAATATGTGGCAAAAATATACCTGCTATTTATAATAATTATTATAAACACAAGTACTTTGCCAATTATAATTTCTTTAAAAATTCAGGTAGGTACGTAAATAATAACAGGATGCAACATATTTCGAAATCTTGTTCGTAACATTTTAGGTTTATTAATTTATTTTGAAATGCTTGCCAAAAATGTGCCGCCAAAATTCTTGCTAAACTATTTTTAACTTAAATAAAGGTATGCGACTATAAACAAATTACAGATAAATTTTTATTCATTTGCGGTACTTTATCCACGACCTCATTAAATATAAATTTGTTTTATCTGATGCTGTATCATAATGGCAACATTATAAGCCTCAATTTGAAGACCATAATAGAGTTCTTTATAGGCCTAGGGCCATAATGAATTCAATATGGTACTCAGTACTATAACGAAATAACAAACAACTCTTTAAAAAATTGCAAAAATTTATTTTACTTTTTGATTAATTTACGCCAACAGATAAAATTTTGTATGTCGTATTATTAAACTCGGCTTCGCCTCGTCTGATAATCTTCACGACTAGTGCCATAATGAATGACGTTACGATCCTAATAACAAAAATTACTCTTATGGGCTAAAAATTACTCATTAGTTAATAATTTATGCAACACTAAACTGAAAAAAATAATGTTGACAAAATATAATTTTTGTAGATTAAGCAAATGGCCATCATACCCGTAGATAATTATTTCTCGTTTCAAATATAGTGATTTAAAAATAGCAATCATTAGAATATATTTCGAGCAAGCTCATTTCTAAAACATTTAGAATTTGCTGTAGAATTTTCCAAATCTAAAATGCGTCTCAAAATACTCGTACGTTTTTATATTTTGGACAGTATTTACGTAACTATTAGATTAGTTGTTCTTTAGGATCAATTAAATAAATTATATCTGCTCACTAATTATGTAATTTAATTGGTCGCGGTTGATCCCCTTAAAGTCTGGCTAAATTTAGTACGCAGTACATTCCGAAGAAAAAGTATATAATTATTTTGGCTGGTGGAAATTTTGAGGCGTAAGTTGTGACAATGAAAGACAAGCAGTATCTATACAAATATATAACATGGAAAAGTACATTTTAACTATTTTAATATATTTCAATCTTCTTTATAACTTTCGTAAAACAAAGGCAGTAATTTTTTTAGAGAATCACTGCGTTTGTGTATTTATTTTTATTTGTAACCTTTCATTTTGATTTGCAAACATTTATAATAGATATGTTTTCGTAAACTTTAATATTCGTTCCAAACAACCTGCTTGATCCAAATAAATAAATAATTTAGTAACCGGTAGTATGAACATGGACAGTGGTACTTAATATTTTAATTTCTGAAAAATTATTTTGACTCGTAATCGCAGCATATAAAGTAGTATACTACCTTTACTATACTATATTTTTTAAATAATTACTTTAGACAAAATGTTTCAAATAAAAATGATTTACCTTTTTAATAGTCGAAGTTTTGTTAATTATAGTTGCTCATACTACACGATATTAGATTCACAAAACGGAGTAGCACAATCAGCAATGAGGGTTTCCAAGCCTACGGCTTTAAAGAAATACTTATTGGATATAAATTTTCAGCATATACAGAATGTTTCATAACTCCAGGTACATACGTTAAGGGTATATGTAGTTTGATATGCTGATTACAAATCAAAAATAATTTTTTTTAATCGCAAAATTAATTTTTATGTTTCCCAGCCAAAAATTTTTCGTAGCAACTGCCACTGGGTGCAGTAAGAGTAATTATTGTTTCTTTAAAAATAATTAAATTTCGTTTGTTATTTTACTAGTATTATGTAATTTAAGATGTTCATTACCTACTTCTATTGTTTGTATTTAATAGGAAAACGAATCCAGTGCAGTGCTACAAAAAATGTTTTAGGTAAACAACCCTTAATTTTTCGAATTTAAAAAAAATTCTTTTAGATACGTAATCAGCATATCAAACAACATATACCATTACCGTATGTACTCGAAGTTATGAAGAATCCTGTATAAGTTATAGGAAAAATTTTGATATATTTATTACCTCTTTATCGAAATGAAAATGTAACTTTTTTGAAACGTGCATTAAAATGCGCCATGTGTGACGTAGACAACATTGAAACCAAACCGGCAGTAGATTTGTTCGTGTAAGATCGTTGAAATATTGTAAGATCTGCACACGGCATCATTTTTCGCGGCACCTATTTTTTAAACTTTACGAATTTTTTTCTGGCTTATTAGCAACTTTTTGGCAAAAAGAAAAAATACGGGTCTAATATTTTAATGTATAGATTAACATAAAAACCAAAAAATCGTGGAAACCCCCGTTGAATTTTTAATTTCCGCTGTCAATTTGAAAAATTCTCGAAGAATTAATTTCTCTCTGCTTTGACAACCTTTAGGTGAGGGGCTCCTTGCCCACGAAGCCGTACTGCGCGTAGGGCCCCAGTGGGTGGAAGCGCTCGTCATCGGTGGGCCCCCCATTTCGCCCCCCGGATTTCTTCCGGGTGGGCTTTGAGGTGCCGTGACACTTGAGCGCGAAACGCAGTTCAGACGCCATTTCAGAACATAGTGATGACTGTACGCAAAGGACAAAACACAAACAGAGATTAGTACAGTTAGATTGAAATAAGTAAGAATATTAGTAGGTAGGTATGTTAGTTTTTAAAAATGGACAACTAAAATGAGAATAACTAGTAGTTAGGTTGAGTTAGGTATAGAAGAAGAAACAATAATTATTAAAGAAAAAGAATGAAATGAATAAGAGAATAATAAATGTCGTAAGAAACGCTAGAAAAATACAGTTGTACTTTATCTATGACTATCAAATAAATAATGTACCTATTTTATTAAGCTCTTTTCGCACGAGGATTCTATCAAGATTCTGAATCCTGGAAAAGAAGAAGTTTCAAGATTCTGAATCTTGAAAAAAAAATTCATGGCTTTGAAACAACCAATAAATTATAAATTATTGTTTTCCAAGACTCATTGATGATTTAATTTAGAGGGACTGCAATTTAACAAGTAATTCTCACGAGAAAGAAGAAATCTTCTTATCCAGGATTCAAAATCTTGGTAGAATCTTCAAAGATTCTGAATTCTGGAAAAGAAGAAGTTTCAAGATTTTGAATCTTGAAAAAAATAAATTCATGTTTTTGAAACAATTAATAAATTACCTATACATTCTTCTTTTCCAAGGCCCATTGAAGATTCAATTTAGCGGTCTTTGTATAAATGATAAAAGAAACTGTTTTTTAATGTTTCACACCAAATAAAATAAAACTATACATCATAAAACAGAACAACAAGGTTCTTAGTGGTTATTTCAACTAACCACTTCCTCCCTCGTTTATTATAAATATTTATTTTTTAATTTTAGTAAAATACGTGTTATTTTGTATCTAATAAATATTCTTTCATAATAAAAAACTTTTGTTTAAAAAAAAAAATTAATTCCGTCCTCAAAGGGTTAACCGGTAATTCTCACTAGAAAGAAGAAAACTTCTTCTTTTCCAGGATTCAGATTCTTGGTAAAATCTTCAAAGAATCGTCGTGTGAACAGGGCTTTCGTAAACACTTATTATAACAATATTATAGTGAATTATCCATATTACAAACAACAAGTTTTATACTATTAAATATTTAATAATCATAGATTAAAACATTTATGACATAAAATTTAGTTTCGTTCACAAGAGAATTAATACGTCATTATTACGTAGCTAGTTTTCTTATCAAATAAAAAAAATTCACTGAGATCTATAAGCAACCATATAAGAATTATTTTATTTTATTTGGTGTAGTTTTTGAGAAATTTTGTATAAGAACATTTAATTCTCAATAAAAATATTCACATATCACATGTAACAATTTAATTTATCGTTGATAATATTACTATGGATTTCGTTGTCGAGATTGGTATATTATTTATTATCCAATTTAAATATTCTCATTATTAGGATGCTTTAAAACAAGAGTTAAAAAAATTGAATGTATAGTTTGAGATCCTGGTTTTCAGTCAAATTTTATGTATTTTTAAATTATGTTTAGTACCACTGGTCAACTTGAAGTCTTTAATAAATATTGCAATGCAATATTCAGTCATTGTAGATAATTTACGTTCAATAACAAATAAATTAATTTATGAAAAGTGACACTAAACTCTTTCAAAAAATAATACTTTGGATTTTTTGGCAAAAGGAGTCTTTCATGCTTCTAAATATTGAGAAAAATAGCACAGCAAAATTGAATCTTCAATGAATTTTGGAAAAGAAAAATTTCCAATTCATGGATAGCTTTAAAACATTAAATTAGCATGAAAGAATCCTTGTGCGAATAGGGCTAGTGTTGCCGCGAGACGAGGCTTGGCGAGACTTAAGGTCATTCTCGTCTCGGTCTCGAAAAAGTCTCGAATACCTTGGTCTCGTCTCGGTCTCGAGTTGGTCTCGAGTTCTCTAGTCTCGTCTCGGTCTCGAGTCTCGACGAGAGTCTCGACTTTTTAATATTTCTTAGAAGTATGTGTTAATAAAATATATTACCTGTCATTGCATTAAAGAAGACCACCGTAAAAAACTAGTACAATAAGCATTAGAAAAATGGAAGCTTGAGTTTTGAATGAAACATCAAAATATTATAATTCTCAATCTCAATATATACATGGAACTGGAAATTTTACACGACATACTCACTATCCACTATCCCGCACGTCTGTATTGTACAGCGTGTTTATTTTAGAATTTTTGTTTCAAATTTATTATACTAGGAGACAGGCATGGAGATTTTAACTACAGTTATTTGTACAAACATGTTTTTTCAATACATTTAAATATTTTTGATTAATATTCCACATACGTCACTTTTGACCAATTAGAATGCTCTATTTGTTCGAAGAAGGTAGTTTTTTATCGAATATTCCATACCCGTCATTTTTAACCAATGAGAATGCATTATTTGCTCGTAGAAGGCATTTTTTAAGCAATGAAATTACTTAGATAAAACTACAGTAGATATGTCCATGGTTACCCTTTGTTGATATATAAATATAATTCGAGCCATAAATTAATAATTAGGTAAAATTACTTATTATTATAATTCATGCGTAGACAAGTCGGGTCAAAATTGACTCTTAAATTAAATTTACACAAAGCATTCTAAAATGTCACAATACAAAATATCAACTGAAATAGCAACGAGCTGCTGTAGAAAGACAACAAATTATTGACAAAAAATCATTGCATGAAGCAGTCTGCTTTGTTCAAAATTACGTGTATGGAGTGTAGTATAATCACTATTCATATGAAATTATAAATTTAGAATACAATTTTTTTATTAATAAATAAATGATCTAACCTTTATTAAAAAATTTCTACTTTTAAATGAATATTACAAATTAATTATTTAAAATGAGACTCGAGAGTCTCGACGAGACTCGGCGAGACTCGATACTGGTCTCGTCTCGGTCTCGAGTCTGTTATCGAGACTTAACTGATGGTCTCGTCTCGACTTTTCGAGACGAGACGAGACGAGACCGAGACTAGTCTCGAGTCTCGCGGCAACACTAAATAGGGCTACTGTAAAAAAAACACAAATCTTACCTCCTATGAATCCAACAGGACAGGAGAGCACCAACAAAGTCCGACAAACTAAGTCATCCAACGCACGAGCACTTACAACACACACTCGTACAACATGTGAAACGTGATTGTTCTCAACCAACTGATATATTGTCAATAAATTCGTTTGGGTGGGCCAGTAATTCGTACAAGAGACAGTCGAAGCTCACTTAGGCCCTGATTGGTTAACTTACATACAGTACACTATCGTTAATAAGTAATTATGCCATGGACAGTTTCAAACATCGGACTGTACTCGATAAAGCGCCACTCAACACCAGAAGAGAAAATTCACACGAAAATGCGACACCAAGGATGCAAAATAGTTTTATCAACGACTGTTTAATAATACATTTATTATGTAGGTAACTGTAGTACGATAAAGCCTCCATAAGACACAGTATTGTATTATGAGTCTATTATTCAATACTGTTGTCAGTGACATACCATCAAATGTGAGGTAAGATTAATAATGAATAAAAAACGAACCCGTAAAAACAAAGTTTTTGACTGTAAATCCTTTATATATGAGACTCGATCGATATTTATTTAAATTTTTTGTGCGCAGATTTTTGTTTCGTTTTTCACCGCGTAAACAGTTTTCCAGTACCTACTAATTTTTACAGCCCAGTTTTTGATGGTGGACTGACATTGTTATATGCCTATATATTATATTAGATCTTTAGCTGTTACTGTACTAAATTTGAACCAGATCGGTGTAGTACATTTTGAGATAGCTAGCTGCCATTTTGATTCAATATGGTGGACTAACATTTTAATATACCTATGTTTCAAAACAGATTCTTAGCTATTACTGTACCAAATTTGAATAGAATAGTTACAGTACATTTTAATATATCTGTCCGCCATTGTTTCAAGATGGTGGACTGACATTTTAATATATCTAAATCATATTGGCTATTACTGTACCAATTTTGACCGCAATCGGTGCAGTACATTTTGAGATAGCTAGCCGCCATTTTGTTTCAAGACGGCGGAGAATCTGAAATTTTGCTATAGTGCATTGTTAGGTGACAAAAGTCTATTTGCAAAATTTCAGCTCGATAGAATCACGGAAAGTGGGTCAATTTTGACTTTTGTTTTTTGCCGTACCTACGTACGTAAACAGAGATGACGACGATGAAAAAATTTGAAATGTTTTGTTTATAAAGTCGTAGATAAAACGTCGTATTTGACTCGCACACAATGGCTATAATTCACTCGCTTTCATCCTCTTTCATCCTTCCGACATTATGTGCATTTACGTAATATTTTGACGTCACACAGACGTAACCCAAGTAACATAGACTGACCGTAAACAAAAAATCGACGTTGTATTTTCGTCATATTTTAACGTTTTATTTTGACGTCGCGCAGACGTGAATATATTATGTTTATACTATAGACGTTTACTATAGACGTAATTTTACCATCATGTTTGGACGTCGTAATTAAATCATAATCTGACGTCGTATTTTGCCGTTGTATGGATGTAGAATCAATATTTATATACCTACACTTCTTTTATGGACGTAATTTTATAAACTGAGTTAATAATGTATAATTTTACTACTACAACTATTTTGCAAATTGTCTGTTCCGAAATGAATACAAAATTATTTGGATAATGATCTAAAATAATGTGCATTATTTAGTCAATTTTTTTTTCTACCAGAAAATTTTTCTAGTGTTGCATTTTCATGTTATGAATGTTCTAGAATTTTATTTCTGGTGTTGAACCTTACCCTACTCGATAGAAAGTTGAGTACACTCCACCTAAAAACAAACAGACAACATTTTTGCGAGTTTTTAGAAGTGACCATACGTACCTCTTACCGGTTTTTTACCGGTAAAGCACCGATACCGCGTCTATTTCCTTCTCTCCGCTCTTGCTTTTTATCTGAAAGTTTTTACTTTTGTTACAATTTAAGTAAATCATAATTTTGGGGAAATAATATGGTCACTTTCACAACACAAATAAAGATTTGATTAGAAATTTAGTGTTTTTTAAACAGGAACTCTAAAAAATTATTGAATAATACAAAATAAAAATGTTGTCTGTTTTTTTAAAATTATTTGGATAGTCAGTCGTCAACTATTAATGCTATTACTAAACAGAATTTAATTAGGCATAATTATAAGTAGGAAGAATAGAATAAAACGTTGAAATAATAGAAATAAACATAAACATAACAAAAATTAAACGGCACATGTACATAACAAAAATAAATTTTATTGAACACAACCAAATACATATAAGATTGTGGTTGACAAGGTTTCTATGATTTCTAAAAGTTGTGTTTTCGAGCATTGAAGTAAAAAATAACTATATTTAGTATTTCATAAAAATAATTTCTAAACTTTCAGAACACATAGAAACCATTTTGAACACATAACAAACAAAAGCATACAGGAAACAAAAAAACATAAACTCACAGTTATCTGTGATTTTGCCACACCCAAGTTGGGTATAATGCGTGATAGATTTAAACAAAAATATTATAAACTGGACACAAAAATAAAGTAGAACACAAAAACACTGGACGGGACACTGGACACAAACAAAATCGCCTCAAAAAACGAAATCAGGATGAAATATTAAGTTTGGCCTTTTTCTGAAATAAAAAAGAAACACAAACATTTAAATAAGAAAAGCTGATTGACTCTGCATCAGAAGCCAACTGAGTGAATTTAAAAAAAAATAAGAAAAGAAATAGCAGTTTTGGACGGCCGTCAAAAGTAGGTACCGTCTCTACCATAAAATTTGTCGTCGTATTAATTTTTTGGAGAAAAAGAAAGAATTAATCTAGTTCTTTTAGAAAATGTGGTATTTTCAGGGACTCGAACCGGACCGGAACAGAAACGAAAATCGGAAAAAACTGCAGCTATTTTTGGAACCAAACCTGAACCGTTAAAAATATTTTAGTCATAACACTGGAGCTGAACCGATAGAACGATTATTTATATATTTTCGTAAACTATCAATTTTTAGGATAATGGCTGTATTTACATTTCAATCCAAACCTGAATCGAATATTTGCATTTAATTGTTTGTAAACTGGTTATCGTTTCAGTTTATTCTGTATTCTGTAAAGCTGAACAAATGCTTCCATGGTTACGGTTCTGAGTCATTACGTCTACAGTTTGCAGAATACAGATCAAATAACCGGTTACGTGTTACATCCATTATAAACCAGTCTGCAGAAAAAAGACCCTAAAGAACAGAAATCCATGAACCGTTATTTTTTGCGACTCGAGTCCCTAGATCTGTAAGCCAGGGTTGTTCATCTACGCGTAAAGTATTATTCTCTACGTCTAAACGTAAAGTTTGCGTAAACTATGTAATATGTAAACAATGTAGACTTTGCGTATGTAAATAATTCAATTGTCCGAAAATCTAACCTACAATTTTATTCGTTTTTGGTATGACTTGTGTTTTGTCTACATTGTCTACACTGGTTATATTGTTTACACAGATACTGCATGCGTAGATTACGTGTTTGTCTACGCGTAAAATTACACGTAATCTACGTCGCGTAGACTACGTGAACAGCCCTGCTGTAAAGCCCCGTTCACACGGTGACAATTCCTGTCATGATAGTACTGCCATGGCAGTTCACTTCTATGACAATGTGACAGTTACTGTCAGCCCACCGTTCACACTGGGGTGCGTTCCAAAACCTTACCATGAAGCACAGAGTAAAGTATTGGAGTAAGAGTAGGTTACTCCAGGGTTTTGTGGGGTTTCGGAACGACGTAGAGTAGGAAATATTTTATGGTGATATAACCTATAACCACATTTATTTGATATACAAAATTGATCTTGCATCATGGATAATAGAAGGGTGTTAAGTGTTATAACTGCGAATATTTATGAATATTCGCGCCAATTTATAAATGTAGTCCTGGTAAGGTTTTCTAATATATTTATGAATATACATTTATTTTCCAAAATCAACATATTATCTTCTTTTAGAATACAAATTACTTTATAATCGTTTGTGTCAATTTGTGTGGCTGATTCCAATTCGTTGTCCATTATAAATTAATAATAATAAGATATTATGGAACAGACAATTTAGGTTAGCACTATTTGGCGCCAAAGTCACCAGAGTACGTTTGTACCCTCCTATTTTACAGGGTACGAAGAGTATGCTCTTCGAGTAAACTCGAACAGTTTTGGAACACTTCAGAGTTTCCACTGGAGATATACTCAAATCTTTTGGAACGACTTTGAGCATACTCTATACTCTGGAGTATGGTTTTGGAACGCACCCCAGAGTACGTTTGTACCCTCCTATTTTACAGGATACGAAGAGTATGCTCTTCGAGTAAACTCGAACAGTTTTGGAACACTTCAGAGTTTCCACTGGAGATATACTCAAACCTTTTGGAACGACTTTGAGCATACTCTATACTCTGGAGTATGGTTTTGGAACGCACCCCAGTTCTCCCGACAGTGACAGCTATGCCATGGAGGAAGCTGCAGGTCTTGTAGTTGTCGCACTATCAAACCAAACTTGATACTGCGACAGAACAGTACTGTCTTGACAGTTTCTTCGTTCGCTGTTGCGGCAGGAACTGTCGTGACTTCTGTCATAGTGTGAACGGGGCTTAAGCTACTCGAAGTTAAATTGAAGGAACCATGTAAGTGAATAGTTGACGACTGTATCTGACTAGGACTACAGTGGAGGCTTACAGCTACGTGTCGGTTAGGATGCCGCTCACCCGTTCCTCCACGGCGACCTTGCGGCTCTTCCAGACGAACTCGCACACGGCGATGACGCACGCCACCCCCATGCCGCCCATCAGCACCACGAACACGCCGCCCACGTTCGCTAGGCCCAGCTCGTTCGCCGTGGATGACGTCTTCGGCGTGTCCACCTGGAAAGAGAAGAAAAGAGTTCGTGGTTAACTGCAGGGAGATCTGCCTTGTGCTGTAGTCTCTGTAACCGCACACACGGTTAAATATACAGGTGGCGCGCTTAAGACGATTCACCCTTAATAACTTGAAAATGGAGACCTATTCTAATTTTGCGACCGCCTGTTGTCTCAGTCGCTAAGTCTATCAAGTCAAATTTTGAGTCAAAATCTTGGGAAACTAATTTTTTATGTTGGTATAAAAATTATTTTGTGTTGGTACTCATTATTTGTTTCAAAGATATTTAATTTTTCAGTATTGCTCATTTTTCAATTGATGTCTAGTTTAAGATGATGTATAACATGTATTTCGCGTGCCACTCCACCGTGTTTATTGTTTTGTTAAATATAATAATCTAAAAATATTGTTGAAGATACAAGTACAATTTACAAAATAAAAGATGCAGAATTTTAAAATTTTGCTTTAAAATCGAAATATGTTCATTTGAATGTTGACAATATTTGTTATTTTTTTAACACAAATATCTTCTATTTTAAAACGAATTAAAAAATTCGATCAGTTATTTCGCAGATCCAAGCTTTGTTGACAACATATTAAAATTTGAAGTTAATTCACTTATACATAAAAGCTGTACAGTGGCGCTCGAAAACCTTTTTTTTTACAAATATTGCAGTTTTTTTATAAATATAGGTGCCAAAATTATTTTTGCCCCTCAAACATAAATTATTTGTTATTTTTATGTTTAATAAAACAATAAACGCTGTAGAATAGCGTGCAGAATCAATGTTTTCTGACATAGGTAGAATAGAAATATAAAAATAATTTGACTTACTCTGCACGCACCACCGCCCCGTTTTTCCTTCCACCACCTCGTTTTCAAAATATGCAACTTCCCCTCTTCCTGTAGCTTCAAAATGGCTCCACTGATGGCCGTCCTAAACGGCGAATCTACAACCAAACCATAACAAAACAGTGCGTCAGCCACACCTAAATCTCTTCATTATTAATAACATCTTACTTGGGGGCATAGCAATTCCGTATCCCTTCGAGTCGAGCATCCCGCCAATCTGCGTGAGTTCGCAGTTCCGTTCGATGACGTACTCTATGGAGGTGGACTCCATGAGGAACGCGTAGCTGCCCTTCCCCTTCACTACTCGATCCACGCCTTCAAGGTTGCTGGCGGTGAAGACTGAAGGGCGAGCTGATTCCATGAAGGACCACATTCGTTGGTACGTCGAGAAGTTGGAATCCTTGAGAGGATATTAAATATTTATTTTATCTCTGTCGGCAAATTATAAAATCAGTCGTTTTATAAAACGCCTAGTCTTTTTCTAAATGACTCTGCATAATACTTATAGCGTATAGAAAATTATAGAGGTCGCATACTCTGATTTTTTGCGTGAGGGATTGAAGCCATGAGACGGAAGGGAGGTGTGCTACTAGAGCGTACCAATATGGAGGATATATTAATATTTATTCTGAAAGTTTTATAAATAGTAACATACTATGGAAAGAACAGAATGCAGAAATAGTATATTACATTACAAGTCATGAAAATGTTTCATTGCAGACGAGGAGGCGTTTGAAGAATGCGAGGATGCGCAGCGTCCGAGCATTTCTTCAAAGCCTCCGAGTCAAGCAAAGACATTTTTATGACGAGTGATGTATTCTATTTTTTTTAAATCGGCAATTAAGCTTAAAATTATATAAAAAATTAGGTTTGCATAAATCATCAGAGCTGTGACAAATTTTAGAAAAAGTTGTCATGACAAGTAAACAAAGTTGAAAGTAAAAATGACTAGGCATGAAAATAAAATTTTCATGCCTAGGCATGAAAATCTTACTTTCATGACGCAAATTAGTCTGGAAATGACGATTTTCATGCCGATTTTGAAAAAATGTTATTACTGACGTTATATTTGAAATAAAATATACTTTATACTACGTTCAAATAAAATTTGATGACGTAATACAAATAATTTTTATCTGTCAAATACTGAGAAATGTAAATGTTAAAATAAGCTTACTTAACTGTTATTTTGCCTCTTATTTCTTTATAGTTGTCATTCTGTATAGCACAGCGAAATATTATAGTAAAAATTTGTATCATGGCACTTATTTAAAAAATACTTCGTAAACTAATACATAACTGCGTTCAAATGTGCAAATAGAGCATACCAAAATGGCGGATAGCTTTATCCAAAGTTACTTCATTGTTTTATTCCTATGTTCCCTCTATAAACTTCTAATCTTCTAAGATATAATGTAATATCATTTTATTACGCAATATGCCGAGGCTTTTGGCTTGAACAAAATGCACAACCTAATACAATTCTTGAACCCCACAGACTCGGTTTTCGTAGGCATTCAGATTGCACTGAATTAAATTTAAAAAATCTGACGTGGCCATCACACAACCTTCCGCCATATCTAGACTTTAAACAGAAATGTATACGTACAATCCGGTGCCTATTTAAAATATACAAATAAAAATCTCAAATATTCAAACACAGAAATTTGCATCACCTGAATAAAAAGATTCATTCACAGGAAAACTCTGCTGTGTTGAAGCCATCCTCCGTTCAATTACTACATTTAATATCTTACTTAGGACTTATATAGCGCTAGTATGCCAACTTGTCACCCGTCTCACCTGTCAATATTTTTTACGCAGGAACAAAAATCAACCGATCATGGATTACAAGATATCAACGTTTTATTTGATAAATTTATTTTTTTAATTTTACTGCAGTTCTTTAATGCTACCAGATAAAGACAATTTTTTTATAACGTAAGTTGCAAATAACTTTTCCTCTTATTCTCATTACAAATAAATACTATATTTTTCCAAATTTATATACAATTTTGACAATTAACCTTTTCAATCTTCAAAAAATATCACTTCCGATGAAGATATTTGTACCAAAATCTAGGGAGCTCTTCCAATTTATATACAAATGTTAAATACCAAATATCAAAATTTTCGGGTAATTCGTATTTGAGTTATGCGACTAACACCCCTTGACCACACACACACACACACACACACACATACACACACACATACACACA
This sequence comes from Agonum fuliginosum, assembly GCA_947534325.1. Classification (NCBI taxonomy): domain Eukaryota; kingdom Metazoa; phylum Arthropoda; class Insecta; order Coleoptera; family Carabidae; genus Agonum; species Agonum fuliginosum. The sequence goes on along the minus strand of OX384033.1, from coordinate 38,643,921 downwards.
GACATCATCGTGAAACTATCAAAAATGAGTTGTAAGGACCCTAATTCGTGCTCATCCACTAAAAATTCACCACCCGATTTTTTGCATGATTCCAATACCTTCCTTTACAGGTAAGCGGAAGGTAAAAATCAATACCCTTCTCAAGTCTTAAATATTCGTTTTGCTACCAACTCTGATTGAACTGAACTAAATAAACAACTCAATATCCTCAGTGAGTCCCACTCAGATTTGGTTGATTGAACTGAACTAAATAAAGAACCTAATACCCTTCTTGAGTGAAATAAAATGATGTGACATTGTTTTATAATATGCCTACATGCCTAGGTTTTTATAAAAAGGCTATTTTGACTTACGCGGAAAAATGCAGCAGTGGACCCTCCTCTCAGAGCGCCGTATTTTATTTTGGTTTGTTTGGCTAGATCTTCTGCACTTTCAATTGGAGAATCCATCCTTTCGACTGTTAAAAACGCGGCCAAGTTTGCAGTGTATGAAGATATCATGATTAGAGTGAAGAACCACCACATTCCGGCCACCATTCTTGTCGATACGGCCCTGGAAAACACCAACAAATATTAAAACTTATATTTACTAGTTTAGTCAAGAATTAAGCATTTATGACATTATTGGTGCAATTCTGAGCAAATATATTTTTGTTTTGTTCATTCAAAATTTATTTACAGATTTAAGATTTTTTTAAATGCACAGAATTGTCCTATCAAATTCTCTGTGGTTCATAAGACCTCCATTGTTTTAAATAAAAGTTAAATAAATAAACAAAAATAATATTTCAAAACAAATCGTCAATACAAAATAGAAGAATTAAGTCTGGTTTGTAATGGATGTGACTTATTCTGTAAAGTTGAATTTAGGCATTTCTATGCTACTGTTACAGAATACAGAATAAGTTACCGATTACATCCATTATAAACCAGCCTTTAAAGATTAAAGTGTACTTCAAAATCTGTAGACAAATTATTCAAAAGAGTGGTTGACATATTCAACTCCAAAAGAATACAACATGTTTATACTTTCTCTAATTCTATTTTCAGTTACTAATATATTATATAGGTAAAGTAAATTTTGAATGATTGCCGTTCCCACGAATTTCTGTTTTGTTTAAAAAAATTTTGTATGATACATAGCATGTATCACAACATACGTTATGTAAATGACAAAAATGTGAAACAATAAGAATAATAACTGATAACTTTCATACACAAACTATAAAACAAATTATTTGGTATCATTGTTCTTTTTTTGCTTTCTTGTCATTTTCACACTCTATGCATTTAATAAAACATATATTATAAACAATATTATAAACTATTGTTGCTAACTTTAAAAAGGTTTATTCAACTATTAATTTTATTTTCATGACTGTAGCATTTTTCAAGAGCTATCATTTGATATGCCATAAAGGGTATATTGCCATTTAAGATTTTAAAATTGAGAGCGGTGGAGGTGAGATGAGCGATTTAAAAAAAACTAAAATATTAGTAAAATGTGACCCCTTAGATGTTAAAACATATAGCGTAAACCGGGTATGTCTATCACAATCCGTTTTCTAGTTATAAAGGGTGGATCGTCTCAAGTGCTTAAATTTCAAATTTTTCCCTCGGAGGAAAACATTAAAATACAGCTTTATTATGGCGCTACTTTTTAAAAAAAATAATGCACCTTATAGAAAAATGTCTGAGGAATCTATTGCCAGAAACCGGAAGTCGATATCTTTGTCCAGTCAAAAATTAGAGTTAATTAAAATCAGTAAACAAAAAAACTACAATTTCACTGTTTTCCCTCAGAAACAAAACATTAAATTTCGGCTGGAACTAAGGCCGTTAATATTTTTTAATAATGCATCTTATAGAAAAATGTCTGGGGAATCTAATGCCGGAAACCGGAAGTCATAAATTAGATGTTAAAACATATAGCGCAAACCGGGTATGTCTGTCACAATCCCTTTCCAAGTTATTAAGGGTGGATCATCTTAAGCGCGCCACTACATTCATTATAAACCTAGTCTCAAAACTTTGAAGCAATACGAATAGAGCTAAAAAAATCTGAAGAAAAGCAAGAGTATTACAATTGAACAATAAATAAACAATTTAACAACTAAAGACAGAGCACCCGATACAGCAAGACTTACTTTGGCGCAATATCACTGCCTTGCTGCATGAGTGAGCCGATCGTGAACCACAGAGAGTTTAACAAACTGAACTGATTCTCAAGCACGTCGGGGTCGGCGTTGCAGGGGTGGGGGTTGTCCCACTCGTAGGGGCTGAATCTGGAACAACACACTGCGTCACTCAACTCACTTCGGCAGGAAGTCGCAGCCCTGCTGCATCAGCGAGCCGATGGCGAACCACATGCAGTTGAACAGCGTGAACTGGTTCTCCAGGTGGTCGGGGTTCGGGTTGCACGGGTGCGGGTTCTGCCACTCGTAGGGCGTGAACCTATAATGTTGTTATTATTATTTAGTGTTGTACCTTGGGATGCATGTACCTTTGGACAATATAATTGTAGCCACATCTAGCGTTAAATATACTAATTGAAGAGATGGCTGGAATAACTCCCTAACTCAAAATGTATAGTTTTGAGTAAAACAAAAAAAAACTGTTTAGGTACTTCTTTTAATAATTACTAAAGTAATTAAAAAACTTTATTATTATCGAAGAAATAGGTACCTAATTAATTCAGTTATTTTAGTTACAGTTTATATTAGTTAACTTCTGGCTCAATAAATAAATTTAATAACAAATTTCGAGATAGGTAGGTTTTCCAAATATTTGGTATACATGAATTTTTAAATAATTGACTACCCCCTAATTTACTGGTATAAGACCTAAATATCATTCAGTAAATTATAATGACAATTTAATTTACTTAAAATACTAATAGAACAAAAAATGTGGGCTTGATTAAAAAAAAGTTATTTTGAAAGGCTTTAAAAAATTGTGTTTCTTTACTCCCTAATTTCTTTTTTTTAATATTCCAATAACTCGCTACTGGTAGTTAAAACGTATTCACTTTCCGAAGTGGAAAAAATCTGATCCTTCACTTAGATATATATATGTATGTATGTTGTATTTTATATTACTACGTACCTATTTGGTACTCTTCATTATCTAATAGTCCAGTTGTTACTTTTTCGAAAACTTCTTGCATTGATATTTAAAAAGTTAATTAAACAAATACTGCGTTATATTTAATAAAAATATTTGCTTAGTTGTACCTTTGGACAATAATTTGCTTGTACCTTGGGACATGGTTCCAAGACACAGGTACATGTATTCGAGGATATGTAAACTTCAAATTTAATTTTCCAGGATAATGGAAATTAAAATTGCCTACATTTATCGCTAAACTAAAATTTTAAGTATCGCGCTACGGTATAGACTTTAAATCGTATAAAATGGGATCATTTTATTTCTCTTCCCAAACTCAATTATATTTCTTTGAATAAATAAGTGTAACATAAAAAATGTATAAATACATTCGTTTAAAATTACTATATAGTTAAAAAAATTGTTTCTATTCGTTTGATTCTTTCTTTTTTCTTTATATTTTATTTGTGCCGAAGTACAACTAGCTCTGTTTCAAGGTACAACACCGCATTGTACCTCGAGACAGTTTGCCATTTTTATTTCTTATTTTACTATTATTCTTTCAAATATCATCACAATAAAAATAATAGTTATTAACAAAAGTTAGTTGTTCTTTAATGTACAATCATTTTCCGAAAAACACATCACAAAAAAAATATAGAACAAAGAATGTAATTTTTGTCCCAAGGTAGAAACCTTCTATACCGATGACGCACAATATGTGAGGCTGCCACACCCAAGTTGGGTAAAAGACATCCTGAAATATTTTTTTACCTTGCTAAGATGAAAAGCAGCACACTAACTCCTAGATACGCCGTAGCCATGTAAATCCAGACATCCAATGACAACGGCGACAGAAATGAGAACAAATTCGGAGGCTGTTTGATTGGCTTTCGATACAAAATCGATATACCAAGATTCATAAACGGCATTGTAAAGTCCACAGCTTGTTCCCTATCGTACGTTATAGTCAAATCGGCTATAGCGAGGTCCGCTTTTTGATCAAGAAGTTCTTTAATCATTCCGTCCCACTCTTTCGTTTCACGATTGAGCGACCCGTACCTAAAAACAATCATTGGTTGATGAGCTGACGGCTGGTAACCGCACACACACAACTTCTTGCATATAATGCTCAACTGAAAGAGTTTTTTTTTAATTATCAATTTTAGTTTTCAGTTTTTTAAATCAAACAGTACTTTCAAATGGAATTAATCAGATATCCATTATACAATCAGCAATCCAATAATTTCAAAAATGTGCTGCTTGCGAAAACTGCCTTTAATTTATGATTTTTTTTCATGATCAGTAAAATATATGCACGAAGTTGTGAATCACCCTGTATATGTTAAAAGCTTAGTAACTCTTCGACAAAAATATTTTACTGAAACCGACAAAAAGTTTTGGAAAGTTATATTGTCATCATCAATTTTTATTACAAAAGTTTTTACTTATAAACTACGGTTTATAAGTTCTAAGTTTTAGAAGTTCGAAGAATAAGGAATTAAAAGTTATTTTACCAAGACAAAACTTTTAAAATATTAAAAGTGTTGTACTCGAAGAGTTAAAGTTAGAAATAATAACTCAATAATGTAATTAGAAGTGACAAAATTAATATTAATGCCTCAAAAGATAAAACAATAAATTATAATCTAATCATTATTAATTAATTAAATAATTTTTTAGTGACCCAGCTTATGCAGAGTACAGAGTGCTTCAAAATTATTAACAAACAAGAAATGTGAGTTGTCATCAGTACATAATAAAAAATAAATATAATATGTACACTTAGGTAATTTTTTTGTGAATAATATTGAAGCACCCTGTACAAGTCATAAATTCACAAAACGGAGTAGCAATTTCTGAATTATTTTTTATTAATTAACATAGATATTTTATTATTAAAATGAAATTGTAAATATTTAAACCACGAAATATAAAAGTCCCAGGACGGAGCTATATGTTTTGAACGACTGAAGAAAAAAATTGAAAATTTGGGATCACTAAAGAGTCAGAAAAACTACATTCTTAGTTAGTTTAGAACTTTCATGCAACGTGGAGTTTTTTTAGAGGATGACCACCCAACATTTTTAAATAGCAACCCCTATCGAGTTTCACCTTATTTTAAAGATAATGAAAAAAGAAACACATCCCCATAAACCAAAACCCGATATCCTAATTCTTTTAAGAATTTTAATGTTTTTTGCACGTTTATTACGATTTTTATAACAAATGTTAAAATTGTCGACCTTCTTCGGTCTCGAAATGACCCAAACGAGTTAGTCCCAAATTTTCAATTATTTTCTTCACTCGTTCAAACCCGGGACTTTTGGAAAACCGTGTATAATCACAAGAATGGACTCTGTGTGAGAGAGAAAGACACTACTGGGCCCATGCGTTACCATCGTTACCGTTGTTTATCATGATAGAATGCATGTTCCAAGCTGGCCCGTATTTTCTATCTCTCTCTAAAGGTAAATAGAAAGGCCACACTTCATCCGCGCGAGTGTCCACTCCTGTGATTTAAACTAACCCACTTCGTGAATCAGGAGCCGAAATAAAAAGCAATACTGACCTGCCATCAGGCGCAAGTCTAAACGTGTAGTTGAACCCTAAAATCTTGGAGATTTCGTAAATCAAATCAATTGCGTATCCTTCGAATTGAGCGTTTCCTGTCAACTTTTCACTTGAGTCCTTCCGCATGCAATATGGCGAACTCTACAGTCAAATAGAGGACAATTCAACGAGCGTTTAGCACGAGAAAATGTGTAGTTAAATTCGCAATGCCAACTTACCAAAATTGTAGTTACTACAAATGTTTTGTTCTGTAGAATTTCTACGATTTGCGTGTATGCTTCGCCGTACGTTCTTGTGAAGTTTACACCTTCCGTTGAGTTCCAGGTGCCTATTTTTTTTAGGCCATCTTTGCTTAGTTCGACTATATCGAGGACGAAATCGCTTCTGAATCCTTGGTGGTCAAATTTTATGACCCCTGTTAGTCCAGCCATTTCTACCTATGAGAAAAATTCAAGAAATTTATTTTTTCGCCGATTGACATAAAATTGCTATTTTCTTTATAGCTGACAGACTGTGAAGTGTCACTTTCGTGCCAAGGCAATAAAATTAGTTTTAATGCCTAAGCAATAAAATTTCATGAACATATTATTTGCTTTTTCAAAGCAATTGCTCTACAAACGCACATAGTTACATAATTTGATGGCGATACCTGTCAAAATATTGAAAATAATCACTAAATTAATATTAATTAATAATAATAATGTGTTTACCATGACAAAAATATAGATTTACTGCTTACGCTAGATTCATAGCCTCGGCTGCGCCTCTAACCGCGACATCTATTTTTTAAATCTACTATTTACATTTTTAATGATATATTTTATTTACGAAACGTTAAATTCTAGAATTACTATTATTATTAAATGGTACATTTTTATTGTAGTGGAATCCAACCACTTCGACGATTCATGTTAATGCAGTCAGATCTCAATCAGTGTAACAACCTTTGAAAGCGACAACGGAGAGATTCTTATGCAAACTGGACTACATTGAAGACGATCAAGTGGTCAGCTTGATTTAATTGCAAGATGTTTTACAATCACACACTGCCGGCCGAGAGACTTGAACCACGGAACTCCGGGTTCGTACGTCATCACATGCCTTAAACCCGCGCTGCTACTGCCTCGACAGGACTACATTTAAGACGATCAAGTGGTCAGCTTGATTTAATTGCAAGATGTTTTACAATCACACACTGCCGACCAAAAGACTTGAACCACGGAACTCCGGGTTCGTACGTCATCACATGCAGAAGGATCATTAAAAATTTATCAAATATATTCCGTATAAACAAAATAACAATACATATTATTAATAATAGATAATATTTTCAGCTATTCAATATTATATGTTTACATTAAATTTTGGTTTGCAACCCACATATGTTTATTGTTCATATGTGCCTAATGTTTATTATTATAAATAGCTATGGCATTATCAAAATATATTGAATAATTAATGGCATGTGTTCATGGGCGTGCACATAAAATTTTATGGGGTCGTTGGTCCAAATAAAACGAAGATCGAGACATAAAATTAATTAGAGTAAATAAATAGATAATAGGACACGAAAATGTTGACGAAAAATATATCAGAATTTACTGCAATCTATTATACTTCAAATTTTATCATTCATTCATTGTTTGAAATTGATGTCAACATATTAACGAATTTGTAGAATACTTTTAGAGTCTAGATTATACTTTTTTTCTATTTTTTTCTAAACCAGCCCGAAGCTCGTACTTTGCCGAATCCTAGAAATGCAATCTCATTTTGAAGTTAAAAAATACTGTAAAAGTGTTTTCGTTGCGAGTAAACTGTCAGATTATTATTGACATCAGGATAATGTTCTTATAAACATTTAATAGAGAAAGAATGTATCTACAGATGTGTCTTTTTAAAATTAGTTTCTATCATGAGATATACCTAATCGTGTAAAGTTTGCATAATTTTTTTTAAATATTTATAGATTTTTATAATAATGTACAACTTTTTAATTACAATTTTAAAAGACACATCTATAGATCCATTCTTTCTCTATTAAATTCTGGTTGAAATAAATTTTTACCATTCTTGTTCTGGCCACAAAATATTCGCTACGTTACTACATTTTATGCTGGATATTAGGAGGTAGACGGGCCTCTTAAGTCGGTTCGTAAATCTGAGTTATATACTACCTTAAATTTATCTTTTGTACGCCCTATAATAAATCATACGTCATAACTTACACTCTTAACTACTCCTCCAATAATTCTTTTTTCTTTTCCAGCTTTTCTGAACCATAGTAGTCCATAGTTTCTATTCGTAAATCGGTTAATTTTTCAAGAAAATGTTTTATACCCGTCTTTTTATTAATGTAACTCATTAATTTTTTTAGATTTGTATTTTTCTGTGTTTGCATTTATGCCGAAGACTAACGAATGCTATCTATCACCTATGATTAATCATAGCCCGAGTTATATTTGGGGGAAAATGAATGAGTCCAAAATGTTTGGTTATATTTTTTCAATAGCTGTCTGACACATTTTAAGTCTGATTTTTGACAAACAGCAATTTCAAATTGAGAAACTGACAGTTTGTAACTAATAAACAAAACAGTTGACATGTAACAGCGATGATAAAAAATATTTTCGATTTGATAGGCTCTACTGCCCATTTCAGCCGATCAAATTAGTCAAATATGTACCACGTGACACAAGAATGAAATATATTGTGTATGACTATTCTAGAATTTTATTTTCTGGTGTTAAAGTGTTTGATTTCCACTTACGATTTTCATATAATTGATGAGACTGTACCCATGGGGCCAGGTATCGACGTTGTCACAACTCAGAGGTTTGATGTCGATCTGTTGGCTCGTGTCCAAATCATGGAGGGCCTTGGCGAACAAGTGGACCGCGTCGTACATTAGAGCCGTTTCCGCCTAGAAACCCTCAGAATTAAATAGGGAGGGGGGGGGTCTGTAGGAACAAGACTTACCTTGATGAATGTCACATTGTCCTACACGAACAGATGATGGAAGAAAAATAATATATTAGCATTCAGTTACAGACATTTAAATGATTCTTTCCGGATTCTTTCATGCTCCTGAAGTCTTGAATCGTGAGAGAATTTACATGTTAACTGGTGGTACCGCTAAATTGAATCTTCAATGAGTCTTGGAAAAGAATAATTTGTAATTCATTGATGGATTTCAAAACAAAGAATTTTTTCAGGATTCAGAAGCTTGAAGAATCCTCAAAGATCTGTGTGTTACGCTAACTAGTATGCTCGTTTTTTGTGGAATTGGTCTTTAAGTTTTGCAAAAGTCATAAGTAAAAGGCAATATTATATTATTATTGCAACGCTCAAAAATCTAAATCATTTTTGATTGATTTAAGTATGATCATGCTATGTTTAATATAAAAATGTGCACCCCCCTGACAATATATCCTGGATCTGCCCTTATATTGAACCTCAATTAGGCATTGGGCATTATTACCTTTAGATTTACAAAACAATTAAAAGGCTACACCGTTTAAAAAGTTTTTCAAAGCTATTTTAAAATTATTACCGAATTTTATAATTAATCTATTCAAGAATTTATATTTTAAGTTCGTAAAAGAAAAACTAACATTTCTTAAGGAGGTTGGGGACTTCTGCAGTGGCGTACCCAGACATTAGCCTTGGGGCGGATATAAAAATAAAAATATTTTTGATAATGTAAAACAAAATTTGCTAAACGCACATTGAATTCGTTCAATTTTTACAATAATTACTAATTCACTAATCAAAAAATACTTGGCATGCTTACATTTTTTGTACGCAACTGCAAATGGTTTAGAAAAAGTACACAAAATCTTCACGAACTTATTTTTAAATGTTTATACGAAATATTAATACAAGTTATTTGAATTTTTCATCATTTTATCATATAGTTTAAAGCAGCAAAACACAAATTTAGTGAAATGTCTTATAAATCCATGTAAAACGAGCGTAATTTCAACATTCAATTACTCAAAAGCCGGATACACGAAAATTTAAAAAAAAATGGATTCTCTATAGTGTAATTAAGGCACTGTATAAATTTCAGCCTCTCATCGTCATTTTAATATACAGTCACCAACCTCCTTAATAAACTCCAATGTCAGTTTTTCTATTTTCCGAGTGAATTTTTCCAATTCAATAAGTTAGACTTACGGGCGAAGTTGTCATATCCAGTTTGCGTCCGAATCTGGCTTCGCCATATTGCCAGTCCCGGACCACCCGCTGAATTTCCGGTTTCTCCGGGTCCACTAACCGGAAGGCCGTTATGTTCGTGCCGCCATATTTGAATTCTTCCAAATCCACCCCATGAAGGTCCTAAGAGAAAAAGAAACTCATATTTAAATAAATAAATATTCATTCAATATATAAAATCATTACATATAATATTATTAACGAGCACATAATGTAGGCTATAATTCACGAGGATGAAAGAACACAATTCTTTATTATGGTTTGTATAAAACAAGTAATTTTACAAATACTGAAATTTCAAAAACTGAACTCTGGACTCTACTAAAAATAATTTTTTCGTAATCAGCGACCAGAAAATAGGCGGTACCATGTATAACTCAAAATTTGTAGGGAGAATATTTAAAAAAAATCTGCTGTGGCCACTTTTTTATTAAAGTATTAATCTGATCTCAAATTTGTGGTATGATAGTTCATCATTGTACAATATTGTTGAATTATAGACTCATAACACAATAATGTGTCTTATGGAGAATGAATGTATTATCCAATAGACGTAGATAATAGTTATTTACTTTACAAGTGGGCAAAGTAACAATTTACCCACTAGTGGGTATAATTTTGAGCAAAAACTACTTTGCTTGTTTAAAATCACCATAGTAATGATGTTTTTATTAAAAGGTGTTGGACAAAGTATATTTTAATATGACAATTACTTATTGCATTAGAATAATTAGGACACTTTGTCTAAGAGTTGTGCACAATTAGATAAAATATAAATTTTTAATAGAAACTCGTAATTTATCGGCTTGGTAGCCACAATAATAGTATAAATAACTGAAAGAATTTTACAAAATTCGCAATATTATAGTTTCCAGATTTCTAAACAGTTTTGGGTCACTGTTTTCATATCCTATTTCATAACTATTTTTGCCATTGCACAATTAATCAAAAATAATTTTATTCCATTCATAGTTAGTCAGATATCCATTACAATCAATAACCCAGTGGTTTCAAAAATGTGTATCCATTTAAACAAATTATTTTTGTCTCATGATCAGTAAGTTGAGTACTATAAGCCATGAAAATATATGAACGAAGTTGTGACTCACCCTGTATATCTGTCTCGATGACTCATACTGTGAGACTGCCACACCCAAGTTGGGTAAAAGGCGTGATAGATATGTACGTATTACAGTTTAGCGATCAATTCGGTAGAATTAAATTTTACAACTATTTTGTGAGTTACCGTTTACCTCGAACAAACGAAATTTATTCGGTGAAAATTGCAAAACAATTTCTCATTTCAAACCCGAGGTACGATGAAATTTCAGCTGCTCACTATGTAAACGAAAATATACAGTAACCGCGGTATATTCCAGTATTCCAAAGTTATTAAAGTTACGAGAAATATTAAATTTCGTAGCGGACGAGTATGTAGAATAGAGAGAAATTTGTAAAAAGTATGCGTTAACATTGTTTTGAAAATTAATTGCAATAGGAAGCAAAATATAATTGTACGTTAAAGTAGAAAAACCTGTAATATTTCTATTTATTTTTATGATTAATGGTCTGAAAATTATTGCACGTTTTATTGTAAAGGTCGTACTGTAGTTTACTTTTGTTACATTCTTAAAATTTCTGTAAATTAATTCTTTATTATGGTTTGTATAAAACAAGTAATTTTACAAATACTGAAATCTCAAAAACTGAACTCTGGACTCTACTAAAAATTATTTTCTCGTAATCAGCGACCAGAAAATAGGCGGTACCATGTATAACTCAAAATTTGTAGGGAGAATATTTAAAAAAAATACTTTTTCTGTATAAATATTTTACCCGTACCCGTAGGTAATGGCAAAATTATGAAATTTTCTATACTTATGTAACTTTTTCCGTAGAGTCGAATAGTGAGGTTTCCAGGTCATTGCAGTTTTTATTTTTTGATTTATTGAAGAAAAATAAACAAAATTGAACTTTTTTAAAGCCACATTTCTTGGGAACGGAAAATGATATCACAATGAACTTTAAAATAATGAAATCTACGCATTAAGATGATACTGTATACATAAAAATTTGGTAAGAAAACAAATTAGTACCTACTACAAAAAAATTTGGACGCCCTTATCAAAATTTTATGGACGTCCTTATCAAAATTTTATTTTTGTTATACAAAAATATGTATACCTACTTATGTAAAAATGTACCAGGATATCATATGATTTGAATTATTCTTTAACGTAATATTTATAATATTATGAGTTCTGGCATTTTTTGTCAATCTATGAGTTATTCTTTGTTTAAAATGATGAAAAAGTGAAGGTACAGCTCTGGATCCTGGTTACCGAAAGAAAGGACAAATTCCTGAAATCCTACGATATTAAATTCCGTTCATTCCTGGTTTCTAAACTTCCAGCCACCGATTTCAATCGAAACCAATTGAAACTAGCAATACAAGTTCACAAGACATTTTATTTTATTTTATTGGTAAAAGCACAATTCTTAATATTTAGCTAGGTACCTTCTTGGATTATCACTTTACAAAATTTAGTAATCAAATAACAAAAACTGATAAAAAAAATAATTCAATGGTGTTTGATTCTACAATAAAAAAGTTATATCATTAGGTACATTTTAGTAAATATACGAGTAGTTAGGTAACCATAACAAATTATAGAAATGTGATTATATTGGAATCCAACAATTTCGACTAATTCGTATTGGAACAGTCAGAATCTCAATCCGTGCGACGACCTTCGAAATTTAAAGCAGCAACGGTAAGATTCTAATGCAACCAGGCCTACATTTCAGACGAGCTAGTGGTCAGCTTGAAGCATCCGAGTGCGATTTAATTGCAAGATGTTTTACAATTACACACTGCCGGCCGAGAGACTTGAGCCGCGGAACTCCGGGTTCGACAGGACTACATTTAAGACGTTTAAGTGGCCAGCTTGATTTAATTGCAAGATGTTTTACAATCACACACTGCCGGCCGAGAGACTTGAACCACGGAACTCCGGGTTCGTACGTCATCACATGCCTTAAACCCGCGCAGCTACTGCCTCGACAGGACTACATTTAAGACGATCAAGTGGTCAGCTTGATTTAATTGCAAGATGTTTTACAATCACACACTGCCGGCCGAGATACTTGAACCACGGAACTCCGGATTCGTACGTCATCACATGCCTTAAACCCGCGCAGCTACTGCCTCGACAGGACTACATTTAAGACGATCAAGTGGTCAGCTTGATTTAATTGCAAGATGTTTTACAATCACACACTGCCGGCCGAGAGACTTGAACCACGGAACTCCGGGTTCGTACGTCATCACATGCTTAAACCCGCGCAGCTACTGCCTCGACAGGACTACATTTAAGACGATCAAGTGGTCAGCTTGATTTAATTGCAAGATGTTTTACAATCACACACTGCCGGCCGAGAGATTTGAACCACGGAACTCCGGGTTCGTACGTCATCACATGCCTTAAACCCGCGCAGCTACTGCCTCGACAGGACTACATTTAAGACGATCAAGTGGTCAGCTTGATTTAATTGCAAGATGTTTTACAATCACACACTGCCGGCCGAGAGACTTGAACCACGGAGCTCCGGGTTCGTCCGCGCAGCTACTGCCTCGACAGGACTACATTTAAGACGATCAAGTGGTCAGCTTGATTTAATTGCAAGATGTTTTACAATCACACACTGCCGGCCGAGAGACTTGAACCACGGTACTCCGGGTTCGTACGTCATCACATGCCTTAAACCCGCGCAGCTACTTCCTCGACAGGACTACATTTAAGACGATCAAGTGGTCAGCTTGATTTAATTGCAAGATGTTTTACAATCACACACTGCCGGCCGAGAGACTTGAACCACGGAACTCCGGGTTCGTAAGTCATCACATGCCTTAAACCCGCGCAGCTACTGCCTCGAAACTTTTACAAAATTGTTAGAATCCTTTTAACAAAACTGTCATGAGCCATATATTAAAATACGAACTCCTCATAAATTTTTCCATTTTAATAACAAATCTCTCTGCGACTGCCCCCAATAAAAACGCTACGCACGCCAATGTCCGCTAAATCTCATGCGTCGTACGCAACCATGCGTTTAAATTTTCCGCGGGGAAATTTACCGTCAGGAATTTGTCGCACGGCTCTTGATTGATACGGCAACGTTGCAAAACATGCTTCGGCTTTTATGAAGTTATTACTTGCGATTTATAAAAATGTGCCGAGAAAAACTTTGCATAGAAAACAGCGATTATTAAGCGGAAATGGCGAGAGATTTTCACTGGAAATTCAACTGGAAAAACGGAGAGTTTTCACGATGAATTGAAATGATATATGGCTTCATTTTTCAGATTGTTCAAAAGGATCACTGTTTTTTTTGTAAAATAACTGGTTTAATTTCAACTGTTATACTTGTGAAATATGAAATATATCAGCTATCTCTTTTTCCTTATGATTACGATAATCTTTAAAGGTGTATTCAGACCCACTTTAAAATTTAAAGCCAAAAAGAATGTTACAATGTGTCAACTTTATCTAGATCTTATGTTTTACAAATAATCTAATTTTTCTACATGGCTTTAGAATGACATTTATAAAACAGTTTGCAATATTTAGTTAATTAATTTTTCCTACTCCTAGTATTAATAGTATATTACAGTACAAGTGAAGAAACTAAGAATTTCCCACGAGGCGCAGCCGAGTGTGCAAAAGCACACAAAGTGAGCGAATTCGTTTCTTCACAAGTGCTGTATAGCGTTTTGTTCAATCCTACAAGAAGAATATCATTTAAACATTAAAACTTGCATGAAATTTGAAGTAACAAAGGCGGCGGATTGCGTTCTTATGTTTCATGTAAGTAAATAAAAACAGTCGCAATAATTGTCAACAAAAATAAATATAGTTCATTTATGTCACTGTCTTGAAAATCATGTAAATTTGAACTGTGAAAATATGGCACAAGAAAATGATGTCATTGTTTAAAAAGACATAATTTAAAGAAGCTTATGCTGCTACGTTTAATCTGTTGCCTAAAAAATCGAAAGAAAGGTATTTAAATAAGATAGAAAAATTCCGTCAGCGGATGCAGTCAAAAAACGTTAAAGTTGTGACAGAGGGAGTTATTTAAATGGATTGATGAAGTATTTTTGCTTTTTTCAGTTTTCATTTATAATAAAGTCACCCTGTTTTCAATAAATATAAATTTTAATGTAATAAATGTTATGCAATATATTGTAGATTATTTCTAATATCGTAATGGAAGGGCGAGTGGGCGAATGTAATTACACCACTACTTTTGCCCACCCGTTGCCATAGGATTAACTGGAGTGCACAAAACAAACAGTTTCAAGCATTGTATCCAAGATAGAAATAACATAATTTCAATAGTAGGATTGAACAAAACACCATTTAACGAACTGGTTTCCATGGTGTTAAATAACATTTTAAACACACCTCGACAAGTCGTGGCTTTGGCTGTTTTTAGTCACGGGCTGAACATAGCAACTGACATATTAAGCACGGGGTGAAGTTGATCCTATATTTGACATTTTATTTTTGTGAAAAACTGTGGGAAAAATGATTTCTTTCAATCATTAACAATTTTTTTATACACTTGCCTAAGTAAAATTTTGTAGCTATGTAATGATTTAACTAAATGTTCAAAGTATTATTAAATGAAATTTACATAATTTATGTTGCATAATTTGTGATCGTAGAAAAAGCATAGTATGTGATTCGTTTATAAACTCTCTAGATACTCGTTTTTTATACACTCGCTGCGCTCGTTCCTAAAAAACTCGTGACTCAAATGGCGTTTATAAAACTTGATACTTTAAGTACAGTTAATTATTTTAATTTACATTAATATGGAAAAATTGAGAGCTAAAATAGCGCCTTAATTTCAGTTTATAAATATATAATAATTAAATAGAGACTCACCAAACTTGTGATAAGGTAACTATGATAATCGCTCATCATTCCAATTTGTTGAGCCTGCTTCAGAACGTCATAAATTCGTTCAGTAGAACAATCCAGGACTATGTGGGACTCCGCTGAATTCTTGATTTGTTTCAGAAGTGGCCTGAAATCATACAAACCAAAAATATTACACATCACGCAATTAACAAGCCGCTATTTTGTTTGTACAAGTCTAAATTAATAAATATATAGCTCATATTTTAAGTTAGACTTCAATAAAATTGCTGCTAAAATTTAAGGTGGTTGGCTTCTAGACGTTAAAATGATGAAAAGTATGTTTAGTTTTCCCATTAAAATTGAAGTAAGAATTGAAATTTTCGAATTAACTAAGATTCAAAGTTTAAGGATGCTCCCTCTTTGCTCTAATTTTTTGCTTTAATTTTTTTATGTGTATGGCTAAACATGTCCAATTTTGTGAATATTTCATGTGTATTTTAATACAATCCTACATAAGAATTCTAAAAAGTGGCATTAGAGCCAAAAGAGGGCAACTTCAAGCCTTTTCAAAAACGTCTTATTTGTTTAAAAAATAGTTGAAACCATTTTTATGGGGAAAACTGCATGTTGTTTTTCGCTATTTTGACGACTGGTGTTTACCATTTTCATTTTAATTTTCTGGAATACAAAATTCAAAAAGTAATTTATTTATTCGGATATATAATTTAGGAAGTGTATATTGGCACAAAAAAACGCAAAAACGCGGAAAAACGAGAGAAAACGCGATACGCGAAATACAGTGTTGCCGATTATTTTTTGACATAAACTAATTAATACTAACAAAACTCTAATTGAGTCCAACAGAACTCCGTTTTTTTGACATAAACTAATTAATACTAACAAAACCCTTCTTGAGTCCAACAGAACTGCGTTTTTTTTTACATAAACTCGACAACACTGTATTTCGCGTATCGCGTTTTTCCACGTTTTCCGCGTTTCGCGTTTTTACCTCTCGCCTAGAGAGGTATAGGGATCGTGAAAAAATTCGATGTCGAGATTTTTGTCAATAAGCACGTTTTAGTACCTTTAGAACCTATTTTGACTATTTTCACGATGATGTCTGTGTGTGTGTGTGTGTGTGTGTGTGTGTGTGTGTGTGTGTGTGTCCGTTTGTCTGTATGTGCGCCTACTATAGTCTTTCGTTCTGATTCATTATCTCAAATTCTATTGAACATAAAATTCTAACATTTTGCATTATACATTTATATATGTTAATGAAGAGCTGATTAGATTTTGGTAAAAATCTGCCAACCGGAAATGGTATTTTCTTGAAGCATTTTAACATTTTTTGCAAAAAATATAGGAAATACTGCGATAGTTACAATTTGTCATGCGACATTTGAAAGAACAAATTACCTCTTACAATATTTATTTAACACCTTTTCTATATCTCTTACCAATAAATGAAAATTATTTTTCAAAAATGTGTAATTTTACCTACCACGATTTGTAAATTATAATATAGGGAAAAAAATTAAAACAAAAATGAAAATGTCAATGTGACAGATGAACAGACGTATACACAGTTTCTGAAATTTTGGTGGCACCATTTGTAAAGAAATGTATAAATATTAATAACTGGGTTTGAAATTTAGTAACTATAGTAGCCGAAATTTAATAAATAGAAAACTGACTCAATTCCAGTAAGTTTGTATCCTTCCATTAAACGTATCCAGTCAAGAAGCATCATCGATTCATTATTAACTGGATATAATGTAATATGGTAATAATAAAATAAAAATTGTATCCACAAAGAGCTAATTTGATTTCAATGTCAATCGAAATCGGTACGTTGCTTGAAGAACTATAAAATAAATTACAAAAAGTAGCCTAACAAAAACCAAATTCACATATTACAGTGTCAAGGCGGGAGGTTATGTGCTGGCCACAACAGATTTTTTTTTTGTGCCAATAGACACTTTCTATAATTTAAATCTATTTTATTAAAGTAATACAGAGCGTTCAGCAAAACCTATAATTTGACTGTGCAACCGCCTTAATGAAAATTGTTGGAGTCGTTTTGGAGTGATACCGTAACAAACAAATGCTCAATGCGTCAATATCGGAAGTCGGAAATCCACGGATGTGTGAACAGATTCCCCCCGTTAATGAGATTTTAAATTCCCTAGCAACAAGACAAATGTTTCGCAGTTTGGTTGTTTTCTACTCGCGCTAACTCGCGTTTTTTTCTCATTAACTGTTTTTTTGCTTTATTTTGCTATTCGTGGAAGACTGAACTAACGGCTAAGAATACGGAATTGCAATCGCCAACTAATTGCCAAGGCTCGCTCAAGTGGAAATATCAGTTACTTTGTAAATATTTTATTTGCTGAGGGAGAAATAGATTCGATACTTTCCAAGAAATTGAGAAATTATTTGGCGGACATAAATTATTATTTTATCCAGAACCTCTTAATAAAATCATCATAATTATGGTGATTTTAAACAAGCATAAAATAAAAGATTTCTCACTAGTGACTTTGATAAAAATTATACCCACTTGTGGGTAAATTGTTACTTTGTCACTATAGCAAAGATGTTTCAGATTGGAAAAGTCTTTTTATTCATTAAAAGATTATTTGCATTATGAACTATCTGTCGTATTTATAGGATCAAGGAGCTCAACATAATATGTTTAAAGCTTTAATTAATCATGTTTTATAGATAATAATCTTTTTAGATTATTTATGACATTGTATTATATCTCAGGAAATAATAGTATATTATATATTGAGGGACTAAAGTGCATGATTTAATCCTGAGGGTGAAAGTTTATTTCACGAACCGAAGGTGAGGGAAATAATCACCTGAAGGATTAAAGATACTTTAGTCCTGTGGTATATACGCTATTTTTTGCACTTCATCCTCAAACGAATGCAAAATAGTTTAAAAGAATACATATTTTGCAATTTTGACAGTAAATTTTATGACAAATATTTATATTGTTACCATAGATACTCTGTAACAAATAGCACGTATTTACTTGACAACGGGAATAATTAATTCAATTCCTTGACAACGGGATTAAATATGAAAAATAATCCCTTGGGATCAAATTAAGAACCTAAGTCCCTAAAAATAAGGACTAAAGAAGAGTTTTAGTCCCGGAAGTGCAAAAATAATTTAATTATACCGATGAATCATACAGTTATTCAACAAAGATAATCTAATTTAATAGGACATAATTTATTCGAATGATTACGACGCACACTGAATAATATATTTTCTCGTATTTTATTTCTCCAATTCATCTCAATCTTTTGTTTGTTATGGCCATAGGCCGCACGTCTCGACTTTTCGATGTTAAAATTGCGTTGAAATTTACTCTTTCTTGCGGGTTGTGGTCCGGCCCAAATGGAAATCAACATCGATTGCCATATATCACAGAAAATACGGTTAGCGAATAAAGAGCGAAACGAACTACCCAAGCCAAAGATATTTTATTCTAGCTTTCGCCAAACATGGAACCAGCTAAATATCTTCCAAAGAGCCAATAAATTGCGCAATAGGGTATTTTACCATAGTAACAAATTAGCAATCCAGTCAATTATATTGAAAAGAGACCTCAAAAATGAGTTATTGCCATGAAAAAAGTTTTCAAAAAATTAATAGTTCTTTAAATATTTGAGATTTTACGTATCGATACATCTACGTCACAATAATACGTTTCACGTGTATTCTTACTTACAGCACAGTAATAAATAAACTACCGAATTGTATTTTATATTTTGTAACATTTAGAAACAGTTGATTTTACATGAGTATATTTTAATTCCAACCCCATGGTTTGAGAAGATTTTCAGCTATACATCTACGTCACACAAATTTTAAAAATTAATTACAGCTTTAGGAACAATAATTAAGGTTTATCAGTACTCTCAATCGTTTTGAAATAACATGAAGTTTCAATACAAAATTTTAAAAAAAATGGTTAACTACCCTATTAATTCAAAAAGGACCAAGCAACATTGCTATGAAAATAGTATCAAACATACATGATCTATTACGCATTTTACTCAACTTGGATTTGGAAGCCTGAGATATTGTAAGACATCGATATAAATATATTTTTACCGTATGTGCGGTTACCAGCTGTTGACTCACTCATGGTTGTTAGTGTAAAGTACATAACAGGGAAAATATTTGTGCAGTTAAACCGAAATATGTATCAGACTGGATTGAAAACAAACACATTTTATCGCTTTGACAGCGGATAAAAAGGAAGGTAACTTTTTGCAACTGATAAAACCTTATTTACCCTTTTCTTAGCAACCAAACAAAACACTAAAATGTTATTTATTCAATTTTTCTAAAAGTTGTCAGTAAATTAATATATTTGGGAATTATGTGAAGAAGGACCAAAAATCGTTAAATTATTTGGTTGAATTACACTCAAGCATTTTATTTCCTCCGATAATTCCATTCCTGTATAAAAAGCCATAAACAAAACGCATACTATGGCTTTGACAGCGGATAAAAAGGAAGGTAACTTTTTACAAGTGTTACAACCTTATTTACCTTTTTCTTAGCAACCAAACAATAAACAAAACATTCAAATGTCATTTGCTTCATATTTCTAATATTTTTCAGTGAAATGATTAGATTTAGGGAATATTTGGGAAGAAAAACCAAAGGAGTCGTTAAATTATCTCGTTGAATTACACTCGAGCATTTTATTTCCTCCGAATAAATTTCTGTTTGACGTCTCAACCTTGTAACCTGACAGCAATTTGACTCGAAAAATTGTTTTAAAATAAAATCACTCCAATTACGGTGTCGTGATTTTATTAAACAATTTTTCTTTTCAAATTGGTAGGCAACAACAACCAAACAAAAATTTATCCGGCAAAATAAAAAGCTCTTGTGTTAAGTTAAGTTACACATAATGACAGAAACATAATGATCAACAAAACATAAATTAATTTTTCTATTTTATAGTACTGTGCATTTACCAATATTATTATTTTTGCTTCTATATTATGAAAAAGCCATAGTAATTAGTAATACAAAAAGTTTTCTTTTCATATCGTTTTATACTGAAAAAGAAATTAAAAGAACAACTTTAAAGTTAAATATAATTGACAAGAAATTTTTCTTTTAACTTTTCCAATTAGGTAGGTTCTTTTCATCTGTTATGAAATAAAAACTTATACAGCTAATTGGAGAAAAACAAGAAAAAGAAATCTATACCATATTGTGAGTCATCGGTATAGACATATACCATAATACGAGACTAATACAGGGTGTATCATAACTTCGAGTACATACGTGAAAGGTATATGTTGTTTGATATTCTGATTACGAATAAAAAAGAATTTTTTTTTAATTCAAAAAATTAAGGGTAGTTTACCTGCAGCATTTTTTGTAGTACTGCACTGGATTCGTTTTCCTATTAAACACAAACAAGAGAAATAGCTAATCATTTTAAATTACATAATACTAGTAAAATAAACATACAACATTTAATTATTTTTAATGAAACGATACTTACTTCACCCAGTGGCAGTGGCAATAAAAAATATTGACTGGGAAACAAAAAAATTAATTTTGCGATTTAAAAAAAATTCTTTTTTATTCGTAATCAGCATATCAAACTACATTATACCCTTAAGGGGGTTTTATCGCTCAGCGCTGCTATATCACAAATCCTCGTTATTTCAGGTATCCGCGCTGACAGCCTATGTTTTATGAGCACATGTTGTCTCTATTTATCTAATTGCTATGTTTCGCTCCATTCTTGTTTAGAAAATACTCAATTTGATTGGATAGCGCGCATGCAATTTTTAAATTTATTTAACAAATTACTCGACTACTATTTGAAAATTTTATATAATAATGTGATATAAACATTTAAATTTACAATGCAATCAAACTTACGAAGAGTTTTTCTCAGAATTATTGTTATTTAATTATTTATAAATAATAACAATTTAAAAAATTCGACAACGTAGCTAGATTTTTACTGCCTTTATCTTTATACGGTATTTTTTTTAGATTTATAGGATTAATAGGTTGGGAGTAATTTGTTAAATACTTTTTTACTGTGATAAAAAAAAAAGTTAAACATCACTCCTAGTGGCGGGAGTTCAAGCGTACATTGGAGCAGTTATACTTTAGCTATTTTAAACCTGTAAATTATGTACGAAATTGGATTTTGTATTACTATTTTTAAAATGATAGTATTAGCTTTATATAGAAGATATAACTTTTGACAATATCTCTAAAATTATGAAACTATGAACAAATTAAGTATTTTTTACAATTTTTATTAATTACTTAAAAAACCAAAGCAACGATTTTATATATATTTTCAAATCTTATGTAGACTTATCTTGTCTGTTTGCATAAAAAATATGAATTCATAAGACCGCTAAACTTTCAAATTATAAGTATAATTTTAAACAATATACAAAAATGGAAGCATAAATACAATTGTTGGCTTCTCAAAACAAAATTTGTTTTATCGTTTGCCCTCCCCTCAAAAATAATTAGCACAAGTTCTAAACTCGTCCCCAGTTAGCGTTAAAGCGACATCTGTCTCCCCGGGCAACAAAACCATCAACAAGAACAAGCGAAAGCTGAAGAAACTTGGCGGAAATAATAAACAACCCTTGATATCTGTTTTCAGGGGGGGGGGGGGTTAAATTCACGCAGAATGCGGTTTTAGACAGATATATCGGGAGAGGAATGTTTAATCATAAAGACGAAGGCGAAAATGGAATCCAGTTTATGACAAAATATTATTATATACCCACTTGACATGGATCGTCTATGGGATGTTTAAAAATGTCTTATTCTATCTAGCCACATCCTGAGTACGATCAAAAATTACATTATCAATACAAACATCTCAGAGAATTACATGGGATATTATTACCCAATTACTAACATTGGGATGTAACATAGATAATCCATACAACACATCGATCGTATTAACGTCTGTAAGACGTTCATCTTATACACGTCATAAGGAGACTAGTATTGGTCGAATTTTAGACGTCTTATGCGGTCTTTAAGTCGTCATTATGTTGTCCAGTTTTAAATCTTCCGCTTACAATATATAGGGGTTCTACAGGGTGAGTCAGCTAAGTGTTCCCTATTTCATTTGTTTGTAAAGTCTCAAGTTTTTGCTGTAAATACAGTAGCAACTTGAGTTTTTGTTCGCAAAGTTTTATCATTATTGCTCTATTGCTTCCTAATTGGTGACTGAAATAATGATTAATTAATTAATGATTAGTCAAACGACTATTTGTAGGATTTTAAAGGACCTTAAGTGGCATCCTTATAAGATTCAAATTCTGCAGGCAATTTCTGAAGAGGATAAAGCAAACCGATTGGAATTTGCAGAAGACGAAATTGAACGAATGAATGAAAACCCTGGTCATCTGAATAACATCATGTTTTCTGATGAGGCACATTTTCATCTTGATGGTGGATTTAATAGACACAATCATCGGTATTGGTCAGATGAAAATCCTCACTGGATTGCTGAACAATCCTTGCACTCTCCTAGAACGACTGTTTGGGCTGCAATTGGAGATTTTGGATAAATTGGTCCAATTTTCACATTGAAGTGAACCACTCGTGAAGTTTTTGTCTGATCGATTTGAAATTTCGGCTGTAAAAATTCCTTTAGTTCATGTTTTGCAAAAATTTCGTCACTTTCTGATAAAAATTGCCTAAGTTATAAAAAATCCAAATAGGGAATAGTTAGCTGACTCACCCTGTATATTTGTATCAAAATTCGTCTTGGTTATGGCATACAAAAATCCTATATTGATCAAAATTAAGTCGTATATTGGTCATAATTTTATTAAAAAGGGCATCATTTGACTGTCGAAAAGGTATTAAATAGACGTCATTTGCATGAAAGTAAATCTTTTAAACATCCAGATTCCAGAATGGAGGACATAAGACACGTATGTGACGTCTTTGTGATTACATTTGAATCAGACGTTTTAAAGACATGGACATTATAAAGACGTATTAGCGACATATTTGTGTTGTATGGGAATGTTACTAAAGATGGACATTAGCAATCGCTAGGATATTAATAGGAAATATAACAAGTAACAAGCGTGATGTTCACATTCTTGAAATGTTCTGGGGATTTTATTTTGTCAAGTGGGTAATTTGAATCTGCCTCACACCTCACAGTATGTGAGTCATCAGTATTATTTTACTGTGTGCAGTTACCAGCCGTCGTCTCATGGATTATGTGCAGTGAAGCTGGCCTGACAGAAATCAAAACTAAGTTATCAGGACCGCAAAATATTTTCTTGTTGAATTGGACATCAAACAAGCTGTTACTACGAAGTTCACGAATCACAGAAATTCTTGTTCTATTAAATAAACTCTAACTTTACTAATTAGAGGTTTGCTAACATTTCCACCCACACTAAAATAGTATGCGTAGGCGGTGATGTTAAATCAATGTAGAACTTAATCATTCCAAACATCTGTCTCGTGTCTACGAAGTTTCTACATAAGTTAAACGCAATTTAAATCCAATCTGTTACCAATGGAATTAAAAGTAACCATATCAAAATGATCCGCATAAAAGTCCCATTTTATCTAATCCCTTTTCCAACCCCCATTTCAATTACACTAGCTTTTACCCCTATTTCTATCTCTCTCACTTTTACAACCCTTTCATGTAGATGTTTTAAAAATCGCAATTTAAAAATAATCTATTGCAGGTAGAATCAAAAGTAACCATATCAAAATGATCCACATAAAAGTCCCATTTTATCTAACCCCTTTTCCAACCCTCTATTCAATTACACGAGCTTTTACTCATATTTCTATCTCTCTCACTTTTACAACCCTTTCATGTTGATGTTTTAAAAATCGCATTTAAAATGAATCGATTGCAGGTAAAATCAAAAGTAACTATATCAAAATGACCCACATAAAAATCCCATTTTATCTAACCCCTTTTCCAACCCCCATTTCAATTACACTAGCTTTTACCCCTATTTCTGTCTCTCTCACTTTTACAACCCTTTCATGTTGATGTTTTAAAAATCGCAATTTAAAAAGAATCTATTGCAGGTAGAATCAAAAGTAACTATATCAAAATGAGCCACATAAAAGTCCCATCTTATCTAACTCCTTTTCCAACCCCCATTTTAATTACACTTGCTTTTACCCCTATTTCTATCCCTCTCACTTTTACAACCCTTTCATGTTGATGTTTTAATAATCTATTACAGGTAGAATCAAAGTAACCATATCAAAATGATCCTCAAAAAAGTCCCCTTTTGGACATCCCCTTTTCCAACCCCAATTTCCATTCCACTAGTTTTCACCCCTATCTCCATCTCTCTCACACAATCATTTAATTTAAATTTAAAAAGAATCTATTGCAGGTAGAATCAAAAGTAACCATATCAAAATGCTCCCCAAAAAACTCCCCTTCCACCTACCCCATTTTCCAGTCTCCATCCCCCCTCCCCCAGCTTTCCCCCCTATCGCTATCTCTGTCGCTCTCCAGGGCTTAACGTATATTCATGCATCTGCTATTCCTGCAAGTCCTGCACACCTGGGAAAGCGGAAAATCACAGCAGGTGCACAGATTTATGCCACTGACTGTACCGGGACCGCATTGCTCTCAAAGCACTACTCACAATGTCGAAATGTCGAATTAGAAATGTGGGACACTGGCTTGGGGAATTGGGAATTTAGACGAAATTTAGGGGGATTTTAACGGAGACAACGGCAATTGGTTATTGGAGGGATCTTGCCATCTTTCACACGCGTTTTTGAGAGATATTTTTTAAATTATTTTCACAATATCTGCTAAATTATTGCCTGTTTTGAAACTATGAAAAATAATACTAATATTCTAATCCAGGAAAAAAATTATTCACTTTGTTGAAGCTATGAATTAATTAGATATATAGGTACTCGGATTTTTATACAAAGAGGATTCCAATGTACAAACATTCGAAGCATCAAACCAGTGTAGTTTAAGACACCAAACACATTATATTTTAACGATATAGATTAAAACTAAATAGAATATAGAGACGTAGGTAAGTGAATTATTTAAAATTGATTATAAAATAGAGTTTTTAGACGAATTATGGTCCGTACAACTCATTTTTGATAATTTCACGATGATGTCTGTATTTATGTATGTATGTGTATGTGGTCAAGGCCGGGGTGTAGGTCGGATAACTCAAATACGAATTACCCAAAAAAAAAATATATTAAGAGCTCATTAGAATATCTTCACCGAAAGTGATATTTTTTGAAGATTGAAAAGATTAATTGTCAAGAATTTCTATAAATTTGGATAAATACAGTATTTATTTGTAATAAGAATAAGAGGAAAAGTTATTTGCAACTTTTTTTGTTTCTGCGTAAAAAATATTGACAGGTGAGACGGGTGACACGTTGGCACTAACGCCATATAAGTCATATGTAAGATATTAAATGTAGTTATTGAACGGAGGATGGCTTCAACACAAAAGAGTTTTCCTGCGAATGAATCTTTTGATTCAGGTGATGCAAATTTCTGTTTGAATATTTTAGATTATTATTTGTATATTTTAAATGGACACTGGATTGTACGTATACATTTATGTTTATAAGTCTAGATATGGCGGAAGGTTGTGTGCTGGCCACATCAGATTTTTGATTAAATATTTCATTTCGTTTTCGAGTTTAATCTTAAGACTATTCTATCTTATCGAGTATTTGAGCATAAGTAAATATTTTGATTTTGATGTAGAAAAGTTATTCTTTGCATGCTTTTTTCCTATTTCATTTAACAAAACAGTTTTGTCTGACACAAAAATATTGTTTGCAGTATAGAATAATGTAATATCACAAATGCGATCTTCTTGAGATTAACTGTAACATCGCACAGATGACACATGTTTACTGAATCAAGTTTATACAATCAACAAGAATTCATGCAAACTAATCCAATAAACATTTAATGTTTTCAATTCTAAAACCAGAATTCAGAACTTCTCCAATTATAAACCTACTAAGCTATAAGGATCCTTAAGGTTCCTACCTGTAGTCAGAGCCCTCTCCAAGCTGCCGCACTGTGATTGGGTGTTCGTAAGGACCGTGGGCCTTAAGAAGTTCCTGCAGTCGAACAAGCCCTTCATTGTTCTCGTAGATGATTGTGAAGGACTTCCAACCCCAAGCTTTCACCAGATCAACGTAAGCCTGGAACACACAATAACACACTCGATGAGTTTACGTAACACTTCAGTAAGAATAATATTCACGTAATTTTGTTTATTCAATGAAGAGTTTATGCAAAACGAATATAGTTTATGAGATATAAAGCCGATTCTTTGTGGATTCTTTCATGCTTCTGAATCCTGAAAAAAAACACTGTTTAACAGATTATTATTGAATAAGAATTTTTTTTTATTCGCAAAAAAAATTGCATCGTTTTTCAAGCAAACATTTTTTTACCACTGGTAATAATTTTTTTCAAATCTTCTACAATGAAAGTAATTGTTTACATAATAATCTAATACTAATAAATGTCAAATTATCAAATACACCATCAAAACAGTGATACTTAAAGTAAACGGGTGCATGTCACTGCGTCAAATTGCCGTAATGTCAAATACCCGCTGTGTCCAATTGCCGCAATGTCAAATTGCCACTGTGCCAAAACGCATCCCCACCACTTACATACTTGTAATAACGTATGTCGAGAGACTACTGCAAATTTATTTCGACGCAGAGACAATTTGACCCAGTGGCAATTTGACTCAGCGGCAATCCAACACAACAGCAATATTTAGACATACTGGCAATCGGGCATAGCGACCAAAACCGAGTTTGTGGGGCTCTAGTACGGTTTTGTTAGCTTTGTTAGTGTAGTAAATACCAAAACCGAGTTTGTGGGGCTCTAGTACGGTTTTGTTAGCTTTGTTAGTATATGTCAAAATCTCCTGTTATGTCCAATTGTCGCTATGCCCGATTGCCAGTATGTCTAAATATTGCTGTTGTGTTCGATTGCCGCTGAGTCAAATTGCCACTGAGTCAAATTGCCTCTGTGTCGAAATAAATTTGCAGTAGTCTCTCGACATACGTTATTACAAGTATGTAAGTGGTGGGGATGCGTTTTGGCACAGTGGCAATTTGGCATTGCGGCAATTGGACACAGCGGGTATTTGACATAACGGCAATTTGGCGCAGTGACATGCACCCATTATTTACATAATATCTAATAAGTACTAATAAATATCAAATACTATCAAAACAGTGATACTTAAAATGTATACTCGTCAAGTAAACGACCCTTAACTTTGCGAATTTTAAGAAAATTCTTTTTGTTTCATATGATCAGCATGTCGTATAGTAAGTTGTGGAACACCCTGTATATGGTATACTATATTACAAGAAGTCTACAAAATATCATGATTTGTATTAATTGTGAAGTTTAACCAGTAGTTGAGTTTTAGTGCCACTTGAACTGTAAAGTAGTTTGAAATTAAATTAAGAAAGCAGAAAGGAACATAAAATTAAAGCCGTTAAAATATGAGAAAGTTTGACTTAAATTAGTAAATATAGTCTGAGAACGCAAAGATAATATAGTGCTAGTTTTACGATTTAATTATGTCATCCCGAAGATATGTGGCTTAACCAAGATTCTGAATCCTGGAAAAGATGAAGTTGAAAAAAATAAATTCATGGTTTTGAAGCAATCGATAAATTATAAATTCTTCTTTTCTAAGACTCATTGAAGATTCAATTTAGAGCCACCGCAATTTAACAGGTAATTCTCACTAAAAAGAAGAAAACTTCTTCTTTTTCAGAATCTTGGTAGAATCTTCAAAGAATCCTCGTGCGAACAGGGGTATAAGTTCGCAAGTGTTATATTCAAGGACAATCTTTATCAGAGTTATTGTCAAAATCGAGATGTGGGACACAAAATTTTATTCACTTAGTTTATTCTAAAATTAATAAATGTAGTTATAACTCAATAACAGGTAACATGGCCTGAATTTAAATTTCAGGATATTAATTTTTGGAACACGATCCCTCGTCCTTTAATTAATATTGAACCAGCAATCGCATCAATTAATGTATGGGTATTTTTTCCTCTTCTGTTAGAATTAATCGGTGAATTAGTGCAAAATAAAT
The DNA here is from genome assembly GCA_947534325.1 of Agonum fuliginosum. NCBI lineage: Eukaryota > Metazoa > Arthropoda > Insecta > Coleoptera > Carabidae > Agonum > Agonum fuliginosum. The sequence continues at coordinate 38,614,910 of OX384033.1, read as the reverse complement.
GGCATCTAAGCAATGAAGCGGTCCACATTTGTTTAGCTCTCACTTTCCGGTAATTGCATCTTGTACTTTACGTTAATTTCCCCGGTAATTCTAATTGCTTCTTGCTTCGCCATTACCGCAATTCGTAATTGGGAATTTAACGCCGTTGATTCATTACAAGTCAGGGATTCCCAAACGAGAGGAAATCTGCCAGTTAAGGGGCCCGTCTACCTCCTAAAATCCACCACAAAACGTACTAAATAGCGAGTGTTTTGCGAACAGTACAAGAATGCTCAAATTGTATTACAACAAGGATTATATACTTAAAGGATCAATTAAAATTCCAAAAAATTCATAAAAATTTATAATTTATGCAAACTTAACACGGTTGTATCTCATGATAGAAATTCATTTTTAAAATTTTAAAAAGGCACATCTGTAGATCCATTCTTTCTCTATTAAATGTTTATAAAAACATTACCTTGAAGTCAATAATAAACTAACAGTTTACTCGCTACGAAAACACTTCTAATGACATTGCATTGCTAGGATGCGGTAAAGTACGAGTTTCGGGCTGGGTTTAGGCAGTCGTAGTAGTGGGGAAAAGAGTGGAATAGAAAAAAAAATCGGGAGTATTCTAGTAATTCGGAAAAAAATGCTCATGAAGTTTTGCAGACAAACCAAAATTTCAAAAATTTATTTACAGACGAAGAATAGAACTAGGTTTATGCCTAGTTACATTTTCTAATAAATCTCTTAATCATAATAATGAAAAAAATTACTTAACACACTTTTTCATGAATTTTTTATATGGATTCCAAAGACTTTTTCAGAATTCTAACTGGACATAAACCCAGATTAATTCTTTCACAAACATCTAGTACTTGTTGTTTCTTCAAATTATTAATATGCACTGAGTAAAGCAGAAACTGCTACACCTCTAAACCCTCAATATTTTGTTACGGAGACGGGACCCTTAAGAGCGAGTAAACATACAAATAAATAATTTATCTCTAGTTCAATACCTGCTACCAACAAAATATCACTGGATTATTTTATAAAACTTGCACAATTCTATAATAATTTATTATTAAAATAAATTTGACGTAAACCACAAAAATTGTCTGATAGATCTTGCAGTTTTGATGCGAAACACTAGCACAATCACAAATATATTTACTTACTTTACGTCTAGTAAATTTAACGTACGTTGAGTGACTCGTGACTAACAAAAACAACAAAAATATCGAAGGATTGAAATCATTAAACTAATTCGGCAGACAAAAACTTCCGCGTTACGTCAACGCAATAATTAAATTATAATGATTAGAATTTATTTACAAGTTCAAACAATAATTTCTTTACTATCAGTGTGCTACAGGGTGTTACATTAAGCATTTCAGTTATTATTTTCATATATACAGGGTGTGAAATGATCTTACCTTGCTCAAAGTGGTAGGATGAGGGTATAGATTAACGAGACAGCTCTCTCTGCGTAGTCTATAGTCCCATCGGGTTTCTAAATGAGGTATCTCCATGGTGTCACATATACTTTGTACATGGCTGGCTGTATGGGCTGACTGAGGGCCAAAAATGGCTGCTACCCCACTTCGAAGGAGATGGCATACTGAAAATAAATAAATCAAAATAAAATACAATTGTAAAAAAACATACAAAATCTTTGAATAAAAATGCATAAATCTATTTTTCTACTCCTGGTATTAAATAGTATATTATATATTAAAGGAGTAAAGAACATGATTTAATCCTGAGAGTGAAGCTTACTTCACGAGCCGAAGGTGAGGAAAATAATCACCTGAGGGATTAAAAGTACTTTAGTCCTGTGGTATATACGTTATTTTTTGCTTCATCCTCAAACGAATACAAAATAGTTTTAAAAAATACACATTTTTTCAATTTTGACAGTAATATGACAAATATTTATATTGATAGACAACGTATATTAGCCCGATCGTAGGAATATTGATGAGATATTGGATTAAGGGCTTTGGAAAAATAAAAAAAATTAATGAACCATTAATTTTTTATTTTTTAATAAATTTTATTGTGTAACGTTTCGACCAGTGTTTTGGTCATTATCAAACACTAAAAAATTACAAAAAGAATCAAAAAACAATCAAAACTAAATAATTTATAAAAATTACATCCTTGTTCTTTGATGTAATTTTTATAAATTATTTGGTTTTGATTGTTACCTCTCGCCTCATATTCTATAAGAGAGGTATTGTAATGGGTCAAAATTTTCGAGTATGAGTTTTTGGTGGATAAGCACGTTTCAGGGTCTCTAGAATACGAATTTAATATTTTCCCGATGATGTCTGTGTGTGTGTGTATGTGTGTGTGTGTATGTGTGTGTGTGTTTGTATGAATGTATGGACTGACGATTTTTCGTCCACGATAACTGAAAAAGTATCAAACCTTTAATAACCAAATTTCATATTTAAGGTTTTAATAAGGATCTTAACACCGGATAAGATTTTGGTAGAAATCCGTAAACCGGAAGTAGTACTTTTTGGAACTTGATATAGTTTTTCTTAAATAAATTGGTACATTATTTATTTATGACAATTTTTGCAAATAAAAATAAAAGATAATATAATTATCTATGGGTACAGTGAATTTTAAATACAATTTGCTGAATCTGGTAGTATTTAGCAATAAAATAAAGTGCAACTAAGTACCAGTATCTTGTTGTCCATGATATGAAATTTGTTTTTACTCAAAATTTGAATTATAATGACAGTGACAGTACAGTTGACATCTTTTGCTTGCATCTTGGTTTACATTATTGTTTACATATTACATGAACATTAAAATGTAAGTAAAACTATTTATTAGATTAGTAGAATAAGCAGAATTAGGCGAGAGGTCGTGTACTGGCCACAGCAGATTTTTTTTTGATTCTTTTTGTAATTTTTTAGTGTTTGATAATGACCAAATCACTGCTCGAAACGTCACACAATAAAATTTATTAAAAAATAAAAAATTAATGGTTCATTACTTTTTAAATTTTCCAAAGGCCTTAATCCAATATCTCATCAATAAACATTTATATTGTTACCTAGGTACTCTGTAACAAATAGCACATATTTACTTGACAACGGGATTAATAATTAATTCAATTCCTTGATAACGGGATTAAATATGAAAAATACTCTCTTGGAAGAACCTTATCCCAAAAAATTAAGACTCAACGTATTTGGGCGAAGTTATGGTCTTATGATACAACCTGATTTTACGTGTGTGCGGTTACCAGCCGTCAACTAGTAGGTAACTTTAAAATTTGCCTCATAAAATAAATAAATAATAATATAGGTTCATCGTTTCACAGTCTCCAGATAAAGTAAAATATAGTAAACTGCTTGGCGGATCCAGGATAAAGCGCAAGCCGTCTTAATACATCTTTAATAACTACTAATTAAGTTTTCGGAAATGTAAAACACATGTAGACCCTAATAATTAGATTATCCTGGTAAGTACTCTGACCGGATAGCACGGGTAATTCATTACATTTAATTCTGTTACCTTCCCTGATTCTATTAGGGATAGAAATTTCGCAAGATAGGAACCTTAGGGATCCAGTTTACCTCGAAATGTTTTACCTTTCATGAAATCTAATTTTGAAAGATTAAATTTGATATAAGATGAAAATATCCATCTATACATGCTTGCAATTAAATCTCACTCAGATGCTTCAAGCTGACCACTTGATCGTCTTAAATGTAGTCCTGTCGACGCAGTAGCATATGGTGACGTACGAACCCGGAGTTCCGTGGTTCAAGTCTCTCGGCCGGCAGTGTGTGATTGTAAAACATCTTGCAATTAAATCAAGCTGACCACTTGATCGTCTTAAATGTAGTCCTGTCGAGGCAGTAGCTGCGCGGGTTTAAGGCATGTGATAACGTACGAACCCGGAGTTCCGTGGTTTAAATATCTCGGCCGACAGTGTGTGATTGTAAAACATCTTGCAATTAAATCAAGCTGACCACTTGATCGTCTTAAATGTAGTCCTGTCGAGACAGTAGCTGCGCGGGTTTATGTGATGACGTACGAACCCGGAGTTCTGTGGTTCAAGTCTCTCGGCCGGCAGTGTGTGATTGTAAAACATCTTGCAATTAAATCAAGCTGACCACTTGATCGTCTTAAATGCAGTCCTAGTTGCACAAGCATCGTTCTGTCGCACGGATTGAGATTTTGACTGCACCAAGACGAATCGGTCGAAGTGGTTGGATTCCACTATAATATCATCTACTGCTCTATAATTGTGAGTAAATTGATGACGCACAGTATGTTAGGTTGCTACACCAAACTCTATTGAAGTTCCCCCGTCAGTGTAAATTTCCACAGCTACATTAGGCATCATCTCAGTATCTCCTCCCCCGCCATCTTGTACCGGAAGCAGCGTACATGAACCGGAAGTGATGCTCGAGCTCTGTAGCCTAATTTACTGCATGTAATGAGCAAGACGACACCCCCTTCCTCCCACCCCACCCCTCGCCATGCACTGGGAAGATATATTATCCCGCGTTATCTGTGCAAGCTGTAAATTATTTCTCCTGTATGAAGCGGGTTTTTGTTGCATTATTTACGTCCAATGAAAGCCCTTCTGTGAATTACGAAGTTTGCAGTTCGCGGTCAGCGAAGATTGAAGACTTGTTTTACTCGAAAACTAAATAAGCTACTTTTTTTTTTATTAATATACTTTTTTCGCCAATTGACTGTAAAAGTGCTATTTTGCTGACAGCTGACAGTCTGTTAAGAATCACTTTTACTACCTATAGGGCCTAGGCAATAAAATTATTTTTAATGCCTAGACAGTAAAAGTAATTGTTGCTATGGTGAATCAATAAAATTTCATAAAAATATAATTATCCAAACGAGCATAATGTAATAATTTAATGGCGATACCTGTCATTATATTGAAAATTATAACTTATTTAATATTAATTAATAACAATCATCGAAAAAATTATATTTAACATGGCAAAAAATACAGATTTACTTTTTAACTCTAGCTACGCTAGTAATTTTTTTGCCTAGTTAAACAAATATCTATTTTACACTTCAAATCGGCACAAATATTAAATATAATATTCAATTAAAAATTAAATAAACTATCCATTTGACATGAATCGTCCGTGGGATGTTTAAAAATATCTTATTCTTGTAGGTACTTTCAGTGATTTTACGTAATTCTATCCTAGCCACATCCTGAGTACGACCAAAAATTACATTCTCAATACGAACATCTCAGAGAATAATTGAGATATTAATACCAAATTACTAACATTGGGGCATTGGAATATTAATAGTATGTTAATAGGCAAATATAGCAAGTAACAATCCGGGATGTTCACACTTTTTAAATGTTTTGAGTATTTTATTTTGTCAAATGGATAAGAAGGAAAATAAAATAATAATCTTCTTACCTCTTTTAGAAGCATGAAAACTGTCCTGAGGCGATATCTTCTCAATTTGTGCGTTGAGTTTCGATCTGGGCAAAATAGATCGATCTGCGTTAATTTTTTCAACCGCGTATCGAAACGCGACTTCTTGTTTATCGTCTGCTGGGTGGAACAGGCCTCCTGAAACACAAAATTATATATGTAGAAACAAAGTAATACAGTCACAAAATAGATAATTACTTTTAGACTTTCATAGTTTGTTTTGTACCAGTATGAAAATAAATCATTGTAAACGAATAATATTAATATTAATCTCAACATCTTTCATGCCTCTTAATTTTTGAAAAAAAATCTGATGTAGCCAGCACAAGACCTCCCGCCATATTCTTTTTACTACTAAATCAAGATACAAATATTTTTGTATATTTTTTTAAGTACACCACTGAATTCCTCGTATCAAACTACATATAAATACATATTTTCTTTGAAAAATTCTGTCGGGTACAATATTTGAAATTTTTTTAAAATGTCGTAAATTTTCGAAATTTTTGATTCGTTCAAAATTTGGTTATACCCTATTTTGGTCACAAGGATTCCAATGGAGTCACTAAAAAAAAATTTCGGCTAATACTTTTCGAAATAATTTTTGCAGGTGAAAGACGGAAGTAGCGATGACCATAATTTTTTCACCATTGGATTCCTCTCGTCGGATTACATATAAATCCAAATTTTCGCGAAAAAATTCCAACGAGTACAATTTTTATGAAGGGTTTTCGATAATGACCAAAAATCGTAGGTACACCCCTTGATGAAATTTTGGCCAAAATAACTTTTTCTCTCAGAATTGGCTGAAAATTTGGTTATATACTAATTCGACACCGAGGATTTTAAATCTGCAGTCGAAAATTTTTTTCGACCAATATTTTTCGACATAATTTTTTTGGGTAGAAAACTGGTAGAAATGGAAAATTTATTTTTTCATCATTGGATTTCTGGGGTCAAATTATGTAGGAATCCAAATTTTCACGAAAAAATTCTAAGGGGTACAACTTTTATTAAGGTAGGTATTTCAAAAATGGTACAAGAGATAAAACTTGTTTGTTATAGAATATGAGGAGGTAATAATTCCGGTAAGAATTGCCTGTCAAATAGCGGCGCCGCTAAATTGAATCTTCAATGATTCTTTGAAGAAAAGAATTTCTAATTCATTGATAACTTCAAAACAGATAATTTTTCCAGGATTCAAAAGCACAAAAGAATAGGAATATGCCTCTTGTCTAGTGTATTTTTTAGTACAATAGTAGTTTAAAAATCAATTTTATGTCTATACTTTATACTCTTTACCTCACTGACAAAAGGTTCAAAGCAAAACGCTGTAAGTTATTTCGACAACAATTTATCAAAAGTCAAACCAGCTTCCAATATCCCAACTTCAACTTCCAATAACTTCATGAAGTCATATATCACGTGAAGTAACTTAATCTTGAGTCTTGAGAAGTTGCCAATATTGTTGAAAAGCGCCCGATACAACCCTGTACTTATTTATTTATTTCTGCTACTGCTACGTGATGGAAAAATCGATCAATGCTTTTTAATTAATCTGATTAAAATAATTGTATGATGTTTGTTTTTATTTCGTCGCCACATGTTTGTTTTAACGTTTTTGATGTTGTTTTTGCGATTAAAATTATTTAGGTGTTTTATTTACTATTTTTTCGCATGAAATGTATTATATACCTTCCACCCCATTTGTATAAGGGAGGTGTTGTAATCTAGACAAGAAAAAATTAAGAATACTCAAAATTCAATTCATTCTTTCTCCTCTATCTTTATATTAAAGTTATTTTGGATACAAATTAATTTTAAATACTGAAAGATCAACAATTAATAGATATTTTTTATAAAAGACGTTAAAATTATATATTTTCAACGAAAGAAAAACGACGAAGGAGCGAGTGAACTATTTTTCTCGAGTAGATAATATAATTTTATCATCATGTATAAAATTCTATTTAATATATTCTCTTTAATATAAGAAATATAATATAAGAAAACCAATTATAACTTAAATTACTGTCAAAACGCAATTTAATAGTTTGTAGTGGGAGTAGCGCCGCTTCTCATGAAGCTTTCTAGATCCTTTTATCGGAGGGGATTAGTCTCCATATTCTCCACATTCTCTTACTCTATTTACCCATTCATCTTGGTGCAGTCAGAATCTCAATCCGTGCGGCGATCTGTGGTTTCAACCACAGCGGCAGCGGAGATATTCTTTATGCAACCAGGACTACATTTAAGGTGCACAAGTGGATAGCTTGTAACACCCGAGTGTGATTGAATGCCAGACCTTGGGCATTTTTAGTTTTACGACAAATCACACATTGTCGCCCGACGGAGACTCGAACCATCGATCTCACGTAGACTGACGTCACAGCACGTTAGCCGGCGATAGCCAGATAACACGCTGGACCACGCTGCCGGGTTAGAGTTTTTCATCATCCTACTTTTCTCACAGAGGATGCAGAAATGTGAATTTGAAGAAAAATGCAAAAAAACTCTAATTTAACTTTAACTTCAGCTATGGAAGAAACATTAAAATCTATTTACAGTTTATTAGTATTGTCGCGAGACTCGAGACTAGTCTCGATCTCGTCTCGTCTCGTCACGAAATTCGAGACGAGACCACAAGGCATGTTTCGACTACAGATTCGAGATCGAAACGAGACAAAAGTTGATTCGAGATTCTTGACTCCATAATGAGATTCGTCGAGAAATTTCGAGACTAAACGAAACGAGAGTTACTTTTATTCGTTTTAGAAATTCCGAGACGAGACGATAGAGTCGTGTAATATAAAAATATTGTAAAATCTGGTTTTGTAAGTTTGTAAAATCAGATTAATAAACATTATTTAAAAGATTTATTTACATTTAATATACGACATACCATGTATAAGCCCTGTTCACACATGGCTTCTTTGAGGATTCTTTCATGCATCTCAATCCTGAGACAAAGAATCATGGATTAATAGCCTATCAAATAGCGGCGGCGCTAAATTGAACCATCAATGAGTCTTGGAAAAGTAGAATTTCTAATTCATTAATAGCTACAAAACGAATTTCTTTTTCCAGGATTCGAATCATGAAAGAATCCTGTAAACAGGAATCTGTCACTCACCTATCCTGATGACGTCAGGCAGGGCCACACCGACCCTAGCAAGGACCAGAACCACAGCAAGAATTCTCCAGTCCATTGTATCTCCCGCCTTTCCCGCCGTTTAGGGTGACATCTGTTGAGAACAAAACAAATTAATCAAGGAGAACAATGAACTTAACCGATACACTATAAAAACAATGTAGCTAGCAACGCGCGAAAACACAAGAGCACAGCTTTTGTAGGACTTCATAAAATTAGAGACAACTTTGGGGGCACAATGACTTTGTGATTTGATTTAAAAGGAAGGGTGATTGATGTGATGAAGTTGATAAAACTGTAAAGTTACTCATTAAGAAAACTAAAAAGCAACATCAGACATACAAAATGTATACAGGGTGATTGTGATTGAAGTCCAGAACTAAAAATATTTTGTTTATTTCAAGAGATAAAGAAAATATTTATAAGCAAAGTTAAACTAGATAAAGGGGTACAAATAAAAACTTTGTGCCGGAAATGGGTACAACTTTTAATGTAGTAGGGAATCGGTAGTGTATTTTTTTTAGAATGTACATAAAACAAGCTTTATAACGATACCTATTATAATATCTTAGTTTTACTCCAATCATTTCGAAATGGCGGCGAATTTTCTTCAAAATATTTACTAATAAAAATGATGGTAAAACTTGATTTTCATAGTTTGCCATGTTTTATTTGTATTTGATTTTTATTAGCAAATATTTTGAAGAAAATCGCATGATACAAATAACAGCCAATGGATGAATTGATTACAATAATAGTAACCATGGTTATAAAAAAATTTAGCTGAAATTGTTACTAGTAGCTTGAGGAACTTTACCGGCCTCTGTCACTTTGACATTAAATTAAAAATTGTTATTTTGAGTATAAATAATCAATTAATAAGGAAAATAATATATTTGTTAATGTTAAATACAAATTTAGTAAATATTTCTAGTTTCTATTGTAAAAAGAATTCAAAAATAGAGCGGCGATGTTGTTGCGATTTCCTTCCCGGTGCATTAATTCATGTCCAGGAAATTTTTTATCGTGCATTCCAACAACGTAATTAGCTCTCGTAATTAAGACGTTGTTGGAAAGCACTCAAAAAAATTTCCAGAAAGAATTAATGAACATGTGAAAATATATGGCGGTCTAAAAATTCGGAATTTTTGGTGCATTTTCAAGTGGTGCGTTTTTTTGCAGAGTGTATTTTATTTGATTAGTAATAATTGTGTAAATCCAGTGGTACCTAAAATGGGCCGTGTAGGTACACTATACAACCTTAATTTTTCAGTTTCTGAAAAATTATTTTTAATTTATTCGTAATCAGCTCATGAAACTGTACATCCCCTTAACGTAAGTACTGAAAGTAATGATACATCTTGTGTACATTTGTTTGCTCATCACATTTACGCGTTTTATTAACTACCCCTCTCCCCCTCTGTTTTAAGACCTTCCCTCTTTGGCTGATGGCGTGCTCTATCTCTTCTCTCGATGTTTGCATTGGAGATAATTCCGTAATGCTTACGTAACGGCCGCCATATTTCTTTCCCGGTCCCGTTTCTTGCATGAGTTTTTGTTTTAATTGTTGATGTTTTGTTTGACGACATTGTTGAAGGCTATTCGAATGCCGTTTGTTTAGGGCTGGGATTATTTTGTTGATGAAGTTTGTTTTCCTATTCGTGAGTTTATTTTGGGCTCTTGAAGTTGGGTTTAACATGAGTATGTAACACTGAAAGGATTAATTCAGGTTGGAATATAAATGGAGTTGAATGAAAACTCAGGTTTAAGGGCTTCTCAAACAGTAAAAAAAATTATCAAATTACTCTCAACCTATTAAACCTATGAATCTTTAAAAAATATACCATATAAAGACAAAGGCAGTAAAAAACTAGCTACATTGTTGAACTTTTTAAATTGTTATAATTTTCACAAGAGCTTTTTATTTCACCGAATAAATTTTTGTTTGTATTGAAACCTTGTTGGAAAAAAATTGATGTTCCATTTTCCCCTTTTCTAAATTTAAAGGCCGATATCTCAAAAACTAAGCGAGGAATCAAACTCTAATCTGCAGCATTGTATTTCTAACACTTAAATTAACCTATAAACAAATTTTCAGAATTTTGAAAGTTTTGATATTTTTTGACCACCCAAAAACAAACCACCCTCGATTTCTCAAACATGGTTCAATATATCGACTTAATGTATGCACCAATGAATTCCTCGCACCGAATTACATATGTGTGCCAATTTTTAGCTCAAAATTCCGACGGGTGCAAGATTTATCACGGTTTTTCCATTTTTGAAGATTTCTAACATCGACAATGTTGGATAAATCTTGTACCCGTCGGAATTTTGAGCTGAAAATTGGTACACATATGTAATTCGGCGCGAGGAATTCATTGGTGAATAAATTAAGTCGATATATTGAACCATTTTTGAGAAAACGAGGGTGGTCGGTTTTTGAGAGGTAAAATTTTGAAATAATAAATAAATAAAAAATAATTCTGAAAGAGTTTGATTTCTCGCTTAGTTTTTGAGATATCGGCCTTTAAATTTAGAAAAGGGGAAAATGGAACATTAATTTTTTTCCAACTTGTACGAAGAGATTTATCTACACTTTTTACCTTCCGTTTACCTGTAAAGGAAGGTATTGGAATCATGCAAAAAATCGGGTAGTGAGTTTTTAGTGGATGAGCACGAATTAGGGTCCTTACAATTCATTTTTGATAGTTTCCCGATGATGTCTGTATGTATGTGTGTGTATGTGTGTGGCCCGGGCCGATGCTGTCTGTCGGATAACTCAAATACGAATTACCCAAAAAATTTGATATTTGGTATATTACAATAAATTGTATACGAATAGGAAGAGCTCATTAGATTTTGGTACAAATATCTTCACCAGAAGTGATATTTTTTGAAGATTGAAAAGATTAAGTATCAAAAATTTATATAAATTTGGATAAATATAGTATTTATTTGTAATAAGAATAAGATGGAAAGGTATTTGCAATTTACGTTATAAAAAAATTGTCTTTATCTGGTAGCATTAAAGAACTGCAGTAAAATTTAAAAAATAAATTTATCAAATAAAAAGTTTAAATCTTGTAATCCATGTTCAGTTGAATTTTGTTTCTGCATAAAAAATATTGACAGATGAGACGGGTGACAAATTGGCATACTTGCGCTATATAAGTCATAAGTAAGCTATTAAATGTAGTAACTGAACGGAGGATTGCTTCAACACAGAAGAGTTTGCCTGAGAACGAATCTTTTGATTCAGGTGATGCAAATTTCTGTGTTTGAATATTATAGATTTTTGTTTGTATATTTTAAAGGGACACCGGATTGTATACGTGTACATTTATGTTTATAAGTATAGATATGGCGGAAGGTTGTGTGATGGCCACGTCATATTTTTTAAATATATTTAATAGACATATACTTATAATCGTATATATATAGTATAAAATTCTTCTCAGGCTAACAGAATTACGACTGAATTTTAATTTCACTAATCCGCTGAAGTAATTAATCAAAATTAGCTTCAAAACCTTAAAAATCGCAAGTAATTCTCCCTAAATGTACTTCCAAGTCCGACACGCCGTTAGAACCTCAATTAGTTTGTACAAAGTCTGCACTTCGTCTCCGCTTCTTAATAAAGAAATATTGCGGGCTAAATACGAATTTATATTCGGGAAAAAGGAAGAAAAAATTTAAATTGCAAAATCGATAGAGTGGCGCGCTTCTGTCAGCAAGCCAAACAAATGAGAATTTTGGTTTGTGTTTTTTTTTCTTTTTTCTAAGCGCAATATTTAGCCCCGTATGTTTTTTGAAGCTTAGCGACGATGTGCTTTTGTCTGAAAACAATTTCGCGACGAGCGAAGAAGATAAAGAAGGTTTTTCCTTTATCGGGCTCAGGAATATATTGTTACACTACATAAAAAATATGATGTGGCCTGCACAAGACAGCCATGCTTACTCTATTTTTTTACTTATACAAATATATTAATACTCGTATACAGGTTGGTGGATGTGAAATGCGAACATAGGGAAATATATGATAATGGAGTTATCATGCTAGGCATCTTGATATACGTGGAATAAGTACTGTCAATGTCAAAGTACCTGTCATATTATTGAAATTTTTATTTTCATTAAAATATTTTCTTTGCATAATAATGTATGTGTACGAGCAGAACAAGAAAGTTTACATGCACTTTTAGATTTTATTATTACTTCTGTTATTCTGTTTGTCAGACAAATTCACATTACTTCGTTTTGTGACACTACTACAAAATATATCAAGATACCTGGCATGAAAGTTCGATTGTCATGTAGGTCATGTATGTTCCCTATGTTCGCATTTCACCTCCACCAACCTGTATATAGGTACTACTACTCGCAAATATATTTTTTTAAATGCACGGAAAGATATAAACTATTGCCACTGTCACTGTCATGTCATAATCATTTAAATTTTACGTAGTAACAAATGTAAACGATCATGGACTACAAGATACCGAAATACTAAATTATAAGAAGTATATAAGTACTTTAATTATTCTTAAATGATACCAGATGCAAAAGAAATAGATAATAATCATATTCCATTTAAAACAAAAAATTTCTTATAATATTAATTAGGTATTTATCGAAATATTTAAAAAAGAACTAAGTACTTTCGGTTTGTAGATTGTAACCAAAATTATATTGGGTTATTAAGATTCGTATTAAGAGGCCCGTTTACCTCCTAAAATCCAGCATAAAATGTACTAACGTAGCGAGTGTTTTGTGACCAGTTCAAGAATGGTAAAATTTTATTTAACAAGAAATTAATAGAGAAAGGATGGATCTACAGATGTGCCTTTTTAAAATATTGATTAAAAAATTGTACATGATTATAAAAATTATATCTCATGATAGAAATTAATTTTTAAAATGTTAAAAGGCACATCTGTAGATCCATTCTTAGTCTATTAAATATTTATAAAACAGTATCCTGAAGTCAATAATAATCTGACAGTTTACTCGCAACGAAAACACTTTTACAGTATTTTTCAACTTCAAAATGACATTGCATAGCTAGGATGCGGCAAAGTACGAGTTTCGGACTGGTTTCAGGCAGCCGTAGTAGTGGGGAAAAGAGTGGAATAGAAATAGTGTTTCATTTTGTGAACAGAGATCTTGCCGTATTTATATTCCATTTACTACAGCTTCTAGGTTCTAGTTTGCTTTACTAATAGCTTTATCTAGTTTAGATTTCTGCCATTCTCCTATTTCATTGCATTCTAATAGTTTTAATTGCATTCACAGTTACTTCGTGATTCTCTTCTTAAGATCTCGAAGACAGAATTATTCTGTTTGTTCACTTGTTTTGTGTGAAACGCAAACACCTTTAAGAAAATAAACAGACGAACTGATGAAGTTTTTCACCAAAACAACACCTGCTAAATTGAACATTTGCAGTTGATCTAACTTGCGAACTAAACAAGACACATAACTTTTAAAGAGATCATTAAATTCGGCAAAAGTTCTTCGATACAAAAACGAATTTTCACCAAAATATTTGCTGTGATACAGATTTTATTGACAAATGTTTCAATATCGAGCAAAATCCTAGCCACATCGGCCACATCCTGAGTACGATAAAAAAAAATCTGCTGTGGCTAGCACACGACCTCTCGCCTAATTCTGCTTATTCTACTAATCTAATAAATAGTTTTACTTACATTTTAATAGTCTCACGTTCATGTAATATGTAAACGATAATGTAAACTAAAATGCAAGCAAAAGATGTGAACTGTACTGCCACTGTTATAATCATTCAAATTTTGTGTAGAAACAAATTTCATATGTTCATGGATAACAAGATACTAGAATTTCAAAAAAGTAGAATATTAGTTGCACTTTATTTTATTGTTAAATATTACCAGATTCAGTAAATTGTATTTAAAATTAATAAATTGTACCCATTCATAATTATATTTTCTTTTATTTTTAATTAAAATAATGTACTTAAATATGAAATTTGGTTATTAAAGGTTTGATACTTTTTAAGTTATCGTAGACGAAAAATCGTCACATACGCACACACACAGACATCATCGTGAAAATATTAAATTCGTATTCTAGAGACCCTAAACTATGCTTACCCACCAACAACTCATACTCGAAAATTTTGACCCATTACAATATCTCTCTTACAGAATATGACATACTCAATAAAAACATCTCAGAGAATTACATAGGATACAAATTGAGATATTACTAACTTTGGGATGTTACAGAGATAATGTAACTAAGGACGGACATTTAGCAATCGCTAGGATATTCATAGGATGTTAATTGACAAATATAGCAAGTAACAAGTGTGGTGTTCACATTCTTGAAATGTTCTGGGGATTTTATTTTGTCAAATTAGTACATTCCGTCACATAATGCACTTTATTTATTATTAAATTAAAGTTTTTTCTACAAATTTTAATCTCCTGTATAAATTCAACTTTTAGCTCCATTCATAAGTACACAAGACATATTTACAACTGCGTACTACTTAAAATATGATACCGTATTCCTGGTGAATATTTTCCAGGCTCATTTCCAGGTTCCTGCTCTCTAGAACGGAAGTATATCCTTCGGGAACTATCCCCGGGAATGAGGAAAAGAGATAGAGAGTTTATTAGAGCGAAATAGAGGCAGTAAGGATAATGAGATGTGAATATGCAAACGTGAAAATGTAGTTTTCATTTTGTGGAATTTATTTGGCTATGAGTTCAGAGTATTTTTGTTCCCACTTCGGACAATAAGATCAAGTGATTATTACTCAATCTTTATTTTTAATGTTGAAAAAAAATCACACCGTTGATGTTAAAAAACTATTATCAGATTGTTAATTTTATCTTTTTAAAAAAATAAGAATTATTGGGAAAGTATAGTTTTCTAGAAATTCCAAAAAGTCTGAAAGTACCCACTTAACAAAATAAAATCTCCAGAACATTTCAAGAATGTGAACATCCCGCTTCGTTACTTGCTATTTGCCTATTAACATCCTAATAATATCCTAGCGATTGCTAATGTCCGCCCTTAGTAACATTATCTATGTAACATCCCAATGTTAATAATTTGGTAATTATATCCCATTGATGTGTCCCATGTAATTCTCTGAGATGTTTGATTGAATATGTAATATTCAGGATATGACTACGATAGACTTACGTAATATCACTTCAAGTACAAGAAAAACATATTTTTAAACATCCCATGGACGTTTCTTGTCAAGTGGGCATCTATATCTATCATGCCTTTTACCCAACTGGAACTACATTATGACAGCCTCACAATTGTGAAACATCAGTATTAATATTATACCGTGTGTGCGGTTACCAGCCGGCTACTAACTCATGGTTGTTAATGGACAAGATATCAGAAGAGAAATTATTTTTCAGTTATACTGGAATTAATTGAAACTAAAGCACTTCAAACAGTGAAAATAAAATACAAAATTTGCTACATCGACTAAATTTAAATTAGTAATATCTACATTTCCCAGCATATTCGTAGTTTATATTTCGCTGAGTACACCAAATAGCATAATAGAATTTATTACCAGTATAAACGCTCACAAAGCAAAATATGTAGCATACAATGCTAATGTTAAAATAAATAAAAACTTCTATCTCTAGCCAACATAAAATTTAATAACCACACAAACTTTATTTAATTTTCTCCGGAAAATTCCCGAAATAATTAAACTTTTATCTTGAAGTACTAGGAAAATTTCTTCATAAATCTTTCTTCATAAAGACACAACTAATAAAAAACTATTGATCAAAAGTTCGCCAGAAAATGAACTACAATTAAGAGGAAATATTGGGAAAAGGCAAAGAAGAGAAGAAGTCGTTATCGTTGTAATCTACGACGTCGTGTTTCAGACGCCTCGAAATTATTAGTTGTTAACCTCTTTGGCTGTTTTAGTAAAAGTATAAAGTTCAAAACTTATAACTAAATTTACCTCTCGCCACTCAGTACTCTTCAGTATCGTTTACATAAGACTTATTGTAACGGTAGAGCAGCGGTCTTGCAGTTGCACAGGGTTTGGCAAACGCAAAGCAATGGGAGCGTTCACAATGACTTAACGCATCGGTAGTGTCGGTGCAATGCGTTTGTAAACTCCAAACATTTACAACGCACAAGCACTGCAACGCCAAGCAACAGCCAATCAAAATTTAATGTGGAATTTAAAAGGTGGCGAAAAAATTTGAGTTATGACAAACTGTCATTGGAATTGTCATTGACTTCGAATTTACCTATTTTTATAGATAAATATGAGTGTAGACAGTAAATTTGCTAAATTGTTGGTACAATATCCAGCAATTTGGAACAAAAATGCTCATTGTGTTGAGAAAATATAAAAAAGAAAGTAAAATTCTTGCATTCAAGTTTAAATTTACAGGTATTAATTATTTCTTGTTCTGACAATTTTATCAAATTAAATCTTAAAATATTTTTAGGACAGCAATTTGAATTTATATGCAACACAACAGAATACTGTATTATCTACAACAACGTCACTAAGTTTTTATGTGAACGCTGTCCTTACCAATGCAATACCAATGCAACACCGCTCTAACAAGGCAACGGCACTAAGCTCTATGTGAACGCAGCTTTCCACTTTTTTAAGTTTTCCTTAAATAAACAATATTGAATCAAAATCAAATTGTCAAACGTAGAAATAACATTGCTGTCATGAGTTCGATTCGATATTTTTCATTTAAGTGTCACTTAAAATTTAAGTGGAAGCGGTGCAAATGGCCATAAGAGAGGTACTGTAATCATGCTAAAATTTCGATAGTGAGTTTTTAATGGATAAGCACGTTTTGAGGTCCCTAGAACACGATTTTGATAGTTTCGCGATCATGTCTGTCTGTGTGTGTGTCAGTGTGTGTGTGGATGGATGGATGGATGTTGGTGGTAAGATAACTCGTATACCACTGAATAAAAAAATTTAAATTTTGTATACAACCCTAGATTAGATCTGACTAGATTTTGGTGTTAATCGTGGAACCGGAATTGGTAGTTTCTTGAAGATCTGAATAGTTTTTCTGAAATATCCTCAAAATTTATGGGCTGGAATTTTTTTTAAAACAATGTATACTAATGTTACTATCTAATTTTGTTTCTATCTATCACCATTTTTAAATCACAAGAAGTTAAAAATTCTACAAATTTGTTACAATTTTTATCAATGAAAACAAAAAATAAAATATTTCAGCATTAATGTCAAATCAATTTTTGAATTTTTAACAAATTGAAAATATGAAATGTCATTTATTAGTTATGATAAACTTTAATAATATTATAAAATCTACAATTCCCGAATTCCCTTCTACAATGGTATATTTGTAAGTACAATACTTATATTAGTAAAATAAAAATAGTAGAATATGGTGAGAGGTCATGTGTTGGCCACATCAGATTTTGTACACGCCTTTTACCCAACTTGGGTGTGGCAGCCTCACATATTGTGAGTCATCGGTATAGATACAAATTATATACCTAGTGTTTGTGCGGTTTTACCAGTCGTCAACTCATTGATGGTTGTAAGTGAGAGTACACCACAAGGAAGATTTTTGTGCTGTTTAACGTTAAACATCACTCCTAGTGGCGGGAGTTCAAGCGTACATTGGAGCAGTTATACTTTAGCTATTTTAAACCTATAAATTATGTACGAAATTGGATTTTGTATTACTATTATAAAAATGATAGTATTAGCTTTATATAGAAGATATAACTTTTGACAATGTCTCTAAAATTATGAAACTATGAACAAATTAAGTATTTTTTTTACAATTTTTATTAATTACTTAAAAACCAAAGCAACGATTATCAATATATTTTCATATCTCATGTAGACGTATCTTGTCTGTTTGAATAAAAAATATGAATTCATAAGTCCGCTATACTTTCAAGTTATAGGTAAAATTTTATTTATTTTATTATTATTATATGTTCGAATCTGAGTCGGTCACATAACGCACTGTCTATGTTTTCGTCTTTCTCCTTATTTTCGTAAACATGGAATTCGCGACAAGGGCAAAAGTCCGGATAAGTCCCCGAACAATAAAGAAGGAAATAAATCTTTGGTTCTGAATTTTATATCACAAGCGCATAGCCTAACAAATTTAAATATGAATTACATTTAGAATTCATGATGAATCATAGGGCGAGATAATCCACAAAAAATGTGGTTATTATGTTTGGAAAACGTTTGCATTTTAACGATGAAAACATGGGAATATATTACACGAATCCACGGCAAAATAAAATAAATGCTTCCTGCTTTCAGAGTGCTTTACTGCACTCCTTTCATGCTGTAAATATATACAGACTGTGTCATAACTTCGAGTAACTTCATACGTTAATGGTTGGCACATACAGTTCAATTTATAGATTAAAAATATTTCGGAAATTAATTTCTACTAGTATGGAGTAACTTTTACATTACATTCCGCTTACCTGTAAAGGAAGGTATTGGAATCATGCAAAAAATCGGGTAGTGAGTTTTTAGTGGATGAGCACGAATTAGGGTCCTTACAACTCATTTTTGATAGTTTTCCGATGATTATGTATGTGTGTGTGTGTGTGTGTGTGTGTGTGTGTGTGTGTGTGTGTGTGTGTGTGTGTGCGTGTGTGTGTGTGTGTGTGTGTGTGTGTGTGTGTGTGTGTGTGTGTGTGTGTGTGTGTGTGTGGTCCGGGCCGATGCCGTCTGTCGTATAACTCAAATACGAATTACCCAAAAATTTTGATATTTGGTATTTTACAATTGTATACGAATAGGAAGAGCTCATTAGATTTTGGTACAAATATCTTCACCGGAAGTGATATTTTTTGAAGATTGAAAAGATTAAGTGTCAAAAATTTCTATAAATTTGGATAAATATAGTATTTATTTGTAATAAGAATAAGAGGAAAAGTTATTTGCAATCTACGTTATAAAAAAATTGTCTTTATCTGGTAGCATTAAAGAACTGCATAAAACATTGAAATCTTGTAATCCATGTTCGGTTGATTTTTGTTTCTGCATAAAAAATATTGACAGATGAGACGGATGACTAGTTGGCATACTAGCGCTATATAAGTCATAACTAAGCTATTAAATGTAGTAACTGAACGGAGGATTGCTTCAACACAGAAGAGTTTTCGTGTGAATGAATCTTTTGATTCAGGTGATACTAATTTCTGTGTTTGAATATTTTAGATTTTTATTTGTATATTTTAAATGGGCACCAGATTGTACGTATACATTTCTGTTTAAAGTCTAGATATGGCGGAAGGTTGTGTGATGGCCACGTCAGATTTTTTCTTTTTGCCAAAAAGTTGCTAATACGCCAGAAAAAAATTCCATATGTGTGATGGTGTGACGTCACCGGCACTGAGAACATACATTCACCGCGCTGACAAGCACCGAATACGATACGTATATCTTACATTATTTTAACACAGGTCCGTCGTCCATTCCGTAGTCAAAACGACAAAAAAACGATCTTACACGAACAAATCTACTTAAGGTTTGGTTTCAATGTTATCTACGTCACTCATGGCGCATTTTAATGCACGTTTCAAAAGAGTTACATTTTCATTTCGATAAAAAGGTAATAAATCTATCAAAATTAACAACTATTGTCACTTTCCTATAATTTTGATATCCAATACATATTTCTTTAAAAGCCATAAGCTTGGAAAGTCCCATTGAAATTAATAACTGAAAAGGTTTCTGTCATATCATATGTGAGTTTGTCATTTAAATTATTTTTTGGCTTAACTAATATACTACATACATACATACATAAACAATTTTATTCCAACAATTAATTTATTAGCTCGAGTGGTACACGAGAGCTATTTAAGACGTTGTTGGAAAGCATTCAAAAACAATTCCGGAAAGAATTAATGCACATGTGAGATTACTGGATATATAATACAATTATTATTCTATTCCAATTCTAATGAATGTCATTTATTAAATTTATTTTAAATTGTAATCATGCTACTTCAGTGGTACTCAAAATGGATCACGTAAATAATATTTCGAATTTCTGAAAAATATATCACAACAGCAAGCCATTTAGTCTAAGAACTAAAATAAAAATTTAGATTTTCAAAGTATCTTCTTCTTGCTGCCATTTAAAGTTTCAGGCTGGTCCGCAGTTTTCATTTTCTGTATTAATTCCAAGAATAAAAACGTAAAATTACTTTGGTCCAGTGGGACCTGTTTAATTTAAGAAGTACAACGCTGAGATTAAAAAGAAAAGTTACAAAGAAGATACTTTTATAATTATTATCTTGAATCTGTCTGAGAACTAAATAAAACAAGTTCTTGAAATTAACATTAGGACTTTACGTTGATTTGAAACATTTTTCAAGAGAATTTCATAATTTTGAAGAGGTAATTGACAGTAGATATAAAATAAATTGTAAATATGGAAGTCACTCTGTTACTGCAAAACATGAACCCCTAAACAAATTCATTCATTCACACAAGAGTAGTATTTACACCCGTTCTATGACTTTAAAAAGTGTTACAGAAATAAAATCATATCTCAGAATCTACATAACATATTCATTCAAAAACTATTACAAAATTAAAGAATATGTTCGTCTGGTGATAGATTTTTGTTTATTTTGTCTTAAATCGAAAAAAAATTTGAGAAATCTTTCAAAAAAGTATGTTTTCAACAGCAATTTTTAATATAATACAATTAAAATATCAAAATTTCAACACTAGACGAACCTAGTTTAAACCTTAATTTAACTGTAAACATGTTTTTAAATATAAAAATATGTAAATTACTCGAAAATCTGTACTTAGAACGAAACCTCTGTAACATTGTATTTCAAGCAGAAATGCATGTAAATAGGACTCTTCTTCGCGAGCATAAAGTGTAAATACAACTCTTAAAAACAAAAATGACATATCTCAACTTCCAACCTGTTAATTTTATATATAAGTACTTACATGTTTTATTTTTTAATGTTTAACTATTTAGAAACTTAAATAAAATAAAATATGTTACTTTTCACTGTACCTACAAGTAACAACTGACTAAATAAATATGTTTGTTTTTGTTAAATAGTTTTTGTATTTATATCTGTACCACATTTGATCTTAGTAATTTGTTATCTTAATATTTTCAGTATTATATTTGACGTTATTTAATATTTACAAAATTTTATTCTCGGTATATTAATATAATAAATCAACAATTTTGATTTTTATACATTTCTAAGTAAACAAATTCTATTAATTCTCATCGAAACTACTCCAGATTCACAAAATGGATTGATAAAAAAATGAGTTTGGCAAAAAATTGGAAACACTAAAAAAGTGTTACCGCTACCCCATTTTGTGAATCAAGTGGTTTATGCATTTCGCAACCTCAGAGTTAATAAACAAGCAAGCATCAAATTAATTCTCTTTTTAAACAAACATTTTTTCATTAAAAGTCCATTGTTTTTCTCCCAGTTTTTGCGCAACAAATAAAAAACAAATGCACTGCAAACAAACATCTGCATATCGGCCGTGTTGTGCTAGTTCAGAATGTGCCTGTGTTGTTTAATGACCTTATCTGGTGTCCGTAGCTTGACCCATTGACCTGTGACCCAGAGGATCGAAGAGATTAACACATAGCTTCAGAGGAGAAATTTTGATTCGAAATTTATCAGGAATCAAATTTGTTCATCTGCACCTATTTGTAAATAAATTTTTTGACATAATAATAATAATATGTCAGAAATGAAATAGAAAATAGCATGACACAAATAACAACCAATGAAAGAATTGATTACATAATAGTAACCATGGTTATATAAAAATTAATAAGTGGAAACTGTGATATGTCAGTTTTACATTTGAATAAAAATTTGGTAAAATTGTAATTTTCAGTGTAAATATTCAATTAATAAGATAAATAACACACATTTATTAATATTAATCGTATCATTAACTGTTATTACCTTTTAATATGCAACATTTATTGTTAATTATGAACAACATAATACGTTAGTTACTTCTAATACGTTAGATACTTATAATTCATTAGTTACGGACTTAATACGTTAGATACAACCATAATATCATCAAAACCTTCCATGCGAACTGTCAACTGATTGACAAAGAAAATTGTTGATTTGTTTTAACATCGCTATCGTTGATGATACGATTAAGCTTTGAATATAACGCGAATATATAAAATTGGATGTTCAAAGAGACTCGGTTTCACCTCGTCGCTTAGCAACATCCTCGGTATTATAAATCGCATAATATTTAAGTGAATATTTCAGGTTTCTATTTTAAAAGAATTCAAAAAGAGAGCGGCGGTGTTATTGCGATTTTCTTACCGAATATGCACTCGTGCATTAATTCATGTCCAGGAATTTTTGTATCGTGCATTCCAACAACGTAATCAGCTCTCGTGTATCACTCGATCTTGTTAAAACGTTGGAAAGCACGCAAAAATTGGGGTAATCGTAACAAAAAAATAATTATTATGAATTCCAATTTACTTTTTAATATAAATTAATTTTTTAATGTAAGTATCCGTGTCTTAAATATATTCACACAATCATTTAAGGTGTTCGTCTACCCTAATATTTTCCAGCGTTACAGAGGTGTACGCCTCCCACGTTTACTTTAATTATAATTGAAATATATGATGCTTTTACATATGAGTGTATTAACAAAGGATGTCTTAATGCTTCTATATTTTTTTTTTTTTTCTTTGGCCTAGGAATTTGAAGTAAAAAAAAATTTAAAATGACGTTTTTTGCGGTTTTTTGTCATTATTTGATAATATTTTCCTCGATCACTATAAATGGCAAGAAAAATTTAAAAAACAAGAAGCATGCAGCTAAGCTTCCTTTTTCGAATAATTTTTGTTTTACTCAATTTATTTAAAAAATACACAAGTTATTATGGGAATCTGGAGCCATGTTTACAGTAATTTTCAACTTCAAAATGACATAGCATAGCTAGGATGCGGGAAAGTACGAGTTTCGGGCTGGTTTCGGGCAGCCGAAGTAGTGGGGAAGAAAGTAAAATAGAAAAAAAAGTAATATCGAGAGTATTCTGGGAATTCGAAAAAATGGTAGACGAGCCTCTTAAGTTATAAATGAATAATATAAATATTTATTATTTTTCTGTGTACAGAATCTCTTTCGTTTCCTATAAAGTTTACTCGTCCATAAAGTGCATTTTTACAATTCAGTAAAATTAAATTTACGAGTATATCCCAATAAGATAACATAATAAACAGATATCAAGTTTTATTGGCACTTAAATACATTTTATATAAACTAAAGGCATACACAAAGATGCAATTATATTGATAAATGGCTTGTGTTAAATTTTGACTAGTACTTCAACTTTAAATATTTTTGAGGGCTACATTATTTGATAAAAAGGGTGATGTAATATGACACATCATTAAAAATTGAAATTTTTTTATATGAAAGATTTTTTTAAGATTAAAATTTGTATAAATGTAGTTTAACTATTACTTACAAGAATTAAAGTTAAGGCAAGTGTAATAATAAATTAATACACAAGTGAGTAATGGCCATTACCATTATACATAGATAATATTTTTAAAACACAAATTTAATGTATGTGTTCATGTATTAATTCAATAGTAACATAAAAATAAAGACAATAACTGAAATATATATTTATTCGTCACATCTTCGCCTCCACCATATTTTACAGCCGTCGGGCTATGCATTTTCGCTTACTCGAGATAAAGTAAATAAAATTTTTATTACGTATAACTTCTTAAAATATTCCAATATTTTCGAATTTTATTGCAATTCTATATAAGCTAATTTATTTGTATATATTTACCTAGAACTTGCAATATTTTTAGTGCTTTTCAACAACGTCTTAATCCGCTCGAGTGGTACACGAGAGCTGATTACGTTATTAGAATGCACGATAAAGAATTTCGTGGACAGTGATTAAGATTCGGTAAGAAAGTCATAATGACACACCACTACTTTTTGAATTACAATAAAACTTTTACTAAATTTGTATTTAACATTAATAAATATGTATTTTTACCTCTTGCCTCATAATCTATAAAAGAGGTATTGTGATGGGTCAAAAATTTTCAGTGTGTTTTTGGCAAATAAGCACGTTTTAGGGTCTCTAGAATATGAATTACACATTTTTGAGATGATGTCTGTTTGTGTGTGTGTATGTGTGTGTGCGTTCGTTTGTTCGTTTGTATGTTAGAACTTTTTAGGAAACGTTAACTCCAAACATATCAAACAATTAAATACCAAATTTTATGTCTAAGGTTTAAATACGATTTTCAATAGACCAATTGTATTTTGGTACCAATTCATAAACCAGAAGTAAGACTTTTCATATACCTAGAAAAAACTGAATTTTCTTAAATTATCTCGATAAATAAAGCATTTATGAAAATATATGTTTCATTAAATATAACAGAAAAAAAATTAAAGAATTTTCTGTATCATTTACAAACTATGGGACAATTTAAATCTACTTTTTCGAAATTCCAGTATCTTGTTGTCCATGATATGAAATTTGTTTCTACACAAAATTTGAATTATTATGACAGTGGCAGTACAGTTGACACCTTTTGCTTGCATCTTGGTATCTTGGTTTACATTATCGTTTACATATTACATGAAAATGATTAGATTAATAGAATAAGCAGAATTAGGCGAGAGGTCGTGTGCTGGCCACATCAGATTTTTTTACCTTAAATTGGTCAAAGTAGCAATTTAACCAATTTTTAATTAATCACAAGGTCTAGTAAGTAGCTAAATTTTAATCTAACCATGGTTACAAATATTTTAATCAATTCTTCCATTGGCAGTTATTTATGTCATACGATTTTTTTTATAAACAAAGCAATATTAGACAATAAAAAATAAATTAACGTGTGATGCTGCATGAATATTGACGTCATCACATATAATTAAATAAATAAAACAACAATTCTTTGCCGCCTGGGATCAAAAAATCATTACACACCCTACCTGCTCGACTCTGCTGTCGTGTTGGCTACTTCCTGCTGCTTCCTCGTGTCCTGCACTCGGTGTGTGTGTCCTGCAGGATGTGCAGGAGGCTCCCAGGCGTTCCTGCTAGCAGGAGGCACGGTTATTGAGCGCGCGAGAGGCTGGTATTGAATGTAGCCCGCACCAAGCCGCAACCCTCACTGCAGATGCGAGCGGCTGGTTCAGGCGGCAGGGATCAGCTTCCGCGACACTAGCGACACGGCTGCGCGGCGGGTGGCGGTACTAAGGGAGCAGGGGTACCCAAACGGCGGGTGGAAGGTTTTATCTCGTTATGTTTATATATCAGTGATATGAATCCATTTCAGGTTTATTTGTACACGAATTTATCAGCTATGAAAGAGTTGACGGCTGGTATACGCACACACGTGATAGTATATTGCGTAATGAGCGACGAAAGTTAATGATATCGTGTGAGTGAGAATGTTTACACACGATGCTTGCTTTAAATTATAGATTTTATTCATTAATAATATATTTTGATGTCAACTGTCGCTGTCATAATTTAAATTTTACAAAGAAACAAAAAATATACCATGATCATGCATAATACATGATACCTACAACATTTTCAATAACGAAAATATAAATTATATTTGAATTTTTTAATCATATCAGATACCACAAAAGTACTACTTCTATTTATGTGGATAATAAGTATATTGTGCAACTAGGGACGAAAGTGGCATTTTGTCCCGAGATGCACAAGATATTTTTTTTTCAAAGCTATTAGTTGAAGAAAGGGATGAACCGGATGATGATAACATTGGAAAAATGTATAACAATTTCATAAAATAAATAAAAATAATCTATATAATCAATTTTGGAATCCAGCACAAAGCTGAAGGTAAAGTACTTTACGTCACTCGGGGGAGGAAAGCAGTGTTTTCCTCTTGCTAATGGAGGGAGGGAAGCGAGTTTTCCCTGACGCTCGGGAGGACCGTACTTGTTTTCCTCCCGGTACTGGCGGGAGGAAAACATTGCAAGAAAGGTGATTTCGAGACCCTCGTGACGTAAAATATTGTGTGTCCCACGGGAGGGAAGGCTATTACTCCCGCGGGCGAAGCGGCGGTCCGAGCGAGGGCGCCGGCTTCGTTCAAGGGAGTAATTGCTATTACTCCCGCGGGCCAAGCGGCGGCCCGAGCGAGGACGCCGGCTTCGCCCGCGGGAGTAATAGCACGCTTCCCTCCCTAGGTGCACAAAATACTATTTCCTTCCTAGGGAGGAACAAAATCAAGTGGATTCCCGCATAAAGCGGGAGGAAAAATACTGACCGGCCAGAAATACCTCACTTTCGTACCTAAAACAAAGGACGAAAGGTGGCGTTCTCGGTGCAGGTATTGAAAAAATCACTTGGAATGTCGTGTTTCCCCATTTTAGTGGAATCATGCAATTTATCACGAAATACTTAATGACAGGAAAAAATTATCAACACACGTCTACTAAAAGGTGAAACAAAAATTGAAACTCTTCTATAAGTTATTTTACATACATAAAACTATTGTTACCAATTACATAAAGATATACCAGGATTTTAAGTTTAAAAACAGATTTTTGATCTTCCGGGACTAAGATTTCTTTTTTCTTTATTTTTAGGGACTAAGGTTCTTAATTTGATCCCAAGGGATTATTTTTCATATTTAATGCCGTTGTCAAGGAATTGAATTAATTAATCCCGTTGTCAAGTAAATACGTGCTATTTGTTGCAGAGTATCTATGGTAACGAAATAAATATTTGTCATAAAGTTTACTGTCAAAATTACAATATGTGTATTCGTTTAAACTATTTTGTATTCGTTTGAGAATGAAGTGCAAAAAATAGCGTACCACAGGACTAAAGTACCTTTAATCCCTCAGATGATTATTGCCCTCACCTTCGGCTCGTGAAATAAACTTCATCCTCAGGATTAAATCATGCACTTTAGTCCCTCAATATATAATATACTATTAATCCCTCAGATGTATATTTCCCTCACCATCGGCTCGTGAAATAAACATCCTCAGGATTAAATCATGCACTTTAGTCCTTTAATATATAATGTATTACCATTTTTCGTTCTTGGGATATAACGATATGAGCCATCAAAATTAGACTACTTTTTCATAAAATATTTATTACATAAAACATAAAGTTAAAAATAGAAATATGTATCTTTTCATAAAATTGTACCAAGAAAACAAATTTATACTCAAAAATTATCTATATCTGTTTATGTTTTAATGTAATAAGCTTTGCCAAACAAAAAGTACAAAATATTTATAAGAAATTCTATTTTCAAAATTCCAATAATTATAACGCACTAAATAACAGCGCGCTAATTTATTTCCTCCGTCTAAAAATAACTTAGAGTCGAACTCCGTTCTTAACTTAGTCCACGTTAAATCGTCGTCTAGTCAATTACTAAACCCTCTCGTCAAAATCAAGCAATACGTCCCTGGATAACCAATATCCAGGAGTGGAATAATTTGTGATGGTATTTGATATTAATTGGACGATTTAAATGCATAGTGGAGTGAATTTTTTTCTGTGAATTTGTAAAACAACTAAAATGGAACTAAAAGTTTTATTAGGGTGGTTTGTGGTGGTGATGGTGAATTTTAGGGGTTGCGAAAGCGCCAACCATTCCATGGTACTGGGTGAGTAAAATATTTTATTACCTATAATTCGTTTTCGAAGGTACGCATTCTAAATAACTGTACAAAATTTTCTTTATTGTGTATTTACTAACAACCATGAACGAGTTGGCGGCTGGTAACCGCACACACGGTATAAATCTATACCGATGTCTCACAGTAGAAAAAATCTGATGTGACCAGTACATAACCTCCCGCTTTGACACTAATTTGTGAATTTGGTTTTAGTTAGGCTTTCTTAAATTATAACTTTTTACAATTTTTTTTTAGTTTTTAGATTACCTTATTACATTATGTCCAGTCAGTAATATTTATACATTTTTTTAAAAATGGTGCTACAAACATTTCAGAAATTGTGTCTGTTTAAATTTTTTCCATATATTATGATTTACAAATCGTGGTAGGTAAAATTACATATTTTTGAAAAATAGTTTTTCTTTATTGGTAAGAGATATAGAAAAAATGTTAATTGAATATTGTAAGATGTAATTTGTTCTTTCAAATATATGATAAATTGTAACTATCGCAGAATTTTTCTGCAAAAAATGTTAGAATGCTTCAAGAAAATACCACTCAAGGTATTTGTACCAAAATCTTAGCATCTAGCAATTAGTATACAAATGTAAAATACCTACCATCAAAATTTTTGGTAATTCATATTAGAGTTATCAGACATCATCGTGAAACTATCAAAAATGTGTTTTAAGGACCTTAATTCGTCCTCATCCATTTAAAACTCACAACCCGATTTTATGCATGATTTCAATACCTCCCTAATCTTCAATAAGTCTTGAAAAAAAATAATTTTCAATTCATTGATAGCGTTAACAGAGAATTTTTCAGGATTCGGCTGCATGAAATGTGGAAACAGAACATCATTTTTGATACTTTCTTATAAATGAGAACAGTCATATAAACGCACAAACGCACACATTTTTATTTAACTTATTTATATACATGGATGTCAAGATTATGAACTTAAAACTTTAGTAGTTAACCTAATTATTACAAGAATTTCTGACATGTACTACAATATCTCCAATGTTTATTTATTTTATTTTTCAAAACACTCTTCTAAAAATATATCCAAGCATAACAAAAGGCCAAATATCTTAATAAAATATTAATTTACTAGCAAATTCTGCAAAACATAATATTCATGATTTATTTATACCACACTATCATCATCTTATTTGTGTTTAATTTTTCTCGAGCTCTTATTATCGGCTTCTCGATGTTTTTTGCCATTTTCTCGCTATCATAGACTACTAGAGCAACACGCACCATGCTTGATTTCAGACTCAGACAGTTGGCTATGGACCAAAAATCTGGCGTGCCAGAAATATCTTGGCGGTAGATATAGATATACAAGGGTGTACAAAATATCACACTAGTTTTACAGATGAATCCCTGATGGAGAATCCTAAGAATTTTTTCTAAAAAATCTGACGTGGACACCACATGACTTCCTTGTACGCCTATTAAACTGTTCATACTTTTCTTAATAACTAAAATGTAGAATAATATAAAAAAATCTGACGTAGCCACCACAAGACCTGCCGCCGTACCTACTTTATTCTTTTAACTTATTATACAAATATATTAATATATAAGTACTACTACTACTGCTACTATACTCACAAATATATTTTAGTCATTTTATTTAAACTGCAGAAGAAGATATAAACGATATTTTATTATTGTCACTGCCACTGTCATGTCATAATCATTTAAATATTACCTAGTAACAAATGTTAATCGATCATGGACTACAAGATACCGAAATACTAAATTATAAATATATACTTTAATTATTCTTAAATGATACCAGATACAAAAATATTTATAAAATACCGATTGTAGGTAATAATCACATAATCTTTCATTTAATATAAAAAAATTGTCTTAAATTAAATATTTATCGAAATATTTGAAAAAAGTGTATAGATTGAAACCAAAAATAGGAGATGCACAACTAGATGCTATAACAGTCCTAAATACAAAATTTCAACTTTCTACGTCTAACCGTATTTGAGTTATGCGACACACATACGTCCGTACGTACATACGTACAGACGTCACGACGAAACTAGTCATAATGGATTCAGAAAAGGTCAAAGCGGATATTTCCATCAAAATCTGAAAACCTAAATTTTTCGCGATTACAATACTTCCTCATTACTCCGTACAAGGAAGTAAAAAGGACAGCCATTCAATTAAATCTTCAATTATAACTATTTGTACTAACGCAGAAGTAAAACTTTTTTGTATTTATTTTTGCTTATAAAGATGTTCAGTTAGTTTAATATTTTCCCGTGGAGCAGTTACAACCATGAGTACCCGTGAATTATTCTACTGTATTGGCGACTTAATAACCTGTGCTGCTGCCACACTCAATTTATCAATAAAAGATGTGATAAATATTTATTTAGTTCATTCACATTTAATTTGGATGTAACACTGCACAGTTACAGTTACCACTAAGTACTGAATTCTTTTTAAAAATGTTGTTTTAGTTTTCCAAAGATTTTTTGTTCCTGATTGCCAAATTTTTGAAAAATAATTTTTTATTCGTATTTGGCATATCAAACTGTGTTACTAAGGTATGTTATTATACTACCTGTATATCTATAGCACAGTATGTGAGGCTGGCACACCCAAGTTATAGATATCACAGTAATAATTGATTGATTATCGAGAACTAATGCACGTAACATTATGTTCCAAAACACGAAACACCAGAGATACATTAATACCTACATGTACAAATTAATATTTGATACTGTAATGTCCCAAACTGTATTTTAATGGGCTGATATCAACGCCAAATTAGGGGAGACTAAATCAAAATTGTGACAGCGAAACAGTCATAGACTGGCAAAAATTTAGAGAATTATTTTTAAAAATCTAATGTGGCCAGCACACGACCTCTCGCCTAATTCTGCTTATTCTACTAATCTAATAAATAGTTTTACTTACATTTTAATAGTTTCATGTTCATGTAATATGTAAACCAAGATGCAAGCAAAAGATGTCAACTGTACTGTCACTGTCATAATCATTCAAATTTTGAGTAGAAACAAATTTCATATCATGAACAAGATACTGGAATTTCAAAAAAGTAGAATATTATTTTATTGTTAAATACTTCCAGATTTAGCAAATTGTATTTAAAATTAACTGTACCCATAGATAATTACATTAACTTTTATTTTTAATTGCAAAAATTGTCATAAATTAATAATGTACCAATATATTTAATGCCTAGTGCACACGGAGAAACATTTTGACATGTTTCCTGAAAAAAGTTTCCCGAAACTTCAAAGTTTTAACGGCGCCTATAAAAATAAGGCGTTTTCAGGAAACGTTGTGAAGTGCAACTAGCTTCTTATTTGTCAAATCGTCAAATGTGACATGTGATCATAAACATATGTATTGTTTTTCAAAAAAAATCTCCATTTTCTGGAAACTTTTTTCAGGAAACTTGTCAAAATGTTTCTCCGTGGGCACTGGGCATAAGGACAACTATATCAAGCTTCAAACAGCACTACTTCCGGTTTGCAGATTTCTACCAAAATCTTATCCGGTGTTGAGATCCTTATTAAAACCTGAAATATGAAATTTGGTTATTAAAGGTTTGATACTTTTTTACTTCCTTGTACGGAGTAATAAGGAAGTATTGTAATCGCGAAAAATTTCGGTTTTCAGATTTTGATGGAAATATCCATTTTGACCTTTTCTGAATCCATTATGACTAGTTTCGTCGTGACGTCTGTACGTACGTGCGTACGTGCGTACGTGCGTACGTGCGTACGTACGGACGTATGTGTGTCGCATAACTCAAATACGGTTAGACGTAGAAAGTTGAAATTTTGTATTTAGGACTGTTATAGCATCTAGTTGTGCACCTCCTATTTTTGGTTTCAATCTATAAACCGGAAGTAGTACTTTTTAAAAATATTTCGATAAATATTTAATTTAACACAAATTTTTTTATTTTAAATGAAAGATTATGTGATTATTACCTAAAATCGGTATTTTATAAATATTTTTGTATCTGGTATCATTTAGGAATAATTAAAGTATATATTTTTAATTTAGTATTTCTTTATCTTGTAGTCCATGATCGATTAACATTTGTTACTACGTAAAATTTAAATGATTATGACATGACAGTGACAATAGTAAAATATGCTTTATATCTTGTTCTGCAGTTTAAATAAAATGACTAAAATATATTTGTGAGTATACTAGTATAATAAGTTAAAAGAATTTTTTATATTATTCTACATTTTAGTTATTAAGAAAAGTATGAACACACAAGGCGTACAAGGAAGTCATGTGGTGTCCACGTCAGATTTTTTTAGTTATCGTGGACGAAAAATCGTCACATAATTCATACATCCATACATACATACATACGCACACGCACACAGACATCATCGTGAAAATATTAAATTCGTATTCTATAGAGACCCTGAAACGTGCTTATCCACCAAAAACTCGTACTCGAAAATTTTGACCCATTACAATACCTCTCTTATAGAATATGAGGCGAGAGGTAAAAATTATACTGTAAATTATTGATATATTGTGATTAATCTTGAATCTTCAATGAGTCTTGGAAAGAAGAATTTCTAAATTCATTGATAGCTGAATTTCTTTTTAAAACATGAACCTCAACAATCCTTAGGTCGTTTTAGAGCGATAACAATATCTCCAGCAATTCAGCTGTAATATATAGAGCTGAATACTCTCTGATACGTTTGTAAATAACATTTAGTGTGTATTTTCTGCAATCTAAACAGTTAAGGACATCAAGGAGGCATCTACTTCAGCGTTCAGCAGTCAAATAAAACAATAGCACCAGTACCAGAACATTGAGCAATTTTAAACAGTACTTGAGATTCTCTTTGTATTGCACCCTTTACCTTTAGTACCTTACATTTTCCATTCCATAGACCTTGAGAACTGGACTCATAATAACTATAAGATTTAAGATTATTGTATTTATCTGACATAGGCGTAACTACGATTTAACTCTTTGAGGTAAACAGGTTCAAAATTTGAACCACTAATTTTTACAGGATAAGTCCGTCGGTTTAAGCCGTATACCACCAGCGCACGCATTAGTTTGTAGTATATTCTATCAAAGGGTTAATTTCAGTTATATTATATTGCTTTTGACTATGTAATAGCGTTTATTTTCCCTGTGCAATAGAAAATACTTCTGTACCTCTAAGGGTGTACTTTTATTCATTTTACCGTACCTCAAAAAATTAAGGAGGGTGGTGACCATATATTAAAATGATGAGAGGCTGAAATTTATACAGTGCCTTTAATTCACTATTGAGATTTTTTAAATTTTCATCTGTCTGGTTTTTGAATAATTGAATGTTAAAATAATGCTCGTTTTATATAGACTCTTATGGCAATTCACTAAATTTTCGTTTTGTATGCTTTTATCTATGTGATAAAATGATGAAAAATTCATAGAACTTGTATTAATATTTCCTATAAACCTTTAAAAATAAGTTCGTGTACTTTATAAAAACCATTTATTTATTTAAACAAATGTAAGCATGCCAAGCATTTTTTGACTAGTGAATTAGTAATTATTGTAAAAATATATCACCGCAACTGAACGAATTACAATGATATCAGCCAACGCGCATTGAGAGATTTTTGTTTTACATTATCAAAATATTTTAATTTTCATATCCGCCCCCAAGGCTAATGTCTGGGTACGCCACTGCAAAAGTCTCCAACCTCCTTAATCATAAAGGAGATTGAAAATTATTTTTGCTAAAAATTACAATACAAGAAGTTTCATTGATCTATAAATAAATTGTGTAGATATATTACTACAAAACTGAAAATATCATAAAATGATTGTACTATTAGTCATAGTCATAAATAAATAACTTTTTTATTATATTAAAGAAATCTTGACTGTTGAAATTTTGATATAAGGTCGAAATAATGGGTACACCAGTCGTAGAAGTTGTATTTTGTTCTTTATTCCAAAGGTCGACGTTTCAGCTACTATATTATTATAACTATATTATTATAACTGTATATAAAAATTAAAATAGCGTTCATGATATATTTTCCTGCATTGTACACATACACACATGTACACTATATTCTCTACTAAGCTTTTTAAAATCACGAACAGTGTTGCTTTTTCCAGTGTAGGTCCTTTTTCTCTTTATTTTTTATTTCTCTATAAATGTTATTTCTCAGGTGTGATTCTCCATGACGACGACTACGAGACGAAGGTGGCTGTAACGTACGCCATAAGGAAGCTTAATATGCTCAGCAGTCAGGATTTCGATCGACATGGACAACGGACCAGGCAAAAATCCGGACAAATTACTTATTTGCCAGATATTAGAACTGTAGCCAAACACGATAGCTTCAAGACCGGAAAAGTCGGTAAGAAGAAATTGTTTAATATATTTTTATATTAGGCAGTAGCCGCGCGGGTTAAACACACCGAGGAACCCGGAGTTCCGTGGTTCAAGTCTCTCGGCCGGCAGTGTGTGATTGTAAAACATCTTGCAATTAAATCAAGCTGACCACTTGATCGTCTTAAATGTAGTCCTGTCGAGGCAGTAGCTGCGCGGGTTTAAGGCATGTGATGACGTACGAACCCGGAGTTCCGTGGTTCAAGTCTCTCGGCCGGCAGTGTGTGATTGTAAAACATCTTGCAATTAAATCAAGCTGACCACTTGATCGTCTTAAATGTAGTCCTGTCGAGGCAGTAGCTGCGCGGGTTTAAGGCATGTGATGACGTACGAACCCGGAGTTCCGTGGTTCAAGTCTCTCGGCCGGCAGTGTGTGATTGTAAAACATCTTGCAATTAAATCAAGCTGACCACTTGATCGTCTTAAATGTAGTCCTGTCGAGGCAGTAGCTGCGCGGGTTTAAGGCATGTGATGACGTA
Source organism: Agonum fuliginosum (assembly GCA_947534325.1). NCBI lineage: Eukaryota > Metazoa > Arthropoda > Insecta > Coleoptera > Carabidae > Agonum > Agonum fuliginosum. The sequence continues at coordinate 38,579,650 of OX384033.1, read as the reverse complement.
CGAACCCGGAGTTCCGTGGTTCAAGTCTCTCGGCCGGCAGTGTGTGATTGTAAAACATCTTGCAATTAAATCAAGCTGACCACTTGATCGTCTTAAATGTAGTCCTGTCGAGGCAGTAGCTGCGCGGGTTTAAGGCATGTGATGACGTACGAACCCGGAGTTCCGTGGTTCAAGTCTCTCGGCCGGCAGTGTGTGATTGTAAAACATCTTGCAATTAAATCAAGCTGACCACTTGATCGTCTTAAATGTAGTCCTGTCGAGGCAGTAGCTGCGCGGGTTTAAGGCATGTGATGACGTACGAACCCGGAGTTCCGTGGTTCAAGTCTCTCGGCCGGCAGTGTGTGATTGTAAAACATCTTGCAATTAAATCAAGCTGACCACTTGATCGTCTTAAATGTAGTCCTGTCGAGGCAGTAGCTGCGCGGGTTTAAGGCATGTGATGACGTACGAACCCGGAGTTCCGTGGTTCAAGTTTCTCAGCCGGCAGTGTGTGATTGTAAAACATCTTGCAATTAAATCATGCTGACCACTTGATCGTCTTAAATGTAGTCCTGTCGAGGCAGTAGATGCGCGGGTTTAAGGCATATGATGACGTACGAACCCGGAGTTCCGTGGTTCAAGTCTCTCGGCCGGCAGTGTGTGATTGTAAAACATCTTGCAATTAAATCAAGCTGACCACTTGATCGTCTTAAATGTAGTCCTGTCGAGGCAGTAGCTGCGCGGGTTTAAGGCATGTGATGACGTACGAACCCGGAGTTCCGTGGTTCAAGTCTCTCGGCCGGCAGTGTGTGATTGTAAAACATCGTGCAATTAAATCAAGCTGACCACTTGATCGTCTTAAATGTAGTCCTGTCGAGGCAGTAGATACGCGGGTTTAAGGCATATGATGACGTACGAACCCGGAGTTCCGTGGTTCAAGTCTCTCTGCCGGCAGTGTGTGATTGTAAAACATCTTGCAATTAAATCAAGCTGACCACTTGATCGTCTTAAATGTAGTCCTGTCGAGGCAGTAGCTGCGCGGGTTTAAGGCATGTGATGACGTACGAACCCGGAGTTCCGTGGTTCAAGTCTCTCGGCCGGCAGTGTGTGATTGTAAAACATCTTGCAATTAAATCAAGCTGACCACTTGATCGTCTTAAATGTAGTCCTGTCGAGGAGTAAATCCTCTTGAATCGTTACCAACAAAATTGTTCAAAATTGTAGTTTACTTTCAGTCCAAATTTAGGACGAATATTGTAATTAATTGAACTAAAATTGGAACTGGAACCACTTTTAGAAAATCGAACTATATACAGGTTGGTGGAGATGAAATGCGAACATAGGATTTATGACAATTATTGAGTTATCATGCAAGGCATCTTGATATACGTGGAATATCTGACATGAAAGTTCGATTGTCATGTATGTTCCCTATGTTCGCATTTCACCTCCACCAATCTGTATAGAACAGTCAACAGGACCTAAACTCTTTCAGCCTGTTCGCTGCTGTCCTCTGGCGTGTCCGCCATCTTCGGTCCTCCAACGCTTCCCTCGACGGGCATCGTGCGGTCGATCTGCTCATCCCACGAGATCCCGCACATCCAGACGGCGTGGAGCCCGGTGGAGACGCACTCGCAGACCGTGCTGAACATCCACCCGGACCCGCGCGCCCTCTCCAAGGCGCTGGCGCACCTGGTGCGCGCCTCGCACTGGAAGACCTACACCGTGCTGTACCAGAGCGACGAGGGCCTCGTCCGCCTCCAGGACGTGCTGAAGATCAGCCGCAAGGAGAACAAGCCCATCATCGTCCGACAGATCGGCGAGGGCAATGACTACAGGTAGCTATATCCCAGTCTTCTCAAGAGGTGAACGACGACATTGTCAAACAATTCATATTGTACCACATTCGCATTCTGACTGTTGTCACGTAGATGTTCATGCATAATGACTATAGGTAATAGCTTACTTAAGGCGGGCCACGTCCAATGAACAACCATCTCAGGGTTTGTAGGTGTACAGGGGGAAGTAGCAACAAGGGTACCTCCACTTTTATAAGAACATGCCCAGTCTGCTTTGTATAATCTCAGACAAAAATATTACAACCGACTACCGGCGTATTGTGTCATTCAATTTAGACACGTTCAATTTTTTTACATAGGAGTGTACTACGTCTCATAGAGGTATCAAAATTATGGTAAATATTGTGATAATTGTACAGTTTTTGTAATAATTTGGGTTCTACGACAAAATGTTCCCAGCAAAATATCCCCAACAAAATATTCCCAACAAAAGGTTTTCGGACAATATTTCCCCAAATAATATGTTCCCAACCAAATGTTCTCCACAAAATGTTCCCAGCAAAATATTCCCAACAAAAGGTTCCTGGCCAATATTTCCCCAAATAATATGTTCCGAACAAAATGTTCCCAACAATATATTCCCAACAATATATTCCCAACAAAATATTCCCAACAAAATGTTCCCAGCAAACACCAACAAAATATTCCCAACAAAATGTACCTGAACAATATTTCTCCGAACAATATGTTCGCAACAATATATTCCAACAAAATGTTCCCAAAAATATATCCCCAACAAAATGTTCCTGAACAATATTTCTCCGAACAATATGTTCCCAACAAAATGTTCCCATAAATATATCCCCAACAAAATGTACCTGAACAATATTTCTCCGAACAATATGTTCGCAACAATATATTCCAACAAAATGTTCCCAAAAATATATCCCCAACAAAATGTTCCTGAACAATATTTCTCCGAACAATATGTTCCCAACAAAATGTTCCCATAAATATATCCCCAACAAAATGTACCTGAACAATATTTCTCCGAACAATATGTTCGCAACAATATATTCCAACAAAATGTTCCCAAAAATATATCCCCAACAAAATGTTCCTGAACAATATTTCTCCGAACAATATGTTCCCAACAAAATGTTCCCATAAATATATCCCCAACAAAATGTACCTGAACAATATTTCTCCGAACAATATGTTCGCAACAATATATTCCAACAAAATGTTCCCAAAAATATATCCCCAACAAAATGTTCCTGAACAATATTTCTCCGAACAATATGTTCCCAACAAAATGTTCCCATAAATATATCCCCAACAAAATGTACCTGAACAATATTTCTCCGAACAATATGTTCGCAACAATATATTCCCAACAAAATGTTCCCAAAAATATATCCCCAACAAAATGTTCCTGAACAATATTTCTCCGAACAATATGGTCCCAACAAAATATTCAGTAGTTACACAACAAGAGCTTCGAAAATTACTGAATAGTCAGTTGAGAGGATGAAATGTGTTGTCACTGATTTATACAAGACTTTTTAATAACCTTATTCAGTTTTGAGTAGTTTATTTTTCTGGGCAAATATTGCTGGAATCATTCTGTTTAAGGATATTATTGCACCAGGAATATTATGCTGGAAACATTTTGTAAGGAATATTTTGTTGAGAACATTTTGTTTAGAGATACATTTTTCAGGAACATTATGTTGGGAATATTTTGTTGGGTACATATTGTTCGGAGAAATATTGTTCAGGAATCTTTTATTGGGAATATTTTGTTGGGGATATTTTCTTAGGAACACTTTGTCGGGAATATTTTGTTGGGAACTTATTGTTTGGAGAAACATTGTTCAGGAACCTTATGTTGGGATTATTTGTTGGGAATATTTTGTCACGACACGGAAAAGGTTCCTCCTGAACTGGTCAAATATGTAAATATGGCTACCACGCGCGCGCATCGTTATTGTCAGAATATCAAGAATAAATTATATCACTCCCATCATTCCAGGCCACTGCTATAGCATAAGTGGTAGAATGCTAGGCTCTGGTTACAGAGGTCGTGGGTTCGAATCCCGGTCAGGTTAGGAAACTTTCACGGCGTGATTTAGATCGGTACCTACTCCAGTTACCATTCCAAGTTGGGATCTAATTAACTTGGCAACCTCTAGCTATCGGGCACCGGCTTGCGCCGGGTTGACTGGCAACACACATGGTAGTAAAGTATACGAGAAAGTGGCAAAAAATATATAAAGTAAATAATGTGTGTGTGCCATCAAGTCACCCTAGGGATATATAACCCAAATGAGGTTCAAATCCCGAAATCATAATACATACATTCCAGGCCCCTCCTAAAGGAAATCCGCGCAAGCACGATAAACAACATCCTGCTGGACTGCTCGGTGGACTACATAATCCCGGTGCTGACGCAGGCGAAGGAGGTGGGTCTGCTGGAGGACTACCAGAGCTACATCCTGACCTCGCTGGACGCGCACACGCTGGACTACGGCACGTTGTTCGACTCGCACCCCAACATCACTGGGCCATGTGGGAGGAGAGGGAGGAGGGGAAGAGGTTGTAGCTTGAGGCTAAGTCACTGCAGGTAGATGCCCACAACACGTCTGTAAGACGTACATCTTGCGCGTCCGGCGAGGTCAGGATGTAGCTCTGGTAGTCCGTCAGCAGACCCACCTCCTTCGCCTGCGTCAGGATTGGGATTATGTAGTCCGTTGAGCAGTCCAAGAGGATGTTGTTCACTGTGCTTGCGCGGATTTTCTTCAACAGGGGCCTGGAATGATGTGAGTGATTTAACCTAATTCTTGATATTCTGACAGTAGCGATGCGCGCGCGTTGAAATCTGGACCATCTTGGTAGCCATATTGAGATATTTGACCAGATCAGTAGGAACATTTTACGTGTCGTGATAAAATGTTCCCAACAAGGTAATCCCAATATAAGGTTCCTGAACAATATTTCTCCGAACAATATGGTCCCAACAAAATATTCAGTTGTTGTACAACAAGAGCTTCGAAAATTACTGAAACACAAACCCCTTCATAATACCTTGCTACGCCACTTACCCTTACAAAAGTTTTTTTTTTAGTAGTTCATTTTTCTGGGAAAATATAACTGGAATCACTCTGTTTAAGGATATTTTTGCACCAGGAATATTATGCTGGGAACATTTTGTCAGGCATATTTTGTTGAGAACATCTTGTTTGGGGATAAATTTTTCAGAAACATCAGGAATACTTGGTTGGGAACATTTTGTCGGGAATATTTTGTTGGGAACATTTTATTGGGTACATATTGTTCGGAGAAATATTGTTCAGCAATATTTTGTTAGGAATATTTTGTTGGGAACAGTTTGTCGGGAATATTTTGTTGGGAACTTATTGTCGCGACACGTAAAAGTAAAAGTTACCTGCTGAGCTGGTCCACTATGGTAATATGGCGGCTACCTAGATGGTCCAAATTTCGACGCGCGCGCATCGTTACTGTCAGTATGTCAATTATATTACAGGCCCCTCCTAAAGGAAATCCGCGCAAGCACGATAAACAACATCCTGCTGGACTGCTCTGTGGACTACATAATCCCGGTGCTGACGCAGGCGAAGGAGGTGGGTCTGCTGGAGGACTACCAGAGCTACATCCTGACCTCGCTGGACGCGCACACGCTGGACTACGGGACGTTGTTCGACTCGCACCCCAACATCACCACCATGAGGTTCGTCGACCCCAACACGCAGGACGTGCAGCAGGCTGTGGGGGACTGGGCCATGTGGGAGGAGCGGGAGGAGGGGAAGAGGTTGCAGCTTGAGGCTAAGTCATTGCAGGTAGATGTTGACGAATAAAATACACAGAATGTTTCAAGAATGCAGGCGAGCAGTCAGGGGAGCTGTCGGGCTGCAGCCTCTCCCCCCAAAAGATAAAAAATAATTGATTTTGACACTCAAGATACCCTACTCTTTTAGTTGCAGTTTAATAATAGTATTATATCTATTACTTACCTAAATATATTTTTAAAAGTTTAGATGAATCTCTTCGTTCCGTTTTCCCCTTTTTCCAACTTTAAAGGTCGATATCTCAAAAACTAAACTTAAATTAACCTATAACCAAATTTTGAAAATTTTGAAATTTTTACATACAAATGTTGAAAATTTTGAAATTTTTAGATACAAGATTTATCCAACATTGTCGATTACCCCTTAAGAAATTTTCAAAAATGGAAATACCGTGATAAATCTTGTACCCGTCGGAATTTTGAACTGAAAATTGGTACACATATGTAATTCAGCGCGAAGAATTCATTGCTGAATAAATTAAGTTGATATATTGAACCATTTTTGAGAAATCAAGGGTGGTTGGTTTTTGGGTGGTGAAAAGAATTCAAAATTTTCAAAATTCTGAAAATTTGATTATAGGTTAATTTAAGTGTTAGAAATACAGTACTGCAGTTTGATTTCTCGCTTAGTTTTTGAGATATGGTCCTTTAAAGTTGGAAAAAGGGGAAAACGGAACATCAATTTTTTTCTTACTTGTATGAAGAGATTCATCTACACTTTTTAAAATATATTTAAGTAATAGATATAATACTACTGTTATTAAACTGCAATTAAAAGAGTAGGATATCTTGAATAAGGACAAGGAGGTCTTGTGCTGGCCACATCAGATTTTTTTAGTTGTCATTGGTGTTTTTTTTATTTTTCAAAATCAATTATTTTTTACCTTTGGGGGGCGGGGGCAGCCAGGCAGCAACCTAACGATTATGATGATTACTTAAAAATGTGAAAAAAATTGTATATAATTCTTATTGTATGTTTCAGCTAAAAACTGCGCTAATGTACGACGCAGTGAATTTATTTGCTGCAGCTGTCAAAGATCTTCACTTAACATCTCCAATCAAAATGAGAAAATTTGATTGCGATGACGAAACTCCAAGACAATGGGAATCCGGATACCCAATCATAAACTACATGAAAGTTGTAAGTACAAGAACTTATAGACGGAGAGCTAGCGGTCAAATTAGTGTGGACATTTTATTAGTCGTGAAATTGATGGGCTTGCGCCTTGCATATCTACTGAAGATGGAATGCCCAGTCTACCAGTCCTAAGTGGCCGGATTTGAGTTCCTCAAGTTAAAAAGTTGAGTTACAAAAATGCAAATTATATAAATTAAGAGTTCAGGGTACCTATTCTAATTCATAGCGACAGTCGCTAGCAAAGTTCAGTTGATAACTTCGTGACGTCATTCCGTTTATAACTATATCAAGGGTTAGGGATATTTGGCCTCCAGTTGATAACGACTGATAGAGATTTTACATTTACTGTGAAATTTGGCAAGAAAAACTGCTAAACTACCATTTTACCTATCACTTATCATAAACGTATTATTTTTTTTTAAATAAGCCATTTTTTTCATTTTCAAAGTAAATTATTTTTTCAAGAAAAATGTCAATTTCTTATTTCTACAATTTGTAAGTTGAACTATTTAATAAACTAATCAAAAATATTAAATACATATAATGAACCCATAATTTATTGGTATTTTATATTTATAAAATAAATATTTTAACCTCACAACGAACAAAAATCAACGCAACGCGCAAGTCTACCGTAGCGAGGGTTGATAAGTCGTAGCGACAGTCGCTTGGCTACTACGTCACACATGGTGGGGGGGTTATCAAGACAACCCAAGTTATCAACGTTGATAAGTGAAATAGAATAGGACCCCTGGCGTATGTAGAGGTGGAAATAAATGATATTTTTTTTTTATAAATCATATTGCCAGAACGTTTCTACTCCTCCAATCTTAAATATACCAAATAAAAAATAATAAATGACATTTTAAATTTTCATTAATGTCAAAAATGCTAGTCATCAGTGTTTCTCTGCTTACCTAAGCAAAAATATTCAATCATAAGTGTTGATAACCCGAAAACAAGCATATTTTTGACAGTTATGAGAATATAAAACGTCATTTATTATTATTTGACTTAAGGAAACCTAATCCGGCCACTTAGGACTGGACATTCCATCTTCAGTAGATATCAAGTCCTTCAATTTCTCGACTAATAAAATGTCCACACTAATTTGAGCTAGCTCTTGGACTATTATAACATTTAATTTTTCATCAGAAACACACACCAAGCGGCCTAACAGGTCCAGTAAAATTCGACGCGTTGGGGAAACGCACCGAATTCGATCTTCAAGTAGTCGAACTAACCCTAAACAACCAGACAGTAACCGGTGCGGTCAGTGCCCAAGAAGGGTACAAATCCCTTCGGTCGGATTCCGAACTACAGATGCAAATAGAGACCAGCATTCAGACCAAAACGTTCATCGTATCGTCGAGAATTGGTCCGCCTTATCTACGCGATAGGATACCTAAGAAAGGGGAGGTACTAGAGGGCAACGATAGATATGAAGGATATTCCATGGACCTCATTGACGGTAAGGTTTAACTGCACAAAATCTTCCCTGTGGTGTACTCTTCACTAATGGACCTTTTCTCTGTTAATTGCTATGTGACGTCATTTTCGGTACGGCCTCTAACAAAATGCTCGAAAACTATCCTCGAGGTGCTTACCATGTTGCCAGATACTAGACGTAGATTGAAATAAATATATATATTTTTAAAATCATCATTATCAATGCAAAAATGAATAAATTGGATTGGTACATACTTACAGTTGGAAATAAAATAATTATGGGTAACATTTTTATTCCAAATAATAATCGAATGGTCGCGATTTATTTCTGGCAACATTGCATTTATCTGTCACTTCCACTTGTCATTTCGCGAGATAAGCAGTTAAGGTTGAAATTTAAACGATGGAATCTTGTAATAAAACAACAAGATTATGTGCACCCTTTCATTTTAAAATATTCATCACAAACACTGTGAGTGAATTTATTAAATATTTCTAAACTAACTTCCATTTCAAATTTCAAACATGACATTAAAATGCACCTCTGCGCAATATGTGCATCTCTTTCTATTACTATCTCTCTCAAGAGAGCGAAAAGGTCCATAACCATGAGTGGTTGACGGCTGGTAACCGCACATAATATGGTCTAATATGTATCGCAAACGTCTTCAACACTAGGATATTTATAACTAGAAAATCCAGCACAAAACAGTTTAACTGCACAAAATCTTCCCTGTGGTGTACTCTTCACAATAACCATGAGTGCTTGACGGCTGGTAACCGCACATAATATGGTGGACGTGAACGTCTTCAAGACTAGGATATTTATAACTAGAAAATTCAGCACAAAACGAATTGACGAAGCGAGTGTTTTGTGGCCAGTACAAGAATGCTCAAATTGAATTTCAACAAGGATTATATACTTAAAGGATCAATTAACAGTTGTGCCTTTTTAAAAGTTAAATAAAAAAATTGCACTTCAGTATAAAAATTTCCAATTTCTGCAAACAAAAATTTATTTTAAAATCTGTAGATCCATTCTTTCTCTATAAAACAGTTTACTCGCAACGAAAACACGTTTTTGCACTTCCGGGACTAAAACTCTTCTTTAGAGTAAGGTTCTTTTTGATTCCAAGGGATTATTTTTCATATTTTATTCCGTTGTCAAGGAATTGAATTAATTAATCCCGTTGTCAAGTAAATACGTGCTATTTGTTACAGAGTATCTATGGTAACTAACAATATAAATATTTGTCATAAAGTTTACTGTCAAAATTGCAAAAATGTGTATTCTTTTAAACTATTTTGTATTCGTTTGAGGATGAAATGCAAAAAAATAGCGTATATACCACAGGACTAAAGTACCTTTAATCCCTCACCTTCGGCTCGTGAAATAAACTTCACCCTCAGGATTAAATCATGCACTTTAGACCTTTAATATGTAGTATACTATTACAGTATATAACTTCAAAATGACATTGCATAGCTAGTATGAGTTTCGGGCTGGTTTCAGGCAGCCGTAGTAGAGGGAAAAAGAGTGGAATAGAAAAAATGTAAAATCAAGAGTATTTTAGGAATTCAGAGAAAATATGTATCGCGAATTTCTTCCTCACTAGGATATTTATAATTAGAAAATATAGAAATTATTCATGCGAAAACTCATACACAAAAACAAATTGAATATTTTGTTAATTACAATTTATTTCAGCTTCAAGAAATAAATCATTTCAAAACCGAGCTCGTGATGACTGGAACATAATTAAATTAAAATCTGCTGGTTCAAATAATTTCAGTTTTTACAACAAAAATGTATTTTGTTATTTATTATTTATGTTTTCATATATAAATAAACAATTTCAATTTATAAAATAATAAACTGTTTATTTTATTTTAAAATATTTCATTTAAAATTCAATTTATTATTTCAGGAATTTCAAAAATCCTGAATTTCACATACAGATTCGAGTTGGCTCCGGATGGACGTTATGGATCATTCAACAAAAAAACAAGAGAGTGGGATGGCCTCATTAAACAACTGCTGCTAAGGGTAAATCACTCCTAAATTCACGAAACGGTGTAGTAATACGAATACAAAACAATTTATTTTACAATCAAATAAAAAATATTTTTTTAAAATAAATGTTTACCCGTTTCATGAATAAATGGCTTAGTTTATAATTTTTTGTAAATTTTTCATTTTCTCCAGTGAATTACAATGCATAAAAAATTAATTAGTAACTTTATAGAGCAACTATAAAAACTCTTATTAAATTTAATAAAATAAAAGATACTAATATACATCTGTCACATCCCCTCCTAACCGGCCATATTAAAAACAAAACACGGTGAAACAGCTGAACAAATAAAAACAAAACGTATAAAATTATACACCCAAACGTGAAATAATAAAAACAATGGAAGAATTGAAAATAACAAAAACGTGTCGGGATTTCAGCCTGAAATTCAAAACAGCGGCGAATCGCAAATATTAGAGTTAATATTGTTTTTTTTTTTCAGAAAGCGGATCTAGCTATCTGTGATTTAACTATTACGTACGAGAGGCGGACAGCTGTAGATTTTACCATGCCGTTCATGACATTGGGTAAGAGTATAATTTCTTTTTAGTATAAATGCTCTATAAAATTGTTATTTTGCAAACTGTTTAAGTCCACAAAATAATATTTTAGCGGATCGAGTCCATTAAATTGACGTTACCTCCTCTAAAACTATTTTGCGTACTTGTTACATAATTAACTATTATGACACTTTATTCTATTAAATAATAAACTTATTGATACCTCGAAAATAAGTCAAAATATCGACTTATAATTTGCAGCATTGTATTTAGGACACTTAAATTAAATAATTTAAAAATGAGGTTTTTTATCACTACCTAATAGTCCAGTCAGGAGAGGTTTTGACTGAAGACTAATACATAACCAAGTGAAATTTGGCATGCGAGTAGTTAAAAACATACAGAAAAAAAATCGCTCCACCTCAGTATGCTCCGCTTCCCAAAAAAATTTCAGTTGAAACTCAAAATTTTCTTGAAAGCTATCAAAGATTTTGGAAAACAGTTTTGACAGGATGAAAACTGAGGAAATTTGCTATCAAAATGGTCCTTGAAAATTTTTTCATAAGTAGCACGGTTTAGGCACCAGCCGTTTTTTCTGTATAGTAGGCGCTACATTGAGAATGATGTAATAAATTCGCCGCTACAGAATGAATGTGGTGTAACTTTGTTAAAGAACATCATTTTGTAAAGATAAAAATTGCATTTTATTCGTCAAGGCTTCTACTTTCAGTTGCACTAATAACATTTGAATTTCCGACCCCGTTATACCGAGAAAATTGCTTTTTAAAGAACCATAACTCAAGATGTTCAAAGAATTCTCAATATTTTCAATATCTATGAATGAAATAATTGTAAATTCGTAGAGGATTATCTTCACCAAATCATCCCCAATCACATGCAACTATTTGGAGGGTTGTATGTTTTACGTCCGAAAAGAAAACTGGTTTTTTTTTATTAATTATTTTTATATTATCTTCCGGTCAAAAAATTCCCAAACCCCGCTAAATAAACCATCACCAACACAATACCGCGTAGCCCCAATTCTCATATTCAGAATTTTCTAAATCTTTCAGTATCTAATTACTTCTGCTTTTAAACGCAGAAGCATTGATTGGTGTCGGTGCTTACAAAGGCAACGCCACACTAAGTTAAAGTTAGTAGCACACTACACGGATGTGAATGATGTGAGTGATGTGTTGTAGGTGTCAGCATCTTGTACAGCAAGCAAGTTAAGGAGCCTCCGAATCTATTCTCGTTTACCTCACCACTGTCTACTGATGTCTGGCTCTACATGGCTACCGCTTTTCTTGGAGTCAGTTTTCTTATGTATGTCCTCGCTAGGTTAGTATGACATCTATGCTTTATTTAGTTGGTAACTTAAGAGGCCCGTCTACTACCTAAAATCCAGCATAAAATGTACAGTAATGTTCAGAAATAATGCCCAGACTCCCTACTCCAGTGCTGACGATTTATGAAAAATTCGAAATACGTCTGCAGTCGTTGATGAACAGAGGCAGAAGATACAAAGAAAAAGATAGCTATATTCCAATTTTCTCGGAAAAACAACATTAGCTACGGTAAACAGAGGCTTCAGATTTTGAAATATTTTGTAAATTAGGATTCACTACTTTCGATGATACCTCGGATACATACTTTCTTATTGAATCACTTGTATTGTCAAAATTCTGCATTAAAATTAGAACTCATTAATTCATATATATTTATTTATAAAACATATTGTAGTGAAGTAACTCAAATAAAATTAGTAGATCATGCAATTATGCGTTAAGAATTATCATAAAAAAATTAATAAACGATGCTTTTTATATTTACATTATTATCTATTTCTAAACTTTGTAACACAAAGACAATAATAGGTAAATTAATAATAAAACATATTTCAGAATAATGTAATTTAATTACATTTATAAGGATATATTTTTATAGATCTTATATTCAAATAAATAAATAAATAAATTTCTTACGTTGTAGGTTACAGTTTAACTCTCTGGTTCAAAATTCATTTCGAATAAAAATGGTTAACTATTCGTTATTAAAATATAAAAGCGGAAAATTATGGAGTAAAAAATAAGATTCTCTGCATTCGATGTAAGTTTATCTTTTTTTTTGGCGCCATAAGGGTGCAGAATATTCGCTAAATATTCGGTTATTCGACAGACAATTATACATTATATTCGTTATTCGGCACATTTACTATTCGTTATATCTCTAATAATAATTAAAAATAAATAAAAATAATCTAAATAATATATTTTGGAATCCTGCATAAAGCGGGAGGAAAAGTAGGTATTTTTTCTCTAGAGAGAGGAAAAGATAAAGTGGATTTCCGCATAAGGCGAGAGAAAAAGTACTTTTCCTCCCTAAGGAGAAAAAATAAAGTGGATATACCCGCATAAAGCGGGAGAAAACCTACTTTTACTGCCCAGGGAGGAATTTTACTGACCGGTCAGAAATACCTCACTTTCGTCCCTAATAATAGGGACGAAAGGTGGCGTTTTCGGTGCAGGTATTGAAAAAATAATTTATTGAATTAGATTTCTTAATTAAATCAGATTAAAACTGAAACAAAAATCTAAACATTTTTATTTCTTACATTGTAGGTTACAGTTTAACTCTCTGGTTCAAAATTCATTTGGATTTCATACACTTGACGAAATTCTAAATCAAGGTATTTTCTTGCCTCTCAGGTAAAGAGGATACTTCTAAATTTGGTTCTATTTTCTTGGAATAGAAGCAATATACCTTTCCTTTGCTACTTATCTCTCATCACCCTCACTCAATCGAACGTATATCGAATTTTTCATAAATCGTCAGCACTGGAGTAGGGAGTCTGGGCATTATTTCTGAACATTACTGTACTAACGTAGCGAGTGTTTTGTGGCCAGTACAAGAATGGTCAAATTTTATTTCTACAAGGATTTAGTAGAGAAAGAATGGATCTACAGATGTGACTTTTTAAAATTTTGATTAAAAAATTGTACATGAATATAAAAATTCTGAAGAATTTTAAAAAATCCTATTTTATGCAAACTTTACACTGTTATATCTCATGATACAAATTAATTTTTTAATTTTAAAAAGGCACATCTGTAGATCCATTATTTCTCTATTAAATGTTTATAAAAACATTATCCTGAAGTCAATAATATTCTGACAGTTTACTCGCAACGAAAACACTTTTGCAGTATTTTTCAACTTTAAAATGACATTGCATAGCTAGGATGCGGCAAAGTACAAGTTTTGGGCTGGTATTAGGCAGCCGTAGTAGTAGGGAAAAGAGTGGAATTAAAAAAAAAGTAAAATCAAGAGTATTCTAGGAATTCAGTAAAAACGTAGACGAGTCGCTTAAGTTTGAATCCAGGCAGGTGTATTTCAGTTTAACTGCACCTAAATATCCCCTGAGGTGTACTTTTCACTAAGAACCATGATTGAGGTGATGGCTGGTTACCGCACACACGATATAGGTAATATACAGGGTGTTTCTGTACTTATGGAACAAACTTTAAGGGTATAAGAAACACGTTCTACTGATAACGGAACAAAAATAATTTTTAAAAATTCGCAAAATTAAGGGTGCTTTACTTAAAGGAAACATGTTGAGTGCCACTTACACTGGAGAATTACACAAGTCAAATTAAATTAACATAATAATTACAAAAAAATTATCAACTGGTGTCAACTGACCATAAAAACATTAATTCAGTCTGTTTAATTTAATAGCCCAATTAACATAGCACTTAAAATTTTTGTCTCTAAATAGGACTATAAAGTCGCTGATAAACTATAACTATAAAAAAAATTATCTTGTTTCTAAGGATTTAAAATAGTTTGTTTAAAACAGCAACATAATTTAATAGATATTTATACACCAAGTGAGATACATGAATGTTTATTCAAGAGAAGAAAGTTTAGCTCCCGAGCCCGAAGGGCGAGTGGGATAATTTCTTCGAGTGAATAAACATTCGTATCTCACGTGGTTTATACAATATTTTATTCAATTTTGACGAAATTATTTCAAATATATGAATTATAAATTTATTTTGACATAACAAAAAAACTAATCAAAGTAGTCGTTAATGGCAAGTTGTCATTGTTTTTATGCATTTTTGACGCAATAATAACAGTTTAAAACGTCAGAGTGATTTAAAAATGTGTTGAGTGATTTAAAAAAATTTTAATTCACTTGTGAATAAACATTTATTTAAAGTTGTTGCTATGGAGTTAATAATAGCAGTTTAAAACTTCCAAATTGAATAAATAAATAAACATGAAAAACCTATCGAAATTTTAATGTCCAAAATTAATTCATTTAATTAAATATTATTTATTTAGGTAGTTATTATTTTTGTAAAATTAAAAACGAATTTATTAATAATTATTCATTGCAGTTTAAATTATAAATATTTCATCACCAATTCAAATTTTCATTTATAGCTACCAGGTAATGTTTTCTCCATTTACAAATGTCATTCTCACTTTTGCGTTTGTGATTATTATCGTTTATCATCACCATTTAATTTACTAAATGAACTGTACACTGCGGTTCAAATGAAAAATTGTTACACTGAAATCTAATTTTTTTAATTACACATCTTTCTTGGGAATACCTCAATTAGTAAATTAAATTAGTTTCATGTACTCAACAGTATTTTACTGAAATTAGTTTGTTTAGTTAAACATAATTTATAATTAAAACTAATTAGCACGTCGATTTTAATTAACTTTAGCGGGGAATAATTTGCAAAGGGTGCAGTATTTGCATAAATTCAAATTATTGACAAACAAAATAATATTAGTTACATATTACAGTAATTTAAATTAATATCTGTTTAATTTTAAACTGAAACAAACTTATTTTTGAAAACAAAATGTTCCTTTGTCCTTCAAAAACAATTGCCTTTCATATCGTGTCAAATGTTTTATTTCAGCACAGTTTTGTTTGACACATTTTGATAAGGATATCAGTAAACAAATGTGTTTTGTTTTCAGGATGTCACCTTCAGATTGGGAGAATCCTCATCCTTGTGACCAGAATCCTGAAGAACTCGAAAATGCCTGGGACTTCAAAAACTGTCTCTGGTTTACCCTTGGTGGCATTATGGCCCAAGGTTGCGACATTTTACCAAAGTAAGTAGTAATAGTATATTGTGTATCTAGTGCGCAAAGTAAGCAATTGCGCGAGGCGAGTTGCAGCCCGAGCAGTAGCGGCTCGAGGTCTACCGAGGCGAGCCGAGGAGGCCGAGGGTCGCTACGGCGAGGGCTGCAACGAAGCCAAGCGCAATTGCGCCTTTGCTCACGAGATGCACACGATATTTTTTGTCATTACTGCACAAAAAGTAACCTTTTGAGTGACTTTACTTATCAAAAGATAAAATGAATACTTTTAAAATTAATATGTATAAAATAAAAAAGTAACTAATATTTACCTACATGTAAAAGCATAAGAAACTAATTATTAACAGTACAGAAAAGAACATTAAAATATAAGAATAAAATATTATTGTCCATTAGATCCAATATCCAATGCACAATCTGCACAATAGTCGACACTCGACAGTAGAAACTATGCATAGAGAAGTAGGTACTACAGCTGTTCACGTGCTTGTAGTATTAGATTATCACGTGTGTGGCGCTAGTGCTACGCGCACATTTCGTGTCGGTAACTACAGAAAACTGTGTGAGTGTTAAATTTGCGTGCGCAAAGTGAAATTTTGCGCACGCTATTCCCGCACGCTTGTACTTTGCGCACGCATTTTTTGTCTAGTTAAAAAATAAGCCACTTTGCGCACGTAAAACAGGCACGAAAAAGGTTACTTTTTGTGCAGGTATGACAAAAAATAATTAAATTACAGTTTGAAATTCAAATTCAAAACAAAATAGTACAACAAGTACAATATTCAGTTCTTATTATGGAATTTTGTACTCATATTTTACTAAAGAGTGCTAGGCTGTTACAAAATAATATACTCGAGAAAAAAACCACCACTTGAAAATGCACCAAAAATGGCAAATATTCAGGGTGCCATAACTTGGTTGCATTTTGTCGAAAATCTTTGAGTTACGCACAAAATGCAACTTTTTTAAAAAAAATTCATAATTTCGCGCCAAATCATTGTAGGTACTCGAATTTTTTGGGAACTTAAAGGAAAATGAATGAACTTTCTCGCTCTATTAGTCAATTGTGTCCACGATTTTTTTGGCACACCGTACGAATGGTCAAAGTTGGAAATTTTTGACATCATCTTAGCAGGTTGGCAGAGGGTGGAATGGATTTGGCAACACATTGACTTGCGCATCACATTAAAGAGAAAACTTCAAACTTTTTAAAACTCATATACCGATGAATATGTAAAGTTCTGTTCACACAAGGATTCTTTGAAGATTCTTTCATGCTTCAAAATTTTGAGAAAATAATTCTAATGAGAATTACCTGTCAAATCTTCAATGAGTCTTGGAAAAGAAGAATTTATAATTCTTCTAAACCGTGAATTCATGTTTTGCTAAGATTCAGAGTCTTAAAAGAATCTTCAAAGAATCCTTGTCTGAACAAGACTTTAGGATGCCGAGAATAAGCTGAGTACTGTTCGTGCAGCCAGAGTTGGCCGGTACAGTATGGAAGATATGGTCTGCAAGTAGTCAAAGTTTGTCAACTTATTACTTGCGTCAACGCAACTGAGTCAAGAGAAAAACCGAGCTGGACGACTTCTTTATACACTATTTCAATAATCTATGTTCGATTAATATTCATTAACAATTTAAAATTTCTATCCCGGTTCCCGGTCATTTCTTACTTCGCGTACTGTAAGTAGCTAAAATATGTTTGCGTCTTCATTAGATATTTTTAATCAACTAACGCCCATTAAATTATTTTATCAATGACATATTATTTTCTTAGTAAATTATTTATATACCAATAATAGCGAAAACCGATTTCATTGTAAAACTATTACCTAAAACAAAGTTTCGTTGAAAAAAACTAAAAATGCACTTACTGCTAAATTATCTTCTCGTCATCAACGTTGTGCATCCTTAATGACGTCACAGGATGACATGCCACTCTCAGGAAAATGCGTTCTGAAAATTAAGATTTCGGAAGTTACACACTGTTCATAAATTTGTAGTAAATTGACAGAAAATCGATAATTTTCAGCAGCTTTCATTTTAAAAGCATTCTACCCAACTTAGACCTTGTCGTAGTTAACCACTTGACATGAATCGTCCGTGGGATGTTTAAATATATCTTATTCTTGTACTTTAAGTGATATTAGTCTAGCCATATTTTGAATACAATCAAAAATTACATACTCAGTACAAACTGGGATAATATCACCAAATTACTAACATTGGGATGTTGATAATGTTACTAAGGGCGGACATTAGCAATCGCTAGGATATTAACAGGTTAAAGTAACAAGCCGGGATGTTCACATTCTTCAAATGTTCTGGGGATTTTATTTTGTCAAGTGGGTATATTCCAAAATAAAACTAAATGTTATAAATTATTTTTGTTTAAAAAGAAATCTTTCTCGCCGTTCTAAAAGTGGGCAACATCCATGATATTTAAATAAATAACAAAGCTACAAATTCGGCAACAGTGTTGTTAATTAACCTTTATATTTCCATTAGGTTTGAAATGATTCTGCCCAATGGGTCCTGCTAGCTTAAAGTGTATAAATATTTTATAAAAAAGCTAACCTGTGGTGTACTCTGACGATGTTGAGGTGTCCCAGAAAGTCCTTAAATTGTTTATGGCACAACACTTTAAATTTAAACTAGTCGGTATTAATTTTATATCATTTACGCATTTAAAAATTCAATTACACGCACTGCACAGATATTTCTACATTTAAATACATCAAAATATATACAAAAAATTATTGATTTTATCATATAAACACTGATACATGCAGTACGACAATCCGCGAAGAACTGAACTTGAAAATTTCTGTTTCTAATTCAACGGTAACGAGGTTTCAACAGGTTTAGTTCATACCTCTATACGAATATTGTGCTCAAAATATTATTTGATTTTAGTAAAGTAAATCAGTGATACCCAAACTGTTTTCACCTCTCGCCTCATATTCTACCTGCAATCATACTCTAATTGCAATTTAATAAAATGGAAACGATATCTTAATAACTGAGAATATTATGTGAGTAGTCATAGAATGTAAAAAATCAGATGTGGCCAGCACAAAACCTCTCGCCATATTTACTCTATTCTTTTTACTTACACAAATTTATTAATATACAGGTGTTCCACAACTTAGAACAAAAAATTAAAGGGTATATACTGTACGACGTGCTGATCATGAAACAAAAAGTTTTTTTTTTTACTTGATGTGTGTACATTTTTTAAGTATCACAGTTTTGATGGTATATTTGATAATTTGATATTTATAGTATTAGATATTATGTAAACAATTACTTTCATTGTAGGAGATTTGAAAAAAATTATGTATAAGGGAGTTATTGTAATGGGTCAAAATTTTCGAGTGAGAGTTTTTGGGTCCCTAGAGTAAGAATTTAACATTTTCGAGATTTTATATTTAAGGTTTTAATACGGATCTTAATAACCCAATATAATTTTGGTTTCAATCTGCAAACCGAAAGTAGTAATTTTTTAAATTATGTCGATGAATAATTAATTTTAGACAAAAAAAATTATTTAAAATGAAAGATTATGTGATTATTATCTATAAATCAGTACTTTATAAATTTTTCTGTATCTGGATTTTCGTATAATTAAAGTATATATTTATAATTAAGTATTTCGGTATCTTGTAGTCCATGATCGTTTAATATTTATTATTAGGTAAAATTTAAATAATTATGACATGACAGTGACAGTGGCAATATTAAAATATCGTTTATATCTTATTCTGCAGTTTAAATAAAATGACTAAAATATATTTGTGAGTAGTAGGTACCTATTATATTAATATATTTGTATAGGTAGGTAAGTAAAAAGAATAGAGTAAATATGGCAGTAGGTTTTATGCTGGCCACATCAGATTTTTTACATTCGATGCCTACTCACATACTCTCGGTTATTAAGATGTCGTTTCAGTTTTATTAAATTGCAATTAGAGTGTGATTGCAGCACTTACCTCTTACTATATGAATATGCAACGGAGACGCTTTGATGTGTATGCAAGTGTTATGACATGCTTTATACGCGTATGTATATTCATATGTGGACAAACAGTGTTGCGGTACTTTTAGAAATTGCATATTATGTAGAACATGTTCTTGTTGAAAACCTACGCTGCAACTAGTATGCAAATTTAGATTAGTTGAAGTTTAGGTACGAATAGAATGAACGCACGACAACGCAGATAAATTTTATTCGCGACGTAAACAACTAAAAATTAAATAGGACATTTTATTTTTTGTGATATATTTCATTTGAATTTGTTCATTTAAATCAGATAATTTTGCTGGCGCAACAAAATTTACAAGGGGTTTTTATACTTGAGAAATTTTTTTAAGGATATTACATGGCGTGTTCGTTATATACAGATGTAACAAAATTTAAGGGTGTTCTATTGGACGCACTGATCATTAATCAAAAAGAGTTTTGTAGAAATTCGTAAAATTAACAGTAGTTTGCAAAACAATATCATTTTGGGTACCTACCACTGGTTGTCACTTTAAATACAAAAAAAGTTAAACAATAGTTATGCAGTATTTATTAGCGTAATTACATTAATGTAATAATAATTTTATAAACAGGAAAAAATTTAATTTGTAGGTATACTTACAGAATGTCTCATTTCTTAATTTGCGAATTTCAACAAAATTCCTTTTGATTCATGATCAGTGCGTCCAATACCAGGGCCGTAACCAGAAATAATTTTCGGGGGGGGTTTTAAAATTTAAAAAAATTGTTTTATATTATTATTTTAATGAAGATTCAACATGAAAAAAATATAAAAATAAAAAATAAAAAGAAACAAAAACGAAAAATATATTACATAAATAAGAATCATAGGTACTTAACTTAACTTAACTAACAAAAACACGATACACGAACCTAACAAGAACGTAAGTTAAATTTCAATCGAAATCAAAACATTTCGTGAGGTTGGGAGGTTGCGCAACAATGTAAGCAGAAGTAGGCATCGCAGTGGGAACGCGGTTTTATACGGAGAATTTTGTAACAGGTACTTGGTACTATGTAGCTTCCCTTCTTGAAATCATTGAATAATGTACTCAAAACTCAAATAATATTTGTTTTCAAAGTATTAGCGTTCGTTAAATAAAATTAAAAAGTTTTCGTTGAAAATTTCGGGGGGGGTTTGAACCCCAAAAACCCCCCCCTGGATACGGCCTTGTCCAATACTATACCCCCTTAATTTTTGTTACACAGATTGGGTTACACCCTGTATACGTTATATACTACATTATGCCCAAGGGCAAATTAGCATGTAATATTGACAGGTATGTTAAGACGATCCTCTACCGCGCCAGAAAACAGCCAAAAACATGGATTTCGCGCGCCACTTCACAGCATTTATTGTTTTGTGAAATATAATAATCTAAAGATATTGTGGAAGATAAAAGTACAATCTACAAAATGGTCGATGCAGAATTTTAAAATTTTGCTTTAAAATCGAAATATGTTAATTTGAATTTTGACAATTTTTGTTATTTTTTGAACACAAATATCTTCAATTTTAAAACGAGTTTAAAAAATTTGATCGGTTGTTTCGCAGATCCAAGCTTTGTTAACAACATATTACAATTTGAAGTTAATACACTAATAAATAAAAGCTGTACAGTGGCGCGCGAAAACCTCCTTTTTTAAAAATATTGCAATTTTTTTACAATTATGGGTCTCTAAATAATTTTTTCCCCTCAAACATAAATTACTTGTTATTATTATGTTTAACAAAACAATAAACGCTATAGAATAGCGTGCGGAATCAATGTTTTTGACTGTTTACTGCCATGGGTAGAGGATCACCTTAAGCTGGAAAAACCCCATTAGCAGAACCGGCCAAAACCAATATGAATAATTAGTACTCGATTATTACTAATTAATTACCCTAATCCATAATTTATTACTGTGGTTTAAAAAAAAAACTAACAAAACCGTACTAGAGCCCCACAAACTCGGGTTTTGTTTTTACTACACTAACAAAGCTAACAAAACCGTATAGAGCCCTCAAACTCGGGTTCGTAAAACCGTCGTTAATTTTTAAAAAAACCACAGTAATAAATTAGGGATTAGGGTAATTAATTAGTAATAATCGAGTACTAATTATTCTTATTGGTTTTGGCCGGTTCTGCTAATGGGGTTATTCCAGCTTAACATACCAAATATAAACACATCAACATCATAAATATTCTGAAATTAATATATTTTTGACGTTGCTAAGATACCAAAAATATATTAACAAAATTTAAAATATCAAAGCGAAATGTAACGCACGGAATATTTTAAATACAATAGTAAGCGATTTGCAGACCCTCAGGCCAAGAGAGGCCCTTGGGCTTTTAAACATGTCGCCCTCGGATGAGCATAAACATCATCATAATGCCCTGTGTAACCTGTGCTTCTCCGTTTTAGCTTCCCGCACAAGCACACTAGTTGTGTCGGTACTATGGCTTACGGCCAGTCATTGGTTCAAGCTGCCTCTACGTCACTATTAATATTCAATTATGTCTTTTCGGCTTGCTGGTAAAAATGTTGTCAAAAAAAATAAGTGTCTAAATCTGAATCTGTTTTAAAAAAATATTTAATAAAGAAAGTCATACAAGTAACCCATTACTGTACTTAGTTGGTGGTACTATCGGTCCATTATTTAACTACTATATTATTCGTTTCTCCCGTTCCCGTTGAAAGTCAACAATCCGTATTCACAAACCTGAATTAGTAATGCGAGTAAACGAACACTTTGTGTCAAAATTGCGAGCTGTTATGCTGTGAATTATTCAGAAAGGGATCTGGACTTGTTTCGTTGCAGTCCTATTTGCAAGAACTTTAATATTTAATCACTTGATAAATTATTATTCGGGTCTGTTTGGAGTTTGCTTCTTTCCAATGTTTAGACGAACCAGCAAAATGGGGAAATGTACGGAATTATGTAAATGCGGGCGTATCTAATCAAATTTAGCTTTGATAAATGTATTTTGCTTTAAAAAATCAGTAGCTGCGCGGGTTTAAGCACAGCTCTCTGCATGAAATGTCGTTCGAACCCGGAGTTCCGTGGTTCAAGTCTCTCGGCCGGCAGTGTATGATTGTAAAGCATCTTGCAATTAAATCAAGCTGACCACTTGATCGTCTTAAATGTAGTCCTGTCGAGGCAGTAGCTGTGCGGGTTTAAAGCGAACCCGGAGTTCCGTGGTTCAAGTCTCTCGGCCGGCAGTGTGTGATTGTAAAACATCTTGCAATTAAATCAAGCTGACCACTTGATCGTCTTAAATGTAGTCCTGTCGAGGCAGTAGCTGCGCGGGTTTAAAGCGAACCCGGAGTTCCGTGGTTCAAGTCTCTCGGCCGGCAGTGTGTGATTGTAAAACATCTTGCAATTAAATCAAGCTGACTACTGGATCGTCTTAAATGTAGTCCTGTCGAGGCAATAGCTGCGCGGGTTTAAGGCATGTGATGACGTACGAACCCGGAGTTCCGTGGTTCAAGTCTCTCGGCCGGCAGTGTGTGATTGTAAAACATCTTGCAATTAAATCAAGCTGACCACTAGATCGTTTTAAATGTAATCCTGGTTGCAAAAGAATCTCTCCGTTGCCGCTTTGACTATCAAAGGTTGTCTGAAAACGAATCGGTCGAAGTGGTTAGATTCCACTATAATAACATCTAATCTTGTTGAATAATGAAAAATAAAATAATTTTGTTCTCTTTTAGGGGGATATCAACTAGGATGCTGTCTGGTATGTGGTGGTTCTTTTCGCTAATTTTGCTATCGTCCTACACTGCAAATTTAGCCGCGTTTTTGACTATGGAACGAATGGGTCCAACAATTGAAAGTGCAGAAGATTTGGCCAAACAATCGAAGATCAAATATGGCGGAGTTGATGGTGGATCTACTCTTGAATTCTTTAAGGTTAGAAAATTAAATAATAATACACTGAGCGAAAAAAAAATGAGACACTTGAGATTCGTGAAAAATTAGGTGATTTTCAAATTATCATAACTTCGATTCCATTCAACCAATGAAGCTTGAAGTGTCTACCTTATTTATAAAATTTTAAACACGAATATTTAAGTTAATAAACGTATAAAATAAAATGTAATTACTGATTTAGATGCAGAATTTAATTTCCTAAAACTTTTATATAAAGTATTTTGGTCTCAAGCTAACTGGTCACTTTTGATCAAGGAAAAACTGACGCCTATGGCCCGCTTTTTATTTACAGCCTGTATTTTTTTTACCAATTTCGCTATTTTTTTCTCTAGCAATCGAACTTTTCGACGTACCAAAGAATGTGGGCAGCAATGGAATCAGCACGACCCAGTGTATTTACTAAAAATAACCAAGAAGGCGTTGAGCGAGTACAGAAAGGTAAAAAGGGCTACGCATTTTTGATGGAGTCCACCTCCATCGAATACGAAGTTGAAAAAAACTGCGAATTGGTTCAAGTCGGGACAATGCTGGATTCCAAAGGATACGGGATTGCCATGCCTGTCAGTAAGTAGAAAAATCTGATGTGGACACCACATGACTTCCTTGTACGCCTAATAAACTGTTCGTACTTTTCTTAATAACTAAAATGTAGAATTATCTTTGACCATACAGGGTGTCCTATGAAACGGGTTAAGCATGGGAATCTCGAGAACCATAAGAGACAAAAGTTGCTTCTTTAGGGAGCCAATTTATAAATGTTTTTGTTTTCCCACAAAAATGCATAGGTGACTAGATATACCCAAAAATGTAAATTTTACTCATTTCGTTTTTCACCTATAACTTTTTTGTTTGAATTAGTACAAGTTTCTAATTTGCACGTTCTAAAGGCAGTTTTTAACGAGGAATTCACAGCAGTCCTCAAAATTTTTTATCTCCTACTGATTTTGAGAAATTCAAACCAAATTCAAATTTTAATATGGAGCTCATAGTTGGCTATGACACGTCTTAATAGAGATTTTTTTTCTCTTTTCAACGATATAAAACACAAGTGCATTGAAATTAAAATGAAGGCAGAAATTACAAAATAATATTTTATATGTCTCCGGTCGGCATCGCTAGTTTTCCATATCTCAAAATCCGCCAGAAACTCTTTGTAAACAACCAGAAGTTATAGGTTGGCATCTTGACATTACTACAATTGTCAAGCAGATGTCAATTTTATGCGTTGAATATTTTTTATACAAGAATTAACAAGATTTTGACAAATTTTAGACGTAAATCGTTAATAGAAACTGAAATAAATATATTTTAAGCTCAAATGCAAGTATTCAGTGCACAATTTTTTAGGTTATGATAATAATTAAATTCATTTTATATTTTTGTAATGAAATCGGCACATAAAATATTGTGTATTACACGTCCAGAAACTGTTATGCTAGTGCTCGTAATTTGCAAGCCTCGCCTGTGGCTCGTCGTGTCAAAAATACTCGCTCTTGCAAAAAGTCAGTTTCTGGCCTTGTGATACAAATTACTATTTTTTAACTGTTTTTATTAAGGGAGACCACGGACGATCGCAACCAAAAATATGAGGTGATCAACTAAATGCAACATGAGTCTCAAATACTTTATATAATAATAATATAATAACTTTCTACGACATACCGTTTTTTATTAATGCGAAAAATACCTGCTACATTCCAATGGGGGAAAAACATGATAGATATATCGTAAATAAATGTGTCTAAAATATTTATTTGTCAGCCACTCCCCTATTTGATATCAATTACAAAATCTAGAATATCAAAGAAACCGAAACTTCTACGAGTATACCTCTTAATCCGAATATCGATCTAACCGCAAAAAAATTTCTTCTTTGGGTTCCTCGAATTTTTGTTGCCTTAAATAAATTTAATTAGTCAGCATCTTGTGATTTAACCACCCAAGGCACATCTGTAGATCAATTCTTTCTCTATTAAATGTTTATAAAAATCTTATAGAATAGAAGTTAATAGAGGAAGCATAGGAACAAAACAATGAAGAAACTTTGGATAAAGCTACCCGCCATTTTGGTATGCTCTATTTGCACATTTGAACGCAGTTTTGTATTCGTTTTCGAAATATTTTTTTTATATTAGTGCCGTGCTACAAATTTTTACTATAATTTTTCGCCGTGCTATACAGAATGACACCTATAAATAAATAAAAGGAAAAATAATAGGTAAGTAAGGCTTTTTTGACATAGACATTTCTCAGAATTTGATGAAAATTATTTGTATTACATCGTCAAATTATATTTGAACGTAGTATAAAGTATGTTTTATTTGAAATATAAAGTAGGTAATAATATTTTCTGCATTCTGTACTTTCCGTGGTTTGTTTGCTATTTATAAAACTTCAGAATAAATATAAATATATCCGCCATATTGGTATGCTCTAGTAGCACACCCCCTTTCAATCCCACAACCAAAAAATCAGAGTATACTACCTCTATAATTTTTTTACTCTAAGATAAAACCATTATCTTGAATTCAATAATAATCGTAACAGCTTACTCGCAACGAAAATACTTTTATTTCATACTGTGTTGCATTTGCTTCTTTATGAGATTGATTTCAGTCCGGAAAATGAAACATTACAATCCTGTAAAGTAGAACAATACCGTAATGTTTCATTTTCCGGACTGAAATTTAATTTTTGTATTGAGATCAAGACGACCTGATTGTATTTAGAAAAGATATATAAAGAATGGGTGCAAACTTTGGTCCAAAAATGTTATGTTATAAAATGTTGTACGTTATTCGTCCGGTAGTCACGGTACTCGTTCGGAAACATCTTACTCGTACCGTAAAAACTCATCTACCGGACTTATAACGTAAATAACTATTACAGTATTTTTTAACTTCAAAATGACATTGCATTGCTAGGATGCGGCAAAGTACGAGTTTCGGGCTGGATTCAGGCAGCCGTAGTAACGGGGAAAAGAGTGGAATAGAAAAAAGTAAAATCGAGAATATTCGTGGAATTCGAAAAAAATAGTATACTTAACTGTGTGTGCGGTTACCAACCATCAACTAATTAAACTCTCGCTGAATAATGTTCTGGAGTAATTTTTTTTATGGTGGAGGTAAAGAAAATAATTTAAAATCTCTTCGCTAAAAAATTAAAAACAGCTAAGAAGCAGGTGTAAAAAAGCTTATTAAATTCTTCCACGAAAGATTTCCTAACAATTTCTCTGTTTGCGCAATTACGTTTAAACCCGCGTTCAACCACCGCGCGTTTATGGCCTCAATTTGCGGTAATAACCGTGTAAACCACGGTTACCGCACAAACACACAAACGCGGTCGGATTTTAGCAAGATAATTTATTAGGCAATTGAGACGCCGTTAAAAATTTTGAACAAAGCCTTCATAAAACGTCGGTGCCATTCAAAGGTCCTTGGGCGAGTCCGGCACTCGTAAAATAGCCACAGGGGAGCACTAGCGTCGCTGTCGGTAAAGACGGTTCCAAAGATACCGGCATCCTCATATGAGGAAGAATACACTCTCTGTCCTTTTGGAGGAAAACTCATGTTCATTATTATTGTAATATTTATTGAGTGGATAGCCGAGAGTGTTATGTGACCGACCGTGGTTCTGACAGGTCAGGTTAGGTACACATTTCAGTTTAAGGAGGGTCACTATCAGCGTAATGCTGAAAAGTAATTTTTGCCTTAAAATTGAAATAAAAACATTTTTGAATAGATAAAGGTTGTCTCCAAATGTGTCTAATGCCACTTGTTTTCTATTTTGTGCTCTGTTTTTTTATATGCATGGCTAAACATGGTAAATTTTAGCTCTTTTGTGAGTTTTTTTATACGTATTTTATCACATTATTTAAAACCAATAATTGAAAAAAGTCGCATTATGCCCAGTGCACACGGAGAAACATTTTGACAAGTTTCCTGAAAAAAGTTTCCAGAAAATTGAGATTTTCTTTTGAAATAAATAAATATGTTTATGATCACATGTCACATTTGACGATTTGACAAATAAGAAGTTAGTTGCACTTCACAACGTTTCCTGAAAACGCCTCATTTTTATAGGCGCCGTTAAAACTTTGAAGTTTCCGGAAACTTTTTTCAGGAAACATGTCAAAATGTTTCTCCGTGTGCAGTAGGCATTAGACGAACTTGAAGACAACCTTTAACTATTGAAAAATATTTCATTTGTTTCAAAAATCTATTGAAACCGTAGTTTTAATGGAAAAACTGAATATTGTTTTTCGTCATTTCAACGGCTTGTATTGAACCATTTGTAATTTAATTTTTTGATTTAAATAGTTCATAAAGAGTAGTATTTATTTATTTAAATTAATAATTTTATCCTTTGTTTCAAACAACAAGCCCTAAAGCAAAAAAGCAAAATCGATGACCTCATATTTTACAATGATGTAGGTACTTATAGGTTGTGCTTACATGGCTATAGAATTAAATTTACAAATAACCTTGCCGTATTTTGTTCAATCATTTCTAAAAATTACTAAAAATGCGAGTTTTACATAAATTATTACAGTCAATGGATTAACTGTTTAAAAAAAATCTCTCTATACCCGTCTTCCGACTAATACTAATGTATATTATCGATTTCAAATGAATTTTTTTATTATTGTGCATTATTCAACGTATAATATGGATTATTAAACGATAAAAATTAGCTCCAAGTTTTGCTAATTGATGTCACAGCAATTCTGCCCTCCTTAGGAAGAAGGTCCTATCTGCAAATTTTTAGATTTTTGTAATCTGCATAAATTATTACAAATATACCGAAATGGAATGTCCAGCTGCCCTAAGAAAAGGTAGAATTTATTATTATTATTATTAAATTTATATAAAGCAATTTTAATAGTAAAAATCCGCACAGATGTTTCCACAAAAAAATTTATATAAAATAATAGCTAAAACAAAATTTTTGCAGATAGGATATTTTTCCTAAGGACGGAAGAATTAATAATTTGCATTTATTGATTCACTAATGAGTCATGATTCTTCATGTTAAATTTCAATTTGAAATTGTTTATAATACAGCCAGAATCGTTCAAATTGTTAATCTTCTGGATTTAATTAAGAGGACATAATTCCACTCGAAAAATAGACTATTTTTCTGGAACAAATCCTGACTGCATGGTACAACATATAGTGTTAATTTTTTTACTATTATGTGCATAAGAGATGAAAATAGTCCGCTAACTCCAAATTATTCGTTTTTCAATGCTGGCAAAATGTTTAATTGCATTTAAAAATACACCCATTTTTGACAATAAATTAAGTGTATAAAAAACCTAACTATTGTTATATTACTGAGATAGCGGACTGTACACAACCTTTATTTAGAAGTATACAAAATTTCAAGCTTGTAAGTTTGTTTTTCTGCTGTATTTTGTTCCAGAAAATGATCACTTTTTGAACAAATCTTGCCTATTTTACAGCGTAACTCATGATAGTGTCACGAAAGGGCGGGATTTCAATTTGTGTTTACCCCTGACGTAAATTTCTGACCGTTTTGCAGGAGAGGGAAGGGGTAAACTGAATTCGTCAGAATGAAAATTCGGGATTCATGTTAGGAAGAATACCCTCTTAAATGAAAAATAAAATCACTCTCTTAAATTCATTTACCCTGTCATACGATTTCTTAAGCTCTGAATTCCTCGCACACATATCTTCCACGGGTCAGGGCACGGCGGTACGTCTGTGTGAGATGGCCGGTGTGATAGCGTTTCCCTGGTCACCACCAGGTCCCAGGAGGCCGTGACAAAGCGACCGAAACAGACAGTTCGCGGAATCAGAAAACACAGGCGGAGAAATTGCTGATACCAGAGTTTTGTGAACATGTCACTGCTGTACCCGGTAATCTTTCTCTCGAATTTCGTGATAAGATTTGATTTGATATTGATGAAGGTGTGACTGCCTCACAGATCACTGTGAATGTGGTCTGAACCATGTTCACACAAGGATTGTTTCATTGGGAAAATAATCCTGATAAAGATAATGAGTTTCTATAACCAATGGGGGTTTCCAAGCCTACGGCTTTTAAAGAAATACTATTTTCAGCATATATAAGTTATAGGAAAGTGATAATAATTGTTAATTTTGATAGATTTATTACCTTTTTGTCGACATGAAAATGTAACTCTTTTGAAACGTGTATTAAAATGCGTCTTGTGCGACGTAGACAACATTGAAATTGAAACCAAACCGTGAGTAGATTTGTTCGTGTAAGAGGATATTATTCCTAACATGAATCCCGAATTTTCATTCTGACGAATTCAGTTTACCCCTCCCCCTCCTATCAAAACGGGCAGAAATTTACGTCAAACACAAGTTGAAACCCCGCCCTTTTATGACACCATCATGAGTTACGCCGTAAAATAGGCAAGATTTGTTCAAAAAGTGACAATTTTCTGGAACAAAATACAGCCGCAAAAACAAACTTACAAGCTTGAAATTTTGTATACTTCTAAATAAAGGTTGTGTACAGTCCGTTATCTCAGTAATATATCAATATTTAGGGTTTTTATATACACTTAATTTATTGTCAAAAATGGGTGTATTTTTTAATGCAATTAAACATTTTGCCAGCATTGAAAAATGAATAATTTGGAGTTAGCGGACTATTTTCATCTCTAATGAACATAATAGTAAAAAAAATTAATACCATATCTTGTACCATGCAGTCAGGATTTGTTCCATAAAAATAGTCTATTTTTCGAGTGGAATTATGTCCTCTTAAGATCTAGTTTTTCTCCACCGTTGGTTTGGTTTTTTAAAATTTATTTATCTTTGACTAATTTACACAGTTATCTGTAAATTTAAAAAATTGTTGTATAACATTATTATATAAAATTATTTATCCACGCCAGTGATATAACAGTCATATTATTATCATTATTTGAGTGAGGTAATTAGATGTGCTTTTGTCTATTACCTCTCGCATTACTCTACTTCACTCGTTCGTAGCCATGGATACTACTAATAAAAATAAGATAATATTTAACAGCAGTGTTGAGATTATAATATTATTCCTTACATATTCTTGGAATAAATCAATTTTGAATTACTGTCCCATAATATATAATTTATAAACGAATAGGTAATAAATAAATATCACGTATAAACTTACAAATTAAAAATTCTTCACATACAACTGCTATAATAATGCTCTTATACCACTTCCAATATAATAGCTATTAACATACCTAGGAATGTTATGAGTATCATTACAGCCGCAGATGTCAGTTTGAATTCCGAGCTCGTAGAGCGAGGATTTTAAGACATCTAAGGTCCTTTAATGAATAACGTCATTGTCATCATTTTAGAAGGTGATCAAGTAAGTCTGTTGTCTGTAAGTTTTTCTTTAACGTCATGGTTACAATTGTTTTGTATCATATTAATAAATAATTTTTTTATTTAATATAATAAATAATACAATTAATATATATTATGATAAGCAGGAAAAGTAATTTTTGTATTATTGTTGTTTTGAGTTCCGTTTGTATTAATAAATAGTGTTATATTATCATTGTTTTATCTTCATTTTCTTGATTGTTTTGACATGTCAGTATGGTAATATTACCTTACAGAATACAGTTATTACTTACTTACCAGCCTACTTTTGTGCATGTAAATATAAGTTTAATATCCTGAAACCGGTAAATAACTATTACATCTTAAGTAATTACAATTGTTATCACTTTTGTCTTTGTAGATGTGTCGAAACGTCGGTTTTTTAGTAATAAAATTTTTTTATCTACATTCCCGAATAATTACACCCTTCTTAAAATATCTGTATCAATTAATAATTTTCTATATTTCAGATTCCCCATACCGTACAGCAATTAGCGGAGCAGTATTAAAAATGCAAGAACGAGGCACCTTGTACATGCTGAAAGAGAAATGGTGGAAGACAATGCAGACCGTCCGCTGCCAGGTTGATCTCTTAACTGTTATAGTACAAATGCATTTCATCTACCTAATAATCGTTTATTAGGGGGTTATTGCAGTCACACAATGGTCAAACCCACAAGCCTGAGATGCGCATACAATACAACCCTGGTAATAAGCTTCGAAAACCTCTTACTCTACCAGTGAAACACTGGGGGTAAAATATATACTCGGGTTAATAAATATGGCAAATACTGAACTGTTCGACTATATTTCTTACCTGCGGGCTAATCTTAAACGATTGCGGTTTTGGGCATTGTGTGACTGCAATAAGCATTTAACGATTATTAGGTACTTGATGTATGCGTGGACTATAACTCCTGTTAACATCGTTACATCTGTGTTGCTTGTTCTTTCAGCACGAGGCGAAGGCGGGAGCTGAAAGCGCCAACGAACTCGACCTGGACAACGTCGGTGGCGTCTTCGTGGTTTTGTTCGGCGGAATGGGCATCGCTTTCTTAATAGCGATGCTCGAGTTCTTGTGGAACGTTAGAAAGGTTGCTGTGGATGAACAGGTAAGAAGAGAACCCGTGAGTTGACTGTATTTTTACCTCCCGCCTCATATTCTATACGTCGTGCAATTGAAAAAAGACGTAAGTGAAGCGATAGCCGAACGAAATAATTTAACAAAATGCGTTCGTTTTTACTTCAAGTTATATTATTATTTATTAATGTCGTATAAATAGATGAGATCATTTAATGAATCAAAAAAATGGTTTTCTTTACCCGAAAATACAGTTACGGCTTCATTACGTATTAAAATCTAATTGCGCTCCAAATAAAAAATCAAAATTTTGGTTGGATTACAACCAGTGTTGTAGTTACGGTTAAATACGTTTCTTTTGATTTGATTTTGTATAAAATTTCTGTAACGTCTCTTTTATAAAAAGCAATGATTAATTTGGTAATCATAATAATTTTATATCGTAAATATAAACACTCAATGCATTTTTTAAGACGAATCCAACGATATAAAAAAGTAATTTATGACAAAATATGCACTTACGTCTCTTTTCATTTGTATGGCAGTATAAAAGAGGTATTGTGACGGTTCAAAGTTTTCAAGTGTGAGTTTTGGCAGATACGCACGTTTTAGGTTCTCTAGAATACGAATTCCAATTTTTTGAGATGATATAGAGCAATATGATTTTTTTAAAGTTAAATAATCGATAAAGCCTTTATGATAATATATATTTCATTAAATATAACAGAAAAAGAATTTTTGTACCATTAATAAACTATAGGACAATTATTTAAATCTACTTTTTTGAAATTTCAGTATCTTGTTGCCCATGATATGAAATTGATTTCTACACAAAATTTGAATTATTATGACAGTGACAGTACAGTTGACACATCTTTTGCTTGCATCTTGGTTTATTTATTAGATTAGTAAAATAAGCAGAATTAGGCGAGAGGTCGTGTGCTGGCCACAGCAGATTTTTTTATTTTTTTTACAAAACTATAAATTCCGCTTATTAAGCTAGATATGATTTTTTTAAATTGTTATTTAGTGGTGACGTCGGTAATACCTACCTCCAGTGGTACTCAATCAGTTTATTTCTCTATCATTTTCATTTGTTTGTTGTTAGTGGACATTGCACACACCACAGAGAAGATTTTCGTGCAGTTTAATAATTGGAAGGTTATCGTGTAGCTATTGATTAACCAAAAGTTCGAGACCCGTTCAATTCTCATAACATTTTCTTTTTCTTAAGTGAATTGCTTTTCTTTGTAAAACTTACAGTTAGAATTGTCACTAAATAAAAGAGAATTAATATCACAAAATGTCGGCGAAATGTACAGAAACTTAAACAATGCTTGAACTTTATTAAGTTGCTCTAAGTACAGAACTTTTTCAACAGTCAATTTCGCTTGCTAACAAAGAGAATAATTCAGAACAGTAGATTTAGATCGTGTCTTTGATACAAAGGAAAAGTTAATGAGCGAAAATTATCATCAAGAAGTAAATGAGAAATTTCTTAACATTCTTTTCTTATTTTTGTTACAGATGACCCTGTGTGAAGCCCTGATCGTTGAGCTAAAATTTGCGCTAAATATTTTCATAACTAAAAAATCAGCGAAACCGAAATTATCCGAACCGTCTTCGGATAATAATTCGGAAACCCGAAGCATAGCTCACAGTGTCCTAAGACAAGCTGGCTCATTTTTACATCTAGATGTTTTTAACAATGATATTACCAATAAGATTAATAATAAAAAACAGAGCCACTGAATATTGTCGCGAAAAAATATTGGCTGCAATTTTCAGATCAATATAAACATGTTGTTTAAACTGTATTGTGAAGATAAATAGTTGTACTGCGCTACTGCGCAATTGTATTAAACTATTTATTTATAAATACGATATTTTTTACCGAAAATCGCACATTTTGAGACATATACAAGACGATTCAGAACTTCGTCCATATATTTTAATTTAATGGCATGTAAACTTACTGATCTGATCATGGAATTTTTTTAAATTCGTAAATAAGGGTAGTTATCGTAAGAAGCACATTTTAAAACCACTGGTTTGTTCATTGTATAAGATATCTGATTAACTATGAATGAAATAAAATTAAATTTTTATTAATCATGCAATGGCAAGAATAGATTAAAAACCTGGAAACTAATATTGAAAATTTTGAAAAAATTATTTTACTTCTGTGATAAATCAGTTGACAGACACTACTTATAGTGCCATTCAAATATATGAACGAACTTAAAATTATTTATTATTTTTTCTTTTCTTATTAAAAAGTGGTTTTTAATAATTGCACATATAGTCTAAAAAGAAAGACAAATATGTATTATTATTATTTATTATTACTTATTATTATTTCTTGTGCATTATAAATATATGTAGGTTTATATTTATTTATTCAATTTTGACGTTTCAAACTGCTATTATTAACTCCATAGCAACAACTTTAAGCAACTGTTTATTAACAAGTGAATTAATTTTTTTTTAATCACTCAACACATTTTTAAATCACTCATGTTTTAAACTGACATTATTTCGTCAAAAATGTATAAAAACAATGACAACTTGCCACTGACGACAAAATAAATTTATAATTCATATTATTTCAAATAATTTCGTCAAAATTGAATAAAATATTGTAAAGACCACGTGAGATACGAATGTTTATTCACTCGAAGAAATTATCCCACTAAACTTTCTTCTCTTGAATAAACATTCATGTATCTCACTTCATAAATAAATAAAAATATCTATTATTTGACCTAATATTAAAATTTTAGTTACAGTACCTACTTATGTTTAATTCGAGTGATAAAATATTAATACTACTTAATTATTATTGGTAAACGAATTGTAAACGTACCTAATAATTGTTAT
This sequence comes from Agonum fuliginosum, assembly GCA_947534325.1. Lineage (NCBI taxonomy): Eukaryota > Metazoa > Arthropoda > Insecta > Coleoptera > Carabidae > Agonum > Agonum fuliginosum. The sequence goes on along the minus strand of OX384033.1, from coordinate 38,544,396 downwards.
TTTAATTAGACATTAAATGCTTTTCTATTACATTGTAGTAAATTTATGAATAAATTGAAAGTATTGAAAGTTCTATTTTGTCCTTTAAATTCTTATAGGTACCTAATTTAATCTTAAAAACATACATGGGATGTTAATGTTACTAAGGGCGGACATTATCAATCGTTGGGATATTAATAGGATGTTTATTGACAAAAATAGCAAGTAACAAGACGGGATTATTATACGTTCTTGAAATGTTCTGGGGATTTTATTTTCTCAAGCGTGTTATTTGAATATTCTGTAGTAATACAGAAGTTCTACTGCTCAAAACAATAATGAGAACAATAATTTATGGATGTTAACAATAACAGCAGATTCTAGCAAAAAATATTTAAAAATGTAAAATGTAAAAATGTATGCTCTGTTTTAATTAAAATTAAAACATTTTTAATAATCCACTGTCCAAATTACGTCAATACAAAACACAAAGCAACCTTTTTTAATTAAAAAACCCACACAATAACTAGAATATGCAAAACCTGCCATTCGCAGCATTATGACAATATGTCGTCAAACTTGGAATATTTTCTGTGTTCAACTCTCACCGTCTGCTGTGAAGTGTAAACGTGGCAGAAAGGGGGCGTCAACCCTTTTTACCACCCACCAAGGGCCGAGACAGGAGTCTGCAACCCCTGTGGTGTACACGATAAAGGAGAAGAATTTTTTGCAGTTTTTTTTACAGAGTGAATTGTGAAAGGAGTGCAAAAAATTTAAAAGGAGTGATGTATCTACTTTGGAACTAATGCAAACTCAAAACCATTTTAAAGATAATTTAGAACTATTATAGAAACAGATAAACTATTAAAAAGTGTCATAAATATAAATTCATTTGAAAACTATACCCTTAAATTTAATAAATTTAAAAAATATATTTTTGTGTATAGCAAGTTTTGAAAATATAAATAAACAACAGCTTTCTTGGGTATTAGCCACAATATATTTGGGATAAACTACCCTCAACGTTCAGGAGGGTGGTGTCAACAAAATCTTGTGATACATGTTAAAAATCATTAAAATAATAAATAGTAATAAATAATTAAAAACAACTTAAAATAGAGACATACATCGAAAGTACCAAGCAATGGTCGTCAAGAAAAAAACGTTACAATTGAAAATATAGTCTTGTCGAACGCGAACGAAAATTGCAGTCCGAGCGAAGGGAGGGTTGCAATCGTTTAAGTTCGACAAAATATTTTCAATACGTGTTATACACACTATTTTTTCTACTGCTGCAAAACAAGGAAGTTAAAAACTACAAAAACAACCATGATTTTTTACCTCTCGCCTCATATTCTATAAGAGAGGTATTGTAATGGGTCAAAATTTTCGAGTATGAGTTTTTGGTGGATAAGCACGTTTCAGGGTCTCTAGAATACGAATTTACTATTTTCACGATGATGTCTGTGTGTGTGTGTGTTTGTGTGTTTGTGTGTTCGTGTGTTTGTGTGTTTGTATGAACCGAGGATTTTTCGTCCACGATAACTTAAAAAGTATCAAACCGTTTATAACCAAATTTCTTATTTAAGGTTTTGATAAGTATCTTAACACCGGATAACATTTTGGTAGAAATCTGCAAACCGGAAGTAGTACTTTTAGAAGTTTGGAAAAGTTTTCCTTAAATATATTGGTACATTATTTATTTATGAAAATTTCTGCAATTAAAAATAAAAGAAAATATAATTATCTATGGGTACAGTTAATTATAAATACAATTTGCTGAATCTGGTAGTATTTAACAATAAAATAAAGTACAATTAATATTCTATCTTGTTGTCCATGATATGAAATTTGTTTCTACATAAAATTTGAATTATTATGACAGTGACAGTACAGTTGACATCTTTTGCTTGCATATTGGTTTACATTATCGTTTACATATTACATGAAGATGAAACTATTAAAATGTAAGTAAAACTATTTATTAGATTAGTAGAATAAGCAGAATTAGGCGAGAGGTCGTGTGGTGGCCACAGCAGATTTTTTGACATTTACTGTCAGATTTTTAATTATTAGTGAACTATCAATGTTGTTGCGAAAACAATGAACATTAAAACAGATAGCAAAACTGTGTTGCAAAGTGCCTAAAAGTGTGCAACAAAGTTCTTTTTAGGTGACTATTGCATAAATAGTTGTTTTACGTATCCTTTGACAGCCGAAAAGTGACATTTTTTGACATCTGTCAAAATGACTACTTTACGGCCGCATTTACTTCACGGCCGCATTTACTTTACGGCCGCTAAATAACAAATTTATTTAATTTTAATTACCTACAACTTAGTTAGCTTAAATTATATAAATAAAATTATTAATGATACTAAGAAACTTTTTTTGACATAAAATTATATATTTTTTATAGCCACCTAAAAAATGTTGTGTGCACCTCGGCTTAAAAGTGTTTTTAGCCTCACCTGAATTGCTGGCCTCGGCCTACGCCTCGGTTGCAAACTTCAGATTCGGCAAAAAAAGATCACTTTTACAGCTTTGATACACAAATAACTATTGTCGCACACTAGGTAGGTACTTTGTTGCACACTTAGGTACTTTGCAACACACTTGCGAAAAAACAGCTGCTTTCAACATCAAAAACAATGTAGAAACATGAACTTTCAGAAGCAGGCGTAGAAAAATTTCTAAATAAAGTAAACCTCCAACCCGAAGGCATCCCATCTATTATCGAAGCTGTCACTTATCCAAGTAGGGTAAAAGACATATTAAATACAACAAATTCTTGTAATTACATGAATAAATCCATAAATCAGCACTACAATAATATCTTATTAATGATTTATCTTCTAGTTAAGCCCCTAACCCCCAGATTAGGCCCTCTCGTCGCGGGTGGTCTCTCATAACCAGCTCATAAATTTTGCGCTAATCTCGCGGTTAACTTCGTGTTATTAGTTATCGATTATCGCTAAATAAACACAAATGCGATTAGTGAAACTCAAAATTGCAAACAAAGAGACGCTAAAGCAAAGATATGAGACGTAGAAGGAAGGGTGTTGGTACCTGAACGTTTCAAGGGATGAAAAGGGTAGAAAAGGTTTAAAAGATTAGAAAGGATGATGAAATCTAATGTTTTTGGTAAAAGGTAATAGTATTATGCTGTTAATATGATTATTAATACGAAAAGACGATTTTATTTTATCTTGTTTTCTTTAGAACAATTTTATTTATAATTTATATTTAAGTTTAAGTTCCAATTAACCATTTACTCAATTTTAAAGTTTAAAAGAAAATATGTACGTATACAAATAAATAAATATTTAAATAAAATTTATAATGATTGCAAAAAAACTTACTGCCCAGTTCACACTAGGAAAGGTTTTCCTAAAAAGTTTCTTGTTTCCAAGTGCTAGTAGCTGTTATAAAAACACTGTCAATACCGGTCATACAGGAAAACTAAGTCATCTTAAATATATTTAATAAAAACAATTTGTTACCTCGTATAAACGGTATTAATTTTTATGACAGCTCCTAGCACTTGTTTTACTTTCAAGAAACTTTTTAGGAAAAACTTTTTTTCTTTGGTAAACTAGGAATAATAGATATTTATACACCAAGTGAGATACATGAATGTTTATTCAAGAGAAGAAAGTTTAGCCCCCGAGCCCGAAGGGCGAGTGGGATAATTTCTTCGAGTGAATAAACATTCGTATCTCACGTGGTTTATACAATATTTTATTCAATTTTGACGAAATTATTACCAAAAAAACTTATCAAATTAGTCGTTAGTTGCAAGTTGTCATTGTAAATTTTTTTCTATATTTCACTCTTTTCTCCACTACTACGGCTGCCCGAACCCAGCCCGAAACTCGTACTTTCCCGCATGCTAGCTATGCAATGTCATTTTGAAGTTGAAAAATAATGTAAACATGGCTCCACTATTTCCATAATAACTTCTGTATTTTTAAAGAAATTAAGTAAAATAAAAATCATTCGAAAAAGGAAGCTTAACTGCATGCTTTTGAAGCTTGATTATAGTTTTCCTTAAAAAAATTGGTACATTATTTATTTATAACAATTTTTACCTTCCGCTTACCTGTAAAGGAAGGTATTGGAATCATGCAAAAAATCGGGTAGTGAGTTTTTAGTGGATGAGCACGAATTAGGGTCCTTACAACTCATTTTTGATAGTTTCCCGATGATGTCTGTATGTATGTGTGTGTGTGTGTGTGTGTGTGTGTGTGTGTGTGTGCGTGTGTGTGTATGTGTGTGGTCCGGGCCGATGCCGGATGTCGCATAACTCAAATACGAATTACCCAAAAATTTTGATATTTGGTATTTTACAATTGTATACGAATAGGAAGAGCTCATTAGATTTTGGTACAAATATCTTCACCGGAAGTGATATTTTTTTAAGATTGAGAAGATTAAGTGTAAAAAATTTTTATAAATTTGAATAAATATAGTATTTATTTGTAATAAGAATAAGAGGAAAAGTTATTTGCAATCTACGTTATAAAAAAATTGTCTTTATCTGGTAGCATTAAAGAACTGCAGTAATATTAAAAAAATTAATTTATCAAATAAAACATTGAAATCTTGTAATCCATGTTCGGTTGATTTTTGTTTCTGCATAAAAAATATTGACAGGTGAGACGGATGACAAGTTGGCATACTAGCGCTATTATAAGTCATAAGCTCATAAGTAAGCTATTAAATGTAATAACTGAACGAAGGATTGCTTCAACACAAAAGAGTTTTCGTGTGAATGAATCTTTTGATTCAGGTGATACTAATTTCTGTGTTTGAATATTTTAGATTTTTATTTGTATATTTTAAATGGGCACCAGATTGTACGTATACATTTTTGTTTAACGTCTAGATATGGCGGAAGGTTGTGTGATGGCCACGTCAGATTTTTTATTTAATGATAGCGTCAACATTTTTTATCATTTATCAACAACTAGAACCAAGTAAATTACTTCATTTTCAATTACAAATAAAAATTAGTTTGTTTATAAATCAAAATAAGTATATGGCATGTAGAATATCTGCTGCTCTGAAAGCGTAGGGTCTTAACCTCAGTGCAAGCCTTTCAAGCCATAGATAATAAGACAATTTTATTTACAGTCCCTCAAGTTTCAAGTGCCCCCCGTAGTTCCTTTCGATGCCGCATCGGTCGCCGGCATCGTTTCATCTCTTGTCACCTGCAATATTTCACTGCATGACAGACACAATCGCTGTTTGATGTTTGATCTTCGGCTAGAGACATTTCCGAGGAATTTGCACTTCGGAGGTCCGTGATTTTTGACTTTGAAGTAGAATTTCCAGAGCTGAAGTCTGTGTTAAGATGAAATATTACCTTCAAGGCTGGGTGGTTTGAAATGTTGCGACTGCAGATGAAAAATTGAATATGTGGGGGGCGAAGTCTTTTCAAATTGGGGCAGTTTCAGCTTAGAAAGATGCTGTAATTATACGGACTTTGGAAGTGTCAAAATAAATAAATATGTTCTATAACTTTTCACTCCGAAACAGCTTTATCTATACTTGGACCCTTGAAATAAGATAATTCAATTCTTTGTTCAACATAGACAGGAATAATTATTATTCATACAATCTATAAAACTATTCTATACTTTATCTACGATTGTATTAAAAAATAATTTCATTTTACGCAGGCAAGTCGTTCGTGGATATACAGGTGTTCCACAACTTAGAACAAAAAATCTGCTGTGGCCAGTACACGACCTCTCGCCTAATTCTGCTTATTCTACTAATCTAATAAATAGTTTTACTTACATTTTAATAGTTTCATGTTCATGTAATATGTAAACGATAATGTAAACCAATATGCAAGCAAAAGATGTCAACTGTACTGCCACTGTCATAATAATTCAAATTTTATGTAGAAACAAATTTTATATCATGGACAACAAGATACTGGAATTTCAAAAAAATAGAATATTAATTGTACTTTATTTTATTGTTAAATACTTCCAGATTCAGCAATTTGTATTTATAATTAACTGTACACATAGATAATCACAATTTCTTTTATTTTTAATTGCAAAAATTGTCATAAATAAATAATGTACCAATATATTTAAGGAAAACTTTTCCAAACTTCTAAAAGTACTACTTCCGGTTTGCGGATTTCTACCAAAATCTTATCCGGTGTTAAGATACTTATTAAAACCTTAAATATGAAATTTGGTTATAAACGGTTTGATACTTTTTAAGTTATCGTGGACGAAAAATCGTCGGTTCATACAAACGTACACACGCACACACACACACACAGACATCATCGTGAAAATAGTAAATTCGTATTCTAGAGACCCTGAAACGTGCTTATCCACCAAAAACTCATACTCGAAAATTTTGACCCATTACAATACCTCTCTTATAGAATATGAGGCGAGAGGTAAAAATTAAAGGGTATACCGTGAGTTTATTAAAACGTGAAACATGAGATTTTTCATATCCATGGTTACGAATTTGACAGCAATGTATTAGAGCGTTCTTTTTAAAATCGAACATAGGGAATCAATTTAACTGTATTATTCTTGACCAATATAACATATTTGGGCAGGCTGTAATAGTTCCAAGAGACGCTTTCAACATAAACTTTTCATTATTTAAACTATACCTACATCGTATTTCCAGGTAGCATCAGTTTGACTCCAATTAACAAATTCAAATGTTGCTACCTGGAAATACGTTGTAGGTATAGTTTAAACAATTAAAAGTTTATGTTGAAGGCGTCTCTTGCAACTATTACAGCTGCCCAAATATGTTATATTAGTCAAGAATAATACAGTTAAATTGATTCCCTATGTTCGATTTTTAAAAGAACGCTCTAATACGTTGCTGTCAAATTCGTAACCATGGATATGAAAAAGAATTTTCTTAAAAATCGCAAAGTTAAGGGTAATTTACTTGACATGTGTACATTTTAAGTATCACTGTTTTGATGGTATATTTGATAATTTGACATTTATTAGTATTAGATATTATGTAAACAATTTCTTTCATTGTAGAAGATTTGAAAAAAAATATTAAAAATAACTAGGTACCGACCAGTGGCAAAAAAATGTTTGCTTGAATATAGGATGCAATACAAATATTTTATTTTTTGTTTTCATTGGTAGGCAGATAAATCAAAATTGTAACAAATTTGTAAAATTTTAACTTCTTGTAATAATTGGAAAATGGTGCTAAATAGAAACAACATGTTGAATACAAATTGTAGATAGTAACATTTAGTATACATTTTTATTTTAAAAATTCCTATTAATCCATATATTCGAAAAAAAGGTAGACAAGCCCCTTAAACAAACTACAATAATCCGCCATTTTGCTTGTATAATCTTATAACTATATAAGATAGTCAATCCTCTTTTAATCAAGTATTAAAAACTCCAAACTTTTCAAAAAAAAAATGTTGTCATCAAATATAATAAACTTTATGAAAAAAATATGTCGCTCCATTTTCCGGGTCCTGCCCTGAATTTAAATTCCCGGTCTCAGTGTTGGTCCTGCAATCTTCAATTCCAATATCTCGATTTCGTTATCCTGGATGTCCTTTGGTCAGCGGGTTGTATGAAAAATGTGCCGTATGGGAAAGAGGAAAGAAAATAGTCCTGTCACGAGAATTCTGTCTATTCTGGAATTCTGTAAACTGGAAACGAAGTCCTGAAGGACACATGAGATGGGGTTATCCTTGAATCCTTGTTCTGGACCTTGTCAATATCCTTGTTAAAGGACGATGTACGTTTTGCAAATATTAAATAGTGCTTTTAAAACATTCATATTAGCAATTTATGTTTTTATTAATAAATAATACACAACTATTAAAAAATCTGATGTGGCCAGCACAAGACCTCACGCCATACTTTTCTCTTTTTACTACTATATAAAACAAGATATAAATATTTTTGTATATTTTTTTAAGTACACAATTGGATTCCTCTACTCTTTTTACTACTATAAGTACAATTCAAGATACAAATATTTTTGTATATTTTTTTTAAGCACACCATTGGATTCCTCGTATCAAAGTACATATAAATGCATATTTTCTTTAAAAAATTCTGTCGGATACAATTTTAAATGCACTTTAAAAATTTTTAAAATGTCGAAAATTTTCGATTCGCTCAAAATTTGGTTATACCCTATTTTGGAACCGAGGAATCCAATGGTGCCACTAAAAAAAATTTTCAGCTAATACTTTCCAAGATAATTTTTGCAGGTAAAAGACGGGAGTAGCTATGGCTGTAATTTTTTCACCATTGGATTCCTCGCGTCGAATTACATATAAATCCAAATTTTCGAGAAAAAAATCCAATGAGTACAATTTTTATGAAGGGTTTTCGAAAATGGCCAAAAAACGTGGGTACACCCCTTGATGAAATTTTTGCCAAAATAACTTTTTTACTCAGAATGGGCTGAAAATTTGGTTATATACTAATTCGACCCCGAGGATTTCAAATCTGCAGTCGAAATTTTTTTTCGACCATTATTTTTTGACATAATTTTTTTTAATCGAAAACTGGTCGAAATGGAAAATATATTTTTTCACCATTGGATTCCTCGGGTCAAATTATGTAGGAATCCAAATTTTCACGAAAAAATTCAAAGAGGTACCATTTTAATTGAGGTATTTAAAAAATGGTACAAAATCGAAGAGATAAAACTTGCTTATTTTCTAGCATAAAGAATAATATTGGGAATTGGCTCAAAATGTAGTTATATACTAATTCGAACACGAGGATTTCAAATCTGTAGCCGAAAAAAATTTTCGGCCCACAGTTTTCGATATAATTTTTTTAAGTCGAAAACTGGTGAAAATAAAAAAAATATTTTTGCACCATTCGATTCCTCGAGTCAAATTATATAGGTGTACATAGTTCAAGAAAAAATTCTATCGAATATCGTATGTACATACAGATTTTCTAATCAGGATATATCAAAATTTTTAAAAATTGTTACTAAATGAGGGAGGTCTGGCCACATCAGATTTTTACCTTCCGCTTACCTGTAAAGGAAGGTATTGGAATCATGCAAAAAATCGGGTGGTGAATTTTTAGTGGATGAGCACGAATTAGGGTCCTTACAACTCATTTTTGATAGTTTCACGATGATGTCTGTGTGTATGTGTGTGTGTATGTGTGTGTGTGTGTGGTCAAGGCCGGGTGTTAGTCGCATAACTCAAATACGAATTACCCGAAAATTTTGATATTTGGTATTTAACATTTGTATATAAATTGGAAGAGCTCCGTAGATTTTGGTACAAATATCTTCATCGGAAGTGATATTTTTTGAAGATTGAAAAGGTTAATTGTCAAAATTGTATATAAATTTGGAAAAATATAGTATTTATTTGTAATAAGAATAAGAGGAAAAGTTATTTGCAACTTACGTTATAAAAAAATTGTCTTTATCTGGTAGCATTAAAGAACTGCAGTTAAATTTAAAAAATAAATTTATCAAATAAAACGTTGATATCTTGTAATCCATGATCGGTTGATTTTTGTTTCCGCGTAAAAAATATTGACAGGTGAGACGGGTGACAAGTTGGCATACTAGCGCTATATAAGTCCTAAGTAAGATATTAAATGTAGTAATTGAACGGAGGATGGCTTCAACACAGCAGAGTTTTCCTGTGAATGAATCTTTTTATTCAGGTGATGCAAATTTCTGTGTTTGAATATTTTAGATTTTTATTTGTATATTTTAAATGGGCACCGGATTGTACGTATACATTTCTGTTTAAAGTCTAGATATGGCGGAAGGTTGTGTGATGGCCACGTCAGATTTTTTTAAAGTTTTGTTCTATGATCAGTAAGTTCAATAGCCATTTAAATATATTGACGAAGTTGTGTATCACACGCTGTACCTATATATGTACAAAATAATAAACAATTTATTTCAAAATTGTGTGAATTATTTTTATTCTACTTGTAGTTGTAGGTAACTGGTTAAAAATTATATTTTTATATTCAATACAGCTCAATTACAGTTTGAGTAAAAAATAAAAATTTTTCTTCTCTGAAAATTTTTGGAATTCTTTTCCTGATTCCACCCCTGCGCCTGTCCATCACCAGAACAAACGCGCCGCCACCGCAATGATCGATGGGCCAGTCCGTCCCGCCGCCTGTCAATTAATAATGCTTCCGCCAGGGGCGTACGTCAGCGACAGGGGCACAAAAGAAATATAGTAGCGCAAAAACGCTCTCAATATTCGGGATTCGCTTCTCTATTTTGTGTTTTGTATTGAGAGTATTGAGTATTGAATTTTCAATACCGCGTATTGTAAAGAGTCACTCATACGAGATGAATGCGGTCGAATTCAGGGGGGGTGAAAAATCTGGGATTTTTTTTGTGGTTTGAATAGTGGCAAATAATTTTTACAATACACATTTCATAAGCATCACAGTATGATCTGTGAGTTATGAGTTGATAATATTTTAATATGTTCTGTGTAATTTTTTTATAATTTAATAACAAGAAAATGTAAGCACAAGAAGATTCAAATCTCGAACATTTTTACTTAATAAAATAACTGCATTAAAAGATTTATTCCAGGAAAATTCAAATCCAGAATTTTAGATTTGGGATAAATGCAAACACAGGAAGATGCAAATGTAGAAAAAATTAAAGTTAAGAGGATATACCGGGCCAGAAAACAGCCAAAACATGTATTTCGCGCGCCACTCCACAGCGTTTATTGTTTTGTTAAATATAATAATCTAAAGATATTGTTAAAAATAAAAGTACGATCTACAAAATGGTCGATGCAGAATTTTAAAATTTTGCTTTAAACTCTAAATATGTTAATTTGAATTTTGACAATTTTTGTTATTTTTTGAACACAAATATCTTCTAGTTTAAAACGAATTTTAAAAAGCTTTGTTGACAACATATTAAAATTTTAAGTTAATTCACTTATAAATAAAAGCTGTACAGTGGCGCGCGAAAACCCCCATTTTTACAAATATTGCAGTTTTTTACAAATATGGGTGCCAAAATTATTTTTCCCCTCAAACATAAATAATTTGTTAATTTTATGTATATCAGAGTTGGGCATTACTTCAAGTAATATTACTTTAAGTAGATACTAATTTTGTAAGTATTGTACTTCAAGTAAAGTACTTCAAGTACTTCTTAAATTTGGTATTTGTACTTGGTACTTGCACTCAACAATTTACTTGATACGTTTAAATATATTCGTACTTCAAAGTTACTACTTGTAGTAAAAAATATTTACTTCAAGTAATTTTAATACTTGTAGTATTTAAAGTACCTACTTGAATTAAAGTATACTTGAACAATAATTTACTTGGTACTTGCTTAAATATATTTAGTATTTAAAGTATTTGAATTAACTTGGTCAGTCATTCGTTATAGGAAGTTAATTTCTGTACTTAATATTTCAATTTATTAATTTTTACTTGCAGCTTTCCAAGTGCTTTGTAAAGTACTTGTACTTGATTTTCCAAGTACATTTTTAAAGTACTTGATACTCGGTCACAGAAACTATATGAAGAAAAGATCTTTTACTTCAAGTAGGTACTTTCCTTGGCCATAAGGTGCTTGGTATTTGTACTTCAAGTACTTTTTGTGGTACTTTGCCCAGCTCTGCTTTCCATAACTCTTTATTCACTCTTTAGGCACAATTCCATTAAAAAAAAATCTGCTGTGGCCAGCACACGACCTCTCGCCTAATTCTGCTTATTCAACTAAACTAATAAATAGTTTTACTTACATTTTAATAATTTTATGTTCAAGTAAACAAGTAATATTTAAACGATAATGAAAACCAATATGCAAGCAAAAGATGTCAACTGTACTGTCACTGTCTTAATAATTCAAATTTTATGTAGTAACAAATTTCATATCATGGACAACAAGATATTTCAAAAAATAGACTATTAATTGTACTTTATTTTATTGTTAAAAACTTCCAGATTCAGCAATTTGTATTTATAATGAACTGTACACATAGATAATTACAATTTCTTTTATTTTTAATTGCAAAAATTGTCATAAATAAATAATATACCAATATATTTAAGGAAAACTTTTTCAAACTTCAAAAAGTACTACTTCTGGTTTGCGGATTTCTACCAAAATCTTATCCAGTGTTAAGATACTTATTAAAACCTTAAATATGAAATTTGGTTATAAATAGTTTGATACTTTTTAAGTTATCGTGGACGAAAAATCGTCAGTTCATACAAACGCACACACAGACATCATCGTGAAAATATTAAATTCGTATTCTAGAGACCCTGAAACGTGCTTATCCACCAAAAACTCATACTCGAAAATTTTGACCCATTACAATACCTCTCTTATAGAATATGAGGCGAGAGGTGAAAATAACACCACTACTCATAAAGCTCAGAAATTCCACAACAGCGGAAATTCTAAATTTCCACGTTCCAAGAAAACTTTCCGAATTAGGGAAAATATCCCATATACGTGTTGTCGGCTTGTGGTTCACAGAGAAGATTGCTTTACGATAACACTTAACGATCTTACATCTTCTTCTTCTTCTTCCTCTCGACTAATGACTGCCGACGACGACGATGGCGACAATGACTAGAGCCGCGGCATCGAGATAAGAACCCAGGTCCGGGAGATGAAGAATTCCCGACGTTGGCAGACGTGTCAACTGGCGTTCAGAAGAAGATTCGTTTTAACGGAGTGAGCAGGAAATGCTGGGAATGGTTGAGAATTGTGATTGGGATTGATGAAGGATTGTATTTGATTTAATATCTTGTATTCAACAAGGCGCTATAGTTGTAAAACCAGATTAACAATTTGAAGGATTCTGGCTGTATTATAAAAAATTCTAATTGAAATTTAACGTGAAGAAGCATGACTTAGTGAATCAATAAATGCGAATTATCAAGAGGAATCCCCACTAGTTTTGAAGATCCATTTAACGAATGAAGCGATGCCGTCACAAACCATTGTTACCTATTGTGACGACATCGATTGATTCGATGAATGAACCGTATTTAGCCATTTTCTACTACAAAAGGGGTTTCGTTGGGCACATGAAATTACCACTAATTATTTTTATTTCCTTTTACGGAGAAAGAAGGAAGTATTGTAATCGCGAAAAATTTCAGTTCTCAGATTTGACGGAAATATCCGTTTTGACTTTTCCTGAATCCTTTATGACTAGTTTCGTCGTGACGTCTGTACGTACCTACGGACGTACAGACGTATGTGTGTCGCATATAACATCTAGTTGTGCACCTCCTATTTTTGGTTGCGATCGGCTGATACTAGCATAAAATTATATATATATATAAAATCTAAATACCATCGAAAATTGTTACGAATCTAATCTTAATACGCCTCTGTCTAACCTAAAATTCAAACTATTCCCCCAAACACCATTGAGTCCAAAATCCCAACCTAATAATATATGCACAATTTCATCTTAATTTAAATACTTCCAAACTAATTAACAATTCACGTAGAACCGGTCCTGTACTTACTAAACGTTGAGATTTAACCCTAAAGCACACCTGAGCAGGGGCGGCATTAGGAGAAGGAGGAACATTCCAGATTGACGTGATAAATGGGGTGATATAATGAAGACGAATTAATTTTTACAAGTCAAAAAAATAATGAACTTTAGTCTACATCATGCCTTTTACAGCGTACTCTACGTCACCTAGTAATATACAATTTTCATTATTTTTCCAAAATAGAAAATCAAGTCAAGGTATTTCTACCAAAATCATAGCATCTCTTCCAATTAGTATACAAATGTAAAATACCAAATATCAAAAATTTTTGTTAATTCGTATTTGAGTTAGCCGACGTCTAAAAATACATACACACACATACATACATACATACATACAGATATCATCGTGAAACTATCAAAAATGAGTTGTAAGGACCCTAATTCGTGCTCATCCACTAAAAACTCACTACCCGCATTTTAGCATAATTCCAATACCTTCTTTTACAGGTATGGCGAAAGGTAAAAAGTCATGCAAGTAGCCCTACCACCAGGATTACTTTTCTCAAAATTTAGAAGTATGAAAGAATCCGCAAAGAATCCTATGTAAATAGGACATAAATAATGTTGAACCTTCTAATAAATATTTCTTTATCCGTCTCTGCATTTTCTGTCACCGTCAAACGTTTATTTCTGTCATGACCACCTCAACATTTTTAACTGATTGCTTTCGATTTCTACCGCTCGGGACAGTTTGAGAGGCACTGATTAATGGCGAATATTTGAGGAATGACTGGTTTAAGGAGAATCTGACCCATGACTAGATTCTGACCCTTTTTTAGACCAGAGGCATTTGACGTATTTGTTTAGTGGTTAAAAGATTTAAATAGTTTGTCAAAATGATATATGGACAGGGCTGCGAAATAAGTTTTATTAATTAATTGTGGTTACAAAAAAGAAGGAATATTTATCTTCGAGAAGAATATCTGAGAGACCAATAATTAATATTTATTTATAAGACTCCCAAAAATATAAACTGCCGAAATAATATAAACATAATTTTTTAGAAGCCACTGTTTTTACTAATTTACTATAAAGGTGTGCCACAACTTATGACAAAAAATTAAAGGGTACATACTGTACAACGTGCAAGGGGTTGATTCTGTAACTTGCGTGAGTATTTGCGTGACTACATTTGCGTTAGAGTTAGTATGACGTCACTGTTCCTAATCTGGTGACTTTCATGGAGAAATTAGTTCGTTAGGTTTTCACGCTGTTTTGGTATTGGTGGTACCTGTCTACTGTCATTCAGAGATTTTAAATGAACGTTACGGAAGAACAAATACAAATAATAATCAATTTCATGCAAGGTAATGTTGATTTTTTGTATTCCGAAGCCCTACTTCTAAATGCGATTGCATTTGGTCTAATAAAATTTGGCATGCTTCTTTGCTCAATATAAATTTTTTTACAAATTTTTAATTTCGCAGGGATTTTGAACGTCTCTTAGCTGCCTACGTATAAGACGTATGTTATGTGGTCTTTCCTCCAATACTTCTTCATCAATTGCAATAACAATGTCCGCTAAAGCCATTATTTATCCAATTTTATTGATATAGGTAGATCTATTATAAGTAAATATTTACGGGTATAACGTGTGTATAACCCTAATAAAACTAAACTATAAAAACGAAAACTGAATTAATTAATAAATATAGAATTGTAATACACTTACTTAACTCAGCAATAAACCAAAAATTTTAAATCCGCAAAATGACATAATAATAAATACGAATATAGTGTTAGAAAGAGACAGATAGTGACGCAAGTAGATACAGTACCTCCGTAGGTCACGCAAAAATATTTGCGTGTCTCGCAACAAGTGACGTCATATGCTGTAGTTCTTCAAATTCCCGGCAGATGTATGTGCCAAATCTCTGTTAGTTTTGGTGTCGCAAGTGCTCACGCAAGTTACAGAATCAACCCCCTGATCATGAAACAAAAATAATTTTTTTTAAATTTGCAAAAAAATTGCTTCGTATTTCAAGCAAACATTTTTTCCACTGGTCGGTAATTATTTTTAATAATTTATTTGTTTATACAGGTTGGTGGAGGTGAAATGCGAACATAGGGAAATATGTGACAATAAAGTTATCATGCTAGGCATCTTGATATACGGGGAATAAGTACTGTCAATGTCAAAGTAGCTGTCATATTATTGAAATTTTTATTTTCATTAAAATATTTTCTTTGCATAATAATGTATGTGTACGAGCAGAACGAGAAAGTTTACATGCACTTTTAAATTTTATTATTATTTCTGTTATTGATTACTCTTTTTGCCACACAAATTCACATTACTTCGTTTTGTGACACTAGTACAAAATATATCAAGATACCTGGCATGAAAGTTCGATTGTCATGTATATTCCCTATGTTCGCATTTCACCTCCACCAACCTGTATAATATCTAATAATAATAATAAATGTCAAATTATCAAATATACATCAAAACAGACGTTTTACTACTCTTGCGAATTTAAAAAAAATCTTTTTATTTCATGATCAGCACGTCGTACAGAATATTTGGTATATATTTGAATAGCACCCCTTTAAGCACTTATATAAGGTAAGTAAAAATTAAATATTGTTTCATGGAAAAATATGAAAACTGTAGAAGTAATAAAACTGCACTTACTGTATAACTTGTGTTCTCAGCTTTGACGTCATCAATGCCGTGTATTCTTTGAGTCGTGTGGCATTTAATGACGTCATAAAGTAGCAAGGCACTTTGAGGAAGGACCTGAAATTTAAATACATCTATTAGAAATTTTATTATACCATTTATAAACGTAAACGATAAATAATAATGTAACACATATTTTTATTTAAATTTCAGTGTCCTAAGTATACTAAAGTTATTTTGTATCTTGTGTAAAGTATAACTAATTAAATAAATGTTAAATTCGAGCATGAAAAGTGTCAGTAATATCCGTGAAAATAAGATTTATTTCTGAAAAATTAAATGTACCGTATTATTATGCATTTGACAGAAATATTATACTTTAGAATGTGTGACTAAATGTTATTAATTTGTTCGAATTCCTACAGGCAATAGGGGTACTAGAAATACTAGTACCAATAAGCAGTACTTGCTAGAAAATAATTTAGAATTTGACTGCTTAAAAACATATCGGAATACTAAAGAATATCTTGATTTTTTTGATAAATCTAATAAGGATCTTAACACCGGACAAGATTTGCTAGAAATGTGCAAACCAGACCAGAAGTAGTACCCACTTTTTAAAACTTGATATAGGTTTCCTTAAATAAATTGGTACATTATTTATTTATGACAATTTTTTCAATTAAAAATAAAAGAAAATATAACTATCTATGGGTACAGTTAATTTTAAATACAATTTGCTGAATCTGCTAGTATGAAACAATAAAATAAAGTACAATATTCTACTTTTTTGAAATTCTAGTATCTAGTAGTCCTTGTCAATGTTCATATGAAATTAGTTTCTACACAAAATTTAAATTATTATAACAATGACAGTACAGTTGACATCTTTTGCTTGCATCTTGGTTTACATTATCATTTACATAGTACATGAAACTATTAAAATGTACGTAAGTAAAATTATTTATTAGATTAGTAGAATATGCAGAATTTGGCAAGAGGTCGTGTGCTGGCCACATCAGATTTTTTAAATCATAGGTTCCCAACAAACTAGTTATTTATATATTTTTTGCACTTCCGGGACTAATACTCTTCTTTAGTCTTTATTTTTAGGGACTAAGGTTCTAAATTTGATCCCAAGGGATTATTTTTCATATTTAATCCCGTTGTCAAGGAATTGAATTAATTAATCCCGTTGTCAAGTAAATACGTGCTATTTGTTACAGAGTATCTATGGTAACAATATAAATATTTGTTATAAAATTTACTGTCAAAATTACAAAATGTGTATTCTTTTAAACTATTTTGCATTCGTTTGAGGATGAAGTGCAAAAAATAGCGTATATACCACAGGACTAAAGTACCTTTAATCCCTCAATATATAATATATTATAGGCTGTATAAAGGATTTTTATTACACATTTATTACTACGATTTTGCGAAGCTAAAGTATCACATTATTGTACGATTTCATAAAAATATATAAGCATGACTATAGGTATGGCAATAATACTAGGTATACAACATTGTATTTGTAGGTACTGATTTCAGCTAATAAATAAATAAATATTATAATGTTAAGTCACAGTTACAAAATTATAGCTATATATTTTGTAACAAATATATTTTTCTTGAAATTTAATCTTTGAACCCTGTATTGCTGTATTAATCTATGCAAATATAATTATTGTTTGTTTTTCACTCTCTTTAGTCTTTATTTTATAAAGAGAGGTCCTGTGCTGGCCACATCAGATTTTCACGTTCATGTATGCATTTTCAGATCAGCACATTTCGCGGTCCTTTTCCCCCTTTCTTCAATTACAAATTCCTTCGTATTTCATCTCTTATTAACCTTGCTCACACTTGCAGATATTCGCTGAATGATTGAAGAGATCTCCGCTCTCCGGTGGATTTGGTTGAGAGTGTTGCACTGCAACTAGACGTAGTTAGACGTCCGGGTCTCAGTTGGCCGTGCTGCGCTGTGCAGTGGAACGTGCACAGTGTCGGCGCTTCAGGGGCAGCGGCGAGGGGCGCATGACCCAGTGAAGCGAGCGGCGGCAAACATCACAGGCTCGTGCGAGGACAGGCCCGGACTAGGGGAATTGTGAGAGGTTGTGTAATACGCGAATGTTGAATAATACAGTCAGATTGAATTTCATATCAAGGCAACACTGATGGCAATATTGCAAAAAATGGAAATTTATGCGTATTAATTATAATAATATTAGGTTTTTTATGCTTTATAATATTATTTAAATCTTTTCTTAAATAATACAAAACCAATCTGACATCTCTGTCAAAGCGTGTTACAAAAACAATTTTATCTACGACAATAGAATAATGTAGTATTCATTATAGGTATACGTGAAAGTAGTATAATACTAGCGTCAGGCCCCGCTACGCGGGCCTTCGGCTAGGTCGCGCTGCCGCGCGACAAGGGGGATTCGCCCGCTTCGCGGGCTCAAGCTCCCCGGACCCTGAATGTGGGACGATTCGGCAC
The DNA here is from genome assembly GCA_947534325.1 of Agonum fuliginosum. Taxonomy (NCBI): domain Eukaryota; kingdom Metazoa; phylum Arthropoda; class Insecta; order Coleoptera; family Carabidae; genus Agonum; species Agonum fuliginosum. The sequence continues at coordinate 38,525,736 of OX384033.1, read as the reverse complement.
TTCGTGCCTCAATTATAACGATTTTAACATTTAGACTCTACCGCTGCCGCGCGACAAAGAGGATTCGCCCGCTTCGCGGGCTCACGCTCGGCGGACCCTGAATGTGGGACAATTCGGCACTTCGTGCCTCAATTGTAATACTAGGTCCCGCTACCGCGAAACAAAGAGGATCGCCCCGCTTCGCGGGGCTCAAGCTACGTGGATCCTAAATGTAGGAGAATTCGGCTGCCGCGCGACAAGGGGGATTCGCCCGCTTCGCGGGCTCAAGCTCCCCGGACCCTGAATGTGGGACGATTCGGCACTTCGTGCCTCAATTATAACGATTTTAACATTTAGACTCTACCGCTGCCGCGCGACAAAGAGGATTCGCCCGCTTCGCGGGCTCACGCTCGGCGGACCCTGAATGTGGGACAATTCGGCACTTCGTGCCTCAATTGTAATACTAGGTCCCGCTACCGTGGAACAAAGAGGATCGCCCCGCGCGCGGGGCTCAAGCTACGTGGATCCTGAATGTAGGAGAATTCGGCTCTTCGTGCCTCACATAAATCCACTTTTGCATTTAGACTTACCATTTGAATAAGTTTTTTCTGACGTCTTTTGATGTGAATATCGGAATATACCAAGTAGGTAGTCATTAGTGTTTTAAAAAGAAAATAACAAAATTTAGTGAAAACTAAAAAAATACTTTTTGTCCGACTAAAAACAAATGCCAAATTGTCGAAAGTCATTTTAATGCATACTGTAGATTTTTTGTCCTTATTAAGACCTTTAATTTGATATCAATCGCGATATAATTTTAAAAATATTCAGAAAAAACCGAGTGCAATTTAAATTTTTTCTTAGTAAACAGTCATAATTTTGGAAAACATTGGACGATAAGTTTGATACCAATCATAATTATATTAAATTTATATTGAAATATCCAGGATAAAGATCCCAGTAGGGCGGCTTGGGCAGGACAAACTCAAACTCAACCCAAACTCAAGTACAATAGATAAAAATCCCGATTATCGGACACCATTTTTAACACGTTTGTTAAATTTGTATATTAATTTGACATTTAAAACTTTCCGTAAAATACTGAGAAATAGTATTATCCACGGATATTGGATATAGATACCTAATATTTAATTGAATATTTACACTTGGGTCAAAATATATTACTATAAATATTACAGTTATAAATAAAAATATGTTTCAACTTCACAGTGCATTGTTAAATTGAATAAAAATTTTCAAAAAATATACTACAAATTTATACAAAACCATGTAAACATAATGCGTGCTCTATCTTTAAATACTCAATAAAATTTTCAAAATATTTCTACCTTATCAAATATAAAAGATAAATCCAAATAAAATATCAAATTGGAAACGTCAAATCTGACACTTGACAAAAAAATCATTTTTATCAAAAAGAAAACAAAAATTCCATGGCATGCTCCCATTTGCGTTCCGTGCATTTTTCAGTTTTTTCTTAATAACTTTCTTAATATACCCAATATTGGGTTGAAACATGTATAGAAATATAGTCAAATTCATTCTCTACCTATATGTCAAATGAAAAAAACAATCGAATAACGTATAATGCCCGTATCCAAGGACTCAAAAAAATCACGGTTTTTCAACTCCCCTGCGACTACCACGCCATCTACAATATTCATATACCCAAAAGGCACTACTTCACATGAACCTCTATCAAATAAAAAAAAGTTCATAAAAATCGGTTGAACCGTTCAGGCTGTAGGCGATGCGAAAAACGGTTGCTAAGCTGCTGAAAATATAGTGATACCTAGCCTTTTAGTATATAAGATAATCCCACCATAAGGACACATTATGAATGAATGAAAACAGTGTTAAACAATGAGTAAGTACTTTATTCTTCCGAATTGTCAAACTGCCATCACACATGTTTCACTATTAGTATTACATCAAGTTATCATTTTATGACCTTAAAGTTTGAGGTTCGGTTAATATGAAGACAAATTTGTAAATAAGAAATGTTGCTTTATTTAAAAAGTCGTAGATAAAACGTCGTATTTGACTCTCATATAATGGCTGTAATTCACTCGGATGTTTTATACACTCGCCTTCAACTCGTGAATAAACTATCATCCTCTTGAATTATAGCCTACATTATATACTCGTTAAATAAAATAAGTACTATAAATCTTCTTAATTAATACAAAACAAATCTGACATCTCTGTCAAAGTTTGTTACAAAAATGTAGTTTAAGTACTATGTGATTAATGTGAATTTAATAGAATTACTAAAATATAAATCTGTATTATCCTAATTCGCACGCCCAAGAACTGGGATATCAATCTTTTCTTCCTAGAAGTCTAGTTTTGATATCATTTAGGAAAATTGCGGGTCACGTGACTATCATCTGAATTTGATCAGTTGTACGAAAATTTGAATTTTTCGCCGCCCACGCGCGATAATAAAATTAATTAGTGACCAGCCCTACTTCAAAATGATTGAAACGAGAAAAAATGTGCATCACTATTATAATAAATTATGCTGACTGCGCCAATTTAAAAAAAAATTGAGCATCATAATATTTTTTTTTATTTTCGATGGTAACCAACCTACAAGATTAACTCCCAATTACAGGATGAAAGATGTTATTATAGTGGAATCCAACCACTCGGACCCAGTGGTACTTTTGGTGGTTGTGCTGGGATTTTTATTATAATATTCGAAACTTATGCCTGTTTTACACGATTTAATTTATTGATCAAATTTACTTTCAGTTTATCGTGTCAAAAAATTGTTGAAAAATAGAACACGTTATAATTATTACTCATCAAGAAAAAATTTGGTGAAATTTGACGAAATTTGTCTGTCATATGGCAATGTGTACTTGCGTTCACATCACTGAAATTTGATGTTGTAAACGCAAAATACACAATAAGTACATTGAGTCGTGTCCAGGGGCGGATCTAGAAAATGTCCAAGAAGGGGGCGAATTCTTATCAAAAGTAATATTTCGATGCGCTTTTTTGTAAAAGAAAGGAAAAAGATCGCCGCAGGCGAAAATTTTTTAGGGTTCACGGTCAACGGCTGATTCATTAAAATCAAGTTTATTTATAAAGTGGAAATTACATAATATTTTACCCTTTTTCAAGAGTACAAATTAAAATAAATAACAAATTTAAAAAATAAATGAAATGAAAATTGGGAAATTTATTTATCTTAAATTTGTCAACGATTTCTTAAACTTTTAGAGATCAAATTCTCTCAAAGAGGGGTGATCGCCCTATCGTCCTTCCCTTGGATCCGCCACTGCTATAATTACAAAATAATATATTTTTCAATTGTTATTTTATTAAAATTATATTTAGTGTAGGTATAATTCAATAATAAAATTTAAATTTACCAACCGCCAAGGAGGGGGCGATCGCCCCCATCGCCTCCCCACCCAATGTTCAAAAATAAAGTTGAGAAATTATTTTAAATTATTTTATGTATAAATATAGCTCTTTATTATCTAAATAATTCAAAGATTAATATGTATGTATGTAAATTTATAGATTGTATTACTCCTGCTGTATATATATATATATATATATATATATATATATATATATATATATATATATATATATATATATATCTGATTACCTGTATTTCTTTAATTAATGTATTTCTTTAATTTTGTTATTCTGTAATTGGGAACTCTGTTCCTGTTGAATAATTAAAATAAATAAATAAATAAATAATAATTTATGTACTAGTAAATTTCTGATTAAAAATATATAATTTCTAGCTAAAATACCATCGCTGCTTTTCACACAAACTCGTATAGATAAAACCCAACAACAATACGTAATATTTATCAGAGTTTTCCATCTGAAATTTCTCTTCGTTTCTCGGCTATTCTAGGGTCAGAATAGGTCGGCACTTCAAAGACCTTTCATTCCTCGATCAGACTTATACAGTAAGTCAGCGCAACATCAACATCAACACATGTACATACGTACGGCACAATGTCAAAGGTTTCAGTCACCTGAAATTCATTAAATACTTCATATTTCTACTGCAATCAAGACGTGCGCATGCGCATGTTAGTGTGTGGTGCACAGAGGCGGAGTAGGGGAGATTTTGTCAAGTTTGTTTTTACTTGAAAATGGGCTACTTGCATGGTACTGAAAATAAGATTTCTATCATTATGTAGGCAATGGTAAGTCGAACTCATATGAAAAATATATATTTTTGGTACATGCTCTTTAAAATCGTCCGCAATATATTATTTTAGGGGATCCAGTCCTTTAAAATAACGTTAACTAGGCAATGAGCTGTTATATAGGTTGTTCCACATCTTAGGACAAAAATTAAAGGGTATATACTGTACGATGTGCTGATCATGAAACATTTTTTTTTTAAATTCGCAAATCTAAGGGTAGTTTACTTGACGTGTGTACATTTTAAGTATCACTGTTTTGATGGTATATTTGATAATTTGACATTTATTAGTATAAGATATTATGTAAACAATTACTCTTTATTGTAGAGAATTTGAAGAAAATTATTAAAAATATCTACCGACCAGTGGCAGAAAAAAATTTAGCTTGACAATTTTTTGCGAATTAAAAAAAATTGTTTCATGACAGCACGTCGTACAGTAAAGTACCCTTTAATTTTTGTCCCAAGTTGTGGAACACCTGTATACATTATTTTCACTGATTTTCATTGTTTTTTCGCCTACGTTTTTCAATTTTATTTTAAAGTTATATTTTAGAATAGTTTCGAATAGTTGCTAAACAAATTTGGAGAGCATATACTAAAAGAATTGTATGTAACACCAACGCACGTACAGTACACAAACTGAGTTTTAGATGACTTACCTAATTTAAAGACTCGGCTTGCGCCTCGTCCGTAAATAGATTCGTCCTCTAAAACTCTATTTTTTCGTACTTGTTACATAAATAAGTATTATAAAAAATATGTTTTTCAGTAAATTGAGAAAGAAAATTTCTTCTTACCTGTTACATTCTTTAAAAAAATGAAATTTTACAATACACAAGAAAATACAACACCACAAGATAATACCTGCATCAAAAGATTCATTCACAGGCAAATTCAAATCTAGAATCTAGAAATAAATGCAAACACAGATTAAGATGCAAATCTAGAAAACTAGTTTACCTCTTCAACAAATTAGGTTGAAATGAATTAAATGAACAACTGAATACCATTTTGAAGCCAATCATACTCGGTTTTAACTATAGCTTTTCTAGATTTGCATTTTCCTGTGTTTGCATTTATGTCGAATCTTAAATTCTAGATTTGAATTTTCCTGTGAATGCATTTTTTGATTCAGGTACTTTATTACATGCATTTTCCTGTGCATTAATATTCTAGATTATTATTTCCTGTTGTTGAAAAAAAAGAATTAAAGTATTATTTAAAATTTACAGTTTGAAATTTCAGTATCTTGTTATCCATAATTATTTAACATCTGTTACTTCGTAAAATTTAATTGATTATGACAGTGACAGTAACAAAGTGACACATCGCATATATCTTCTTGTGCAGTTTATATAAAATAACTCAAATCTTTTGAGAGTACAAATATATTTATATTAGTATTACTAGTTACATCAGATTTTTTGATGTCGGCTTCAGTTTTGTAATGAATTTGAACGATCCACGTACCACTGACTGTAATCCCCTCATTATCTACACAATTTGATGTCGGCCTCACTTTCTGCCCAACCTGCTCGATCCACATCCTCAGGGTCAATGGTCCGCGCACGCTCGCTTCCCCCTCCCTCCGCGGCGATCAGATGTGGCTACCGGCGGCAAAGATCAAAGAGGCCGTAAGCCATCCGTCACACCTTGCAGTCTTTCTACCTTACCGCAAATGCCGACAAATGAGCCATCCGTGCACAACAAGCTCTATGAGCAATTGGACCACTGCAATGGAGAGGAAGAATCGTCGATCGGGGACTGAGAAGTTTGTGTTTTGTGTTTGTAATCATTCTAGCTCATTAATTATTTATTTGAGGTTTCGAAACGTAAATAAATAGCCAAATATATTTTTTTTCTTAGATGATGTTAATGTACTACTATTTTGAGTCGATAAAGTAACATTTTAACCGCAGGAGTACATAAAATGAAACTTTAACAACAAGGGTAGATAAAGTGCCTACTTTTTTATGTTTTTTCTTCAAATACTTTTTCACAAAATTTGCATCCACTTTGTAAAAAAATCTGATATGGCCAGCACACAACCTTCCGCCTTATAAACATAAATGTATACTACGTACAATACGGTGTCCATTTAAAATATACAAATAATAAAAATCTAAAATATTCAAACACAGAAATTTGCATCACCTGAATCAAAAGATTCATTCCCAGGAAAACTCTTCTGTGTTGAAGCCATCTTCCGTTCAATTACTACATTTTATATCTTACTTATGACATATGGCGCTAGTATGTCAACTTGTCACCCGTCTCACCTGTCAATATTTTTTACGTAGAAACAAAAATCAACCGATCATGGATTACCTACAAGATTTCAATGTATTATCTGATAAATTTATTTTTTAAATTTTACTACAGTTCTTGCTACCATCAGATAAAGACAATTTTTTTATAACGTAAGTTGCAAATAACTTTGCCTCTTATTCTTATTACAAATAAATACTATATTTATTCAAATTTATATAAATTTTCAATCTTCAGAAAATATCACTTCCGGTGAAGATATTTGTACCAAAATCTAATGAGCTCTTCCAATTTATATACAAATGTTAAAAACCAAATATAATTTTTTTTTGGTAATTCGTATTTGAGTTATCCGACCTACACTACAAAATTCAAAAACTAATTATTGTAGATATAAGATTTGAAATAGAATAATTATAATTGTGATAAATTAATTATTTATTCAAATTTAAGCAAAGTAGGTACTACTTCCGGTTTGTGGACCAAAATTTAATGAGCTCTCAAGATTCTTATATATTATAATCAAATTAAATTCGGCGATGAACATACCCGTTTTGTGAATCTTTCTAGGGGAAAGTTTCTATCAAAATTTTGTTCCCTAGTGTCTGCTATAGCTGAAGATTAAATGTTTTATATGACTTGTTGTTTATTTTAAGTTCTAAAGTTTTAGTTAAGTACCAAGTACATAAGGATTTGGCGGTATCAAAGAATCTAAATTGTTTATATTGTTCCTTTGAGATTTTATATTGTAAAACTTGTTAACATTATTCAGATTTGAATGTTTTACTAGACTGAAACTGTCAAAATTATGTATGTTTCACAGATGATTCTTGTATTAAAATTGTTTCGTTTCAGTGACATTAAGTGCAAAATTTATATTTAGACCTGTGTAAATCTTATTAATGTTGATGTTCCGAAATTAACATTTTAATAACTGCATTTTTAATATCCAAAATCCCATTTTCCCAAACATATAAAAAATAATTATTATGGGCTTGTGTTAAATGGTTCTAAGTTAAGCAATTTATTTTAATGGAATGTAAAATCATGTTTAATTGTAATAAAACTTAAAACATGAATTTATCTCCGTGTCAAATAGACAATTAGTTATAAATTTTCATGATTATGGGCTCATAAAATAATTTTAATTTATTCACAACCACACATGTCATGTAAATTGAATTTTAATGTTGTTAATGATAAAATATTTTACAATCGACTTGTTGTTAACTTATCGTTTGTAATGATTATTTCTGTTTTATGAAATGGTGATAAGTTTTACTGCAATTTGACAAAGTACCGTTTTGTTTATTTTATTTCATTGAACACATTTCAGATAAAATAGATGTTTATTAGGAATAACCGAAACTTTGGCATTCTCACATTTTATAAGTCATCGGTATTTTTCTTTAACAATCCATTTTTATTAAAAAAAATTTTACATTTTTGCACTAAAATAGGAAACAATTCGATTATCAAACCAAATATTCATGAAATTGAAGAGAATAGGATTTATACAAAAAATCTAAAATATTAAATATAAATCCTTTTTTGCACTTCCGGGACTAAAACTCTTCTTTAGTCTTTATTTTTAGAGACTAAGGTTCTAAATTTGATCCCAAGGGATTATTTTTCATATTTAATCCCGTTGTCAAGGAATTGAATTAATTAATCCCGTTGTCATGTAAATACGTTCTATTTGTTACAGAATATCTATGGTAACAATAAATATTTGTCATAAAATTTACTATCAAAATTACAAAATGTGTATTTAAACTTTAAACTATTTTGCATTCGTTTGAGGATGAAGTGCAAAAAAATAGCGTATATACCACAGGACTAAAGTACCTTTAATCCCTCAGGTGATTATTTCCCTCACCTTCGGCTCGTGAAATAAACTTCACCCTCAGGATTAAATCATGCACTTTAGTCCCTCAATATATAATATACTATTTTTTCGGTTCAATAAAATAGTTGCGGTTCGTTCCGGTTTTCGTTCCTATGTCCCGGTTCGGTTCGTGTCCTTAAGGTGTTCCTCTACCCATGGCATAAAACAGTCAAAAACATTGATTCTACATATGCTTTTCTATAGCGTTTATTGTTTTGTTATACATAAAAATAACAAATAATTTATGTTTTAGGGAAAACAAATTTGGCAGCCATGTTTGTAAAAAAGATGGTTTAAGTGCGCCAGTGTATAGTTTTTATTTATAAGTGAATTAACTTCAAATTTTAATGAATAAACCAGAAAAGAAAAATGATGGTTTTCTTTGCAATGTTGCTATTTTCATTTTGGATGAAATTTGGTATTATTGACTAGAAGCCGTCAACTTACGGGTATTCATATGGTTGTTTGTTAGTGTATTTCAGAAGGTAAATTTTTGTGCAATTAAATTGGATGTGAACCTGACTGGATTCAAACCTGAGTTGCTAGAACCACAGTCATTCGAATTATGCAATGCACTCTGAACTGTGCAGTTAAAATGGAATAAGTACCTCACTGAAGTCGAACTTGAATCGCTAGGACCACAGCAGAGCTGGGCAAAGTACAACAAAAAGTACCAAGTACTTTATGGCCAAGGAAAGTACTTGAAGTAAAAGTACTTTTCTTCATAGTTTCTATGACCAAGTATCAAGTACTTTAAAAATGTACTTGGAAAATCAAGTATAAGTACTTTACAAAATAATTGGAAAGCTGCAAGTAAAAATTAATATATTGAAGTATTAAGTACCAAGTATTTACACAGTACTTGAAAAGCTGCAAGTAAAAAATTAGTATCATGAAGTATCAAGTACAAGTACATTACTAGTAAATCTATACAGGAAGACAGGAACCAAGAGCCAAATTATTCACGAGTCACGATCACAAATTCTGTAACAAGTCTTCAGAGGTTTTGGTTGGCAATAAAGAGAAGAAGTACGCATACGAATTACGAAGGCACAAGCAACTAACCAGAGCTGGGCAAGTATCGAAATCAAAATACTTAAGTATAAGTACCAGTACTACCTATGGTCAGTACTTGATACCAAGTACATTTTCAAGTAAAGCTTCGCAGTACTTAAGTTAAGTATAAGTTTTTCTTGTTAAAAGTACTTAAAAATAAGTATTTTTCAAGTTGCAGTATTTTTTGAAATTAATATAATAAATTACATGGTTTGTAACATTTGTAACCTTATTACATTCGATTATTATCTTTTTTTTTTTCGAGGAAGATTAATTCACAGTGCAAATGTCGTATTCTGTCGCTGTGGTCGCAGGTTGAAGAGTATAATACTCAAACTATTGAAAAAACTTAAGTACTTTTACATTATTTCAGTATTATTGAAAAACTTAAGTATTTAAAAAGTACTTCAGTATTATTTACGATTATGAAATGAAAATAAGTCTTAAGTACAAGTTTTTATTTTAGTACTTAAAATTTTAAAGTAATAAGTACCAAAAAATATTTATACTTAAGTACAAGTATTAAGTACTAGTTGTTATTAAAAATTGATACTTAAGTACCTAAATACTTAAGTAATGCCCAGCTCTGCAACTAACTAATGATTGACCAAGTTAATTCAAATACTTTAAATAGGTACTTCAAGTACTTGAAGTAATAAATATATTTAAGCAAGTACCAAGGAAATTGTTCCAGTACTTTAATTTAAAGTACTTTAAAAATACTTTAAGTAATATTTTTTACTTCAAGTACTCATAAAGTACTTGAAGTACGAATATTTAAACAAGAGTATCAAGTAAATTGTTGAAGAAGTTTAGAAAGTACTTGCAAACACAGTTGATATTCTTATTACTTATTTACGATTTGTATTTAGTATGATTTAGTAATAATTTGGGTAGGTAGTTTTCGTACAATGTGTTTGTCTTGGTGGTAATGAGCAGGTCTCTCATTTGCGGGATACTTTACGACCGGTTCCTCGGCGGCGACTTCAAAGGCCGCGTTGTTTACATAATAGTGGTCCTCAGCGCTAGCCAAGGCAGCAGCCGGAAACAATATGAGCAAGACTTCAAACAGCCGAGCCGCCGTACTACAGCAGAGATGTCTGATGCTGCCACAGCGAGAGACCACAGCTGTTCTGTTCCACAACCAACTACTCCCAAATGCTAATCAGAGATTCCGTGCGATTTCACTAAGGGATTTATCACTAAGGCCAGAATTGTTAGATTACTTAGGAAAAGATACACTTAAGGGGCTTTTATCACAGTAAAAAAGTATTTAACAAATTACTCCCAACCTATTAATACTATAAATCTAAAAAAAATACCATATAAAGATAAAGGCAGTAAAAATCTAGCTACGTTGTCGAATTTTTTAAATTGTTATTATTATTATTTATAAACAATTAAATAACAATAATTCTGAGAAAAACTCTTCGTAAGTTTGATTGCATTGTAAATTTAAATGTTTATATCACATTATTATATAAAATTTTCAAATAGTAGTCGAGTAATTTGTTAAATAAATTTAAAAATTGTATGCACGCTAGCCAATCAAATTGAGTATTTTCTAAACAAAAATTGAGCGAAACATAGCAATTAGATAAATAGAGACAACATGTACTCATAAAACATAGGCTGTCAGCGCGGATACCTGAAATAACGAGGATTTGTGATCTAGCAGCGCTGAGCGATAAAACCCCCTTAAGAGTCAGTACCGGCGTAAAATTGAAGTAAAATTCACATTTTTAGAACAACAAATACATTTTTGAATAGATAAAGGTATTTATTCCCCTTAAACATATATTATTTATAATTTTTATACGTTTTTATATTTAATAAAACAATAAACGCTATAGAATAGCGTGCCAAATCAATGTTTTCTGGCATGGATAGAGGATCATCTGAAAAAGACACACATCTGTAGATCCATTCTTTTTGTTAAGTAAATGTTTATAAATACAGTATCCTGAAGTCAATAATAATCTGACAGTTTTCTCCCAACGAAAACACTTTTACAGTACTTTTCAATTGCAAAATGATATTGCATAGCTAGGATGCACAAAAATCTAGCTTCTGAAATACACTAACAACCATGAGTACCCGTGAGTTGACATTTTTATTTGATAAGGAATGTATCATTTCATAGTCGTAGATATAAATATGATCTTCTTAAAGAAGGGATGTGAAATGTAAGCTTCTTAAAGAGTGAGTGAGTGAGAGAGAAGATGACGGCTTATACAAAGTGTTCAGTGCTACAACGTGTCAGAAACTCATGTCCTGCTGAAATCGTCCGTGAAAAGCGAAACTTGTTTGTCCACCAATTCGATTGTTCAGAATTTTGATTGCCTGATCGCTTTGAACTTGAAACTTGAACCAATCAAGTTGCCCTACATACGCCACCAACACTTGGTTTTACTTCACATTCACGTTCAATTTATAACAAACATAATTAAAATTATTAACCCATAAACTCAGCCCTTCGTTAGTTGACGGCTGGTAACCGCACACACGGTAAAGTAAACTCGAGGAAAGAAAAACGCACCACTTGAAATGCACAAAAATGGCATAACTCAGTGTCATTTTGTCGAAATTGGATAAATCTTTGAGCTCTAAAAGGTTTGAAGATTTCTTTTTAATGTGATGCCAAATCAAAGAAAAAAATGTTCCTGATGTCAAAAAATGTTCAACTTTGACAGCTCGTACGGTGTGCCATAAAAATCGCGGACACGTTTGACCAACAAAGCAAGAAAGTTAATTTTTCTTTAAGTTCCCAAAAAATTCGAGTACCTATACCTACGATGATTTGGTGCGAAGTTGGATTGAATCTTCAACGAATGTTGAAAAGAATAATTTGTAATATATTTATGGCTTCAAAAGAGTGAATTTCTTTTTTTCCTGTATTCACAAATAAGAAGCATGAAAGAATCCTCAAAGAATCCGTGTGTGAACGAGCCTTAATCTACTTTATGTAGAATGATGCTTTTCAAAATAAGAAAATAACTTTTCTAGAGAAAAGAACATTAAAATCTATAAGAATCTTGTCCGGTCCTCTGAAAACTGTGAGTCTTTGGTATAAAAAAAATGTATTATTATCTTGTGTGCGGTTATGATTCACACATTAGTGGACAGTACACCACAGGGTCGATTTTTGTGCAGTGTTAAACTGTTATGTGTACCTGATTGGATTTGAACCTGAATCTTCTGGGTTTTATAGGATAAGGATTTTTATTTTAATACCTACATTAAAAATACGAATTACAAATATTGCATCTGCGTACATAATAAAATTATATTGTGTGATCTTGAAAGATATACTTACCTTATAAAAAATACTATGTTATATTAATTTACTTTTTAATCATGATCATCATTATCATTATCGCAACGAAAACACTTTTACAGTATTTTTCAACTTCAAAATGGCATTGCATAGCTAGGATGCGGCAAAGTACGAGTTTCGGGCTGGTTTCAGGCAGCCGCGTAGATTTCTATTAAATATTTAAATAAGCATTCTCTTGAAGTCAATAATAAACTGACAGTTTACTAGCAACGAAAACACTTTTACAATATTTTTCAACGTTAAAATGACATTGCGTAGCTAGGATGCGGCAAAGTACGAGTTTCGGGCTGGTTTCAGGCAGCTGCAGTAGTGAGGAAGGGAGAAAAAGTAAAAAATAGTATTTTAGGAATAGGGTACTTTACCATTTTTTTTAAAAAGTTTTTTATTGAAACTACATGTTATTTGAAAGCAATTGAGAGTACTGATAAGTTTTTTATTGTTCTTACTAAAGCTGTAATTAATTTTTAAAGTTTGTGTGACGTAGATGTATAAGTAGCTGAAAATCTTCTCAAACAATGGTGCTGGAATTAAAATGTACTCCATGTAAAATCAACTGTTTCTAAATGTTACAAAATATATACTATTTGGTAGTTTATTTATTTCTGTAAGTAAGAATACACGTGAAAACGCATTACTGTGACGTAGATGTATCGATACGTAAAATCTCAAATATTTAAAGAACTTTTTGAAAACTTTTTTCATGGCAATAACTCATTTTTGAGGTCTCCTTTCAATATAATTGACTGGATTGCTAATTTGCTACTATGGTAAAGCACCCTATTATAAAAATGTAGAAAGGCATTCAAGAATCAAAAGCAACAAAATTAACCAGTGCAACCATCATCCCTAAACACCAGTTTATCTCTAGGGTAGGTCTCCCTCCACCTGTCGGATCCATCACGCGGTCATCAGGGTCTCCATCCACCATCCAGGTCTTCGGCTTGAGTTCTTCAGTCGTCAGTGCTGAAGCAGCGGTCGCCGTGCGCACACGTCCACTCAGAGACAAGTTACAAGTACAAGTTCAGTTCGCTATCGCTGCAAGTACAAGTCCGGGATCGCGCGTGACTCGAACCCAGGACTGGAGAATGGTTTAGTGCTGTGATTGTGGGACATGCGCAGTGATACGCAGGTTGGTGGTTGTTTCATTTGTTGGTGTGTTGTTTATTCTGTTTTGTTTTGATTGTTGATGAATAATTGGACTAATTGGGACTGAAATTGTTTCTTTGTAATTGTTGTTGTTTGTGGTTTTATTCAAATGTTTGGAACCCATGATTTTTGGACAATATGCTAGAATAATAACAAACCCATTTGACCTGAATCGTCTATGGAATGTTTAAAAATATTCTTGTACTTTAAGTGATATTACGTAAGTCTATTCGTAGCCACATCTTGAGTACGATCAAAAATTACATACTCAATACAAACATCTCAGAGAATTATATGAGATACATAATTGGGATATTGTTACCAAATTACTAATATTGGGATGTTACATAGATTACCAAAAGCGGACATTAGCAATCGCTAGGATATTAATAGGATGTCAATGGACAAATATAGCAAGTAACAAGCCGGGATGATCAAATTCTTAAAATGTTCTGGGGATATTACGTAAGTCTATTCGTAGCAACATCCTGAGTACGATCAAAAATTACAACTCAATACAAACATCTCACAGAATTACATGGGACACATAATTGGGATATTGTTACCAAATTACTAATATTGGGATGTTAAATAGATTACCAAAAGGGAACATTAGCAATCGCTAGGATATTAATAGGATGTCATTGGACAAATATAGCAAGTAACAAGCCGGGATGATCAAATTCTTAAAATGTTCTGGGGATATTACGTAAGTCTATTCGTAGCAACATCCTGAGTACGATCAAAAATTACAACTCAATACAAACATCTCACAGAATTACATGGGACACATAATTGGGATATTGTTACCAAATTACTAATATTGGGATGTTAAATAGATTACCAAAAGGGAACATTAGCAATCGCTAGGATATTAATAGGATGTCATTGGACAAATATAGCAAGTAACAAGCCGGGATGATCAAATTCTTAAAATGTTCTGGGGATATTACGTAAGTCTATTCGTAGCAACATCCTGAGTACGATCAAAAATTACAACTCAATACAAACATCTCACAGAATTACATGGGACACATAATTGGGATATTGTTACCAAATTACTAATATTGGGATGTTAAATAGATTACCAAAAGGGAACATTAGCAATCGCTAGGATATTAATAGGATGTCATTGGACAAATATAGCAAGTAACAAGCCGGGATGATCAAATTCTTAAAATGTTCTGGGGATATTACGTAAGTCTATTCGTAGCAACATCCTGAGTACGATCAAAAATTACAACTCAATACAAACATCTCACAGAATTACATGGGACACATAATTGGGATATTGTTACCAAATTACTAATATTGGGATGTTAAATAGATTACCAAAAGCGGACATTAGCAATCGCTAGGATATTAATAGGATGTCAATGGACAAATATAGCAAGTAACAAGCCGGAATGTTCTTAAAATGTTGTAGGGATTTTATTTTGTCAAGTGGGAATATAAATCTTATAAATTAAAAAAATAGCTCTATCGTTATGTACCATATTAGGTATCCGAACATAACAGATAGTAGTAGTGCATGAATATTATTTTTCTACTGCCATGATATAATTTAGATATTTTATGTCATCCCTACATTAATGACACTCATTTCGGTATAGGTATAGATTTTTATTTAGGTACAGATTTGTATCGAAATGAATCCACTACGATACAAATTTTCATTTCGATACAGATTTTTATTATCACACTCAAGTAAATTTTATGCAAATTAGTAGTTTTTCCTACTATTATAAAATAGGAAATAAAATTTTTATTGTTATGAGTTCTGAAATATTTCTTTCAAACGGAGCAATTCTAAACTGACAGCTGTCATTAAAAATTTACCTCACACTGTTCACACATGGACACACAAAAGACATACACTACACATATACCCCATATACAAGGTGTAACCCGACCTGTATAATCAAAAATAATTTTGTCTACAATATGAACAATGTTATTCAATTTTTAGTTAGGATATGTACATAAAGTACAGTTTTGTCGCACTAGGACATAAAACTATTGTTGAAATATACAAATTAAAAAATGAGACATTCTGTAAGTACCCACAATTTTATTTTTTTCCTGTTTGTAATTTTATTACATTAATGTTATTATGCTAATAAATACTGCATACTATTCGTAACCATGGATATGATGTACCCATGTTTCACGTTAAAATAAACTCACGGTAGTATCGTGTGTGCGTTTATCAGCCATAAAAATATTTATAAATAAGACATAAATTATTCGGGATCAGATACCAGCTTTTTTTGAATTTTATGCCATCATATAACAATAACAAAATTATTGTTGTCTCAAAAATGTAACATAGTATACTGGAGCAATATCGTCTTCCTGCATCTTTTTCTGTCACCTCTCCTGTCATTCTTGTTAGCTCACCACTTACTAAACTCTATGTACTTAACACCCGCATGTGGTGCGCTCTACACTCAACTTTTAAAGTTCGCACACAGCCTGAGTGCTCGCGAGAGGACCGAGGACTTCCTCTTCAAACCGGAAGTAGATGCGCGGAGGGCTCTTCAAGAGAAAGAGTAAACAACAGAGAAAAAGAAAAAGCTGAAAGATGAGGTTTGATGAATGTGTATCAAACTACTTTAATTAGTTGCTAAATATGGAACTATTTAAATCTAATCGGTGCACTCTTGAATTAATTGAGTCAAGCTGGAACGCATGGGCGGTGGTGTCTACAATTTTCATGGGAAAAATTATGTATTTGTTGTTTATTTCACCCCAATGGGACCGTTAGCGCAAAGCTTAGCATAGGTGGCAGCAGGGAGCTAGTTTCCGAAGTACGTATTACACGATACATACTTACGTAAAAATAAGAAGACGTACGTATAATGTTACAGAGTGTGATTATGTCTTCTCTGTTGAAGTTTTTACAACAATACATACTACAATAATTATAACCATGTCATATTATCAAAGTTGGAAAGTCGAAGAGTTAAAAAATGTATTGTTTCAAAGAGGTGCCAAAATATCTGGACGAAAAACAGAATTAATAGAAAGGTTACTTGAAATTTAATTTGTATAATAGTTATTTTAATACATAAAACAAATACAGACAGCATCTTTTTTAAATATTAAGTTATTTTTTAAAATATTAAGTTATTTTCTCCGATGGAGTTTATCCAAATTTGTCTGCTATGGTCGTTTGGGATTTTAAATCGCGAATTATTTTTGCCATTGCATTGTACAATACCTACAGCATTCGCGCATTTTGACTTTCTTCGATTTGACGTTTCTAAGTCATTTGAAGGTTAAAAGGAATTAGCTCCCTAGCGAACCTATCGGGAGAAATATTGCGCTAACGGTCCCATTGGTAGCTACTTGTTTTATTAATATGATTATTTATAATGATGCACAAAAATTTTTGAATGCCTTTTGTAAATTACAAAAATTTAACATAGCTAAATAGGTACCACGAAGTATAATATAAACACAGGAGTAGGCAGTCCGTATCTTAGCAATATTGTAGATTTTATTAAACAATTTTTCTTTTTTAAATGGCCAGGCAACAAGGTTTCAATACAAACAGATATATAATATTCAGCGAAGTAAAAAGCTTCCTTGTACGGAGCAATAAGGAAGTATTGTAATCGCGAAAAATTTCGGTTCTCAGATTTTGATGGAAATATCCGTTTTGACCTTTTCTGAATCCATTATGACTAGTTTCGTCGTGACGTCTGTACGTATGTACGTACGTCTGTACGTATGTATGTCGCATAACTCAAATTCGGTTAGACGTAGAAAGTTGAAATTTTGTATTTAGGACTGTTATAGCATCTAGTTGTGCACCTCCTATTTTTGGTTTCAATCTACAAACCAGAAGTATAGTAAATTTAAAAAAAATTTCGATAAATATTTAATTTAAGACAAATTTTTTCATTTTAAATGAAAGATTATGTGATTATTACCTGCAATCGGTATTTTATAAATATTTTTGTATCTGGTATCATTTAAGAATAATTAAAGTATATATTTATAATTTAATATTTCGGTATCTTGTAGTCCATGATCGATTAACATTTGTTACTACGTAAAATTTAAATGATTATGACATGACAGTGACAATAGTAAAATATGCTTTATATCTTCTTCTGCAGTTTAAATAAAATGAGTAAAATATATTTGTGAGTATACTAGTATAATAAGTTAAAAGAATTTTTATATTATTCTACATTTTAGTTATTAAGAAAAGTATGAACACACAAGGCGTACAAGGAAGTCATGTGGTGTCCACGTCAGATTTTGTAATAAATTATTACAGTTGACAATAAAATTGATCTATATATTAATCAATGCTTGAGCCGTGTAAAACAGGTGTTAATGTTTTGTCTCTGAGAATGTAACTATTGTATTGTGTCTGTACAGCCAGAGTTGGCCGGAGCGATAATGGAGAGAAAGAATGTACCAACTTATTGCAACTAACGCAACTAAGTCAAGAGAAAGACTGAGCTGGTTTATTTCTAGCTTTCAAAGTAGTGAATTGGTTTCTGCCAAAAAATGCTGATTATCTATGTTCGTTCGATTTCGCGTATTGTATATATTGTAGAAGACCAAAACGATACTGTTTTTAAATTGAAATAAGATTTTTTTACTCCTCGAATATTTATAATTTGATCCATTTAATTTAAAGTTTAGCATTCTTTTAAATTCTAATAAAATTTAATTACCTTACTATCTTTACCCATAGATTTTGAGTTAGTTGGTTTTTTTCTCCCTTTTCTTATAGGTTTAGTGTGTGTAACATAAATTAGCAGCTCTGTTTATGAGTGTAGTTGTTTGTGCCCCTTTCCCGGGCCGCTCGCGCCGCCCCTGTGCGCCGTGTTGTCGCTAATTGCCCTCTCATTACGAGATCAAAGCAGCGCGCACGCACGCCGAAGCTTTTATCACTACGCGGTACAACAAACCAGTGCCGTAGACAACAACATTCGCCATGGGCGACGACAAATTTATACGAGAATTTAAAATAGTTTACTAATCTAATAAAGATATCCTGGATTTATTTTATTTATTAATTTGATCAATAATGATAAACAACGGTAACGATGGTAACGCACGGGCCCAATAGTGATCTTTTCTCTAGCACAGGGTAAACAGAAATGACACGAATTTACAGTATTGCTAAGATATTTCGTGGTACACCTATTTACCTATATTAAATGTTTGTAATTTGAAAAAGGAACGCAAACATTTTTATGCGCTATTATAAATAATTAAACCATGCATAATTTGTCTATTTTTCTCATGAAAATTGTCTTTCTGTTTACCTTTTAGAGAGAGGCAGAAATTACGGGCCAGCTCAGACTATATTAACTAGAGAGCCTAATATAAAATCGTGCCTGATTTTACTCCTTGCCAAAAATGACTTTTTGTATTATTTTAAGTCTTGCTTTCAAGAAAATATTACATCCGGGGTATTTCAAACAGGGCGCTATTTTAAAGGAATATGTTAACATGTAGGTACTTACTAAGTGACTTATTTTACTTTTTCTGGTACTTGATGTGCATAAGGAGCATTCAAAGAAATTATTAAGCACCACACCAGTAAAATTTACCGGTTACATGACGTTAAGGCTCGGGTATAGCTACTATAAAAGTGTCGTTCGTACTTTACTAATAACTTAATTTAGGTGCACTTTAGAGAAAAAATTTATTTACAAAAAATGTCTATAATTTTATGCTTAACATCGGATTGATTCAAAAATTTCAAATTTCTCAAAAAAACAAATTTCAAAATTTGATATTTTTTTTAAATTAGAAATTGGGAATAGTTTTTGAAAAAATATTGACAATGCGATGTTAAGATACTAATGTAGATTATGTGTAATGTTTTTAAAAAAGATATTTCAATCGTAGCATGAGTTATTAGTAAAGTACGATTTTTGATGTTTTTCTAGACTTTCCATTATTCAAAACAAGTGCGAAAAGTCAGAAAAGACAATACATATATTTAGTATACTGTAACCAAAATTTGGTTCATAAAGCACTCGAAATGCACGAGTAATTAATTTAATAAGGAACTACTAACGCTAACTATACTAGCACCTTAAAGCTTTTGGAAGCATGTACAACCGTTAAATTTTTTTTTGTTGTGGTACTTTATATTTTTTTTAAATGCCAGAAGTAGTAAAATAAGTCACTCAATACATACAGAGAGTTTTTTTTATAAGTAAACATAGGGCATGTCATTACCATAGTTACAGTGTTACAGAATGACAGCAATGCATTAGAGCGTTTTTTTTATCAGTAAACATAGGGATAATTAACATACGAAAATAAATATGAAATATAAATTAAAGAAATGATAAATTATTTATTTATGTTTTCTACACTTAAGAACTAGCTAGATACATTAAACTAATGAGAATTTAAGAACTAGGTAGACACTTAAAAAATAATGTGTACAATGGTGACAGAATGAATGTTGAACAATTAAAAAATCGAATTAGTGCTGCTTCCCAAAATATTACTCCCCTGCAAATGCTATAAATTATTTTTATAATTGTTTAGGATATTGTTAGAAGTTAATAATTTTGTTCCAATTTTGAGCATTTATTCGTTTTAAAAAATTCTCATTAGTTTAATGTAGGTATCTACCTAGTTCTTAAGTGTAGAAAATATAAATAAATAATTTATCATTTCTTTAATTTATATTTCATATTTATTTTAGTATGTAATTATCCCTATGTTTACTGATAAAAAAGACGCTCCAATACATTGCTGTCATTCTGTAACACTGTAACTATGGTAATGACATGCCCTATGTTTACTAATAAAAAAAACTCCCGGTATTAAAAGACTTGTTTAAAATTTGTTTGACATATCCCGGATGTGACATTTTCTTGAAGGCAAGGCTTGAAAACAAAAATTCATTTCTGGCAAGGGGTAAAATCAGGCTCTCTAGCTATATGGTATGTAGATTAGATTAGTTATTTTGACTATTTTACAATATATTATATTGTTTTACGTCATACAATTCTCTCTCGCACAGGGTAAACAGAAAAGCCACGAATTTACAGTATTGCTAAGATGCAGAGCGTCCAATTCTGTGTTTATATTATTATACTTCCTAATAAACACTATTGCTAATATATTTTCATCTAATTTCCAATAGCAACTTATTATTATAACTGTAGTTAATCTAGTGTACTAGTGTAAACATTATTTATAGTTCACTCTTACTAAAGCATCATTCACAGCTCTTAACATAGTCACTGTTTTTGTCGTATGTAATAACCTTGAATTGTTTGACATACGTAGTAACATGAAACCATTCACAGCTCTAGTTTTAGTCTTTGTCTTAAGCATAAACACAAACATAAAAGTATGCAAACTTCAAACTTTTTGTCTTTGTTTTAACCTAAAAGTAGTTTGTAGACAATATACTCCTATGTTCACAACAGTTTATTTCGTTGATCTGTCACAATATTCTGACGTGGGAAAATGAATCTTGGAGCAAAACAAATTATAACTGCGATTGTTAGATGAAGACGAGCTGCAGCAGCAGTAGCAATATACACAAAACTGCTATTGCACGAGGCATGACCCAAAACAACAATAATGGCTGTTTATAAAAAACCACGTGATGTTCGCAATGAAGTGAGATGCGGTATGGTATGTTCACCACATCCATGTAAGAATTTATTTTGGTTTTATTTTTTCGATATACGTTAAACTAGTAATAACAGGAAATTATACAAACCGAGCACTGCACGTTTAATAATATTCTATATTATAAAAATGTATTTTATATAATATTTTTGTTTGGTTTAACAGACGTGTGAACTTAGCTGAAGACAAAAACAATGTTTGTGTCAACAGCTGAGAATGGGCCAAATCTACGCGACAAAGACGAAAAACAGTGACTATGTTAGAGCTGTGAATGAGGCTTAAAGCTACAAAAAAATGTAAAATACAAATCTCTTCTAAATAATTGCATATCTGATTTGGTGACTAGTGATACATTTGTATCTGGTGTACTCCACATGAAGTGTGTGATGTGATGGTGTAGTGTGTGTGTGTGTGTGTGTGTGTGTGGGTCCTGGGGCTGGCTCTGGCTCACCGCGCGCGGCTCCAATCATGGAGATGAAAGAGCCGCTCGCCGCCGAACCGCCGCGATCTCAGATCTGACCACGTGCAACCACCAGCGACGTACTCAGGGGGAGAAAACTCACTTCAAAGTTCATAGACTAGTGGAACACTGCTGAAAATGTTACCTCAAAGCTCTCGAAATTATGGTTTGTTAAAAAAGACACATGGTTTCTTGAGGATTCTTTCTTATGGTTATGACTCCTGAGAAAAAGAATCCTGGGTGAGAATCGTCTGTCAAATATTCAATTTAATATTCAAGGAGTCTTGGAAAAGAATAATTTGTAATGGGGGTTTTAAAGAAATACAGGATGATTCAACTTGCTTTTTTAAAATGCTGTAGGAATCGTAGTGGAGAGAGAGTGATCTCATTCGACAGGTGCACTTTTAAAGTTTTGTTCCCCACCCGGTCAGTCGCCATCATGCGTTGGAGCACGGAGCAGCGTGTGTTTTCAGTTGAGTCGTACACTTCCCGGGGCGCCTCATCTCAATAAGAGGCGATTTGAAGTGGCCTGCCCGCTCGCCCGATTTGGCTCCTTGTGATTTTTTGAGGTGACACAAGGCATCGTTTTTCGCGGCACCTATTTTTTAAAACTTTATGAATTTGTTACTGGCTTATTAACAACTTTTTGACAAAAAGAAAGAATACGGGTCCAATATTTTATTGTATAGATTAATATATAAAAATCGTGTAAAGCCCCATTCGTTGATAGCTTCAAAACAGTACATTTCCATAAATAAGCGCGAAAAAATCCTCAAAGATCTGTGCATATCATTGTCATTATCTTACAATAATAATAATAACTGATTGCGTTTTATGATTATAGTTCTAACACGACTGCAAAAAATATCAACTATAAGTAGTGTCCTATCCACTGAAAACCCTGTGTGCTTGTGTAAACGGTTTTTAACCGCACACACGATAGTATCAATTATTGTAAAACCCAAATTGGGTAAAAGATCTGGATACATATTTTGTGCATCATGTGTATTAAAATGATAGATATTGTAAAATGCTATTTTTGTTTTAAGAAAAAAACAATTGCCAATCAGTTATAACTGTCATTCCTGAAACTTTATTTTGATAACACATTCAATAAAAACTTACTATACCAATTATCAGTTTTTATTAAAATTTAAAATTTCCATAGAAGAGAAAAAATATTCAAATAAATATGTAATAATTTAAATTATGTATCATCACTGTATTTATCCAAATATGGACGAGGCGAAACAACTATTCATTGATTTTTAGCCGTTTATATTATTTGCTATATTATTGATTGATTGCCCGATACAAATTAACTCCTATCAAAATTCATCAGTCCATGTATTTAAAGTCAATGTTTCGTCTTCAATGGAACATACATAAATCAAAATCACGTACAACTTGCTAAATTGCAGCCTTGTGCTGCTAGACAAGGACAGAGCTACCCTCCTCTCACTGACTAACAAAGACAGCAGATCTGTTCCGTGAATTAGACTAAAATTCAGCCCAAAAATTACTATTTTGAAGCTTTGGAGAAGATGAGAATAATTATCTCATCAAATTTTTTGACCTTTCCAAATTTCAAGGAGGAGGAAGATATTTTAAACGAGCAGCTTTGGAAGTGACAGCCCACAGACTGTGAAGCCCCATTCACATTTTATTTTTAAGGTTAGATTTATGTTTACGATTACAAAAGTTTGAATACACAACTAAATAAGGACATTCACAGTGCTTCAAAGTTGGAAGTGTGAATGCTCGTATTTAGTTATACGAATTTAAACTTTTTTTAACTTTAGGCCCATTTTACATTGAGCAATATTGCAGATGCAAGTGCAATTTTTAACAAGTTGCTTCAATATTGCATGAGTGTAATACAGAAATAGCACGTTCAACAGGTTGAAGCAATCTTGAGGCAAGGATTGCATGGAATAGAACATGTTCTAATTTTTGTAAGGCTTGCAGGCAATTCACAATTATTTCTAGTTATTTTTAGTTCGTTATGATGCTACCAACTGAACATAAACGTCAAAAAGATTAATTTGTATTTGAAAGTTAGTGCGTTAGTGGTTATAATGCCATTCTATCCTTATTTTCCAAAAATATACAATATAACAAATCCAAGAGGTTAAGTTGACATAATATAGTAACAAAATATTGGTAAATTTATTAATAAATTTATACATTAAATAAGTAATTGCATGTTGCTCAGTGTAAAATGAAAATATGTCTTCTGCAATTTTCCTGTTCAACTCTGACTTGAGGATTGCAGTTGCCCGTTGCGCTTGCTCAATGTAAAATGGGCTTAACATAAATGTAAACCTTAAAACTAAATGCTTATGTGAATGGGGACTTGATTTCATGCAAAAAATTGTGTTTCCCCACTTTTCTGGTTTCTGAAAATCAAACTTACTGGAAGTTATTTGAAATAATCAGCGCTGAAATTACTAGAAATGCTTAGAACGCAAAAAATATATACACATTCTTTCTTAATAACATACTGTGATACCCTGTATTAGTGTGTATTATAAAAACAATAATAACAATCTATATTTTGACCGCTGTTCTTATAATAAATGATAATAGTATTTTATTCTAGTCAAAAAAAGTTTATGAAAACACAAAAATCGTTTAAATTAGAAATTATTATTTCACAACGATTTTTTCATCCCGTCTAAAAGGGAGGTTAGGGATCGTAAAAAATTAAATGTCGAGATTTTTGTCAATAAGCACGTTTTAGTACCTTCAGAATCTGTGTTATTAACACCGGATAAGATTTTGGTAGAAATCTGCCAACCGGAAGTAGTACTTTTGAAGCTTGATAATTGATATAGTTTTCCTTAAATAAATTGTTACATTATTTATTTATTACAATTTTTGCAATTTAAAATAAAAGACAATATAATTATCTATGGGTACAGGTAATTTTAAATACAATTTGCCGAATCTGGCAGTATTTAACAATAAAATAAAGTATAACTATACTAATATTCAACTTTTTTGAAATTCCAGTATCTTGTTGTCCATGATATGAAATTTGTTTCTACACAAAATTTGAATGATTATGACAGTGACAGTACAGTTGACATCTTTTGCTTGCATCTTGGTTTACATTATCGTTTACATATTACATGAACATGAAACTATTTATAAATGTAAGTATAATTATTTATTAGATTAGTAGAATGAGCAGAATTAGGCGAAACGTCATGTGCTGGCCACATCAGATTTTTTATTAAATAAAACAGCGCTATAATGAAATTAATTACCTAACGTAAATTAGTGAAATAAAATGTCTATTGTAGAATTAAAAGCATCACAATAACACAAATATTTTCAAAAATGAATCTAATTTTTCTCCACAATTAAAATATTAATCACTCTCTCCCTTGCGCTGTGTGCAGGGCGGTATCAGGTAAGTTTCTGCGCGCATCTGGGCGCGGGGCGTGCGGGGTAAGGGCCGGACTAGGAGGAATGAGGTGTGACGGCTGAAATGCTTTGATCTTTGCCGCCGGTAGCCATCAGCTGATCACAGGATACAGAGAACACTGGACCATAGATCTTACAAAGTGTGGACTGCTGAAAGAGGAGATGGAGACATGTGGCGGAAAATTAGGCGGTTCACTGCTAGTACCCTAAACACCGAAAATTGCTTGTTACTATTCCTATTAAAAGCAGCTCTAAATAAAAGATTTTTATGAAAACTAATAGCGTTTTCGATTGGATGCTCTCAGAGTGCTCTGCGAGCAACAGTCGTTTTCTATTGGGAATTTCAGAGCACAAAATTTGCTCGATTTGTTTTCGATTGGTATCGGTTGCCCGCTCGGAGAGTGCTCGGCGATCAAAAAATACTGCTCGACGTCAAGAGGTCGAGCAACATTTTTAGAGCAAATATGGCGGCGAACAAAGTAACTAAATCGTTAATTTTGGATATATTATTATAGAATTATTGGAATATAAAAAGGAATAAAGTAGAAAATTTTATTTCTAACGTAGTTGATAATTACAGTGAATTAGAGGTTAGTTGTTTTGATATTATACTCTAATAATAAATAAATAAGCAGCTATAGACCCTTTTCCTTGCAGTTTCGAAAAAATTTACGATTATCTCGCACAACATGTGAAAACTAAAAATATCACAGACAGGTATATTTTAATTTATCGCTCTCTACAGTTTACTTGTTCGATTGAAAACACTGCGCTCTCACCGCTCTGAAAATTTTATGCTGCTCTGTTCTGGAGCTATGACGTCATCACAAAAGATCGAGAGCACTTTTAGAGCATGCCAATCGAAAACGCTATAATATATCAATCTATAGATACAAGTTTTCTCAATGCTTGCTTAATGGCAGATTTTTTTGCAGTATTTTTTTATTTAGCCCATTAAAAATGTCATTTTTATTACGGATATAACATAATTTTAACACAAATTTTTGCAAAACTGTCATTAGAGAAGTATAGTGTGATGAATTTTCTACCAAATTATTACAAAGTTTGTACAATTATCTCAATATTCACCATAATTTTGATAGGATTACGAAAGTCATTATCAGCCGCAACTACGACAGAGACTCCTGAACTAATATAAACTCCACCTCTATGAGAGGTAGTACACTCCTATGTAAAAGAAAATTTAACGTGACTAAATTGAATGACACAATACACTTTTTCATTAATTTTGTATATGGATTTCAAAGATTTTTTCAGAATTCTAACTGGGCATAATCCTAGATTAATTCTTTCACAAAAATCTAGTACCTGTTTTTCCTTCAAATTTTAATATGCAATGAGTAAAGCAGAAACTGCTACACCTCTAAACACGCAATATTTTGTTACGGAGACGAGACCCTTAAGCATTAAAACAGTCGGTGGAAATGAGGCTTAGGGGCAGAATCTCTCGGAATGCGGGCCTGCGCCGTGTCGTGATTTGACGATGAAAAGCGAGAAACAGAAATCAAATTGTCTAACGTGAAATCAGAATCTGTAGTAGTACGTGTGGTGTGACTGACTATTTTATTTTTTAAGACTTCAAAGGCGCCGACTAAGAATGAATGTCCCCTTTAGGTTTTTTGTATTTTTTGTGGAGATTAAAATTTGTATGGCGTTTAGAAATTGGTTTAAGGAACTATGAAATTCGGTAATAGAATTAGAGAGTACTTCCTGTTTCTTTATAGAGAATATAACACAGAATAGGACATAGAAAATTCAATATTTATTATATTCACCGCACGTAGTTTAGAATAAGTTTAAAATAATGATTTATTTCATACTGTGTTGCATTTGCTTCTTTATGAGATTGATTTCAGTCCGGAAAATGAAACATTACGGTATTGTTCTACTTTACAGGATTGTAAAGTATTTAGAAAAATATTTTCAGGCAAGAATGGGTGCAAACTTTGGTCCAAAAATGCAACATAGGTATGAAATAAAACGTTGTACGTCATTCGTCCGGTAGAGGATTTTCACATCTTACTCGTACCGTAAAAACTCATCTACCGGACTTATAACGTAAATAACTATTATTTCAAATATCGTATTTTATTTGAAGTTTGACATTTGCACTAAAATTCCTTTTGTCAAGTAGCCTTGAAACAACTGCTCTGAGATGTCGCCAGTAAATGTCACATTTAAAATTAATCTGTTTTATTTATTTCAGACTCTATTGAACAATAAATTGTGTAAAGTAGCGCTTTTGTAGGCTCTCTTTTTACTTCCTTGTACGAAGTAAGGAAGTATTGTAATCGCGAAAAATTTCGATTCTCAGATTTTGACGGAAATATCCGTTTTGACCTTTTCTGAATCCATTATGCCTAGTTTCGACGTGACGTCTGTACGTACGTACGTACGTACGTATGTACGTACGTATGTACGTACGTACGGACGGACGTATGTGTGTCGCATAACTCAAATACGGTTAGACGTAGAAAGTTGAAATTTTGTATTTAGGACTGTTATAGCATCTAGTTGTGCACCTCCTATTTTTGGTTTCAGTCTACAAACCGGAAGTAGTACTTTTAAAAAATATTTCGATAAATATTTTATTTTAGACAATTTTTTTTATTTTAAATGAAAGATTATGTGATTATTACCTAATCGGTATTTTATAAATATTTTTGTATCTGCTATCATTTAAAAATAATTAAAGTATATATTTATAATTTATAGTATTTCGGTATCTTGTAGTCCATGATCGATTAACATTTGTTACTACGTAAAATTTAAATGATTATGACATGACAGTGACAATAGTAAAATATGCTTTATATCTTCTTCTGCAGTTTAAATAAAATGACTAAAATATATTTGTGAGTATACTAGTATAATAAGTTAAAAGAATTTTAATATTATTTTACATTTTAGTTATTAAGAAAAGTATGAACACACAAGGCGTACAAGGAAGTCATGTGGTGTCCACGTCAGATTTTTTAATTTAAAGTTACTTTTTTATTTAATGGCATATTCGACCGTCTTAACGAATCATATGCTGAAACAGTTATGACGTGTAATTTGACGTCAACGATGTATGATTGTTATGTTTATAGTTTAGGAGATCATAATAGTATACCTACAGGTTGGTGGAGGTGAAATGCGAACATATAATAGGGAACATACATATGACAATTTAACTTTCATGTCAGGTATCTTGATATATTTTGTAGTAGTGTCACAAAACGAAGTAATATGAATTTGTGTGGCAAAAAGAGTAATCAATAACAGAAATAATAATAAAATCTAAAAGTGCATGTAAATTTTCTTGTTCTGCTCGTACACATACATTATTATGCAAAGAAAATATTTTAAAGAAAATAATAATTTCAATATGACAGCTACTTTGACATTGACAGTACTTATTCCACGTATATCAAGATGCCTAGCATAATAACTCAATTGTCATATGTTCGCATTTCACCTCCACCAACCTGTATAGTAAAGTGCATGATTTAATCCTGAGGATGAAGTTTATTTCACGAGCCGAAGGTGAGGGCAATAATCACCTGAGTGTTTAAAGATACTTTAGTCCTGTGGTATCGCTATTTTTTGCACTTCATCCTCAAACGAATGCAAAATAGTTTAAAAGAATACACATTTTGCAATTTTGACAGTAAACTTTATGACAAATATTTATATCGTTACCATAGATAGTCTGTAATAAATACCACGTATTTACTTAATTCAATTCCTTGACAACGGGATTAAATATGAAAAATAATTCCTTGTGATCAAATTAAGTATACCTTAGTGTATAAAAATAAGGACTAAAGAAGAGTTTTAGTCCCGGCAGTGCAAAAAATATATTATTTAACAAGAGTTTAACGAGAAGATAATAAGTTTATGACATAAGACGCTAAATAAATTATATTTTATTTCCAAGTATAATGAATAATGGTACCTACCTCACAGAATGTCTTCCACTTTTTACTTCCCCGACCTATGTAATAGAGGGAAGTATTGTAATCGAGATTTTTTGACACACTAAAAACTAAAAAGAGTGGGTAGAGTATGGTGGGATGTCTTGTGCTAACCACATCAGATTTTTTCACATGTTATTTAAATTATGTCGACGTTGGTATCAACTGAAATATTTAGGGGAAAAAAGATAAATTTATTTAAATTTTGCTGAACAAAGCATAAAATTAAAGGCTTTACGAAAGTAAGTTATTAAAACTTATAGTCGGGGAAGTATTGTGGTGGACACAGCAGATTTTTTACTTTATATTGATTTCGGTTTGAAGTAAAAAATGCGATTTTTCTTTCAAGCAGTCCGATTTGAGATTAGAGTTGGATAAATGTACAATACCCACACACATGTGAGGACCTTGTCGGTGCGATAGATGTCTCTGCCTTCGATCAGATTATCCTGATGCCTTGATGTAAATTATCAAGAAGATCGTATCGTTTGTCGGGACATTCCGACTTCAACGGATGGAGACATGGCGACGAAGATAAACTTCGATTTATTATTTTCAGACGAGAATTACTAAATTTCAAAATGACTCAAAAGTGCTAGAGATCGTTGGTAGATGTTTCAACAGATTGCAGATGTAATGTCGGAGGCTGATTGTAAAATTAGGCTTTTATAAAAGGCCTAGGCATATAGGTAGCGATGTCGCCGAGACGAGAAATTCCTCGACTCATTCTTGTCTCGTTTCGAAATTA
Organism: Agonum fuliginosum; assembly: GCA_947534325.1. Lineage (NCBI taxonomy): Eukaryota > Metazoa > Arthropoda > Insecta > Coleoptera > Carabidae > Agonum > Agonum fuliginosum. Next base: position 38,495,591 of record OX384033.1, on the reverse strand, counting down.
CGAAACTAGAACCAATATATTTCTCGTCTCGAATTTTCGAGATGAAACCAGAATCTAAAATTACGAGATGAGAAATCGAAAATTCCCAAAACTAAAACTTTGAAAAAAAATCTGACGTGGCCATCACACAACCTTCCGCCATATCTACACTTTAAACAGAAATGTATACGTACAATCCGTTGCCCATTTAAAATATAAAAATAAAAATCTAAAATATTCAAACACAGAAATTAGTATCACCTGAATCAAAAGTTTCATTCACACGAAAACTCTTCTGTGTTGAAGCCATTCTCCGTTCAATTACTACATTTAATATCTGACTTTCTGACTTATGACTTATATGGCGCTAGTATGTCAACTTGTCACCCGTCTCACCTGTCAATATTTTTTACGCAGAAACAAAAATCAACCGAACATGGATTACAAGATTTCAACGTTTTATTTGATAAATTTATTTTTTAAATTTTACTGCAGTTCTTTAATGCTACCAGATAAAGACAATTTTTTTATAACGTGAGTTGCAAATAACTTTGCTTCTTATCCTTATTGCAAATAAATACTATATTTATTCAAATTTATATAAATTTTTGACAATTATCTTTTTCAATCTTCAAAAAATATCACTTCCGGGTAAGATATTTGTACCAAAATCTAATGAGCTCTTCCTATTCGTATACAATTGTAAAATACCAAATATCAAAATTTTTGGGTAATTCATATTTGAGTTATGCGACATCCGGCATCGGCCCGGACCACACACATACACACATACACACACACGCACACACACACACACGCGCACACACACACACACACACACACACACACACACACACACACACACACACACACACACACACACACACACACACACACACACACACACACACACACACACACACACACACACACACACACACACACACACACACACACACACACACACACACACACACACACACACACACACACACACACACACACACACACACACACACACACACACACACACACACACACACACACACACACACACACACACACACACACACACACACACACACACACACACACACATACATACAGACATCATCGAGAAACTATCAAAAATGAGTTGTAAGGACCCTAATTCGTGCTCATCCACTAAAAACTCACTACCCGATTTTTTGCATGATTCCAATACCTTCCTTTACAGGTAAGCGGAAGGTAAAAATTGATATTATCTTTTCGAAAATGTCTAAATATTTTTTTTCGAAGCATTTTTACCTCCCGCCTGATATTCTATAAGGGTGGTATTGTGATGGCTCAAAATTTTCGAGTGTGAGCTTTTCGTGGATAAAGACGTTTAGGATCCATAGAATACGAATGAACATTTTTCAAGTCTTCTATAACTCAAACAGTTACAAACATTTAACAACCAAATTTTATACCGTCGTAAGTAATAATACAAATATTAAGAACCCAATTATTTTTGGAAGCAATCCCCAAATCGGAAGTAGTACTTTTCCTAAATATTTTGATAAATAATTAATTTATCGCAATATTTCGAATGAAAGATTATACAATTTTTAGCATTTTGTAAATTGTTCTGTAAAGTAGGTACTTTAGGAATTAAAGTATTATTTATAATTTAGAGTATGAAACTTCAGTATCTTATTATCCATGAACCATATGAGTGTTTAACAATTACTACTTACGAAAAATTTAACTGCTAATAACAGTGTCAGAGTGATATCATTTATATCTTCTTCTACAGTTCTACAGTTGACTAAATGACTAAAATATATTTGTAAGTCCCTATTTGTATGTTAGTAAAAAGAGTAGGATATGGCGAGAGGTTTTTTTTTTTCAAATTTAACAAAAATATCCTTAATTCACTTTTTCGAGAAATTGAGACGAGAATTGAACAGCCGATAAATGACCGAGACGAGAATATTTAAAATTCTCGTCTCGAAAATTTGAGACAAGACGAGAATTAACTGTGCTTCGTGTCACAATGTCACATCATAGTATTTCACTCAAGAAGGTTCTTGATTTAGTTCAGTTCAATCAACCAAAACTGAATCACAATCACCATGTATGTTGTAAAGAGTACACCACAGGGACGATTTTAGTGCAGTTGCGATTCTGACTGGATTCGAACCTGGGTTGTTAAAATCACCCTAGCAAAATTATGGTTCTACTAGCGTATTCATATGCATAGCAGCTGATGATGTATTGTTGACTGTTAACTATAAGTTCTGGATTAGTTAGTTAGTGAAGTTTGTTGACTCTAGATCAACAGAACAAGAACATTGTTAGTTAAGTTCAAGAGCGTGTAAATGTAAACAATGTTCACAGATCATACACCAGGTGACTTGAAGTAGAAATGTACCTAGTGAACACGACTACTGGGTTTGAGTCATACACGTATACATTCCGTTTGAAGATTTTGTGTCAAGTTACATTCAACTTGTTCGGAAGATGCTTTGAAGTTTATAACACATACAGCAAACAAAATAAGTAATATGGAACAGTTTACGCATAAGCAAGTTTACTAGGATTTGTAATTCAATAATTTGCTTGTAAACTTTTTGACTATTCATTTATCAAATCTTTTTATAAGAAACAGGAATATTGAAAAAATTGTAGAAAATTATAAAACAATTCTGCACTACAAATTGTAATTCAAATAGGAACAGACACAAATTGTTTTAAAAATTTGTATAATGTTGTAGTTTTTAAAACAACGATATAAAAATTGATAAATATTGTATTTAACTATACAGGGCCGTGGCCAGGGGTGAGTTAGTGAGGCGACCGCCTCAGGTGGCACTTTCCTTAAGGCGGCATAAAAAAATTATTTTTAGATTATTTTATTGCTTACAAACAGCACAGGGAACAACAATGTAACTAATGATATTATAAATTTAGTCTACAAAATTTTAAAAACAATATTGTATTAAAATTTCAAATTTTTCTCTGTGCGTCATGCTTTATATTTATGTCACGTTTTTAAAGATTTCTACAGGATTTTCTTGAAGGATTTATACTCACGAAACAAACTACCTTCAAATCTACTTGAGACAAGAAAAATACGCCAACAAATAGCTCATAACATAATAATAACATATTATTTAACGAGCACATAATGTAGGCCATAATGAAGGTTTCCAAGCCTACGGCTTTTAATATCAATTTTCAGTATATATAAGTTATGGGACAGTAATAATAATTATTAATTTTGATAGATCTTTTCTTCGAAATGAAAATGTAACGTATGACGTAGACAATATTGAAACCAAACCGTGAGTAGATTTGTTCGTGTAAGATCGTTTTTTATCGGTACTTAATACGCTAGATACAACATACAACCATAATAACATCAAAACCTTAATAATAATAATAACAATATGCAAACTGTCAACTAATTGACAGATAAAAATGTTGATTTGTTTTAACATCGCTGTCGTTGAAGATACGATTAAGCTTTGAATATAACGCAAATATATGCGATTTAAGCACTCGGTTTCACCTCGTCGCTTAGCACATCCTCGGTATTATAAATCGCATAATATTCTTGTTAAGTTAATATTTTTCTCATTATTAATATCATACCTAATGAAACCAGTACTGATTTACCTCTCCCGGATTTCTCCGGTGAATCGCTCCCGGAGCGGCCGGAGTTTCATTATCAGGCAGTGTGGCTTTGTGGTGCTTGCAAGCGCTACGTGCAACGTGCAGTCAACGCAGTGATGACATAGAATTGGAATTTGCATATTATACTCTGTGGTATCCAGTCTATAGTTCATAGACTGGTGCAGAGCATACTCCGGCTGGCTCCGGAACCCGGAAACCACGGAATACTAGATAAACCTTGTATATGTGCTGCTAATAACGCGAATATCTGATGCAGAAACCAGAAAATAAATAGGTTCGAGACTGGGGGTGATTAGAAATTGCCAATAACTCTAGAATAAATTATATGTTTCTAAATTAAAATGGAAAGCAATAAAGTATAGTATTCTACACGAATATAAATGTAATATAATATCATTTATTGTAATGTAATACTATTTTTGCTCTTCCGGGACTAAAACTCTTCTTTAATTTTTATTTTTAGGGACTAAGGTTCTTAATTTGATCCCAAGGGATTATTTTTCACATTTAATTCCGTTGTCAAGGAATTGAATTAATTAATCCCGTGCTATTTGTTACAGAGTATCTATGGTAACAATATAAATATTTTTTTGTCATAAAGTTTACTGTCAAAATTACAAATAATAATTATTTTTTAACTAGGCAAAAAATATTAGATTTGCTGCCGCGGCTAGAGTTTCAAAGACGTAGCTAATCAGCAAATCTGTATTTTTTGCCATGTTAAACACATTTTTTTTCTGCGATTGTTATTAATTAATATCAATTTAGTGATTATTTTAAATATATTGATAGGTATCGCAATCAAATTATGTTGCTATGCATATGTTGACAGTTGCTATGAAAAAACAAAATAGGTTAGGTATTTTGATGAATTTTATAAATGTCAAACTTGTTGATTCACCATAGTAACAATTACTTTTGCTGCCTAGGCTTTTTTTTACTATTTTTGCTAAGCAGCAAAAGTGACACTTTGCTGACTGTCAGCTGTCAAAAAACAGCACTTTTAATGTCAATCGCCGAAAAATGTGTATTCTTTTAAACTATTTTGTATTCATTTGAGGATAAAGTGCAAAAAATAGTTCGTGAAATAAACTTCACCCTCAGGATTAAATCATGCACTTTAGTCCTTTAATATATAATATAGGTACTATTATCCATGGATAATGCATTTTTTATACAATTGTTTGCAGGGAATAATATACAATTTTGCAAAAAATGATTATTCTAATCAATTACTCGTTAGTTCATCAATGATTAATTCTCGTTCAAATTGAACATAAATTAAACATTGTATTATTCCAAATAATTCCCTGAATTAAAGGATTAAACGTTTGATGTTTTGAATCCCTGAAATTTCAGCCAATTCAACATTTCAGTGATTTTTATATTCACGCTTCAGTGAATTTGACAATTAAATCCCTAGTTTTACTAATTCATTATTTATGACACATCTGTTACACAGTTTTTAATTTAGTAGTTGAATAAATATGAATTTGCAATAGTTAAATATTAATTCAGACTGCACGTTTCTTTATGAATATTATTTACTTGAGATTTGTGGAACTCAAGCAAATAGTCATTTTTTTATACAAGACGATAAAATTATATTTTATCGACGAAAGAAAAGTGTTAATTTACAAGTGAAGAAGAAGCGAGTGAATTATTTTTATCGAGTTGATAATATAATTTTATTTGTTGCTTGTACCTTTAGTTGGTTTTGTACAGGGTGTGCATGATTTAAATCACATGATGAAAAAATCGATTTTTTTCACACCCTGGTTTCGTACGATTGCTAATATTTGGAATTTACTTATAAAAAAAAATAAAGGAACATTTTTATGGAACGCTTCAAAATCCTTGTAGTAATTATTTTCAAAGCCTTGTCTACACATGGATTCTTTGTTGCTTCTTTCATGCTTATGAATTCTGGAAAAGATTAACTGTTTTGAAGCTCAGTCAATCAGAAATTCTTCTTTTTCGAGACCCATTGAACATTGAATTTAACGGAGCTGCTATTTGACAGAATTCAGATGAAGAATCCTCAAAGAATCCTTGTTTGCGCACCAAGCTTTAAATAATTATTAAGCATTAAGACCCATCTTTTGCTATCAAATTCAAAGCAAAAAGCATGTTACAATAAATCATTTTGTGACTTAGGTTTTGAAATCGATGACCTCATATTTTACAATGATGTACTTATAAGTTGTGCTTACATGGCTATAGAATGAAATTTACAAAAAACCTTGCCGTATTTTGTTAAATAATTTCAAAAATTACAAAAAATGCGACTTTTACATAAATTATTAACAGTCAGTGGGTTAACTGTTTAAAAAAATCTCTCTATACCCGTTTTCCAATTTTTATTTTACAATGTGGTACTTATATTTTACATAGGTTGTGCTTACATGGCTATAGAAAGAAATTTACAAAAAACCTTGCCGTATTTTGTTAAATAATTTCAAAAATTACAAAAAATGCGACTTTTACATAAATTATTAACAGTCAGTGCGGGTTAACTGTTTAAAAAAATCTCTCTGTACCCGTCTTCCAATTTTTATTTTTGTGCATTAGGTAATCAACGTATAATATGGATTATTAAATGATAAAAATTAGCTCCAAGTTTAGCTAATTGATGTCACAGCAATTAATAATTTGCCTTTATTGATTTACTAATGAGTCATGATGTTAAATTTAAATTTGAAATTTTTTATAATTCATCCAGAATCGTTCAAATTTTTAATCTTCTGGATTCTTAAAAATCTGACGTGGTCATCACACAACCTTCCGCCATATCTAGACTTTAAACAGAAATGTATACGTACAATCTGGTGCCTATTTAAAATATACAAATAAAAATCTAAAATATTCAAACACAGAAATTAGTATCACCTGAATCAAAAGATTCATTCACACGAAAACTCTTCTGTGTTGAAGCAATCCTTCGTTCAGTTAGGAACTACATTTAATAGCTTAATTATGACTTATTTAGCGCTAGTATGCCAACTTGTCACCCGTCTCATCTGTCAATATTTTTTATCCAAAAACAAAAATCAACCGAACATGGATTACAAGATTTCAATGTTTTATTTGATAAATTTATTTTTTAAATTTTACTGCAGTTCTTTAATGCTACCAGATAAAGACAATTTTTTTATAACGTGGATTGCAAATAACTTTTCCTCTTATTCTTATTACAAATAAATACTATATTTATCAAAATTTATAGAAATTTTTTACACTTAATCTTTTCAATCTTAAAAAAATATCACTTCCGGTGAAGATATTTGTACCAAAATCTAATGAGCTCTTCCTATTCGTATACAATTGTAAAATACCAAATATCAAAATTTTTGGGTAATTCGTATTTGAGTTATCCAACAGACGGTATCGGCCCGGACCACACACATACACACACACACGCACACACACACACACACACACGCACACACACACATACATACAGACATCATCGGGAAACTATAAAAAATGAGTTGTAAGGACACTAATTCGTGCTCATCCACTAAAAACTCACTACCCGATTTTTTGCATGATTCCAATACCTTCCTTTACAGGTAAGCGGAAGGTAAAAAGGCATAGCCCACCTTCCTCATTTTCCCTGAGTGCGGTCCTGTGGCCCGTGTATTGTAAGCAGTGTCATTGTAGCCAGGTGCGTGTAGTAATAACCAGTGTGTTGCCATCTCACTCGCTCTTACGGCAATACGGCGGTGCCTCGAGACCAGTAGCAGATAATAAGAGGCTTACGGCTCCTTTGAGGACATCGATGCCGACCAGCGGCGCACGTCATTACGGGGCACTAGAGGAATTATATCACACAGAAAATATCACTTATATCATAGATATTTAAATATTTATAATAATACATCCGATGAGAATGTTAACATAATTTTTAATAATTATTCAAATTTTATTATAAATTAATGTAATTTTATTAGGTAATTAAATATATTTGTAATAGTAAATATGCGAATTTAGTAATATTAAATAATCCAACCTTTAAATAGGTACCTATAACAAAGTGTACTTGCGTTCACAACACCAAATTTCAGTAATGTGCATGCAAATACACATTGCCATATGACAAACTTCACTTCATAAATTTTGTAAAATTTCACCAAATTTCAGGTTGTGAATGTGGCTTTAATTTTTCAAATTTATGAAAAATTCTTTTTTGCACTTCCGGGACTAAAACTCTTCTTTAGTCCTTATTTTTAGGGACTTAGGTTCTTAATTTGATCCCAAGGGAATATTTTTCATATTTAATCCCGTTGTCAAGGAATTGAATTAATTATTCCCGTTGTCAAGTAAATACGTGCTATTTGTTACAGAGTATCTATGGTAATAATATAAATATTTGTCATAAAATTTACTGGCAAAATTGCAAAATGTGTATTCTTTTAAACTATTTTGCATTCGTTTGAGGATGAAGTGAAAAAAATAGCGTATATACCACAGGACTAAAGTATCTTTAATCCCTCAGGTGATTATTTCCCTCACCTTCGGCTCGTGAAATAAACTTTCACCCTCAGGATTAAATCATGCACTTTAGTCCCTGAATATATAATATACTATTTCATTCGTATCGAATCACCATATCAAACTGTACTTGTATTAGTAAAATAAAAACGAACCCGTAAAAACAAAGTTTTACACTATAAATCCTTTATATATGGGACTAGATCGACATTTATTTAAATTTTTGTTTTTGAACCAGATCGGTGTAGTACATTTTGAGATAGCTAGCTGCCATTTTGTTTCAACATGGCGGACATTTTAATATACCTATGTTTCAAGACAGATTCTTAGCTATTACTGAACCAAATTTGAACACAATAGTTACAGTACATTTTGAGATATCTGTCCGCCATTTTGTTTTAAGATGGAGGACTGACATTTTAATATATCTATATCATAAGTTAGATCCTTGGCTATTACTGTACCAACTTTGACCGCAATCGGTGCAGCACATTTTGAGATAGCTAGCCGCCATTTGGTTTCAAGATGGCGGAGAATCTGAAATTTTGCCAAAGTGCATTGTTAGGTGACAAAAGTCTATTTGCAAAATTTCAACTCGATTGGTCATTTTTGACTTTTGTTTTTTGCCGTACGTAGACAGACAGGCAGACAAGACGATGAAGTTAATAATAAAGGATTTAAAAATAGAAGATAATGGCGAGAGGTTACATGTTCGCCACATCAGATTTTTTAGTTCTGACACTCACAGATATCTGTAAGGGTGCCACACTAAATTAATCAGAATAATAATAACAATATCTTCCTTTCCCCTCCTGATAAACCTGATTAAAACCTAATACGTTAATCACACTAATTATCGTGTCCGTATAATCAATACTACACGAACTAAATTTGAAATACATTAGCCGATGTTCACATAAACATAACAACATGCACACAATGCAAGTAAACAGTAAACCGATACCGATATCTGTTGAATTGTCATCGTTATTATTCCGTAATTTCGGTGGTTTGAATCTACAAACGTGGTGTAAACCAATTATAACAATATTGACATTCAGTCACATGCGTATTGATGAGAGAGGTAATTAGAAAATGAACGGATTGATAAAATGACAGGACGTCCCTTTGACGAAATATTGCAGGATTAATAATAACCGAGTAGAATACCTACTATAGTAATCTACGATTATTTAAATTTTATAGAGTATGTGCATTGTTTAAACCACTCCAGAAATGGATTTAAATTTGTTAAGGAAGCATTTTCAATTATTATTACTATAAAATTTAATGAAACTATTATAATATAATAACCTTACATTTTTACCTTCCGCTTACCTGTAAAGGAAGGTATTGGAATCATGCTAAAAATCGGGTAGTGATTTTTAGTGGACGAGCACGAATTAGGGTCCTTACAATTCATTTTTGATAGTTTCCCGATGATGTCTGTATGTATGTGTGTGTATGTGGTCAGGGCCTGATTTCTGTCAGTCGGATAACTCAAATACGAATTACCCAAAAATTTTGATATTTGGTATTTAACATTTGTATATAAATTGGAAGAACCCATTAGATTTTGGTACAAATATCTTCACCGGCAGTGATTTTTTTTGAAGATTGAAAAGATTAATTGTCAAAAATTTATATAAATTCGGATAAATATAGTATTTATTTGTAATAAGAATAAGAGGCAAAGTTATTTGCAACTTACGTTATAAAAAAATTGTCTTTATCTGGTAGCATCAAAGAACTGCAGTAAAATTTAAAAAATAAATTTATCAAATAAAACGTTGAAATCTTGTAATCCATGTTCGACTGAATTTTGTTTCTGTGTAAAAAATATTGACAGGTGAGATGGGTGACAAGTTGACATTGGTTGACATACTAGTGCTATATGTCATAAGTAAGATATTAAATGTAGTAATTGAACGGAGGATGGCTTTAGCACAGAAGAGTTTTCCTGTGAATGAATCTTTTTATTCAGATGATGCAAATTTCTGTGTTTCAATATTTTAGATTTTTATTTGTATATTTTAAATGGGCACCGGATTGTACATATACATTTCTGTTTAAAGTCTAGATATGGCGGAAGGTTGTGTGATGGCCACGTCAGATTTTTTATTTTGTCTGTAAGTGTTACAAATGGCCTAAATTCATCGTTAATTTGATAGTTTTCTAAATGTTGAATGTAGTTTGACATTTTTTATGATATTTAGGTTTCCTTTAGATCCAGAAAGAAGAAAACAATAATTATAATCGAATTATAATAAACTGTAGGGGACAGAAAAAAATATGTTAGCTGGACAGGGCAAGTGGAAAACCTTGTTAGCTGTGCAGGTGAACAGTGACAGTGACAGTGACAATGTCAAAATAGTGACACATCGTTTTCATTTTATGTAAACAGTAGAAGAAGATATAAACGATGTGTCACTATTTTGACACTGTCACTGTCACTGTCAATGTTCACCTGCACAGCTAACAAGGTTTTCCACCTGCCCTGTCCCGCTAACATATTTTTTTGTTAAATATAATTGGTAAATTATCATTATACAAAATTTTAGCTTTGCTGGTTCACTTAAAAATCTTTTATTTTTTGCAAGTTCCGCAGCCTCTTAAAATCTTGAGCCCCGCTTTCGGACCAGCTAACATTGCAATTCTTAATTAGTTATTATAGAACTAATTATATTATAAAAATCAGCTTTGTTGAAATGGTCCGGTCAAATTTGACGCCAGCTCCCGGACTATGAGTTTCTTATAAATTTACATTCTGGATTAATAATTTATCAACAAAGTCTTGAAGAATTAGTCATTAGCATCAAATTACTTGACAGTATTGAAACTACATTGGGCTCCAAGATGGCGGATAGGTAGGATAGAATAGGTGTTTTTTGCCATAAACAAAACAATTTTATCGCTTTGACAGCAGATACAAAGGAAGGTAACTTTTTGCAAGTGATAAACCTTATTTACCTTTTTCTTAGCAACCAAACAATAAACAAAACACTAAAATGTCATTTGCTTCATATTTCCAGGGGCGCACTCAAGGGGGGGGCTCGTGGGGCTTGAGCCCCCCCACACGACTGGACTTTTTTCAAATTTTTTCATTAAACATTTTAAACATTATGTAAGATTATTTAAGTTCACTGAAGACTAAAAATAATCGCCTTTTTTCTTTTAATATGATTATCTTAAATTCAAGTAGTTCAAATATACAATAATATACACTCCGTATAACGCATCTGTACGATTATTGGGATATTTTAATAAGAATGCGAACCTTGTGGTGAAATTTTGAACTTAAACAACGGTGCACTTGGGAGTGAAACTAAAAAGATGAAAGAAAGAACTGATACATTAAATATGAACTAAAATTAAAATATATGTTATTGGAACTAATATCAACATTTATAACTAACATGACTCTGCTCAGAGTCGTTCTTATGAAATTATATCAAGAGAGCTGCCGAAAAAACAATGTGTGTGCACAAGAAAGAGAGTAAAACGTGCAACTGTTTTCTTTAAAATGAAACTTTCAATTTAAAGGTGTTTGACCTTGAACTCTAAAAAAATTATGCCTGCGGCGCATTTTTTTCTTGTGCCGTACTACAGGTTTCATTACAAAATTATTCTTAGCCCCCCCCAAGATGCAATCCTGGGTGCGCCACTGCATATTTCTAATATTTGTTAGTGAAATGAGTAGATTTTGGGAATATTTGTGAAGAAGAACCAAAGGAGTCGTTAAATTATCTCGTTGAATTACACTCGAGCATTTTATTTCCTCCGAATAAATTTCTGTTCAAATAAAATCACTCCACCTACGTTGTCGTGATTTTATTAAACAATGTTTCTTTTCAAATTGCTAGGCAACATGGTTTTAATACAAACAGAAATTTATCCAGCGAAATAAAAAGCTGTTGTGTAATAATTATAGTTGAATAAAATATTTTATCTACGACTAATGTATAACATTAACATTATATGTGTGATGTTTGCTACATAATACCATGTAATAATCCCGTAGAGAATAATACCAGGGAATAATAGTCAGTATTCCCTCCTCTGCACCAATCAGAAAATTACTTTGCCTGTGCCGTGCACATTATTTTTTTAAAACATTGCAATGTTTAATGATGTAACTATGGTGATAGAGAATTGACATTTGGAAATGTCAAAATTTTAGCGTTTTGGTATTTATTTTACTAAAATCTTGTCCATAATAAGTTAGTCGTAGATAAAGTACAGTATACAACTCGCTATAATGGCTATTATTCCCTCAGATGATTAAAACCCTCGTTCGCTTTGCTCGCTCGTTTTTTAACTTCATCTTCAGGAATAACAGCATCCATTATAGCGTCGTTGTATAATATACTATAATATTTATTTTTCTCGATCATTATGTAATATACTATTAATAGCCGTAGAATTGTTTGATACTATTACTACATTTTCGATTTATTTTCGTCATAAACAGAAACAGTAAAATGTTTCCAAATCAATTCTATACGTTTACAGTTACCAATTCAGTTTCAATTTGCGCAATCCGTCAATAAATTACTAAAACAGCTGTCAGGAATCTTTTGTAGTTTGCTACCTGTCTGTCCGCTTTAGACAGTTTGGCACTTTTATGGTGCGTTTAGGCAGATCCAGGATTCAGCAGGTGTTCAACAAAGATATAATTTGCTATGCACTGAAACCAGGGGAGGTTTTCTATTCTTTAGCGACTTTGTCGGCGATTCGAAGGTTTACAACCGTGCTTAAGAAGTCAACTACCCTCTTTGTTGAGAGTTTATGATTATAACTTGGCAGGTGAAAATGCGACTTTCTATAATATTTATTCGCAGTCATGGGCGCCGATAAGGGGCAAGAAGGGGCAGCCCCCCCTGAAATTGACTGAAAGTATAAAAGATCTGAAGTATATGCATCGAAAAAAAATTATGTTCGAGAAAAATTTATTGGAGATGTTATAAAAGAATAATTAGATTTGCCAACATGATTTTTTCTAGCGGTCAGAATGTGTAATAGATCTAGATGGCTCTGGTTGGATGTATCAGGTTATTTTATACAGAGAGTTCCACAACTTAGGACAAAAAATTAAAGGGTATACAGGTTGGTGGAGGTGAAATGCGAGCATAGGGAACATACATGACAATCGAACTTTCATGCCAGGTATCTTGATATATTTTGTAGTAGTGTCACAAAACGAAGTAATGTCAATTTGTGTGGCAAAAAGAGTAATCAATAACAGAAATAATAATAAAATCTAAAAGTGCATGTAAACTTTCTCGTTCTGCTCGTACACATACATTATTATGCAAAGAAAATATTTTAATGAAAATAAAAATGTCAATAATATGACAGGTACTTTGACATTGACAGTACTTATTCCACGTATATCAAGATGCCTAGCATGATAACTCCATTGTCATATATTTCCCTATGTTCGCATTTCACCTCCACCAACCTGTATATTGTACGACCTGCTGATCATGAAACAATTTTTTTTAAATTCGCAAAGTTAATGGTAGTTTACTTGACGTGTGTACATTTTCAGTATCACTGTTTTGATATTATATTTGATCATTTGTTAGTATTAGATATTATGTAAAAAATTACTTTCATTGTAAAATATTTGAAAAAAAAAATTCAAAATAGCTACCGATCAGTGGCAAAAAAATGTTTGCTTGAAATACGATGCAATTTTTTGCGAATTTAAAAAAAATTCTTTTTATTTAAAGTGTCTTTAATGCAATGCAGCAAACTAATTGATATTTTACTTATAGTTTCAAACAATACAATTAGAATTTTGTATATTTGAATTGATTTTTGATATATGTATTTTTTTTCAGGTGAAAATGTACTACTGGCTCCTGTGTTCCACTATTTTCCTAGCAAGTGTCAGCAGTACCGAAACAGTGGTTCGTCCTCTAACAGACACGGCCCCGATACAAAGTAACACGATACAAAGGATCGTTACGGTCCTGGAAAACAAGCCCAGCGATGAAACTAGGGCCCTGAAGAAGGTCTTTTTGTCCAACCGGAGCATCACTTGCAACGATGGCTCCCAAGCAGGGTAGGAATACATTTTTTTATAGTTTTGTAAAACTAATCTTTAATAATACAATTTTATAAACTGCTTCTTTGAAATATACCGTTTACTTCAAATTAAACTAAAAATTAAAGTCCTATTTGGGTGAATCAAAAATTTGAAACCACAATTATCTACAAAAATATAGTTCGAGACTTTTGATTAATTTAATTTAAAGATAATATTTGAGAATTATTAATATATACTCGAACCTCCGTTAGTCACATAACACACTCGGCTATCTACTCCATAACTATACAAATTTATATACCTACATACTGTCCGTGCAGCAAGAGTTGGTCGGGACAGTAAGGAATATTAAGAATGTGGAATGTGCCTCGTTCTACACAGAGCTGAGTCAAAGTTCGCCAACTTATTACTCGCCTGAACGCAACTGAGTCAAGAGAAAAACCGAGCTGGACGACTTCTTTATTCACTATTTCAAGGTAGCGCAGCGGTTTCTGCCAAAAAATATGTCCGCTCGATTAATATTGTTTACCAATTTAAAATTCCTAAACCCGGTTATCTCTTATTTTGCGTACTGTACTAACACATTAGGGTTAATTTTTATACTATAAATAATTATTTGTTACAGATTTTATTTGAGAAAATCGCATACAAGTAAAAAATGGATAATCTTCTTGGAGGGAGGGTGGTATTGCTACGACAACCACACTTGTCGAAACCGGTGGTTGAAACTACGTCATTTGATGACGTCATCACAGTGGCCTGAGACGAGAGATGGTACGTTCTTTATATTCTACTTATATGGTTTGGGTTTTAAAGACATATTTTGGTTACAGTAAGTGGCATATTATCTCCAGTACCAGAAGAAAATCCGCATTGGTACAATGCTAACCATGTTTTTGTGCCATATTGTACCAGCGATTCTTGGAGTGGTACCAGAATGACCAAAGAGGGGATGTTTACTTTTATGGGCGCCCTGGTCGTTCAACAGGTAAAAATTGTATTATTTAATAAAATTTGTTAAATACGCTTTTTGTCAACTTTGGCGTGGCACTCTCGCAAACTACGAGTCATCGGTAATACCATTTGTTTCCGGATTGTGTTTACAAGAAGAAAAATATTTTATTTTACTAGAAAATGCCGAAGGAAGAATAATAAAATTGTAACAAATTATATTTTTTATTATACAGAGTAGCTCTGTTTATTTCTTCCAATTTTAAAATTATTAGAATTTGTATTTATAATGTTATTACGAGTATTATTTAAATTTATACAGAGTATTTCACAACTGTATGATAAAAATTAACTGGCAGATAGAATAGAACAGATGTACTCAGCAGTTTCGATAATATGGCACTAAAAATTTATACCTACGTCATTTCCAGTGCATTTTGACTGTTGAAAATTGTTATTTATGTTACAAGGACGAAAAATGCAAGTTCTCGTACGACTATGGAAAATTGACGAACTCGGCTTTGCCTCGTTCGGCAACCTTAGGAGTACGAGAGCTTTTTCGTCCGTGTATACACTATTTTTTATTCGATTGTAAGTGAGAACTTAAAATAACTAGAATATTAATATTTTATTATAAATTATTCTAAATTTTTGTTTAGTTTGCTAATTGTAGTTATCTGCGAAACAGACAAATGAAACAAAAAAGAACAAAAAATTATTCGACTGTGTCAGTTTGCTTAAAAAAACGCGTTTGCGTACGAAAAGTACTTCTCGGCCTAAGTGGGTCACCTAGCAACGGCACAAATATTAATATTCTACCTAAAAGGTTAGCTTTTCGTCCGAATATCTTAACCAAAAAACGTCACTTTTTGACATAATCGAATAAAAATATTGTTTCCTTATGATTGTCAGTGAACAGTACACCACAGGAGTGATTTTCGTGCAGTTTAACTAGAACATATCAGTGATAGAAACGAAACCTGAATTTGTCGAGTCAACTACGTAAATTAATAGATTATTTCTCCCCCAGGTGATCCTGGACCTCATCCCCTTAGGCCTGGACAACTCCACGTCCCTCTTGCTAGCCGGTTCGTCAGCGGGCGGGACCGGCGCCATGCTGAACGTAGACCCGGTGCGCGAGCTTCTCCACACTGTCCTCCGGCCACGACGTCCACCGACAGTCCGCGCGGTGTGTGACTCCGGCTGGTTCCTCGACCGAGCGCCGTACCGAGAGAAGAGAGACCTGGAGGACATCATCAGAGAGAAGAGAGGCGGAAACAGAGACCTGGAGGACGTCATCAGAGAGCGACGTGACCAAGAGAACATCAGAGAGAAGAGACACGTTAACAGAGACCAAGAGAACATCATCAGAGAGAAGAGAGATGTGGACAGAGACCTGGAGGACGTCATCAGAGAGAAGAGAGACGTCAACAGAGACCTGGAGGACGTCATCAGAGAGAGGAGGGACATGAACAGAGACCTGGATTACGTCATCAGAGAACGACGTGACCAAGGGGACATCATCAGAGAGAAGGGAGGCGTGAATAGAGACCTGGAGGACATCATCAGAGAGAAGAGAGACGTCAACAGAGACCTGAAGGACGTCATCAGAGACAGGAGAGACATGAACAGAGACCTGGATTACGTCATCAGAGAACGACGTGACCTACAGGACATCAGAGAGAAGAGAGGCGTCAACAGAGACCTGGAGGACGTCATCAGAGAGAAGAGAGACGTGAACAGAGACCTGGAGGACATCATCAGAGAGCGTAGTGGCCAAGGAGACATCTTCAGAGACAAGAGAGACGTGGAAAGAGACCAGGAGGCCAGAGCTGTGGAGGCCATCAGCAAGGGCATGGATATGTGGAGGGGAAGGGTGCCGAAGAGGTGTGGAAGAAAGTATAAGGGCGAGGAGTGGAGGTGTTACTTTGGGTATCGGTTGTACCCGACTTTGAAATGTAAGTATTTAATTCCAATCAATATTTGTATGCGAAAGGCTGAAAGTAGGTTTTGCAAATTGAGGCTAGAGATTGTAGCACGAGCGCAGCAAGCAAAAATACTTTCAGCCAGAAGTATACACAACATTTTTTCTACGATTAATTAATTTTTATAAACAATCAATAGAAATTGTGTAATTTTCATCTACACTCAAGTGGCTACTGTATTTACAGCAAAAATTTGGCGGACTTTACACAAAAACTTGAGACTTTACAAACAAATGAAATAGGGAACACTTAGCTGACTCACCCTGTATATCAGTGTATCTACGAAAGCTAGAATTGAATGAAAAAAAAACATACAATTAGCTTTAAAAATGTAAAGACAAGCGCAGAAAGTTTCAGAATTTGCATAAAACAATATTAAAAGTAAGTTTTTGAGAGTTTAAGCATTATGACGGTCCCTACATAACAATAAACAATTTTTTTAATAACTCGCATGTGCTAGAATTGGTTTTTCCCGCACTCATGTGAGTGTAAAAATGTCTATTTCCCGCATTTTTAAATACATGACTGGATTCGAACCTGAATTGTCAGAACCACAGCTGAAACCTTGAAACATAAATTTTAATTAATCATACCGACTGCGCCAAATTTTGATACAAAACTATATAAATTCGTATAACTCCATTAATAATCATAAAATTGTGATAAAAAATTGTATTCCGGAGTAAAATTATCCAAGGAATTCAACTCTGCCCTCAGAAATATAATTTCTCTACTATAAAACCCCGTTTAAACCCTCCATCTAAAAAATTGTAATATAACTGCAGCTAAAATTTGTTTATTTATTTCAGCGCCCCTTTTCGTATTCCAATGGTTGTTCGACGAGGCCCAAATGACAGTGGACAATGTGGGAGCACCAGTGACCAAACAACAGTGGGACTACATCCACAAAATGGGCAACGCATTACGCCAAAGCTTCGAAAACGTAACAGCAGTATTTGCTCCTTCTTGTATATCACACTCCGTGTTAACGAAACGAGACTGGCAACTTGTGAAGGTAAATCAACAACAAAACAACAGCAGAACAAACAATAATTCAATTTATTTTAAAGGTTAACGACGTGTCAATAGCCGAGGCTCTACACTGTTGGGAACAGCAGCCTTTGCGAAGATTAAACATCAGACAAAATACAAAAAATTCTCCAAAAACTTCTGACGGGCCTACAGTCAATAAAGGTTCGAGTGTTGGCGCCAAAATTTCAAGAACAAATGACAGGAGAAAGAAACAAGATGGCGGCAGCACTACTGAGTCCACCAATAAGAGACGACGAAGGAAAAAACACAAGAATCGAGACCGGGACAGAAATCTGCGCAAAAACAAGAGACACAAAGGTAAGAAAAAAAAATCTGACGTGGACACCACATGACTTCCTTGTACGCCTATTAAACTGTCATAATTTTCTTAATAACTAAAATGTAGAATAACATAAAAATCTGACGTGGCCATCACAAGTCCTCCCGCCATACCTACTTTATTCTTTTAACTTATTATACAAAATATATTAATATATAAGTACTACTACTACTGCTACTATACTCACAAATATATTTTAGTCATTTTATTTAAACTGCAGAAGAAGATATAAAGCATATTTTACTATTGTCACTGTCATGTCATAATTATTTAAATTTTACGTAGTAACAAATGTTAATCGATCATGGACTACAAGATAACGAAATACTAAATTATAAATATATACTTTAATTATTCTTAAACGATATCAGATACAAAAATATTTATAAAATACCGATTGTAGGTAATAATCACATAATCTTTCATTTAAAATTAAAAAAATTGTCTTAAATTAAATATTTATCAAAATATTTGAAAAAAGTACTACTTCCGGTTTGTAAATTGAAACCAAAAATAGCAGGTGCACAACTAGATGCTATAATAGTCCTAAATACAAAATTTCAACTTTCTACGTCTAACCGAATTTGAGTTATGCGACACACATACGTACATCCGTACGTACATACGTACAGACGTCACGACGAAACTAGTCATAATGGATTCAGAAAAGGTCAAAACGGATATTTCCGTAAAAATCTGAGAACCGAAATTTTTCGCGATTACAATATTTCCTTATTACTCCGTACAAGGAAGTAAAAAGTGTGCACAGTCGAAAAAGTCAGCTAACGTTGTACTTTTAACTACGATTTTGCGAAGCTGAAGCATAACTCATTATCGTAGAATTACAATTTCTTTAAAATATACTCTGTTTGTTTGAGAGTTCCTTAATAATAAATTCGTTAAGAATTTTGGAACTTCCTATAATAATGAATAAATTATTTCTTTCTAGGTCGTCACAACACAACAAACACAACTCAATCTCCAAAATTCCCGCCACTGCGTCGAAGATCACACTGTCACCAGCGCCATCTAGAACGTTGTTCCTGGCCTCAATGCAACCATTCTTGTCCGAAACTTCATAACCCGTTCACTGGCGAAGAAATGGACTTCATTGAACTGTTAAAGTCTTTCGGACTCGACATGGAAAGTGTAGCTACAGCTTTAGGTATTGACATGCAAACTTTAAATAACATGGACCCCGGCGAATTGTTGAACTTGTTGACACAGCAGGCGAATTAGTTCACAGCGCGGGAAATTCAAAAAGGGGACAGTAATGGTTAAAGTTAAAGTAAACGCAGTTGAATTGTCAAGCGCTGAGTTTTCCTAAAATAGGTAAAAATAATAAATTCACTGTTTTGAAGATGTCAATGAATTTTTTCAAGACTCATTGAAGATTCAATTTAGCGGCGCCGCTATTTGACAAGCAATTCTCATTTCAAAATTTTGAAGCGTGACAGAATTCTCTAAAAACTCTTGTGTGAATAAGGGTACACAAATGGATAATATTTTGAATTTCCCGCGTGTGAAAGTGTGGTTAGGTTTATGTTAGCGTTAAGTTCTTTCCCAGTGATGTAAAACAAAACAATGTATGACTGTTATTTATCCTCTGGTTAAAGTCTCGTGTAAATATTGTCATTATTGTTATTTATTGTACATTAACCGTTTTATTTTAATTTAGTAGTTACCTCCAAAAGACTGGCTAATCCGAATTTGTCAATAGCTTCTGTGTACATTCCGAATCCCAATTTACAATGCAATTAGCAGTAATGTTATTTAAGAATATGTTAAGCTTAATTATAAATGTCAAAAAAATATTATGTTATAGAACTGATTGATTTCTACCTCATTTTTTGTACAGTACTTCTAAAATGTTATTTATATTCGAGTGAATGATGGCGAATGATTGTGAGTACCTGCTAGTTTATATTATTAATTGTTAATTACATACATTCCAAAATGTTCAAATAATACCCGAAATCAATAATAGTTGTTCATTAATGCACATGTACAAATACTAAAATATTTATACCATATAGTCAATGTAAATTATTTATATTATTAGCTTTAAATAATAACATAAATTATTGATAAGTATTTTCAACACAAACATTATAATGTAGATATGGAATAGATATACATACAGTTTATACCAAATGTATACAAACTATTTATAAATAAAATATTATAAATTTATTTTTCATTATTATTTTTCGTCCTTAATTAACAAAAAAATTACATTATATATTAAATAATTTATTTTTAAATATTTTCCATGGTTTTAAATTTTCTCGGTATTTTATTGGTAATTTCTCGAGAATTTAAAATATTTTTCAGTAATCTATATTTTTAAACGCAGAGGATATTCGGCCCACGCACGAGCACGGTTGTAACTTTTTTTCACGGGTCACGGTTCCACGGGTCAAGGTTCCACGGGTCACGGTTCCACGGGTCACATTTCCACGTGTCACGGTTCCACGGGTCACGGTTCCACGGGTCAAGGTTCCACGGGTCAAGGTTCCACGGGTCACGGTTACACGGGTCACATTTCCACGTGTCACGGTTCCACGGGTCACATTTCCACGTGTCACGGTTTCACGGGTCAAGGTTTCACGGGTGACGGTTTCACGGGTATGGACCTTAAAAATTTTTTTGACTTGATTTTATGGTTTTTTGACTCATAAGTCGGAAGTTTTTTAACGAAATTGTTTTTTTCTCACGAATGAATTTTTTTTTTCAAATTTATATTAGTTTGGGCAATTATTTATTTATTTATTCACACGAAATATCCAATTTCATTTTTAAAGAAGTAAGCAAATCTCACGAGTTTAAAGTTTATAGACCTGTAAGCAGATCTTCAATATCGAGAAAATTTAAATTCCGCCAGTATATATAATATACTATTATTGCCTAATCACTAAAACTGACATGTAACAGGCTGCCAGCTGTCAATAAAATAGCACTTATAATGTCCGTCGGCGAAAAATTTTTTTTCGATAAATTAAAATTACTGGTCAAAAACAGGGTTATGCACCATTATCTTTTTTTTTCTTAAAATACAGAATAAACTAGGTACATTATCCTGTGAAAACACGACTAAAAATTTTTGTTAAAGAAGGTATGAACTTTCAAAATTTTAATATTCACGTCTACCTATAGGTTTTTGATTGACTGTGGCGTAACTCCCAAAGAATGAACCATACAAGGTTAGAAATTTCAAATAAATAATTAATTTATATATTTATTTCATGGTAGATCTAAAATAAATCATAAAAGTAACTCAATGTGTAAGTGAAATGCCATTATTCATAATAATAAATAAAAATTTTGTCCAGTAACAAAACAGTTTGATGTTATACTAGCATTGATTGTTGTGTTGGCAGATGGAAACTAAATAATAGGCTGCAAAGTTATTTCCAATGAGTAAGAAACAAGAAAATTAAAATGAATTAACATTTTATAGCTATAAAACAGCGTTAACATCAACTTTAAATTGATACTTTGACATTTTGTGACAGTTTCTTTCTGAGTATAGTACCGAAACCATGCCGCCATTGAATAGTTTACAACTTTTAAAACCATATTGACAACACTGTTCACAGAATAGGTTTCCGAAATAGTTCAATATTTTCTCGTTAGATGGCTATTGATGCCATCTTTAGGTGAAAATTCGTAACTACTCAAAGTTCTGTGCTGCCATCTTCGAACAAAAGTGATCAAACACATAACAAAAAATACAATTACATTATTTCTCTATAACCTTTATACTCACTGGTTCAGCCTAATTTATGTTTCCTTCCGTGTCGAAGAGACAAACTAGTTTTCTAGATTTGCATTTTCCTGCGAATGAATCTTTAAATGCAGATATTTTATAGCGTAAGTATAAGTTTTCTAGATTTGAATCTCGTGCATGCATTTTCCTGTGTATGAATATTCTAGAATTTTATTTATTATTGCATCTTCCTATTCTAAATTCTAGACTCCTCGTAACAATGGATTTTAAAAATCCCTTGTTTCACGGCAAAATTCAAAAAACAAAATAGCAACAACAATAAACACTTTAATCATTTCAATACAAAAAATTTCAAATCAGTGACGTAAACTACGCGCGATTTTCGTGAGGAGGAAATGGGGTCCTCGCAATGTTAATCACCGACTTCCACTCACTCTCGCAGTGTTTGACGAACTATACCAGCGAACAGGCACTTCTACCACATTCTACAACTTGTGTCGCTTGTACAATGCTGCTGAAGAGACTTGCCTTCGTTTTGGTTTTGTGTGCGGTTTCCTGGGTCAATGAAGTTTGGAGTTACCAAATTGGAGATCGGGGCAGATGGAATGAAGGTATTTTATTGTCAGTTTTATCAAATAGTGTAGATTTTACAGTTACTCTTTTATATTCAAAGGTTGTTCTTTTAATTTATTTTGTACAGTAGCACAACTTTGAGTACCTACCAAGGTACCCTTTATTTTTCGAATCAACTTAGCAAACTGTATGTAATGTAGTACCCTTTCCCACGACCATATACGAAACAAACAGTTTCCATACAGTTACCTAGCTACGAAAATAAACAATTCGATCCGTTCGACATGTTATCGAACAGGTCTAGGTCATATCGCCACAGTTTTAATTTTTGTTTCACCTTTTAGTAGACGTGTGTTGCCTTTCTGGCATTTAATAATTTTTCCTGTCGTGATAAATTGTATTATTCCATTGGAATGGACAAACACGACATTAGAAGTGATTTATCCACATAAATTAAATTTCTGTGTCTGGTATAATTTAAAAATTTAAATAGAATTTATATTCTTGTTATTTAAAAGCCTGTATCATGTATTCTATGATCGTGGTATATTTGTTTCTTCGTAAAATTAAAATTATAATAGTGACAGTTGACATTTAAATATATTCATGAATAATATTTACGGTCGTGGGAAAAATAGTGTAGTACCTACATGACTCACTTACACAATATCAGTCACTTTCCGTGCTCATTGTGTAATATATACTATAACGTATGTATCCACTCGAATATGACCTTATGATACATCCTGTATAGTCAATTCCTTAAGCCCAGTTCGCACGGGGATCTATGGAGATTCAGAATCCTGGAAAAGAAGTTTTTTTCTTTCTAGTGAGAATCATCTGTTAAATTGCGGTGTCGCTAATTTGAATCTTCAATGAGTCTTGGAAAAGAAGAATTTATAATTTATTGATTGCTTCAAAATCTCGTAATTATCACTGGAAAGAAAAAACTTCTTCTTTTCCAGGATTCTGAATCTCCGTAGAATCTTCAATGATCACCGTGCGAACAGGGCTTTACATTGTTCTAAATGGTTTCAAATTTTTTTTAACTATATTTAAAATAATAATTTACCAAAAAACTATTAGGTAAGTATTTAAGTAATATATCGTCTTAAGGACAACTGTACTACTTATACAGGTTGTTGAAAAAGAGTCCATCATTTTGAGGATGTAGTATACATTTTGTTGTCCTGATGCTCAATAAAAAATAATATTATGTTCACTTGAAAAATCGTATCCGTAATTTTGAGAATTTAAAAAAATATTTTTGAATGAGAATTAAAATGTATATTCTCAAAGTTTTAACCAACTTAAGGTAGAAAATCCGTCGGTCATAAGCGTGCGTGATTTCGGTGTGAGGTGAGGCCGAAGCAGTCAAATAATCAGAAATAAATCATTAAAAATCGTAGATTTGGATGTAAATTACAAATCATAGGTATCCAATTAAATAAAAAATATAATTGAAATTTAAGTTTACACTGAACATACATAATTTTTCTTGAGACTGGAACCTTTTGCATGCGATTTCTCAACCATTATTGCGGTGACTCATATTTTTTATTTTTCTAATAAATACCTCAAATATCAAAGAATAACATATTCGTTTTCCAAATATGTGTTGGGTTGTTATGATATAAAATTTTCTAATCGTTTAGTAAATCTACTGGTAACCTCCATATACGCAATGTATTTTAGCGCGTTTTTGTGTCAACTTTAAATTCGTTATTTCGACGGTTACCTATAAATTTTAATTTTTATTCAAATTCTACGAATTGTAATGAATGCTGTATATTAATTTAAGTCATATTTTGGGTTGTCATTACCCATGGATTTATTAGAATCGCAAAAAAATTTACAGTTGAGCGAAATTGTTAACCAAACAAATTTCTATTATCATAGAGAAAATTACTGTACTCAATAATAATTCAACTATTAAATAAAAACACGCAATTGAAAAATAAATATTAACAATCTATTAACTATTTACTTTGTAAAAAAATGCCGAATTTACTAACAATAAATTGTTTATTTTTCAATGTTACAAAACAATTCAAATGCTCGCATGATCAAATAAATTGTTTATTGTTCTTTTAAAAATGCTTGTGACTATGCATTTTATTTGAAACGTAAAATATATCATGTTACAAGATTCAAATATCGTTTGCAATTCAAGACCTTGATTATAAATTACTAATGCGGCATTATTACATTATTAGCCTTGACATTTGCATTGTTTTGTAATAAAATCTTAATTCAAATGATTAGTATATGATTTAAAACAATATACATGTAATTATGTTCCGCAGTTAACATTATTATAGTTTGTCAAAGAACTAGTACAGTAAAGATTGTTTAAACAATATTATTTTGTATTATTTTTCGTCTGTTATAATAAAAGCAATATTTAACAGTTAATATCCTACCTTTTGGGCATCTTCTACAGCAGTTATCCTCGAGATAAAGTCCAGAATGTTACATATTTTCACCAGAAACACTCGATCACTACAAAAATCCACACAGAACTGAAATTACTTAGTTTTATTCAACTCAGTTTCTTGTTAATTCTCGCTTAGCCATACTAACTTCGATGGAATAAAATAAAACAGTGACCGTCAACCTTTTTTAATGTTTCAGATGATTTGGGGGACCTATTTATGGCTATTTCTGCTACTAATAAATGTAAAATTGAGGTATATTGGAATCTGACTAGGAAAGTCGATGAAATCAGGATGTACAACTTTCAAGGACCTTTCAATGAAGTAAGACTTTTTGAATTCACGAACATTTATGAAAATTCTTTGTTCTATGATTTGGTTTTTATTTTTATTGGAAATTTATTATATTTTAGTCCAAAACTGGAACGAATTTTTTAAATTAATGCCTTGATATTTAATAAATAAACCGGTAACCGGTTCATGTCAAAGAGAAATATGAAAACTGGAACAAAACCGAACCTTAAAAGTACTGTGTACCGCGAACCGAACATGAACCGTTATTTTGTGCAGTTCGATTTCCTGCTTTTTGACCAATAAAACTTCTTGTATTATGTTTTCGACTAATAGAACTGTCTATTATTTTATATTATTATTTTATAACTTCGAGTACATACGTTAATGGTATGTTGTTAGATATGCTGATTACGAATCTAAGAGAATTTTTCTAAAATTCGAAAAATTAAGGGTTGTTTACCTAAAACATTTTTTGTAGTACTGCACTAGATTCGTTTTCCTATTAAATACAAACAATAGAAGTAGGTAATGAACATCTTAAATTACATAATACTAGTAAAATAACAAACGAAATTTAATTATTTTTATGAAACAATAATAATTACTCCACCCAGTGACATTGGCTACGAAAAATTTTTGACTGGGAAACATGGAAATTAATGTTGCGATTTTAAGAAAAATTTTTTTATAGGTATTCGTAATTAGCATTCCAAACAACATAATACCCTTAACGTATGTACCTGAAGTTATGAAACACCCTGTATTATAGCATATAAAAACATAATAGTCTGTTGTGAAGTAACGTACGTAATTTTAAAAATAAAATAAGAATTTATTGATCGGCAAAATCGTAATTTGCCATTTTTATTTAAAATTTACCGGCGCAGTCATCTATTTTGTGAAACTCTGGATTAAGAGCGTTTTTAAGATGCTAAATTAAATTCTAGAGTACTCCAGCAAAATACATATTGACACCCAAGGACCGAACGGCATATTTTGTCACCAACGAAACATTCTCCTTGGAAAAAATACCTTTTGAATGGAAAATAGAATCACCAGGTTTCAACCTAACGAAAGGACCAATCAACTTGGACCACTGCGTGTCAATAATAGAAAACAACCGAATAACGAAAACAAACTGCCTGAAAATCCAGCCAACTTGGATGACAGATAATGGGTAACAGTTTTTCATTTTAAGGTATCATTTCTCTCCACAACACTTTAAGGAAAAAACACTAAGTTTTATTTTTCCAGGGCCAGAATAGGAGACATTCCATTGACAGAACTCTTCATCCCTGGAACGCACAACTCGGGATGTTACGGGGACGATCCTTACCAAGACATTAAGAGCCCTATCTTTAAATTCGTCTATAATCAAGACATCGATCTTTGGAATCAGCTGGTTTTCGGTATCAGATATCTGGATTTCAGGGTTGGGTATTATAATACTACATTTGTTCGGGATTCGTAAGTTAAACCGGACTACATAGCTTATGCTCAGTCATGAAGTAGGACATACACATTTTTAATACATACTAAAGCCCTGCTCACACATAGTTTCTTTCACGCTTCTGATTCCTGAAGAAAAGATTCACTGTTTTGAAGCATCACAAATTACAAATTATTTTCCAAGACTCATTGAAGATTAATTTAGCGGCGCCGCTATTTGACAGACAATTCTCACCACGATTATTTTTCTCAGAATGAAAGAATCCACTCGACCACATAAATGTTTATCTTCTATTTCATGACATAAGCTTTGTAGTGCAGCCTTATCTTCAAATAAATATAATTTTTTAAATCTGCTGTTTTAGGTTTTGGATCAACCATGACAAATTTCGGGTCAGTCCTCTGAAAGATCTGTTCCGAGATTTAAAAAAATTTCTGGCGCGAGCCAAAGATGAAATAGTAATTTTGGATTTGCACAGATTTCCAGTTGGATTTAAAAATTCAACTAGGCATAAGCAATTAACTGATTTAATTGATTGTGAACTAGGAGATATTGCTATTTCTAGAAATTATCAGAAACCGCCTAAAGGACCCACTTTAAACGACCTTTGGGAGCAAAAAGGAAGACTTATCATCTGCTATGGTGACGACAACATCGCTTCCAGTAAGAAATTATCAGCTGTGAATTTTGAAGGGAACACCTTCAACACTAGAATATTATAACTAGAAAATTCAATTAAGAGAAAATTCATACATACAATCATAAAACGAGCTAAACTTCATGCTTAAGAAAACTCATACACAAAAATAAACATAAAAAAATTCATTTTAAGAATTCAGTGGACACAAATAATTCATGTAAAGGAATATTTAAAAAATCTAGAAAATATGACGAGTATAGTGCCTCCCTTTCAGTCGCCCTCCTCGTGGCAGTCCCACAAGCTGCGTTCAGTATTTATATTTAAAAATCTGACGTGGCCATCACACAACCTTCCGCCATATCTAGACTTTAAACAGAAATGTATACGTACAATCCGGTGCCCATTTAAAATATACAAATAAAAATCTAAAATATTGAAACACAGATATTTGCATCATCTGAATAAAAAGATTCATTCACAGGAAAACTCTTCTGTGCTGAAGCCATCCTCCGTTCAATTACTACATTTAATATCTTACTTATGACATATATAGCACTAGTATGTCAATTTGTCACCCATCTCACCTGTCAATATTTTTTACACAGAAACAAAATTCATTCGTACATGGATTACAAGATTTCAACGTTTTATTTGATAAATTTATTTTTTAAATTTTACTGCAGTTCTTTGATGCTACCAGATAAAGACAATTTTTTTATAACGTAAGTTGCAAATAACTTTGCCTCTTATTCTTATTACAAATAAATACTAAATTTATCCAAATTTATATAAATTTTTGACAATTAATCTTTTCAATCTTCAAAAAATATCATTTCCGGTGAAGATATTTGTACCAAAATCTAATGGGTTCTTCCAATTTATATACAAATGTTAAATACCAAATATCAAAATTTTTGGGTAATTCGTATTTGAGTTATCCGACTGACAGAAATCCGGCCCTGACCACATACACACACACACACACACACACACACACACACACACACACACACACACACATACATACATACATACAGACCTCATCGTGAAACTATCAAAAATCAATTGTAAGGACTCTAATTCGTGCTCATCCACTAAAAACTCATTACCCGATTTTTAGCATGATTCCAATACCTTCCTTTACAGGTAAGCGGAAGGTAAAAAAGCCTACAGCTAGTTTGTTGTTAAAATTATTTTTAAACCATTGTTTCACATTCGCTGGTAAAATTCCAACACTTTCTTCTAGATTTTAATATTCCTTTACATGCGTTTTCTGCACCAATCGAATTCTAGAATTTTCTCTCTATGCATTTTCTTATCTCTGAATTTTCGAGTGTGTTCTAATTCTACGCAGAAATTTTCTTGTAGTTGAATTTCTAGCTCTGAGTTTTAAAAAATTGAGTAGGCACCAATATAAAATTTGTTTTAGATTCGGAATATCTGTGGGACACGCTGACGCAAAAATGGGGCAACAAACAAAAGCTAGAAGACCTCAAACAGTATCTACACGAAGTTCGTTATTCGCACGACTCAAAAAATTCCAACAAACTTTGGGCATCAATGGCCGAACTTACAGCCACCCCGTCGTCAATTTTCGAAGGAATATTAAGCACGACAAGTCACTTTAAGAGCATAGCGCACATGGCAGATCTCGTCAACAGAAATCTAAACACTTGGTACCGACATGGAAAATGCGACGTGAACATTGTAGCCTCGGATTTCTTTCTGGGAAACGATTTAATCAACATAGCTGTTGAATGTAATTTAAAAAACGGAAAATAGTGTACATTAATTAGTGATCTCTAGATTTACGGGAAATTGTATGTTTTAATAAATATATTTGTATAAGTAAAAAATTAATTCTTACATCAGTTAATAAATTACCGCGCTTACAACAGCGCATTAATATACATAACCTAACTTATATCACAGAAGATCGGTTATTCTCCGGTTCCTTCACGTCTTCGTTTCTTATCGTCTCTAACACGAGGGAGTCTTCCCCAAGGGGGGCCACGCCATCCACAAGGCACTCAGCGCTGAGGGACCCACTTGGGATTTCTTCTGGGGCAGAGCGCCTCATTCTTTGGGCGTTTCGGACTGTGCTTCTTCGAAAACTGCTCCTTAGGATGGAAGCGACGTCTGCAGCTGTCAACGGCGAACCTTGAGGCTGCAAGGTGCTCAGTTCTCGAGATATTCTTTCTGACTGAGTTGCGGGGACAGTTTGTCCGCCATTTTGTGCATCTGTGACGTCGATGGTCACGTGAGGGACTGCGGTTTGGGATTGGTTCATTTCTACCAGCACTGCGGAGTAGTCCGGCGGTGGAACCTGTAAACAAATATTTATTAATGGAACTCTGGTTTAAATACAGCCAGGTACAAATTCCAGTTAAAGTATACATTTCAGTCTAACTGCTCAAAAATCTCTCATGATAGCTGGTAACCGCACACGGTAAAATAATAGTTCCCAAAAATGAAATACCCTCGATAGCTTGAAAATGGAAAAATACACAGATTTGATTTTCTCACATTTAGTTATATGGGTAAATTTTAGCAAAAAATCCCGGCTGGTACACACTTTGCATCCTGGTCACGGCATCAACTTTGTAATCCTATACCGGGTGTAACACCATACATGTATACATAGGCGATTAGCATTGCATTTCACATTTACGCAGATTCCTGCTCCCCATTTCCACGTAGGAAAATGGTAAAGGTGTCAATCGAAAGGAAAAATTATTTCACACCAGATGCAATTTGTAATTTCGTTCTAAATTTCTTTTAAAGAACAATATTAGGAATGATAAATTGATTAACGGATTAATCGGCAAGAAAGGGCATGAGATATTAAAAAATACTCATATGTAGTTGTTAATTGTATTTTATTCCAATATTTCGCTACCAATTTTGGTGCTTCATCAATATTAGGAATTTTAAATTCGATACTTTCAAATCGAATCTTACATTGCTATGGTTACTTGGTAAAACAAATTTTCAAATTTTGACGGAGGTGTCAGATTTGTTTTGTGTTTTAAAAGGATTCTTTGATGACTCTTTCATACCTCTGAATTTGGAAAGGAATATTCCTGGTGTGAATTATCTGTCAAATAGCGGCGGCGCTAAATGGAATACTCAATGAGTCTTAGAAAAGAAGAATTTCAAATTAATTGAATTTCTTTTTTCCAAGATTTAGAAGCATGAAAGAATCATATTTTAATATGACAGCCTCATATTCTGTGAGTCATCGGTATTGGTGTCGTACGCTGATTGTAAAATTTGACTTTTTGTAAAAAGCCAAGGCATACAGGCATATTATAAAACACAATGTTACATAATTTTATTTCACTTAAGAAGGGTATTAGGTTTTTTATTTAGTTCACTTCAATCAACCACAACTGAGTATGTGGGATTCACGAAGGGTATTGGGTTGTTTATTTAGTTCGGTTCAATTGGATTAAAACCGAGCATTTAGGACATTTTATTGGGTTTTTAATTTAATTTAGTGCAATCAGAATGTCTACCAAAACCGAGTCTGTGGGATTCAAGTAGGGTATTTAGTTCAATTCAGACAGTCATTTAGAAAAAATCTAAGCGTTTTATAAAACGAGTACACCGTAAGGTAGATGTTTGTAGAGATTAAAATGTGCACAAGGTCTAGATTCGAAACTGAGTTTGTTGTCAGAACCACACTGTTGCACGCTATTCATCCAATTATTTTAATTTTAAAAATTGTCAGACTACGAAAGTATAGAATCCACGTATGAACAAGGTTTTATTTCTCATAAACACTAACAACTAACGTCACTGTTCACACGAGGATTTTTAAAGAATTCTTGCTTCTAAATCCTGGAAGAAAGAGATAAATTGTATTGAAGCTATCAATGAGTTTGAAATTCTTCTTTTCCAAGACTTATTCAGGATTCAATTTAGCGCCGTTGCTATTTGACAGATATTTCTCTCCAGGATTATTTCTTTCAAAATTCAGGTATGAAAGAATCATCAAAGAATCCTTGTGTGGACAGGACATAAGAAGCAAGTCGTGTTTTAATACTCACTCATTGTTGTTAGTGGATAGAGACGATTTTTGCGCTGTTAAACTTTATACCTTCGCTAATAGCGGCGAAAATGTATTAAATGACAAAATCTAGCTACATGAGAAAAAAAATTGACGTGGAGGGATCTTAGGATTTTGACTTTTTCCCGAAAAAAATTACAAGTCCAAAAATCCCAAAAAAAAATTGGCGCGGGACGGTGTTAGGATTTTGACTTTTTCCGAAAATTTTTACAAGTCCAAAACCCGGTAGCCAAATGGAGTTATGAGCTTGTAATATTTATGTGTGTATATAATTTTGAATGCGAATTGATATATTTTACAAATAATAGAATATTCTCGTACCTTTTGAAGGGAAGTTCTCTGCAGACCATATTTTATTTCTTATCATATCTTACCTTGAAACTCTCTCATCTTCTAATTCTTTCACTAAACACTCATTAACTTTCCACAAAAGAGTTATTTACCCCAAAATAATTATTAACCAACCTCCCTCCCCCCAAGTAGTATTTTATTTATTCAATATAAGAAGTATAACAGATACAAGACATATTAATAAATAAAAGTATAGGTAGATAATAAATACAAATATAGCACATTCTTTCTCGTGCGCGAAGATATCTGGGAGATAAAGTGCTGGACCTAAAACATACTCAACTAAATATTAATTTAATATCGAAAATGTTATAATACAAAAAAGGATACATTTTAAAATCTTCTAAACCTGGAAACATAGATCACATTATAATTATTTAGATGTATGTTCCAATACGCATAGAAATATAGACAATTTTTATTTCAAAATAACGTAATTCCAAATTTATATAATTATAATATTACTCGACATTAATTGTTCGCCTGGCTGGGATTTTTATAACAAACAATGTCGATAATACTGCTGCATTTAATTTGTATCCAAGTTGGGGCCCTATCGTATCCACCCTTTCAACAAAATAAATACCACAGTTTAAAATATTATAAAATTTAAACGCGAATTTAAAATAAATATCACATTATAAGAAAAATTGTCTGTTTTCTTTCCTACATTAAGTACAACTATTTTTTGACATTTATATTATAACATTAATCCCAAAATAAATGAATTAGGTATTACCTTAATTTTGAATACGAATTTTAAATATGTTTTTAATATAAGCAACGATTACCTTGTAAAATGTTTTCTGGAAATACTTGTATATAAAAATACAAATCGCAAAACAGCCAAAATATTTAACATAAACATTAATTGTTCGCCTGGCTGGTTTTATTTTAACCACAAATGTTAAAATTTTATACTTATTAATTTGTATACAAGATGTGCCCTATCATCTTATTTACAAATCATTATCCATATTTTATTACTTGATTAAATTTTAAATGCGAATTTGTATTTAAATATAATTTTTATTTGAACCTTTATGAAGATCTCTGCTACGGAAATTCGGCCATTCCAATTTATACACTTTTCCGCAAATATTTTATTAATTATATGAAAATTATTATCAAAAACGGTAGAACAATGTTTAAATTAATGTTTTATAACATATTTGAGTAATATTTTATAGTTTTTAAGTGATTTTTGATAATAATTAGATGCAACAATACGATCGCGACCGCACTTTGACAATCAAAAGCAAATGAATTACGATAAACACAGCCTAGCAGTCACAGCTGCAATGTTTGTCGTAATTCATTTGTTTTTGATTGTCAAGTGCGGTCGCGATCGTATTGTTGCATCTAATTATTATCAAAAATCACTTAAACATTATAAAATATTACTCAGATATGTTATAAAACATTGATTTGAACATTGTTCTACCGTTTTTGATAATAATTTTCATATAATTAATAAAATATTTGCGAAAAAGTGTATAAATTGGAATCGCCGAATTTGCTGAGTTTCAGTAGCAGAGATCTTCATAAAGGTTCAAATAAAAATTATATTTAAATACAAATTCGCATTTAAAATTTAATCAAGTAATAAAATATGGATAATGATTTGTAAATAAGATGATAGGGCACATCTTGTATACAAATTAATAAGTATAAAATTTTAACATTTGTAGTTAAAAAAAACCCAGCCAGGCGAACAATTAATGTTTATGTTAAATATTTTGGCTGTTTTGCGATTTGTATTTTTATATACAAGTATTTAAAGAAAACATTTTACAAGGTAATCGTTGCTTATATTAAAAACATATTTAAAATTCGTATTCAAAATTAAGGTAATAATTCATTTATTTTGGGATTAATGTTATAATATAAATGTCAAAAAATAGTTGTACTTAATGTAGGAAAGAAAACAGACAATTTTTCTTATAATGTGATATTTATTTTAAATTCGCGTTTAAATTTTATAATATTTTAAACTGTGGTATTTATTTTGTTGAAAGGGTGGATACGATAGGGCCCCAACTTGGATACAAATTAAATGCAGCAGTATTATCGACATTGTTTGTTATAAAAATCCCAGCCAGGCGAACAATTAATGTCGAGTAATATTATAATTATATAAATTTGGAATTACGTTATTTTGAAATAAAAATTGTCTATAATTCTATGCGTATTGGAACATACATCTAAATAATTATAATGTGATCTATGTTTCCAGGTTTAGAAGATTTTAAAATGTATCCTTTTTTGTATTATAACATTTTCGATATTAAATTAATATTTAGTTGAGTATGTTTTAGGTCCAGCACTTTATCTCCCAGATATCTTCGCGCACGAGAAAGAATGTGCTATATTTGTATTTATTATCTACCTATACTTTTATTTATGAATATGTCTTGTATCTGTTATACTTCTTATATTGAATAAATAAAATACTACTTGGGGGGAGGGAGGTTGGTTAATAATTATTTTGGGGTAAATAACTCTTTTGTGGAAAGTTAATGAATGTTTAGTGAAAGAATTAGAAGAGGAGAGAGTTTCAAGGTAAGATATGGTAAGAAATAAAATATGGTCTGCAGAGAACTTCCCTTCAAAAGGTACGAGAATATTCTATTATTTGTAAAATATATCAATTCGCATTCAAAATTATATACACACATAAATATTACAAGCTCATAACTCCATTTGGCTACCGGGTTTTGGACTTGTAAAAATTTTCGGAAAAAGTCAAAATCCTAACACCGTCCCGCGCCAATTTTTTTTTGGGATTTTTGGACTTGTAATTTTTTTCGGGAAAAAGTCAAAATCCTAAGACCCGTCCACGTCAATTTTTTTTCTCATGTAGCTACATTTTGTCATTTAATACCTTTTCGCTGCTATTAGCGAAGGTATAAAGTTTAACAGCGCAAAAATCGTCTCTATCCACTAACAACAATGATTGAGTATTAAAACACGACTTGCTTCTTATGCCCTGTCCACACAAGGATTCTTTGATGATTCTTTCATACCTGAATTTTAAAAGAAATAATCCTGGAGAGAAATATCTGTCAAATAGCAACGGCGCTAAATTGAATCCTGAATGAGTCTTGGAAAAGAAGAATTTCTAACTCATTGATAGCTTCAATACAATTTATCTCTTTTTTCCAGGATTTAGAAGCAAGAATTCTTTAAAAATCCTCGTGTGAACAGTGACGTTAGTTGTTAGTGTTTATGAGAAATAAATATACTTTCGTAGTCTGACAATTTTTAAAATTAAAATAATTGGATGAATAGCGTGCAACAGTGTGGTTCTGACAACAAACTCAGTTTCGAATCTAGACCTTGTGCACATTTTAATCTCTACAAACATCTACCTTACGGTGTACTCGTTTTATAAAACGCTTAGATTTTTTCTAAATGACTGTCTGAATTGAACTAAATACCCTACTTGAATCCCACAGACTCGGTTTTGGTAGACATTCTGATTGCACTAAATTAAATAAAAAAACGCAATACCCGTCTTGAGTCCTAAATGCTCGGTTTTAATCCAATTGAACCGAACTAAATAAACAACCCAATACCCTTCGTGAGTCCCACATACTCAGTTGTGGTTGATTGAAGTGAACTAAATAAAAAACCTAATACCCTTCTTAAGTGAAATAAAATTATGGAACATTGTGATTTATAATATGCCTGTATGCCTTGGCTTTTTACAAAAAGTCAAATTTTACAATCAGCGTACGACACCAATACCGATGACTCACAGAATATGAGGCTGTCATATTAAAATATGATTCTTTCATGCTTCTAAATCTTGGAAAAAAGAAATTCAATTAATTTGAAATTCTTCTTTTCTAAGACTCATTGAGTATTTAATTTAGCGCCGCCGCTATTTGACAGATAATTCACACCAGGAATATTCCTTTCCAAATTCAGAGGTATGAAAGAGTCATCAAAGAATCCTTTTAAAACACAAAACAAATCTGACACCTCCGTCAAAATTTGAAAATTTGTTTTATCAAGTAACCATAGCAATGTAAAATTTGATTTGAAAGTATCGAATTTAAAATTCCTAATATTGTTCTTTAAAAGAAATTTAGAACGAAATTACAAATTGCATCTGGTGCGAAATAATTTTACCTTTCGATTGACACCTTTACCATTTTCCTACGTGGAAATGGGAAGCAGGAATCTGCGTAAATGTATGGTGTCAACACCCGGTATACCGGTTGCTCACAGTATTCAACAGAATTTATTTCCAATTAAGACGGTCAAGTGGTCAGCTTGAAGCATCCGAGTGCGATTTAATTGCAATATGTTTTACAATCACAAACTGCCGGCCTAGAGACTTGAACCACGAAACTCCGGGTTCGTACGTCATCACATGCAGAGAGCTGTGCTTAAACCCGCGCAACTACAGCCTTTGACAAACGGTAAAACGTGTGATAACTTAAGCTCCTCACCTGTAAATGTGGTCTCTCGACAGTTCTACTTTGACTTCCTTCTCCTAAGACATTCGCTATTCTCCTCACACTTCTTCGTATACTCTGTCGCAGCATTTTGGCGATTCTCGCTCCGGTGGCTGTGGTATACGACGGGGGCGGCGTGTACTTGGGGGGCGGGTCTTCAGCAGGGATATTTGTTGTTGTAGTGGCAGCAGTGGCTGTCGCAGCAGCTGCTTGCTGGATTGCCAGGTCGTCCATGTGCTCGCTGTCCAAAGGAGGGCGGTAGAGGAGCTGAATACGCTAAGAGAAGAGGTTTGATTAATATTTGTAGTTTGATTTTAGATGGCAAATGTTATACTAACATATGGAGATGCGGTATCCTTGCAGCATGAACGAAATATTAATTAATTATATTTTTAATAATAATAACAATTGTCCATAACTTTTTCGTTAAATAAGAAATACGGATAGAAAAATTATTAACAATCATTTCGACTTACGTCCAGTATGTCAGGAGGCCCATTATTCAAATACCGATAGCTCTGCACAATAGCAACAATCGGCACACACAAAATGGGCATAAGCTGCAACAGTGACCCAACTTGTCGGGTCCAGGTGGGCCAATATTCCGCACTTGGGGCATGGTGCCAAAGAAACAACTCCCTAAAATTACCGCTCTTGAACTGCGTGATACAGACCACCTACAAACAAAAACAACCATGTCACGGATGTCAAAAACGAAAAAAAAAAAGTTTACCATCAGAGCAACTGGTAGAATGACATTCCAGATGAATGACAATAAAGGCGCGAGCCAGGCTTGAGTGCACGACCCAGAACTGGGTGTGAAAAGAGCTGTCACGACTGTATCCCCGCTGTAAGGACGACCTCGGATCATAAAAACTGCTACGATTTGCAAAAGGTAGACGAAGATGAGCCACCAAGCTCCTCCAACGCAGTAGTCCAGGAAATATACCACAAATATGCCGAACTGTAAAAAAAACCATTTAAGTCCTGTTCACACTTGGATTTTTTCATGCTTCCATGAGAAAAATAATAATAATCGATTCGTGTATTTAATCTGACGACTTCTTACCTCAGTGGTCATCGGTAGTCCCAAAATGAACCCAAATGTGCAAGTAAAAAATGTGATGGTCGTCTCCCACGATTTTAAAACTTTAGCTTTAATAGCCATGATTCCAGTTATCACACAATGCCAGATAGCTAGCTGTTGAGCAATTCCGAATAAAATTAAGATGAAATAAAATAGAACAGCCCAAAAAGGTGATATTTGTGTTGGTCCCAATATGGCTAATGTTGCGGGGACCAATTCGGTAGCGAAGCGAAGTACCTAGACAGAAAAATAGAAATGTAAATAAATAATTTTTTGATAAGTATTTTTATAAACGAACGCAGCTCTACTCAAAGCAATTCACTATTGTTGATTGTCAAGATCAGAATGTGGCTGAATATTTCAGTTTATTTATTAAATACAGAGAGTTTTTTTTATAACTAAACATAGGGCATGTCATTACCATAGTTACAGTGTTACAGGATGACAGCAATGCATTAGAGCGTTTTTTTTATCAGTAAACATAGGGATAATTAACATATGAAAATAAATATGAAATATAAATTAAAGAAATGATAAATTATTTATTTGTTTTCTACACTTAAGAACTAGGTAGATACATTAAACTAATGAGAATTTAAGAACTAGGTAAACACTTAAAATTATGTGTACAATGGTGACAGAATGAATGTTGAACAATTAAAAAATCGAATTAGTGCTGCTTCCCAAAATATATAAATTATTTTTATAATCGTTTAGGATATTGTTTAGAATTTCATGGTTCCAATTTTGATCATTTAATTCGATTAAAAAAATTCTCATTAGTTTAATGTAGGTATCTACCTAGGTCTTAAGTGTAGAAAATATAAATAAATAATTTATCATTTCTTTAATTTATATTTCATATTTATTTTAGTATGTAATTATCCCTATGTTTACTGATAAAAAATCTGACGTGGACACCACATGACTTCCTTGTACGCCTTGTTTGTTCATAATTTTCTTAATAACTAAAATGTAGAATAATATAAAAAATTCTTTAACTTATTATACTAGTATACTCACAAATATATTTTAGTCATTTTATTTAAACTGCAGAAGAAGATATAAACGATATTTTACTATTGTCACTGCTACTGTCACTGTCATGTCATAATCATTTAAATTTTACCTAGTAACAAATGTTAATCGATCATGGACTACAAGATACCGAAATATTAAATTATAAGTAGGTATATACTTTAATTATTCTTAAATGATAGAAGATACAGAAAAATTTATAAAATACCGATTGTAGATAATAATCACATAATCTTTCATTTAAAATAAAAAAAATTGCCTAAAATTTATTATTTATCAATTTTTTTTTTAAATTTACTACTTCCGGTTTGTAGATTGAAACCAAAAATAGGAGGTGCACAACTAGATGCTATAACAGTCCTAAATACAAAATTTCAGCTTTCTACGTCTAACCGTATTTGAGTTATGCGACACACATACGTCCGTACGTACGCACGTACGTACGCACGTACGCACGTACGCACGTACGCACGTACGCACGTACGTACAGACGTCACGACGAAACTAGTCATAATGGATTCAGAAAAGGTCAAAACGGATATTTCCGTCAAAATCTGAGAACCGAAATTTTTCGCGATTACAATACTTCCTTACTTCGTACAAGGAAGTAAAAAGACGCTCCAATACATTGCTGTCATTCTGTAACACTGTAACTATGGTAATGACATGCCCTATGTTTACTAATAAAAAAAATCTGACGTGGACACCACATGACTTCCTTGTACGCCTTGTTTGTTCATACTTTTCTTAATAACTAAAATGTAGAATAATATAAAAAATTCTTTTAACTTATTATACTAGTATACTCACAAATATATTTTGGTCATTTTATTTAAACTGCAGAAGAAGATATAAACGATATTTTACTATTGTCACTGCTACTGTCACTGTCATGTCATAATCATTTAAATTTTACGTAGTAACAAATGTTAATCGATCATGGACTACAAGATACCGAAATATTAAATTATAAGTATATACTTTAATTATTATTAAATGATAGAAGATACAGAAAAATTTATAAAATACCGATTGTAGATAATAATCACATAATCTTTCATTTAAAATAAAAAAAATTGCCTAAAATTAATTATTTATCAAATTTTTTTTTAAATTTACTACTTC
The DNA here is from genome assembly GCA_947534325.1 of Agonum fuliginosum. NCBI lineage: Eukaryota > Metazoa > Arthropoda > Insecta > Coleoptera > Carabidae > Agonum > Agonum fuliginosum. The sequence goes on along the minus strand of OX384033.1, from coordinate 38,455,834 downwards.
CGGTTTGAAGATTGAAACCAAAAATAGGAGGTGCACAACTAGATGCTATAACAGTCCTAAATACAAAATTTCAGCTTTCTACGTCTAACCGTATTTGAGTTATGCGACACACATACGTCCGTACGCACGTACGTACGTACGTACGCACGTACGCACGTACGCACGTACGCACGTACGTACAGACGTCACGACGAAACTAGTCATAATGGATTCAGAAAAGGTCAAAACGGATATTTCCGTCAAAATCTGAGAACCGAAATTTTTCGCGATTACAATACTTCCTTACTCCGTACAAGGAAGTAAAAATCTGACGTGGACACCACATGACTTCCTTGTACGCCTTGTGTGTTCATACTTTTCTTAATAACTAAAATGTAGAATAATATAAAAAATTCTTTTAACTTATTATACTAGTATACTCACAAATATATTTTAGTCATTTTATTTAAACTGCAGAAGAAGATATAAAGCATATTTTACTATTGTCACTGTCATGTCATAATCATTTAAATTTTACGTAGTAACAAATGTTAATCGATCATGGACTACAAGATAAAGAAATACTAAATTAAAAATATATACTTTAATTATTCCTAAATGATACCAGATACAAAAATATTTATAAAATACCGATTTTAGGTAATAATCCCATAATCTTTCATTTAAAATAAAAAAATTTGTGTTAAATTAAATATTTATCGAAATATTTTTAAAAAGTACTACTTCCGGTTTATAGATTGAAACCAAAAATAGGAGGTGCACAACTAGATGCTATAACAGTCCTAAATACAAAATTTCAACTTTCTACGTCTAACCGTATTTGAGTTATGCGACACACATACGTCCGTACGTACGTACAGACGTCACGTCGAAACTAGTCATAATGGATTCAGAAAAGGTCAAAACGGATATTTCCGTCAAAATCTGAGAACCGAAATTTTTCGCGATTACAATACTTCCTTACTTCGTACAAGGAAGTAAAAACTCCCGGTATAGTGCCACAAACATTAGATCAAAACTCAAAAATGGTAATAGATATTATTTCAATAGTTCTGCTAACGTTTTTAGTAATACTTCTCAGGTTTTAAACGAAATTATTGTATAAAACTTTAATATAAATAATGACATCTCTAGAAAGGTATGAATATAAAATTAATGTTTAAATAATATATTATTTAGGTATAATTCGCATTGAAAATTAATAAAGTTAAAAAATACAATGATTTAAACCTCTACTTATCAATTTGATTTATTTAAATATTAAATTTTTGGGTATGTAAATTTGTAACGCGGGACATAAAACGCAGTTTTTGGTTTACGCATTAATTCATTTGTTTTTGATTGTCAGTGGTGCGCCGCGTACATTGTTCTATTAATTATTGAAAATAACGCTAAAAAACCTTCAATAATAGTCAAATATAGTAAAAAACGTTATTTAAATAATTGTTCTAACGTTTTTGATAATAATTTTCATGTTTTATACTAAATTTTTGTCAAAAAATCTAAAATTGTTAAGTTGAGCAGAGGTTAAAGTTTTCGGAAAGGCAAAAATAAATAATTCCTATTTAAATCGACTATAATATAAACGACACATCAAAATTAATTAAATAAACTAATTATGGATTTATTTTGTGAGAAAGACAGATGGGCACTGTTTTTGTCATAAAATAATTTTTTTATTTTGATATTTCCAACATTCATAAGTAGTTTGTTTTTTTAAATTCCCAGCCAGGCAAACTATTAGTGTCGATAAAATATAATATAGTAGAGTTTTCATAAATTCATTTGGCTACTTTGTGATTTTAAATAGGAATTATATTTGATTTATTATTATATTGGCAGAAAATTAATATGGTGTGTAACATTTGTGTTATCAAAATAGTTAGAATAAATCATTATCTAAATACTAAATATAATTTAAATTCAACATATTTTCTAAGCGTTATTTTTAATTAAATTTTAAATCCATATTTTGAAAGAATATAAAATTAAAGATAAAGTGAAAAATTAGTAAGTGAGGTTAAATTTTTAGAATTCGCCTTAAACGTTAAAGTATAAAGACTATTGATCCATTATTTAAAATAAGATTTTGTGTCTACTACAAGAATTGAAGAATTAGCAGAGACCTGCAAGAGGTAAGAACTAAAACTATTTTTCATTAAATTAAATCAAAGTTCAAACATAAAGTTATGTCAGAACACGCCACATAATTCAAAGTAAACATAATTAAAAATTGATTCACTGGTATTGTAATAAGAAGCTACGATACATCGATTGTGCCATACCTTTCTGTACTATTCGTAAAATAATGACAATCTTATATCATAAATAATGCGAGATAGATATACCGGGTGCTAACAGAAAACGGGGTAGATACTCCTATAAAATATAATCTTTTGTATTTATAAATATTTCTTGTTGAAAATGTATATGCGTAAACTTCATGTAAGTGGCATCATGTTTTTGTATAAATGATAAACAAATAACTTCTGGTTTAATTGGAAATAACATCAATTAATTGGAACATCCTGTATATTTATATATTTTTGAATTCTGCGTTCAATTCTGAATACAAATTTTGTCAAATTTTGCACTAAAAGTGGTAACAATTTAAACTAAAACAAAAATGTAGACGGTTTTCTTACTTGATAACCACTTTCCATAGTTTTGTCCATTCCTGGTCGCATGACCCGTTCTCCAATAATAAAAGATGAGTGTGTCATGTATCTTACAGGAGTTGATGATAAACTCGGTGGTAGAGGATCTTTACTTGATCTCAGAAATGCATAAGTCGATATTCGTTCTGTAAAATAAATATATAAAAACAATCATTCATTTAGGTTGAGGTTGTGTGTATTGTATACAGAGTGTATCATAACTTCGAGTACATACTGTTTAATTAAAAATAATAACCTGTATACCACTGAAATATAATAATACTGGAACGTGCACTCGCGACGCCAGCCCGAGCCGACAGAGACAGCGAGTCGCAGGTGATTGCGTCTTTGTCGTACAGTCCTGATTGGTGCCCGAGTCGACAGAGACAGCGACTCGCGGCTGATTGCGTCTTTGTCGTACAGTCCTGATTGGTTTGTGGAGTGTAAAACAACGATAGAATCATTTGCGAGTAGCTGTCTCTCTCGGCTAGCTTTTCGTACACAGCGAGCATAGTGAGTGCACGTTCCAAGTGCTGTATACGGTACACTCAAAATTATGATGCACTCAGTGTAATGAATTATTACTCACCAAAAGAATTGGGTACATATTTATACCCATGAGCACTAAGTATTTCGATGCAAGTATTAGCCAAAAAGGCAGTCAACATTAAAATAGTGATAGTTAATATAATAACCAGACTAGAATCTCGTTGTAGAAGGTGTTTTTGTTTATTGTGACTTGAGATCTGCATGACAGCAGCTCCAAGCATTCCCCAAGTCAAAAACGCTTCTTGTGAAGCCGCTATCCAGCTCTAAAAAAGAACAAATCATTATTTAAAAACTCTACAATATAATCCCGCATGTCTTTTCAAAATTTCTTGACACCCACGTGACTTGTACGTTCTAAGAAAACACAACTTTATATATTCTGTCTTTGTTTAACACACACACTTTTCATATGCTGAAACAGTAAACGTGTTACCAAAATAAGTTGTTTTATATTCTGACAAACTGACGTTTACGTATCGAAATTTCAGATGCATTTATAACAAGTAATATAAATCATAAGAGCAATTTGAAAATTGCATTGAGTAATAAAACAGGGAGCACAAATATTTTAAATATTTTTATTTAAATTTAACAGTAATTTATTAACCGGTGGCGCCAATAACCGAGTAAAATTGAAACTAAACTTTTATATTTTTTTTAATCAAGGATTATTAATTATACCGATTATACCTATAAAAATTCACATTGTTTTTACGCTAAGAAAGAATACTAGCAATCGAGTGGCCACTTAACGTCAAAAAATAAAATTCTAGAATATACATACACAGGAAAATGCATGTACAAGAAGATTCAAATCTAGAAATTTGTACGTAATAAAATACCTACATTAAAAGATTCATTCACAGGGAAATGCAAATTTAGAATTTTAGATTAGGCATAAATGCAAGCACAGAAACGACACAGGAAGATGTAAATCTAGAAAACTAGTTTCCCTCTGCAATATAAGGGGATACACAAACTAGGTTGAAAAGTAGGTTCAACTAGGTTGAAATGAACTAAATTAACAACCCAGTACCATTCTTGAATCCCACATAAGCGGTTTTGACTATAACTTTTCTAGATTTGCATCTTTCTGTGTTTGAATTTATGTCAAATCTAAAAACTCTACGTACGAATTTTCCTGTGAATGAATCTTTTGGTGTAGGTACCTATTTTATTTTACAAATTATCTAAATTATAATAAAGTATAATATATGACAGAAGTGGACATTCGGGCGGATGAAGTGTGGCCTTTCTGTTTACCTTTTATAAAGAGACAGAAAATACGGGCCAACTCGGAGCATGCTTTCTATGACGATAAACAACGATAACGTTGCTGACGCACGACCCTTCTCACACAGGGTAAACATAAATGCCACGAATCTACAGTATTGCTAAGATCCAATCCTGTGTTTATATTATACTTCGCCTAATCTAAAATTCTACATTTGCATTTACCTACGAATGAAGAATGCAGGTATTTTATTACGTATAAATCTTCTTGTTATATTTTCTGGTGTTGAATGAACACCCGTCATTTATTAACCGAATAAAATATCGATAATTTACTCAGTCACATGGGCATCAAAAGCCTTGTCAGACATACTTCATAATAAAACATCCTCATAGCGTCGGCTACCTTCGTGTTAACAAAGAACTCCGTCCACTTGGTGGCTGGGAACACCTCGTGGAAGCCGTCAGCGGGGGACATCCCCAGCAGCTTGGCGCAGAGCACGAACGTGCCGAAGATGGGCAGCAGGGAGAACACGTAGACGACCTTGGCGTACGAGCGCAGCCCCTTGCTCAGGGACACGAACACGATCATCCACACCACCGCCAGGTTGAATGCCACCTGGAACTTGATGGCCCCGAACGAGTTGCCCGAGACTAGCGAGTGGCGTTGTAATACGATGGCGTTGAAGTAGTCGGGGACTGTCTCGGAGATCTTGTAGGTGCTGTTGAGGCCTGATCTGCTGTCTGGAAAGAAGCAGGATTATTATTTTTTTGGTCTGAACTGTAAACATAACAATCACACATCGTTAACGTCTATGGTAGTTACGATTTTACACAGTTATAACTGTTTCCGCATTTTATTTATTTAATATGCCATTAAATGAAAAGTTAACTTTAAAATAAAAAATCTGAAGTGGCCTGCACACAACCTTCCGCCAAATCTAGACTTATAAACATAAATGTATACGTATACAATCCGGTGTCCCTAAAATATACAAATAAAAATCTAAAATATTCAAACATAGAAATTTGCATCACCTGAATCAAAAGATTCGTTCACAGGTAAACTCTTCTGTGTTGAAGCCATCCTCCGTTGAATTACTACATTTAATATCTTACTTATGACTTATATGGCGCTAGTATGTCAACTTGTCACCCGTCTCATCTGTCAATATTTTTTACGCAGAAACAAAAATCAACCGAACATGGATCACAAGATTTCAACGTTTTATCTGATAAATTTATTTTTTAAATTTTACTGCAGTTCTTTAATGCTACCAGATAAAGACAATTTTTTTATAACGTAAGTTGTAAATAACTTTGCCTCTTATTCTTATTACAAATAAATATTATATTTATCAAAATTTATATAAATTTTTGACAATTATCTTGTTCAATCTTCAAAAAATATCACTTCCGGTGAAGATATTTGTACCAAAATCTGATGTGCTCTTCCTATTCGTATATAATTGTAAAATACCAAATATCAAATTTTTTGGGTAATTCGTATTTGAGTTATGCGACATCCGGCATCGGCCCGGACCACACACATACACACACACACACACACACACACACACACACACACACACACACACACACACGCACACACATACACACATACATACAGACATCATCGAGAAACTATCAAAAATGAGTTGTAAGGACCCTAATTCGTGCTCATCCACTTAAAACTCACAACCCGATTTTTTGCATGATTCCAATACCTTCCTTTACAGGTAAGCGGAAGGTAAAAAGAGAGCCAACAAAAACGCTACTTTACACAATTTATTGTTCAATAGAGTCCGAAATAAATAAAATAGATTAATTTTAAATGTGACATTTACTGGCGACATATCAGAGCATTTGTTTCAGGGCTATTTGACAAGAGGAAATGTCAAATGCATTAACTTAACCTCATTTCATTATACGACGATAAACAACGGTAACGATGGTAACGCACGGGCCCTGTAGTGATCTCTCTCTCTCTCGCACAGGATAAACAAAAATGCCACGAATCTACAGTATTTCTAAGATACGGAGCATACGGAGTGTCACTCGTGAACACCCTATGCGAACCATATAAATGATTTAATTCTATAATGCGTCTTATCTACCTCCACATTGTTTAAAACTATTGGAAATTAATTACTGTGAAAATTAAATTAAATTTTTAAAAATTGTATTAAATCCTGAAAATGCTAAAATATGTGTGCTCACTCTATTATTACTTAATATAATTTTCAAATTGCCCCTAAAATATATATTAGGGTAGATAAATATATTTGAAATTGCGAATTGAAAACGTCAGTTTGACAGAATGTAGTGTTAGTGTCTCAACAAGTGAGACAGAAATATATCTTCTATCGCATATTTCTTGCAACATTCAGTGGACCTTTAGGCAGCAGTCTCACTGATCGAGTCGTATCGTGTCATGTAGCGTCGATTCGTGTCGTTTAAAAATCGATGGTCTGGTCTCACTGGTCGAGTTGTATAAATCGTTTGGTAACATTTTACGTAAAACATAAATTATTCTCTGCGCATTTTTGGAACATCTAATGTGGATATTTACCATTGTTTTTATATGTTATAACTGTCATTATCTCAATAATTACGCATTTGTACTAAATATATATTTGGAATGACAGATAGTAAGCAAAATTTTAAGGTTATGAGCATATACGCATGCGTGAAGGCATCGAGCGTCGAGTAAAAATCAAACCAGCTTGAAAAACAAACTGCTCGATCGCACTCGACCAAGCACTCGATACAAAACGATCGTTCAGTGCGACGGACGTCATTACAATACATGTGTTTGAAATTTACTCGACAGCAAACGATTGATGCTACTCGTTCAGTGAGACCGCCGCTTCAGGCAGTTTGTTTTTCAAGCTGGTTTGATTTTTACTCGACGCTCGATGCATTCACGCATGCGTATATGCTCATAACCTTAAAATTTTGCTTACTATCTACTATCTGTCATTCCAAATATATATTTAGTACAAATGCATAATTATCTAGATAATGACAGTAATAACATATAAAAACAATGGTAAATATCCACTTTAGATGTTCCAAAAATGATCAGAGAATAATTTATGTTTTACTTAAAATGTTACCAAACGATCTATACAACTCGACCAGTAAGACCAGACCATCGATTTTTAAACGACACGACACGAATCGACGCTACATGACACGATACGACTCGATCAGTGAGACCGCTGCCTTAGGCTCATAATAGAATTTTATTATGTATATGATGCGAATGATACCGAGCGAACGTTTGCAAACGAGAAGAATTATTCATATAGTGTGTACCATTGTGTATAAACTATAGGTGAGGTCACGAGAGACTAAAATCTGACGTATTAAGTGAGCAAGATGGCCGCCATAGGCCACCAGTAAAAATGTTACTTAAGATAAGTTACATTTGATGAAAAGACTGTTGGAGCGTGATCACAAACAAAAACAAATTGAGAGTCTCACCTTCTCTATAAGCTTCATAGGGCTCCGCCCACTTATACTGATCCTGCTTCGTGATAAACGAATCCCTAAAATAAATAAACATCCACGAGACTCCAACAACGCTGTACAATCCAATCATAGCCTGAGCCGCTAGTAACGCAATCCCCACGCCCTGGAACAGTGGACTGATCCTCCACATGTCGACGACCCCCGCGCTCAGCTGCTGGCCAAGGCAGAGTTGTAGGGTGAACAGGGGAATCCCGAACACCAGCGAGAGAACCAGGAACTGCAGGATGAAGTTAGCGCCGAAGCGGACTGAGAGTATGGCGAAGCGAGACAGGTTGAAGAGGCCCAACGTGCAGCCGAGGCACGCCAGCATGGAGCTCAGGCCGTGCGGCCATTGGCCCAGAGGAGATGACGTGGTTGGCATTGGTGGCTGCGGTGGCGGCTCACATGGTCTGGAAAGAAATAATAATTAGATTATACTGAATTAATAGTTATTTGTTAACTAGGCAAAAAAATATTAGACTTGCTGCCGCAGCTAAAGTTTCATAGACGAGGCGCAGCCGAGGATATGAATCTAGCTTAGGCAGCAAATCTGTATTTTTTACCATGTTAAACACATTATTTTTTCGGCGATTGTTATTAATTAATATTAATTAGGGATTATTTTAAATAATATATTGATAGGTATCGCAATCAAATTATGTTGCTATGCGTACATTGACAGTTGCTATGAAAAAACAAAATTGGTTAGGTATGTTGATGAATTTTATAAATGTCAAATTTGTTGATTCACCATAGTAACAATTACTTTTGCTGCCTAAGATTTTTTTACTATTTTTGCTGCCTAAGCGGCAAAAGTGACACTTTGCTGACTGTCAGCTGTCAAAAAAGCACTTTTAATGTCAATCGCCGAAAAAATCTTTTGCAGCGTACATACGCGTTTTCGTAAAATAGTATCGCTTATTACGGAATGGAATATGGCGAGTTATAATAATTTAACTTTATTCAATGTTTTTGGTTGGTGGGTAACTTCAAAATACCTGTGTGTGTGTCTGTCTGTCTGGGTACCTACGTTTAGATTGATTAATTTAATAATTTTATGTAGAATATTATTTTATAAATACATATATTATATCCTACCGAGCTGAAATTTTGCAAATAGAGTTTTGTCACCTAACAATGCACTTTGGCAAAATTTCAGATTATCCGCCATCTTAAAACGAAATGGCGGCTAGCTAACTCAAAATTGCGGTCAAATTTGGTACAGTAATGACCAAGGATCTAACTTATAATATAGATATATTAAAATGTCAGTCTGTCATCTTGAAATAAAATGGCGGACAGATATCTCAAAATGTACTGTAACTATTGCGTTCATATTTGGTACAGTAATAGCTAAGATACTGTCTTGAAACATAGGTATATTAAAATAGTAGTCCGCCATCTTGAAACAAAATGGCAGCTAACTATCTCAAAATGTACTGCACCGATCTGGTTCAAATTTAGTACAGTAACAACTACAGATCAATTTAATATAAAAATTTAAATAAATATCGATCGAGTCTCATATATAAAGGATTTATAGTCAAAACTTTTTTTGTTTTTATGCAGTCTTAGAGCGCGGAGCAGAAAGTTTTAAAATTTTCTGTAAAGTCGTTTAACACCAATTAATTTTTTTTATCTATGAAAACCCATAAACCTAATCTGTTGATTAGTCACGTAGCAGGAAAAACGGTGTTAGCACTAATCCATTTCGTGAATCTATTAATAAATAAATTCAATAGTAATAGTTTATGACAATAGTTTACCTTTATATCAGAACGATAACTGTCAATATTACAAAATTATGGATGTTATAATTTACTTGACTGGTGGTAGTTAATGAGAAAAGGAGAAAAATTTCTGGGATGCAATTATAAATAAAATTATTAGTGACTGCATCCCAGAAATTTTTCTCCTTTTCTCATTACAAAATTATGCACAGCACTATTATAAAAATATTAAATTCTGGACATTTTATACGAGCGTCAATATAGGTAAATGCGTCAATTATGACGTCACTACATGATATATTGATGATCATGATCATGATCTGACAATGCTCATCATTTAATTGTTTTATCAGATATTATTGATATACTAATTAAATGATACAGATTTTTAATGCACCGAAAATTTTTGAGAACCAAATAAAATAATTATATATTACGTCACAAGGTGTATCACCCCATAGATTACAGTGAGTAGTCAGTAAAGACACCGGACATACAGGGTGTTTCATAACTTCGAGTACGTTAAAGGTATATAGTAAAGTTGAAAATCCACCGAAGATAAATATAATAAAGGAACTCCAAAAAGGAATAAATAAAAGGAATAAATCCGTTTCGACAATTTAAATTGTCGAAACCGGTCGCAATTTCAATAAAATGAAATAAGAGAATGAGGATCAAGACGGATTTATTCCTTTTATTTATTCCTTTTTGGAGTTCCTTTATTAAAGGTATATGTTGTTTGATATGCGGATTACGAATCTAAAAGAATTTTTTTAAATTCGAAAAATTAGTTGTACCTGCAGCATTTTTCGTAGTACTGCACTGAATTCGTTTTCCTATTAAACACAAACAATAGAAGTAAGTAATCACCATCTTAAATTACATAATACTAGTAAAATAAACAAACCAAATTTAATTATTTTTAATGAAACAATAATTACTCCACCCAATGGCAGTGACAACGAAAAATTTTTGACTGGGAAACATGGAAATTAATTTTGCGATTAAAAAAATTCTTTTTGATTCGTAATCAGCATATCAAACAACATAATACCCTTAACGTATGTACCTGAAGTTATGAAACATTCTGTATAATAATTAATATGTTAACATACCTAGATTCCACAAAAGCGTTCAAAACTTGTCACAGTTTTAATTTTTAATAATATCGTTCTTCACTTGATCTATCTTTACCGATTAATAAATGATTAATAAACTTGCAAAATAAAATAAATAATAAGGAAACGAACAGATAACCGAAATTCAAGTGTTTTCATGAAATGTTTCATATATTTAGTGATACCTACTTGAAAGATTAGATAAAATTATTAGTAACTAGAAAAGTATTAATAACCCTTAAAGTAGGAAACAAGGTATAAAAATTAGCCAAAAAGATAATTATTTCGTCATTATTTTCCCAATAAATTGTAATTTTTGCTGAATACCTAGAATAGTCTTGATTTTACTTTTTTTTCATTCCATTCTTTTCCCCACTACTACGGCTGCCTGAAACCAGCCCGAAACTCGTACTTTGCCGCATCCTAGCTATGCAATGCCATTTTAAAATTGAAAAATACTGTAAAAGTGTTTTCGTTGCGAGTAAACTGTCAGATTATTATTGACTTCAGGATAATGTTTTTATAAACATTTAATAGAGAAAGAATGGATCTACAGATGTGCCTTTTTAAAATTTTAAAAATTAATTTGTATCATTAGATATAACCGTGTAAAGTTTGCATAAAATAGGGATTTTTTTTGAATTTTTCGGAATTTTTATAATCATCCTACAATTTTTTAATCAAAATTTTAAAAAGGCACATCTGTAGATCCATTCTTTCTCTATTAAATCCTTGTTGAAATAAATTTTTACCATTCCTGTACTGGCCACAAAACACTCGCTACGTTAGTACATTTTATGCTGAATTTTAGGTAGTAGACGGGCCTCTTAAGGTTTACATTTATGTTTACGTTTAGAAACGTAAAAATAAATGTAAACTTTAAAATACCTACAATACCTGTCGACAAAGATTGTTGAAATAAGATTTATAATAAATTTAATTGCAGAATGTATAATACATGAATAAATTTAAAGTTCTATACTTTAATGTTAAGTATGACATAAATAGAAAATAAGGTTAACTTGAAAATTAACTTCATTAACACATTTGCACGCAATCTTTCGTCATAAAGTAATACCTAGTAAAAATTAGTATTTTTGCTGAATATTATTCTTTATAAATTTATTGTCGCAAATACAGGGTGTTTCATAACTTCAGGTACATACATTAATGGTATATGTTGTTTGATATGCTGATTACGAATCAAAAATATTTTTTTTAAAATCACAAAATTATTTTCCATGTTTTTCGTTGCCATTGCCACTGTTTGGAGTAATTATTGTTTCATTAAAAATAATTAAATTTTGTTTGTTTATTTTACTAGTATTATGTAATTTAAATTCTTGATTACCTACTTCATTGTTTGTGTTTAATAGTAAAGCGAATCCAGTGCAATACTACAAAAAATGTTTTAGGTAAACAACCCTTAATTTTTCGAATTTAAAAAAATTCTTTTAGATTCGTAATCAGCATATCAAACAACATATACCATTAACGTATGTACTCGAAGTTATGAAACACTCTGTATACGAACAAAAATGTTTATAAAATCATCTACAACATTTAAAAAATGTTGACGGTCGCTGATTTAATTTTATTTTGATAAATTTTCATACGGATAGACGAGAATTTGCTTGTTAACTTATTAAAACTTGTATATTCTTAGTTCCGTGCGAGTTTTTGATGTGATCGTATGTTTGCAGTGTTGCTGGTGAAAATATACAATTCTGAGGGCCTTATCTGAGAGGTAAACTGCTGGAGAAGATGTCCAGAAGGTAGGATTTTTACTGTTTGATATTGTATTTATAATAGAAGATGGAAATGAATAAATGTATATAAGATTTTGATATTTGATTCATAAAAACTCGTTTACTAAAAAAGCTACGTAATTTTTAAATAAAATTAGACGTATTTTTTCTACTTATTCACTAAATATCATAAACATATCTTTTAAAATAAAGATTGTATTGTAAAATGTTGAAATATGTACAAAAATTAAAATGTACACACACTGTGACCAGAGGTTAGCTCAGCCTAGCATGCTAGCACAATCGACAATAATACCACTGGGTCCGAGTGGTTGGATTCCACTATAATAACATCTACCATCCTGTAATTGGTAGTTAATCCTGTAGGTTGGTTACAATCAAAAATAAAAAATATAGTTAAGCATGTTCCTAAGAGATGGCGCTATTAAGATTATATGAAGATCTCAGAAATAAAAATTGTTGATTTCTAGTAAATTGTTACAATATCATCTATAATTCAGTTAAGCTGTAGTAAAATTTAAAAAATCAATTTACCAATAAAACGTTGTAATCCATGATCGGTTGATTTTTGTTTCTGCGTAAAAAATATTGACAGGTGAGACGGGTGTCACGTTGGCACTAACGCCATATAAGTCATAAGTAAGATATCAAATGTAGTAATTGAACCTAGGATGGCTTCAACACAGAAGAGTTTTCCTGAGAATAAATCTTTTGATTCAGGTGATACTAATTTCTGTGTTTATTTTAGATTTTTATTTGTATATTTTAAATTGGCACCGGATTGTACATTATACATTTATGTTTATAAGTCTAGATATGGCGGAAGGTTGTGTGTTGGCCACATCGGATTTTTTAAAATGATGTTCCTTCTGTTTTATTTGAAGTAGGCCATCCTAGTATTGTCAACAAATTAAAATTCGGTTTTGTTCTTTTTGGTGACGTGATGCAAAATAACTGTACCTAGTGTTTCTAAGTTTCTTCAGATTTATAATTGTTTTTTTGTTCGTGATCGGTTGAGTGCATCGTCTGTAAAATTTTCGGTCATTACTTCTTGTTCTTGCGTACTTAGTACTTTACCTCGCGAGGAAAATTACTTCCGGGCTTTATTTTTAACTCTAAAAATATATTTTAACAAAGCTTAAAGTGATCCTCTACCCATGGCAGAAAACAGTCAAAAACATTGATTCCGCACGCTATTCTATGTGTATAGCATTTATTGTTTTGTAAAAAAACTACAATATTTGTAAAACAGGGTTTTCGCGCGCTACTTGTACACTGTACAGCTCTTCAAACTTCAAATTTTAATATGTTGTCAACAAAGCTTGGATCTGTGAAATAACCGATCGAATTTTATAAATTCGTTTTAAAATAGAAGATATTTGTGTTCAAAAAATTATCAAAATTCAAATGAATATAATTATTATTTCGAACAAAACAATAAATCCAAGTTTTTTGCTGTTTTCTGGCGCGATACGTTTTTGCCGAATTCCTAAAATACACTCGATTTTACTTTTTTTCCATTCCACTCTTTTCCCTGCTACTAGGGCTGCCTAAACCAGCCCGAAACTCGTACTTTGCCGCATCCTAGCTATGCAATGTCATTTTGAAGTTGAAAAATACTGTAAAAGTGTTTTCGTTGCGAGTAAACTGTCAGATTATTATTGACTTCAGGGTAATGTTTTTATAAACATTTAATAGAGAAAGAATGGATCTACAGATGTGCCTATTTAAAATTTTAAAAACTAATTTGTATCATGAGGTATACCCCCGTAAAGTTTGCATAAAATTCGAAATTTTTATAATCATGTACAATTTTTTAATCAAAATTTTAAAAAGGCACATCTATAGATCCATTCTTTCTCTTTTAAATCCTTGTTGAAATAAAATTTTACCATTCCTGGTACTGGTCACAAAACACTCGCTACGTTAGTACATTTTGCTGGATTTTAGGCGGTAGACGGGCCTCTTAAGCAAGTGTAGTGCCGTTCGATTTTCAAATACTGCTACTGTACTACACAATCTGATTTGCATATCGATCTTTCTAATTTAAGTTTTGCCTTTTGCGTCAGTTTGGTCATTTTGCATGCAATTGATTGTTTGCTCTGATAAGAGTTGATATATGAACCTCCTTCCGTAATCCTTGAAGGATTCTGACCTTGAAATAAATCTTCCTGACGCCGAAAATTATCTTTCACGTTGCTATTGTATTAGAGATCATTTTGATAAATCTTGAAAAGTGAGATTGTCTGGTTTCCTGACAGATTAGTTCAATGAAATTTTGTTTACAGACTTTTTAATGCTCAAATATTTGAAGTTTGGAGTTGTTGATTGTTGAATGACTTGGTTTTATTTATTTTGTTATTTGTAAACATATAAATATTTTTTTTAAGATGTAGAAGCATCATTTAGTTCAGTTCAAACTAATTTATCCGCTTGTGTTGAAGTTGACAACCAAACTATAGTTTTCTATACGTCTGCTATAGAATGTTATAATTTTTACATCATTTTCAATTATGGTATGGTTACATTCTGTTACGGAATGAAATGTGGCGAGTTATAATAATTTAACTTTATTCAATATTTTTGGTTGGTGGGTAGCTTCAAAATACGTTTAGATTTATTAATTTTATGTAGAATATTATTTTATAAATACATATATTTTTTTCACGACCTGCGGAGAAAACACAATTTTCTTCTCGCAAAATAGTGAGGAAAGTAGGTTTTCCCTCTCTAGAGAGGAAAGTAAGCAGTGTTACCCACCAGTATTATTTTACGATGAAATATTTGAAAAATTGTAAGTAAATTTATTATTTTATTGAAAATTCTGATTTTATAGTGATATACTGTAAACTATTATTTTACAATTATTATGTTTTATACTTTCTTTTTCTACTATTTCACGATTTTACAACTTAAATTTAATTTGGCATATTGGCTGCATTTCGTTGTTTTCAAACGTCATTCTGACAGATGGCAGTCATAACCTAACTTCTAGTTATGTGTTTCTTCTACATTTACATTGTTTTTAAATATGTCGTGAAAAAAATGTTGTGTCTAACACGAGAGGAAAGCTCTTTTTCCACTCTTGCTCGATTGCCTCACTCGCTGCGCTCGTGACACAAACTTCGAGCTCGAGTGGGAAAAAGAAGCGCTTTCCTCTCTAGTTGGACAAATAACTATTAATTTTAATAGTTTTAGGTTACGTTTTTAATGCAATTAAATTTATAGTCGTAGAGAAAGTATAGTCTGCAACACGTTTGGAATGGCTATTCCGCTCTCGTGGCACCGTGAAACTCGCCTACGGCTCGTCTCACAAACTTTCCACTCGAGCTGAATATGCTTCATTCCACACTTGTTGCAGAATATACTATTATGGATTTGCATATTCCTGTGTTTGCATTTATACCGAATATAAATTTCTAGATTTGAATTTTCCTGTGAATGAATATTTTGATAAACGTATTTTATTCGATATTATGAACTTTCTAGATTTGCATCTTCTAGTGTTCTAGTGTCGAATTTTCCTGTGTATGAAAATTCTAGAATTTTATTACAGAAGAATAAAAATAATTTAAATATGAAAAGTCAAATATTAAACTTGGCTCATTAGGTTTTTCATAAAGACTTACTAACTAGGCTATTAACCTAATAATCTGTAATATAATCTATAGATACTAATAATAAGCTAATTGCGTCAATAGTACAATATAAATAAATTTTCCAAATTTTATACCCGAACAAACTTAAAATTTATGTCGTTTAATAACTCGAGTGTAAATTATAACTGCTTAGTAAATAAACTTATCAATTTAAAAATTGCAAAATTACTTCGGTTGTACAAATATGGATACAGCAAAGTTCTTATCTTTCGTGATTATGTTATATGATTCATGTTTAACGATCAATAAACTTTAAGCAACTTTAGTTTAGTTATACCTTTATTTAAAAATAGAACGACGTAGTGACTAATTTATTAAGTTTTTAAAATTTTCCTTTGCAAAAAACAAGCATGAAAATTACTTTATTATTATAATTCAGTAAATCTACGACCGTCTGCGAATATTTAATTTAATGTATAAAATAAACTTGAAATTAGAATGTATTATTTTATGACGTCATATCTTCTTGACTGGAAAATTTTGTGTTAAGAAAAGAAATGCTTTGGAATCAGTCAATATATTAAAAAATTAAACCACTGGGTGGTTTTAATTTTTTAAATAAATTAGCTGATTCCAAAGTATTATTAACAACCAATTATGTTTGGATATATCATGCTAGTTCCATTAACCAAAAATCATAAATTTGTCAAAAAGAAGGATAATAATATTTTTACTCGATTTTTACCCACTAGTTAAAAAAATTAAACCATTGAGTGGTTTTAATTTATTAAATTTTTTAATAAATTGACTCCAAAGTATTATTTTTTTTGAGAATTATGTACATAACTTATAACAACAAATTGTTTGGATATACCATATTTCATGCTAGTTTCATTAACCAAAAATCATAAATTTGTCAAAAAGAACGATAATAATATTTTTACTCACTAGTTAAGTAAGAAACTTTACTAAACTAAAAACACAAACAGAAAATAATGAATGTATAATATATTAACATAATGTAGGTTATAATCCAAGAGGATGAAAGTTTATGCACGAGCTGAAGGCGAGTGTATAATCATCCGAG
Source organism: Agonum fuliginosum (assembly GCA_947534325.1). Classification (NCBI taxonomy): domain Eukaryota; kingdom Metazoa; phylum Arthropoda; class Insecta; order Coleoptera; family Carabidae; genus Agonum; species Agonum fuliginosum. The sequence goes on along the minus strand of OX384033.1, from coordinate 38,438,576 downwards.
TGGATTATAGCCATTATGTGCGAGTCTAATGCGACGTTTTATCTACGACTTTTTAAATAAAATATTTCTTTACAAATTTTTATTCATTAAAAAATAAATCTAACCTACGATTTCATGGTATGACAGTAACAGTAGTGTTTAATAATGAACTCATAATACAATAGTGTTGAATTATGGTTTCATAATACAACAGTGTGTCTTATGGAGGGGATTATCTTATTAATGTTACCCTGTTTTATGAATTTAATGTAGGTATAATAAATTATAACAGAATTTATTAAAATAATTTAGATTTCAGTAAAAAATTAGAGGGTTAGATGAAAGAAAGCTCAGTTTCAGGACGCAATTGAAGACAATAAAATTAAAAAAATATTACAAACATTACAACATATTTTAAAACTTTAGAGTATAATCAAGAAGTATTTTAGTTTATAAATTTAAAATTCTAGAAAAAATCCATACCCAAATTTTCCTCTTTTTCACAATTTTTACGCACAAATTCGCACCTCTAGAGTAACCACATCTTGTTATCACCACTTTTTATCACAATCTGATAAGCCTGCATTTGTCTAGTCAACATTTTTCCACCCGCGCACTAATACACACACAAACAATGTTACATTATTATATCACAGATAGGTAATATTGTGTTATTTGTGGATTTATTGTTATTGTTATTGTTGTCAGAGCAACCAGACGCTATGTTGATGTTGGTGATGACAACAAGTGACTGTGAGGAGGATACTAGAGTAGAGGTAATTGACAGAGGCGGACTCAGGAAATTTATGAGGATTTTTTATTATTTAATTTTTGATGTATTTGATATGTCCGGATTGCAAATTTAATTCAATGCCTCCCTGTTTTATTTAGCCATATTTATCCTGGTTGAGAATTGCCTGTCAAATAGCGGCTTTTAAAGAAATACTTATTGGATATTAATTTTCAGCATATTAGTTATAGGACAGTGATAATAATTGTTAATTTTGATAGATATATATATTACCTTTTTATCAAAATAAAAATGTAACTCTTTTGAAACGAGCATTAAAATGCGCCATGTGTGACGTAGACAACATTGAAACCAAACCGTGAGTAGATTTGTTCGTGTAAGATCGTTTTTTGTCGTTTTGACTACGGAATGGACGACGGACCTTTGATTCGGTCCTTGTCAGCGCGGTGAACGTATGTTCTCAGAGCCGGTGACGTCACACCGTCACACACGGCATCGTTTTTCGCGGCATTTATTTTTTTAAACTTTATGCATTTTTTTCTGGCTTATTGGCAAAAAGAAAAATTACGGGTCTACTATTTTATTGTATAATTCCCATTGAATCTTCAATAAGTCTTGTAAAGAAGAATTTTTAATTCCTTGATAGCTTCAAAACAGTAAATTTATTTTTTCCAAGATTCAGAAGCCTTCCACTTAAATTTTAAGTGTCACTAAATGAAAAATATCGAATCGAACTCATGACAGCAATGTTATTTCTACGTTTGGCAATTTGATTTTGATTCGAGATTGTTCATTTAAAAACTTAAAATATAAGTGGAAGCGGTGCAACTGGCTATAAATAATCCTTGTGTGAACAGGATATAACTGATTGCTAATTTTAATTTATAATTCAGTAGCTCTGGATACAGCTTTTAGATTCCTCTTACTAAAGTTTAATGACTGATTTACGAGTACGTAGTATACTTTGCAGCGAACAGAACTACATATTTTTTAAAATTTCTTGTGGTTTCTTGCACTCTATTGACTGCACATAACAGTGTGTAAATCAGTCTCTAGCATGTGGATCTTGAATCTTGCGACAAAGTTCCATGTTTCTAGTTCTTGTTAGTGTCTTCTTAACTTCTTATTGGCGGTCAGTGCTCCGCTGTACTGTAACGGTGTCCGTTCTTCGGCGTTCAAGTACGCGAGATCTATGTATGTGTGTAGATTTGTAGTGCGTGGAGATGCAGGAAAAATACAGGATGGGACTTAGGGGGAGATTCATGAGGATTCTAAAGATATGGTTACTTTTGAATTTATCTCACTGGGTATCAGAGTTAGAGCGATTTAAAATAATACTGTTGAAGAAATTAATGTTTGTATGTGTGTAGATTTGTAGTGCGTGAAGCTGGATAAAAAATACAGGATGGGACTTAGGGGGAGATTCATGAGGATTCTAAAGATATGGTTGCTTTTGAATTTATCTTACTCGGTATCAGAGTTAGAGCGATTTAAATGTTAGAATGCTTTTGAAGAAATTAATTTTTGTATGTGTGTAGATTTGTAGTGCGTGAAGCTGGTTTAAAAATACAGGATGGGACTTAGGGGAAGATTCATGAGGATTCTGGTTGCTTTTGAATTTATCTTATTTGGTATCAGAGTTAGAGCGATTTAAATGTTAGAATGCTTTTGAAGAAATTAATTTTTGTATGTGTGTAGATTTGTAGTGCGTGAAGCTGGTTTAAAAATACAGGATGGGACTTAGGGGAAGATTCATGAGGATTCTGGTTGCTTTTGAATTTATCTTATTTGGTATCAGAGTTAGAGCGATTTAAATGTTAGAATGCTTTTGAAGAAATTAATTTTTGTATGTGTGTAGATTTGTAGTGCGTGAAGCTGGTTTAAAAATACAGGATGGGACTTAGGGGGAGATTCATGAGGATTCTAAAGATATGGTTACTTTTGAATTTATCACACTGGGTATCAGAGTTAGAGCGATTTAAAATAATACTGTTGAAGAAATTAATGTTTGTATGTGTGTAGATTTGTAGTGCGTGAAGCTGGATAAAAAATACAGGATGGGACTTAGGGGGAGATTCATGAGGATTCTAAAGATATGGTTGCTTTTGAATTTATCTTACTCGGTATCAGAGTTAGAGCGATTTAAATGTTAGAATGCTTTTGAAGAAATTAATTTTTGTATGTGTGTAGATTTGTAGTGCGTGAAGCTGGTTTAAAAATACAGGATGGGACTTAGGGGAAGATTCATGAGGATTCTGGTTGCTTTTGAATTTATCTTATTTGGTATCAGAGTTAGAGCGATTTAAATGTTAGAATGCTTTTGAAGAAATTAATTTTTGTATGTGTGTAGATTTGTAGTGCGTGAAGCTGGTTTAAAAATACAGGATGGGACTTAGGGGAAGATTCATGAGGATTCTGGTTGCTTTTGAATTTATCTTATTTGGTATCAGAGTTAGAGCGATTTAAATGTTAGAATGCTTTTGAAGAAATTAATTTTTGTATGTGTGTAGATTTGTAGTGCGTGAAGCTGGTTTAAAAATACAGGATGGGACTTAGGGGGAGATTCATGAGGATTCTAAAGATATGGTTACTTTTGAATTTATCACACTGGGTATCAGAGTTAGAGCGATTTAAAATAATACTGTTGAAGAAATTAATGTTTGTATGTGTGTAGATTTGTAGTGCGTGAAGCTGGATAAAAAATACAGGATGGGACTTAGGGGGAGATTCATGAGGATTCTAAAGATATGGTTGCTTTTGAATTTATCTTACTCGGTATCAGAGTTAGAGCGATTTAAATGTTAGAATGCTTTTGAAGAAATTAATTTTTGTATGTGTGTAGATTTGTAGTGCGTGAAGCTGGATAAAAAATACAGGATGGGACTTAGGGGGAGATTCATGAGGATTCTAAAGATATGGTTGCTTTTGAATTTATCTTACTCGGTATCAGAGTTAGAGCGATTTAAATGTTAGAATGCTTTTGAAGAAATTAATTTTTGTATGTGTGTAGATTTGTAGTGCGTGAGGCTGGATTAAAAATACAGGATGGGACTTAGGGAAAGATTCATGAGGATTCTAAAGATATGGTTGCTTTTGAATTTATCTTACTCGGTATCAGAGTTAGATCGATTTAAATGTTAGAATGCTTTTGAAGAAATTAATTTTTGTATGTGTGTAGATTTGTAGTGCGTGAAGCTGGATTAAAAATACAGGATGGGACTTAGGGAAAGATTCATGAGGATTCTAAAGATATGGTTGCTTTTGAATTTATTTTTCTCGGTATCATAGTTAGATCGATTTAAATGTTAGAATGCTTTTGAAGAAATTAATTTTTGTATGTGTGTAGATTTGTAGTGCGTGAAGCTGGATTAAAAATACAGGATGGGACTTAGGGGAAGATTCATGAGGATTCTAAAGATATGGTTGCTTTTGAATTTATCTTATTTGGTATCAGAGTTAGAGCGATTTAAAATAATACTGTTAAAGAAATTAATGTTTGTATGTGTGTAGATTTAGTGCGTAAAGATGGATGAAAAATACAGGCAGGGACTTAGGGGGAATTTAATGAGGAATCTAGAGCTATGGTCGCTTTTGTATTTATCTTACTGGGTATCAGAGTTAGAGCGATTTAAAAGTTAGATATTTTATGGTGTAATTTTTGTATGCATGTAGATTTGTAGTGCGTAAAGATGGAGAAAAAATATAGGGTGGGACTTAGAGGAAATTTCATGGAGATTCTAAAGATATGGTTACTTTTTAATTTATCTTATTAGGTATCAAAGTTACGGCAATTTAATATAATGCCGGACAAAAGATGCATAAATTTGCGTATAGATTTTTAATGCGTGAAGATAAATGAAAAATGCAGGAAGGGACTTACGGAAAATTTAATGGAGATTCCAAAGATATGGTTGCATTTGTATGTAGCTTATTGGGTATCAAAGCTAGGCTGGTCCAAAAATTAAATTTGTAAGTATAAATGTGTGAATATTTTCAATACGTAGAGATGGATAAAAAATACAGAGAGGGACTTAGAGGACGTTTCATGAGGATTAAAAAAATATGGTTACTTTTAAATGTACCTTACTGGACATAAGAATTAAACGTGATTCAAAAATTAAATAAAGGAATAAGTTTAGAAACTATATGATTATACTATTATGAGACACCACAACAAAATAGTAGTTTTATTACTATACTTAGTACTTAAATATTTTTTACTTACAATAAAAATTACTCATCAAATAACATATCTTTGCCACAATGTACAGTTTTATATTTTTTCTCTAATTACACGTTTTTTGACCTTCTGCAAAAAACCGTGTGTAAAAATTTCATTATCTCCAAACTTTGAACTTATATGCCATGCGGATCTTTATCTTTTAGGAGGTAAACAAACTTATTCACAGAATTAGACAATGCTTCTAAAAAGTCAGTATAAATTATTATAACGTTTCTTGACATAAGAGTACGCTTCGTTGGACATGAAACTTGAATTAAAATGCAAGTTATAAATTTAAAGAGATTATGGTGTTTTCACACTATTAAAGTAAATGCCCTGTGTTCACCCAATGATTCTTTTAAGATTCTTTCATGCTCTGAATTTTTAACAAATCTGATGTGGCCAGCACACGACCTCTATTTTGCTTATAATATTAATCTAATAAATAGTTTTACTTACATTTTAGTAGTTTCAAGTTCATATAATATGTAAACCAAAATGCAAGAAAAAGATGTCAATTATTGTACTGTCACTGAATAATTCAAATTTTGTGTAGAAACAAATTTTATATGATGGACAACAAATACTACCAGATTCAACAAATTGTATTTAAAATTAACTGTACCAATTATTTATTTAAGGAAAAAGCAGCACCTCTAAATTTAATCTTCAATGAGCTTTGGAAAAGAAGAATTTCTAATTCATTGATACCTTCAAAACAGTGAGTTTCTTATTATCCAGGATTCAGATGAAAGAATTCTGAAAGAACTCAAGAACAGGGCGTTATTATTATTTTGCAAACATTGTAGTAAACATCATTGTAGTGTATTAATTATCTATCACACCCAATTTGGGTATAGCAGCCTCACATACTGTGAGTCATTGGTATAAATATTATATTTGTTCGTGTGTGCGGTTACCAGCCGTCAACTCGTTCATGGTTGTTGGTTGACGGTACACTACAGGGGAGTTTTTTGTGCAGTGGAATCTTGAAACTTGAATTGTTAGAATTGTTGGCGCACTAGGCTATGTACTCATGTGTCAACAGTTATTATATAAGACTAATTTCAGTAACTGTTTTATGTCTCATCTTTTCATGTCTTAATAATAACTGTTTTCTAAATTACAACACAATAAAAAAACAGATTGTCATCATTTAACAGTTAAAAATATTTTTCCAGACAAAAGCATCGGTAACTCAATTGTTAAAAACATTTAAACAAACAAACACACCTAATACTAATGCAAATAAACAAAGTTGCAAAACAATTGCTTTATGCATAGACTGATCTTGAAGATAAAATTTTTTATCGCAAATTTTCCGTAAATACAGCAAATAAAATAAACATTCTTTAGTATTCATATTTGTTTTCGTAAAAATTTACGCGCACGCAATAACGTAATGATAATTAAAATGTTGATGGTAGATATTTTTATATTTTAGCCCCCAGGCAACAAAAATTATTTTTGAAATTTAACTGTACTCCTGAGACAAAAAATTGTTTGAAAATTATTTTGTTTAATTGCTGGGCAAATATAAAAACTGTAGAATGATTAATAATTTAGTAAAAAATATATTTTAGAAAAATTGCAACCAACATAACATTATTGAAAAGCGGGTTGCATAATAGTGAAGACTAAAAATATTTTAGATTATTTTTTGTTCCACAAACTATACCGGCGTAAACCTTACTTAACTTTTAAAATTTTTATTTCTACTTAATGCCTTTTATTTAACTCAGTTCTAGTTATAACTTATGAATAAATTAATAAAAAATTAACAGTTAAAATAACAAACAGCAAGATAAATAACCTTTATTATAATTAAAGGATCATTCACCTTTAAATAATTTATCTGTCAAGTTTCAGACTAGCCAAAAACAATTAAAATAATTATTTTAGGCACCTGCTACACTAATTATAATTTTTTACCATGATTACATTAAGTAAATTTGTAACGTAATTTAATATAATATTAATTAGGTTTGTTTGTACCTGTAGCATACAGACGTAGTTTGTATTCATATCTCTTCAATTTGGGTGTGGCAGGCTCACATATTGTGAGTCATCGGTATAGATATACAGGGTGTAACCCAACCTGTGTAACAAAATTTAAAGGTGCATAGTATTGGACACGTTCATGAATGAAAAAGAATTTTGTTGAAATTCGCAAATTAAAAAATGTGTCCAAGCAAATGAGACATTTTGTAAGTACCTACAAATTTTATTTTTTTCTGTTTGTAAAATAATTATTATATTAATGTAGTTACGCTAATAAATACTGCATAACTATTGTTTAACTTTTTTGTATTTAGATGTGACAACCAGTGGTACTCAAAACGATATTATTTTGCAAACTACTGTTAATTATGCGAATTTGAACAAAATTCTTTTTGATTCATGATCACTGTCCAAGGCTATACACTCTTAAATTTTGTTACACCCTGTATATTATACCGCGTGTGCATTTACCAGCCGTCAACTCACTCATGGTTGTTAGTGGACAGTACACTACAAGAAATATTTTTGTATGAATGAACCTGATTGGATTTGAATCTGAGTTGTTGAACTAGGGCTGTTTGATTGTCAAAATTTTTGATCGATCTGCGATCGTCTGATTTGATCGATTAAATCAATCGATCATTTGTGATCAATCAAATTGATCAGATTCTCATCGATCTGATAGATCAAATTGATTACATTGATTAGATCGATCTAATTATTGATCTATCCCTGCACTAAATATTGAAGGACTGGCGATGTTATTAATTAATTTTTGTAGGTATTAGCCGTAAATAAGTATTATTCTTTTTTTTTATTTTTATTCATGATCAAGCAAAGAAATTAATCGATTAGATCGATGTCGGATACATAACACACTTAATAAATAAAACATTGATATATTTGTTCATTATTTAACATCAAATTAACTGGTAAACATTAGCATCAAGTCTAAAATTTCCAAATTGATTTAAAAAAGTAAATGTTAAAAGCAATTAAGCAAAAGTAACTTCAAGTAAAAGTGTCTGAAATCATTAAACTCAACAAGGTAACAAGTGAATGTGAATGAACATGAATTACTTAAAATCAACGCGTAAACTCTTAATTTTTATATAAAAATAATCAAAGCGTATCTCCTCATATTCTTGACATAAGAACTATTATGTGAAAATAAGATCCAGGTTCTTAAAAATGTTTTCTTCAATAACTCAAAAACTAATTGAGATATCAATTTCTAGTTTGCGGCATTGTATTCAGGACCCAATAACAAAATTTTCAGAATTTTCAAATTTTTGAAATTTTGGACCATTCAAATATTTTAATTGCTTCGAAATCTCTAAAATGGTACGAGATATGAACTTGATTGTTTCACCATTGAATTCCTCGCGTCGAATTATGGGGGTGTACAAATTTTCAGCTCAAAATTCCGACTGGTACATTTTTTAATACGGATTGTTAAAAACCGAGATTTTACTAGTAAAATCTCGATTTTCGATAATACGCTATAAAAAACGTACCCGTCGGTATTTTGGACTGAAAATTTATGCACCCCCATAATTCGACGCAAGGAACTTAATGGTGAAACAAACAAGTCCACACCTCGCACCATTTTTATGATTTCGATGGTAGTACAATATTTAAAAAATTCAAAATTCTGAAAATTTGGTTATTGGGTAATTAAAGTGTCCTGAATTCAATGCCGCAAACTAGAAGTCGATACCTCGCTTAGTTTTTGATGTATTGAGGCATGAACATTTTTGTAAAGACCATTTTACATTGAGCAATATTGCAGATGCAAGTGCAACTTTTGACAAGTAATACAGAAATTGCGCGTTCAACAGGCAGAAGCAATCTTGAGGCAACGGTTGCATGGAATAGAACATTTTTGTAAGGCTTGCAGCTTGCAGGCAATTCACAGTTATTTGTAGTTATTGTTAGTTCGTTATGATGCTACCAATTGAACAAACGTTTAATTTGTGTTTGAAAGTTAGTGCGTTAGTGGTTATAATACCATTTTATCCAACAATATACAATACAACAAATCCAAGAGGTTAAGTTGACATAATATATTGGTAAATTTATTAATAAATTTATACATTAAATAAGTAATTGCATGTTGCTCAGTGTAAAATGAAAAAATGTCTCCTGCAATTTTCTTGTTCAACTCTGACTTGAAGATTGCAGTTGCCCGTTGCGCTTGCTCAATGTAAAATGGGCTTAACAGTTTGGGAAGCACTGGACTTAAACAGGGTGTTTCATAGCTCATATACACCGGAAGTAACTTTCCTGTTCACTGGCGATTACCATGACAACAAAGAAATAAAGTGGTTTGCTTCATACATTAGTATGTCGTGATGTATGAGAATATGTATGTGTGTTGTCTGTAAACTCTAAGATATAGGCAGATAACCGAGCAGATAACATTTATGTTAATTTTTTTCCATGAATAAATATAAAAACATTAGCATGTTTTCGTTAAGAAGAGGTGTAAATTTTTATTTTTAGATATTCAAACAATTTTTAATATTTTAATTGAAATAAACAAAAAAGGAATTTGTGACAAGCTCATACATATTTTGTGAGTCATGGCAAATGTTGTAGGCAGATTTTAAAATTAGGCGTTTTATAAAAAGCCTAGGCATGTAGGCATATTATAAAACAATGTCACATCATATTATTTCACTCAAGAAGGGTATTATAAGAGTAACTAAAATTGAAATTTAGATATATCTAAGTAGTTATGTTCCATAAAATACATTTAGAACGAAAATGACAAAATGTGTTTAAATCCTCCTGTTACTTTTTAATGTACTATTAAGTTTACGTGTTCTTTATATTTTACATATATTTCTCACTATACCTATAACGCACAAATTATTATATTTAAGGGTATCGACTCCACGTAGCTCAACACCGCGTTTGTCCTATGTTAATGCATAGAAACGCTCGCTAAAAATACGGAAAAGCAGCCTAGCAATTTCTACAATGCTCACAAAGTTTTATAGATAAAGCTAAATTTCATAAATTTATTTACAGACGAAGAATGCAACTAGGATTATGCCGAGTGACATTTTCTAATAAATCTCTTAATAATAAGAAAAAGCATGTAAAAAATTGCTTAAAACACACTTTCTCATTAATTTTGTATATGGATTTCAAAGATTTTTTCAGAATTCTAACTGGGCATAATCCTAGATTAATTCTTTCACAAAAATCTACCTGTTTTTCCTTCAAATTTTTAATATGCAATGAGTAAAGCAGAAACTGCTACACCTCTAAACACGCAATATTTTGTTACGGATTTTGTATTTTTCTTGTTTAAAATCACCATAGTTATGATGCTTTTATTAAGAGGTGTTGGATAAACCTAATTATTCTTTAATCGTGCATGCATCTGACTAGATTTGAACCTGAGTTGTCAGAAACAATTAAGAAATTTTAGTAAACAAAAACGGATAATGTATGATTCAATTATGTAGAAATTTGTAACATTTAGGTGACATTCTCGTAATGTCATATTAATGACACACTGTCATAAATTCTCGACCGTTTATTTAACGAACGGTTTATCAAATTCTCATAATTATTATAACGTAATACACAGTTACATTTTCATAATCTATTGTTCGGATTTAACATTTTCTAGACTGGTGACCTAGTACTATTTTCTAAACTGTTTCCTTTGATAAAATACAATATAAAGTTAATAGTTTCCATGAAATTTATTATTTTTTATTTCAACATTATTTATTTTGTAGATTATAAAAGGTACTTTGTACAATGATAATAAAAATGAAATATTTAAAAATATGATGCAAAAAAATTTGCACTTTGTTCGTCGTACATTATTTATTTAGCAAATATTTTATTTGTTTGTTAATTTGTACAGACGTTAAATATTAAGGTACATTGACTTCAAGGTTTTTTAGTTATTAATTTTTAGTGTAAAAATTTCGCAAGATACAATGATAACACTAAACACTAAAAATGGTAAAAGGTAATATAAATTTAAACACTTAGAAATTTTATCATTTGAAGAATGTTAACATCCGGGCTTGTACTTGTTATTTTTGCCCATTAACATCCTATAAATATTCTAGCGATTGCTAAAGTCCGCCCTTAGTTTATTATCTATACAACATCCCAATGTTAGGAATTTGATAATAATATCCCAATTATTAGTTTATATTATTCTTGTTACTTGCTATTTCTGTCCATTAACATCCTATTAATATCCTAGCGATTGCTAAAGTCCGCCCTTTAGTTTATCATCTATGCAACATCCCAATGTTAGTAATATGATAATAATATCCCAATTATTAGTTTATATCATTCTTGTTACTTGCTATTTCTGTCCATTAACATCCTATTAATATCCTAGCGATTGCTAATGTCCGCTCTTAGTTTATCATCTATGCAACATCCCAATGTTAGTAATTTGGTAATAATGTCCCAACTATGTGTCCCATGTAATTCTCTGAGATGTTTGTATTGAGTTTGTAATACTCAGGATGTGGCTAGGATAGACTTATACGTAATATCACTTAAAGTACAAGAACAAGATATTGTTTAATATTCCATACAAAAACCATATCAATTTATTTATGCCCAAGGGTACAAAATACTGTTATTTGTCCATAATCAAGGTATAAAAAACATGCTACCCAAGAGAGTAATAGTATATTATACATCGAGGGAGAGAAATGCATGTGAAGCGAAGCGTAGCCCGAGGGATACAAAGCAACGAGGGAAAAATTGCAGTCTCTCCTGAGGGGTATATACTATTTTTTACACGGACCAAATTAATTTACTTTAAAAATATAGTAATAAATTATCAAGTATGTTATTTGTTGTTGGTAACGTAAATCATACATAGCAACCCACAGAAACAAATAAATAATAATAATATAAACTCCCTAGGGAGTGATTATTTCCCTAGGGACTAAATGAATCACTTCTATCATGATTTTTAATAAGAAAAAGTTGACGTTTACTCCCGTCTGTGTATTATTTATTTATTAGTTGATAAAAAGTTTATATCATTCTGTAATTATTATCAGTTAATAAATAAATTTATAGAAGTAATAAAAGTTTATAAATAATGATTAACACCATAATTTGATAACAAAAACTGCATTTTGTAATGTAGGCAGGTATAAATTTGACTTTTATAAGATTAGATTAACGTAATCTTTATTTCAATGTCACAGTAGAGAAAAATATATAATCAAACAGATTTTAATTTTAGTTACCTACATTTAAAAAAGTAAATTGTTTATTGTTTAAAACTCTTTTGTTTCTTTGTTTTAATTTAACAACGAATCAGGAAATGTCAATATAATCAAACATAAATTTAAAAAAAAATTACAATACATATACAGGTTGGTGGAGGTGAAATGCGAACATAGGGAAATATATGACAATGGAGTTATCATGCTAGGCATCTTGATATACGTGGAATAAGTACTGTCAATGTCAAAGTAGCTGTCATATTATTAAAATTTTATTTTCTTTCAAATATTTTCTTTGCATAATAATGTATGTGTACGAGCAGAACGAGAAAGTTAACATGTACTTTTAGATTTTATTATTATTTTTGTTATTGATTACTCTTTTTGCCACACAAATTCACATTACTTCGTTTTGTGACACTACTACAAAATATATCAAGTTACCTGGCATGAAAGTTCGATTGTCATTATGTTCCCTATGTTCGCATTTCACCTCCACCAACCTGTATTATTTGTTGTATTACATTTACAAGTAACTATAATAAATACGCAAATACGCAGTTATATTATTGAAATCAATATCCGTTTAATCAAATCTATTTTGATCAAAGAATTTTGATTCATATCTTCACGATAAATAGATGATAAATTAGATATTTTGATAAAATTCTTTTCAAGATGTCCTTATTTACGTACTAATTATTTTTTCTATTACTTAACCACGCGGCTAAATTTTGTGAACGCTTTAATAAATTATAAATTAACATCCGGGAACGAAAAAATGAATCAACGATTCGGCTGAAAGTTTTTTGACACGAGGCGATGTTTGATTCAAGACAAAGTAGATCTCAATGTCAGTATAGTAGCGCCATTCACTTTCATTCAAGGAGTGGTTTGGTTTTTTGTTTTGTCGATCAAATTGTGAAGTCATCGTACCATATTTTTCCGCCTTTATATTTAAAATTACATTTTCGACTTCATCGAAAATTAATAATTACACTCGTGATATAAGAATATACTATAGTCCGTTTAAAAACTAAGAGGAGTACAAACAAATGTTTATACTCTTAAAAATCTGATGTGGCCACCACAGTACTTCCCTGACTATAAGTTTTGATAACTTGCTTTTGTAAAGGCTTTAATTTTATGCTTTAGTCAGCAAAATTTAAATAAATTTATATTTTTCCCGAACTATTTAAGTTGATACTTCGGTATAATTTGAATGATATGTGAAACAACAACTGACCATCGTTTAAATGTTGTATTTGACTAGACTAGATTTTTTTTCCTCGAGAAATTTCATTATTTGATAATGCACTTGAAAAAAATGTGAATAATTTTTGGAGAAACAATTACAAATGACACTAAACTTATCTCCCCGAGAGCTTTAAATTGACACTAAACTCGATATAGTTTGAATAATTTATTTAAAAAGTCTGATGTGGCCAGTACACGACCTCTCGCCTAATTTTGCTTATTCTACTAATCTAATCAATAGTTTTACTTACATTTTCATAGTTTCATGTTCATGTAATATGTAAACCAAGATGCAAGCAAAAGATGTTAACTGTGCTGTCACTCATAATCATTCAAATTTTGTGTAGAAACAAATTTCATAAGATACTAGAATTTCAAAAAAGTAGAATATTAATTGTACTTTATTTTGTTTTAAATACTACCATATTCATTCAGCAAATTGTATTTAAAATTAACTGTACCCATAGATAATTATTATAGGTATTATCTTTTATTTTTAATTGCAATAATTGTCATAAATAAATAATGTACCAATTTATTTAAGGAAAACTATATCAAGCTTCAAAAAGTACTACTTACTTCCGGTTTGCGGATTTCTACCAAAATCCGGTGTTAAGATCCTTATTAAAACCTTTAATATGAAATTTGGTTATTAAAGGTTTGATATTTTTTAAGTAATCGCGGAGGAAAAATCGTCACATCATTCATACGTCCATACGTTCATACGTCCATCCATACGTACACACAGCACACGCATAGAGACATCATCGAGAAAATAGTAAATTCGTATTGTAGAGACCCTGAAACGTGCTTATCCACCAAAAACTCATACTCCAAAATTTTGACCCATTACAATACCTCTCTTATAGAATATGAGGCGAGAGGTAAAATAGACAAGAGTTAAATGGTATTTTTATTTTTCTACTAGAATTCTTTTTCAGATTCGTTAAAATCTCGAACTGTCAAAAAATCACGATTACAATATTCCCTCTACTACATGTTAGGGAAGCAAAAATACAAAAAAATCACTGGGACGAGTAAAATAAATTTTCATTATCTTGAGTAATAACCTTTGTTAAACATCGAATAATTTATTTATTTATTTACAAGAATCGATCCTACAGGATTTAAAATCCAAATTAATAATAATAACAATGTTTCAGGTTAGTTTTGAACGGTTTTTAAGGTGTGTATTTCTGCTGTGCAGTACATTTATACTCAGTAAACAAAGACGACAAAGAATGAAATTCTCAAGACTGGAAGTGTTTTAAAAGTGGGTGCAGCTGGTTTCGCAGCTTGTCCTGCGTCTTGTGTTTGCTCACAAACCGACAACGTACTTGACTAATTTTTATAAAAGAATAAAATTCTTTCCGAAGGAGAACTACTTATTTTCCGCAACAACTCTGCTTAAAAAGAAAAGAAAATAATTTCGCTCGGGCAGAAGAAGCAACGCACTATTCATTATTGTTAATTGTAATTTATAATTCAGTAGTTCTGACTAAATTTAATAAATAAAATGTTCGTAAAGGTGTATGACATCTTCTTGAAATAATGCCAAAGTCAATATGAGAAATACTCGTAGGGTACTTTCCCATAGTAGCAAATTAGCAATCCAGTCAATTATATTGAAAGGAGACTTCAAAAATGAGTTATTGCCATGAAAAAAGTTTTCAAAAAGTTCTTTAAATATTTGAGATTTTACGTATCGATACATCTACGTCACAATAATGCGTTTCACGTGTATTCTTACTTACAGTAATAAAGAAACTACCAAATTGTATTTTATATTTTGTAACATTTAGAAACAGTTGATTTTACATGAGTACATTTTAATTCCAGCCCCATGGTTTGAGAAGATTTTCAGCTATACATCTACGTCACACAAACTTTAAACTATTAATTACAGCTTTATTAAGAACAATTAAGGCTTATCAGTACTCTCAATCGCTTTCAAATAACATGAAGTTTCAATAAATATATATTTATTTCAGTTTCTATTAACGATTTACGTCTAAAATTTGTCAAAATCTTGTTAATTCTTGTATAAAAAATATTCAACGCATAAAATTGACATTTGCTTGACAACTGTAGTAATGTCAAGATGCCAACCTATAACTTCCGGTTGTTTGCCGGCCTAGGCTGGCAACAAAGAGTTTCTGGCGGATTTTGAGATATGGAAAACTAGCGATGTCGACCGGAGGCATATAAAAACTTTTTTTTAAACTACCCTATTATTGTTAATTGTAATTTATAATTCAGTAGTTCTGACTAAATTTATTAAATAAAATTCGTAAAGGTGTATGACATCTTTCTTGATTTAAATCCAAAATCAATATGAGAAATACTCGTACTTAGTTTCAAGTTGAACAGAATTTAATGTGGAATATAGCGGTACATAAATGCGGCTAAAACATTTATTTGAATGTCGTGTCCAGGGACGTAGCGTGCTGTTGGACAAAGGGGGCATAATCACGCCATCTGACTTAATTATTTATAGGAGAAATATTGACCACGACAGAAGCTAGCCGGCTAGCCGATCGAAATATAAAATAAAATACTTCTGAGTGTACAACTTGCCTGTACAATAATGTACTATACACTAACAACCATGAGTGAGATGACGGCTGGTAACCGCACACACGGTGTAATATCTATCTAAATGACAAGGGAGAAATTTACTTTTTCTACGCCCTACTGGATATTGGCAACATTATGTTCATACTATCATGTGTGGATAGAGATGTTATATCCATACCAGGTGTGGATATGAAATTCAAGGTCAAATATGCCAAAAAAATTATTAATGCGTGCAAATTATGTTTTTTACATGACAAATTATTATTAAAAACATTAAATCAACTGTTATTTAATAATTAATTATGTTTAAAAGCATCATTTTATTGCAAAAAGAGCAAATAAAAGTTTTTACGCTGGCAACAATTATTCAAATGTCATATGTCAAAAAATATTTGATGTAACCCTACTTGTAAATAATTTTTGGCATCATATTGAGTGCATTTATTGCAAAAACTATATTTCGTTATTTGATCGTAGAAAAAATAGACTGTACAACTCGAGTGGATTGCCTATATCGCACACGAACGTTATAGGGTCGTAACTGCAAACTCGTTCTCGTGCGATATAGGCATCATATCCACTCTTGTTGTACAATATACTAATATGTCATGTAGAGACCAGACTAAACGGTACAACAAAAAAACAAAACAAAGCATTTAAAAAGCATAAAATTTTGATTAAAGAAAAACATTGAAAAGCATGAAAATTTAAAAAGGCATAAAATTCAATAAAGGGCTCAAAAAATATTATATATTAATATTTACAATTTTGTTAAAGTTATAGATTTGCACAGAATCGCACCATCAGTCTTTAGATTTAGTAGTCATTGTCATTAGTAAAAGAAGCAACTTGCTAAACTACAAAAACGTAATCTTCTAAAACCGGAGTTTAATGTTTTTCTATATTCAGTATCTCATTTCCAAATTAGATTGCAAATCAGGTGAGCAAATCCTAATGATTTCTGTCTTTTGGGTCATCGCTATAACTAACGGAGCATTACGTTCTTTAGCCTACAACTGGACTTAAAAAATAATGTGTTACTCACAGTCACAGCATATGTTGCGTGCAGCAAATTCGCAAATAGATTAACACAAATTCATCTACCGTTTGGCGATTGAGTTAAATTTACGTAAAAATTACAGATTACAGTTAGATATATTCAGCCTAATTTTGAAACTCAGATGTCAAGTTTGAGACACTGAAGAAAAAATCTGATGTGGCCAACACCTAACCTCCCGCCTTGACACTAACAATATGTGAATTTGGTTTTAGTTAGAATACTTTTGCTAAAAAATTTATAGTTCTTCAAGCAAAGTACCAATTCCGATTGGCATTAAATTAAATTAAAAACCTTATAACATT
Source organism: Agonum fuliginosum (assembly GCA_947534325.1). NCBI lineage: Eukaryota > Metazoa > Arthropoda > Insecta > Coleoptera > Carabidae > Agonum > Agonum fuliginosum. The sequence continues at coordinate 38,421,196 of OX384033.1, read as the reverse complement.
ATGTCCAGTTAATAATGAATCGATGATGGTTCTTGACTGGATACGTTTAATGGAAGGATAAAAAATTACCTACTGGAATTCAATCAGTTTTTTATTTATTAAATTTCGGCTCCTATAGGTGCTAGTTTCAAACCCAGTTAATAATATTTATACATTCCTTTAAATATAGTGCCACAAAAATTTCAGAAACTGTGTATACGTCTGTTCATCTGTCACATTGAAATTTTCATTTTTGTTTTCAATTTTTTTCCTATATTATGATTTACAAATCGTGGTAGGTAAAATTACATATTTTTTAAAAATAATTTTCCTTTACTGGTAAAAGATATAGAAAAGATGTTAAAAAAATATTGTAAGAGGTAATTTGTTATTTCATATCCTATGACAAATTGTAACTATCGCAGTATTTCTTACATTTTTTGCAAAAAATGTTAGAATGCTTCAAGAAAATACCATTTCCGCCTGGCAGATTTTTACCAAAATATTGTCAGCTCTTCATTAACATGTACAAATGTATAATGCAAAATATTATAATTTTTTGCTCAGGATTTGAGATAATGAATCAGAACGAAAGCGCATAGTAGGCGCACATACATACACACACACAGGCATCCTCGTGAAAATAGTCAAAATAGGTTCTAAAGGTACTAAAACGAGCTTATTGACAAAAATCTCGACACCGATTTTTTCACGATCCCTATACCTCCCTAAGCGGGCGGTAAAAATGTAATACAAGAAGTTTCATTGGTCAAAAAGTCCTCTATTAGTATATTTCGTTCTGATGAAGAGTTATATTTCTTGGTGACGTAAGATTTGACGTTACACATTGAAAACGAAAGTGGCCACAATATGAAAGTAATACTAACTAAAGCATTGAAAGTTGTTCAATATTAAGTAACTCGTACTCGTCTAGTAATCGTGCAGTCATTTCAAACATGATTGATTTTAAATTAAATCATTTTTCAGAAAAATTTTCGTTTTATTTGGTGTCACGTTTGATAAATTTGTTTATATACGGCGCATTATATTAAATAATTTTATTTATAGTTTATTAATTAATTATTTAATTTATAATTATCAAATACATGCTCAAGATAATATTGAGATTTATATCCATTTTTACTTATTCATATTTACGTATTATGTTTAAATAAATTATTATTGAATGTATGCGCACTGTTCACAGATGGATTCTTTGATGATTCTTTAATGCTTCTGAATCCTGGAATAAAAAATCTGCTGTGGCTACCACAGTACTCCCCCGGCTATAAGTTTTAATAACATGCTTTCATAAAGTCTTTAATTTTATGATTCAAACAGCAAAATTTGAACAAATTTTGAAATAACATAGGCGGTGTCAAAATGACAACCGTCAATGTCAAGTGACAAGCGTCAATGTCAATCAATGTAACAGTTATCGAAGTGGCATATTTGTCAATGTCAAAGTGACAGCAGTCATTTAGTGACTTTTTAAATGCATTTATTATAGTTATAGACAAAATACGAGCAATATGTAAATTAAATTAAATAATACTAGTGAAAGCGCAAATGTTTACAATATTTTTATCAATTAAAGTACTAATTTTTAAAAAATTAATTCATAAAGTTGGTATAACTGATTGTAAAGTTCATTAACGAACTAAAATCTTTTTTGTAAAAAAAGCTTCAATATAAAATTTCAGTCGCGTTCTCAAATTATCGTGTTTTGGGTTCAGTAGGGTCTAAAACATGAAGATTCATCAAAAATCTCGAACTGTCAAAAAATCACGATTAAATACCTACTTTCCCTATTATACAGAGTGTTTCTATACCTCTGCACTTTAATAGTTTATATAATTTGATATGATTACAGACAAAAAAGATTTTTTCAAAATTCGCAAAAATAAGGGTAGTGAAAATACAAGTTCCATTGGTTTGAACGTCCATTTAACTGCTTATTTATTATGTTATTTATAAAATAAAATTATAAATAGTATCAGACTATCTACAAATAGTCACTTCTTATGTAATAATTAATAAATAAACATTTAAATGGATTTTCAAACCAATGGAACTATATTTTCATTACCCTTATTTTTGCGAATTTTGAAAAATCTTTTTTTCTGTAATCAATAGGTACCTATATCAAATTATATAACCTATTAAAGTTGCGTGCAGAGGTATAGAAGCACCCTGTATAGGCCGGGGAAGTAAAAAAAATAATTTTTCAAGACTCATTGAAGATTCAATTTAGCGGCGCCGCTATTTGACAGGCAATTCTGACAGGATTATTTTCCTCAAATTTAAAGAGCATAAAAGAATCCTGTGTGAACAAGGCTTTATAGTTGGTACGACAGTGAGTAATAGTTATTACTAGCCAGTTTAAATACTCGGTACTTGACTGGAATCGAACCCGAGTTGTTAGAACCACAATCTTTCATATAACGCACTAGAATTTTAAGTTTTTCAAATTTCTAATCGATTTAATTATCATTTGTCAATTGATTACATATCTACAGAAATTCTATAACAAAAGTGTATCGATTGAAATAACAATAGACTAACACAATCAATCATATGTTACCGGTTGCCTTTTGTTCTCTAAATAAAAGAGAAATCGCAATGTCATGACTACGACTAAATATCGATTGGTTAATTTTTTATCTAAATTACGAAAATTGTAGGTGCTTTTCAATTTGTTTCCATTGAATTTCAGTTATTAAAATGCAGTAAAATTCGAGAACAAAAAACAATTATATAATTAAATCACGCCACTGTATCGCACAGTTTCAGTTGGCGGAAAGTTTAATAGTTTGAGAGCTGAGAATTTAATTAGAGAGATCAATACTTGTTAAAGTTGGAGTTACTTAAAGGGCAACAACTAAATGTCAGCTATAAATGTATTATAACATTAATAAGTACACCTATATTTATGTTTGTATTTTAAACTACTTATTAAGCTTCATTTCCACCGGCTGTTTTAGTGCTTAATGCATAATGATTTGTGCGCAAGGCGTAATGTATAATGATTAATTATTAGATGACCATTTCCACCTATTTTGTTTAAAGAGTAATTCGGCAGAGATGACATTTGTTGTCGAATTTTGTAATTTAATCATTACCGGCATTTTTGTGATATTAAGGAATGGAAGAACTGTTAATTTCGTAAGTAAGGTATTCAGTTCCATATTTAGAAACAGACAGAAATTGACAACTCGAAACAAATAATAAATATGACACATTAAGCTTGTGCATTACGCCTTATGTTTGGAGTATGCAAAGTTTTGTTCTTAGTACTTATGCATTAAACATAGTTCTTAAGCATTAAAACAGTCGGTGGAAATGAGGCTTTATGTTTTGTTTATAAATATACCTCTACTTTTTTTAAATAAGTGAGATTACTCAAAAACAGTGCAATAAAATTTATCATTATAGCAGTTTTGAAGAACGAACATATTTAAAATTAACAATAATTTCAAGTAATAAATTTGTTTTGCAAAATTTTATTACAAAAGTACAATGTAAAACATAGTAGGTCGCAATAGTATTCTATACTTTAGTATAGTAATAAAATAAATATGCAATGAGCAAAGTTACTTTATGGTGTGATAAGAAAGATAGTAAATGCTGTAAGTAATAATTATAATTATAATTACTATACCTTGCACGTTTTAAATCTAAGCTGTATTTATTTAAAGCTTGTAATAATTATTCTTTAAAACAAGAAAACAAAAACAAACTTACGAGTATAATATGTCAATTGTCAATCAATAAAATAATAATTAATTTAGATATTGTGAGTCACTCATGATTGTAAAGGTGCATTCACAACTATGAAAATAAGAAATATAATTAAAATTATAATAAAAGTCTTGTGACTCGTGTTCGAAAATAAAACACGTATTGTACGCAATTATGCAAGCAATCCTTCTCCTTAAAACTATTATTTTTAATTAATTCCATATTTATATACATTTTATTTGATGTTCTGATAATTACCTAAAGAGATGTAATATTTTTTTTCCAATATCTCTGATTGACAAATACCTACTTATGTTTATGCTTATGCTTGTGTGAAATATATGACATTTGCATATTCCTGTTTATTTTGCTGTTATATTGCTGTGAACGAACCTTTAGTGCAGAGTAAACTATAAGAAAGATTTTTGTGCAGCTAACTGAAAATGTTGACTGATTTCAAACCTGAGTTGTCAGAACAGAAAATTATGCTAAATCATACCGACTGCGCCAATTTCTTTACAAAACTTTATAAACTTGTTTAGTAATATTGCAAATTAATCATAGAATGGCCGCAAAAATTGGTTTACCCGAGAAAAATTGTCCAAGGAATTGGAATATAGTTAAGCTAGAATGTGTACTGTCCATGCAGCCAGAGTTGGCCGAGGCGATAAGGGAGAGAAAGAATGAGTCACAATTTGCCAACTGAGTCAAGAGAAAAACCGAGCTGGACGACTTCTTTATACACTATTTCAAGCTCGATTTCAAGGTAGCGAAAAAATTTGCTGATAATCTATTTCCATTCGATTAATATTATTTACCAATTTAAAATTCCTAAGTTCGGCCATCTCTTATTTCGCGTACTGTACCTGACTGGATGAGTTGTCGATCACATACCATACTAGGCTGTGGTACATTTACTAACAACCATCAGTCAAGGCTGGTAACCGCACACACAGTAAAATCTTCTTTGGATAATCGCATGACACAAATAACAGTCAATAGAAGAATTGATTGATTGAATATGCATTCGTGCATTAATTCATGTCCAGAAAATTTTTTATCGTGCATTCTAACAACGTAATTTGCTCTCGTGTACCACTCGAGCTAATTAAAACGTTGTTGGAAGGCACTCAAAAAAATCCGGAATTAATGCACATGTGATATTATAAGTGACAATTTTACTCCGGTATACAAATTTTTACGACCATTCTATGATTTTTAATGTAAATATAGAAAGTTTTATAAACAAAATTAGGCGCAGTCGGTATGATTTAATTCTGACAACTCAGGTATAAATTCCAATTTTACACAAACATCTTTATTATTTTACTCTGTAATAAGTATCTATACCAATAACCCACAGTATGTGAGACACTCAAAATTAATGATTTCTTTCAAACATTGTAATTTTTTTCAATATAACAGTTAAATACACTTGCCTACGTAGAATTTTGTAGCTATATCATTATGATTTAACCTGATTGTTCGGATTATTTTAAATGAAATACATAAATTTATGTTGCTTAATTTGTGGTCGTAGAAAAAGTATTATAAACTCTCAAGATACTCGATTTTTATACACTCAAATAAAACAGAAAATCTACTCACCGTCTCGGTTCTCTCTCCTCCACTCCCCCCTCCGGTGCCCTGCTCTCCACGCTATCCAAGCTGCTCTCACTGCTACTAACACTCCTGGCCCTCGAGGCCCGGGATCGACTCCTGCTCCTGCTGGACTCACTCTCACTGCGAGTGCGGGGAACCGATCCACTCGCCGGCGCGCTGACCGGCCGCGCTGCGTCCCTGTTGAGAGCCGCTGGTTCACTGGCGGCGGCGGGGGTTGTCAGGGTGGGGGTCGACTGCAGGGGGGGCAGGTTGCTAGGCAGCCGGAAGTGACGTAGCCGGCGCATTGAGGTACGCAGCCATGAGGAGTCGGAAGTGGATGGCTGCGGGTTTTGTTCTTCCACTTGCACCCAGCTCCAGTCGATGACTTCGTCATCTGTTTCTGAATCTGGTTGGTTTAGGGAGGTTACGCTTTTTGAAGTTGGTATTCGGCTTATAGTGTTGCGAAGCTTGGAGCGCTTGAACGCGTTAGGGGCTGATAAAGGTCTGGGTTTCTTTTTTTGAAAGGTTGAGTCCAACGATTGGCGTAAAATGTTGCGACGAAATTGCTCTAAAACTGGACTGCGACTATCTACATTTATTCTAGTGTCCAATGTGCTGTTAACAGCTGATAGTGGTCGTTTTTTATTTGAATGTCTAGTTTCAATAGTGTTCCGATACTTGTTGTTCCTTTCGAAACCCAAGTTGTTTTGACCAGTGCGCAAGCTTTTTGAGCGTTTGGCCAACTTGCGCAATTTATCGCTAATGACTGTTTCATTTGGAGCATCTAAATCTATATCAGAAGTAGAGGTATCAAACCCTTGTAAATAATTATCTAAATCTTTTAGACAGTCCTCGACAGTGGATTCATCGTCTTCGTTGACCAAGCCATCGACTTCGTCTTTAGTTTCCTCGTGTTCGAACTGGTTTGTCGAGTTAGTCGATTCACAAATGATTCTATCTAGCTCTTCGATGGCTTTAGCGACTTCTAGACTATTCTTGCGGCTAATTCGACAAGCGTCATCGTCGATGGTAATCAGTATTTGTTCCAACTCCACGCTGTCTCGACTGTTGCAGCGGCTAAGTGGCGCTGATGCGGTTTGAAGGGTTTCTTCCAAGTGGTAGAGTTCTGAGTCTAACAGAGTTGGGACGTGCGGGTCTATCAGGGTCGCTAGGGTCGATGGGAAGTCAGGCGACCCGACCTCGAAGTTTATTAGGTCGTCGTCGGATGACATTCTGCGGTTGCTCGGACGGCGTCCTGAAACAATCAAAAGTTAAAATTAGTTTTTCATGCATATACTAGGTTATTGAAGTGTTCACACATGAATTCTGCCAATCTTCTGAATTTTGAAAAAATAATCACCTATCAAATAGCGGCGCCGCTAAATTGAATCTTCAATGAGACATGCAAAAGAAGAATTTGTAATTCATTGATAGCTTCAAAACAGATATTTCCTTTCCAGAATTCAGAAGCATGAAAGAACCCTATAAGAATCAATGTGCGAACAGTGAACAAGGCTTAAACCTTAAGATGTTCGCCTACCCTAAAATTTAACAGCGTTACAGAGGTGTACGCCTCCCACGATTACTTTAGTTGTAATTGAAATATATGATGCTTTTACATATGAGTGTATTAATAAAGGATGTCTTAAGCCTCATTTCCACCGACTGTTTTAGTGCTTAATGCATAATGATTTCTGCGTAAGGCGTAATGCATAGTGATTATTTATTAGATGGCCATTTCCACCTATTTTGTTTAAGGACTAATTCGACAGAGATGACATTTGTTGTCAAATTTTGTAATTTAATCATTAACGGCATTTTTGTGATATTAAGAAATGGAAGAACTGTTAATTTCGTAAGTAAAGTAAGTAAAGTATTCCTTTCCATATTTAGAGACAGACAGAAATTGACAACTCGAAATAAATAATAAATATGACACATGTCAATCATTATGTTTGTGCATTACGCCTTATGTTTGGAGTTTGCAAAGTTTTGTTCTTATGCATTGCTCTTAGTACTTGTGCATTAAACATAGTTCTTAAGCATTAAAACAGTCGGTGTAAATGAGGCTTTAATGCCTCTAGTTATTTTATTTTTTGTCTTTGGCCTAGGAATTTGATGTAAAAACTATTTAAAATGACGTTTTTTTGTCATTATTTGATACGATTTGATATGATTTTCATTATAAATGAAAAGAAAAATTTAAAAAGGAAGAAGCCTGCAGCTAACCTTCCTATTTCGAATAATTTTTGTTTTACTTAATTTCTTTAAAAAATACAGAAGTTATTAAATTAGTACTGGAGCCATGTTTACAGTATTTTTCAACTTCAAAATGACATTGCATAGCTAGGATTCGGCAAGGTTGGGTTCGGGCAGCCGTAGTGAAGAGAGTGAATTAGAAAAAAAAAAAGTAATATCAAGAATATTTTAGGAATTAGAAAAATAGGTTGACGAGCCTCTTAAAGAATACTTTTTCAAACACTCTTTAATTATCTTTAAAGATTACATGGTCAAAAGATAAAACTATGAATCCTAGAAACAGCTAAACTAAGAATGATTCGATTTGTTTCTGTAATATTTTAATTAATATTTTACTTAGAAATCTACAACGAAAAAGTAGCTTATTACACATAGTTGTATTCAGTATTTTATGTAGAATCAAAATCTTAAAAATATACGGGGTGTTCCATTTAAAAAAAGGAAGTTGATGTCACTTCCGGCTAAACAGGAAATAATAAAAATTCATTATTTATGTAGTTTAATGCGCATTTGAATGTAGTTTATAATCCTATAATATAAATATAATTGACTTAAAAATACAATTTTTTGGGGGTTTCAAAAAACGCCCGATATATAGGTAATTAATGTATTATAATGTTAAACGTTATAAAATCCATTATCTTTCTATATGGATCAGAATGTGTAAAAATTATAAATTGCTTCAAGATGCTTTTGTTCTTACATCTTTAGTATTCGTTGGTACTTTGTATCAATATCAACACAAAGTCAATTAGCAGCAGCAGCCATCATTAGCCTAGTGACGCATGCACAATACAATGAAGGATAGCACAGCCATTTTAGTACACCACGTTAATTAGCAAGACGAGTTTAATTAAAGACTCATGTTGCTGCATCAAGAGAACTGACTAACTCCCTCGGGAAAGATAAAAAGGGTGGCGATTCTGTTACATCATTATATTTTTGACGGAGTCAAAATTTTCGAGTATGAGTTTTTAGTAGATAAGCACGTTTCAGGGTCTCTAGAATACAAATTTAATATTTTCCCGATGATGTCTGTGTGTGTGTGCGTATGGATGTATGGACGTATGAATTATGTGACGATTTTTCGTCCACGATAACTTAAAAAGTATCAAACCTTTAATAACCAAATCAAATTTCATATTTAAGGTTTTAATAAGGATCTTAACACCGGATAAGATTTTGGTAGAAATCCGAAAACCGGAAGTAGTACTTTTTGGAACTTGATATAGTTTTTCTTAAATAAATTGGTACATTATTTATTTATGACAATTTTTGCAATTAAAAATAAAAGATAATATAATTATCTATGAGTACAGTTAATTTTAAATCAATTTGCTGAATCTGGTAGTATTTAGCAATAAAATAAAGTGCAACTAAGTACCAGTATCTTGTTGTCCATGATATGAAATTTGTTTTTACCGAGTTTTTACTCAAAATTTGAATGATTATGACAGTGACAGTACAGTTGACATCTTTTGCTTGCATCTTAGTTTACATTATCGTTTACATATTACACGAACATGAAACTATTAAAATGTAAGCAAAACTATTTATTAGATTAGTAGAATTATAAGCAGAATTAGGCGAGAGGTCGTGTACTGGCCACAGCAGATTTTTTAACATTTTATTTTGTCTAAGACTATTTTATGTTTACCCGTGTTTACCTAAATATAATTTATCTACAACTACACTGCTCAAAACAAAAATCGAGCCCCTTGGCCGAACCAAGAAAATGCCTGTTTTTAAAATGTGGGGCATTTCTTTCAGGAACGTGTTAACCAAAATCTGTAAATTCCCTCTGGAGATACATTCCTCCTCTACGTTCTCCAAAAATCCCAAAGATATTCGTTCCCCCCGACCCCCTGAAAAATCGCTTTATGTGATGTCATGTTTGAGTAATGAAAAATCTCAAAGTTTGAAGGCTTGTAGCTCCAAAAGTCCTATCTTTAGGGGGTTGTTCGACTCGATTGTCACAAAGCCCTATCAATTTCCTTTTCAGAGCTGAAAATTTCGTCCTTATTGATGAAGAATTGAGTGAGTTATCGCGTTTAAAAACAGGCATTTTCTTGGTTCGGTCAAGTGATTCGATTTCTGTTTTGAGCAGTGTATTTTATATAATATTTTCATTATATTATTGAATAATATGTGATGAGACGTAGAATGCTGCTATACAAAATATAAAATAATGACGTTACAACAAAATTTCTTTCTCAATTTACAAAAAAAAGATACTTTTTAAAATAAAAGTTGAATTTTTACTAATGTTTAGACCTAACATTAGAAATTCATATTCATAGTGCTAAAAATCTCATTTTTGTACTCATAACCTAGGAAATGACATGAAGCACGCGATTGACAATCGGAAATGTCAATTTCCCAGTGTAGTCAATTAGTCAATTAGGAAAAATGCAAAGAACACTGGGCTTCTTGAGCATTCTATAATAAAATAATCTTCAAAATAACAAAATTTATTTTAATGATTGTTACTTCCCACGATTTTCGTGTATTAAAAGCCATAAACACCATCGATATATACAAATTTTGAAATAAATTTGTGCGACTAGCGCGCCATCTGTCGCTAGTAGTAAGTAAGTAGAAAAAACATCGTAACCTCAAATTTAATGATCAGACAATAACTACAACTTGAATGTATTTAATTATAGCTTTATTCAATTTCATTTAAAATGATCCGAACAATCAGGTTAAATCATAATGATATAGCTACAAAATTCTACTTAGGCAAGTAGTGTATTTAACTGTTATATTGAAGAAAAAAAATTGACAATATTTGCAAGAAATTAAATTTCCTCAGTTTTTCACAAAAATTAAATGTCAAATATAGGAGCCAACTTCACCCCGTGCTTAATATGTCAGTTGCTATGTTCAGCCCGTGACTAAAAACGTCCAAAGTCACGGCTTGTCGAGATGTTTAAAATGTTATTTAGCCCCATGGAAACCAGTTCGTTAAATGATGTTTTAATACCAGGAGTAGAAAAAATAAATAAATACATTGTTTACTAAGTATTTAGTACTTATCATAAATGCTTAACTTATAAATACCTCTCAATTTAAGTAATAGGTATTTAATTTTTTGAGTACTACAATTATAGTGATAGTAGGACAAAACAAAAATTATTGAGTGCTTGACACAATGATAGCATTTTTTCCTTAATTTCGACGTCAATAAAATATCAGACAATAGTTTGTAAATAACCTTAAATTTATCTCAATGCAGTAAATTAATAAAATAATAATAAAACTTCCTTGTATGATTTGACAGAAAACTATTTCATTTTTTAAATTACATGAAATTAAATAGCATAAGATTAAACGATTAGTATAATAGTAGTTAATAATTGAAAAACAATGAAATTATTTTTTGTTTCATATTATTATCAATAACTTCTAAAAAATTAATCGGTTGTTATTATGCGAATAAACTTTTAATCTTATAGTTTACAATATTTCAAAGTAAAAAACTTACTTTTATTGTGAAACCGTCCGCAAAATCTTTTTAAACTCATCGTAAAAAATTATAAAGTCAACTAAACTAAATGAATAAGAAAAACAACATGGTCTTGAAAATAATTCACACTTTAATCATTTTTTGTTAGACTGTACATAATAATTAAAATGAGACATAAATATCTATTATGCCTAATTCGAGTGTGGCAGCCTCACATAGCACTGTGAGTAGTAATTTGTTGTTGTTATTGTAATTGTTCAAATTATAACAATATTACAGTAATAAAAATGTCTCCGAAATCATCTCAACGTTAAAAATATGTTGAGGGTCACTGCTTTTATTTTATTTTAACAAATCTTTCTACAACAGAGCGAGAATTTGCTTGCTAACTCAAACTTGTATATTCTTAGTTACGTGCGCGTTTTTATTGTGATCGAATGTTCATAGTGTTTCTGCTAAAAATATACAATTCAGAGGGCCTTATCTGCGAGATAAACTGCTGGAGAAGATGTCCAAAAGGTAGATATAACTGCTGGATGTTGTATATTTATTATTTTAGTTACAATTGAAGGTTATACAATTGGATAAATGAAATATTTTATGTATTTCATAGCGAGCATTACTGACTTTGTCCGGGCAAAGACAGATAATAAAAGGGTGTATTTGAGTTGCGATACTTATGCTGACATGGCCCGGTCATTGTCAGCTTACTATATACATAATATTCTAATCTGAATGTTTGTAATGTTTGTTTTGTATCTACATCTAGACCATTTGTCCGATCCTCATGAAATTTTGCATACAGGTCTGTTTTGACCAGGGTTAGATTCTAAGGTATGTTTAACTTATCGGACCATTAGGGGGTGGGATAAAAATCGCTCTGACGAGTACAATTTTTATAACAAAACTCGGTCTATTGACCGAAATAAACCCGCCTTAAACCCGCGCAGCTACAGCCTCGACAGGACTACATTTAAGACGATCAAGTGGTCAGCTTGATTTAATTGCAAGATGTTTTACAATCACACACTGCCGGCCGAGAGACTTGAACCACGGAACTCCGGGTTCGTACGTCATCACATGCCTTAAACCCGCGTAGCTACTGCCTCGACAGGACTACATTTAAGACGATCAAGTGGTCAGCTTGATTTAATTGCAAGATGTTTTACAATCACACACTGCCGGCCGAGAGACTTGAACCACGGAACTCCGGGTTCGTATGTCATCACATGCCTTAAACCCGCACAGCTACTGCCTCGACAGGACTACATTTAAGACGATCAAGTGGTCAGCTTGATTTAATTGCAAGATGTTTTACAATCACACACTGCCGGCCGAGAGACTTGAACCACGGAACTCCGGGTTCGTACGTCATCACATGCGTTCGTGTTAATTATTATTCTTATTATTATTAAGAATCTAATCTTTAATGTAATATTCTTAAGGGCGATTTTAGTATAAAGTTGTTGAAAGTAATTGAGGGTAGTGCATGTAATATTATTGATCGTTAGAGTAGAGCCTTGCAGCTGTAAAATATGAATGTGCTACTTTATACTACAGTTACGTAGAACGTTACACATATCGGATCACCTACTCGTATATTTACCTACTGTGTTTGTATCAGAAGAATTATTGTAATTATATCAAACCTTGAACTGATTTGCAAGCGTTATGAGCGACACCTAACTGTATTTGCATAAATTATACATTATTTTATTTATAACACATCCATGTGCTATAAAAAGTAAAAACATTAAAAACGTTTGGTTTAAAGTTTACATTTATGGTTACATTTAAGAAAGTTTAAATTCATGTAACTTAATACGACCATTTACACGTCTAACATGCCCATAAGAATTTGTAGCAAATTATTTTAGCCTAACAGCTATAATTTCAAATTTATCTGAATTTATCGAATAAAATGAATATATTACATCTCGCCTCATATTCTATAAGAGAGGTATTGTAATGGGTCAAAATTTTCGAGTATGAGTTTTTGGTGGATAAGCACGTTTCAGGGTCTCTAGAATACGAATTTAATATTTTCAAGTTGATGTCTGTGTATGTATGGACTGATGATTTTTCGTCCACGATGACTTAAAAAGTATCAAACCCTATATATCCAAATTTCATATTTAAGGTTTTAATAAGTATCTTAACACCGGATTTTGGTAGAAATCCGCAAACTGGAAGTAGTACTTTTTGAAGTTTGATAAAGTTTTCCTTAAATATATTGGTAGGTACATTATTTATTTATGACAGTTTTTGCAATTAAAAATAAAAGAAATTGTAATTATCTATGTGTACGGTTAATTATAAATACAAATTGCTGAATCTGGCAGTATTTAACAATAAAATAAAGTACAATGGGCTACTTGCATGCATTTTTTAAATTAAATATATTTGAAGAAGAGATCAAAACTTGGGACCCGTATTTTTTATTTTGACAAAAATTTTATTTACAAGCCCAAAAAAAATTATTTAAATTTAAATATTCAATATGTGACGTAAAAACTAATCCAACCAATGAATAGTCGTTAAGCCATAGCAACGGCTGTACTAATGAACGCCCCTAACTACGGCTTGCGCGGGAACGAGTTTGGCAAGTTGACAGATGACAGATCAGATGTGTTTGACATTTGTACTTCGTACATGTTTTGATGCTGTAAAATATAAGTAAGTATTTGTGTTTTCATAAACTAAATAGTCTACATTTATAAAATAATGTATTGTTACTAAATTTTATGTGTATTTTTGACAAGCAAATGTCAAATTCAAACATTTGTTGACTGACTCGCACGCTATCTACAGGTTACATTCTTAACTATGCTTCCCCTACCTTCTGTTCACACAAATGACGTCACAGAAAATTTAATCTCAATTTACTAAAAAACATATAATTTTTTTTAAATAATATTTGTATTTTTACCTTTTTCGACCTAACATTATATGCATAGTGTTAAAAATCTAATTTTTAGTACTATGCAAGTACCCCATTAATATTTTATTTTTTTGAAATTCCAGTATCTTGTTGTCCATGATCATATGAAATTTGTTTCTACGTAAAATTAGAATTATTATGACAGTGACAGTGCAGTTGACATCTTTTGCTTGCATCTTGGTTTACATTCTCGTTTACATATTACATGAACATGAAACTATTAAAATGTAATTAAAACTATTTATTAGATTAGTAGAATAAGCAGAACTAGGCGAGAGGTCGTGTGCTGGCCACAGCAGATTTTTTTAAACAGTAGTTTCAGTTTAATCGTTACTACTTCTCTTCAATATATTGTTAAATAATTTTTAAAAATCACTAGAGTTGATGTCCATACTGTACATAATTATTACTCATAATAGAAAGTGTTATATTTCTTAACAAAGTAAAACATTTTTTTCACTTAACATTTAACAATAAGCATAATTTTCCTTGATTATGTCATAAATGAAAGTAAATATTATACATGAGGAATGTCTTCTATTAATATTGCTCTAAATTACTAAATTACCGAAGGTGAGCTCTGAATGCATGGTCTAATTAAGTCTAACGCCGCTAATTAAAATTATTACTTGCAGTGCAAGTTGATGATGCAGAGTCAAGGTTAAAAAATTTAATTTAAAACTGGAACTGGGAAATTATTTGCATTGCAAAAAAGGCTCTAAGAATAAGAATGAACATACGTGCCACTCTTAACGTAGTATAGGTATCTGAAGATTTTTAGAATTACACGTTTAATGATTTAAAATGTCGTAATCTCGTAATAATACCAGTTTTTCTACTTTGCTATCTAAACATAGTACCTACTATCGTTGAGAAATATTCAATCGTATGTATAATGACATTAGGTGAACTTTTTTTAAATAAATAATATATTTTTCTACGATCGGTATTAAAAGTGGGCTTTTTAGACTTCACTTAGTTACTTGAAAATGAAAAATTGCAGAGCAATAATAATTCTTCTTTGTAGACCATTGCTAATTTTGACGGTCTGAAAATATTTTCAGTCCGCTGCTTATAAAAACCTATTCCAGTAATCATAAATAATTTATTAAGGTTTGGTTTAATTTAATGATCAATATATTGTAGCAAAAGTAGCTTGAAATAGGGGTTAGGATGAAAAAGGAAGGAAGTTTACTTAAGGGAAAGGGATAACCAGTCGTGGTCGAATTAGGAAGGGATGAATTAGGGAGCGGCACTAATCATGACATTCAAAAACTCTATTACACTTTATTTAAAAATATTTAACTTTTAATAAACACACATAAAACTACCGTTTAAGAGGAACGGATACTGGTGCAATTTACAAGTGAAAACAAGGTTTCGTTTTCACCATCATATCTAATCTAAATATTAACATTTTAAAATATTTATTTTTTTAATTTGTAGAGGAAGGTTGTTTGTATGACATTTGTGTATTATAATTTTAAAATTTTGCTTGATTTGTTATTATAGGCGTTATAAACATTGGCAATTTTGTAATTCATTTTAAAGTGTATTATGTTTTGAATTTTAAAATTTCAATACAGAAATGTCACAGAACCAACTTTCTTTTACAAATTAAAAAAAAAATTGTTAAATTTTTTAAATATTTAGACTAAATTTTACGGTGAAAACTAAACCCCTTTTTGACACAAAAATAAGGTCAGGCATTGTAAATATTCGAAAAAAAATACAAATTTCAATTTAGTTCCACCTCCAAACTAGAGTCGTATTGGGTACACTTATTAAAATTCTAAGAAATTGACTCTTTCGATAATAAGCGACCCGCACCGATAAATTTTGGTAGTGCAGTAACCGTTCCTCTTAAAGACACAAATTTATATATAATAATGACTTATCGTTTCAACTAAACTTATGATACGGATTTATAACTAATAAAACTTAAATTTACGCTCAAAAGCGTAATGTCCGTAGAACGAGCTACATCTTTGGACTTATCTGTGCCCCGGCCAACGAAGAACTGTCTGCAGACGCCCAAAAATCAAGGGAACGTCTGGTCTAAAGATGTACGGAGGGATGCAGATGACCTCTGAACTATTGTATCTAAAAATAACTTCAGATAACAAAATCCAGAGCCTAGCAGATGCAAAATCATCTTGCTACAATATTATACCGTGTGTGCGGTTACCAGCCGTCAACTCACTCGTGGTTGTTAGTGAACGGTGACAGAACATCACTGAGGAAATTTGTGTGCGGTTAAACTAGACGGGATTAAAATCAGAGTTGTCAAAATTATGTTTATAAGAAAAACATGGATTCATTTGGAAGCAATTACAAAAATTCTTCTTTTCCAAGACTCATTGAAGATTCAATTTAGCGGCGCCGCTATTTGACAAGCAACTCTCGCCAGGATTCAGGCACATGAAAGAATCCTAAAAGAATCCTTGTGTGAACGCCCTTTTTGTAAATGACTATATTCAAATATTTTCTACTTCAACTTTCCGATTCAATAGTTTAATAGACGCAATTTCGTCCAAGTTTTCGTCTTAGTAAAATAATTATACGGATCGCGACTACAATAATTTACGTCGCAAGGTCAATAAGAAGGTCGTACTCCACATAAAAATCTCATTTAAATTACTGTAATTAATCTAAATATCTTAAAAAGATCTGACAGTCCAAACCCAAAGCAAGATATCATGACTCGTAGAATTTTTATTGCAAAATTTAGTTTAGTCTCACGATCATTAAAGAATATTACTAGAATTACGTGTTTGTGTTATAGTTTACAATGGAGTATATGACATTAAAAAGAAAAATCATTCGAGAAACCTTTCAAGAATGCTGAATAAAACTGAAATTAGAACAATACAAAACTGATATCATTGGTGCCTTATTTATGTAATTCGTAAATTAGTAGGTAACGATAACATTTTTTAAAATGTGTGAACAAAAGTTTAATAATTGCACTCGGTTCGCGAATATAATTTAAACTGCGCCATAAAGTTAAAGAATATGTTTGTGCCGTTCGCAAATTTCAAAATAATTTCAAATAAAGCTAAAGTTGAACATTTTTTGACACAAGGAACTTTTTTTTTCTTGGGGTGGAATATAGATTTGACATCACATTGACTTGCATCACATTAAAGTAAAAACTGCTTCAAACTTTTTAGAACTCAAAGATTTATCCAATTTCGACAAAATGCAACCGAGTTAAGCCACCCTCCTTGAATATTATTTAACGGGTATCGGGTATGTAATGGATAACGGGTATTTAACGGGTAACGGGTATTTAACGGGTAACGGGTATTATCCGGGTAGTTGTTTCGGGTACCCGGGTGCCAAAATTTTCGAATTTCGCCATTCCTAGTTTTTTCCCTCGAGTGTATATGCACGCAGTTGTGACTCACTCTTTTTCATACCGATGACTCACAGTATGTGAGACTGCACACCCAAGTTGGGTATAACGGATGTTATGTATATGTCGGGGTTAGCAATCATATTCATTGTAATAAATAATAAGTAATTATATAGGAATGCAAGTGTGCTAATGAAATTATGATCGTGTTTGTTTGTTCGATTACGTTAGTTCACTTGGGCGAAGTCTGGGATTACGTGCTAGATGTAAGTCGGTTATCAGCAGTCTTGAAGATGCTCTGATAGGAGTAGCACGTGCCCGGGAATTGCCATCTTTCCTTATCGTCTCAGTTTGTATATCACGTTTAACTGGTCCAGGACATGAGTGGTGAATGTGTGATTTATTTGGTGTTTCGATTAGTTAACTATTCCAATAATTGCGCCTTTTAGTAGTTTTATTGATCACGTAACTGATCATCTATAGTCCGCTCCGCTCGTACTCCGACATATAAATCTTTTTATTACGTTATACAATATTAGAAGATTAAAACGGTTATATTTTTTAAAGACATCTTGAATAAGCTTAAATATAAATTATAAATAAATCAAAGACTTGTCAAATTCTCAAAAGAATGTCTTCTATTTCCTACAAAAACTAGCTCTGTATTTTTAGCTCTTGCAAAATTATATTGTTTTACCATTACTTACTACAAAATGCAAAGTAGCATCTTTAAACCGGTTTCGTAATTTTAGAATTTTATAAAAACAAATCTCTAACCGACAATTTGAAAACCATCTTGGAGAAAATAAGAAAATGTAGTAAACAAATTTTTATCAAGCAATTTTTAACAGGAAACATTCATTAGCTAGAATTCGAATTTTTAATTATTACTGTTCGAAATTTACTTCCTTTACGACTATATTAAATAATTTCCTCAATTTTTAAAGACGGCAAATTTGAAATGACAACTTTTAAGTTACGAAAATGAGATTTTTATCGCTGAACAGGTCTAAAAAATTGCTAAAAATACAAATTTTATTTTAGAAAAATGATGTTTTTTAGTAAATTGGCAAAGAAAATTGCAGTAACGTCATTATTTTGCAAAATATTTTTCAAAAATATTTAATTTAAAAAAGTCATGCACTTAGCTCATTGCTATTATAGTACAGGAAATTCTATTGGCCAAAAACGATAATACAAGAAGTTTGATTGGCCAAAAAGCCAATTATAGCTATTAATATAACAAGAATATTATGCGATTTATAATACCGAGGATGTTGCTAAGCGACGAGGTGAAACCGAGTCTCTTTGAACAAGGGGGCTTAAATCGCATATATTCGCGTTATATTCAAAGCTTAATCGTATCATCAAAGACAGCGATGTTAAAACAAACCAACAATTTATAGAAGGTTTTGATGTTATTATGGATGTATCTAACGTATTAAGTCCGTAACTAATTAATTAAGTATCTAACGTATTATAAGTAACTAACGTATTATGTTGTTTATAATTATCAATAAATGTTGCATGGAAAAAGGTAATAACAGTTGATGATACGATTAAATACAATATACTATTGTAAGTCTCATTTGCAGCTAGTTTTCAATCGTGACTAAGTTAAGCAAAATGTTAAGGTTAATCGACATTATTTATTTTATTTTTTTCCGTGTAAAATTGGCGAAAGTGTCCATGAAAAGTATGCATTGATTTCTGGTATATTAATTTTAAATGTTGTCAATAAATATAAAAGTAACGATCGCCGAAGATTTTTTTATTTCTTGATTCTTGGTAATTTATATAGTTGTATAATATGCAAAAAAAGTTAGATATTGATTGGTATTACTGGGAAGTCTTCACATACGGTAGATGGTAGATTATGCAAAGGTTATTTGACCTTATTTCAAAAGGACGTCCGTGGTCAGTTTCTTAAAATTTCTAACTGTTTATCGAATTTTTATGTATTTTTAAGAGTACCGTCTATACCTGCTCTATGCTGAACTCAATCTTTATTTATAGTTTATTACATTTTTACCTTCCGCTTACCTGTAAAGGAAGGTATTGGAATCATGCAAAAAATCGGGTAGTGAGTTTTTAGTGGATGAGCACGAATTAGGGTCCTTACAACTCATTTTTGATAGTTTCTCGATGATGTCTGTATGTATGTGTGTGCGTGTGTGTGTGTGTGTATGTGTGTGGTCCGGGCCGATGCCGTCTGTCGGATAACTCAAATACGAATTACCCAAAAATTTTGATATTTGGTATTTTACAATTGTATACGAATAGGAAGAGCTCATTAGATTTTGGTATAAATATCTTCACCGAAAGTGATATTTTTTGAAGATTGAAAAGATTAAGTGTCCAAAATTTCTATAAATTTGGATAAATATAGTATGTATTTGTAATAAGAATAAGAGGAAAAGTTATTTGCAATTTTCGTTATAAAAATATTGTCTTTATCTGGTAGCATTAAAGAACTGCAGTAAAATTTAAAAAATATATTTATCAAATAAAACGTTGAAATCTTGTAAGCCATGTTCGGTTGATTTTTGTTTCTGCATAAAAAATATTGACAGATGAGACGGGTGACAAGTTGGCATACTAGCGCTAAGTGTCATAAGTAAGTTATTAAATGTAGTAACTGAACGGAGGATTGCTTCAATACAGAAGAGTTTTCGTGTGAATGAATCTTTTGATTCAGGTGATACTAATTTCTGTGTTTGAATATTTCAGATTTTTATTTGTATATTTTAAATGGGCACCGGATTGTACGTATACATTTCTGTTTAAAGTCTAGATATGGCGGAAGGTTGCGTGATGGCCACGTCAGATTTTTATATCTATCATCCTGAGTACGATTATAAAAATTACATATTCAATACAAACATCTCAGAGAATTACATGGGACACATAATTGGGATATTGTTACCAAATTATTAACTTTGGAATGTAACATAGATAATGTTACTAAGGGCGGACATTAGCAATCGCTAGGATATTAATAGGATGTTAATAGGCAAATATAACAAATGAAATGAAATGTTCTGGGGATTATACTTTGTCAAGTGGGACAGAGAATACACCAGAGACTTACATGGGACACATAATTGGGATATTGTTACCAAATTATTAACATTGGGATGTTACATAGATAATGTTACTAAGGGCGGACATTAGCAATCGCTAGGATATTAATAGGATGTTAATAGGCAAATATAGCAAGTAACAAATGAAATGAAGTGTTCTGGGGATTATATTTTGTCAGGTAGGACAGAGAATACACCAGAAAATTACATGGGACACATAATTGGGATATTGTTACCAAATTATTAACATTGGGATGTTACATAGATAATTAACTCGCCTATTTGAAGGTATACTCTACCCTAAAATTTTACAGCGTTACAGAGGTGTACGCTTTCCACGTTTACTTTAATTATAATTGAAATATATGATGCTTTTACATAATGAGTGTATTAACAAAGGATATCTTAATGCTTCTATATTATTTATTTTTTTTGACTAGGAATTTGAAGTAAAATAATTTTAAAATGACGTTTATGCGGTTTTTTGTAATTATTTGATGATTTTTTTCGGTCACTATAAATGGCAAGAAAAATTTAAAAAGCAGGAAGCATGCAGCTAAGCTTCCTTTTTCGAATAATTTTTGTTTTACTAAATTTCTTTACAAAGTATTATGGAAATACTGAAGCCATGTTTACAGTATTTTTCAACTTCAAAATGACATTGCATAGCTAGGCTGCGGGAAAGTACGAGTTTCGGGCTGGTGGGGAAGAGAGTGAAATAGAAAAAAAATATCGAGAGTATTCTAGGAATTCGAAAAAAGGTAGACGAGCCCCTTAAACGCAATTCGGTTCTTAATTAGTGGAAAATGTCGCAATATCAATAAAAACTAAATTTCTCTTCAAAACTTCTTACGTCACTTATGGTGATCACCAATGCAAGAACAAAGTACCTACCACTCTCTTTTTCTCGCTGTGCCAGATTCAAACACGGCCAAGTGCAACCCATTTCATCTTACGTTGTTACTTTGTTTCTACGTTTATGATTCATTGTGGTTTACATTATTTATAAAGGATCCAAGTCCGTAAATGCAAACCCGTTATCTCAATTGTTTATTTCTATTTGTACTTGTAACATATTAAGTGCCGCCCACTATAATCCAAAATTGGAAATAACGGTTAAGTTTTTTATTACTGTATTTTACTTGAGTATAAATATACATGTGGGATATTATTAATGTTTCTTGATTATTTGCAAATTCAAATAAAGTTCATTAAGTTTTTTATATTAGTTTTATCTACACAGTAATATTGATGTTTTAAGTTTTATATACAGGGTGATTCATATTTGAATGGCAACTTACTTAACACGGAACTGAATTTTTTTTCAAAATTGGCAATTTTGGTATCCACGTTTTTAATTTAAGATGCCCGTCTACCTCCGAAAATCCAGCATAAAATGTACTAACGTAGCGAGTGTTTTGTGGCCAGTACAATAATGGTTTTAACAAGGATTTAATAGAGAAATAATAGATCTACAGATGTGCCTTTTTAAAAATTTGATTAAAAAATTGTACAAAATTTCGAAAAATTCCAATTTATGCAAACTTTACACGGTTTTATCTCATGATAGAAATTAATTTTTAAAAAGGTACATCCGTAGATTCGTTCTTTCTCTATTAAATGTTTATAAAACATTAATCTGACAGTTTACTCGCAACGGAAACACTTTTACAGTATTTTCCAACTTCAAAATGACATTGCATATAGCTAGGATGCGACAAAGTACAAGTTTCAGGCTGGTTTCAGGTAGCCGTAGTAGTAGGGAAAAGAGTAGAATAGAAAAAAAAATAAAATCGAAAATATTTTAGGAATCACCCTATCTAAATTTTAGAAAATATGTTTCTAAATCAATTATTATATTAGACCTCTAGAAATTCAATGCCGCACCCGCGTTTAGATGTCTGGATTAGTTAAGTATACCCCCATTTTTCACTTTTCTCAAATTTCAACTTATAGCCCCTCGATATCTCAAAAACTAATCGAGTTACAGACTTCTAGTTTGCGACACTTTAATTCACTAATAACCAAATTTTTGTAATTTTGAAAATTATGAATTTTTTGATCCCCCAAAAATTTTTCACCCCCGATATTTCGAAACTGGTAAGAGACACAGACTTGATTGTTTTAAGAATGAATTCCTCGCGTCGAATTATGGGGATGTACAAATTTTCAGCGAAAAATTCGGACGGGTACAATTTTTATGAAGGATTGCTGAAAATCGAGATTTTACTAAGGTAAGGGTAGTAAAATCTCGATTTTCGATGATTCCCTATAAAAATTCTACCAGTCCGAATTTTTAGCTGAAAATTTGTATACCCCCATAATTCGACGCGTGGAATTCATTTTTGAAACAAGCAAGTCCGTATCTCGTACCAGTTTCGAGATATCGGAGGTAGAAAATTTTTAGGGGGTCAAAAAATTCAAAATTTTCAAATTTCAAAAAATTTTGTTATGAACTAATTAAAGTGTCCTGAATACAATGCCGCAAACTAGAAGTCTGTAACTCGATTGGTTTTTGAGATATCGAGGGGCAAAGTTGAAACAAAACGCGATTTGCGGGAGAAATTTTTTAGAAACAATAATTATTTGAGTATCAAGTACGGATAGAGCATTGCTTGTTGCACTCGTCGAGAAATTTGTTCAGTCGAGGCAAAGCCGAGATTGACGACTCGCCAAGGGCAACAAAAAAGCTCTATCCAAAGAGGTGCACACAATATATTGTCTACAATCGTATAACTTCAATGTAGCTAATTTTAAAATTATTATTATTTGCCGTGTTTATAACAATTCAATTAAATCGTGGTTATCGATCATTATTATCACAACGTTTATAAACAAAACAAACATTTTTCAAACAAAATATTCACAATCGTAGTTTGAGGCCAATTGACGCAATAAATTTAATAGTTTTATGTTTTTGTCGCACTAGTGCGACAAAACAGTACTTTGTGTGATATTTTGTACATATCCTAACTAAAAATTGAGTAATAATGTTCATATTGTACAACGATTGTAGACAAAAAAATTGTCATCTTATGCGAATTTTATTTCTAACCAGGATATAAAGTGTTTTAATTTCAAGGCTCAAATCAGCAAAAATTCTTTAGCCTTCTTATTGCCTTATCGTCCAACAAAGAAAATATCATCTGCCGTACACGGTAAAGATTTTTAATTCCGTAAGCCGACTAACAAACACACATATATACACACGTGCAAAATAAATAGCATGTCCGTATGTATGTATTTTATACGTAAGTTACCGTAAACATCTATTGTCCTTGAATATAAAATATTTTTGCTTATTATGTGAGTAACGTATTTGTAAGTAAATAGTCGATATTTGAATTATTTATGCTCAAGATTCATATTAAATTTTAATATTACTGCGTTCTAACAAATAGCAGTAAATACATTTTTACCTACCGCCATACCTGTAAAGGAAGGTATTGGAATCATGCTAAAAATCGGGTAGTGGGTTTTAAGTGGATGAGCACGAATTAGGGTCCTTACATACAACTCATTTTTGATAGTTTCACGATGATGTCTGTATGTATGTGTGTGGTCCGGGCCATTTCTGGAGGTCGGATAACTCAAATACGAATTACCCAATAATTTTGATATTTGCTATTTAACATTTGTATATAAATTGGAAGAGCTCATTAGATTTTGGTACAAATATCTTTGGAAGATAGAAAAGATTATCAAAAATTTCTATAAATTTGGATAAATATAGTATTCATTTAACATTTTTTTAGCTACTACTAGCTACTAGCTAGTCTTAAATAATACATTTGTTACAGGTTTATTTGTAGTTTACTAAATGCCCTGTTCACACAAGGATTCTTCGCGGATTCTTTCATACCTCTGAATCCGGGTATAAAAGAAATTCAGTGGTTTGAAGCTATCAATGAATTACAAATTCTTCTTTTCCAAGACTCATTGAAGATTCAATTTAGCGGCGCCGCTATTAGCCAGGCTCAAAATTCAAAAACATGAGAGAATCCTTGTGTGAACAGGGCAAAATACATTTTGGCAGCTGTCACTTCAAATTGACTTCTTAAAATTAATTAATATTTTTAATAAAATTGTAGAGGAAATATAATCTTCTATAATCGTATAAGGTAAACTTATTACTTAACTCTCGTTAAGGCTATGAAATTCAAAGCAAAATAGGATGCTACAATATTCAAGATTGTGACTTTGTTTTTGAAATCTATGAACTCATATTTGAAATGTAAGTTTATAAAGACTGTCCCTAGGGTGCCACATGACGATTTTCTTGAAAAACCTAATAGTCTGCTGGTAATTAATTAGTGAAAACCGGTGAAATCAATCAATTTCGTCAATTTTAAAATATTTTTTAACTTATTGTTTAAAGTTTTTTTTTTCTTGTGGCACTCTTCAGAACATCGTAAGGAATCGGTTACATCAAACAAAATTCAATTGTATGCATTAATAAAGTATAAGAATCTTGAATATTAAAATGCAAAAATTAACTCTTATTTTCTCTACTTGTTATCGCAAAAATGTATTGTATGATTTTTTCGATTAAATAATGTTTCGTCATTGTCATTACTCATGTTAAATTTCAGATTTTTATTTTGAACAATAAAGCCAGAATTGATGAAATTCTGATGCTACTACCGTGGCAAGCGTAGCGCCTTAATATTAAAGTGCCATAAAAATTGCTAAACAGCAAAAGTGGTACAGTTTAATTGTGAATTCATCATAATTAGTAAAGAATTTAACAATAATATAAATATGCATTTAGTGAAAGTGTTCAGTTATGAAAATTACAACGTTTTCTCCGAGTAAATACTGAAAACAAAAATAAAGTAAATTCTATAAATAGAAATAAGTAATGTTTAGTATCAGGTACACCTTGAAATCTGTAGCTCGGCTTTTGTTAATGTTCATAAAATTTGTTGTTTATTTAAATGAATTACGTTGCTTAGTAACTTACATTCTGTGTTTACATGTAATAAACAACAATATAGGAGAAACACATTTTGTCTTAATTAAAAGTGATGATTAAAAATCATATAACGATAATCTTGCACATAGATTCCTAAGTTAGTAATAATCAACTGATCAAAAATGATTAACACACAATTAATTGGCATGACTTATTAAATAGTTTATGAATTATTTAAAACTTTAAACTTACTAAAAATATCTAAGCTTCCTAAATAATTATTGAATAGAAATAACTTAAGTATTCTTGGGCATTACTAAAGAAATATCGAAGTAACTTAAGAATTACTGAACGTCTTAACGTATTTTTGAAATGAGTATTGGTTATATACAAATCTAGAATATTCGTACACAGGAAAATGCAACACCAGAAGATGCAAAATAAGTAATAAAACCTGCATCAAAAGATTCGCATTCACAGGAAAACTCAAATCTAGAAAATTAGATTCGGTAAGAGGCAAGTTAATTTTCTAGATTTGCTTCTTCCCGTGTTCTAGAATTTTATATTTCGTAAGAGGCAGATTAGTTTTCTAGATTTGCATCTTCCTGTGTTTGCATTTTTGACAAATCTGAAATTCTAGGTTTGAATTTTCTGTGAACAAATCTTATAATGCAGGTATTTTATTACTTATAAATTTTCTAGATTTGCATCATCTGGTGTATCTAGAGAGTTTATAAACTTTTTCTACGACTACAAATTAAACAACATAAATTTGTAAAATTTCATTTAAAATAATTTGAACATTTAGATTAAATCATAATGTTATCTAGCTAACAAAAATCTACTTTGGCAAATGTATTTAACTGTTATATTGGACAAAAAATTGACAATGATCGAAAGAAATGATTAAATTCACTCAGTTTTTCACAAAAATTAAATGATAAATATAGGAGCCAACTTCACCCCGTGCTTAATATGTCAGTTGCTATGTTCAGCCCGTGACTAAAAACGGCCAAAGTCACGGCTTGCCGAGGTGTGTTTAAAATGTTATTTAGCGCCATGGAAACCAGTTCGTTAAATGATGTTTATCCAACACCTCTTAATAAAAGCATCATAACTATGGTGATTTTAAACAAGCAAAGTAAAAAATTACCCACAAGTGGCTTTGATCAAAATTATACCCACTTGTGAGTAAATTGTTACTTTGCTTGTTGGAAGTCACCATAGAAACTATGTTTTAAGGTTGAAACTTAATATTTTTAAAATATTTAAGCAGTTATTAAGAGGTGTTGGATACAACGTTATACTTCACACATGGGCAAAAAGGAATGACTCACTCGAGAAAATTATCTCACTCAGCCTTCGGCCTCGTGAGTTCAGATTTCCCTCGTGGGTAATTCCTTACTTTGCCCACTTGTAAAGTAAATAACTATTAATACCAAGAGTTGAAAAAATCAATTAATAAATTATGCAATATAGTCGTAAATCAGTATTCTAGTCGATAATATACTAATTTAAATTTCTGTAATAATCTTTAAGTTTTATATAAATTTGTACAATTTTTGTTTACAGAGATAACAATGTCGCTCTTTCTGATACCACAATCTAATCTTTGACAGTTAAATTTTAAAAGCTTCATATCCGACATGTGTGTCTATAAAACATACGATAATCGCTTGTACCCACCCTCACGTTAGTCACATGTTTGTTTATTCAAATTCAAATGTTTTGAAAATCGTGGCACACTTAAATAAATATTTGTCATTTGTAAACAACATCATTTTGTAATTTACTATGTTTGGAAGAGCATTGGAACTGGAAGTTGCTCAATACGATTTCTCGTATTAAGTAAATAACTATAAACAAACTCAAATGTACTTACATCTTAGGGATATGTCAACTTCCAAGACAACCATTAATTCATTGGATCCTTATATTTTAAGCCTCATTCATATACGTATTTAGTTTTAAGGATTACATTTTTATGTTTAAGTTTAGGTATGTTTAAATTCATGTAGGTACCTAACTAAACGAGCATCCACATTTCATTTTCTAGCGCTAAACGTTTGAAACCTACAAACGTTGCCGGGTGAAGTTGGCACCCCCATGTTGGAATTTCAAAACGAAAACGATTGCATAATTTTGCCCAAGTTATGCCCAATAGTCATTTCGTTTTGCCCAGCCACCGTTAACCCATGAGTCAATAATCGAATTTCTATGGTGTGGCACCCCCATCTGTTTGTTAGCATAAATTAGTTTATGTCCAAAAAACGGAGTTCTGTTGGACTCAAGAAGGGTTTTGTTAGCATAGATTAGTTTATGTCAAAAAAACGGAGTTCTGTTGGACTCAAGAAGGGTTTTGTTAGCATAGATTAGTTTATATCAAAAAAAACGGAGTTTTATTGGACTCAAGAAGGGTTTTGTTAGCATAGATTAGTTTATGTCAAAAAAACGGAGTTCTGTTGGACTCAAGAAGGGTTTTGTTAGCATAGATTAGTTTATGTCAAAACTACTGGGCATAACTTGGACAAAACTTTGGCATATGTCATTTTTTCGAAGTCGCATATGGGGGTGCCACACCATAGAAATTCGATTATTGGCTCATGGGTTAACGGTGGCTGGGCAAAACGAAATGACTATTGGGCAAAACTGGGCATAACTTGTGCAAAATTATGCAATAGTTTTCGTTTTGAAATTCCAACATGGGGGTGCCAACTTCACACGGGTTACAAACCTATATACCACTTACTAAAGCTATTTTAAGTTCATTATGTAAATACTGTTTCTTAAACTTGTAAGAGGCCCTTCTACCTCCTAAAATCCAGCATAAAATGTACTAACGTAGCGAATGTTTTGTGGCCAATACAAGAATGGTCAAATTTTATTTCAACAAGGATTTAATAGAAAAAGAATGGATCTATAGATGTGCCTTTTTAAAATTTCGATTAAAAAATTGTACATGATTATAAAAATACCGAAAAATTCAAAAAAAATCCAATTTATGTACATTTTACACGGGTATCTTAATTTGACCCCAAGGGATAATTTTTCATATTTAATCCCGTTGTCAAGGAATTGAATTAATTAATTCCGTTGTCAAGTAAATACGTGCTATACTATTTACCTTTGTGAGTAATTCGTTCGTTACTCACCTATAACACTGTTATAGTCATTCATCCATGGTGGAAAATTTAAAATCCCTATTTTGTGCAGTAATTTTCTAAAGGGTTAAGCAGCTCTTATAATACTAAAGGGTCCATCATAATTTCTCTTGTTAAAATAAGTTTTAATTTGTCTAGCCACTGTAGTGTGCTATGGAAATGCGCTAATCCCAGTACAAAGGCTGGTCAGAATTTACCCCTTTTTGAATTAATATTTCGCTTGGAACAGTAGGTGGTAAATAATTATGGTTGGGAAAATTGCAGTTAGCTAACGGTAAGTTGGTGAACAGTAGTTAAAATTTTAATCTTTAATTTTGTATCTAACAGTTCTGTGTCATTTTATTTAAACATAACGGACACAACCTTTTATTTTTTCAATCATGTACAGATTTAAGATCCAATTCAATTGAAGTTGATTGGCCTATTTGAATTTTTATTCAATTTTGACGTTTTAAACTGCTATTATTAACTCCATAGCAACAACTTTAAATAAATGTTTATTCACAAGTAAATTAAAATTTTTTTTGCACTTCCGGGACTAAAACTCTTCTTTAGTCTTTATTTTTAGAGACTAAGGTTCTAAATTTGATCCCAAGGGATTATTTTTCATATTTAATCCTGTTGTCAAGGAATTGAATTAATTAATCCCGTTGTCAAGTAAATACGTGCTATTTGTTACAGAGTATCTATGGGAACAATATAAATATTTGTCACAAAATTTACTGTCAAAATTACAAAATGTGTATTTTTTTAAACTATTTTGCATTCGTTTGAGGATGAAGTGCAAAAAATAGCGTACCACAGGACTAAAGTACCTTTAATCCCTCAGGTGATTATTTCCCTTACCTTCGGCTTGTGAAATAAACTTCACCCTCAGGATTAAATCATGCACTTTAGTCCCTCAATATATAATATACTAATCACTCAACATATTTTTAAAGCACTCTGATGTCATTATTTCGTCAAAAATGCATAAAAACAATGACACCTTGCCACTGACGACTACTTTGATTAGTTTTTTTGTTATGTCAAAATAAATTTATAATTCATATATTTGAAATAATTTCGTTAAAATTTAATAAAATATTGTATAAACCACGTGAGATACGAATGTTTATTCACTCGAAGAAATTAACTTTCTTCTCTTGAAATAAACATTCATGTATCTCACTTGGTGTATATCTATTAACTATCATCCCAATTTCGTGAAAATCAGTGGAGTAGTCGTGTGATATAATAACAATTAACAAACAAACAAAATATATGCTGGTGACAATTTCAAACTTATATTGAACTATAAAAATAGCGTTACTCTATATCCGATTAAATATAATACCTGCATAAAAATAATTTAGAAAAAACAGCTACTGCTAACCACAATATACAATTTGAACCGCATTTACTCCTAACCACAAAATATAATACCAAAACATGATCGTGAGGAAAAACTTTTCTCCTGAAAAAATGTTCTACTTTTTCCAGAGCGTGAAAATAGAATAATAGTGTAAGTACAGCATAACATTTTAATGTTAACGTATTTTCCATGTAGTTAAATCGTGAAATGTTAAGATCTTTGAATGGTGGAATTTCCTAAGTTGTTATATAATGTTTGACTTTAAACAAATACAGACAATAAATTATTAAAAATACGATAATAATATCAGTAAATATTAAGGCTATGTACACTGCTAAATCGTTACATAACCGACTGTAGTTCTGACAACACGGGTTCGAATCAATCCGGTACACATTCCAGTTAACTGCACAAAAATCTTCCCTGTGGGGTGCTGTTCACTAACAACCATAAATGAGTTGACGGCTGGAAACTGCACACACGGGATAATATATCTTTTTCTATACTCCTGGTATTAAAACATCATTTAACGAACTGGTTTCCATGGCGCTAAATAACATTTTTGCACTTCCGGGACTAAAACTCTTCTTTAGTCCTTATTTTTAGGGACTTAAGTTCTTAATTTGATCCCAAGGGATTATTTTTCGTATTTAATCCCGTTGTCAAGGAATTGAATTAATTATTCCCGTTGTCAAGTAAGCTATTTGTTACAGAGTATCTATGGTAACAATATAAATATTTGCCATAAAATTTACTGTCAAAATTGCAAAATGTGTATTCTTTTAAACTATTTTGCTTTCGTTTGAGGACGAAGTGCAAAAAATAGCGTATATACCACAGGACTAAAGTATCTTTAATCCCTCAGTTGATTATTTCCCTCACCTTCGGCTCGTGAAATAAACTTTCACCCTCAGGATTAAATCATGCACTTTAGTCCCTCAATATATAATATGCTATTCTACTCCTGGTATTAAAACAACATTTAACGAACTGGTTTCCATGGCGGTAAATAATATTTTAAACACACCTCGACAAGCCGTGGCTTTGGCCGTTTTTAGTCACGGGCTGAATATAGCAACTGACATATTAAGCACGGGGTAAAGTTGGCTCCTATATTTGACATTTAATTTTAGGGAAAAACAGGAAAATTAATGATTTCTTTCAAACATTGTCAATTTTTTTCCAAATTTATAGTTAAATACACTTGCCTAAGTAGAATATAATATCATTATGATTGAACCTAAATGTTCGGATTATTTTAAATATTATACAGGTTGGTGCAGGTGAAATACGAACATAAGGAACATACATGACAATCGAACTTTCATGAAAGGTATCTTGATATATTTTGTAGTAGTGTCACAAAACGAAGTAATGTGAAATTGTGTGGCAAAAAGAGTAATCAATAACAGAAATAATAATAAAATCTAAAAGTGCATGTAAACTTTCTTATTCTGCTCGTTCACATACATTACTTATGCAAAGAAAATATTTTAATGAAAATAAAAATTTCAATAATATGACAGGTACTTTGACATTGACAGTACTTATTCCACGTATATCAAGAAGCCTAGCATGATAACTCCATTGTTATATATTTCCCTATGTTCGCATTTCACCTCCACCAACCTGTATATGTTGCTTAATTTGTGGTTGTAAAAAAGTATAGTATGTGATTCGTTTATACTGTCTAGATACTCGATTTTTATACACTCGCTGCGCTTGTTCCTAAATACTCGTGACTAAAATGACGTTTATAAAACTTGATACATACAGAGTGTTCCACAATTTGGGACAAAAAATTAAAGGATATATACTGTACAACGTGCTGATCATGAAACAAAAAGATTTTTTTTTAAATTCGCAAAAAATTGCATCGTATTTCAAGCAAACATTTTTTTGCCACTGATCGGTAGTTATTTTTAATATTTTTTTTCAAATCTTCTACAATGAAAGTAATTGTTTACATAATATCTAATACTAATAAATGGCAAATTATCAAATACACCATCAAAACAGTGATACTTAAAATGTACACACGTCACACGTCAATTGTAAAACATTTACTGGCGACATCTCTGAGCAGTTGTTTCAGAGTTATTTGACAGCAGTGCAACCTTAACCTCATACAAAATACGATATTTTAAATAATAGGTATGTCGGCCAAAAAATATAATAGGTACATAATGTGTGCGTTAGGTATTTGTACTTTAATATAGAACCTCGCGTAGTAAAATAAACCCTACTGCACTTATAATAATGATATACTTATTACGATCAATAATACTTCTTAATAACTAATATCAATTGACTTGTCAACTTTCTTCTTGTAAACTTTTCATTTTCACCAGCGCCTACTCCGTTGTCTAATACATGTTTATCAAATATGTCACGTGACACTAAACAAACGCACATCAAGTCGAAAGCGCCTGCGATATAAATGTCAATGAACTGAGGATATTTTTAACTAATATTTAAAAGATTCAAAGCTCTAAGATGCATGAGGGAAAATTCTTTTCATCGGAAAATAAAGAAGTACGATGAATGCATTTCCGGCTTATAGTAAGTTGAAAAGTGCCCGTGGAAGCGTGAGTAATTGAGACAGTTTTTTGTTTTGAGAAATTGAATCACGGTACCCAAGATTTTTTATTTGCTTTTTGGGAAATTGTTCGCTTCACAAAAACTAACGGTAAATAAATTATTTTTGTAAAAATGAATCATGTTTGCACAAAGCATAAAAAAATAATGACATATACATGAATTAATGATAAAAGTATTTGACATTTGACGTATAAAACATTTTGGAATTATTACTTACTGTTTACTAAGAAAAATAAATAATACATAAAAAGGTATATTTCTTTTTTATCTGTAAACTACTTAAGTAGGTATATAGAAAACAATATTTAAAAAAATATAAACATTTAAAATTGGTATTCCATTGTTAATAATACATTTTATAGGTTTATTAATACATTTATTGTTATTTAAATAAATAACAATACTATTAACGTAATCTGTTAAAAACATGTTAATTTATTAATTTATATAGGTACTGAATTAAACTAAAAACAGAGGAAAATTCTTATTTTGCAAAACAAATCAAAGTAGGCTATGGTTTTTATCTCGGTTTTTATGCTTTTAAACAAATAAACATCACAAATTCGTTTTTTTTTTGTTTTTATTGCATATGCCAAAAGTTTTACTTATTTCGAAATTTATTAAATTAATTACCTAAATTAAATTCTAGTGCTATTAGTTATTGTAAAAGGTAAAAAATATGTTAATTTAGTAATTTATATTAATTTATATATTAAATTTAACTGAAAACAGATTTTTTGTTTTGTTTTTAGTACTTCTGCATATTCCAAATTAAATTAAAAAGAGTGGAAAATTCTTAAATCTCATTCATGTAAGCATTTAGTTTTTAGCGGTTTTTGGGTTTTGATTTACGTATACGTTTAAGAAAGTTTGAATACATCTAACTAAATACGAGCATTCACAGTGCTTGAAAGTGGGAAATGTGAATGATCGTATTTAGTTACATAAATTTAAATTTTCGTAAACGTAAACATAAATGCAAACCTCAAAACTAAATGCTTACGCGAATGAGGCTTAAAATGTTTAATTTACGAGCATCTGCACTTTTTAGCACTAAAGTTTGAAAGCTCCAAACTTTAGGTTTATGTTTACAACTTACTAAAGCTATTTTAAATTTATTATTATGGACGCTTTGTGCCTTAAACGTAAATAAACTAAATGCTTATGTGAATTAGGCTTTATTTAGCAAAAACAAATCAAAATAGGCCATAGAGTTTACAGTTCTCGAACAAATAAGCATCGCACATTCGTTTTCTTTTGTTTTTAGTGCTTCTGCCAAAACTGTTCGAGTGCTTTAAGTTATTATAAAAGTTTTGAATAGTAATTTGACCAGAAAACGATCATAAAAAGTTTCTAACAAAAGCAATAATCGAAATTTTCAAGGCTGTTTGTCAAACCGTAAAATGACATAATTCTAAGAAAACTTTAAGTGTGATAATTATTTAAATACTTAAAGTTAATAAAGAAATCAATGAAATTATTGTGAAACTGTACAATTCGAACACCCGCACCCACGTTTCTTAGTAACAGGTAAAGCACACAATCACAACAAAGGCAGAAGCAAATCCAACAATAATTATTAATCAAATCCGTACACCTCGTATAAATTGCATAATTAGCTATTGAGTAAGGTAAAGAAAACTCCAACAATTAAATAATTAAACGCTAAAGTCATCAAAAAAAATTGCTTAACCAACCTGAATCGGAATAAATGACCCAAATAGCCAAATCCACTCATCACATAACCTCCGTGGTTATTTTTCACACAGTTTTTCACTTTTCACAGAAAACCACTCGCGAACTGCAGCTACTCAGCAAGAGGTTCTTCAGCTAACTGGCGAAGGCGGCCACGCTTGGAAGTTACCAAACTCTGCCGCGGTTGGAGTTGGCGCTATGGTCTCTCTGCGTAAGAACTAAAGTCGTACTTCCGCAAGGTGGTTGGGTTTTGTGTTGAAGTGGCCAAGAAACCTGCTATTCAAGACAGATGTCCGTGAACCTATAAGATGCTGGACGACTGGAAGATGCACCGAAGGTAGGGTTTTAATTTTTGTGTTAGGGAAGTCTTTTGCTGTAAATTGGGACGGTTTTGTTTCGCAATGTTATTTCAAGCGTAGTAAAATCGTTACTTTGAACGTTTAAACTAACAATAAATGTATGCAATTCTGTGAAAATCTGTAACAGGGTACTTTACCATAGTAGCAAATTAGCAATCCAATCAATTATATTAAAAGGAGACTTCAAAAATGATTTATTGCCATGAAAAATTTTTTCAAAAAGTTAATAGTTCTTTAAATATTTGAGATTTTACGTATCAATACATCTACGTCACAGTAATGCGTTTTCACGTGTATTCTTACTTACAGTAATAAAGAAACTACCAAATTGTATTTTATATTTTGTAACATTTAGAAACAGTTGATTTTACATAAAGTACATTTTAATTCCAGCCCCATTGTTTGAGAAGTTTTTCAGCTATACATCTACGTCACACAAACTTTAAAAATTAATTACAGCTTTATTAAGAACAATTAAGGCTTATCAGTACTCTCAATCGCTTTCAAATAACATGAATATGTTTCAATAAAAATCTTTTTAAAAAAATGGTAAACTACCCTACTGGTAATGTAACGAAATCCATACGGTTTCCCAAAAGGACCGGAAATTTTGAACGAGTGAAGAAAAAAATTGAAAATTTGGAGATCACTAAAGCGTTTTGAAGCGAATTTGAACATTTGTTCGTAATAAACGTGCAAAAAACATTAAAATTAATATCTTGAAAGAATTAATTATCTGGTTTTGGTTTGGGGATGTGTTTTTCATTACCTTAAAAATAAGGTGAAACTCGACAGAGGTTGCTATTTAAAAATGTTGAAAAAACTCCACGATGCATGGAAGTTCTAAACTATCTAAGAATATAGTTTTTATGACTCTTTAGTGATCCCCAAATTTTTAATGTTTTTTCTTCACTCGTTCAAAACTTATAGCTCCGTTCCGGGACTTTTGAGAAACCCTGTATAGTTTTGTCTTGTTAATAAATATTAACAGCTGTTAACCGCACACACGTTTATGCAGATGTTTCACAAAATGTGAGACCGCCACTTACCCAAGTTGAGTAAAAGGCGTTTTTATCTACGACAATTGAGTAATACATATTATGTAGATAAGATAACCCCTCCGTAAGACACACTATTGTATTATGAATTCATTATTCAACACTATTGTATTATGAGTCCTTTATTCAACACTACTGTCACTGTCAGCCCATGAAATGTGAAGTTAGATTAATATTATAATGAATAAAGTTTGTAAAGAAATGTTTTATTTAAAAAGTTGTAGATAAAACGTCGTATTTGACTCGCACATAATGGATATAATTCACTCGGATGATTGTACACTTGCCTTTACATCTTATGTGCTAATGTGCTCGTTAAATAATATACTATTATTACTCACTATCACTAGTTAATTAAAAAAGCATTAAACTAAAAACAATCACGAAATAATTAATATATAATTTGTTAAAAATATTGTTACCCTGTTTCATGAATTATCTACTTATAATTATATGATAGAATTTATTAATATAATTATTTAGACTTCAGTACTATTAAAGGTTTATAAATCTTTAAAATTTATAGATTTGCACAGAATTGTATCATATTTTTACTCGATTTTTACTTACCGAAAGATATCCGCCTTTTTTTAATATTTTACAATTGGAATATCTGTTAAACTGTTTAAAACCTTTAAATTGAGGGCAATTTTAGGTAAATATCATAATTTTTTGAGATGCATCATTTTGAAGTACCGTTATGTCTAGTGCACACGGAGAAACTTTTTGACATGTTTCCTGAAAAAAGTTTCCGGAAACTTCAAAGTTTTAACGGCGCCTATAAAAATGAGGCGTTTTCAGGAAAACGTTGTGAAGTGCAACTAACTTCTTATTTGTCAAATCGTCAAATGTGACATGTGATCATAAACATATTTATAGTTTTTCAAAGAAAATCTCAATTTTCTGGAAACTTTTTTCAGGAAACTTGTCAAAATGTTTCTCCGTGTGCACTGGGCATTATATTTTTTAATATTTTTCAATTTTCCTTCTAATTTAACAAAAGTTCCAGTAATTTATTATTAATTACCCAAACCAATTTACTAAATTGCGGCTAAAAAATAAGTTATACATTTTAAAAATATTTAATTTAATACAAATAAAATTTCACCTTCAAATCTGCATATTTAAAATGGATATTAAGCATTTTTTTAAATATTAATAAAATAATCTACATTATTCAAATATATTTATAACATTTTATGCATAATAGTTAATAATTTAATAAATATACACAAACCAGTAATTTGATACATCCACGTGAACAAGTTTCATCCTCATGATGAATGTAATTTCAATAATTGATGCTTACATTATTTTTCTCTTTAATAAGACCATGACTCCATTTGAAGAGAAAAGTGTCATCACATAGTGTGTAATTTAAAAAGTTAGAATTACAAAAATGAAATTAAAGTAATTATAGCAACGCACGAGAGCCTTGCATTAATTTACATATTTTGTAAAATATTTTCGTTATAATTATTCTTATTGTTAATATTAACTTTTACTTATTTTAAAAGAATGCAATTTATTTACACCTTTAAAATTTTACCCATTTGATCACTTGACTCACAATGATCTGTGTTACTGTTACATCCAATTTTTTATTTTATTTTTCATCTAAAAATATTATTATTTTCATCTATAATTTTGAAATAAAGCATTTGGGAATGAACGGCTGGTAACCGCACACACGAGGTCTACATTTGCTCACAGCTGTCACACTCAAATTGAGTCAAAATAGTAATAGATTATTGACTAACAAGTACTGCAAAAATTATAATATATTTTTTTATTTTAAGGAGAATATAAAATAATTTCACATCCATAAATACCCGTGAGTAATAGCACAAAGAATTAGAGATGACTCACAGTAATCTGTGCGACTGCCACACCAAATTACCTATTTTATTTTCGTTCAACTAAAAAGATCAAAATATTTTACTTTTTTTGTTTTTACTCATAAGTACGTCTACCTACTGTAAGTTAACGGCTGGTAAACCGCACAGACGGTATCCTGTGTTGACTTACAGATATCTGTAAAGTTGTCACACCCAAATTAGGTCTAGACAGTATTCGATTTTAGACAAATAAAAATAAATATAGCAGAATTATTACGAATGAATACATCAGTATATTAATTTACTTGTAATAATTTTAACTGTACTACTTTTCGTTCGCTTATTTATTTCCTGCAGTGTACTACATAGGTTACTACCCTTTTTAATTGTTCAATAAACTTTACATATGCTCATTTGAACTCACACACACACAGAGACATAATTATTAAAGCGAATACATGATGTTAAACGATGACTCAACATACATATTACATACACACAGCCTTTCTCTTTTGTTTATGGTGCCCTGTACAAGTATGTGCCCTTTTATAAAAAAATACAACACATAAAAATTAATTTTAGAGTATAGAAAATTATAGAGGTAGCATACTCTGATTTATTGGTTTAGGGTTTGAAGCTACTAGACCATACCAATATGGCGGATATATTTATATTTATTCTGTTTTAGTTTATAAATAATAAATATACCACGACAAGAACAGAATGCAGAAAATGTTATTACTGTCCTTATATTTCAAATAAAACATACTTTATACTACGTTCAAATTAAATTTGACGACGTAATACAAATAATTTTCATCTGTCAAATTCTGAGAAATGTTAATGTCAAAATATCCGTACTTAACTGTTATTTTCCCTTTTATTTATTTATAGGTGTCATTCTGTATAGCACGGCAAAATATTATAATAAAAATTGTATCACGGCACTAATATTAAAAAAATACTTCGAAAACTAATCAATAACTGCGTTCAAATGTGCAAATAGAGCATACCAAAATGGCGGATAGCTTTATCCAAAGTTGCTTCATTGTTTTGTTCCTATGCTCTTTCTATAAACTTCCTAGTATGTGTAATAAAAAATACGAGTAGTTTTTTAAAGGTTGGTTTATGCCTCGGTTTATGCTCAAAAAGACATGTCAAATTTTTTTGCATGACATCAGATTAATAAATATAATCACATTTCACTTCGGTTCAATTAAAAATATTTTTAAAATTATTCTTTTTCCTAATTCTTCAATTTTTGAGCATAAACCCACCCTAATTATTTATCAAGTTGAGGTGCTATGTGACCGACTGTGGTTCTGACAACTCAAGTTCGAAGTCAGTCAGGTACACATTCCAATATGCTACTTGTAAACTTGCAAGTTACTGAAAATGAAACTTCTATCACTATGTACCTAATGTTAGGTAGAAAACATAAGTAAAAATATAAAATTTATTTTAAAAAGTTGAGAAAGAAATTTTTCTGTGACGTCATTATTAAGTATAGGAGAAAGGGAAGCATTCTACGTCACATATTAAATATTAAAATTATCAATAATTATTTTTGGGCTTGTTAACAATACGTGTCTTCATAATTATATAATAAAAAGATGTCAAAATTATTTTCACTTATGCAAGAATGAGTGAGTTGATGGCTGGTAACCGCACACACAGTATACCGATGATTCACAGTATGTGAGGCTGCTACTACCAGTTACCCAAGTTGAGTTAAAGGCGTGATATTAAAATTATAGATTGTTGTTTTTCCTAATCGAATTTTAATTTCGGAAAATTTAATTGACTATATCCTATAGTGTACTATGCATTATTTAAACTCCTATTAAGCGTGGCCTACTATACTCACATCCGTTAATTGTAACCAAATCATTGAACTATAATTTTATTTAACCGGAACTCTAAGCTATTATATTTATTGGTAATTGAATCACTATTGAAATTTTTTGTCAT
The DNA here is from genome assembly GCA_947534325.1 of Agonum fuliginosum. NCBI lineage: Eukaryota > Metazoa > Arthropoda > Insecta > Coleoptera > Carabidae > Agonum > Agonum fuliginosum. The sequence goes on along the minus strand of OX384033.1, from coordinate 38,381,812 downwards.
AGAGGATATTGGAAAATTTAGGAAATAGATTAATCAATTTTTAAATAAATTATTTATTTAGATTTAGTTCTGTAATAATTATTAATTGATAATGATAAATGATCAAATTTATAATTATTTTTGATACGAAACAATTAAATGTTTATCCTACTGTAACACATTTTAAATTAAAATAATATTAAATTATTTATTTATTTGTGATATTTATTTATTTAAAGTAATCTATACATAGATACATCTATACATACATATAATATTCTATAAATAATAAAGAGAAAAGTACGTTACAGGAGAAATATTGTATTTGTACGTACACTACCAGCAATACTTATTCGTATACTTGGTCACATAGTTAATATAAAATACATCACAGACAAGTAAACTTGTAATAAAAATCTTTTTGCATTTATAAACATTTTCATATACAAAAATAGTTAAATAAAAAAATATTGCGTAATGAATACAAATATCTTATTTATTATTTTCTTCAATATCATTTAATCTTCGATTTAATAAATCTACATCTAATCTATGTTTACATAAATACTGTCCATTTAAAAACATAACAGGTATTTCATTTCTATAAAGTCTGAGCCACCTCAGATTATCTTTTTTTGTAATATCAACTAAATTAAGTTCACACCGATTTAAAAACGGTTGTAGCTCTATTTTTACATCATCACATAGTGGACAGGGGTCTTTAGTGTACATTGTTAGCTTTGGTAACCCTTTTAGGGGAGCATCGTCCCTGAAATTAAAAAAAATTGACAACAAATGACAGATCGCAGCCTACAATCTGAATATTTATATATCCGAGTGGTTTCTCAATTGTTTATTAAACAAACTAACGGCACTTATCTCCATGGAGATAAATAATTGAAGGTTATCTATTTACGTAATAAAACACAAATTCGCTGATAAAAATATATTAACAATTCATAACAACTGTATAAAAATATAGATATGGCACACATGAGATTACACTTACAATTTTTCGATCATAATCGAAGAGGCGCCACCGCCGCCGTTGCAAATGGCGCCCACGCCTTTTTGCCCTTTTTTCAGGGCATGTGCCAGATGAACAACAAGTCTAGCACCTGACATGCCAATAGGATGACCCAAACTTACAGCGCCTCCGTGAACGTTGACTTTAGCTGGGTCTAGGTCCAACATTTTTTGACAGGCAACAGCAACAACACTGAAGGCTTCGTTTAGCTCCCACATTGCCACATCTTCTTTTTTTACTCCTGTTCTTTTCAACAAAAGCGGGATGGCAAAAGCTGGCGCGATGGGAAAATCAATTGGTTCGGTTGCGGCATCTTGGAATCCTACAACTCTTGCTAAAGGTTTGCAGCCCAGGCGAGCAGCTGCTTCTGTGGACATGAGGATCAAACTAGCTGCGCCGTCGTTTAAAGTAGAAGCGTTTCCTGCTGTCACTGTTCCGTTTTCCTTTTGGAAAGCTGTACCTAGTTTGCTAAATTTTTCAAAATTGACTCTTTTGTACTCTTCGTCTTCTGCGAAGACCAAATCGGGCTTGCCTCTTTTTTGCGGCACTGTTACTGGTATAAGTTCATCTGCGAACGCTTTTGTTTTATAAGCCTCTTCGCTTCGCTTGTAGCTAGATATCGCGTAGTCGTCCTGGTCTTTACGGGTGAAACCCATCTTTTTAGCTGTATTTTCTGCACAATTGCCCATGTGGAATTTGTTGTACACGTCTGTAAGTCCGTCGAAGACTATACCATCTTGTAATTGCACTCCGCCGTAAGGTGTAACACCTCTGCGCATGTAATAAGGAACATTAGACATGGATTCCATACCGCCAGCTAAAACTACGTCTTGATGTCCACACATGATGCTTTGTGACGCCAACATTACTGATTTCATTCCGCTAGCACATACTTTGTTCACAGTTGTGCAGATTGTAGATTTAGGTAGACCAGCGAATAAAGTAGCTTGTCTTGCTGGTGCTTGTCCGGCTCCTGCTTGACAAACATTGCCCATAAAGACTTCTTTAACTTCTTCTTTAGGGATTCCAGCACGTTCTACAGCTGCCTGTATTGTAGTTGCCCCTAATGGGGTCACTGGTATAGAAGATAATGAGCCTAGAAATGAACCTATAGGGGTTCGCACGGCTGATACTATTACTACATCGTTTAGCTTTGTACTGTATGATCGGCAATTGTTTAACAGCTGAAACAAGAAACAAGTAAATGACTTTTAACGTCCTTGACATGCGTATGATAATTTCTTAAAGGAAATACTTACTCGGTGTGCACGTAAAAGCGTCATTTTTATGAACCGGGTATACAGTTGTTATGAGATCTTATTAACTAATAATAATTCATAAAATGTTCAAAGTACAATCTGATCATCTGTTCACTGTTGCGCTAATGCGCATGTTCAGAAATTTGACTTCTCCATTGCCAGGGAGCCACGGGATATTATTCAAATCTTTCAGCATTTTAACCGATTTAAAATGACTGACAGCAATAAAAATACTAGAGAAGTCCTAGAATTGATTGATAAAGAAATCAATGCATTATCGCAAGAAAATAAAATTAAAGATGAAAGTAAATCTAATTCATCGTCTCCAATAATTCAGGAATTTGTTTCTGCAGATAGGTATAAATAGATAATAAATAAAATACAAGAGATGAAAATGAAGTAAATATTCATTTTTGTAGAAATTTGGAATTACATGAAGCGCAATGTATAATAAAAATTATGACCATCATGCTTTATATCAACCAAAAACTGGAAGACGAAAACGGCCAATGAAAAGCTGTCATAACTTATTTATAATTATTACTTTAAGATGTTTAATAATAAAGTAATATTCTTTGTTTATAATAATTATTATTTTAAGATGTTAAATAATAGTGTAATATTCGTTGTTTCTAAATAAAATCGTTTCAAATGATTTCGTTGTAAGTTGGTGCTGCTACCTACAACTATACGTCAATGATATGTAAACCTAATCAAAAATATATTTATGTATGTCACTAACTAACGTAACAACAACAATCTAAATTAAAATATAAGTTATTGTTTTTCAATAATAAAAGTTTGGTGGGAAAATCGTTCCATATGATTTCGTTGTTAGTTCATGCTGCCCTCTACAACTATACGTCAATGAAATGTCAACCTAATCAAAAATTTATTTTTCGTAACATCAACAATTTAAATTAAAATATGTTACATGTTAATTAATACATAAATAATTGTGCAAGTAACAATGTAGTTTAGTAGTTTTTAATTAAAAGTTTGGAGGGGAAATACTTCCATATGATTTCGCTGTAAGTAGATGCTGCCCTCTACAACTCCAAAAACAGTACGTCAATGTCAATTGTCACCTAACCATAAATTTATTTTTATATTTAAGTAAGTCACATAACTCACGTAACAACAATATTATTAGTAAAAAGCTTACATATTAAAAAATATGTAACAAAATAAGTGCAAGTGACAATGTCACATCTCACATCGCTCAAAAGCGCAGACCTACAAAATAATTAAACAAAATAATGTAATTTAATTAACAAATCATGAATAACGAAGAAAATCGTCTTGAAACGTTCAGTCTCTGGCCGACAGACGCAGTAGTAGACGCCTCAAGAATCGCAAAAGCCGGTTTTTACTGCACCGGCCAGGGGTTGGAAGTCCAGTGCTTCGCCTGTGGGGGAAAAATATCCGAGTGGAACTACGGGGACCAAGTTATGGCCCGCCATCGGCGCTTGGAGCCTCAGTGCCCGTTTGTATTAAATCCATCTTCTTCCGGAAACATTCCGAAAATAACTACTTCTGCGTGTCAAACCAGCACATCTTTGGCATATCGTTCCGAAAGAGCACGACTAGAATCATACACAAATTGGCCTTCAAGTGACATTGTTTCTCCTGCAAATTTAGCAAAAGCTGGGTTCTATTACCTAAAAAGCGACGATAAAGTAAAATGCGCGTTTTGTGACGGAATATGCGGCTTTTGGGAACGCGGTGACGAACCTAAAGCAGAACACAAACGCCATTTTCCGAACTGTTCTTTCGTGCGCGCCAACTTCAGCCTAGAAAACAACAAAAATGGCAGTACAAACTCTCTTGACGAAGCTATCCGGATGCAGGAGATGGGAATACATAGCCACAGGGGCCCGAAACACCCTCGGTTTGCGACCTTGGAGTCCAGGTTGAGAAGTTTTGTCAACTGGGACGAGAATTTGATCCAGACTCCTGAGATGCTTGCTGAGGCAGGATTCTATCATGCAGGAACAGGCGATCAGGTTCGCTGTTTCTATTGTGACGGAGGGTTGAGGCATTGGGACCCGCAGGATGTACCCTGGAGCGAGCATGCGAGGTGGTTCCCCACTTGTGGATTTGTTACTTTAGTCAAGGGGCATGAATTTATTCGGGCTTGTACGCCTGGAGACCCTGCCCTCAATTTTAATGATGTTGATGTAAGTATTATTTATTTTAAATACTGCGCAATAAAAAACGTGACGGTTCGTAAACAAGAAGTTAATATTTCATTTAGATAAACACATTTTTCCCACGCGTTAATTTATTTACTTTATGCACTTAAGTGCAGCTGTACTAACAATATTTACCTCCTCCACTATTTTATTATTTACATAATAATAGACACATTTTTGTATACTCTACTTTACATATTAATTCATAAACGAACGACATGAAACATATTTATTTATTTAGAAGATGCGCAAGAAATAAATAATTATTGATGCTAGGAAAATTTTATCTGTTGTAATTGTAAATTCAAAGTTTCCTGTTAAGGATGCACACCTAAAACGTGTAAATAAAGGTTCATTCGTAGCTATGAAAATTAGAAATATAAATAAAATTATAAATAAGTCTTATGACTCGTGTTCACAGCTTCGAAAATAAAAACATATTGTACGCAATTATGCAAGCAATCTTTCTTTTTAAAACCACTTTTTTATATGAATTCCATATTTATATACATTTTATTTGTTATTCTGATAATTCCACTCCTGTATAAAGTAAGCCATAAACAAAACACAATTTTATCGCTTTGATAAAAAGGAAGGTAACTTTTTGCAAGTGATAAAACCTTATTTACCTTTTTCTTAGCAACCAAACAATAAACAAATCACTAAAATGTCATTTGCTTCATATTTCTAATATTTGTCATTGAAATGATAAGATTTTGGGTATATTTGTGATGGAAAACTAAAGGAGTCGTTAAATTATCTCGTTGAACTACACTCGAGCATTTTATTTCCTCCGAATAAATTTCTGTTTGACATCTCAACCTTGTCACCTGACAGCAATTTGACTCGAAAAATTGTTTTCAAATAAAATTTAATCAAACAATATGTTTCTTTTCAAATTGCTAGGCAACAAGGCTTCAAAATAGAAATTTATTTGGCTAAATAAAAAGCTCTTGTGTAATTACAGTTGATAATTTTTTTCCAATCGCTCTGATTGGCAGATACTTATGTTTATGCTTGTGTAAAATATATTACATTTGCATATCTCTGTGTTTAATTTGAATTTTTTTATAGTGTCCAAGGTTTAAATAAAATGTTCTTAGTAGTCGGGAAGTGGACTAGATGTATCAGAAAGAAATAATATTATTTAAGGTTGCTGTGAACACTTCCATAATAATCTGTTTGTTAGATTCTTATTTTAATTTTTGTGTAATTTTATTTTTATTTTCATTGCTGTGAATGAACCTTAAAAAGGTCGAGTGTCAATCACGCGGCTGAAGTGGATTTATTTCAAGATGGTTTATAACATTGCAACAAAAATGTTCAAGCAATTTATTAATAGTGTTTGTACTAAAATTTGCAATTAGTATAGGTAACAACCAAGTAAAAATATAAGGCTTGTTACATATTTTTTGAAGCAACTCTAAAAAATTACAATAAACATAAACACAGAAAGAATAATTTTTCAAAATATTAATTTTATTTGAAACAAAATTCTTAGTTACCTGTGCTACTGACACTACTAAATAGATATTTATTAATTAGAAGATTTTTAAAGAAATCATTTGAGTTTTCCTATAAAATCTCACAAGAAATAATTGACTATTTTTTAAATATTTGATGAACAGACGTTTGGACCAAAGCTCTCAGGTACCTGTGCAGGTACCTACATAAAAATAGTGTAGGGCGCAATATATATTTATAATTAAAACTTGGAAGATAGTCTCAAGAAATTTTCACAAAACATTTCAACACTAAATACAAAAGCGTTCGATTCATTATTTTATTTGAGCCCGAACTTTCAGTTACCTGTATGGGTGTCACAACCAAATAAAAACAATATAGGGTGTAACAGACATTTGTTTAAACAATTTAGAAGATATTTTCAAGAAATTATTGAAGCTTTCCCAAAAAATCTTGGGAAGAAAATAATATTTTTAAAAATTGGACAAATTATTTTATTTGAATTAAAAATAAATACAGTACGCAAGAGATATTTATTTATAACTTAGAAGATAATCTCAAGAAATTATTGAAGTTTTCTCAAAAAATCTCAGAAGAAAAAAGAGTTTAATTTATAATTTTTTTTCGGACCTGTATACAGTACACGGAATAAGAGATGTCCGGAATAGAGAATTTTAAATTTGTATACAATATTAATCAAGCAAAAGATTATCCTGAAATTTTTTGGCAGAAACTGCTTCGCTACCGTGAAATAGTTTGGTTGTATTCAGCCGAATTGTGACATTTCTCTCCTTTACTGCATGAACTATAGGTGCCACAACCAAATAAAAACAGAACAATAAATATTTATTAAGAAGCCACCCGAAAATTTCCCAGAAGAAATCATTTTTTCAAAATTTTAGACAATGGACGCATACCTATCCACCACACAAGCGCAAGCAGCACTATCAGTTGGCATAAACCGCGCCCGAGTTACAGCAGCTATAAAATACCGGCTCGAGAGACACGGAACCATGTTTACCACAGTCGACGACATGATAGACGCTGCCTTAAAATTACAGGTGAGGAACCAAGACGAAAGAGACGGCCAGCCTCCTCGCCGCCGCAGTTCAGACGAACGAAGTCGCTCCACGAGCCACGGAGACGTCAGCCACATTGGAAGACCCCACCACGAAGTCAGAATATTGGAACCGAGCCCCACCGAACCTCAGAGACCGGAGTCATCTTCGTTGTTGCCTGTATCCAGTTCAGACCGACCTAGAAGGACTAGCAGGTCACCAAGTCCGAAGGTATCGCTCGAAGAGGAAAACCGGCAGCTCAAGGAAGCTAGGTTGTGTAAAATCTGTCTGGATAACGAGATTGGAGTTGTTTTTCTTCCCTGCGGACACTTGTCGACTTGTATTACCTGCGCAACGAGTTTGAAAACTTGCCCAGTTTGTAGGGCTGTTATTAAGGGCACGGTTAGAACTTTTATGTCGTAAGCTCTCTAAGCTAGTCACCTGATAAGTTTTAATTGGATGTTTAGCTCAAATTAGACAAATTTAGGTAAAATAATTTTGAGCTGGGTTCAAAATTTTAAAACCTTTATGTTTTGTTTACTGTTCAAAAAGGTCAAATGAGATAAACGTTTATTTTGATAATGATATTTACATAATAACTACTTTATTGTTTAATTTTAATTGTGACCTAGTTTGATGTATTATTGTTTTTATTTGAGATTTTAGAGTTGCTAGATTCCTTGAAATATAACAAATGAATTCATAATCGACTTTGATGCAGATTAGCTCCCTTAATATTTAAAAACAAATGAATTCGTAGACCAGTAGATTTTAAAAACAAAGGAAGTACACTATTTGACATATTCGATTATATTGCAAAAATCATTTATTTCTTACATGGTTTACTGTAATAATTGAATATATTGTAAAAAACAAATGAATCCATAGACTATTCAAACAATTGCCTACTACATTACAAATGAATTCATAGCTCACTAGATAGCAAAAACAATCAATTTCAAATATCCATAGACTATTAAAACAAATATCTACTTCGTAACAAATAAATCCATAGATTCTCAAAAACAAATGCCTACTACATAACAAATGAATCCATAGACTATTAAACCTAATGCCTACTTCATAATAAATGAATTCATAGACTACTAAATAGCACAGACTTCAAAACAAATGAATCCATAGACTATTTAAATAAATGCCTACTGCATAACAAATGAATTCATAGGCCGCTAGATAGCAAAACAATTAATTCCAAAGGCCTCTAGATTATACACTAATTTGTTTTAAAAATCGACCCAATTATTTGATAATCATTTGTTTTTATTAAAAATACTTCCTCAGATACCCAAAAACAAATGAACAATTGATACAAAGGTGTCTAGATTATTGTACAATTATACATAATTTGAATATCGCTATGTTAAATGTTTAAAATTTTATTTTGTTTAATTTTTTTACAATTTTTAAGAGAATACAGACTATGATACCTCCCTCCACTTGCTGTTTTGTATTGGAAAATTATCAAATAAAATTTTCCGAATAGCTGACGTGTTTTCTGTTAAACTTTGCCCATTGACATGTGACATTAAATCATGTAATTCCAGCAATTCGCTAAGCGTTTTGATAAATAAACTTTTGAGTTTATGATTGGTAGAAATAAAATAAACAAAAGTGAAACAGCGAAACGAAATGGCGGTGACATCAGCTAGAATATGAATAAGAGTTATAAAAAGTTGTGAATAACAAATTCAGATAGGCGAGTTTCAACATGTTAGTAATATTATCGGCGATACTAACAAAAAGAATTTTTTTTAAATTCCAAAAATAACTTTCATTGTTACTCACAAGAGCATTTTTGATGCCACTGGATTCATAATTATTTTAACATGACTTCTAATAATTCTTATTCTAAATGAATGTTTTTATACAGGGTGTTTCACAACTTATTGCACATATTTCAACTTACTTGTCACGGAACTGAAAGAATTTTTTCAAATTCACAGTTTTAAATGGAATTTCATAAATTTACTATTCTTGCCATTGCACAACTAATGCTTCTTGCCAAAACTGCCCTTAAATAACTAACGATTTTTAAAAATTCTTTTTGTTCCATGATCAGTAAGTTAAGTACTATTTGCTATTAAAATACAGGGTGATTCACAACTTCGTACATATATTTAATGGCATTTACTTATCACGGAGCTGAAAGAATTTTTTCAAAATTCCCTATTTTAGTTTCCAGGTTTTTTAATCAAACAGTTTTGGGTCACTGTTTTTAATTCAATCATAAATTTACTATTTTTATTAAATTTTATTTTATTTACAATTACACAAGCAACAATCCAGTGGTTTCAAAAATTAGTTTCTTGCGAAAACTGCCCTTAAATTAACGAATTTTTAAATTCTTTTTGTTCCATGATTAGTAAGTTAAAATATATGCACGAAATTGTGACTCACCTTGTATTTAGATGTTCACTAATTTATTTTTAATAGTAATTAAATAAACTTTTAATTGAATTTCTGAAAAATTCTTTTTAATTCTTAAAAATAAAATAGGAATTTGTGACAATCAAACTCAAATTTATAAACTGAATGAATTACTCAATATAGGAAATTGGTCGTAGATAAACAATGAAATTAACAGAAATATACTGAAGTACCTAGTACTAATATGAGTAATTTTCTTCCGTATAGTAACAAATCGAGGAATTAATTATCTTTCATTCATAAATTATATTACCTTGATTATCAAAAAATTATCTTACGTGCGTACTTTCATATTAATCACATAATCATTAGTTGCAAGAAAAGTAGATTATATTAAAAAGTCCATTCTATTATATTTAAATAATTTGCATAATTTTATTAGTTCCACATTTTTTGAATCGAAATTATTGAACAATATTACATAATTTTTTAAATGACAGAGGTACATTATTCTGTTAATAGATGTTATAAGATATATCATAACTTTTGATTACGAATCAAAAAGAATTTTCAAAAATTTCAAAATATCTTTATGTAGATTGTAAAATGAGACTTTTTATAAAAAGCCTTGGCATGCAGGTATATTATAAAATACAATGTCACATTATTTTATTTCACTCGAGAAGGGTATTAGGTTCTTTATTTAGTTCAGTTCAATCAACCAAAACTGAGTGGGACTCACGAAGGGTATTGGGTTGTTTATTTAGTTCAGTTCAATCAGAATCTATACAAAACTGAGTATTTAAGATTCAAGAAGAGTATTGGGTTATTTATTTAATTCAGTGCAATACCAAAACCGAGTCTGTGGGATTCAAGTAGGGTGTTGGATTGTTTATTTAGTTCAGTTCAGAGTTTCTAGCAAATGCCTCGGCATATTATGTAATAAAATGATATGACATTATATTCCAATCATTTAGGAAATGATTAGGCGTTTTATGAAACAACTAAGATGATTTATAAAACGACTGATATTATAATTAGCCTGCGACATATCTATGACAAGAAGTGTTGTCAGAAATGCACACAAAATTTTATTTTTGAGGTCAGTTCTTTATTTAATGAACAATAAATATTAAATTACAGAAACGATGAGTAAAATTACAAAGGTGTAAAATATTTTTGCAATACATTCTCAGAAATAATTAAAAAACAAGAATTTTATCAATACGATCATATTATAAATATTACGACATTTTAGTTTTAATAAAATAAAAATATTTTCGCGAAAACTTCTAAAGCAAGCTTATCATATTATTATCATACAATCAGATAACATTTAAAGTCCTGTTATCACTATCTTTATCAATACTGGCGCCTTTAATAATCAATACGAGGTGATAACTCGTCCATTCGTCTACATGGAGTATTAAATGGTACTTCACTCATTGCAAGAAAGAATTGCGGAAGAATCGATTGCAGTTTGTGAAGTAAAATCCTCTTTCTTGCTAATGAGTGAAGTGGTGTCCGTGAAAATGCCCGCACAGGATTTTAATATCGAAGTCGAGGATGTCAGTGAGGCGATGGTGACGTCACAAAGCAGTGGATATGCTTCGGAGCAGATGGACTCATCAGAGGATGAACTACGTAAGTCAAACTTATTTTATTTGTTACAATTGCATAATATATTCATGTTTGTGCCATGGTTTTGACCAATATAATTTTTTGTACTAGCATATTGGAACATAATAGTCGGTTTATAAGTAACGTAATTCGAATTTTAAGCAATTTGATGAAATTTGAGAAGTCTGTCATATGGCAATGTGTACTTGCGTTCACAACATCAAACTACAGTGATGTGAACCCAAGTACCTACACATTGCCATATGACAAACTTTACAAATTTCGGGCTGTGAATATAAATTTAACGAAATTTGTGAAGTCTGTCATATGACAACGTGTACTTGTGTTCACAACACCAAATTACAGTGATGTGAACTCAAGTACACATTGCCATATGACAAACTTCACAAATTTCGGGCTGTGCATGTGGCTTTCCAATATAAATTTAACGAAATTTGTGAAGTCTGGCATATGGCAATGTGTACTTGCGTTCACAGCTCCAAATTTCAAATCAACGTAATAAATGAATTAATTATAGGTACTTCATTTTTTAAGAAGACAGTAATTGCGAGAAAATGTTTATGTTATGTGAATTTGTTTTACGATTAGCCAATAATAGGGTACCTAGCAAAGTTTCTTCTTAAAAAAATAAGGGGAACAGCAGAATATTCATAATCCGAATCATTTTCCAGCCGAATATTCATTTTCAGAATATTAATATTCCGAAAAGTTTTAGGTTTGCACAGACTTATTCAAATTCTGAAACATGTTAAAGCTAAATATTCATTTTCAGAATTCTATTATTATTGATTTGAATGAAAAACAATTTTTGCCGCTCTGTTTTTGACAACTAGTTACATTGTTTATTTTTATAAAAATGTTTTATTTACGTCAACAAGATTAGTTTTAAGTCTTAGTTAGATAAATTTAGCCAATTGTAGTGAACGGATTAAAATTATCTCGATATTTATTTTTGACGGATAGTAACAGATATGCTTTTGAGTAAAATTGACATTTGCTCTGATTCTGATTAAAAATAATTGACAAGGAAAATTAAAGTGATGATGAAATTTTATTGAAAAGTTCAAACTCGAGTAGTTGCAAAAATCGTATATCACGTAAATTTCTATTGATGTATTGATATATTTATCGAATATATCGTAATCATTCATTGAAAAAGTATTATCAGTTCACATGTTCATGATCAAGTATTATTTATCAAGTTATTTGTAAGTCAAGTGGTTTATCAAACGTTTTTACAATAAATATTGATTCGAGAACAAAGAATTGCAGAATAGAGCAAAACAAAAACTAGTTCAGTAACTTTATCAGTTCACTTATCAGATCAACATCACAACTTCAGAAATTTAACAATTTTGACTGCATATAACATTTTTTTCAAATTAAAAATAAAGTTGGAGTAGTCTTGAAGATACTTCTTTACTATCTTTCCGATAGTCACAGTTTGTTTTGTATATCATGCGTATATTATATTATGGTCGCGAGAAAAATGATGTATACAACTCTCATGAGTGTATATCGAATCAATCGCTTTCTTCGCTCATTATGTAATACTATTTAATAACATCCACTTAATTTTTTACCCAACTTGGGAAAGTGGCAACCTGCTAGCATTTAAAGCCTTGCTCACACATGGATTCTTTGAAGATTCTTTCATTCTTCTGAATCCTGTAGAAAAGAAATTCTCTGTTTTGAAGCTATTAATGAATTAGAAATTCTTCCTTCCAAAACTCATTGAGAAGATTAAATTTAGCACCGCTGCTTTTAACAACTACTGCAATTGATTCATTAGATTTTCTCACTTTCGAAACATCTTTTGAACATGGGAAGGTTAACATTTGTAAAGTATTGTGGGCACTGTTAGGGAACGCGTTTGCGAGGTGGCGAAAATGCGAGTTCCCTAACAGTGCCCACAATACTACAAATATTAACCTGCCCATGTTCAAAAGTTGCTCCGAAAGTGAGAAAATCTAATGAATCAGTTGCAGTAGTTGATTTAGCTTTTCAACTGAAATATTTGTAAAACTGCAAATGTCGGTAACCACACCGTCGACTTCACCTTAAGGAACTAGAGTTGTATTTGTCGTGATCAGCAGGTCTCATCACCTGTCAATTATAATAAAAACCCATCGGCGCTAGCATTCCAAGTTCTTGCAGTCTCCCAAGGCCCTAACTGTTCTCCCAGTCTCACGCTAGGCTATAATTACATCAAAAACGTCTCAGACCATTCACCATGCACTCACTCATACACACACACCTCGTGTCACATGTATACATTCATAGTGACAGCGATCGGTAGCTGGCCTAGCAAGACATTTGACACACGAGAGTATGGTTATATTTCCATGGCCTCCTCTATGTATCTGTGATTGTAGATTGTCTCTTGTCTCTCCATTCACAACGACAGCCAGTTGTTTGTTGCGCAACGCGAGTTTGTTTTGCATGGAGAGATCTAGTTGCTGATGCTGACTTCCGGTGGCCATTCAGATGTTTTATTTGGTTTTTTACTGGTTGCTTCCTTTGTTAGAAACTAATTGAAGTTACCTACTGCTTTTTATTTTATTTGTAAAAAGATTAATCCCATTGACAAATGGTAGGTCTTACATAGACGAATCCAATCATTTGGATCTAGTAGTATTTTGATCCATTGGTATATCTCATGATTTGTAGCTAATTTGGGTAAAATCACATCTTTACCTTATACTTATAATTAATAAAATAGAGAAAATAAAATATTTATAAAAAAAACTTTTTGGATGTACGAGTGCAAGTCATCAATACAGATATTTTTTTGTAATGTTATTGAGATTAAAGAACATATATTAGAGGTCTCTTAAATAATAGTTATTTACTTTACAAGTGGGCAAAGTAAGGAATTACCCACGTGTGAAGTAAACGTTTTATCCAACACCTCTTAATAACTGCTTAAATATTTTAAAAATATTAAGTTTCAAACTAAAACATCGTTTCTATGGTGACTTCCAACAAGCAAAGTAACAATTTACCCACAAGTGGGTATAATTTTGATCAAAGCCACTTGTGGGTAATTTTTTACTTTGCTTGTTTAAAATCACCATAGTTATGATGCTTTTATTAAGAGGTGTTGGATAAAAAAATTTAATCTATAAGAATTTGACATTACACTATAAAAGTTCTTGACAAAGTTAGGAAAGATTTTAAACACAGAGTCGAATAGAAAGCTGGTACATCAACTGTAGTTTCACATTTACAACTTTCACAAAAGTGCAATAACATTAACATTTAAATAGAAACTTAATAGTTAATCTTCTAGAATCTAAAAGATACTCTTAACTGTGATCTTTTATCATACTAGATATTGACGAAACATTCCAAGAAACATTACTCGTAAAATCTATTGTATTCTAATATCTCAATATCAAAGATCAAATTTAAATTTGGCGCTTTGTACTGAGCCCCCTCTACTTCATCTGTCATCAGACCCATTTCCGGTTGTTATATAACAGGATATCAGCGTATCAGCTTGGCCATGACAAAAGAGGAAAATTGTAATTAAGAGAATAAATGATTTGTGAATACAAATTAAAGGTTTTATCTTATGACTCGTAATACTTGTTGTTTATACATGGAAGCGACTAAACAAGTTTTTTAAATGGTTTTCCTGTGTACCTGACAGGAAGTCAGTGAAAACACATTTTTCCTTTTAAGTTTGTATACAGGTGTCTCGAAATTTTATTGGAAATCGCATGACACAATAACAGCCAATGGATGAATCGATTACAATAATCGTAACCATGGTTATATAAAAATTTAGAGGAAATTTTTTAAATACTTCATTTCAGCTAAGAAAATAGCGTTGGGTTAGATAGGGCAATGATATTCTTGAATCTGATTGGTTGAGATGAGAGGTAGATTTACACTAGCAAACATTTTCATTTTCGTTAACATTACTTATACCTTCTTATTTTGAATTTCATAGTTACATCGAAGTACTGCACTATTCTATAGATGACAGCTTTATTCACAAAACATAACTTATTTAAGATCGCGTCAAATTTTGAACTAATAAAATGTGTGAGTGTAAAACTTACTGGCATTCGCAGTGCCATCTGCTATTTTCTTAGCTGAAATGAAGTATAGTAGCTAGAGGAACTTTCCTGAAATTAATAAGCGAAAACTTTACCGGCATCTGTCACTTTGACATTCAATTAAAAATTGGTTAAATTGTTATTTTGAGTATAAATAAGCAATTAATAAGGTAAATAATACATGTTTATTAATGTTAAATACAAATTTAGTAAATATTTCAAATTTCTATTGTAAAAAGAATTCATAAATAGAGCGGCGGTGTCAACAATTTTCTTACCGAATATGCACTCGTGCATTAATTCATGTCCAGGAAATTTTTCGTGCATTCCAACAATGCAATCAGCTCTCGTGTACCACTCGATCTGGAAGAATTGCCAGAAGAATATGTGAAAATTAGAATGAACAATTTGTATTAGTTTGCAAAATTTATGCACGTGTACGATAACGTTCTTAATATTTATATTTATTACTTAAATATAAACTGATATGAGTTTTATAAATTATAAATAAGATAAAGTAAATATTTTTGTTAATGAACACCCAAAAAGTTTTCCTAGAACTTATTAAATTTAGAAGATAAGATAAAATACTTAATTTGTTGTATTATCCTCCATTTTATGAAAGTAATTTAAGTTATAACAATGAAACTAATTGTTTATATGAAACAATTGTATAATTGTCAAAAAATATTGAAACAAAACAATAACTGATAATCTTTTAAACCTAATAACAAACCATAAGCCAATTATAAATCTAATCTTAGCACAATATAAATATTAATAAAAACCACATCTTTTGCAACAGGATATAAGAAAATTCTTTTTATAAATTAATTACTATTTCTCTTATGTGACAGTAACACTTACTATCGTCTTAGCGACTGTGGGAAAAGTTACTTTACTGGTCATTACTTAGACTTACTTACAAACAAAAACAGTTACTGCAGTAATAAATTTAATATTAATTACAAAGTCACAAAGAAAGACAGTCAAAATGATTACAACCAGTTTTAGAGTTTTGTAAGTTACGATATCTCAAAAACTAAGCGAGATATCGACTTCTAGTTTGCGGCATTGTATTCAGGACGCTTTAGTTACCCTATAAACAAATTTTTAGAATTGATATATTAATGCTTAATTAATTATTAATTTGACTGTTTCAGTACAAAATTGCAATTTATTTTATCTTAAGTGTAAAATTTTCCTTACAAACAATCTATTCTTTTAAAAATAGTTTTATCAACACTTCAAAAGTTATTAACAATTATTATCTGTACCCAATACGCAGTTCTATATTATCAAAATAAATTTCTATTTAAGTACCTACTTATTTTAAAAATAATCTGCAACTATAATAATATGTACTATAAACTATATATCAAATGATCAGTTTCAACACCAGAAGATGCAAATCTAGAAAGTTTATAGATTATAAGTATAAGCATCAAAAGATTCATTCATAGGAAAATTCAAATCTAGAATTTTATATTCAGCATAAATGCTAACACAGGAAGATGCAAATCTGGAAAGTTATAGTTAAAACCGAGTATGTGGGGGACTCAAGAATGGTATTGGGCTGTTCAACCTCTAATTTTTGTATTTCCTTTATGTTGATCTAGATTTGCATTGCATCTTCCTATATGTTTGCATTTATGTGGAATCTGATATTTTAGATTTGCATTTTCCTGAATGAATATTTTATTGCAAGATTTTGATACATAATAAATTTTGTAAAATTCAGTATGGAATTGTTTAACTTTTCAATACTCATTTGAGTTTGGAAAAATACAATTTTTCCTAACTAGAATGGAAAAATAAAACAATACTCATTTGAGTTTGGCTAAGTACAATTTTTCCTAACTAAGTAGAATGGAAAAATAAAACAATTTTCCTAACTAGAATGGAAAAATAAAACAAAACACAATTTAAAAAATTGATTATTTAAGTTTTTGACATAAAAATATGAAAACAAATATATTCAATTAAAATAATAAGGAATCTATTACTGAATTTTACAAAATCTTGTTTTCAAGTCGTCAGGAAAAGTGATTTTCCCCATTCACGACTAGAATGCGGAAAAATTTCACTTTTCCAAACTCGTTGTACAAATAGCTATTTTAGATTTGAGTTTTCTTGTGTATGCATTTTCTGTGCATTAATATTTCATGAAACTGTCAAATTCACTAATGGATTATTTGAAGATTCTTTCATGCTTTTAAATCCTGAAAAATTACTGGTTTGTAGCTATCAATTAATTATAAATTCTTCGTTTCCAAGACTCATTGAAGATTCAATTTAGCGACACCGCAATTTAACAGATAATTCTCACTAGAAAGAAAAATCTTCCTTTCCAGGATTCTGAATCTCCGTAGAATCTTTAAAGAATCCTCGTGCGAACAGAGCTTAAGAAGCATGAAAGAATCCTCAATACTCGTGTGTGCGGTTACCAGCCGCGAACATGGCAACTATTTAGCCATGAAAACACTAACAATTTGTTGAAAAACTGACCTTCTGGTAGTCTTAAACTTCTGGAATATTCGTGTTACATTTTCTTCGCGTGCGTATTAAACTCGCGTCGCAATTGTGTGAATTTTTTGCAGTTCGCATGCGCCATTTTGATTCGTGACGTAATAATAACGTAAAAAGTGACCCAAGGTTAATTTTTGTTATTTTCACGTGTCCTAACTATTGAATACAAAACTGGTTTTAAAATTCAAAGCGCGTAGCATATACAGACCATGAAATATGGTTTATGAATATGAGAAGAAATGAACAGCTTAGCCCAGAGAATAGAACGTATTTTGTTGTTGTTTTATAGTTTGAGAATATGAAACAGGAAACAAATGCTAGAAAGATGTCTTTAAGGGTCTCGTCTCCGTAACTAAATTTTGCGTGTTTAGAGGTGTAGCAGTTTCTGCTTTACTCATTGCATATTAAAAATTTGAATGAAAAACAGTTACTAGATTTTTGTGAAAGAATCTAGGATTATGCCCAGTTAGAATTCTGAAAAAATCTTTGAAATCCATATACAAAATTAATGAAAAAGTGTGTTTTAGGAAATTTTTTACATGCTTTTTCTTATTATTAAGAGATTTATTAGAAAATGTAACTCGGCATAATCCTTGTTGCATTCTTCGTCTGTAAATAAATTTATGAAATTTAGCTTTATCTATAAAACTTCGTGAGCATTGTAGAAATTGCTAGACTGCTTTTCCGTATTTTTAGCGAGCGTTTCTATGCATTACCGTAGGACAAACGCGGTGTTGAGCTACGTGGAGTCGATACCCTTAATATAATTTTTCAATAATTCTAATTTAAATTTCAATGTATCTGAAGGGAATATCTTACTTGCTCTGGATTGATAATTAAATTAACCTTGAATGATTCTAATTCAAGACAATTTAACTCAATTTAAGTCCTCAATTTATTACCTCTCGCCTCATACTCTGTAAGAGAGGTATTGTAATGGATCAAAATGTTCGAGTATAAGTTTTTGGTGGATAAGCACGTTTCAGGGTCTCTAGAATACGAATTTAATATTTTCACGATGATGTCTGTGACGATTTTACTTAAAAATTTAAATGGACCGTGTAAACTGGTATTATACTTGATTTAATAACTAATCGGACAAACTTGACGTTGTCTCGCTGAGCCATATTTACACTGTGTAAATATCACTAGATTTTTTTGGCGAGAAATTAAATTTGACGTATCAGCTCGATACAGTCACTGACAATGGCTGATACAACAAGATAAAGAACATTCGTTTGTTTACATTACTAAGTTTGTGTGGTGTAAAACTGGTGTTACATCAACCAATCAAAAACGATCAGTTTTAGCATTCCAACTTCCGATTAGTTATAAAATATAGTATAGGTACTCTTAATTTTTCAAACTAAATATTATTTATAGCATTATCAAACTGCATAGGTATTAAATTAAATTATCAAGTTAATTATTATCATAATTTACATAAAATTCTTATTTTTTTATTTACCACAAACGAACAAATTAATTCATATTGTATACTATTAATAGAATTCTAAGAAAAATCAAGTAACATGTTTTCAAAACAAACAACAATAAAGAAAACAACCAACTGCTCATTGTTAATTGTTTCAAAAACAAAACCTTTAAAATACGTGGGCACTCTCTTGCATATATACGATAATCACCAACGTTTCAATATTATTCAATAACTTACGCAAGTTATATTAATTTCATAATCGCAAATTCGCAGGCGGATTCGGTTTCATAAATATCAAATATATGATATAAATATTAATATGAAAGCAAAGAAGATAAGGATTAAATTAAAAACAAGCAAGTGATAATATGTGAACTTATGAATAATATTTAACAGCAGAGCATGTGATTCTGAGTGTACTGGGAATATTTTGAACTGGTGGTAAACATGTTGATATTATTGTTCTCGTTTTACGACTACTTGTGTATTTATTGCATTGGTAATCGATTTATAACTATTGTAGATTATTAAATTCAACAAGAACATGATGCAGAGGTGTGTTTAATATTAATGTCACGTAGAAATGACCGATTTGTTAGCGACACTTTACACTAATTTCAATATTTGTAAACTGAAGCCTCACTCACAACACGAAATTAGTGGTTGTAGTCAGTAGATTTAGTTAGTTTTGACTACTGTCGTTCACAATTATTATAAAAAAAATCTGCTGTGGCCAGTACTAATCTAATAAATAGTTTTACTTACATTTTAATAGTTTCATGTTCATGTAATATGTAAACGATAATGTAAACCAAGATGCAAGTAATAGATGTCCACTGTACTGTCATTATCATAATAATTCAAATTTTGTGTAGAAACGAATTTCATATCATGGACAACAAGGATTCTAGGACAATTTCCCCCCGGACAATATCCCCCGGACAATATCCCGCCGGACAACATCCCCCCGGACAATATCCTCTCTAGGACAATTTCCCCCTGGACAATATCCCCCTAGGACAATTTCCCCCTGGACAATATCCCCCCCTAGGACAATTTTTCCCCCTGGACAACATCCCCCTAAAAATATCCCCCTGCCAATATCCCCCTACGCAAAATGTGTTTTAATTATAATAAACTAATCTATGCTAACAAAACCCTTCTTGAGTCCAACAACTCCGTTTTTTTAACATAAACTTATCTATGCTAACAAAACCCTTCTTGAGTCCAACAGAACTCCGTTTTTTTAACATAAACTTATCTATGCTAACAAAACCCTTCTTGAGTCCAACAGAACTCCGTTTTTTTAACATAAACTTATCTATGCTAACAAAACCCTTCTTGAGTCCAACAGAACTCCGTTTTTTTAACATAAACTTATCTATGCTAACAAAACCCTTCTTGAGTCCAACAGAACTCCGTTTTTTTAACATAAACTTATCTATGCTAACAAAACCCTTCTTGAGTCCAAAGAACTCTGTTTTTTAACATAAACTAATAGATATTAAAATGTGTAACACACTTAAACAACAGTGTTTTAGGTTTTTACTTCTAAAAAAAACTCTATGTCCGATCCTTTTTAGGGGGAAATTGTCATAGGGGGGATATTGTCCAGGGGGATAATGTCCAGGGGGATAATGTCCAGAGGGATATTGTCCGGCGGGATATTGTCCTAATACCTTATAAATGGTACATAAATTTCTGGTATATTTAATGGAACAGTCAAAAAATTTAGATTGGTTATTTGAACAAGAAAGTAAATTATATTAATTAATTAGAAAATATTGAACAGTGCATAAAGTTGGGTATGTACCACGGGCGTAACTTGCTTTTATGGCTCTTGGCGTGTTTTTAGCCCTCGGCTGACGCTCGGGCTCAAAATCAAGCCATAAAAGCTTCCTTACACCCTTAATACATAAATAATTATTATATTATGTATGTAGTAGAAAACTTTAATTACAATGAGTGGCCCTCATGTCATTGTTTACCTCATTATTTGCGTCTGTAGTTTGTTTATTATAATCTTCCCACGACTCGCCCCTATGATTCACATTTAGTGTCGTTTTATTTAAATTTCGGGCGCTGTTACCAAAACGGTTTTGTTTCGTTGATTCCATCAACAAAAATAACCTGACATGTTTACCAGCGCATAAGACGACTCTTTTTTATTTTAACTGCTTTGCTGACGTCACAGCGCAGGGTGCGGGGGTGGTAGGGGCTAGGCCGCGATGCGTGTTTGTCAGCGATTGTCTTTTGTTATGCATACCGCGCTTGTTGATTGTCAATTGTCACCGGATGCATACATATACATAGGAGGCGGCGGATCAGTGGCGCAAATGGTTGGAAGTGATTCAGGGGAATCCCGACAGGAATTTTAACCAAAACCACAAGGAAATTAATTCATTTGTTCTTTATTTCTTCCCAAGGCTCATAAAATGACTTTATTTTTAAAGCTGATTTTTTATTTGGTGCTATAATAGATCGCCTTTTTGTGTTAAGATGCTTAAATGAAATTATAATACAGCTTATATTTCAAGTTGAATACCATGGCAGAAAACAGTCAAAAACATTGATTCCGCACGCTATTCTTTAGCTTTTATTGTTTTGTTAAACATAAAAATAACAAATAATTTATGATTGAAGGGAAAAATAATTTTGGCCCCCATATTTGTAAAAAATTGCAATATTTATAAAAAAGAGGGGTTCGCGCTCCACTGTACAGCTTTTATTTATAAGTGAATTAACTTCAAATTTTAATAAGTTGTCGTCAAAGCTTGGATCTGCGAAATAGCCGATCAAATTTTTGAAATTCGTTTTAAAATAGAAGATATTTGTGTTCAAAAAGTACCAAAAATTGTCAAAATTAAAATTTAAAGCAAAATTTTAAAATACTGCATCTTGCATTTTGGCTGTTTTCTGGCGCGGTAGAGGATCGTCTTAAAGGCGCATCATTGGAACGAAGAAACAATAAACAATTATTACACCAGGTGTAGTGCAAAATTAATTTAGTTTCAAGATTGTACAAACGGGTAATTGGAGAATGGAACAGCTGAGCAAACGATGCAGACTGCAACCCTCAGTTACGTCCCTGGTTGTGACTCACCCTGTATATTACTTATTAACAAATTATTAGTACAGAAATATATGATTACTATACATATATACATGGGCATGGGTACATGAAACATGATATCTTATATAGGCATATCTATTTCGCCTTTTACCCAACTTGAATGTGGTATCGGTATAAATACAGGATGTTTCATAACTTCGAGTACATACGTTAAAGGTATAAGTTATTTGATATGCTGATTACGAATTAAAAATAATTTTTTTAAAGTTCGAAAAATTAAGGATAGTTTACCTGCAGCATTTTTGTAGTACTGCACTGGATTCGTTTTCTATTAAACACAAACAATAGAAGTAGGTAATCAACATTTTAAATTGCATAATACTAGTAAAATAAACAAAATTTAATTATTTTTAATGAAACAATCAACCCTGTGGCAGTGGCAACGAAAAATTTTTGACTGGGAAACATAGAAATTAATTTTGCAATTTAAAAAAATGTACTTATGTATGTATGTACACATTCGACACACAGGCAACAAAAGCAAAATGAAGAACGCGTGGAACATTTTTGTAGCCTCAAAATTGATTTTTCTTTACTCACATATAGAAGCCACAAAATAGCGGCGCCTCTATTTCACAAACAACACACACAGTATTTTTACTGTTGCGTGTGTGTGTCTTCTATGTGTCCATGTGTGAACAGGGCATTATGAAACACCCTGTATATTATACTCTAATAAATACTAACTAAATACAGACATTATAATGAATGTATTAGGTATTCAATAATAGTCCTAGAACCTATATAAAATATATAGTATTAAATAGTTCTGGCAATTGAAATTCATTGCGTTTTAGAAAGCTCTATTGATTTATGTTAAATATTAATATAATCCGTAGGTTAAACGTCTACGTCGCATGTTTGTCTGGTCAGGGTTGCAAACATTTTGACTGCCACTGGACAATGACGTCATGGTCATCAATAAATATGCAAGGGGAATTCCCGGTACCAAATTTTCCTATTAAAATTGATACTATTCAAAGAACAATTAAATAATCATTATATTTTTTCGCATATGACGCAATAGTTTAAAAACACACGAAAATTGACTGGTTACGTATTTAGAACAAAATGCGGTAGTTTGGTTTAAAAATAGTTAAATTATTTTTGGAAGCGAAAAAATACATTGAAAATAAAGAGGTACCCTATAGGAAATAGGATAAACTTTTATACACCAAAACTGACAGCACGATGTGAATCTCTTCTGTAGTGTACTCTCCACTAACAACCGCGAGTGAGTTGACGGTAAAGGAGGATAAAAAATCTAATGTGGGCAACACATAACCTCTCGCCATACTTAACAAATATAAGTGTATACAAATGAAGGTACCTACTTATACTTAAGGCGCGTTTACATTGGAGGAGTAACTGAGACAGTTACTGGTACAAGTAGCGGGCTATACTAGTATACTCAACTAAACGCTAGGCTATAGTAGGTGTTTACACCAGAAATACAATTTAGACGACTAGCTATAGTTCTAGTACCAGTACAAGTTGTTCTGTAGGTGACAAAATTAATTCTTTTCGTGGTTGTATATCATCTCGAACAAAATCTATTATTAAACGAAATAAAGTAAAGATAACAAAATTTAGTGACATCCCACAAACACTCATGATCACGATATAGTTCTACAAACTTTATATAAAACAATTATCTTTAAAATGAGACGTCAAAACACACTAGTATATCCCTAATCACCAGTGACTGTTTACATTGGTATAGTGCACAGATGAGTGTAGTGGATAGTACAGAATGTATGTGCTAGTAGGTGAGTAGCTAACCCGGGAGGTTAGTTACTACACTACCCCAACTACTTGTACTAGTACTAGTCCTGGTACTAGCTTCTGTTGGCTACATTGGATGAGTAGCGGTCTGGCGAGCTAATAGTACTAGTAACTAACCCATTTACACGACCAATGTAAACCCGCCTTTATACATCCATCCACACACACACACCCACACAAACATCATCGCGAAACTATCAAAATCGTATTCTAGGGACCTCAAAACGTGCTTATCCATTGAAAACTCACTACCTATCGAAATTTTAACATGATTACAATACCTCTCTTATAGTACTGAGTGCGAGAGGTAAAAATGAGCACATCTTTATTGTTCATGCTTCAGTATGAAAAGGAACGCAATATAGCAGCCAAAAATAAGAAAAACATTTTCTTTATCCAACGTTTAAACCCATGTTTCACTCTCCAAACGTGTCAGTAACAATAAAATAACGTTTCACTTCGAGTAAAATTCAAGGAAAACGTTGAGAAAAATTCTTCTACGTGCCAATATAGTAAACATGTACTTGTATTTACTTAAGTCACGACCTAAGTGTGGGAGAAATAATCGTATAACTTAATCATACATTTACACTTACTGTCAGAGCTATATTATAAAGTAATCCGGCGCCAGGAATCTTACAAATAAATTCATTCAAAAGTACTCGTCATCGTTCTTAGTAATGCAGTAATAGGAAAAATAATAGCATAGGAATTTTAAATAAATAATAATGCAATTATTTACGTACGAAGTGATTTTGTAATCATGTAATAAGTAATGCAACTCGCGGCAGAAATGTTGGGAAATGTTAAGTAATCTTGAGGTAGAAAAAACCTATTTTGTAATACAAATTCGGGTTAAATGTCAGATAAAGTATTAGATAGGAAGTAGCATAACTTCAAATGCAATACTTCAATACAATACTTCAAATACATACGTTTAAGAGGCCCGCCTACCTTCAAAAATTAAGGAGGTTGGGGACTCCTGATATATTTTTACGATAATTACTAATAATTCACTAATCAAATGCTTGGCATGCTTACATTTTTTTAAATAACTTGCAAATAGTTTAGAAAAAGTACACAAAATCGTCACGAACTTATTTTTAAAGGTTTGTAGGAAATATTAATTCAAGTTCTATGAATTTTTCATCATTTTATCATATAGTTTAAACAAAAATTTAGTGAATTGCCATAAGAGTACATGTAAAACGAGCGAAATTTCAACATTCTATTACTCAAAAACCGGATAGACGAAAATTTAATATTTTTTTTAGTATCTCAATAGTGTAATAAAAGCAGTGTATTTCATCCTGTCACCATCATTTTAATATATGGCCATCAATCTCCTTAAGGGTTCGTTCGCAGAAGCATACATAAATTAAATAAAATCTAATTTACCAGTAGACCGCGCTGTGAAATGAAAGAAACCCACAGAGTAAGACAATAAAATAACCTATAACTCATACTCTGGACTCGGTATCTACTCTTTAACTCTTTAAAGTTACTTAAATGTTAAGCTTTATTTTGTATACTTCTATCTTCAAATGAACAGAAAGTTTTGGTTACACCAAGTTTAAGTTTTTGCTTTAAAAAATGCTCTAATAACGTTCAGAAGTGTTTTTTTTTTAAATTTAAGCCTCATTTAGTTTTAAAGTTTACACTTATGTTTACATTTAAGAATGTTTAAATTCATATAAATAAATACAAGCATTCACACACCCCAATGCGAGTTTCTACGATTTTGTAGTTTTTTATGAATCTATACATTAAAATATTAGCCCCGTATTTTTTCTTTTTGCCAAAAAGATGCAAATAAGCCAGAAAAAAATTCATACGAATTAAAAAAAGGTGCCGCGAAGAACATTGTAACAGTGTGACGTCACGTTTACGTTCACCGCGCGACAAGAACCGAATACGAAACGTGTAGACCTTGTTTCAAAACAGCTCCATCGTTCATTCCGTAAAATTACAAAAAACGATCTTACACGAACAAATCTACTCACGGTTTGGTTTCAATGTTGTCTACGTCACTCATGACAACAATTATTATCACTTTCCTATAACTTATATATGCTGAAAATTTATATCCAATACCTAAGTATTTCTTTAAAAGCCGTAGGCCCCCATTTCAAGCACTGTGAATGCTTGTATTTAATTATATTCAATTAAACTTTCTTACATAAATATAAATATAAACCTTAAAATAAAATGCTTATGTGAATGAGGCTTTATTTTGTAAATTCGTCATTTACCAGTTTCTGTATCGCTCTTATGGTATTTATATTCTCAAAATTTCATCTGTCATGACTCTCATCTCATTCTAAGAACAATTTGTTTATTCCATGAGTCATCTGAACTTAAGTGGCTTTAAATACACTTTACACTGTTTAAAGGCCGAACGCTATCACGTATTAACCGAAACAATGATATGAAAATGAACTCTGTACAATGTACACTAACTATATGCCCAGACGATCATGTGACTGTGCTTATTATGCATACAGTTGAGTTGTTCCCAATGCTCTCATTGTTTGTCAGGAAGGTTAGGCGCCCTCGATTGTTCGCTTCCACGGTAGAGAACCCAAGAGTAACGAAAATTATAATTATACACTACTGCTACAAGGTTTCGGCGGAAATCATCACGAAATTAGCGTGTTTTCGCGAAAAACGCACAGATTTTCACAATACGACATTTTGTTTTTAAAACCCTGTTCACACATTGATTCTTTGAGGATTCTTTTACGCGTTTTGAAGCTATCAATGCTGTAAACTTTATTTATTTGTTGTATTGTAACACAGTTAATGAATAAACCAAACTAAACTAGAAATTATTCTTTTCCAAGACTCATTGAAGTTTCAATTTAGCGGCGCCGCTATTTGACAGGCAAATTCTTCTCACCAGGGTTCAGAAGAATCAAAGAATCCTTGTGTAAACAGAGCTTTATATAACTGAAATTAAGGAGCCCACCTATTTTCAGCCCAACTCAATAAAAAAAAATTATACAGAACTTAAACGTTTTCAGCGAATTCCTAGAATACTCTCGATTTTACTTTTTTTTTCTATTCCATTTTTTTCCCACTATTACGACTTTACGACTGCCTAAAACTAGCCCGAAATTTGTACTTTACCGCATCATAGCAATGCAATGTCATTTTGAAGTTGGAAAATACTGTAAAAGTGTTTTCGTTGCGAGTATACTGTTACTGACTTCAAGGTAATGATTTTATAAATATTTAATAGAGAAAGAATGAATCTGATGTGCCGTTCTGAAATTTTAAAAATAAATTTTTATCGGGAGATAAAACCGTGTAAAGTTTGCATAAATTGAAATTTTTTATGAATTATTCGGAATGTTTATAATCATGTACAACTTTTTAATTAAAATTTTAAAAAGGCACAACTGTGAATTGATCCTGCACAGAGCACATATTATTATTCTTTTATTTATGCTTTAAGTACCTATATAATCCTTGTTGAAATACAATTTTACCATTCTTGTACCGGCCACAAAACACTCGCTATGTTAGTATGTTTTGTGCTGAATTTTAGGTAGTAAACGGGCCTCTTAACACTTTTACTAAAATAAATTAAATAAGACACAATTTTTAGTCATTTTTGTCAGATATATCGTTCTTTATTATTTTTTATTTATTCTCTCCGTTGCCGCATTAAATTTAAAGTCCGTCGCACGGATTGAGACCTTGTATAAAAGATTTGATAGTGTAGCTTTTCTTTATAAAAGTAGGGGCTAACTTTTATAAAATAGTAGCTATTACACTGGTACATTTCTTGTCAAATTTTTTTCATAAAAGATCTTTGTCAAAGAACTTTTATAGTGTAATGCCGGCCTGAAATATTGTTAACCTATGTTTGCGATTTTTTAAAATTTTTAATCTTATATAGGTACATGCGCTTATAAATAATAAGACTGTAAA
Organism: Agonum fuliginosum; assembly: GCA_947534325.1. Classification (NCBI taxonomy): domain Eukaryota; kingdom Metazoa; phylum Arthropoda; class Insecta; order Coleoptera; family Carabidae; genus Agonum; species Agonum fuliginosum. Next base: position 38,353,913 of record OX384033.1, on the reverse strand, counting down.
TAAAATAATAAAGGCAGTTATATTTTAAATAAATAAATAAAACATTTTTTATCTTATAATGGTTTCATTATTCTTGTATCTCCAATAATACTGATAGCATTCTGGGAAACCCATAAGGATATTTTTTTTTAAATAAACTTTCCGCTAAAATAGCTATCAACATAAATTTCAAATTAAATTTAATGTTTTCGTTGTAAAAAAAATCCTGTGGAGTATACTTTTCATTTTTAACAAGCATGAGTAAATTGACGGCTGATAAACGCACACACAGTAAAACAACTATACAGATGATCACAATATGTGAGACTGTCACAGCAGTGTAAAAGGAGTGATAGATATTGGAATAATTTCGTTAATTAAATGATTTATTGAGAAATCAGCATGTCACAGATTGTTGCAAATATTGCATAATTTTTAATAAAATTGTCGAGATAAACCCATCAAAAAATTTTGAATAGCTTGATTGTTGCTAGGCGAAACAAAAAAATAATCTGCTGATAAGACCGGAAGCCCAACTGCGTCACATCCCAATTCTCCGAAACATCTGCCGATCAGCTGATAAAATAATAACCTACCCCAAGTCAAGACAGTTTTCTGATTACTTCATCAGGCCTTGTATCAGTTAAAATCAGGGCCAACTGTGGATAAAAAACAATCGTACTAATATAGTAGCAAAGGTAAACGTAAAACAATCGGCCTAGATTTCTACTTAACAAGTGAATAGCGAACCTCGATTTCAAACAAAATTGAAGCGCAGTTGAGCGGCCTACTTGCACCCGGATCAATAAATGAAAATTGCGCGAAATTCAAACTTTAAAAAAAGTTCTTTTAACAAAATATGTATTTTTTACGGGTTTGTCAACATTTTTTTGTTAAAAATGGTTGTATATTGCGGCCAATAAAAGAATAAAAAATTTAAAATAATTTTATATTTTTGTCGTTCCCATAAAAAAATATTGCGGGTGCCTAGATAAGTGCAGTTTTATTATACCTATAAAATGAAATGAAAAACATATTTTTATGTTTTTTAACTTTGCGTCAATACTCAGACAAAAAAATTTCACGCCATTACACCCAACTTGGGTGTAACAGTCTCACATACTGTGAATCAAACTTAGATATGTGCGGTGACTAACGAAATTCAAATAAAGTTTTAAAAATTGTTAAATTTGGCCAAATAAAGTACAGTTTCATAAATAATCTATTAGGGACGCGTTTTTACCCAACTTGGGTATGGCGGTCGCACATATTGTGAATTAAGGTATAATAATATACTTATTTAACGACCACCCACCCAAAATGGACAATTAGACATGAAAAATATGTATATATGTCTGTACTGTATAATATAAGCTGTAATTCAAGAGTATGTATATGTATAATGACAGTTCATTATACAATAGTATTGAATAATGGGCTCAATTATACAATAGTATTGAATAATGGGCTCATTATACAATAGTGTTCAATAATGGACTCATAATACAATCGTGTGTTTAATGACGGGGTTTCTCTCATTACAGTTACCTACATAATGAATGTATTATTCAATGCTCGTACTCGTAAAGATATTTTACGTGTGTGCGGTTATGAGACGTCAACTCATGGTTGTTAGTGGATACGCCGCAAGGAAGATTTGTGCAGTTTGACAAGATTCAAACTATTTATCAGCCCTTTTTATAAATTATTTACAAAATAATTTCATGTATCTCTTTTGGCAACAGATCCAAACAGACATCACAAAATGAATGACGTCACTTACTGGAATATTTTTTGATCGCGTGAAGCAACATGTGGTAAACAGTGCGTCTTATAAAAATATAAATTTGTTTATGATTTAAACAAATTCCATAATATCTATGTATGAGAGCCGATGAATCATAGTAGGCATATGTTATGAGAAAAGCATACCATTCTGATCACATGTATGTATGTATTGTATGCATGATTGTGCGCGTGTGTGTGTGTGTATGTGTGTGTGTGTGTGTGTGGTAATGGGAGGCTGGGACCCACAAGGCTGCAGAATGCCGGCTGGACCAGCCAGGACCGTACCGCAGGAATCCGGTATGAGGAAAAAATGCAATTATTTTAGCGCATATTTTTGGTTTTTTTCAAATTTAAACTATTAGAATTTATTTATATTTAAGTTTGACAGCAGAATTGAAGTTTAGAATGTTCTGGAATATTCTAGAATTTTATTTTTTTATTACCTAACAATTTAAAAAGTATGAAAATAATATTAATTTAATTGAGAGGAATCCAATGCCGCAAACCGGAATTCGATATCTCGCTTCGGTTATTATTTAATTTATTTTTAGCACCTCCACCATTTTTGTTAATTTCTTTTAGTTGTTCTGCCTCATCATGATTTACATTTTGAATAATATTTACTTAACAGTGGAATTTTCTTGCGGCACAACAATTAAGAACATAATCTACTTCTATTTACTTATCAAAGTATTGTTTCTTAAGCTAGCAAATACTTAAAATCCAATTAGTGTTTATAGAATTTAGCTCAGTGATAAGATTATTGTTAACGGCGTCTATAAAATTTGTTTACCAGCGATAAAAAAATAAGAACAAGTAACATTTGTGCGTATTGTAAATTTTTATCGGTTTCCAATAAATACATAAAAAGTTTATGTGTCTATAGTCTAGAGCTATTTCACAAAATTTGCAAAGGCATATAATATTTGCAATAGATAAGTTTCAAATATTTCAAGATAACAGGGGTTATATAAATTCGGGTTTCGATAAGATTTTGGACTTAGTTAAGATGTGAAAGTCCACAGCATACAGGCGTCTGCTCACAGGTATTTTATTACAATTTAGAAAAATTTAACTATAAAAAAACTAGACAAAATTTTCTCCAGAAAAAAGAATCGTTCTAGTCTTCCATTAATTACATTATTCATTAATACAAAAATTTTAAAGATTCTTAGACCTCATTCACATAAAAGCATTTAGCTTGAAGGTTTCATTTGGTTACTTAAGAAAGTTTAAATTCATGTAACTAAATACGAGCATTCATATTTGTCACTTTCAAGCACTGAATGCTCGTATTTAGTTACATGAATTTAAACTTTCTTAAACGTAAACATAAATGTAAACTTTAAAACTAAATGCTTATGTGAATGAGGCTTTTTAAACTTTAAAGATAGGACACCATAAATCTATTTGTACTTTTTTAAATCTCATTTTTTTGTTGCTGCTTTATTCAAAATTATTTTAAATTTTAGAAACTATACGGACATACTTAGATGTATTGTTTAACTTTATGTTTCAATATAAAATATTTTAGTAAAATGAACACAATTTGGTTTAAATCAAAATGATATAATATAATTTGCTTATAAAATGGAAGACAGATTAACAATCTTCCTAACTTTGTACATAATACTTTGTTTGTTATTTATTAAAATATTTAGTTATACAATTATTGAAATCATTCATTAATTATTACCTAATTCAGATTTATAAAGCAAATTAAAATTTGTTTATTAATTTAATATAATTACCAATTAATTATTTGTAAAACTTAAAATTGTGTATTCAATTACTTATAAAATCAATAGTATTTTGCAGTAAACGTATTACAATAATTAAAATATAAAAAATAAGAACTATCCATAATAATTCCCATCAAATATGGACTACTTAAAAATACATTATTAGATCCATTTTAGCCCAGCCTTGCATTCCAATTAATCCCTTATTAGCTCTTCTATAATTGCGCCTATCTCTATTTATATCAGGGGTAAACAAACTCGCAGTGTGTACATGCGTAAACACACGCGCAGTTAGAAAATCTCACTGAATCCGCCCCTGTGCGTCGGCAATGCAAAGGCGGCTGGGTTGCTGAGCAACCGCACACCAAGCAGTTGAACAGTTGAGCTCCAACAGCAATCACGAGCGATCTAGACGGACTTTAAAGTTTAAGTTAGCGACTGTGTATGTGTGTGTTCTTGTTGCGTGGGAAAGTAGTGACCGACCACGGTATTCCAATCCAAGACGTAAGTGCTGGGCTTAGCGCCGGTAGATTAGTGACATTGCCATTTAGATTGAGGTTAGTTTTATTGATGACAGAAGGGTGTTTTGTTTTCGGAACAGCTGCCACGCGAACTGCGTTTTTTGGCAACGTACACATTTATCTATTCATTTTTTTCAAAGCTTATACAGATTTTACCCCTAAATTAAACGCTACTGTTAAATTCCAAAATTACCGTAAATTAACGGTACGCTGTTTAGCCGCATTCTCAACCCGAAATCGGTGAAATTTGTAGTCTGTTATATGGCGATGTGTACTTGCGTTCACAACACCAAATTTCAGTGATGTGAACACAAATAATACACATTGCCATATGTCAGACTTCATAAATTACGGACTATGAATGCGGCTTTGTAATTTCCGATAATAACTTTCAAAGTGTGTTTTTTTTGTTGGGAAATTACGTATTGTTTGTCGTTGATTTACGTGGGCCGGTGACGGTTCGGTGTAGGAAGCCGTTAATCAAGAACTCCTACATTAATAGGCTATTGTTTAAAACCGCGCACACTAAATTATGGATTGCAACAATGTAAACAGTTTAATCTTTTGCGCATGAGCATTGTTGCAGAATAGCAGAAATGTAGCAACTGCTGTTAGGCAACCGTACTGAAAGGAATGAAGATATCAAAAAATGTAATGGTAGAAAGTATTCATGATTAGAAAATTTAATTATCATTAATTAACATAAAACGTGTGTCATCTGTCCTTGCGGATACTTGCGCAGACCAAAGCAATTGCAAAAAGCACTTATCATCATTGTCATTGCAGTTTATTGCAATTCTAATTTGCAATAGTGACTGTACCTTTAGCAATGTTCATTCATAAAAGGTAGTGTTGCTAGCCTGTCTAGAAAAACTAATTTCCCGACATTTCCATATCTAATGCCCTGTTCACACGTTGCTACTTTGAAGACACTTTCGTGCTACTGTAGCAAGAAAAAATCTGAGTCGCTTGTCAAATAGCAGCGCTGCTAATTTGTAGCATCAAAGTATCAAGAACTACTCGTTGATAATTTCACATCGTTGATCGTTGTGTGTGTAGATAGCGATTTTTTGCGGTAATTGTTTCGATTTGAATTTCTTTTCATGCTACAGTAGCACGTATGCGTCTTCAAAGTAGCAACGTGTGAACAGGGCATAATGTTTAAAAAATACTCATTTCCTGGTGATATTTGATTGCATTTATCATAATTTTAATGAGTCATTATATAAATAATTATTCATCCTTATTTTAACAACAAGGGAAAAAACAAGGCTGAAATTCAAGACCACAAAAGGATATTAACATTGTTATCCTCTTACCGCGCCGACTTGGCTGCGTTCGTTTGTACCAAAAGAAAACTCACATACTTTCAAATTTATACTTTTTATCAACAACGGGTTGTGCTATATATTAATATTTACATTTTGAAATGTTTTGCTAGTGATAAATTTGTTAAATAAGCAATGAATAATGTGATAAAGGAATAATTTATTTTGCTGCGTGTGCAAATGGAAGGTAAAACGAACGCAGCAGAGCGATTTCTATTGGCATCAAGTAGGCCGCGGTTAGTACACACGTAGACCGTTGGCGGTGTTACTGTAGTCAGTGATCATTACTGTAGATGTGGAACGTTTTGTCCAATTTGTGACCAGTGTAAATAGTTATAAACAATAGCATGAATTATCAAACAAGAACGTTCAAAATTTGCGCGTAGAGTACAACATCCTAGAAATAGCTTAAGGTCAGTAAAATCAATATCTTGTAGGTTGTCTGCAAGTCAGCTGCACGTTTTCGCCGTCCATATGTGACCGCGATTGCTGTTTATGAATTTCTGCGAGGTTCCACCTCAAACCACGTTCGTTTTTTGGTTTCCTTTTGATTTCGTGACAAATTCGTGGTTGTGGGAATTATATTATCAGCGCTAGAGCTTATCTAGCGTCTTGCTCGCCAACCATGTTTCTTTTTTTTTGTGCTGTTTGCTCGGTCATTCATATGATGCTTTGGAATGCGCTGTTGAGGGGGCACGGGGCAAAGAGGGCCGCGTCCGGCTCTGGGGAGCGGTTGAGTGGAGGAATGGAATGTTGTGAATGGCCGAATGCGGTATTAACACAGCCAGGCCAAGGCATCGAGATCTTGAGAACCTAACACGAACACAATATGCTTGCGCGCACCACAAAACGCTAGAAAAAATATAATTGACATATTCGCTTAGAGGTAGTTGCGTTAGATTCAGACCTACCCAATTATAAGCGCTAATTTTTTTAATTAAAATGCCGCATTCCCAGCCCGAAATTTGTGAAGTCTGCCACATCAGACAACAAATTTCTCAGAATTTTGGGCTGTCAATGTCAGTTATACTTATAATTTGGTAGGGCTGAATCTATGTTTAATGTTAGTTAAGTAGTGAGTAGCATGATTATTAATTGTTTGTTTTATTTGCAGAATACACCAAAAGTACCTCAACCTACCCCACCTCAACTAAAACTATGAGCTGCGCGCAACTTTTATCTCCTAACTACCAATCCAACAAAGACACTACCGAAACGGATAACGGCGGAGATAGAAAATCTGTTCCAACGTCACTCAGGCACCCATCATGCGAGATCCGAAAGAACATGAAGAGTGAGAAGGATCGTCTCCTAACATACGTCGCCTGGCCAAACCCGTACATGGACCCACAAGAGCTGGCCAAGGCTGGCTTCTTCTCCATCCGGTGCGAAGATGCGGTGCGTTGCGCCTTCTGCAACGTGGAGATCTCCCGTTGGGAGGAAGGCGACAACGCCATGACCGACCACCAGAGATGGTCCAACACTTGCCCGTTCGTTCGCGGGGTTGAAGTAGGCAACATTCCTTTAAACCCAAACGACAAAATAGAAATCCCGCGGGCGAGTCATGATACTTGCGGCAGATACGGGGTTGAAATCCGCCCGAACTCGGTGCCTGAACGTTCGGAACAGAACATAGACTTAAACAAATTAGGAATCACACCAAATAGAAGCCCGGCGTATCCGAATTATAGCACTAAAGAAGCGCGGCTTCGCACGTTTAAAGAGTGGCCTTTATCGATCAAACAGAAACCGGAAGAGCTAGCAGATGCTGGGTTTTTCTACACCGGCAAAGGCGACCAGACGATGTGTTTCTCTTGCGGGGGTGGGCTGAAAGACTGGCTCGAAGCAGATGATCCTTGGGAGCAACACGCTCGCTGGTTCACCAAGTGCTCGTACGTGCTGATGGTCAAAGGCCGTGAGTTTGTTGCTGAGGTGAGCAATCGCTTGCCAGCTGTGCTGAGCCCCACCCAAGGCGCGGAACTCCGTGAAGCAGGTGACGTAAACGCTCCGGTAACGTCAGCTGTCGCAGCTGAGAAGCCTAAAGCACCTGCCGCGACAGCTGTTCGTGAAGAGAAAGAGCCGAAGAAGGTTGACGATGGGCGACTCTGTAAAATCTGCTACACGGAGGAACTTGGAGTGGTGTTCCTCCCTTGCGGGCATATCGTGGCTTGTGTGAAATGCGCGCCGTCGCTCTCAACGTGTGCGGTTTGTCGCCAGCCGTTCACGGCCACTGTTAGAGCCTTCCTCTCCTGAACTCACGAACTAAACGAAAACCAACTAGTCATGCACCAGAAAAATGATAATTTTCTTCTCGCTATTAGAGAATGGACATGACTCCGGACTCTTTATTTAAAATGTAATAAAACAAATTATTTTCGTATTTTTTCGTGTTTTATTTATTAATAGTTTTCCTGAGTTCCAGTGAGAAGATCTGATTATCATTTTTTTTTGGTAAAATCAACATATCGCGGCGAAGCCGAGCCTTCGGCAGTTCTGAGAGATTCTGTATAATATCTGTTGAATGTTGAATGTAATTTGCAAATTAGATAAATTTTGCACTTAGAATTGAGTCTTTCAGTGAAAATTCTATTTTTATATTTCAAGTGCTTTTAAGTAGGTTTTAAAATTTTACAAGAATGTATGGTTTGCAAACTGTAAAATTAATGAATAAATCATTTTCGACAATAAATATGCTATTTTGCAAACCCTACTCTATAATTAACAATAGTGACTACAAATATGACAGTTAAGTAGCTTTACTGACTGAAATTAAAATCATGCCTCGCAACACCTAATGCAAGACCCCACACATAACCGACTGAATATGTTTTTAAGTTGTATACGATAACACACAGGAAAATGAGGGAAAGAAACTTGATAACACTTCGTTATCATTCTGCACTTACGCTTTGTAGAGTAACTAAACAGTAATCCTTACTATTTGTATTTTTCACCGTGAAAATCAAAAATATTACCAACAAACTATGTTATATTCTTGATTTTTACTTTGAAAGCATGTTGTAAATAAGTTGATATTTAAAAGTATTTATTATATTAAAATTTATGTCTCTGATAACTAGTTAGGTTTAGAAATATAAGAATTTTCTTTTACGTTAGCTCTGTTTTACTACATAAACATGATATATCATTTTAAAGTACAATTATTTCACATGTACAAAATATATGTATTTATTTAAATCGCTTGTTTAATTGATCTTTCCTCTTAATCCTCATTCACATAATGAACTTAAAATAGCTTTTGTAAGTAGTAAACATAAACTTAAAGTTTGAAGGATTCAAACTTTAGTGCTAGAAAGTGAAAAGTGCGGATGCTTGTATAGTTACATGAATTTAAACATTCTCAAGCCTCATTCACATAAGTGTTTAGTTTTACGAGCATTCACACGTCCCACTCGTATTTAGTTAGATGTATTCAAATTTTCTTAAATGTAAACCTTAAAACTAAATGCTAATGTGAATGAGGCTTTAATCATATTAGTTTGTTTATACTTATTCATTATATTCAAAGTTTAATTAATGCAGGAATCCAATTGAATTGTAATTATTATTTTAACTTTCAAAGAATTCTGCATAGAATGTTGCAGTGAATGTTTATTAAAAATTACTGGTTAGGTACGTAGAATAAATAAAACAAAACTTGAGGAATGTGAGCTATTCCATTCAAGGTCACAGGTGAAAAAAGTTCAGGTACAAAGAACTCGTTTACCATCACCAGAAGAGAAAAGACAGTACAGAACACAACAGCACGATAGCTTATCAAAATCTAAAAATACTCTCTCAAACCACAATGCTGCATAGTTCAGTAAACAATTATATAACAATCTCAACCGGACAAAACAATTATTTTTAACGTTAAAATGAATAAATTATGATATTTACCTAACCTAACGCTATATCAAATATGTTGCCTGAAAGTCGTGCCTTATTATCTAAAAATTTGTACAGGGAGCAAGACGAGCACAGCTCCTGTGAAGACTGGTCGTCCAGCTGTTCATCGTATTCTGACACCGAAAGGTATAAACACACAACAATAACTTGTTGAATAATAATTTGTCTGTAGTTCTATTGCAGAATGGGAGAATTTAGTCGACGAGAACGGCGAAATATTATACATAGATTGTCATCCACATGTTACTCAAACAGCTAAAGAAGAAACCAGCGTAAATAAAAACGAAAACAGCTTTCAGAGAACTACTGCTACAAGACGAAGCACTAGAGGTATAAATGTTACCGTTAATGCGTATAATTGCTGTATAAATATCGATTTACGGTAGTTTAATAATTATAGAATAGTTTTGTTATTTAAAATTGACTACAGTCTAGGAGTAAAACCAAAAGACATAGAATTCCTATATTATATGTCGTTTTATAAAACGCTTAATCATTTTCTAAATGACTGCATATAATGTCATATCATTTTATTACATAATATGCCGAGGTTTTTGGTACCCAATACCCTTCTTGAATTGCACAGATTCTGTTTTAGTAGATACCCTTCTTGAGTCTTTTATAGTATAACTAGTTCAAGTATCAAAATACAAAACTATAAGTATCGTAGATTGGTTATGTCTTGTTCACACAAGGATTCTTTCATGCTTTTGAATACTGGAAAAAAATAAATTCACTGGTTTGAATATTACAATGAATTACAAATTCTTCTTTTCCAAATCTCATCGAAGATTCATTTTAGTGGCGCAGGCAATTCTCGCCAGAATTCTTTTTGTCAAGATATAGAACATAAAAGAATCCATGCGTAGACATGGAAAATCGGATTGAACGTTTCAACGGCATTTATTTATAACAATTATATTTTTAGCCGGCAAACTAGTACGGTTGATTCGTCGTCGAGAAAGCAAACGCTACAGCAAAAGATCATTCTGCAGCTACACAGATGCGTACGCAACTTCCGAGACACCCTCTAGCAACAAAGTAACCTTCCGCGACTGTCAAGAGGGCGAAGTCCGTGAAGTAACCCTTCAAGTTGACCCCCAAAGTCGCCACAAATTGGGGCGGCGTGCTACATTGATAGAATCATTACTTGGCATCACAATCAGCACATTTTCCGGAGATGGCGACCGAATTATGGTGGCTGGTAAGTAGCACTATCATGGATTCTTTCATGCTTCAATGAGTCTTATTGATAGCAAGAAAGAATTCTGAACAGGGGTAAATACTGGAAAGTAACATAAAATATTTTAAAGGTTTTATACCAGATGGAGAAGCGATCAAACACCGAAACATCAAAATCGGGGATTGGTTAAAATGCGTAAATGACACCGAAGTGACTTTTCAAACCGTCAACGGTTTTTTAGAAACTATAACCGAATCACAAGAAGTTCGATTAAAATTACAAAGAATTGCTGCGATTGAGGTTACAAATCAGCCTCCTAAAAATGAATTGTCTAATCAGTCTGAATTTGTTAGACAATTAACGAGTTTCAATCAAAATGAAGAAGATATTTTGCGAGATTTATTGTGTGATTTTTCTGTTGGAGTAATTTATTTAAACACTGAAGGTTTGACAGAAACTGGACCAGAATTTGAAGGAGTAACGTATTGTTACCCAACTCCATTAAACCGAAATAACTTATGCGCTTCGCGCGGAACATTCATAACTCTAAACCATTTACTCCCTGACATTTTAAAAATGTCTCCAACAGTAACTACAGTAATAATGAACAATAATCTCACTCATATCGTTTACAATTCTTTCGAAAACGGTAAACTTTTACTAATCGCATTCCCTGATAAACGCTGTTCTTCGAAAGAAGCCTTAAAAATGAACAAAGAAATTGTCCGAACGCTCGAATTTTGCTACCAGACTATTGATCAGTGTTTTGCAACTGCAAGATACAAACAGCAAGTTGACAGATTTTTTTCGCGGGTATTCGCGAGGTTGCTGACCAGCGGGACTTGGCCTGGGGCCCAACAGCACATAGAATTGAAGGACTTTAACCCGCAGAAGATCACTGGAGCCCCGGTACAGTTTGAAAATATTTTACCCGCTTCGCATTGGATTCCTTTGCCCAAAGAAGCACAAATGCAATTGGATGATGCTTTGAATGAGTTAGAAGCTTGTGACTACAGAGATTGGGTATGAATTTGTTTATTAATTGGTTTATACCCTGTTTGGGTGTGGCATCCACACAGATCACTGTGAGACTCTTTAGTATACCAATGAGTTGTGTATGAATATATTTTTTTGAAAGTTTGATAGCATTTCCTGCTGATTAGACAAATTTATCTGGTAAATGTTTCCTGTCAATAAATATTTTTATTTCCGGTTTAAATACCAAACTTGATACTTTATTAATAATAAATTTATTACTATACCGCAAATTACTATGAAATAAAACTGTGATTCTGTCAAATGCAGTCAGGTACGGTACATATTTCAGTTTAGTTTAACTCTCTCTTGTTTCGTAGTCTGCTAACAACCAATTGGGAGTAAATCCTGTTGAATAGTTACCTGCATAATAAAACAATTTTCTTCTTTTTAAGAATGAAGATCCTCTGGATTGTCAGCGCCTGTTCACAATTATCGGCAGCAGTTTCTACCACGACGGCTACATGTTAGCGTCTCATTTTCAATGCGAAGACCTTATAGATGTCCATTGTTTCTGTCGCGAGCAAGGCATTTTACATCTATCCAGTTCGGAACCTATTCGAACTCTAGTTCTATGGAGAGAAGTTTTTCCTAGCTCTTGTAATCGAGGGCTGCCTGATGATTCTACAGCTTATAAGCTTCCAGAAGGTCGCTGGTTCTTATTAGTCGTTGGAAATGGAAAAGTTAGTGATGATAAATTATTTCGAAACTTGAAATGTTGTCACCAGTTGTGATATTAATATTTGAATCGGTAACAATATTTACTGATATAATAATGAGTTCTGAAAGCTATTTTGAAATGTGAATATTTACTTTATATTGGCCAAAAGATTAGATAAAAGCTTAAATAAATAAGAACATGCAACAGCAACACGCCTCATTAATAATATTTGATAATGCAGTCATTGTAGATTATTATACTACAAATAATATTTTATCTATGCATTTTTATGGATAAAATAAATGACTTACCGATATGGTGAATTTAAGTCGAATTATATATCTGCCATAATTTTTACTCCAAAATTGTAAAACATGCTGTATAAACTATACTGATGATTCACAATATGTAAGGCTGTCACTCTCAACCGTTTCCGAAACGTTATATAAATAAAATATAATTCCCAAATAAATAAATCATATCGGGTAAAGGGGCGAAATTAATTAAAATAACAGGTAACTTCTCTCAACGCCATAACTAGAAATCAGCTCTATCAATATTTCACCCAATTATAAATGAACGATTGCTTCAGACAAATTAAGACTAATTATAAATGATTTAAATGATTCGTAACATAAGTATAATTATTTGTTTGCTTGAAGCTGTAACAATATGTATTATTGAATGATGATTGTGTATAATTCCAGGACCTCCTGATGGTGGTGATGGAATCAGGCGGCAGCACAGTCCCCTCCGAGGTGATCCAACCCCCGGACGTCTTCTACGTGGAAGAGGCTCAAGACACTCTGCGCCACATCCAGAACATGGGCATCTGCTCCTTGGCTGCGCGTTGGTTGTCGTCCAACCTGCGTCCTCAAGTCGCTTCCGTCGACCCTGACTCTCTGAGGTCCTCCAAGAACATCAACTTCTTCACAGGGTGAGAATCAAATACTGACATATTTGTTCGATTTAATATTTAAGATCTACGATGAAATAAAGAATACGGTGAACCTATGTTGATCTCTGTTGATCATCACTGATCTCACATTTAATAATAACTTATTAAACAATAGCATACAAGAATAATAACAATTCATTTTATTACACAATATGCCGAGAAATTTGCTAGAAACTCTGAATTGAACTAAATAAACAACCCAAAACCCTTCGTAAGCCCACATACTCAGTTTTGGTTGACTGAACTAAATAAAGAACCTACTAAATACCGTTCTTGAGTGAAATAAAATTATTTGACATTGTGTTTTATAATATGCCTACATGCCTAGGCCTAATTTTACAATTTTCCTACGACATATACCGGGTGTAACACCATACATGTATACATAGGCGATTAGCATTGCATTTCACATTTACGCAGATTCCTGCTCCCCATTTCCACGTAGGAAAATGGTAAAAGTGTCAATCGAAAGGTAAAATTATTTCACACCAGATGCAATTTGTAATTTCGTTCTAAATTTTTTTTAAAGAACAATATTAGGAATTTTAAATTCGATACTTTCAAATCGAATCTTACATTGCTATGGTTACTTGGTAAAACAAATTTTCAAATTTTGACGGAGGTGTCAGATTTGTTTTGTGTTTTAAAAGGATTCTTTGATGACTCTTTCATACCTCTGAATTTGGGAAGGAATATTCCTGGTGAGAATTATCTGTCAAATAGCGGCGGCGCTAAATGGAATACTCAATGAGTCTTAGAAAAAAAGAATTTCAAATTAATTGAATTTCTTTTTTCCAAGATTTAGAAGCATGAAAGAATCATATTTTAATATGACAGCCTCATATTCTGTGAGTCATCGGTATTGGTGTCGTACGCTGATTGTAAAATTAGACTTTTTGTAAAAAGCCAAGGCATACAGGCATATTATAAAACACAATGTTCCATAATTTTATTTCACTTAAGAAGGGTATTAGGTTTTTTATTTAGTTCACTTCAATCAACCACAACTGAGTATGTGGGACTCACGAAGGATATTGGGTTGTTTATTTAGTTCGGTTCAATTGGTTCGGTTCGGTTCAATTGGATTAAAAATTTAGGACTCAAGACGGGTATTGGGTTTTTTATTTAATTTAGTGCAATCAGAATGTCTACCAAAACCGAGTCTGTAGGATTCAAGTAGGGTATTTAGTTCAATTCAGAGAGTCATTTATAAAAAATCTAAGCGTTTTATAAAACGAGTACACCGTAAGGTAGATGTTTGTAGAGATTAAAATGTGCACAAGGTCTAGATTCGAAACTGAGTTTGTTGTCAGAACCACACTGTTGCACGCTATTCATCCAATTATTTTAATTTTAAAAATTGTCAGACTACGAAAGTATAGAATCCACGTATGACCAAGGTTTTATTTCTCATAAACACTAACAACTAACGTCACTGTTCACACGAGGATTTTTAAAGAATTCATGCTTCTAAATCCTGGAAAAATAAGATAAATTGTATTGAAGCTATCAATGAGTTAGAAATTCTTCTTTTCCAAGACTCATTCAGGATTCAATTTAGCGCCGTTGCTATTTGACAGATATTTCTCTCCAGGATTATTTTTTTCAAAATTCAGGTATGAAAGAATCATCAAAGAATCCTTGTGTGGACAGGGCATAAGAAGCAAGTCGTGTTTTAATACTCACTCATTGTTGTTAGTGGATAGAGACGATTTTTGCGCTGTTAAACTTTATACCTTCGCTAATAGCGGCGAAAATGTATTAAATGACAAAATGTAGCTACATGAGAAAAAAAATTGACGTGGAGGGGTCTTAGGATTTTGACTTTTTCCCGAAAAAAATTACAAGTCCAAAAATCCCAAAAAAAATTGGCGCGGGACGGTGTTAGGATTTTGACTTTTTCCGAAAATTTTTACAAGTCCAAAACCCGGTAGCCAAATGGAGTTATGAGGTTCTAATATTTATGTGTATATAATTTTGAATGCGAATTGATATATTTTATAAATAATAGAATATTCTCGTACCTTTTGAAGGGAAGTTCTCTGCAGACCATATTTTATTCCTTACTATTATCTTACCTTGAAACTCTTTCCTCTTCTAATTCTTTCACTAAACACTCATTAACTTTCCACAAAAGAGTTATTTACCCCAAAATAATTTTTAACCAACCTCCCTCCCCCCAAGTAGTATTTTATTTATTCAATATAAGAAGTATAACAGATACAAGACATAATAATAAATAAAAGTATAGGTAGATAATAAATACAAATATAGCACATTCTTTCTCGTGCGCGAAGATATCTGGGAGATAAAGTGCTGGACCTAAATCATACTCAACTAAATATTAATTTCATATCGAAAATTTTATAATACAGAAAAGGATACATTTTAAAATCTTCTAAACCTGGAAACATAGATCACATTATAATTATTTAGATGTATGTTCCAATACGCATAGAATTATAGACAATTTTTATTCCAAAATAACGTAATTCCAAATTTATATATTTATAATATTACTCGACATTAATTGTTCGCCTGGCTGGGATTTTTATAACAAACAATGTCGATAATACTGCTGCATTTAATTTGTATCCAAGTTGGGGCCCTATCGTATCCACCCTTTCAACAAAATAAATACCACAGTTTAAAATATTATAAAATTTAAACGCGAATTTAAAATAAATATCACATTATAATAAAAAATTGTCTGTTTTCTTTCCCACATTAAGTACAACTATTTTTTATTTATAACATTAATCCCAAAATAAATGAATTATTACCTTAATTTTGAATACGAATTTTAAATATGTTTTTAATATAAGCAACGATTACCTTGTAAAATGTTTTCTGGAAATACTTATATATAAAAATACAAATCGCAAAACAGCCAAAATATTTAACATAAACATTAATTGTTCGCCTGGCTGGGTTTATTTTAACTACAAATGTTAAAATTTTATACTTATTAATTTGTATACAAGATGTGCCCTATCATCTTATTTACAAATCATTATCCATATTTTATTACTTGATTAAATTTTAAATGCGAATTTGTATTTAAATATAATTTTTATTTGAACCTTTATGAAGATCTCTGCTACTGAAAATCAGCAAATTCGGCAATTCCAATTTATACACTTTTTCGCAAATATTTAATAATTATATGAAAATTATTATCAAAAACGGTAGAACAATGTTTAAATTAATGTTTTATAACATATTTGAGTAATATTTTATAGTTTTTAAGTGATTTTTGATAATAATTAGATGCAACAATATGATCGCGACCGCACTTGACAATCAAAAACAAATGAATTACGACAAACATTGCAGCTGTGACCTGTGACTGCTAGGCTGTGTTTATCGTAATTCATTTGTTTTTGATTGTGAAGTGCGGTCGCGATCGTTGCATCTAATTATTATCAAAAATCACTTAAAAACTATAAAATATTACTCAAATATGTTATAAAACATTAATTTAAACATTGTTCTACCGTTTTTGATAATAATTTTCATATAATTATTAAATATTTGCGAAAAAGTGTATAAATTGGAATTGCCGAATTTGCTGATTTTCAGTAGCAGAGATCTTCATAAAGGTTCAAATAAAAATTATATTTAAATACAAATTCGCATTTAAAATTTAATCAAGTAATAAAATATGGATAATGATTTGTAAATAAGATGATAGGGCACATCTTGTATACAAATTAATAAGTATAAAATTTTAACATTTGTAGTTAAAATAAACCCAGCCAGGCGAACAATTAATGTTTATGTTAAATATTTTGGCTGTTTTGCGATTTGTATTTTTATATACAAGTATTTCCAGAAAACATTTTACAAGGTAATCGTTGCTTATATTAAAAACATATTTAAAATTCGTATTCAAAATTAAGGTAATAATTCATTTATTTTGGGATTAATGTTATAAATAAAAAATAGTTGTACTTAATGTGGGAAAGAAAACAGACAATTTTTCTTATAATGTGATATTTATTTTAAATTCGCGTTTAAATTTTATAATATTTTAAACTGTGGTATTTATTTTGTTGAAAGGGTGGATACGATAGGGCCCCAACTTGGATACAAATTAAATGCAGCAGTATTATCGACATTGTTTGTTATAAAAATCCCAGCCAGGCGAACAATTAATGTCGAGTAATATTATAAATATATAAATTTGGAATTACGTTATTTTGAAATAAAAATTGTCTATAATTCTATGCGTATTGGAACATACATCTAAATAATTATAATGTGATCTATGTTTCCAGGTTTAGAAGATTTTAAAATGTATCCTTTTCTGTATTATAAAATTTTCGATATGAAATTAATATTTAGTTGAGTATGTTTTAGGTCCAGCACTTTATCTCCCAGATATCTTCGCGCACGAGAAAGAATGTGCTATATTTGTATTTATTATCTACCTATACTTTTATTTATTAATATGTCTTGTATCTGTTATACTTCTTATATTGAATAAATAAAATACTACTTGGGGGGAGGGAGGTTGGTTAATAATTATTTTGGGGTAAATAACTCTTTTGTGGAAAGTTAATGAGTGTTTAGTGAAAGAATTAGAAGAGGAAAGAGTTTCAAGGTAAGATATGGTAAGAAATAAAATATGGTCTGCAGAGAACTTCCCTTCAAAAGGTACGAGAATATTCTATTATTTATAAAATATATCAATTCGCATTCAAAATTATATACACATAAATATTACAACCTCATAACTCCATTTGGCTACCGGGTTTTGGACTTGTAAAAATTTTCGGAAAAAGTCAAAATCCTAACACCGTCCCGCGCCAATTTTTTTTTGGGATTTTTGGACTTGTAATTTTTTTCGGGAAAAAGTCAAAATCCTAAGACCCCTCCACGTCAATTTTATTTCTCATGTAGCTACATTTTGTCATTTAATACATTTTCGCCGCTATTAGCGAAGGTATAAAGTTTAACAGCGCAAAAATCGTCTCTATCCACTAACAACAATGAGTGAGTATTAAAACACAACTTGCTTCTTATGCCCTGTCCACACAAGGATTCTTTGATGATTCTTTCATACCTGAATTTTGAAAGAAATAATCCTGGAGAGAAATATCTGTCAAATAGCAACGGCGCTAAATTGAAACCTGAATGAGTCTTGGAAAAGAAGAATTTCTAACTCATTGATAGCTTCAATACAATTTATCTTATTTTTCCAGGATTTAGATGCATGAATTCTTTAAAAATCCTCGTGTGAACAGTGACGTTAGTTGTTAGTGTTTATGAGAAATAAAACCTTGTTCATACGTGGATTCTATACTTTCGTAGTCTGACAATTTTTAAAATTAAAATAATTGGTTCTGACAACAAACTCAGTTTCGAATCTAGACCTTGTGCACATTTTAATCTCTACAAACATCTACCTTACGGTGTACCTACTCGTTTTATAAAACGCTTAGATTTTTTCTAAATGATTCTCTGAATTGAACTAAATACCCTACTTGAATCCCACAGACTCGGTTTTGGTAGACATTCTGATTGCACTAAATTAAATAAAAAACCCAATACCCGTCTTGGGTCCTAAATGCTCGGTTTTAATCCAATTGAACCGAACTAAATAAACAACCCAATACCCTTCGTGAGTCCCACATACTCAGTTGTGGTTGATTGAAGTGAACTAAATAAAAAACCTAATACCCTTCTTAAGTGAAATAAAATTATGGAACATTGTGTTTTATAATATGCCTGTATGCCTTGGCTTTTTACAAAAAGTCTAATTTTACAATCAGCGTACGACACCAATACCGATGACTCACAGAATATGAGGCTGTCATATTAAAATATGATTCTTTCATGCTTCTAAATCTTGGAAAAAAGAAATTCAATTAATTTGAAATTCTTCTTTTCTAAGACTCATTGAGTATTCAATTTAGCGCCGCCGCTATTTGACAGATAATTATCACCAGGAATATTCCTTTCCAAATTCAGAGGTATGAAAGAGTCATCAAAGAATCCTTTTAAAACACAAAACAAATCTGACACCTCCGTCAAAATTTGAAAATTTGTTTTACCAAATAACCATAGCAATGTAAGATTAAAAGAAATTTAGAACGAAATTACAAATTGCATCTGGTGTGAAATAATTTTACCTTTCGATTTACACCTTTACCGTTTTCCTACGTGGAAATGGGGAGCAGGAATCTGCGTAAATGTGAAATGCAATGCTAATCGCCTATGTATACATGTATGGTGTTACACCCGGTATGTCGTACAGTTTTTAAATATTTGTATAATATCGTTTATACATTGAACAAAAGTTTCTTTGAGAAACGCCAAGTTCGCACAAATTTTCTTATAATTTGTTATTCTATATGATTATTATGAATAAATAAAAAGTCAGCAATGGTCGGCATAAGTCAGTTTAAATTAAACACTTTATGATTACGCCTTAAATAACAAATTAAGTTGATAAATACACTACATCATTTCATTCAAAGGGAATAAATACAATATTATTATTATTATTATTTTCTCCCCCGGCAGCCTGCTGAAGTCGAGCCCCCAGCTGCCGACCAAGCCGCCGTCGCCAGCGGCCAAGAAGGAAGTAACGTCGATCCTGAAGCACAGAGGAACCGCGAAGAACTCGAGTGTGAACCTCAGCGGAAGTGGAAGTCTGTTCTCGAACGAAGACGCCTCGGAAGATTCCCAGAGCCAAGGGGCCAGCGAACTTAGCGATGAGCCTGTCATGGGGAGAAGGGCTGCTAGGGAGAGGGCGAGTCTGGATTCAGATGATTCTGACTCTGACTGGGAAGCTTATAGAGTGAGTGTTGAACAATGTATTCGTTTATCTTCGACTAATGTATAACATAAACATTAAATGTGTGATGTCATAAATTAATCCCGCAGGGAATAATAGTCATGATTACCGCCTCTGCAAGATGTTAAGTTGATATAATACCTATAGTAACAAAATATTGGTAAATTTATTAATAAATTTATACATTAAATAAGTAATTGCAAGTTGCTCAGTGTAAAATATGAAAACAATGTCTTCTGCAATTTTCTTGTTCAACTCTGATTTGAAGATTGCAGTAGCCCGTTGCGCTTGCTCAATGTAAAATGGGCTTAACAGTTGTCATCTTGTCATTTCAAATTTGCTTTATTAAATAAATTCAATAATCATTTCTTATGCCTGTGGCACACCGGTCGAGGAGCATCGAGGACCATCGAGTAACTCCTCGATGAAACGAAAGAACGCACCCGTCCGCGATGGATTTCTATTTAATCGGTGACAAATACATCAAAATTTTGCGCGAAATCAAATCCAAAGATACGTCTGAAATGAGATACATTCGTTTCATCGAGGAACAACTCGATGAAAATAGCGGCGCCCCTATTTTTCGTCGAAGACGGGGTGCGTTCTATCGTTTCATCGAGGAGTTACTCGATGGTCCTCGATGCTCCTCGGCCGGTGTGCCACAGGCATTAGATGAAATATGGCATTATTCTCGAGTTTAATAAATGATAACGAGATTAGTGTACTTATGAAGTAAACTTTCATTTTATAATTATTAAACTCATTTAATTCTCTTTCAGCCTGACAGTCAAGTAAGCGGCAATCTCGACGAATTCAAACATCTATCCGAAATGCCGCCAACCAGGTTGACAGCCGGCGAAGAAAATGTCCTCTTCAATTACATTTACTTCGACCAAACAGAAGGAATTTTACTTTGCCCACCTACAAGCAAGCCTCAAAACTATTTGATGGAACAAATTCTATCAAACTTCAGAAGCGCTTGCCAAGTTATCCATGGATTACTGCAAAATACAGTGAGATTCAAGAACATGTTGGCGGAAGACATGGCCAAAAACGTTGCCAACAAAAGTTTGATAGCGATCAAAGAACACGGAATATTATTCGAGTGTAATGTTGAAGAAAATGGAAAGAAGAATAATGCAGTCAACTATTGGGTTATTGGGTAAATTATTATTTTTCTACGATATTTTTGGACTTAACTTTGTTACTTGAAAATGAACAATTGCAGACTAATGCTTCTTTGAAGACCGTTGCTAATAGTGACGGTCTGAAAATATTTTGAGCCCGCTGCTTATAAAGATCTATTCCAGTAATCATAAATAATTTATTAAGATTTGGATAAATTCATACTAATATTTCTATTTTCAATCAAAATTCTTTTAAGTGTCAAGTTTATTTACATTATGTGAATGAAGCTTTAATGTTACTTTTAAGAAAGTTTAAGCCTCATTCACACAAGCATTTAGTTTAAAGGTTTACATTTATGTTTAAGTTTAAGAAAGGTTGAATACATCTTAACTAAATACGAGTATTCACAGTGCTTAAAAGTGAGAAGTGTGAATTTAAACTTTCTTACGTATACATAAATGTAAACTTAATACTAAATGCTTATGTGAATAAGGCTTTCGACTAGTTTCAGCCGTGCAAAAAGCTACTTTCTGCCCTTGGTATATAAATAACTATTTTCTCTTTTTAGGAGACTGTTTTATACGCCTCATCCAAAGGAACTTTATGTTTGTTATCAAGATACTGTGCCTCAAAATTTGGTGGAAATCGCGTTTCGGTTAGGAGTTCATATGAATGGGTAAATTATTTTTTATAAAATATTTATTTCTATCAAAATAGTTAACAGTATTAGTAAAAAGCAGTTTATAATACAATAAGTTATCAATGCAATATATAGTATATATAAATGTTTTCTTCAAAACATTTAAAATCACAAATAATCTACAATATTTTTAATAATTAATTTCAGTGCACTTTTAAATATATAAAACAATAATAAAATTCCAGATAATACAATATTATGCTTAAGTTTAATATAAGTTAAATAAAATCAAATAATATTTTAACTACTCCTCCCGCCATTTTGCTTCCATAATGTCCTTTCCAAAACTGGGTATCACTGCCCGCATGATAAAATTCAATGGCGCATACGTCTTTTCCATATTTTTCGCAGATAATTTCAACCTTAAAATAGAAGTAAGATAAATATTATGATAATAAATATATAGAAATATATTTTACTTTTTCCCAAGCCTTTCCGGCCCATTGTTCTATAGTTCTATGTTCCTCTTTTTCAAAAACAATATTACGTTTTGAATCGTATAATTTTACTCCTAATTTGTAAAAACATCCACAGTCGAATCTGCCTGCATACCTAAAAAATACAAAAGCAATACTGTTAAAAATTATGTAGGTACTGTATTTAAAATCATAACTTTATAAAGAAATTTATTTGAGAATGGTTTCAATACAGAAAATAATATTCATACACAGGAAAATACAACACCAAAAGATGCAAATCTAGAAAATTTGTAAGTAATAAAATACCTGCACCAAAAGATTCATTCACAGGAAAATCTAGAATTTTTGTAAACACAGGAAGATTCAGATCTTGAATTTTAGATAAGCCATAAATGCAAATCTAGCAAAGTTATAATTAAAACTGTATTGTATTGGGTTGTTTATTTAGTTATGTTCAATTTAATTTGTTGAAGAGGCGAACTAGATTTTATAGATACGCATGCCGAATTTACAATACCAGATTTGAATTGAACTGTGAATGCAAGTATTTTATTACTTATAAATGCAAATCTAGAAAAGTTTTTGTCAAAAATAAATATGTGAGACTCAAGAATAGTACGAATCATTTGATACAAGATACAAATCTAGAAAAGTTATCGTCAAAACCAAATATTCTAATTTGTTGAAAAGACGTACTACTTTTCTTTGCATCTTTCTGTGTTTGCATTGCCTAATCTAAAATACTAGCTATGCATTTTCCTGTGAATGAATCTTCTGATGTAGGATAAATATCTAAACTTGAATTTTCTGTGAATAAATAATATATTCTACACCTTTATTTTCTGGTGTTGAATCAAGTTTTATAAATATAAGTACTCACCATTCGCTGACGTGAATTTTAGGTTGATACTCATTCAGAACTTGTCGAAGTAAAGGATTATTTTTAAATTCAAAGATTTGCCGTTTGTTACAATACTCATACGAAGTAGCAAAGCAGCTCTTGCTGTTATTAAAGTCAGGATGTTCCGGTAGTTCATCACACCCCGCAGGAGGGTTCTCTATTCTCCAGTCATCGCCCCCATTTTGCACATCTGTCCAGTGCGTCATTTTCTCTTCTCCATTTCCATTCTTCAGTAAATTTTTATCAAATATCGTATAGCAAGTAAAGTACGCGTACCACGGATGCTTACTCCTAATGATTTTGTTTTTGTGGGCCAGTTTAACCCTCCAAAAGTGATGGGATTTGATGATTCTATCCCAATTCTTGCAAACTTGCTTGCTTTTTAAAACGGTTTTCATATCCAGGTAACTTAGAATCATTAGGACGATTTCTTCTGGGATTACTACATCGTTGAATATTAAACCGTTTGTTTCATCCTCACTTTTTGATGGTGAATATGATAGCTTTCGTTGGGGAAACCAATTCGGAAGCCAGCTCATTTTGCTCAAATAAATCTGGATGTAATGCCTGTAATTAAATTATTATATTGCAACAATTACCTATTTACCAAGATGAAAATGTTGTGTTATATTTGTATGATTCATAGATACACACTACGTACCTTTGACCGGTGTTGACGTATGCGTTTGACAGATATTTAAATAGAAAATCAAATCATTAAAAATTGCGCCAAATGTGTTTGTATTAAACTGAACTTAAAGAAGTGCGTTTGTGACACTTTAAATTTAAAAGTATTTTATAAAAACTATTTAAAAAATTAGAATGTCTCTTTCCGACCTTGAATTAAATAATTTAAATGTATGTTCAAATTTATAAGTAAAAATATAAGTAAAGTCGCATTAACAGCCCGAAATGTATGAAGTCTATGACAATGTGTACTTGCGTTCACAACACCAAATTTCAGTGATGTGAACGGAAGTACACATTGCCATAATGACAAACATCACAACTTTCAAGCCTCATTCCCACCTCTATCATTGCCCTGTTCACACGTTGCTACTTTGAAGACGCATACGTGCTACTGTAGCATGAAAAGAAATTCAAATCGAAACAATTACCGCAAAAAATCGCTATCTACACACACAACGATCAACGATGTGAAATTATCAACGAGTAGTTCTTGATACTTTGATGCTACAAATTAGCAGCGCTGCTATTTGACAAGCGACTCAGATTTTTTCATGCTACAGTAGCACGAATGTGTCTTCAAAGTAGCAACGTGTGAACAGGGTACCTATTCTAATTCATAGCGACAGTCGCTAGCGAAGTTCAGTTGATAACTTCGTGACGTCATTCCGTTTGTAACTATATCAAGGGTTAGGGATATTTGGCTTCCAGTTGATAACGACTGATATAGATTTTACATTTTACTGTGAAATTTGGCAAGAAAAACTGCTAAACCACCATTTTACCTACCACTTATCATAAACGTATTATTTGTTTTAAAATAAGCAATTTTTTTATTTTCAAAGTAAATTATTTTTTCAAGAAAAATGTCAATTTCTTATTTCTACAATTTGTAAGTTGAATTATTTAATAAACTAATCAAAAATATTAAATACATATAATGAACTCATAATTTATTGGTATTTTATATTTATAAAATAAATATTTTAACCTCACAACGAACAAAAATCAACGCAACGCGCAAGTCTACCGTAGCGAGGGTTGATAAGTCGTAGCGACAGTCGCTTGGCTACTACGTCACACATGGTGGGGGGTTATCAAGACAACTCAAGTTATCAACGTTGATAAGTGAAATAGAATAGGACCCCAGGGCACCACAATCATAACATCATAGGTCAGTAAGGCATAACCTTGAGAACGAGGTCTCGCAGTCGAGATAAATTTTTTTTGAGGGCGGGATCATATTTCTTTTTACTCCAGAATATCATAATTATTCTACAGTTATTAACATAATTAGTAATTAATTTTAAAGACTCCGTAAATTCCTCATGTTAAACTATGGATGTGTAAAATGGATAGAACAAACCTCGTTATAGGAGTCCCGCATTCGCAATAAAAAACAATTGAGGCCGGGATCATTTTCCTCGGATCATTTACCCCCGAAAACAAATTATTGGTTTGGATAAGCAATTGCTATTATTTCATCCGATGATTAAAACCCTCGCTCGCTTCATCTTCGAGAATAATAGCCTCCATTTTACCGAAGTTGTATAATATACTGTTAATTATTTTTCATGTTATTTTCTATAATATTAGGATACTAAGGAGAATTTGTATTTTTTGAATTTTACTTTATTTCATATCGTATACGTGTTTTTAGACATTTATTTGATTTCATACAACCCGCTTTGAACATCCAATAACATCGCATTAATTTCAACCAATTAGAAGAATCGTTCCTTTTTGAATATCCAATGAGAGTGCGATAATTCAGCCTATCAGAAGCGTTGACACATGTGCATGTATAAAACTTGATCTCGAAGTTGTGCTAGAAAAAATTATTTCTCGTAAACAGTACTAAATAATTAAAATCTGTTCGCGGATTATTAATCAGCATAATTTTACGCAACAAACGGTGTAATTATTTTTGCCGAAAGCACAAAATATAAGTTTTGGTCAGACTTTACAGAACGGCATTCGACCTTGCATTGAAGTTGGTACTTGGTGACGCCATTTTGTGTACAGTGTTGGCGTCTTCTTGTAGTCTTGTGTTTAAAAAAAGATATTTTAGTGTATTTAAATAACCAGCAGTAAAATTTAAAGTGATTAACCATAAATAAGAAATTGTGAGTATCCTAGACATGTAATAATGTCTGTTTGCGGCAAAATGATAGACAAATTCCTTAAACCAAATTTGCTCTTGGAATCCATTATGTAATCAGTTCATGTTTGCCGAGGTCATAATTAAAAATGTGAAATAAGTCAAATAAGAGATTTATTTACAGGTAAACGCTATTAAGTGTAGAAAAGGAACAATATCAAAGAATACTCGAGACTGCCTACAAATTTGGGGAATCTGACATCGTCCAATCGTCTTTGAATAAAATGAGAATCTCAAACATGAAATTACATAATGCAGAAATTCATTTCTGGAACTAAGGTAATCAGTCTTTTTTAAATAATTTATTTTTGATATTAACTGCTAATTGCGTGACGTCACGGACCTAATTAAACCTGATGTAACGACTTCGCCATTTGCATGTTTGAAGTTTAGTGTTGTTAATAAGAAGTTAAAGTGAATTTTAATAACCAGTTGTTCAGTTTTAAGTTATAAACAAATATTAAATCGTTTATGTGGTTAAATTATTAAATATATTTACAGGTCAATACTGTTGTGTGTAAGAATGAAGACAGTATGGAAGTGAATATTCGATACCTACATCGTATATTGATGACACTGTGGTACAAGGACACAATAAGAAGATGTATTTCTTCAGGAGGATCATGCATTGATGGTAATTCATCAGTTTTATTTATTAATTACTCGTTATTTAATTGATACATTGTTTCAGGTTCGATGAAGGCTCACAAACTGTAGAACTGAGTTAGCGGACGTCTTCAGAAGAATTGATCCTTCTGCTGACGACATCTTCAACAAGGAATTAAAGCATCTTCTACATTCTGCAGCCACCTGCAGACTCTGAGAATCTTCTGATGAAGGATCCAAAACTGTAGAACTGGGTTAGCGGATGTCTTAGAAGCGAATTGTTCGTCTTGCTGTCGTTATTACATTCTTGAAGGCTGACCACATCATCAGCAAGAAATTAAAGCATGTTCAAGAGTTCTCGAGTTGTAATTACTACTTTGGTCGTCATCTGCAGCTGTTTAGGAACCTAGTGCATCTTAATATTGATGGTAAGCGTTTTATTGTAACATTTGGATGTGGTTTATTGTTTTATTTGTAATATTTACATAAAAATAAAGCTGCATTCACATACGCATTTAGTTTGAAGGTTTACATTTATGTTTACATTTAAGAAAGTTTGAATACATTTAACTAAATACGAGCATTCACAGTGCTTGAAAGTAGGACGTGCGAATGTTCCTATTTAGTTATATGAACCTAAACTTTTTTAAACGTAAATATAAATGTAAATCTTAAGACGAAATGCGTATATAAATGAGGCTGAAATACATCTAATTAAATTCACACTTTCCACTTTCAATGCTTTAATATTTTATTTCTATTTGTTTAGATCACAATTGATGAATCTGCAGTATTGGACGTTTTACACAGATTTGAAATCTTTCTACAACTCATGGTGAACCTGGCAGCTTCTTCACAAGTCAGATTGAACCTCAGGCGTCATCAACACATTTCTGGAGCTTTTGGTTGTCATCTGCAGCTGTTTATACACCTAGTGCATATTTGAACACAATAAGAAGATGTATTTCTTCAGGAGGAACATGTATTTAACAATGTAATTAATCAGTTTTATTAATTGTTTGCTTGTTATTTAATTGTTACATTAATTAATTTATAGAAATATGAAATACACATCTAATTTATTTTTTATTGTATTTTTCAGACTTGTTCCGGTTGTAGCATCTTTATCTCTGGCTGTAAGATCCGCACAGCCTGTGGTGCCGCCCATCTAGTTCCTGAATTGTGGTACAAACTTTGAAGATTCTTTGGTTTGAAATTCTACTGTTGGAGTCTACTGTCTCTAGGACAAGGAACATCTCAGTCACCAGTTCAACACGTAAGTTTTTTATTTTTACTTTGTGTATTCCATTTGGAACACGATGCTTTTACTCAGCTTGAGTGTGGCAGCCTCACAGGTCACTGTGAACGTCAGTATGGATACTACAGACCAAAAAGTCGCTCAATGCTCTTACTGTCTGTCAACTCACTCTGAGTACACTACAGGAAACATGTTTGTGCAGTAAACTGGAATGTGTATCTGCCTGGATTTGACACTGAAAGCTTTTCACTCAGCTTGGGTGTGGCAGTCTCACATCATGTGAGTCATCGGTATAGATATACAGAGTGATTCATCGGTCATCCATATTCATTTGTATACAGGGTGTACCATTCGAGTGCAATAATATGCAACTATTGTTACAGATTAATTTGGACTTCATGTACAAAGTTTGAAGATTCTTTGGTTTGAAATTCTGCAGTTGGAGTTTCTAGGAGAGGGAACATCATCTGATGCTACCACGTAACACGTAAGTTTATTATTTTTACTTTGCGTATTCCATTTGAAACTCTATGCTTTTACTCAGCTTGAGTGTGGCAGCCTCACAGGTCACTGTGAACATCAGTATAAATACTACAGATCAAAAAGTGACTCAATGCTTTCACTCAAATGTGGCAGCCTCACATATGTGAGTAATCGGATTAGGCATATGTTTAACCGTGTGTGCGGTTGCCAGTCTCACTTACTCATGACTGTTGGGAGTATACTACAGGGAAGATTTTTGTGTAGTTAACTGAAATGTGTACCTGCCTGGATGTGAAACTGAAAGTATAACACATGGCCCAGATGTAAAATGAAATCGTTTTTTGTTGTACAAAAGTTTAAATAAAAATCAAAATACATGTATAATGTACTGTATCTCATATTTATTGAAAACTGCAATACATTTTACACAATCTCAAATCAAATCAATACTCAAAAATTTATGGAATCGAATAATTTTTTTTATTTTTTAAAATCGTCCTATGCAGCCCAATCAAAGAATTATGATACAGACTGTAGAATATTTGGGATTTTTTCTCCAGAAAAGTATGTTTAAGACTTGTAGCTACTATGCCACAACAAATTGAAACAGTTTAAAAATTAAGGTGGAGTTACACGGGTAAAGTCATTTATAGTAATTACAGCAAACGATAAAAAAATTGCCAGCTGTATACTTTGTTCTCTAAGTTTATATTTAAAGTTTAATTTACTTAAAATATATTAAAGGTATATTTTAAGTGCATGTAACTTTAAATATAAACTTAGAGAATAAAGTATACAGCTGGCAATTTTTTTATCGTTTGCTGTAATTACTATAAACGACTTTACCCCTATGTAACTTCACCTTAATTTTTAAAACTTTTTTAATTCGTTGTGGCATAGTATCTACAAGTCTTAAACATACTTTTCTGGAGAAAAAAATCTCAAGTATTCTACAGTCTGTGTCATAATTCTTTGATTGTGCTGCATATGACGATTTAAAAAAATATATTTATTCAGTTCCACAAACTTTCGACTATTGATTTGATATTGTGTAAAATATATTGCAGTTTTCAATAAATATAAGATACAGTACATTATACAACTTGTATTTTGGTTTTATTTAAATTTTTGTAAAACAAAAAACGACTTTTTTTACGCCTGGGCCAACTTCAATCAGACTGTGTTCGTATGTACAATAGATCGAATTATTAATCTATTTTACAAGTCACTTAAATAAGAGAATTATTGGCATTTACTTGGTTAATAAATAGATGTTTAGCTTATAGTTCTCATTTAATATGGGTGTGACAGCATAACTTGTGCGATAAATAATGTTACTAATATATTTGTGTTTTCTAGGTATTCGAGGATCTCATTAATTGAGGACTTGACAACTGTCGTGTTATCTTCTCAGGAAGCAGGAGCAGTTGTAGCGGCCTTCAAAAGACATGGGAGAATATTTTTTCGGTAAGTTTCTTTACTCTTTTTTACAATACGTACATATCTGTCATGGCTTTTACCCAAGTTGGGTACGGCAGCCTCACATATGCGAGTCATTGGTATGGATAGAGGCCAAATTTTTGTGCAGTAAATTGAAATTGGATCTGAAACTGAACAGTCAGAACCACTGTCGGTCATTAGCATATTCAGCTATGCATCCAATTTAAACTATTTTATTTAAATTTTAATATTGAATCTTAAAACATTACATTTATTATTATTATTAGTGAACAAAATAGAAAATAAAATTGAATAAAAATACAAAACCTAAATAAATAGAGATAAAATCGAGGAAACAAAGTCAAACAAATATAATAATATTAATTACATACATAATCTATCACGCTTTTCACCCAATTAGGGTACGGCAGCCTCACATATTGTGAGAATCGGTATAGATATATATATTTTTATCGTGTGTGCGGTTACCAGCCGTCAACTGTTGGATACTTCCTGTATACAATAATTCATTTATTATAAATATTTAATATTTTCAGGATAAGCAAATAGTGTTTATCAAATGTAAATAAATGATTTGTGGTTCCTAGGTATTCGATGTGAACAAGCCAAGCAGTCTTCGAAGGACATGAAATCAACCACGAGAGTCGGCGAGGGATTACACTGTACAACTTCAACATCCATCGTGTGACTTTCTGCAGGCGATATCAACTCCAGCAGCCTTCCAGAGACTTAGTGATAAGTGAATTATCAAAGATAGTTTTGCCAGTCTTTTCCTTTTGCGTGAATCATTCTTTAACTCGAAATAATACTTTACATAAATAATAAAGACTGAATCTTCTATTTTTTATAATAATGTTGAGATTGGAATTATTAAATGAATACAGTCTTGGGTTCAATTCCCAATGACCATGTGAATATGATCTCAACAATTAATTTTAACTTAGGTAATAGTTTGCAAGGAGTAAACCACATCGTCTTTACTTTACTAGTACTTTGGTTGTATAGATTAAGGGATCAACGGAATTTTGATGAAACTAGTGACATTATTATTGATTTTAAAATAATTTTAATTGGTGTGATAGCTTTACCTTTGGTTGTTTTGTTTGTCATGTTCTTGGGTTTCAAGTTAAAATCAATTGCGGTCAATATTAAACTTAAATAGGAAATGTCACTAGTGAAAATAAATGTGGTTTACTCCTTGTTCAATGGTCCTTTTTCAACGAACAAAATAAATGAAGAGATGCATTTGAAACTGCAAATAAAATTGAAGATGTTAATGTGACAATACAATAAATAAAGAACAAGAAGTGATGAATAAATTCGTTGTTGCCAGATACTTAACATTAAGTTCCGAACATAATGATGACAATTTGAGCAGAATTAATTTTTTATAAGTTGAATGTTGTAGACTTTTGAATAATAAGAAATGAATTAATTTGAAGTAACTGGCAGCTTCGCAACAGCAGAGAGCATGCATCTCTTTCATTAATGAATTATGTACAGGATCATTTAGACTTAGGAAATTTTGGTAGGTGAAATAACTTACAGTGACATTAAATATTTCGGTTCGCGAATTATTCTTTTGCAATTAGGTGTGGCATTGATTTGAATTGAATTTGAAATTGGGATTAGTATAGTTAGAGGCTTGTTATCTTATATAGCTTGCTTTTAACTTGACGACGTTAGAACTTTTTTGGCTTTGCTAGACATGTGTGCTGCAGCATGCAGGTCTAGTTTTGTACCCTCCCATACTCGTGTATGGGGGCATCGTTGGATTTCGGTACCCTACCTTACCCTCTATCTGCCTAGGCGAATCCAAGCGCAGCTGCAAGCGGACGCCTCGCCCTTGCTTCAGTGATGGACGACTACCTAGTGTATGTATGGTACTAGCGGATGTGGTGACGGGAAGCCAGTCGATGTTTACCTGCGGCTATCGAGTCGGTGCGCGCTGTCAGAAGGTTCATTCGCTAGGTATGTTAAAGGCAGTCGTAGTCCGCCTAGCGAATATGCTAAATCTGACCAGGACATAGTGCGTACGTCGTTGTGGGCCAGGCGTAATGGTAAACACTGGAATAGCGGTTAACTAGGCGGAAACAACGGGGAATCGGATAAGACGTCCCACGTAAACTTTTGAGCATAAGAACAACACTAGGCCGGCTTGTTCTTCAGGGTTAGAATCAATCAGCGACCGGGTAACTCAAAATTATGTACAATGATGTACTTAGGACAATGCCACACAGTAAATTCAACTAGAGTGGGTTGGGGGCTGGGAATGGCTTAGAGCCAATAGGAAACGTTAAACCGCATTTTAGTATTTGTATTTGTATGCATGTCCTTCCGTTGAAGGGCCGACGAGGGCACGGTACACCCTGCATAGACCGCTTTTGGCACCCCAACCTCCTGACGCCTTCGTCATCGTGCCTCGGATGGCTTAGACGCCAGGGGGCAAGATGGAACCAATAAGTCTATGTTGTGGTCGGTGAGTCATTGGCGGGCAGTATAGTACTTGGTCGCAGATGACTTCGAACCGTACGTCCTTGCACGTGTAAGGATCGACGAGGGATTCGGTGCACTCCACGGGGAGTCGGAATGTAGCAGCTCGAAGGGTTTGGGTCAGTCAGCCTTCGATAGCTTGGATGAATTGAGTCACTAGAATGCAAAACTGAATCCATCCCGGCAATCCTGAGCATGAAGGTGGTGATGGACCGTGGAAAGTCTTTCCCTGGCTGTCTACCGTGTACTAAGCACTCATTCGGGGATCGGCAAGAAGTCCCACGACATTTGCACAAGAACAACAACCATCGATTGTTCTTGGGGTTAGAATCAAAAAGCGCGCGCGGTAAATGTTAAATATTGGGTGGAGATGGATTTTAGGGCAATGTCACTAGTATTTCACCTATCATATATTTCGAACTTATAATAATATAAAATATGAAAGATACTTCCTCGGCAAAGGTTTTTATGAGCAGAAAAATCAGTCATTGCCATTAATAAAACTGATTATTCATGTATAACTTTTATCTTTGATACAAAATATTCAAAACATGAGTTAAGTATCTTATATGGGTGCAGTTACAAGCCGTCAACTCGTGTTGTTATAAGACTTGGAAATAAAATTCAATTGTAATGTAAAATGTAACTAATAATTTATTGTATTTCTTACAGGGCAAGTCATTTCATTATTTTATATTGTAATAAAATTACAAAAACTTGTATTGTATTTGAATATTTTATTTGTAAATGTGTTGATGTTTGAGATAAATGATTCTGTGAGCGAATAAGTTTGTGAAATAGTTAGTGTGCGTTTGCGTGAACGTTCTGCGAATTAGTGGATTAAAATGATTGATGGTTAATTGCGAGTGCAAATGATTTCAAGTGAACGAAGCAAATGAAGTGTGCCTACCCAACTTGGGAAATGACACATTTATGTGTGTTTTAAAGAGAATGTGTGCGGTTGAGATGAGCTTTTGTTTGGGCGTCTGGTGAATATGTTGATTGAAATGACTGATCATGTATTAGAAATGTAAATGATTTGAGTGGAAAGAATAAAAGAGCTTGAATGAAAAGGATAATAAATGTGGATGACGCGAAAGAAGTGTGTCAGGATGGGAATGTTTGACTGCTTGTTGAGTTTAAATGTGTGACAAGGTTCGTGCCACCCAAACTTGGTAAATGGCGTGATATTATTGCATGTATTATGTATGAAAGTATATATTTCTCTTATGTATTTGTGTTGTATATAAAAAGAAAGAAAAATTAACAGTTTTTATTTATTTTCCTCATGTTTCCTTTCAAAATGAGTCAATATTATGCAGTATTGTTGCATGAATTATTTAAATGAAATGTAAATCTTTTAAAATAAATAAATAATTTAGTCAGAATAGAAAATTTGCTTTATTATATTTATTAAACAACTTATCGTTGTCCTACGTCCCGTTATGTAGCGTTTAATTTAATTTTTTAGGGGTGAAATTGCCCAAAACGAGATTAGTGCTGCCATCTCTTGGTGTGACGTCACAGAATATTTTTGAGCAGTGGCCTAGAAAATGAAGCTGTTAATTAAAAACTTACTATCATAATATTCTACTAATTATTTGCTAGGAAAATTTTAAAGTGCTTATTTCTCGTAAACTAAGGGTAGTATGATAAAGAGGGATAGTTTACCACCTTAATTAGGACCTGATGAATCCAAATATGCCCTCAGTTTTGTCGTTCAACCCTTATTTTTCAAGTTATATGCGTTTTAAAATTTTCCTAGCGTAGTTGCAATTTTGTATTTATATATAAATATATCAAAAGGGTAAGTAATAATGTAATTCTGAGGGTAGATTTAGAATCAGCGAGTCCTAATTAGGGGTATTCGATATAAACAATCCATGAATTAACGTATTTTTAGTCGATTTTGGTAAAATTTTGCTGACATTAAATAATTATTATCTCGTAAACTAAAGGGCTAAGGGCAAAAAGTTAAATACAAAGGTTGTGTAACTTTTCATTCTCTATCTGCCTGTCTATAGATAAGGCCGTTTTGGCCGATTTTTAAATATTTTTTTGATCTCCCACCATTCATGTTATCCTGATACAAACTTGGTGATTTTTGTTCGATTCAAAATTCAACTCGAGTGAGGGTGAAAATTTAAAAACGCGATTACGTAAAAACTAAGGGATGGAAAGTAATTTACGGGTCATATTCGTACTCTACGCGTTGAAATACACCAGTATGCATATTGCCACCCCTAAAAGTTAATTAGCACCGGAGATATTCAACCCTTATTTGTATCTCCGGTACTAAGGGTCGTATTGAAAAAATCAACATTGCATTCGATAGGGGATGAAAAACTGAGCATCTTTTGCATTTAACTTTTTCCTCTACGACCCTTAGTTTAAGGGTTTATAACTATGTTTAGACGACTTTTTCACCACTTTGATTGCTCATAACCCTTAAAGTAAGGGTCGTAGAGGAAAAAGTTAAATGCAAAAGATGCTCAGTTTTTCATCCCCTATGGAATGCAATGTTGATTTTTTCAATACGACCCTTAGTACCGGAGATACAAATAAGGGTTGAATATCTCCGGTGCTAATTAACTTTTAGGGGTGGCAATATGCATACTGGTGTATTTCAACGCGTAGAGTACGAATATGGCCCGTAAATTACTTTCCATCCCTTAGTTTTTACGTAATCGCGTTTTTAAATTTTCACCCTCACTCGAGTTGAATTTTGAATCGAACAAAAATCACCAAGTTTGTATCAGGATAACATGAATGGTGGGAGATCAAAAAAATATTTAAAAATCGGCCAAAACGGCCTTATCTATAGACAGGCAGATAGAGAATGAAAAGTTACGCAACCTTTGTATTTAACTTTTGGCCCTTAGCCCTTTAGTTTACGAGATAATAATTATTTAAAGTCAGCAAAATTTCACCAAAAACTACCAAAATTACGTTGATTTCATGGATTGTTTATATCGAATACCCCTAATTAGGACTCGCTGATTCTAAATCTACCCTCAGAATTACATAATTACTTACCCTTTTGATATATTTATATATAAATACAAAATTGCAACTACGCTAGGAAAATTTTAAAACGCATATAACTTGAAAAATTTTCCTAGCAAATAATTACAAGAATGTAAATTTTTAATTAACAGCTTCATTTTCTAGGCCACAGCTCAAAAATATTCTGTGACGTCACATCAAGAGATGGCAGCACTAATCTCGTTTTGGGCAATTTCACCCCTAAAAAATTAAATTAAACGCTATATAACGGGACGTAGGACAACGATAAGTTGTTTAATAAATATAATAAAGCAAATTTTCTATTCTGACTAAATTATTTATTTATTTTAAAAAATTTACATTTCATTTAAATAATTCATGCAACAATACTGCATATTTATTCATTTTGAAAGGAAACATGAGGAAAATAAATAAAAACTGTTAATTTTTCTTTCTTTTTATATACAACACAAATACATAAGAGAAATATATACTTTCATACATAATACATGCAATAATACCACGCCATTTACCAAGTTTGGGTGGCACGAACCTTGTCACACATTTAAACTCAACAAGCAGTCAAACATTCCTATCCTGACACACTTCTTTCGCGTCATCCACATTTATTATCCTTTTCATTTAAGCTCTTTTATTCTTTCCACTCAAATCATTTACATTTCTAATACATGATCAGTCATTCCAATCAACATATTCACCGGACGTCCAAACAAAAACTCATCTCAACCGCACACATTCTCTTTAAAACACACATAAATGTGTCATTTCCCAAGTTGGGTAGGCACACTTCATTTGCTTCGTTCACTTGAAATCATTTGCACTCGCAATTAACCATCAATCATTTTAATCCACTAATTCGCAGAACGTTCACGCAAACGCACACTATAACTATTTCACAAACTCATTCGCTCACAGAATCATTTATCTCAAACATCAACACATTTACAAATAAAATATTCAAATACAATACAAGTTTTTTGTAATTTTATTACAATATAAAATAATGAAATGACTTGCCCTGTAAGAAATACAATAAATTATTAGTTACATTTTACATTACAATTGAATTTTTATAACAACATGAGTTGACGGCTTGTAACTGCACCCATATAAGATACTTAACTCATGTTTTGAATATTTTGTATCAAAGATAAAAGTTATACATGAATAATCAGTTTTATTAATGGCAATGACTGATTTTTCTGCTCATAAAAACCTTTGCCGAGGAAGTATCTTTCATATTTTATATTATTATAAGTTCGAAATATATGATAGGTGAAATACTAGTGACATTGCCCTAATCCATCTCCACCCAATATTTAACATTTACCGCGCGCGCTTTTTGATTCTAACCCCAAGAACAATCGATGGTTGTTGTTCTTGTGCAAATGTCGTGGGACTTCTTGCCGTTCCCCGAATGAGTGCTTAGTACACGGTAGACAGCCAGGGAAAGACTTTCCACGGTCCATCACCACCTTCATGCTCAGGATTGCCGGGATGGATTCAGTTTTGCATTCTAGTGACTCAATTCATCCAAGCTATCGAAGGCTGACTGACCTAAACCCTACGAACTGCTACATTCCGACTCCCCGTGGAGTGCACCGAATCCCGCGTCGATCCTTACACGTGCCAGGACGTACGGTTCGAAGTCATCTGCGACCAAGTACTATACTGCCCGCCAATGACTCACCGACCACAACATAGACTTATTGGTTCCATCTTGCCCCCTGGCGTCTAAGCCATCCGAGGCACGATGACGAAGGCGCCAGGAGGTTGGGGTGCCAAAAGCGGTCTATGCAGGGTGTACCGTGCCCTCGTCGGCCCTTCAACGGAAGGACATGCAAACAAATACAAATACTAAAATGCGGTTTAACGGTTCCTATTGACTCTAAGCCATTCCCAATCCCCAACCCACTCTAGTTGAATTTACTGTGTGGCATTGTCCTAAGTACATCATTGTACATAATTTTGAGTTACCCGGTCGCTGATTGATTCTAACCCTGAAGAACAAGCCGGCCTAGTGTTGTTCTTATGCTCAAAAGTTTACGTGGGACGTCTTATCCGATTCCCCGTTGTTTCCGCCTAGTTAACCGCTATTCCAGTGTTTACCATTACGCCTGGCCCACAACGACGTACGCACTATGTCCTGGTCAGATTTAGCATATTCGCTAGGCGGACTACGACTGCCTTTAACATACCTAGCGAATGAACCTTCTGACAGCGCGCACCGACTCGATAGCCGCAGGTAAACATCGACTGGCTTCCCGTCACCACATCCGCTAGTACCATACATACACTAGGTAGTCGTCCATCACTGAAGCAAGGGCGAGGCGTCCGCTTGCAGCTGCGCTTGGATTCGCCTAGGCAGATAGAGGGTAAGGTGGGGTACCGAAATCCAACGATGCCCCCATACACGAGTATGGGAGGGTACAAAACTAGACCTGCATGCTGCCGCAGACATGTCTAGCAAAGCCAAAAAAGTTCTAACGTCGTCAAGTTAAAAGCAAGCTATATAAGATAACAAGCCTCTAACTATACTAATCCCAATTTCAAATTCAATTCAAATCAATGCCACACCTAATTGCAAAAGAATAATTCGCGAACCGAAATATTTAATGTCACTGTAAGTTATTTCACCTACCAAAATTTCCTAAGTCTAAATGATCCTGTACATAATTCATTAAAGAAAGAGATGCATGCTCTCTGCTGTTGCGAAGCTGCCAGTTACTTCAAATTAATTCATTTCTTATTATTCAAAAGTCTACAACATTCAACTTATAAAAAATTAATTCTGCTCAAATTGTCATCATTATGTTCGGAACTTAATGTTAAGTATCTGGCAACAACGAATTTATTCATCACTTCTTGTTCTTTATTTATTGTATTGTCACATTAACATCTTCAATTTTATTTGCAGTTTCAAATGCATCTCTTCATTTATTTTGTTCGTTGAAAAAGGACCATTGAACAAGGAGTAAACCACATTTATTTTCACTAGTGACATTTCCTATTTAAGTTTAATATTGACCGCAATTGATTTTAACTTGAAACCCAAGAACATGACAAACAAAACAACCAAAGGTAAAGCTATCACACCAATTAAAATTATTTTAAAATCAATAATAATGTCACTAGTTTCATCAAAATTCCGTTGATCCCTTAATCTATACAACCAAAGTACTAGTAAAGTAAAGACGATGTGGTTTACTCCTTGCAAACTATTTATGTAAAGTATTATTTCGAGTTAAAGAATGATTCACGCAAAAGGAAAAGACTGGCAAAACTATCTTTGATAATTCACTTATCACTAAGTCTCTGGAAGGCTGCTGGAGTTGATATCGCCTGCAGAAAGTCACACGATGGATGTTGAAGTTGTACAGTGTAATCCCTCGCCGACTCTCGTGGTTGATTTCATGTCCTTCGAAGACTGCTTGGCTTGTTCACATCGAATACCTAGGAACCACAAATCATTTATTTACATTTGATAAACACTATTTGCTTATCCTGAAAATATTAAATATTTATAATAAATGAATTATTGTATACAGGAAGTATCCAACAGTTGACGGCTGGTAACCGCACACACGATAAAAATATATATATCTATACCGATTCTCACAATATGTGAGGCTGCCGTACCCTAATTGGGTGAAAAGCGTGATAGATTATGTATGTAATTAATATTATTATATTTGTTTGACTTTGTTTCCTCGATTTTATCTCTATTTATTTAGGTTTTGTATTTTTATTCAATTTTATTTTCTATTTTGTTCACTAATAATAATAATAAATGTAATGTTTTAAGATTCAATATTAAAATTTAAATAAAATAGTTTAAATTGGATGCATAGCTGAATATGCTAATGACCGACAGTGGTTCTGACTGTTCAGTTTCAGATCCAATTTCAATTTACTGCACAAAAATTTGGCCTCTATCCATACCAATGACTCGCATATGTGAGGCTGCCGTACCCAACTTGGGTAAAAGCCATGACAGATATGTACGTATTGTAAAAAAGAGTAAAGAAACTTACCGAAAAAATATTCTCCCATGTCTTTTGAAGGCCGCTACAACTGCTCCTGCTTCCTGAGAAGATAACACGACAGTTGTCAAGTCCTCAATTAATGAGATCCTCGAATACCTAGAAAACACAAATATATTAGTAACATTATTTATCGCACAAGTTATGCTGTCACACCCATATTAAATGAGAACTATAAGCTAAACATCTATTTATTAACCAAGTAAATGCCAATAATTCTCTTATTTAAGTGACTTGTAAAATAGATTAATAATTCGATCTATTGTACATACGAACACAGTCTGATTGAAGTTGGCCCAGGCGTAAAAAAAGTCGTTTTTTGTTTTACAAAAATTTAAATAAAACCAAAATACAAGTTGTATAATGTACTGTATCTTATATTTATTGAAAACTGCAATATATTTTACACAATATCAAATCAATAGTCGAAAGTTTGTGGAACTGAATAAATATATTTTTTTAAATCGTCATATGCAGCACAATCAAAGAATTATGACACAGACTGTAGAATACTTGAGATTTTTTTCTCCAGAAAAGTATGTTTAAGACTTGTAGATACTATGCCACAACGAATTAAAAAAGTTTTAAAAATTAAGGTGAAGTTACATAGGGGTAAAGTCGTTTATAGTAATTACAGCAAACGATAAAAAAATTGCCAGCTGTATACTTTATTCTCTAAGTTTATATTTAAAGTTACATGCACTTAAAATATACCTTTAATATATTTTAAGTAAATTAAACTTTAAATATAAACTTAGAGAACAAAGTATACAGCTGGCAATTTTTTTATCGTTTGCTGTAATTACTATAAATGACTTTACCCGTGTAACTCCACCTTAATTTTTAAACTGTTTCAATTTGTTGTGGCATAGTAGCTACAAGTCTTAAACATACTTTTCTGGAGAAAAAATCCCAAATATTCTACAGTCTGTATCATAATTCTTTGATTGGGCTGCATAGGACGATTTTAAAAAATAAAAAAAATTATTCGATTCCATAAATTTTTGAGTATTGATTTGATTTGAGATTGTGTAAAATGTATTGCAGTTTTCAATAAATATGAGATACAGTACATTATACATGTATTTTGATTTTTATTTAAACTTTTGTACAACAAAAAACGATTTCATTTTACATCTGGGCCATGTGTTATACTTTCAGTTTCACATCCAGGCAGGTACACATTTCAGTTAACTACACAAAAATCTTCCCTGTAGTATACTCCCAACAGTCATGAGTAAGTGAGACTGGCAACCGCACACACGGTTAAACATATGCCTAATCCGATTACTCACATATGTGAGGCTGCCACATTTGAGTGAAAGCATTGAGTCACTTTTTGATCTGTAGTATTTATACTGATGTTCACAGTGACCTGTGAGGCTGCCACACTCAAGCTGAGTAAAAGCATAGAGTTTCAAATGGAATACGCAAAGTAAAAATAATAAACTTACGTGTTACGTGGTAGCATCAGATGATGTTCCCTCTCCTAGAAACTCCAACTGCAGAATTTCAAACCAAAGAATCTTCAAACTTTGTACATGAAGTCCAAATTAATCTGTAACAATAGTTGCATATTATTGCACTCGAATGGTACACCCTGTATACAAATGAATATGGATGACCGATGAATCACTCTGTATATCTATACCGATGACTCACATGATGTGAGACTGCCACACCCAAGCTGAGTGAAAAGCTTTCAGTGTCAAATCCAGGCAGATACACATTCCAGTTTACTGCACAAACATGTTTCCTGTAGTGTACTCAGAGTGAGTTGACAGACAGTAAGAGCATTGAGCGACTTTTTGGTCTGTAGTATCCATACTGACGTTCACAGTGACCTGTGAGGCTGCCACACTCAAGCTGAGTAAAAGCATCGTGTTCCAAATGGAATACACAAAGTAAAAATAAAAAACTTACGTGTTGAACTGGTGACTGAGATGTTCCTTGTCCTAGAGACAGTAGACTCCAACAGTAGAATTTCAAACCAAAGAATCTTCAAAGTTTGTACCACAATTCAGGAACTAGATGGGCGGCACCACAGGCTGTGCGGATCTTACAGCCAGAGATAAAGATGCTACAACCGGAACAAGTCTGAAAAATACAATAAAAAATAAATTAGATGTGTATTTCATATTTCTATAAATTAATTAATGTAACAATTAAATAACAAGCAAACAATTAATAAAACTGATTAATTACATTGTTAAATACATGTTCCTCCTGAAGAAATACATCTTCTTATTGTGTTCAAATATGCACTAGGTGTATAAACAGCTGCAGATGACAACCAAAAGCTCCAGAAATGTGTTGATGACGCCTGAGGTTCAATCTGACTTGTGAAGAAGCTGCCAGGTTCACCATGAGTTGTAGAAAGATTTCAAATCTGTGTAAAACGTCCAATACTGCAGATTCATCAATTGTGATCTAAACAAATAGAAATAAAATATTAAAGCATTGAAAGTGGAAAGTGTGAATTTAATTAGATGTATTTCAGCCTCATTTATATACGCATTTCGTCTTAAGATTTACATTTATATTTACGTTTAAAAAAGTTTAGGTTCATATAACTAAATAGGAACATTCGCACGTCCTACTTTCAAGCACTGTGAATGCTCGTATTTAGTTAAATGTATTCAAACTTTCTTAAATGTAAACATAAATGTAAACCTTCAAACTAAATGCGTATGTGAATGCAGCTTTATTTTTATGTAAATATTACAAATAAAACAATAAACCACATCCAAATGTTACAATAAAACGCTTACCATCAATATTAAGATGCACTAGGTTCCTAAACAGCTGCAGATGACGACCAAAGTAGTAATTACAACTCGAGAACTCTTGAACATGCTTTAATTTCTTGCTGATGATGTGGTCAGCCTTCAAGAATGTAATAACGACAGCAAGACGAACAATTCGCTTCTAAGACATCCGCTAACCCAGTTCTACAGTTTTGGATCCTTCATCAGAAGATTCTCAGAGTCTGCAGGTGGCTGCAGAATGTAGAAGATGCTTTAATTCCTTGTTGAAGATGTCGTCAGCAGAAGGATCAATTCTTCTGAAGACGTCCGCTAACTCAGTTCTACAGTTTGTGAGCCTTCATCGAACCTGAAACAATGTATCAATTAAATAACGAGTTATTAATAAATAAAACTGATGAATTACCATCAATGCATGATCCTCCTGAAGAAATACATCTTCTTATTGTGTCCTTGTACCATAGTGTCATCAATATACGATGTAGGTATCGAATATTCACTTCCATACTGTCTTCATTCTTACACACAACAGTATTGACCTGTAAATATATTTAATAATTTAGCCACATAAACGATTTAATATTTGTTTATAACTTAAAACTGTACAACTGGTTATTAAAATTCACTTTAACTTCTTATTAACAACATAAACTTCAAACATGCAAATGGCGAAGTCGTTACATCAGGTTTAATTAGGTCCGTGACGTCACGCAATTCTTAAAATGCGTTGCAAATAAATAATGTACTTTTTCCAGAAAATATCATATACCGAACGAATTTTAATTAGTAGTTAATATCAAAAATAAATTATTAAAAAAAGACTGATTAC
Organism: Agonum fuliginosum; assembly: GCA_947534325.1. NCBI lineage: Eukaryota > Metazoa > Arthropoda > Insecta > Coleoptera > Carabidae > Agonum > Agonum fuliginosum. The sequence goes on along the minus strand of OX384033.1, from coordinate 38,311,043 downwards.
CTTAGTTTCAGAAATGAATTTCTGCATTATGTAATTTCATGTTTGAGATCCTCATTTTCTCCAAAGACGATGTCAGATCCCCCAAATTTGTAGGCAGTCTCGAGTATTCTCTTTAATATTGTTCCTTTTCTACACTTAATAGCGTTTACCTGTAAATAAATAACTTATTTCATATTTTGAATGATGACCTCGGCAAACATGAACTGATTACATAATGGATTCCAAGAGCAAATAGAGCAAATTTGGTTTAAGGAATTTGTCTATTATTTTGCCGCAAACAGACATTATTACATGTCTAGGATACTCACAATTTCTTATTTATGGTTAATCACTTTAAATTATACTGCTGGTTATTTAAATACACTAGAATATCTTTTATTAAACTCAAGACTACAAGAAGACGCCAACACTGTACACAAAATGGCATCACCAAGCACCAACTTCAATGCAAGGTCGAATGCCGTTCTGTAAAATCTGACCAAAACTTATATTTTGTGCTTTCGGCAAAAATAATTACACCGTTTCTTGCGTAAAATTATGCTGATTAATAATCCGAGAACAGATTTTAATTATTTAGTACTGTTTACGAGAAATAATTATTTCTAGCACAACTTCCAGATCAAGTTTTATACATGCACATGTGTCGACGCTTCTGATTGGCTGAATTATCGCACTCTCATTGGATATTCAAAAAGGAACGATTCTTCTAATTGGTTGAAATTAATGCGATGTTATTGGATGTTCAAAGCGGGTTGTATGAAATCAAATAAATGTCTAAAAACACGTATACGATATGAAATAAAGTAAAATTGAAAAAATACAAATTCTCCTAAGTATCCCAATATTATAGAAAATGACATGAAAAATAATTAACAGTATATTATACAACTTCGCTAAAATGGAGGCTATTATTCTCAAAGATGAAGCGAGCGAGGGATTTAATCATCGGATGAAATAATAGCAATTGATTAACCCAACCAATAACCTCATAAAAAATATCAAAATACGATAACTTTATTAATAAAACGTTTTTCGGAGACATTTAGGGCTTGAAAATCTCTGTTTCGACCTAAAGTTTGTAACCCCCTCTGTTTTTCGCTGGTGCCAGTTTAATAAGCCCGGAAAAAAATTCCCAAAATTTGAATTATTTTAAATTTAGTTGGATTTTACTTGACTGGAAGTTTTATTAAAAGGATTGCAGTAAATATTTTTAATTTTAAATTTAAATTAAGCCGTCCAACAGTATAACTTTGACATTTATATTTTCTGAAAAAAGCTATAGGCTGTTTCATCCGCTATATTAATTTGCAATCATTAATATGTCTAGCTAATGATCAATTAATTTAGATGCGATTTTCTTCAAATTTAAATGTTTCAGTTATTTATCGTAGAAAACCGGCGAAAATTTGTACCCGGGGGTTAAAATTACATGTCCCGACAACGAAACCTCGTTTTACGAGGGTGAAATAATCGTGGTACTGATATTTCGTTTTTATTTAATTGCTCTGCTAATAATCGTACCGCAGAATATTAAAAATTTGGTTTCGGGGGTAAAATGATCCCGGCTTCAATTGTTTTTTATTTCGATTGCGGGACTTTACGGAGTCTTTAAAATTAATTAGTTATTATTATGTTAATAACTGTAGAATAATTATGATATTCTGGAGTAAAAAGAAATATGATCACGCCCTCAAAAAAAATTTATCTCGACTGCGAGACCTCGTTTAAAGAGACTGTATGCCAAGTTCTCAAGGTCCGTGCTTACGACATGGTTTGTGCTTACGACTTATGATTTGTGACTATGATAGAGGTGGGAATGAGGCTTGTCATAGACTTCATACATTTCGGGCTGTTAATGCGACTTTACTTATATTTTTTAGTTTACAAAACACTCACAAGACGACGGAAAAATCTGTCATCTTTCGAATCCTAAACTACGCGCCAAAGTTTGAGGATATTTTAAAATGGACATCATGTATTAATTTTAAAAACTTAGTTAAACAAATATGCAGTGTTTAAAATAATGTCTGTACAAATATTAAATGTTCAAATAAAAATTATTAATATAATAAAATTTATAGTATAAATATATCAGTACAGTTAATAAATATATTATTTAAAGAACCTAATTTTAAACATAAATACTAAATTTAACTACTAAATAATATAATTTCTAAATATATAAATATGTAAAGTGAAACATAACCTAACTTACTCATCTGTCAAATTTTCCGGTCCTTGTAAATTAATATAAAATTGTAATGCTTGATTGTATTACTTTTCTTTAAAAATGTCAATAAATCTCAACGATTTATCAGTAGAATTATTACTACAAATCTTTCAGTATTGTTATATAAAAGATTTATGCAAATTAAAGCAAACTTGTAAACGATTCAACGTAATCATAAATAAATACAAAATATGTCTACAAGACCAAAACACTCTCGTCACAAACCAAATAAAATCGTCAATGAAAAACAGGTAATTATGTCAGATGTCATCCCAAAAATCCTAAAATTATAAATAATATTTCTAGATCGAGTGTGCTGTTGAACCCGTTTGAAAAGTGGCGCATTTCTCACAACTGGAAAATAGGGAGATACAAAAACATACAACTGCTAAAACAGAAGGATAAATTAATGCCTTGGTTGGTGCTAGACAAACAATACCTTTGGATAAGCCAAGCAAACTACGTGAAAGCTTTTAAACGAAACTATCCTCACACGATTAACGAAAATTCGCCAAGTTTTGTCATCACCAACGGGAGAAATGATGACATCGTTCGATTTAGAATAAAAAACAATTATATTATCAGTGGATCAAGGTAAGGTTTATCTACAAAAATGTTGACGTTTATCACAGCTAAAATTTTCAGAGAAGGCAGAATATGGATTTGGTCTTTGGAAGAAAACAAATTCGTAGTAAACCAAGTAGATAATCAAGATACAGATGATGTTTCTGACGTAGATTTATCTAAAGACATATTTATTTCTTGTTCCAGCGATAAATATTCAATATGGCCTTTGAATACAGATAATAATGGTATTTTAGGTGCTCTACATACCAATTTAATCAATGATAAGATTTGGTCCATTGGTTTATCGCCAGATCATAAACATTTAGCTGTAGGAACTTCTGGGTTCAACAATGTTCCACCGTTTCATGTTTTCGACTTAGAAAGGTGAAACATATTTGTTAAAGTAATAAGATTTGTATAGATGAGAGCTTAATGATAGTCATTACTCACGAGAATGAAATTATTACGCGAACCGAAGGCGAGTGTCCTAATTATACGAGTGAGTAATTACAATGTTTAACTACAGTAGATACTGTACTTTACCCACGACTATACTGATTCATTTTATAAGATAAATTTATATTGACAGCTGTCAAAAATCTTTTATTTGTGTAGGTACGTTACCTATCAACACACTATTATGTTTGAATAATACAAGATACAAGAAGTTTTATTTGTAAAGTGCACGAAGAATAATATAAACACAGGAATGGACACTCCGTATCTTAGCAGTACTGTAGATTTGTGGCATTTTTGTATTTATCCTCATAGAATGCATGATCCCAGCTGGCCCGTATTTGCTGTCTCTCTCCAACAGGTAAACAGAAAGGCCACACTTCATTCTCCTTAGTGTCCATTTCTGTCATATATTACACTTCGTGGTAAAGCGCCAGTTGAAAACTCACTAATTAATAATGGAGCATATTATTCACAGCAAACAATGTTTTATTCAATTTATGTATAAAATTCTGATGTTGGGTTTAAAACCGGCCAATTAAAAGTAAGCCTTGTTCACACAAGGATTCTTTCATACTTCTGAATTTTGAGAAAAATAATCCTGATGAGAATTGCCTGTCAAATAGCGGCGCCGCTAAATTGAATCTTCAATGAGTCTTGGATAAGAATTTCTAGCTTATTGATAGCTTCTTCCAGAACAGAAGCATGAAAGAATTTTTGAATTTTGTTTTACTCCTACTTTAAAAACATACTAGGTGATAAGATTTGTTAATAATAAATCAAAAGAATAACTAATGCACACAATCATGATTTCCTTATGTTTTTAGTCACTTGCCAGTGTTAAATTTCAACCAACAGTACGTCCATGGAGCTGGCATTTTACACTTGCACTGGGAAAACGAAAACACAATCTTAACTTGCGGCTACGATACATACCTTAAAAAATGGGACTTAAGAACCGGGCGACAGGTGCAAAGATGGGAAGATCCACACGACTCCACCATGTATTGTTTAGCATCTGACGACTTATACACCGTCGTAACAGGGACCAGTTCTTACGGTAGAGTCGTTCTTTGGGATCAGAGGGTTCATCGTAGGTACATTCAAGTAAGAAGCTTTTATTTATTTTATACAGCGTTTAATTGAGACAATTACCCATGAAAATAAAATAAAACAGATTCACAATCATGGAAGAATCCATGGTTGAAAAACTTACTCAACTCTTGCTGTAAATTTGGTAGGAGTGTGTAATGAAGGAATATATTATTTTAATTTTTTTCAGTTATATTTTACATCAAACAGCAGCTCTCCATATAGAAGTTCTCCAGTATATAGCGTCGATTTTGATAGCTGCCAAATGTTCACAGCGTTGGATAAAAGTGTTTCATGTTTAGATTTTACAAGTTCTTATCGAAAAACTAGAAATTATGATGCTAAATATTATAAGTCATGTTTTTCTGGTTCAATTATTTAACTATTTTTATACCAATTTTTGTAATTAAATTGTTTTATCTTTGTGTAAGATATTGTTGTATTGATAACCTATTGACATGAAATGTACTTCGTACAAAGTTTGAATTTACTGCTGATATTATAAAAAGGTGATATTTCAATAAAGACGTTTAAAAATAAATATAGAATTTATTAACCCGTCTCTTCAATTAACAACTAAATGTTTAGCTTGCACCGATTATATGTTTAGCTGTAAATATTAATACACAACATACTTGTACAAATTATGTGATTAGGTATAGTGAAACATGTGCGCAAGTAAAATAATTTCTTAGCCTGAGATGTCATTAAAATATGTCAATAAAAATCTTATTTTAGGAGAACTATTCTATTTTGTAAGCTTCAAATAAAATAGTTGCCTTACAAACGATCCCAGATATTTCATAATTTAACAGAAAGACTAATACTGCATTTTAACATTTTGCGAACGTTTATTCTATTAAATAATTATATTAATATGATGTATGTTTATGTAAAAATGATATTCATAATTTATTTACATTTTATTTGTTTTCTATAAAATACTTAAATATGATTTCATGAACCTGTCGTTAGTCATTTTTGAAGAAAACAATTTAAGCAATTGTTTTTTAAAATAGTTGAATACACACAAGTGTATGGCTTTCTAGGATTATTATTATAAAATGTTTATTTTAATTTACACAACTCGCAAATTCACGAAACAATTTTTACTACATGATATAAATACAGTAAGATTCGAAGACAGCAGTTTTTAAAAATAAAACAACTCATTTTTATTTATGTTTAGACTGCTCTCTTTGTGAATCGCTTTCGCTGTTTCGTGAATCTAGGCGAAAAAATGAAGGACGGAAATATCAAGAAATAAAATTTTGATTAGTCCAAGTAATATCAATCAGGAGTAAATGCTACTATAAAAATTTATTCTCTGCTATATAATTTAAAAACAATAACACAAATAAATATACCTAACATTAAAGAATTCTTTTCACCAAAAAATAAATCAAACTCTAGTCTAACTTAATCTAAAACTCTTTAAAAATTTTATCAAAATTGTTCTTATAAAATCCTCACGACCTGATATACACAAGGCATGCTGTAGGAATGTCAGTCACACTGGTCAACACAATTGAGAAACTAGAAACTTTAGCTTATACACTCCTTGTTAAACTGTAAGAGGCACCCGAGGGCCCCAAAGTAGCCCTCATGCTCGAGGAACAGCGCCTTTAGGGTACCCTGAGACCAGTAGTCCATTGCGAACGCCAATAACTTCATTGCTATAGGGTTCACTCGCAAGAAATTGCCGATAAAGACAACCTAAGGACATTAGTTTTCATTAAGTATGTTTACTAAGTTTACTTTTTCTGTACTACGGGTTAGCAGGTTAAAAAGCTTCAAGCAACGCGCAAATTATAAAAAGCATGCCGTGTTTATATGCAGTTATTATATTTATTTGCAATCGCAAGAAATTGCCGAGAAAGACAACCTAAGAACATTTATTTTCATTTTGTATATTTGCTAAGTTTACTTTATCTGTACTACGGGTTAGCAGGTTAAAAAGCTTAAAGCAAAGTGCTAATTATAATTAAGAAGCATGTCGAGTTGTATAATTGATATTTATTTGCCGATAAAGCCAACCTGAGAACATTTATTTTTATTTTAAGTATATTTGATGTTTACTTTAGCTGTACTACGGGTTAAGCAGCATTCACAGCTCGAAATTTGGTGAAATTCGACGAAATTTGTAAAGTCTGTCATATTGCAATGTGTACTTGCGTCCACAACACCAAATTTCGGGCTGTGAATCCGGCTTTAGCAGGTTAATAGGCTTAAAGCAAAATGCAAATTAAAAATTGAGAAGCATTCCGTGTTTATAATGAAGTTATTATATTTATTTGCAGGCGATGAACTGAAACTTATATTCATAGCAATCATTACTTGTTATTTCACAATATTAACGATCTTGTATTTAAAATTTTATAATAATTGTAGAATCGATAGAATATTAATTTTAGTAGATAAAAACGAAATAAAATAGTAATTAAAATTCATGCTGTGATTATTATATGCAGATATTATGTAACATATTTTGCAAGCAATGAATATGGACGAGACGAAAGATGTATAGATTAAATAAATATTTGAATAAAAATGCCAGCTCCATGAGTATGTGGTTGTTTTGCATAAAGCATAAATTATTAAAACGTATTTTAGTACGTTTCAAAAAACATAAAAATAGAACTCATTCTCATAAATGTTTAGAATTTTATCACACAATACGTGAAATATTTCGAAACAACGTGAATTTTTAAAACCATTCAAATTGCATTCAGATTATTCGTGATTACTTTCACATATTTTTAACTATGCAAACAATACACACAATAATGAAATAGTGCAAAATGAAATTAATAATACAACAAATCAAATATTGCAAACAAAATACGGAAAATATTTCAAACAACGTCAATTTTAAAACCCATTAAAATTGCACTCAGATTATACGTGATTAATTCTCAAACATATTAAACAATGCAAACAATACACAAAATAATGAAATAGTGCGAAATTAATAATACAGCAATTAAAATATTGCAAACAATTTTAAAAACCATTAAAATTGCATTCAGATTATTCATGATTAATTATTAATCAAACGTAAATAATGAAATAGTGCGAAACTAAATTAATAATTCAGCAAATAACATATTGCAAACTAAATATGAAAAAGCCGTTAGCTCCAATGCAAATATTATTTTTAAAAACAGGAATTGTCACAAAAATATTAATTACTATTTATCAGATGATTTAAAAAGGTTTAAGAGTACTTAATTAGGTGTGGCTGTCTCACATGCGTGAATTAATATGTGCGGTGATCAGCACTCATAGTTGTTAGTAGACAGTACACCAAAGTACTGTTCTCGCAGCCAGAGTTGGTCGGACAGGTAAGGGAGAGACAGTATGTGCCTATGTTCGACACAGAGCTGAGTCAAAGTTCGCCAACTTATTACTCGCTTACACGCAACTGAGTCAAAAGAAAAACCAAGCTGGACGACTTCTTTATACACTATTTAAAGGTAGCGAAGCGGTTTATGTCAAAAAATTGCTGGTAATCTATGACTGCTCGGTTAATATTGTTTACCAATTTAAAATTTGTTCTCTTATTTCGCGTACTGTGTTGTTCATGCAGCCAAAGTTGGCCGGAGCGGGCAGGAAGAAAACGAATGTGCCTATGTTCTACACAGAGCTGAGCCAAAGATCGTCAACTTATTATTTGCCTAAACGCAACTGAGTCAAGAGAAAAACCAAGCTGGACGACTTCTTTAAACACTATTATAAAGGAGCGAAGTATTGTTTACCAATTTAAAATTCCTAAGATCGGTCTGCTCTTACTTCGCCTACTGTATTGTTCATACAGCCAGAGTTGGCCGGAGCAGTAAGGGAGAAAAAGAATGTTCTACACAGAGCCAGAGTTCGCCAACTTATTAATCACCTGAACGCAGCTGAGCAAAGAGAAAAAACAAGCTGCACGACATCTACATACATTATTTCAAGGTAGTGAAGCATTTTCTGCTAAAAAATTTCATGATAATCTATGTCCGCTCGATTATTATTGTATACTAGTTATTAAAAATTATTCTCATCTCTCATATCGCTTACTGTAAAGCCTCATTTCCACCGACTGTTTTAGTGTTTAATACATAATGATTTGTGCGTAAAGCCTAGTTTCCATGCATGCGTTTCATCCGTTCCGTTCTATCCGTCGCAAGTTGTGATTGGCTAGTTCAAATTATGAAAAATTGGCGCGTTGGTAAATGCAGCGACGGACAGAGTTCGTCTACACTCTACTCGTTGCAGCGCGACCTTGAAAACGGATGCTTTGATGTCACTTTGACAGTTAGCAAGTGGTTTCATACGGTTATTTGTATTTGTTTGGTTTACCTAAGCAACATGATTAGCTTCGAAGTTTATAAAATCGTAATTAATATTATGTCATAACAGCAGTAAATAGAAGTACCAATCAAAACAACAAAACGGATGGAACGCAACGGACACATGTGAACAGTCTAAATTTCATACGACGTCAAGTTTGCAGCGACGTATAAAACGGAACGGATGAAACGTATGCATGGAAACTTAGCTTTAGGCGTAATGCATAATGATTATTTATTAGATGGCCATTTCCACCTATTTTGTTTAAGGACTAATTCGACAGAGATGACATTTGTTGTCGAATTTTGTAATTTAATCATTACCGGCATTTTTGCGATATTAAGGAACGGAAGAACTGTTAACTTCGTAAGTAAGGTATTCAGTTCCATAATTAGAAACAGACAGAAATAATAAATGACACATGTCAATCATTATGCTTGTGCATTACGCCTTATGTTTGGAGTTTGCAAAGTTTTGTTCTAATGCGTTGCTCTTAGTACTTATGCATTAAACATAGTTCTTAAGCATTAAAACAGTCGGTGGAAATGAGGCTTTAGATGAGTGCTATGGCATTAGAATATTATGCAAGTTATGAATCAGCTGTAGGTATTTGTGACAATTCCTGCTGTAAGTGTCATGTTTCTCGTACCTTTTCGATGTTCTGGTTGAGAGCACACAACCTCGCCAACAATCCGATGTTGTTGGTGACGGTGACGAGTGTCGCGCGAGCCAAGTCCTCCCTGGAGATGTTGCTGCGACGTTCCTTGCTGTTCATCTGTCCAAAGCTACAGACACCCAAGAAACTTCAGTCACGTCGCGCGTTATATAAAACCAAGTAAGAAAACACAGGCAACAGTCAAAAGAAGAAGAGTGCTACTAAAACTAATAGAAGATTAATCAACAAGCAGAGACAATCACACAGACAACATTCACGAAACGGAGTGGCCGTAGCTTCATTTATATACATGGGTCATCCATATTTAATATGTAAATAATTCAAATGTGACAAAAATAGCAGACTAATTTTGAGAATACGAATATCTTGCAGATCTAAGTGTAAACCACGTTTATGGAAAGATAAAATAAGTTATAATTTTCCAGATTTTACTAGAGAATAATTAGATTATGCAACGAGTTTATAATAAAAGCTATTAATAAGCGCGTATGACATTTACAATACGAACCATGGCAAGTATCGTAATTCATACGAGTGTATTAATAGCCATTATACACGAGTTATATACACTATTTTTCTACTCCCATGCTTTAATTTAATGCGACTATAATGATTCTACAATCTATATCAATAAAAGTATTTTTTTATTAGTGGTTTACTCCTTAACTACATATATCAAAATTAGTTTTGTTCATTTAATTAATTAATTTTTTGAAACAAATTTAAGACAATTTATGGCCAGTTGCACCGCTTCCACTTAAATTTTAAGTTTTCCTTAAATAAACAATATCGAATCAAAATCAAATTGTTAAACGTAGAAATAACATTGCTGTCATGAGTTCGTTTCAATATTTTTAATTTAAGTGACACTTAAAATTTAAGTGGAAGTGGTGCAAATGACCATTAGCAGACCAGTATTAATCCGTTTTGTGAATCGAAGGGTAAAAGAAAATACAAAATATGCGTGCAATTAACAATATCTATAAATAAGCTGTATTCCATTTGACCTTTTCAGGTCAATAAACTCAAATGAAATTTTAAATTACAATAAGCCGGAACAAAAATGATAAATCAAATAAATAACGTTAACTGTAAAATAAATTCATTATTCGTTCTAGTAAATTGTAAATACCGGAACTACATAACTGTAAAATTATTCAATAGTTTAAGTAATGAATAATAAAAAAGCAATATGACTACGTTTATGTTTTTAAATGCAATTTCTATACAAAGTTTCAAGTCAAAGGCAAGAACGCAAGCAAAGTCAAGCATCAAACAATCAACAACAAAAAATTAATAAATAGTAACCTGCTCGCTACAAGATCTCCTGGCAGTCCAAACCGCTCGTAATCTCCGCCGTAGATGTCTTTCACCAGCTTGTCTACTTTGGTGTGGTCTCCAGTTGTGGCTAACTGGATGGCTTCTTCAAAGGTTTGACAGCCGGTTAGCAGACAGCAGAGGCCCAAGAATGTGCCGCCTCCTATACTGTAAGAGAAGAGAGAGAAATAATTTTAAAGAAGTTCATCTACTTTCTACTGTCAAATAGCGGCGCAGCTAAATTGACTTCAATGAGTTTTGGAAAAGAAGAATTTATAATTCATTGATTATATTTTTTCCAGGATTCAGAAGCATGAAAGAATCCTCAAAGAATCCATGTGAACAAAGCTTTATGCTTTATCTTCACGAAACTTTTTAACCTTTGCATTAATTAAATAATGCAAATGCACTCAACCAGTATGTAAGATGTTTTATATTATTATATTATAACAAATAAATCTAAATTGTGTCTAGTTAATTTCTATTTCACCGTTTGCATGAACATATATTTCAAGAATTTAATGTCAACAGTCTAGTTTTTAAATAAATACTATGTTTACCTATTTTCACACGAAAAATTAATTATTTCGGTACACAAACCTATTTTCAGTTGTACACAAGATAACCTGAGTGCATAATATTGTACCAGATAAAAACTAACACAAAAAACACTTTTCTAATTTCCAAAACATATTATTACCAAGTTTAGAACGTTTTAAAATCTATTCCAAGTAGGAAATATTTGCAGGAAAACGTTTCATAACGAAAACTATAATTAAAAAATAACATACCACAAATAATTTAAATTTAATTTGGTAGATGGCAGATTAAACCAGATTGTTAAGTGGTAAATAAAATAACATTCAAATAAATGTTTATCAGATTAATTTGTTCAAGATCTAAGTAATAATAATTCAAACTAGATTAAATATTTAATCATAATAATAATATTATAGATTTGTTAAAATATATTTTTAATTATTACATATCTACAGGGTGATTCACAACTTTGTGTATATATTTTAATGTCATATAGTACACAACTTACTGATCAGAGAACAAAAAGAAGTTTTTAAAATTCGTAAATATAAAGGCAGCTTTCGCAAGAAGCACATTTTTTAAACCACTGGATTTTTTATTGTAATAATGGATATCTGTTTTAATTATGAATGAAATAAAATAAAAATTTTATTAATTGTGCAATGGCAAGAATAGCCAATTTATAAAAAAATGAAAACTGTTTGATTAAAAAAACTGAAACCTATTTTTTCAGTTTCGTGATAAGTGAGTTGTGAATCACCCTGTGTATTTACGCCGATGACTCATGTCATAATATGTGAGGCTGCCACCCCCAAATTGGGAAAAAGACGTGCCAGATATGTACGTTTTTGGTATAAAATTATCCCAAATGTTAAATAAAATTTTCGCGTTACCTTACTGTAAATTATGGGCACAAATCTCTTTAAAAAATGTGATTCTGAGTAATTTTGCAGCTTACCTTGTTCCAGATATTCTCTTGAAGTTGTTAGGTCCATAAACAGCAAGCACACTGACTCCAGAGCCGATGTTGACGGTCAAGAAAGGGTACGGGTCGGAAAAATCGTAGTTTACTTTTGTGCATTTGTCTTCATCGGTAGCATTGGCCCAATAGTAACATTCATTCGGGTTTATCGAATCCACGAACTGTATTCCGCGAATTAGAGAATCAAACTCGTCGCATTTTATCAGTTTCATGTTCACTTCCTGAAAAGAGAATCAAATAGAGAGACAAACAAATATTATTTAGTGCTGGTAACCATTCAACAGAATTTCCTCCCAATTACAGAATCAACCTCTTCGACCGATTCGATTTGATGCAGCCAGACCCTCAATCCGTGCGTCGTACTTTGAAATTCAAAGCGGCAACGGAGAGATTCTTTTGCAACCAGGACTACGTTTTAGACGATCGAGTGGTAAAAGTTTGGTGAAAGGCGTAAATTATATAACTGCGTGTCCAATAACAAGTAATAATAATATACAATATATCACAAAAAATAAAGTATATAATAAATAAAGCAATTTAAAAATGTGTTTAGATATTGCTATCGCAAAAAATAATGAACTGCGAATACATAAAAACAATTATTAGGTTTTTCTAATCTTAATAGGCCCACAATTCATTAAATTGTGTTAAGATTTCGAATGGCAACGTCAAACTGTTAATATTTAAAACAACTTTCATACCTCGCAAATAAATTAAATTAATGAAATTATAATTCGATTACTATCTGTAACCTTCAGATAAAAAAAACAAAACAAACAAGATAAAAACCATAATACAAGCGTAATAACTCATCAGATAGCTAATACATGATTAAAATTATCGAATGTTACATAATGATGTAATCAAAAAATTATTACTTACAGTTCTGAAATTTTCTTCGAATTTGTAGGCACCACCTCCAGTTGCACAGACTGTGGTGACCAGTGTAGCCATGCCTTTAGACTTCGCCAGGGCCAGGAAGTTGCCCATTTCGCTTGTAGGGAACCGGATAAAATGGAGAGTTCCACGGCGACCACGGATTAGTACATTATCTATCTAAAAATGTTCGGTTTTATTAAAAACTAGCTGATCCAGTTTATAAAACAACAGATTTATTTATATTTAAAGCGACCATCTGCTGTATATACTCATGAGCAAACTGATTTAATGTTTAAATTGATTTAAGCCAATCGCATTAGTTTTATTAATTTATGTAAAAATTCTTTCATGATCTTTTGATTTTAATCGTGGAAAAAATACTGTTTTGAAGCTATCAATAAATAACGAATGGTACTTGTAAAGACTCATTGAAGATTCAATGTAGCGGCGTCGCTATTTGACAGGCGATTCTCACCAGAATTTTTTTAAATTTAAAAGCATGAAATAATCCTCAAAAAATTTAATACTGTTCTTCTCCAAGGCTCATTGAAGATTCAATTTAGCGGTGTCGATATTTTTTCCAAAATTTTAAATTCTGTTTCAAGACTCATTGTAGGATTAATTTAGCGGCGCCGCTATTTGACCAGACTTAAAAAATTTCTAATTCATTGACAACTTTAAAACAGCTAAATTCCTTTTCCAGGATTAAGAAATATGAATAATCTTTGTGTAAACAGGGCTGTACGTCTATAAAATTAATTTCAAATTGCACAAACAAAGATTAATATTTCGTTTCTAAGAATCTTTTTAAATCTTTTAATATAACAATAATACAATACTTGAATGAAGCTTAATTAATTATGAAACTTCTATTTAATACAAAGAATAATTTGTCTGTCAGTTTGTAGTTAACAATTTCTAAAAATTGTATTGTAACTTTGAGTTCATGTTTTTAAAAATAAATACAGAATAGACAGGTCCTTAAAACTCAAAGTACCCTCAGGGTAAATATTTGTGAAATGTATGAACTTACTTGCAAATGTAAATCCCGGTGCCCAGTTTTACCATACGCAGAATTCTTGGTTAAATATCTCCTAATATTTCTTAAAGTTTCTAATTCTGCTTCTAGCTCATCTTTAGAACTATCTTTTGGTTCAAAATAAACCAATTTACTTAAAGTACCACCGATATCCATCCCGAACCACGGCATTGCTACAAAAATAAAATCACATTACAAATAATTTTCCTTTCGATAACAAAGTTATGTTAGCGTTTATCTGTTTCGTGAATTTACTGTTAGTGACTAATTGTGTAAACAATAATTAAATATAATCACTGCATTCTTGGAATAATTACAAAAATCGCTAATGAAAGAATAATTCGTTTATGAATTAGAATTAGAAAATAATAACTTACGGATTTCCGTCATTTTCTCGCCATTTTGGGTCAAGCCACCCCCGTTAAGGATGGGAGTAGTGCTTTTGCTTTCAGACATTCTGGCTATTCGATTCTGCAGACAATCTTTACAACTGTGTGGACTGGGACTCATATTGCTCTTGAGCAGAACTTGCAAATAACCTCGACGCGTCTGTAACATAAAATGATGTTATCTGCGAAATTGTAATGTCTTGTAAAGACACAAGACACTAGGTCAAATCATGCCTAACATCTACCTTTGCCCCTGAACCTGAGGTCAAAAGCAAACACCTTATGCACTGTTCTTCTTTCATGCTTCTGAATCTTAATTATTCTTTTCCAAAACTCATACATAAGGGGCACATCAGTCTGTCTGTACAGCCAAGACATCGTTTGACCAATCAAACCAGTGAAAGCAGTAAACTTTTCGCGGTTTGATATTTTGTAGTTGATTGCAGCTGATTACATGGTTTGGTTGGTTGAACGAAGACGTTGGCTGTACAGACAGAATAACATGCCCGGGATGTATTGAAGATTCAATTTAGCAATTATTTTTCTCTAAATTCAGAAGCATGAAAAAATCCCGTGTGAACAGTGCCTAACAATAATTACCGTTGTTCCTGAACCTAGGGTCAGAAACATAAACATATAACTCTACAATTGCATTGTCAAGCAAACACTTGTTGACACAAGGATTCTTTGAAGATTCTTTCATGCTTTGAGAAAAGTAATTCTAGTGAGAATTGACTGTCAAATTGCGGCGCTGGTAAATTTAATCTTCAATCAGTCTTGGAAAAGAATAATTTGCTTCAAAGCCGTGAATTTATTTTTTTCCAAGATTCAGAAGCATGAAAGAATCTTCAAATAATCCTTGTGTGAACATCTACCTTTGCCCCTGAACCTGAGGTCAAAAACATAACATATAACCCTACAACGGTATTATCAAGCAAGCAAGATGGTCCAAAACTCACCAAAAGACATCTTTATGTTGCAATAATTTATAATAATCCCGTTCAATGTTCAAACGACGAAACTGTACGCGAATTTTGCAAAAAATGTGCTACATTTAAAAATCATCCGATGATGGTAACTCATAATGGACAGTGTCATGCAGAATAGGTGAGCGCGGATGACATACAAAACACACTTCACTACACACTACACTAACATCAACCAATCAAACTAAATTGAACTAAACACCATTCTCCACTATTCTCGTTCTGCGCTATGACCGCCATGACGCATTTGTATTTCTTATCAAAAACTGCAAACCGACTTTTTACTTTACAACATACAACGTTTACACGACACCTGATAAATCACTTGTCAAGTTTTTAGGTTAACTATTCTAACGATTATGACAACGCAGTTGTGTAATATTTATATAGATTAAAAGGATAAAACGAATTATACATCATTCAATTTCTTGATTATGTTTTTTCCTTCAAATAGCAATTTCAAAGTCCATTGTGTATATAATGATGTAAACATATTCATGTTGACCTTGTCAATACTCGAATGTACGAAATGAACACGTGAGGTGTTTCCATATTCCATACTTTATTTTATTCCAAATCTATGCTGTGCGCATGTAATTCACGTGTAATATTCAATTTTAAATTATTGTTATCTATTGTAAACGTCATAATTTTCATTCAATTGTTTTAGTTCCTACGTTCTTAAAGATTTGAATAAAACATTTCTTTACCTTTCTTTAGTACATTATGCCCATAAATACGCATTTTATTTAATGTTTAATTTATGTTTTAATAGCCAATTGCACAGCTTCCACTTAAAATTTTGAATCGAAATCAAATTGTCAAACGTGGATATGACATTGCTGTCATTAATTCGATTCGATATTTTTCATTTAAATGACATTTAAAATTTGATTGAAGAAATTTGTGAAGTCTGTTATAATATGAAAATGCGGCTTTACCCAGCTAAATTAGAAAGTAAATAAATAAAACTGATTTACTGTTACCTGACTTAACCGCTAGGCAGAAACAACAATTAACTATTTAATTGTTACCTACTTGAAATAATTTTTAAGACTGTCCTCTTAAAGTTTTTGCATTGAACTAGCTATACATTCTACAAACTTTATCAAGCGGTAAACAATTTAATACTCATTAGTTTTCCCAAATAAAATTTCCTAAATCATAATCTACAAAGCCGAAAAACATTAAAACTAATATAGATTTACCTGTTACGACAAATTAGTATTTTAGTAGAAAAAAACTTTCTACTAATAACAATATGCACTTCTTCTTCAAGTACTAATGACAAACTGATCTCTATGCTT
This sequence comes from Agonum fuliginosum, assembly GCA_947534325.1. Lineage (NCBI taxonomy): Eukaryota > Metazoa > Arthropoda > Insecta > Coleoptera > Carabidae > Agonum > Agonum fuliginosum. The sequence goes on along the minus strand of OX384033.1, from coordinate 38,294,251 downwards.
ACCAGTCAATTTTGGAAAAGAAAAATAAATGTATCAGATGACAGTAACGTGATAAGTTGGAATTCTTCATAAATTAGCAGAACAATACCTAATTATTCATTTAAATATATTTCATTGAATGCATAATACTTAAATAATTATTTCATTACGTATAGAGTACGTAGATATACGTATTTAAAATAAGCAATATAAATTATTAATAGATTCGGCAAAAACTGGAACAGGAAAACAGGAAACAGTAAAAACCGCACAAGGCAAAAAATGTGAATACCTATGGAATTTATAATTTTTTTATAGTTTGTCATTAAATCTGTATAAACAAAAATCTTTCGTAATAAACACTGCTAGAGCTTGTTATTATTTTATTGTATTATCCTTGGTAAAAGGATGTAGTACTTAAAAGTCAAGTAACTAATAAAGCGCGTATGTAAATAATTGCCATTTAAAATGTACTTAAGACAATGAAGCAAATATTTCTGTCTACTATTTGAATTGCAATAAATTATGTGCTCAAAAATACACAATCATTTTTGAATACTCAAGTATTTTAAAAACTGTCAAATTCAAAAGTTACTTACGTCAACACTGGTCAACACGATCAACATATAAATTTAATGTTTATTGTGTGTAAATAAATATTTGAAGGGTATATTAATTCACACATATACTGTTGCTACTTCAATAAATAAATATTTCAAAATTATTTGGATATTTTGGCAATGGGAGCTTTAGCGCACTTTTGCTTTCGATAGAGGCGTTGTAGTCGCTGAGTAGCTTTTTGATCTTCAAATGTTATTCAATGATAAAAATGACAGTTGACATAAATGTTATGTTATTAACTTTAACGAGAATATAAAATAGATATCGTTTTAAATTCCTTACAGACGAACGTAGAAATATAGGAATGAATTTCATTCAGCTACTTTCAAATGTGTCGCTTCTACAAAGCCATATTTACAAACACAAACAAAAAGATTACTTGTATTTACTTGGTGTGACGCGTACTTTAACAACTCGTCATTCATTGAGCTTTGAAAAAATTCCGCAACTATCGCGATGGCAGCACTTTCCGGACGCAGTTCTTGTCAAACGTACGTCCACGCACACGCAGTAACTTACCATCTCTTCCGGTTAAAGTGTTTTGCTAGCTGTTGTCGGTACGTAAAATAATTTCATAAAATTCGAAATCATCCATTGAACTATTAAGATTTTTAGTGTTTATTAGTGTTAAACTATTGTTATTAATTATTGCTAATATTTGTCGACCAGTATTTTTCAACAATTCTGTGATAATTTCGAAAAAATAGAAAACTTAGCACCAGCTTGGTTATGTTCTGTCAAACACATTGAATACTTGCATTTTACAGGAGCATAAACAGCACACAAGATGAAATTCAATAAGTTAGTAACTGCTTCAAGAAGCAAAAACAGGAAAAGGCATTTTACTGCCCCTTCTCATATCAGAAGGCGATTAATGTCTGCACCTTTATCCAAGGAACTTAGGCAGAAATACAATGTTCGTACTATGCCTATCCGCAAAGACGATGAAGTGCAAGTAAGTTCAACTCATAAAAAATAATTTTTGCGGTGCTAAATTGTGAATTTTTTCAAGGTAGTGCGTGGACATTACAAAGGACAACAAGTAGGCAAAATCGTTCAAGTATACAGAAAGAAATTCGTCGTATACATTGAAAGAATCCAGCGTGAAAAGGCCAACGGCGCGTCAGTTTACGTAGGAATTCACCCCTCAAAAGTAAGTAAAAACAAAAACACCCCTAACCTCAAAAACTCAACATGATGATCTCAAACCATTCTTAGAAATCAGTCGGGGCAATCACTTGATCTGTTATTAGGGTTCTCTTAATAATTCGAGATAGTGTTTTGTTTCCACTGTAACAATGTTATAGAATTAGGCGCTGACTTTTGTTTTGCTAAACAAATGACTGCACAAGTGCTTGGCAATTGTTTTCATGGGTGATTTGATTGTTTCAGTGCGTGATCGTTAAACTGAAGATGGATAAGGACAGAAAGAAGATCATTGACCGCAGAGCCAAGGGACGTCTTGCGGCGCTTGGCAAAGACAAAGGCAAATACACAGACGAATCAACTTCTGCAGTTGCAGACTCGTAAATGTGTAATGTTTTTGTATTTATTAAGTACAATAAAAAATTAAAATAATGTTTTGTAATTATTACTGTATATTAAAAGAAATTTCCCATTATACATTTATTTTATAACAAAATCCTTAACGAATACTTAAATCTAATTTATATTATTGTTCTTCCTTCTTTTGCCCCTTATATTTTATTCTTAATTTATCGTTATATCCTTCTTTATTTCGAGCAAGTTCTACAGCTAAAAACTGAACTCTAGGGACTAGCATGGAATTATTTTCACTGTATTCTTCATCACAATTAGTTCTTAACAACGTTCCAAAGTTGTAATCTTCAAGAACATCTTTGAACCGCTCGCAAAACAGCCTCCATTTAATTTTACCTGCAGATCCTTTCATTTCTTCTTCGTCGATATTTTTGACATTTAATTTAGGAAATTCGTTCCTAAATATCGTGTAGATTGTTTCATCAATCGGAGTTAATTGCAACAATTTGGGATCTACCGAACATAACAACTGAAAAGCAAAAACATGATAGATATTTGAGGTTATGCAATAAAGAAATAATTTAATCAATACTTTATTAAATGTTAATGAATTGTAATTATATTATGGGTAATTCTACTCACATTAAAATATATTTCAGCGTGTTCAAAAGCTTTAGCAGCCCATAATTCTTCCAAAGATTCATCGTTTCCGAATTCATCAGCTGGTCGAGTTAAAATTTCGTTTACATCCTATTAAATTATTGTTAATACCTTATTATTAATAACAATGTTTAATTAATAATTACCATAGTTTTATTTGTCACAAAACACGTGTTTTTAGTTTGACGTTTTTGGTTTAAACATTAGATTATGCTGCCACCTATGATACTATGACAGATTTAAAAAAAAATGCAATATGTTTAATATAAAATTATTTATATACAATCATTGAATAATACATACATTATGTAGGTAACTGTAGTAGGATAAACCTCTCCATATAACACACTATTGTATTCTGAATTTATTATTCTACACTATTGTATTATGAGTTCATTATTCAACACAAAAATGTGACGTTACATTCATAATTTTAATGAATAAAAATTTGTGAAGAAATATTTTATTTGTCGTCGATAAAACGTCGTATTCGACTCGCACATAATGGCTGTAATTCATTCGGTTGATTATACATTCGCCTTCAGCCCGTGCTTAAACTTTTGAATTATATTCTACATTATGTGCTCGTTAAATAATATACTATTATGCATCAATATTTTGCGGATTATTTGTGGTAGTTAGATGATAAGCAGGTAAAGCAGTCGAAGTGCTCCATTTTCTAGGATTTAGGGCCCAAGAAGCGCGTAAAGACATTGGGGGAGCAGATGGTTTTGGAAATCTTGCTTCCAAAGTGCTGTTACTGCGAACCCAGTTTCTGTCAACTCCGTTTTCTATTCTTTTTGAAGCATTTCTTCGTAAAATAATTGTATAAATTGTCATTCCTAATGCTAGGATAAATATTAAACTCAATAGAGACCATAGTATTACGCGGGAATTATTTTTATCTATACAAAAGTAAACAATAATGCCGGTTAGGGTTATTGTCAAAGTTGTTAGTACAGCAAATGCAAGGATTATTGGACGTTTATGAACTAAAAAATAAGTTATCTGTAATATATTATTGTTCGTAAAATAATTAATACTTACACTTAACTACAACATTGTTGTCTGTACTAGTTTCCATTTTGATCGCACACCTCTAAGTAAATACTGATAAAAGTTCAATATATTTATTTGCTGTATTAGGCTTATATAAATATTTACACAGTATAAAATCAATTAAATAATCATACAATACGTAGTATATAATTTAAATAAATATAGTTGCTACCAATTTTGGCGGGGTCTTAACAGTCTTAAATTATGAGTATTCGAATAAAAGTTTAACAATCTAACTTGTATACATCAAAAGCGCATAAGCAAAGGCCGAAATGGAAATCATTTGTACCTACTCACACTCAGGGATGTAAAGTGTAAATTACGAAATTAATTACCGTAATTTACCAAATTTTTATTACCGTAAATTACCAAAGAAATGACGGATAAATTGCCAAAATTTTAATAAAACATTTAAATTATTGAGCGCGCTATGGTGTTTTTATTGTAAAAGTTATTTTTTATCCATATCTATGTATAACGAATCTGATTGGTCAATCATTTTACGTTACTCAATATGACAGCTGAATACATGGTTCCTAATTTTAAAGGGACATTTCACATAAGACGAAGCAATTTGTCAATTTATATAGATCTGTGAAAACAATGTTTTATAATTCCGTTTAAATATTTTTCATTGTTTGAAATTTCCCTGATATTTTTTGGTAAATCGTCAGTAATTTAAAACATTATTCTGTAATTTGTATTTTTTAATTATCCGGTAATTTATATGGTAATAAAAATCGGTAAATTACCAAAAAATAAATGACATCCCTGCTCACACTGCAGTTTCAGAATTATCAATTTTTTCTTGGACATCTGAATAATCTGCGCATAAAGTGGTAACAGTACGACTTCGCGGACATGGTTTTTCATGATTTATTTGCGCGTAGAGTTCATCAACATCAGAAGTAGACACAGAACTTTTTAAGCTACGACTTTTCCGGTTCGAAAACAGCAAATCGTCCATAGGATTCACGTAGACTTTACCTATTTCTTGGTCGGGTTTGTAATCAGCAAAATCACTGCATGCCACTGAAGCGTCCAGATCTAAATCTTTATCTAGAACTCTTTCTGATAGAGTCTCAGAACTGTATTCCAAACTGCATTGTTGCGACACTGTCCGCATATCCTTTTCGTTTTCTTCTATTTCCTCAATTTGAGTATTTATTTTAGGTTTTTTGTACGGGCGAATTTTTTTTGCGCTTAGTAACTGATGAACTGGGATGTCCAAGCGAGATATCTCGCTATCGCTGCAGTTATCTGATAAAATGTTTAAGTTTTTTTGTTTGCATTCTTTTATGTTTTCTACGTGTATGTTTGTGTTGTTTACTTTTGAAGATGTTCCGAAAATGTTGCTACTGACATCTGAATTGGATTTGTTGGTTTTGATCGAATTTACGCTACCAGAATCTCGTCTCCTGGTGCCTAAATTGTTATGTTTCATCATGTGTCGGCGCTGTTTTCTAAAAAATTTACGGGCTACTCCACTTTGATGTGGATTATAAAACATTTCTGCAGAATTTAAATTTGATAACTCATACACAGGTATTGTGTTATTAGTTCTGTATTGCTGTCTATGCAAAACGATTAGATCAACATTTTGTTTACCATCTTCTCCTGGTGCGCTACTATTTAAATCAGCAGCTGCTTTAAGATTGTTACTTTGTCTAGAAGCAGATTTAGGTTGGCTTGAACTGCGACTGGACGATCTAGAAGTAATTTGAGTCTCTACTGACATCTGATTAGTTCCGATGTTGCTACTCAAAGGAGGTATAGGCTGATTAGTATCAGAAATACTTCTAGTTCGAAAACAAAACTGTTTACGTTTCAACCATCTTCTAGCTAAACCCCATTGAGTTCTGACGTCATGCCGCGCAACACAATAAAAAAATAAATTAAATATTCCAAAAAACGACGCCATAAGTGCGTAGAGTATTCCGAAAAGATCTTCTTCAAACAAAAAGAATTCTTTGAATGGTTTCCCGGTTGAAATTGCCGCACAAACCCAAGCAAAAACAAAAATTATTAAAGTAATGAAATGTGCTTTTAATTGAGTTAACGGACCATGCTCTGTATCTTCTACCATGCTAGATCTAGTCGAAGCACTTTTGACACTAGCTGTACCGGAAGTAGGAGGTTCTAGCAAATCTAAATCAACGTTTTCAGTACCTTGAGTACCTTCAGATAATTGGGTAACAACTTCAGTTGTTCTTAAAGTACATCGAATTAGAAGTAAAAACACGATTATGAAACATAATAAAATTATTACTGGGACAAAAACTGCACTTAACGCCGGGACTGATTCTAGAAAGCAGTATGAGTGTGAGGCGTAGTCTTTCATGTTAACAGCGCCCGAAATGCCGCACACGATTAGGGCTACGCCCCATCCAACCAAATAAAGTCCCAAAATTGGTTTTTGTACTGGTTGATCCATCTGTAAACCATCATCTGTCAAGACAGACGTTTCTGTTTTGTTTAACCGTTTGTACATATTACTGACAGTAACGCACATCCATAACAAAGACGATAAAGTAAAATAATGTATTATTATACCCACTGATTGACACAATTTTAGTTCTTCAGTTTGATGTATACCGAAAGTAAACATAAAACATAAAAACGCAGCAGCAATCCAAGTATTAACTAACGAATGTTTTGCCTTTTTAGCCATTTGTATGCTCGAGTAACATAATAAATAAGTAATAGTGGTTACTAAAAGGCAACTAAATAATACAAAACCTCCGATGTAGATGGCAGGATGAGCTAAACGAAATTTATCTCCCTGGTAGTTGTAACTACTCAAAGTAGATATTTTTTGTAATATTGTGTAATAGCCTAGCTGGTCGCATTGGAAAACCAACAAGTCTTGAAAAACGTGGGTTACTTGGCAGCCATTTGTGGTCCAGCCGCCGTGACCTTTGTTTAGAGATGAGTCCCACCGAACTGGTATTGGTGATATTTCATCGTGACCATCGGTCAGTCGGAGAACGATTGTTACCGGACTCGATAGATTGTCGATCGCTGAGTTCACTAAAATATTGATTTATTGTTAGTGGAAATACTCACAGATATATGTGAGCCTGCTACACCTCAAATCGGATAGATTTGTAGCGATAAAAATGGAAAAATAAATAAATCAATATTTTGGGATTCTCGAAAAATATTTTCGAGCGGGAAATGAATGTGGACCAGGCAAAATATATCAGGTTGCAGGATAAAAATTATTATTGAAGATTTACGAAACAGATCAGATGCATTCCAACATAATCAGCTCTCGAGTGCCACTGGACGTTGTTGAAAAGCAGTCAAAAATTTCCAGAAAGAATTATGCACATAATTCAAAACAAAAAATAATAAAAGTATTGATAGTTTGAACATTACTCATTTAAATATTGTATTGCAGTGTCAGTTAAGATCTGTTTCGTCAATCTCTTGTAAAATAAAAAAAGTACTCACCCAATTTAGCGCCAACGACAGACGTATAGCTATCAGTCCCGTTGCCAAAATGGGACGGAAAGAACTTATTACTGCTATACATAGCCATGAGCAATCTCAAGCTCTGGACATAACTTTCCGAGTTCTTCGCCTGTTGGAAACTAATATCCGGGATTTGAATCCGTCCTTCCAGAGTTCTATCGCCATCGGTGGTCTGCCAAGTGTCTTCCGAAGTGGTACAATGTATTTTAGGGTTCTGTCTACTAACATCACTGTACCACGAGCACGTCAAACTCGGTAGAGTGTCTCGTTTGAGCCGAAATTCTTGCAGCGCGAACTGCGGACGAGCTATAGCTGTCATATACTCGGAAAGATATTCAATCGAGTTGATAAATTTATTGCAAGTTTTGTCTTCGGAGTCTGCTTCTTTTAAAAACAGCTTCGGAAGAGATAACATATTGTCTATTATGTCAATGAGTACTCTGCCTAGTTCTTTTTCTATTGATAGAAACTCTAAATAGTTTTGTACAGTTCGTGCGATGAACACAACATCCATAATATCTTTTAAAACATCTGAAGTGTAATTTTTCTTTAAATGCAGTGCGCTTTCGTATACATTAACTTTAGTTAAAGTTAGGTTAACTTTACTGAATTGTTCTAGTATTCGAGTAGTTTCTGATACAAACGGACAACTAGTAGTGTTTAAGTTTTTCCAGTTTCCCTGTTTTGTGCATTTGTAAAACGCGAGTAAATTTGGATCGGTGTTTCCGTTGCACGGCAAATCAACAGAAAAACCGGCGATTGTTTTAGGCCAGGAATAAACACCCTTGTTGTTTTTTGTCAAGGCATCCGGGCAATATTTAGTGTCGTTCGAAATGACTATCACCAGAACATTTTTTGTTTGGTTGAGACTATGAGAAGTGAATTGACACTTCCAGTTGCCTGTATGGTTCCGATTTAACTTATTAATCATTAGGGAGCTGTCAATAATCCCTTCATAATTATTATTTTCTATTCCGACGTCAGATAATTTGTTTGCGTTCTGGTTTAGCCAGCTCCAAGAAATGTTTGCTTCACTGTCTTTTGATTCTATGATCGAAGAAGATACGCCACTTGCTAGGCAGTTAAGTTTGAGCGAATCGCCTTCAAAAACAATTTGGTCTTCGTTTGGATGAATGTTAAACGTCGTTTCTTCATTGTTTGTTGGAAGATTGCATTCGTTGTGTAAACTAGGCTGTATTTTTTTTAGGTACTGTATTTTAGAAGATTTTGGATATGTGCATTTTGGTTTGGATAGTAGTTTGACTGATTTAGTTTTTAAGTATTCGGAAGTCCATAGTACGTCACAATCACAGACGAGTGGGTTATTTGAAATATCACTAAAAAATGCATCATTAGTCGGATGCCTACTTAATTCTTAAGAATTGGGTAGGCAGAGGCACCCATTTAAGAACAGATTGCAGTTGTTTTAAAAATAAACAACTGCTGCTTTTGTTAAAAAAATACCTGCGGGCGCAGTTGACTGATGCTACTTACATTTGTTTTAAAGATGTTAACGGCTCAAATATAATTTGTTTTAAACTAGGCAACAGATTATTTGATAAATCAATCTGTTTTAGATCAGGTGTCTTAACAAATACTTCATCATCTATATAAGATATTTGATTGTTACTAAGATTACTGTAAATCAAAACATAATAAGTACATTTATTGTAATCAATTGTTTCAAAAACTTACAGTTTTCTTAGGCTTGGTAATTTTTCTAACCTTGTTATGTTTGTTAAGTTGTTTGATGAAAGATTACTAAAATAAATTGTTAGTCAATATTTCGTAATAATATTTCGATTGTTATAACTTACATTTCAACAATGCTACCAGCTATTTCCCCAAAATTGAGATCGGTTAAAAACCCGATAGGGTTTTCTGTCGTGCCACATTTTAGCTTCACTTTGGAAGCAACAACAGTGCAATCACATCTTTTCGGGCAGAGATTATCACTTAAAGCCGGCGATATTATAAATAACACACATAAAAAGCATTCGAAGTATACGAATGCCATAATTTTTTGTTAAAATAATTATACAGCATAATTAAATACTGCTTCTTGTAAAAGTCTTAATTTACGCTAGAAAGTACATCTGTTTAATGTCACTATCACACTAAAATCTATTAGGCTCGTTTTTAGGATGGATAGTTGCATTTTTTACTTTATTTTATGTTAAAATTTACTTAAAACACATCGTTTGTTTATTGTTTTCGCAGTCAACTGTCACCATGATATGTCTAAAATTAGCTACAAGTACTTCCGCAAAATCAACAATTTTTTTTAGAAAAAAGTCTGATATATATTAAATATATAATTAAATAATTAGGACCACTATATATTTTCATATTCTACAGAAATTGTAGTATGAAACAGGATAATATTTGTAATATAAAATAATACATTCTTGAAGCGATAAAATAAAAATCCCTAAATCTAGGGGAATTAAGGTGCACAGAAAATGTGACACGCATTGTACAGGCGACTTGTTGGTTCTATAAATCGAAGGCGCGGTTTATATACCGTGTGTTTCACAAATATAGTTAAATAAATAAATATGTATTTTTTTAGATAACTATTTCCAAACTTAATTACTGTATTCTACAATATTTCCAATTGTGCACATATTTCAAATTATTTTCTAACATTAAAAATTAAATGTAAGTTTAATAACATGTTTTAAATGAATGCTAATTTTATTTATGTTTAAGGGATCAATATTTTATACATAATGTAATCTTATTAATTATGTATATTTAAAAGATCTGTATCTTTTGGGATAATAAATATATTTTTAACATGAAATGTTTCCTGACCTAATATATTAAATATTTAAATATTATTTTTGTTCGTCTAAGTAATATTAAAGTAAATATTATGTACTCTTAATAAACTTGCTTTTAAAACAATATAACTATTTATGTATTATATCTGAGTAAAGTTTAAATTTTCATAATATTATTTCAACCACTATACTACTTTCTTCTCAACTAAAATTACTATCATATTTCTAAAACACATTTAGGTTTATCACGCAAACATTTCGATTTTCATTCGTCATAAATTCGCAATAATTGATCAAACAAACGTATAAACGTCCAAACAAATAACACAGAAAAAGGAGAAAGAAAATATTCCTACCTTTATCGTATTTTGATAGTAGAAACTAAAGATCCATAGATTCTAGTAGTAGATACCGGTAGACGAAGGGTTGGAGGTTGGAGCACTTTATAGATCTGAAACAAAACAAAATTAAATTAATAATTAATATATTATCGGTATAGATATATAATTGACCGAGTGTGCGGTTATCAGCCGTCAATTCACTCATTTTTGTTAGTGGAGAGTACACCACAAGGGAGATAATTGTGCAGCTTAACTGAAATGAGTACATGAATGCCATAAGACGATATTCTTCAAATACTTTATAGTCAAATTAAAAGTAATTAGAAAAACAATCAATTTAATTAAATAAAGTAGTTATGTAGCGATTACCAGCCGTTAATTCACTTATGGTCGTTAATGGAGAGTACACCACAGTGGAGATTTTTGTGCTGTTTTAACTAGTCGATAACGTCAAGGTACCTGCCTAATAATTAATTGGAAAAAAACTGTACATTCTTTGATCAAATATTAACTGTTTATTTAGCATTAATTTTGATTTTCTCAAAAAAATATTATTTTTCGCACAAAAAGTGCTATTTTATTGACAGCTGGACAGTCTGTGAAATATCACTTTAGTGCCTAGGCAGAAAAGTAATTGTTGTTAAAACTGAACAGGGTGTTCCACAACTTAGGACAAAAATTAAAGGGTATATACTGTACGACGTGCTGATCATGAAACAAATAGAATTTTTTTAAAATTCGCAAAAAATTGCATCGTATTTCAAGCAAACATTTTTTTGCCACTAGTCGGTAGTTATTTTTAATAATTTTTTCAAATCTTCTACAATGAAATAATTGTTTACATAATATCTAATACTAATAAATATCAAATACTCAAATATACGAGTACAATCAAAACAGTGATACTTAAAATGTACACACGTCAAGTAAACTACCCTTAACTTTGCGAATTTAAAAAAAAATTTGTTTCATGATCAGCACGTCGTACAGTATCCTTTAATTTTTTGTCCTAAGTTGTGGAATACCTGTATAGCTATAAATAACAAATTTGCTTTTTCAAACAATAGCTCAACAAACGCGCATTGAGTACGAGTAACATAATTTGATGGGGAAAAAATATTTAAAATAACCGCTAAATTAATATAAATTAATAACAATAATGTGTTTAACAAAAATGCTTATTTACTGCCTAAGCTAGATTCATAGCCTCGGCTGCGCCTCGTCTGTACCGATTATTTTTTGCCTAGTTAAACAAATAACTGTTTATAAAACGTAAATACTAATCAGACTCATAATAAATTATTTATCACTAGAGTACAGAATTTAGGAAGCTCTAATAAATAATTTATGATTGAAACACTTCTTTCATCTATAGATGACATGACTTACAACAGTAACAAGTGCAAACCTCCAACTCCATCTGAGAGTGAAAGCAGTCTCAGCAGAACTCAAACTCAAGCCACTCAGTCGATCTGAAGCAGTGGCGGTTGCGCTACTCGTATAGGAACCTCTGTAGTCGCTCTGTGAACGCGCGCCCGCGATGTGGTGACAACATCGCGATATCGTAGCGGGGGTGGATGTGAATATTGTTCTAGTGCTGGAAATACAGGATTAGAGGAATTATTAAAAAGTTCGAGAGTGAGTGAGGGTGTTAAAATGCGGGGGTGAATAAGTAAGTATTCAAATTGTTTTATTTTTTTTGAATAAGTAGCTAATGGCCAGTTGCACCGCTTCCACTTAAATTTTAAGTGTCACTTAAATGAACAATATCGAATCAAAATCAAATTGTCAAACTTAGAGATAACATTGCTGTCATAAGTTCGATTGGATATTTTTCATTTAAGTGACACTTAAAATTTAAGTGGAAGCGGTGCAAATGGCCATTAATGTTTTAATATAATTGCGGAATATGGTTTGTTTATATTTTGAGCGTGTATCCTTGTGATTCTCAAAACGGATTAATTTTTTGTGCTTCACCTACGCATCTTACTAAATAATATGTTTATAAGTAAACAAATAAAATATATACGTAATTTGTTACAAACCATGTTCACAACTTAGGACAAAAAATTAATGGGTATACATATACTGTACGACGCGCTGATCCTGAAACAAAAAGAACTTTTTTTAAATTCGCAAAGTTAAGGGTTGTTTACTTGACGTGTGTACATTTTAAGTATCACTGCTTTGATGGTATATATGATAATTTGACATTTATTAGTATTAGATATTATGTAAACAATTATTCCAGTGTAGAAGATTTGAAAAAAATTATTAAACTTAACTACCAACCAGTGGCAAAAAATGTTTGTTTAAAATACGATGCAATTTTTTGTTTTGTTTCAGGAACAGCACGTCGTACAATATACCCTTTATTTTTTTGTCCTAAATTGTGGAACATTCTGTATAGTTACATATATAGATAAATAATTAAGGGCTGTTATCATTTATTTATTAATATTGTAATGCGCATACCAAAAAATTAATGCATGCTTTTGCAAAAAAATATTTAAATAAAAATTCTTTATTTATTATGTATAAGTTCTGATTTAAAAAAATCTATAATAGTTATTTATGTAATAAGGATCGAAACGTCAATCATTATAGTACTACTCGTGGAGATTATCACGAGGCGAAGCCGAGTTTGATAACACAATGTAAACCATAATGATTAATTACGATCTGTATTGAATAAAAAATTTTATCAGCTGGTGTAAATTAGTCAAAAAGTAAGATAAACTATTAGGTATTGAACAAAAAAATTCAAATCTAAAAAAATTATGATATTTTTGTAATTTCCATACTGGATTTATTTGGTCGTTGGCCTATAAAGAACGCTATTATGGTTCTCAAACTGAGGCTTTTAATGATGCCATTATGACACTGCATCAGATAAATTACTAAATGTATTTTATAATTTACTTTTTATTATTAATTCTAATTGATAACTGTACTTACTGCAATTTATTTTATTGAGTGAACAAATTAATTTTAATTTTTTTCCTGCAGAATAAAAAAAAACTAGTAAAATTTTGTTAATCCATTTTGTGAATCCAGGGATGAATAGATATGTCTGAGCTTCTTCAAGAACAGCATTTTTTGTCCGAATTTTACTGAGGCGTGAAAAACAAGGATAATTTTAACTTCGGAACTAAAAATAAGTAACAGTTTTTTCCAACTTCGGTATTTAACTTGCAGAAATATTTAATTCAGTACATTTGTAGCTAAAACTTATTTAATATTAGTAGAAAAAGTAAACATGTTTACATTTCTTATTTGTTAATTTTATTTATAACTTTAGATGTACCTACTAGTTATTAGCAATTCTGTGACAGTATTAATTTTAAACGTAAATTTAAGTTGATATCTTTTTTGTTGATTTAATTTAGACAATAAAATATTTTCTCGTTTATTTATAATAATAATAATTATTGTTACATTATTTCTCACTAATTTGAACGCAATTTAAGCTATTATTTCTTTGAAAACAAACTATATATCACTTAAATTGTCCATCTAAATGAAATATTAAAATTTTATACTTTTTACATGCAAATCTATTAGCATATTTATTTAAATTTCGTGAAATGTGTTGTAATTTTGCTTAGAAAAGCGCCATATGAAAATAATTTATTAACTAGCTACTGCAGTAATGTCATGTGTTATGTATGTGTGTACAAGGACAGTGTAGGATAGGTGTGCGATTTTAAATTTGAATTCGTAGATACTTAGATACCTAGTTAGATATTTTATTTGAGTTGTATTGGATGTACAAATATTTGCTGGACAAATTTTTGTAATACTTGACGTATTCTGTATTTGTTACAAGCTTTATTTACTTATAGCTATTAATATAACAAGAAAATTATGCGATTTATAATACCGAGGATGTTGCTAAGTGACGAGGTGAAACCGAGTCTCTATGAACATCCAAGGGGGCTTAAATCGCATATATTCGCGGTATATTCAAAGCTTAATCGTATCATCAAAGATAGCGATGTTAAAACAAATCAAGAATTTTATTTGTCAATTAGTTGACAGTTCGCATATTATGGAAGGTTTTGATGTTATTATGGTTGTATCTAACGTATTAAGTCCGTAACTAATGAATTATAAGTATCTAACGTATTATAAGTAACTAACGTATTATGTTGTTTATAATTATCAAAAAATGTTGCATGTTATAAGGTAATAACAGTTGATGATACGATTAAATAAATTAACTGATTTGTGAATTTTAATTTGTTGATTGATTTTTCAAACATACATACATATCTATGACGCCATTTACCCAACTTGGGTATGGCAGCCTCACATACTGTAAGGCATCGTGTGTACGATTACCAGCCGTCAGCTCACTCATGGTTGTTAGTACAGTACACTACAGGAGAGATTTTTGTGCAGTTAAACTTGAATGTGTACCCGACTGGATTAGAAACAGAATGGGCTACTTGCATGGTACTGAAAATGAGATTTTTATCACTATGAACCTAAAGCCCTGTTCGCACGAGGATTCTTTGAAGATTCTACCAAGATTATGAATCCTGGAAAAGAAGAAATTTTCTTCTTTCTAGTGAGAATTACCTGTTAAATTGCGGTGCCGCTAAATTGAATCTTCAATGAGTCTTGGAAAAGAAGAATTTATAATTTATTGATTGCTTCAAATTTATTCAGAATCTTGAAACCTTCTTTCCCAGGATTCAGAATCTTGGTAGAATCTTCAAAGAATCTTCGTGCGAACAGGGCTTAATATTCGGTCTAAAACATTGGTAAAATTATAAATTTTATTTAACAAAATTATGTTTTTGAGTAAATTGAGAAAGAAATTTTGTGACGTCATTATTTTGTATAGAAGATATGGCAGCTTTTGTCACATACATATTATTCAATTTTCATTAATTATTTTTGGGCTTGTTGATAAAAAATTTGTGACAATAAAAATACGGATCCCAAGTTTTTATCGCTTCTTCAAAAATATTTAATAAAAACAAACATGCAACCACTAAATATTTTTAAACTAACCCTTAAGCCATTCAATCGAGCTGAAACTTGGCATATAGACCTGTCGCCGATGACAACACATTCTATAAAAAATTTGGGTACCCACCACTCCCCTTTCACAAATCAATTTTTCGATTTCCGCCATTCAACCGAGCTGAAAAATGGCACATAAATGGTCGACGATGACAACGCATTCTTTCAAAATTTTGGACCACTATTTTGAACACAAAGTTGTCAGAACCATGTCGTGTTTGGTATCATATGAAAGCATTTGAAAAGGAGTTTCGAAAACAGAAATCCAAAATGCTCACCAATTTAAACACAAAGAAATATATTCTTCTTTATATAGATCTTTAGTCATACTTTCATTCTGATATAAAGGATTTGTACGAAAAGATTGTTTGTAGGGGGTTAGTTTTTAACAATCTAAAAGAATGTTAGCGTTCCACCGTTTGTAAATCTGTAGTTGACAATTTATATGAAAATCAGGCAATTTGATGGTCTTTTTATCTGAGAAAATTCCAAGTACCTGCAGCTAAGTGGAAGTCTAAGAATGAGCATGAGATAATCTGAAAAAGCAAGTAATAGGTGCAGAGACTGTGGGCGTACCGGTATTCAGTAACAGCTGCTAGATTATGCTGACTTACTAACTTCACGTTCTTGTTACTGTCATTCTGTCAAACAGACTGAATTTCGTGGATTGTTCAATTAGCATGACAAATCGTATTGGCATGACATCCGAGAATATTCTACTTTATATGGAATTCAATTAAGATAATGATTTGTCATTTTATAAGACAAAAAATACTATAAATAATGCATTTATTACTTGATACATTTACTAAAATCTAAACTGTGCTGTTTTTTCCTTGCTAATTATGAGTACCCGTGAGTGATG
Source organism: Agonum fuliginosum (assembly GCA_947534325.1). NCBI lineage: Eukaryota > Metazoa > Arthropoda > Insecta > Coleoptera > Carabidae > Agonum > Agonum fuliginosum. The sequence goes on along the minus strand of OX384033.1, from coordinate 38,277,929 downwards.
GGAAAATATCGATATATCGATAAATATCGATATGAACATCAATCGATATTACTTTTCGTTTGGTATGGGTGTATCGATAACGCGATATTATCGATATTTTCCGATAATCGACATAATATCAACAAATATCGTGTTATCGATACATCGATACTAAACGAAAAGTTATTGCAACTGATATTCATATCGATATTTATCGATATTTGTCCCGTGAGTTGGCGACAGATATCCACATACACATCGTTATCTGTTAGGCTGCCACAAAAGATAAAAAGTTTGATGTACTTAGGTACAGTTGAACTGATAGTAAATACAGGGTGTAACCCAACCTGTGTAACAAAATTTAAGGGTGTATAGTTTTGGACGTACTGATCATGAATCAAAAAGAATTTTGTGTAAATTCGTTAAATTAACAGTAGTTTGCAAAACAATATCATGTTGGGTACCACTGGTTGTCACATTTAAATACGAAAAAAGTTAAACAATAGTTATGCAGTATTTATTAGTGTAATTACATTAATATAATAATAATTTTACAAACAGGAAAAATGAAATTTGTATAGGTACTTACAGAATGTCTCATTTGCTTGCCATTTTTTAATTTCAACAAAATTATTTTTGATTCATGATCATACTGTCCAATACTATACAATCTTAAATTTTGTTACACAGATTGGGTTAGGTACATCCTATATTTCTACTTTACGATAAAAACTTGGCACCCGTATTTTTTATTTTCATAAAAATTATATCAACAAGTCCAAGAATAATTAAACGAAAATTGAATAATAATAAATTTCTTTCTCAATTTACTAAAAAACATATACCTATTTAAAAAATTAAATTTGCCTAAAAATTAAAACAACTATTCTAAACTCAAAATAATTTTAGATAAGTATAGAATTCTTATCTAACGAAATTATCAATTACATAGTCAACTTTATTGCCATGAGTAATTGCTCCTGTTAAATTTTTATCTCCCAAATCTATTGCGAATATTTTGACTAATTTATTTATGTCCCCATATGTACTATTTTTAAACGAAGGATATCCACTTGACAAATATGAAAGTATAAAGAATGATTCAATGAAAATATTGTTATTATAAGTGAATAAATAAAATAAGACCATAAAAAATATACGCTAAAGAGTCATAATATTAGTTTTATGAGGCATGAAATCACTATTATGGTAATAAACTCTTTTATATCTGATTATTGTCGATAAAGAAAATCTAATGAAACTATTTTCATATTGTTATCATCGGTTATTTTTAGATAAGAAGCCTCAATATTTTAAATATTTACTTTTTTCTGAATGAAATATCAAGAACATTTTAATTAGGTTGTAAAATATTAATAATTACTTATAAACAAACATAAATTTATTACGATTATTACTAATCATTATAAATCAAAATAATTATTGCTTTTAATTGCTAAAAATAAATGACAGTGTAATATAATATGATTTTGATGCGATATTTTTTATTTATCTAATAGATAAATTTTCCCGGACTTTATCCGGAAACCGGAAAATAAATACTATAAATTTTTAATCTTAATATAATTATTGTAAGATAGGTTCCTACCACGAAGTATAATATATGACAGGAGTGGTCATTGGTGTAGTGAGGCCTTTCTGTTTACCTTTTAGAGAGAGACAGAAAATGCGGGCCAGCTCGAATTCGAAGCACGCATTCTATGATGATAAACAACAGTAACGATGGTAACACACGGGCCCTGTAGTGATCTTTCTCTCACACACTTGCATTAGCATGATTTTTTTGAATTAAATATTTTTAAAGAAGAGATAAACCCGTTTTTTTTATTTTCATATAACTTTTATTAACAAGCCCAAAAATAATTAATAATACAAAATAATGAAGTCAAACTAAAATTACTGTCTCAATTTACTAAAAACATATAATATTTTTTTAAATAAAATTTGTACTTTTACCAATGTTTTAAACCTAACATTAGGTTTATAGTGCTAAAATAATTATGTATGTGATAAGTATCGTAATGTCAATATTATGGTACTAGTCGTGAAGCTCAGAAGAGGCGAAGCCGAGTTTGATAATACGACGTGTGCCATAATGATTGACGTTACAATTCGTGTTGCATACAAAATTTTATTTGCTGGCGTAAATTAGAAAAAGTTAAAATAAATTATTTGGTATTGAACAAAATCCTTACTCGCTTCCTTAGTAACGTGTTTTGTAATTTCATTATGGCACTGAATACCATACTGGATTCATTACGGTCCTTGGCCTATAATGAACGCTTTTATGGTTCTCAAATTGAGGCTTATAATGTTGTTATTATGACACGCCACCAGATAAAAAAATACCCGGAATTTTATCCGGAAACCAGAAATTTAATTAAATCAGGAGTATCTAAAAGCATTAAATCTGCGACTTAGAGCAACATTTGATTCTCAGTCCCTTTCAGAATAACATGATCCATATAACACTTTATAATAATAATAATTAACTTGTTATTAACACCTGATTAAGTAATAAACCACATGGCCCAAGCATCCACACCGACTTTCAACTGTTTCGTTCTTTCATTGCCGCCCATGACCAATGTGTAGTCCCCCCCGATTGACTGTTGTTTCAACCTTTAGTTCAATCGCTAGCAGATGTTTCGAACGAGGACACTACGGTGCATAAAGTTGAACTGAAGGAAAGTGAAAATGTTAGAGTTAGTCAAATGTAATAGTGTCGCTTGTTTGCAATGCATGGGGCATAGCCACCTTGTTAAGAGGCTGGGTCAGTGCCAACTTGATGTGAGCTTCTTCAAATCGCTCGCATTCCTATTTTACCTTTTATGTTATTTACGACCATTGAATAATACATGCATAATGTCCATGTCACACCGGCGTGGCATGAAGCACGGTGCTCGATGTGGCATTTTGCTTCGTTCAAAGCTGTCAAAAGGGTGTCACACCGGTATAGCAAAATGCCATACGAAAATTTGTATATTGCTATGTTCACTTTGTGCTTTGAAGGTTTTTGAAAATTATTTTTGACAGCTGAGAATTAAAATTCATCAATTCTGTGTGTTAATTAAATCAATAATTAGTTCATATATTGACAAAGGCTTAAAGGGTTATATTCTTATTATCTAATTACTTACTGTTACTATTTTGACATCAATTATTCACCAAATGTCAAAAATTATATTGAGGACTCACTGTGAAATTAGCAACAAATTTCCATATGTCAAAATGCTCGATGGAATAGCGGCGATAAAATTTTTACGTTATTCATTTGTTCCATCGAGCACCGTGCTTTGTGCTATACCGGTGTGACATGGGCATTAGTAAAATCTCGATTTTCAACAATACGTGATAAAAATTGTACCAGTCCGAATTTTTTGCTTAAAATTTGTACACCCCATAATTCGACGCGAGGAACTCATTTCTAAAACAATCAAGTTCACATCTCGTACCATTTTCGTGAAATCGAGGGCGGTAATTTTTTGGGGGGCAAAAAATTCAAATTTTTTTTTTGTTATTTGTTAATTAAAGTGTCCTGAATACAATGCCGCAAACTAGAAGCCAAAATATCGCTCAGTTTTTCCGATATCGAGAGTTGAAATTGGGGGAAATGAAAAATTGGGGTAACTCCAAAACTAAACCAGGTATCGATACGCGGTTTGAGGCAGTAAATTCCTTGAAGTCTAATTAATATTTTAATAAATTTGTGATAGATAATAGAACACAAAATATTATTTAATTTAATTCTCTTCTTAGATTTACGCATGTACAGAGGTGTAAAGAACCATAATCACCCGAGTGTAATTTTACGCTAATCCAGCATTAAAATTACATCGTATACGTTTCGACTCACGTTGTTGGCGTGAGAAGATAAGCGCAGAGCTGGTGTAAAATTATTACCCAGCCGTTTTGCAAACTTCAAATTAAATATTCATACCTGTCGGCGACGGAATGAAGCATTTTTTGACCCGGTTTAAATGAATTACGTTGTATACGAGTTAAATAATTGTTCAGTGATCTTACAAACATATTAGTATAACATCGTCAGAATCGCTCAAAAAATGTTGCAGTATTTTGCGACTTATTTGTTATGGTAACCACGTATAAAACATATGACAGTCGTACTAACGTGTGACGTCATTGTTACGTGAGCTGCTTGTATACAGGTGTTTATATAGCTAATACAGAATGTACTAATTAATTGGAAATGGATTTAAAAAAATATTTATTTGTACCTATTTAAAAAAGAGTGGGGTACCTATATACAGGTGTTTCACAACTACTACATAACATAGTGACCACGAATCAAAAATAATTTTTAAAAATTCGCAAAATAAATAGCACTATTAAGATCTTCTACCGCGCCAGAAAACAGCCAAAAACATAGTTTTCGTGCGCCACTCCACAGCGTTTATTGTTTTGTTAAATATAATAATCTATAGATATTGTAGTACAATCTATAAAATAGTCGATGCAGAATTATAAAATTTTGCTTCAAAATCGAAATATGTTCATTTGAATTTTGACAATTTTTGTTATTTTTTTGAACACCTTTTAAAGCAATTTTCAAAAATTCGATTGGTTATTTCGCAAATCCAAGCTTTGTTGACACATTAAAATTTGCAGTTAATTCACTTATAAATAAAAGCTGTTCAGTGGTGCGCGAAACCCCTATTTTTTTACAAATATTGCAGTTTTTTTACAAATATGAGTGCCAAAATTAATTTTTCTTCTCAAACATAAATTATTTGCTATTTTTATGTTTAACAAAACAATAAACTGTTTTCTGCCATGGGTAGAGGATCACCTTAATGACATATACATTTTTAGTGTCGCTGGTTTATAGATTCTAAATGCCACATCACTAAAATTTATTTAATTTGTTTATTTATACAATATTAGTTACATTTATTACTTAGTTTTAGGTTTATTTAATTATTAAATATTTAAAATATAAATTGAAACAGTGGCTCTAAAATGTGAACGTCATTAGAGTGCGAATTTTTGCTAGATAATTATTTTACAAACTAATTTTGATATTTTGTCCAGTAGCTTTTCTATTCAATGATTGGATTATTAATTATTAACAGGAAATAATTATAAACGTTTAAACACAATTTTTAATTACAGTTATTGATTCAACAATATATTTTAATTATCATTTATTTATTTTGCCTCAGGGAATTATGTCTTTCAAAAAGGTGCACTCATTTAGCATAGGTATACTTTCTTGCATTTTTTTATAATAATTATTAAGTTAATATTAAATCCGTTACAGAATTATTCATAATTATATATTGCAAATTTTAAGGGCACAATACCGAAGTTGAACCAGTTTGAAATCAGATTAAAATGCAGTTGAAACCGATCTGAACCAGAAAAACAAAATATTTTGATCAGTGCTCCAAAATTTTTATAAAATAATTTTTACGATGATACTGGCATTATTTTTAGGGCAGTGAGTAATAAGTTATTATACACGTGTGTATTGGTCACAAATGGTGCTACCAAAATGTATGGTATTATGCATTGAATTTTAATTTTAATATTAATTAGCATTTGTGAAACATGCAATATAATAAATCTTTCTTTGATTTTCCAACATACCTACATAATTTATATTTACACAATCATTATTTACATAATAACATCTTTAGATTTTGCATTTTCTGCCTTTGAAGTATAATTTCTCGTATTTAAACCCCCGGAGCAAATTGTTTTAGAACCACTGATTAAAACAATTGCCTTGCAGACATGTATCTATCAACATCAACAAATGACAGTTGAATGACGGATCTATAAATGTCTATAATAACAAAAGAAGTAGATTGTGTCTTCCTTTGTTTTTGATTTCCGTTGATTTTCGTTTTTGTTTTGTTATTAATCGATTTTTTATTATAATTGATTTTATAGATACTGCATGAACACTGGTCTATTTATTTTTTATTGGCGTTTTCATGCTCCATATACAGGGTGATTCACAACTTCGTGCATATATTTTAATGGCATAATATTCAACTTATTGATCATGGAACAAAAATAATTTTTTAAAATTCGTATTTAAGGGAAATCGGATATCTGACTAACTATGAATGGGGCAATATTAAATTTTAATAAATTGTACAATGGTAAGACAGTCAAAAATTAAATAAATAATTTATGAAATTCCGTATAAAACCAGTGGCTCAAAACTGTTTGATTAAAAAACCTGTAAATTAAAATTGGGAATTTGAAAACATTTTTTCAGTTTCATAATCAGTATGTTATTAAAATATGTGTTCTGAATCACCCTGTATAATGATTCGCAGAATGTGAGGCTGCCACACCCAAGTGTTATTTTAAAATGACTTGAGAAGCTATTTTTTGAAATGTGCGCAAACTATATACAGAGATAACATTTTGCATATCGTCAACGAAACTTACAAATGTATAATTATTTTTTATCACAAAGGACAAGTTTAAAATGTATCTTTTAATGTATTTTAGAAGCAGCAGGGAACTTTTTCTTGCATAATTAAATAAACAAGTTTGACTAATTTACGTAGTAACACAGTGGAACGTATAAACTCATGCTAATTTTTCCAGATCATAAATTTGATACGAACAATTTATCACTTTACGTAAATTGAAATGGAAATTTTTGAGGCTCACAATAATATTTTAGGAATTTTGACGCCAAAGAATTCTAATAGCTATTAATATAACAAGAATATTATGCGCTTTATAATACCGAGGATGTTGCTAAGCGACGAGGTGAAACCGAGTCTCTTTATACATCCAAGGGGGCTTAAATCGCATATATTCGCGTTATATTCTAAGCTTTATCGTATCATCAACGACAGCGATGTTAAAACAAATCAACAATTTTTGCATATTATGGAAGGTTTTGATGTTATTATGGTTGTATCTTAACGTATTATGTTCGTAACTAATGAATTATAAATTAATTAATAAAGTATCTAATAAAGTATCTAAAGGTATTATAAGTAACTAATATATTATGTTGTTTATAATAATAATAAATTTTGCAAGGTAATAACAGTTGATGATACGATTAATTAATATAAAATTAATAAGTAAGAAATTATTATATCTACAGTGAAGTTTATTAGTATTCAAGAACCATCTTGGTAAATCAATTGTTACTTTCTTTGAAATTTAAACTGCTTAATTTACAACGGATATGACGTCATAACAGCAGGAAAGTCCTGCAAATGACACTTCGATTTCAGTCTACTGAAATACGAAAAACAATTACAAACAAAACAAATAAAATCTTACAATGTTTATACTCATTACTACTAAAAATGAATCACAGTTTTAACACTTCTTAATCATTATTGTTTACTTATGTACAGGATAACCGAGTGTGCTATGAGATCGACTGTGGTTCTAACGACTCAGGTTCGAACCCAGTCAGATACACATTTCAGTTTAAATGCACAAAAATCTGATGTGGCCAGCACACGACCTCTCGCCTTATTCTGCTTATTTACTAAATTAACAAATAGTTTTACTTACATTTTAATAGTTTTATGTTCATGTAATATGTAAACGATAATGTAAACCAAGATATCTAGATATCTAACTAAAGATGCCACATTCAAGTTGGGTAAACCTTAATAAATCTTGTGAATCTTGGCAGTTTTATTACAATTATTCCTTGAGGAATATACGTTTATCCTAACATAAAATTATCTATTTGATATTAAAAGTCATTTATGCAAAATATCAAGGCTCTTTTTGCTTTACCTTCTAAACAAACAAATGGCTACCACTCTGTTTACGACGTCGATGCGATTTTGTCTGGTAGTAACAGTCACAACAATTGACAATCAATAGCAAAAAAAAGCTGCACGTGATGTTGAGAACAAAAGACGATCGAACGAACAAATGAATAAGATGCATAATAATTTAGCGCGTAATATAATTTTGCAGAAAATAAATTAAATATCTATAAAGTGTTAAGCTAATTCTGTTGCGCTCCTCGCACAATTAGATTACTAACAAATGACTGCTAGTCTAAATTAAGCATCAGTTATTTATTTTCGCTCATTTGTTTTATTGTATGACTGCAACGAATTCATTTTCTAAATCAAGCGGCAAAAATGCATCGCTCGATGAGTCAGATTCATTTGTTTCCAGCAAGAAAATGACATTCGAAACAAGTGAACATCAACAGCATCGCAGATGGCGCCAGTGCAGCTCGTAAAACAACAAATTAACAAGTGACAGTCGTGTGTCCGTGTGCGTTATTCAGTTATTGTCGTGGCCTACGCGATCGGATCAAGAATTAAGGAATGTTGTTGATTGCAGTTTGTTTCTTGCTGCACAGGCGACTTGTGCATTCAAAGGGCACAAATTAACCTTGTTTTCTCAATTATTTCGTTAATTAGATAATTAGGGGCACGCCCCTTAATTTGCTAAATTTTACTACAGCTATAAAATTAAATAATACGCCTTTTTTACCGAAAATAGCATTCTAGGCAGTACTCATACAAAAAAATTTGGTACCTTGTTGCCTACAAAAAAACATGCATGAATATACCATATTTTTGTAAGACACAATTATGTATTTTTAATAATAATTGATATATTCTTACATTTTAAATAATAAGGCAATTTTCAAATGACAGTTCACATTCCAGTTAAACTGTAAAACCGATTTATTTTTCCGTTATTCGTTTATTAATGAGTGTTATTAATGTAAAAAATCATACTTTAAAGGTCCTTCCTTATTAATGCATGATTTTTTGAATGCGTTCAACAGACGAAATATATAAAATATAAATTAGCTTAAGTTATAAAAAATGATACCTAAATAGAATAAAACGAAATGATATTGACAGTTCTAGCTAAATAATATTAACGTAGAATTGATGATCAATAATGTCAAATGTTACTAACCTAACATATTTGTCATGGAATAAAATTAACGGAAAACTATTGTAACTAACCCACTATTTCCACAATTACGCGTTCGCTTCTCTAACGCGTCAATTATTAATCGCCATCATTAACACACTAGTTAAATAACTATTTCCGTGAAATATAGAGAAAGAATGGATCTACAGATGTGTCATTTTAAAATTTTAAAAATTAATTTCTATTATGAGATAAAATCGTGTAAAGTTTGCATAAAATAGATGTACAAGTTTTTAATTTAAATTTTTAGAAGGTACATCTGTAGATCCATTCTTTCTCTATTAAATTCTTGTTGAAATAAAATTTGACCATTCTTGTACTGGCCACAAAACACTCGCTACGTTAGTACATTTTTTTAATCTGGATTTTAGAACTAAGACGGGCCTCTTAAGAGTTGTATTTACACTTTGTGCTAGCGAAGAAGAGTCCCTATCTGTATTTCTGCTAGAAATACAATGTTACAGAGATTTCGTTTTTAATTTTGAATTGTATTATATTAAAAATTGCTGTTGAAAACAAGCTTTTTTGAAAGATTTCTCAATTTTTTTTTCGATTTAAGACAAAATAAACAAAAAAACTCCCACTAGACGAACATAGATACATTCTTTAACTTTGTAATAGTTTTTAAACGAAGTTTATATGTTATGTAGATTCTGAGATATATGATTTTATTTCTGTAACACTTTTTGAAGTCATAGAACGGGTGTAAATACTGCTCTTAAGGGTATCGACTCCAAGTAGCTCAACACAGCGTTTGTCCTATGTTAATACATAGAAACGCTCGCTAAAAATACGTAAAAGCAGTCTAGCAATTTCTAAAATACTCACGAAGTTTTATAGATAAATCTAAATTTTATAAATTTATTTACAGACGAAGAATGCAACTAGGATTATGCCGAGTTAAATTTTTAAATAAATCTCTTAATAATAAGATAAAGCGTGTAAGAAATTGCTGAAAACACACTTTTTCATTAATTTTTTATATGGATTCCAAAGATTTTTTCAGAATTCTAACAATGAGTAAAGTAGAAAGTGCTACACCTCTAAACACGGAATATTTTGTTACGGAGACGAGACCCTTAATAAAACAATTTGTCCATTTGATGAATACAGCTCAACTTCTAAGAGGCTCATCCAGGTATATCTCTCGTTGAAGTAGCTCATGATCACTAGGTCCATGGACAGGTGTTGTGTTATGACAGCATCGGCTGAGCAGCAGTCCACCAAGTCAAGTCGGTCAGACCGCCACCAAATTAGGAGTAAATAGTCCAAGGCGAAGACAAGCAACCATATGTTGCTACGTGACTGTGTGAGTGTGTTGGTGGCCAACAGGCGCCACAACGAAAGTGAATCCGCCGCAATGCCAAAATAAATCAATCACTTCATTTCTTGTATTTTGTGGTCCATAGAATTACAAGATGTTTTTAGATCTCTGCAACTTTAATAGGTTGTATAGTTTGATTACTAGTTACAGTAAAAAGATTTTTTTTTAATTCGCAAAAATAAGGGTACCTAGTGAAAATTTTTGTGCCACTGGTTTGAAAATCCATTTAACTGTTTATTTATTAATTATTACTTTAGAAGTGACTATTTTTTGTAGATAATCTGATACTATTTATAATTTTAGCCAATACTCAATAAAAGCATCATGGTGATTTTACACAAGCAAAGTAAAAAATTACCCACAAGTGGCTTTGATCAAAATTGTTACTTTGCTTGTTAGAAGTCACAGTAGAAAGGATGTTTTAGGTTGAAACTTAATATTTTCAAAATATTTAAGCAGTTATTAAGAGGTGTTGGATAAAACGTTATACTTCACACGTGGGCAAAAAGGAATGACCCACTCGAGAAAATTATCTCACTCAGCCTTCGGCCTCGTGAGTTAAGATTTTCCTCGTGGGTAATTCCTTACTTTGCCCACTTGTAAAGTAAATAACTATTATTTTAAATAACATAATAAATAAACGGTTAAAAGGACGTTTAAACCATTGGAACTAATATTTTCACTTCCTTATTTTTGCGAATTTTGAAAAAAAATCAGTATATCAAATTATATAACCTATTAAAGTTGCGTGCAGATGTATAGAAACACTCTGTATATAGCATATACAAACATAATTCGTACCTACATAAATCGAAGATAATCGTATGTATAAATTAAGGAGCCAGTATACTTAGCGTGTACTAGTAGTAGTGTAGTTACCAAATTTTGGTAACAGTATTACTAGCTGTATTGTCTTTTCCGATTTTCCGCACTTGTTTTGAATAATGGAAAGTCTAGGCAACCAAAAATCTAAGTTTACCAATAACTCTTTTATCTAATAGTAATAGTGCATGATTTTTAAAATTAAATATTTGTATTTTTTATTTGACATAATATTTTTTAACAAGTCCAAAAATAATTAATGATATTGAATATTTAATATGTTTCATCTATACATTCATCTCTCCTATTCTATACAAAATAATGACATCTAAACAATTTTTCTTGTCAATTTATTTTAAAAAAATCTGACGTGGCCATCACACAACCTTCCGCCATATCTACACTTTAAACAGAAATTTATACGTACAATCCGGTGCCCATTTAAAATATAGAAATAAAAATCTAAAATATTCAAACACAGAAATTAGTATCACCTGAATCAAAAGATTCATTCACACGAAAACTCTTCTGTGTTGAAGCCATCCTCCGTTCAATTACTACATTTAATATCTGACTTATATGGCGCTAGTATGTCAACTTGTCACCCGTCTCACCTGTCAATATTTTTTACGCAGAAACAAAAGTCAACCGAACATGGATTACAAGATTTCAACGTTTTATCTGATAAATTTATTTTTTAAATTTTACTGCAGTTCTTTAATGCTACCAGATAAAGACAATTTTTTATAACGTGAGTTGCAAATAACGTTGCTTCTTATTCTTATTACAAATAAATACTATATTTATCCAAATTTACATAAATTTTTGACAATTTTCTTTTTCAATCTTCAAAAAATATCACTTCCGGTGAAGATATTTGTACCAAAATCTAATGAGCTCTTCCTATTCATATACAATTGTAAAATACCAAATATAATTTTTTTTGGGTAATTCGTATTTGAGTTATGCGACATCCGGCATCGGCCCGGACCACACACATACACACACACGCACACACACACACACACACATACATACAGACATCATCGTGAAACTATCAAAAATAAGTTTTATGGATCCTAATTCGTGCTCATCCACTTAAAACTCACAACCCGATTTTTTGCATGATTCCAATACCTTCCTTTACAGGTAAGCGGAAGGTAAAAACATCAATTTTTACCTCTCGCCTCATATTCTATAAGAGAGGTATTGTAATGGGTCAAAATTTTCGAGTATGAGTTTTTGGTGGATAAGCACGTTTCAGGGTCTCTACAATACGAATTTACTATTTTCACAATGATGTCTGTGTGTGTGTATGTGTGTGTGTGTGTTTGTATGAATGTATGGACTGACGATTTTTCGTCCACGATAACTGAAAAAGTATCAAACCTTTAATAACCAAATTTCATATTTAAGGTTTTAATAAGTATCTTAACACCGGATAACATTTTGGAAGAAATCCGCAAACCGGAAGTAGTACTTTTTGAAGCTTGATTAAGTTTTCTTTAAATATATTGGTACATTATTTATTTATGACAATATTTGCAATTAAAAATAAAAGAAAATATAATTATCTATGGGTACAGTTAATTATAAATACAATTTGCTGAATCTGGTAGTATTTAACAATAAAATAAAGTACAATTAATATTATATCTTGTTGTCCATGATATGAAATTTGTTTCTACATAAAATTTGAATTATTCTGACAGTGACAGTACAGTTGACATCTTTTGCTTGCGTCTTGGTTTACATCTTACATGAACATAAAACTATTAAAATGTAAGTAAAACTATTTATTAGATTAGTCTCGAGATTAGTAGAATAAGCAGAATTAGGCGAGAGGTCGTGTACTGGCCACAGCAGATTTTTTACATAAAATTTCATTTTTATCTATTTCTTCCATCTAACATTAGGTATTGAAAACTTGAATGTAGGTATAATTTTTGCATTTGTTCAAATTTCATGATGTTAAAAGTGTTACCTAATAAACGTTTACGTTTAGAATTTTAAATGTTTTGTAGGAGGCAAACCACATATGATTCATACAACAAACATGTCTTTTTATAAAGAATAATTTTCTTTAACAAATCTTTTCAATATTCATGATTTCTTGGATCATTTTTCAAGCTGCATTACTTCCAAGTAAGCTACTTTATCGTAAAAAAAACTTTGTTTTGGAAACTGTTTAAATAAAAATAAATCACGGTGAAGATCCTCTTTATCCCTGGAGTCTGATTCTCGCTTTCTCGCTAACACAAAAGCATAACGATGCTAAAGTATTCCTTTATCCTTTATCCTTGATATATTGAATCACTTAGCAGTTAACACATTATACGTGAAACATGTGCATTGCCGGCACTAAAAAGGAAACCCCCATGATTTAAACTTGCCTATAACAAGTATCGATTTGCCATTCTTCTTAGTTCTAAGAAAATCGTGACCTTACAGCTCAGACTGAACATGGAAATACGCACGCATATGAAGAAATTATTGTTAATCGAAGTTTATCACAAGTGCAAACGGGGTGAATAAATAGGTTGACAACTGCAACACGGAAAATTATACCGGGCGATTCATAACTTTGTATTTTAACCTAAAATTTTACAGCGTTACAGAGGTGTGCCTCCTACGTTTACTTTAGTTATAATTGAAATATAATATGATGCTTTTATATATGAGTGTATTAACAAAGGATGTCTTAATGCCTCTAGTTTTTTATTTTTTGTCTTTGGCCTACGAATTTTAAGTAAAAAATATTTAAAAATGACGTTTTTGTCATTGATATGATTTTTTTCGGTCATTATAAATGGAAAGAAAAATTTTAAAAGCAAGAAGCCTGCAGCTAAGCTTCCTTTTTCGAATAATCTTTGTTTTACTTAATTTCTTAAAAATACAGAAATTATTATGAGAATACTGGAGCCATGTTTACAGTATTTTTCAACTTCAAAATGACATTGCACAGCTAGGATGCGGCAAGTGCGAGTTTCGGGCTGGTTTTGGGCAGCCAGAAGTGGGGAAGAGAGTGAAATAGAAAAAATAGTATATTGTACAACAAGAGTGGATGTGATGCCTATATCGCACGAGAACGAGTTTGCAGTCACGACCCCATAGGGGGAGTGTCTGCAAACGTTCGCGTGTGATATAGGCAATCCACTCGAGTTGTACAGCCTATTTTTTCTACGAAATACGGTTTTTGCAATAAAATTCACTCAATATGATGCCAAAAATTATTTAAAAGTAGGGTTACATCAATTATTTTATGACATTTGAATAATTGTTGCCAACCTAAAATCTCTAAATTTTATTTGCTTTTTTAGCAATAAAATAATGCTTTTAAACATAATTAATTATTAAATAACAGTTGATTTAATGTTTTTAGTAATTATTTGTCATAATAAAAACATAATTTGCACGCATTACCAATTTTTTGACGTATTTTACTTTGAATTTCATATCCACACCTGGTGTGGATATGACATCCCTATCCACACATGATAGTATGAAGATATGTTGTCAATATCCAGTAGGGAGTAGAAAAAAGTAATATCGAGAGTATTTTAGGAATTCGAAAAATAGGTAGACAAGCACCTTAATGGCGTAACTTAATTATTTTCCAAAATTCGCAATTTTATTTTTTAGGTTTTGGGTCACTGTTTTCAAATGGAATTTTGAAAATTTACTATTCTTGTTATTGCATACTTAATTAAAATTTAATTATTCCATTCATAGTTAATCAGATATCCATTATACAATCGACAATCCAGTGGTTTCTTGCGAAAACTGCCCTTAAATTTATGAATTTTTAAAACATTTTATTTGTTCCATGATAAGTAAATATATGCACGAAGTTATGAATCAGCCTGTATATCTATACCGATGATGAACAGCTGTTACCTTATAAAAAGTTCTTTGATAAAATGTTATTTAGCGCCATGGAAACCAGTTCGTTAAATGATATTTTAATACCAGGAGTAGAAAAAATTATTTTTGTTCCATAATAAGTAAATTAATTAAAGTACCATTAAAATATATGCTCGAAGTTGTGAATCACCCTGTAGAAGACGTGCTACTTAATTAAACTTCAAACTTGAGCAAATAATTTTGACACAATGAAAACAGTTTCATTCAGAATAAGTAAATAAATATTTCAAACCACATTATAACTTCCATAAACTACATTTGAATAATTTATAAGTTGAAAACTTCTTCGAAAACAACCCGATGCCAAAGTTAAAACCTTTCATCTCTTCAAAGGAAGTTACGAAGTTAGTAAACATCTCTCAACGGTTTCTGTTCATATATTCGATGTTCTATTTCTCTGAGGACCATATGTGTTATGCGCATCTCTGCATGTGTTATTGTCCACTTGTAACATATAACAGAACGGATGTGGCACTAAACGACGGCCAAATGGCCACTACACAACCCGGGTTTAAATCTCCAATGACGTGATGGACACTTCATAGGGAATGCACAGCGGGGGATTGAGAAAATTTACATAATTTTAACTATTTATCAGGATTTGTTCAGGATTCTTTGATGATTCTTTCATGCTTCTGAATCCTGAGACAAAGAGTCATAGGATTGCCTGTCAAATAGCAACGTCGCTAGATTGAATTTTCAATGTGTCTTGAAAGAAGAATTTACATACTCGTAATTTTAACTAATTATCTTCAGCTCTGTTCTGGATTCTTTGAGGATTCTTTCATGCTTCTGAATCCTGATACAAAGAGTCATAGTGAGGATTGCCTGTCAAATAGCAAAGTCGCTAGATTGAATCTACAATGAGCCTTGAAAAGAAGAATTTTTAAGTCACTGAGAAAAATTTAGATAATTTTATCTAATCATCTTCAGCTCTGTTCTGGATTCTTTAGGATTCTTTCATGCTTCTGAACCCTGAGACAAAGAGTCATAGTCATGATTGCCTGTCACTAGATTGAATCTTCAATGAGTCTTGAAAAGAAGAATTTTTAAGTCACTGAGAAAAATTTAGATAATTTTAACTAATTAACTTCAGCTCTGTTCAGGATTCTTTGAGGATTCTTTCATGCTTCTGAATCCTGAGACTAAGAGTCATAGTGAGGATTGCCTGTCAAATAGCAAAGTCGCTAGATTGAATCTACAATGAGCCTTGAAAAGAAGAATTTTTAAGTCACTGAGAAAAATTTAGATAATTTTATCTAATCATCTTCAGCTCTGTTCTGGATTCTTTTAGGATTCTTTCATGCTTCTGAATTCGGAGACAAAGAGTCATAGTCATGATTGCCTGTCACTAGATTGAATCTTCAATGAGTCTTGAAAAGAAGAATTTTTAAGTTATTGAGAAAAATTTACATAATTTTAACTAATTATCTTCAACTCTGTTCTGGATTCTTTTAGGATTTTTTCATGCTTCTGAATCCTAAGACAAAGAGTCATAGTGAGGATTGCCTGTCAAATAGCAAGGTCGCTAGATTGAATCTTCAATGAGTCTTGGAAAGAAGAATTTTTCAGTCATTGGTAGCTTCAAAACAGGATTTAGAAGCATGAAAGAATTATTCTCAAAGAATCTACCTGTTTATTTTTCGCTAGATCAACGAGTTAGAAAAGTGATTTATCGACTGGTAACCGCACACACGGTACAATCTATCTAGCAAATTTCCTCAGCTTTCATCCTATCAAAACCGTTTTCCAAAATCTTTGATAGCTTTCGAGGAAAATGCGTTACAAGAAAATTTTGAGTTTCAACTGAAATTTTTTTTGAGAAGGGCAGCATACCGAGGTGGAGCGAATGTTTTTTTTTTGTTTCTGTATGTTCTTAACTACTCACATGCCAAATTTCACTTGGTTATGTATTAGTCTTGGGTTTCAATCAATTTTTGAATCTCCTGACCGGACTACTGCACCGAAAAGCAATTAGAAGTTGAAGAAAGGGATGATGATCAAATTGGCAAAATGTATAATAATTCCATAAAATAAATAAATAATCTATATATAGGTAATCAATTTTGGAATCGCGCATAAAGCGGGAGGAAAAGTACTTCTCTTTCCTTGGGAGAAAAAATCAAGTGGATTCCCGCATAAAACGGGAGAAAATGTACTTTTCTTCCCTCACCTCATTTTCGTCCCTAATAATTGTGACGAAAAGTAGTGCTTTCTGTGCAGGTATTGAAAAAAATATCTTATTCTTGTACTTGTGCTTTTACGTGAGTTTATCCTAGCCACATCCTGAGTACAATAATTAAAAATTATGTACTCAATACAAACATCTCAAAGAATTATTATATGGGACACATAATTGGGATATTATTACCAAATAATGTACTAAGGGCGGACATTAGCAATCGTTAGGATATTAATACGATGTTAATGGGCAAATATAGCAAGTAACAAGCCGGGATGTTCACATTCTTGAAATGGTCTCATAATTGAGTAGTATTTTATTTTAAACAAGTTTCGTATACACACATCTCAAAGAAATACATGGGACGCATAATTGGGATATTATTACCAAATTACTAACATTGGGATGATACATAGATAATGTTACTAAGGGCGGACATTAGCAATCGCTAGGATATTAATTGGTTGTTAATAGGCAAATATAGCAAGTAACAAGCCGGGATGTTCTCATTCTTGAATCGTTCTGGGGATTTTATTTTGTCAAGTGGGTTATGTCTATATAACATGTAGGAACATTATGTGTAGGTATGTACATATTTTTTGCTGCCTTCCTACACAAGTTCGTATATTTTTAAATTTTCTATAACCAATTTCGTAATAAAAAATGTACTGAATATGTTTTTATTTGAATATTTCTGGATCCACCCCTGTAAAATCTAAACAACGGGCCAGTGTTCATTCGTAACCCGACACTTTTGTACTAAATGAGATGCAACGAGAAAGATGATCATTTCTCAGTCTCGGCATCACATTTGGTCCATAAACCACATTGTGGTTCTTGTAAACCACACAGAAGTAGTGTCATCTTTTTATACCAATTTGTGACAGAAATTTAACACTGTTTATGTTTTTGTTGAGATAAAAATTATTTAAAGAAGAAACATTTCTCAGAATGGTGATAGTAACCGCAGAATTATTAATTATTTAACGGATTATAATTCGGAGAAATATTTTAATTTTAGCATGACCTTTCCAAAACGTAAAATAACTACAAATTAAAAAGTATAACCAATAGAGTAGGTGTTCTGATTCATGTGAAAAACAGGAAACTAATTAAAAATTTTCGAGTAATTTTCGCGGAAAATCTCTTAATAATATGCTAAAATATGTGTTACATTTAAATGTTTAATTCAACCACAATGTTCTTAAGAATTTTAATTATTTTGCGTCATTTTCTAGAAAACACTATAACTTTCCTATTGATCAGATTAAAGTAAATTTGACATAATAGTGCATTATAAATATTTATTGGGGAGATTGAATGTCAGATATTAATAAATGATTTATTTGATCGGAACAAGTAATTAACAAAATTAATTAAGTACTTTCTAATGTCCAAATTTAAGTTCACGAATAAACCAATAAATTTGTGCAGCTTATATTATAATATAAAAATTGTTTGTACAACTTAAGAGGCCCGTCTACCTCCTAAAATTCAGCACAAAACGTACTAACGTAGCGAGGATTATATACTTAAAGGATCAATTAACCTTTTTAAAATTTTAATAAAAAATCGTACATGATTATAAAAATTCCGAAAAATTCATAATTTACACGGTTATATCTTTTGATAGAAATTATTTTTAAAAATTTTAAGGCACATCTGTAGATCCATTCTTTCTCTATTAAATGTTTATAAAAACATTACCTTGAAGTCAATAATAAACTAACAGTTTACTCGCAAAGAAAACGCGTTTACAGTATTTTTCAACTTAAAAAGAACATTGCATTTCTAGGACGCGGCAAAGTACGAGTTTCGGGCTGGTTTTGGGCAGTCGTAGTAGTGGGAAAAAGAGTGGAATAGAAAAAAGTAAAATCGAGAGTAATAAAATAAATTATTTTTCTAATTCTGGCATTGAAACCTTTGCCTCAAGTTGTCAAGTTTGAGTTCTACTGTGTAATTCTAATTCTATCTCTAATGAAAGTGAACGTTTTCGATACCTCGTTCGAACGACTTTGCGACTTCTAAATCTAGTAAAGCCAATTTCCTTAAATGGGCAAAGCGGCCAGCTGATGACAACGACTTTTAGTTGTGGCTTACTAACTGTCATGTCAACGTACAACGAAACAAAAAATCTACAAGACACGTGACCAACAAAAGTGAATGAAAGAAAGTGAAAAGGAATCTTCAGAATGAAGAAATGACACACACCGACTGAGAGTGAGTGTGAGTTATAGCCATTACACGCTAGCAGAATAATAATAGAAGCAGGGAGCACTTGAAAAATGTTGAAACTTATTTTTTTGTAAAATTATTTTTATCTGATGCCGTGTCATAATGACAACATTATAAACCTGAATTTGAGGACCATAGCGTTCTTAATAGGTCAAGGACCATTATGAATCCATTATGGTACTCAGTACCATAATGAAATAACAAACAACTCGTTACTAAGGAACTAAGGAAGTTTCAAATATAGCATACCTGATTATTTTAGATTCAAATTTTGTTGTTCATACCAATTAATTTATTTTACTTTTTGACTAATTTACGCTAGCAGATCACGACTAGTACCATAACGATTGACGTTACGATCCTTATCACATAGATAACAATTTGTATCCTTAAGCGGCCCGTCTACGTTTTATCCGAATTCCTAGAATACTCTAGATTTTATTTATTTTTCCATTCCACTCTTTTCCCCACTACTACAGCTGCCTGAAACCAGCCCGAAACTCGTACTTTGCCGCATCCTAGCTATGCAATGTCAATTAGAATTTGAAAAATACTGTAAAAGTGTTTTCGTTGTGAGTAAACTGTTAGTTTATTATTGACTTCAAGATAATGTTTTTATAAACATTTAATAGCGAAAGAATTGATCTACAGATGAGCCTTATTAAAATTTTAAAAATAAACTATCATGAGATATAACCGTGTAAAGTTTGCATAAACTGGAAATTATTTTAAATTTTTCGAATCATGTGCAATTTTTTTATCAAAATTTTAAAAAGGCACATCTGTAGGTCCATTCTTTCTCTATTAAATCCTTCTTGAAATAAAGTTTTAGCTTTCTTGTACCGGTACTAAACACTCGCTACATTAGTACATTTTATGCTGGATTTTAGGAGGTAGACGGGCCTCTTAATAAAGCAATTTAGCCATTTGATGAATACAGATCAAATTAAAAGAGGCTTTAAGTTATGATACAACCATATTGGTGGCTCGAAGTACCTACGTAAGGCCTTATTCACACAAGGATTCTTTGAAAACTCTTTCATGCTTCAAAATTTTGAGAAAATAATTCTTTTGAGAAGTTACGGTGTCGCTAAATTGAATCTTCAATCTTATAATTTATTGACTGCTTCAAAATCGTGAATTTATTTTTTACCAAGATTCAGAATTTTGTAAGAATCTTCAAAGAATCCTTGTCTGAACAGGGCTTAAGGCTGCCACACTCAATTTCTTACTGCGGTAAATCAGTTGTGGTTACTGAACGATATAACCTCAAAGTAAAAACATTTTCAATCTCTCATATTTCAGTTCTATATTAAATGAACAATTTTCCTTTTATTCCTGCGTTAGCAGTCCTGCTGCCGTCTCCTGCTCGCTGCTGTGACATTCCTGGAATGTTTTTCTTAATTTAAGCGCAAGAAACGATCTGAGGAACGTATTTGTAGCCTGGAACTCCCTGCGAGTAATACAAGTAAAAATATCCAAAGGCATGCGCTGAATTTTATCGCTAATCGCGATGAGGGACAAATATTTTCAGAATTTGGAAACGGGAGAATTTGTTGGGGCCTAATCAATGGTGACGACAAAAGGCACTAATTAGAATGTGAAGAGTTGTTGAAGATTAATTTATGTATGTGGATAACAGGGTACCTATTCTAATTCATAGCGACAGTCGCTAGCGAAGTTCAGTTGATAACTTCGTGACGTCATTCCGTTTGTAACTATATCAAGGGTTAGGGATATTTGGCTTCCAGTTGATAACGACTGATATAGATTTTACATTTTACTGTGAAATTTGGCAAGAAAAACTGCTAAACCACCATTTTACCTACCACTTATCATAAACGTATTATTTGTTTTAAAATAAGCAATTTTTTTATTTTCAAAGTAAATTATTTTTTCAAGAAAAATGTCAATTTCTTATTTCTACAATTTGTAAGTTGAATTATTTAATAAACTAATCAAAAATATTAAATACATATAATGAACCCATAATTTATTGATATTTTATATTTATAAAATAAATATTTTAACCTCACAACGAACAAAAATCAACGCAACGCGCAAGTCTACCGTAGCGAGGGTTGATAAGTCGTAGCGACAGTCGCTTGGCTACTACGTCACACATGGTGGGGGGTTATCAAGACAACCCAAGTTATCAACGTTGATAAGTGAAATAGAATAGGACCCCAGTATGCGACTGTGGTTATTACAACTCAGGTTCGAATACAGTCATGTACACATTCAAGTTTAACTACAAAAATCTATCTAGCGATGTACTCTACACGACTCTACACTAACAACCATGGATTACTTGAAGGCTAATGCTGTAACAAATAATAATAATAAATAAATAAAAAATCTGATGTGGCCAGCACACGACCTCTCGCCTAATTCTGCTTATTCTACTAATCTAATAAATAGTTTTACTTACATTTTAATAGTTTCATGTTCATGTAATATGTAAACCAAGATGCAAGCAAAAGATGTCAACTGTACTGTCAACTGTCACTGTCATACAATCATTCAATTTTTGACAAAAAGATATTGTTATCATGTTATGTCAATCTTGTAAAAACAATCATAGCCTTCAAGATTTTAAAGATTCAAACACTACATTTTAAATCTGGTAACCGCATACACGGTAAAATATCTGTACTGATGACTCAGTTACTGAGTATATAAGGATATAGTGACGTGCGTTGATTCTTTGAGGATTCTTTGAAGATTCTGAATCCTGTGAAAATAATCCTGGTGATAATCTTGTCGGCGCTAAATTAAACCTTCAATTAGTCTTCAAAATAGGCATTTCATTTTTCAGTATTCAGAAGCATGAAAGAATCTTCAAAGAATCCATGTGTGAACAGGGCTTTATGTAACCGACTGTGGTTTTGACAACTACTGCAATTTGAATCCTGTCAGAAAAAAATTACGACGGTAATAAGGTCATTACCGTTCTGCCATTACCACACTGCAAATGGTAACTTTTATATTTATAATTGGTACTACTGTGTCTACGTCAAATGTCATACAAATTTATAATCTTCAAAGTAATAATCTCAAATGTAGTTTTAATACATTTGAAAGTCCCTAGATTGTAGTCTAATTTTTTTATAATTGGAATTTAAAAATTTCTATTAAATATGTGGCGTAAAATATAAAAAATAGTATATTACACTCGTTTTATAAGACATAAAAGACGTATTGTCGCACTCGTGCGACATAATACCGTATTAAAAAACTTGTATTATAATATTCTAACAACCATGAGTGAGTTTACGACTAGAAACTGCCAAACACAGTCAAATAACAAACATAATATCCATACCGATGACTTACAGTATGTATGGGAGTATGGGTGCAACACCTAAGTGAGAAAAAGGTGTAAACTATATCTAAAATTGTGACCGTCCGTCTCTGCATTTTATGTATTTTTCCACATTTTTTGTCCGACAGATAAAGTTACCCTTAATAAATCACTTAATATATGTGTGGGCGACTCACAAAAAATCACAGGATTATATTTCGGCTACTGGAATCTGTCTACCGCTTTGTTATTGTGAATTGGTATTAAAAAAGGATATTCTTTCCAGGGGATAAATAAGTGGTATTTATTCCAAGTCACGAAAAAGGTTTTAAAGTTGATTAATAGGAAGATTTATTTAGGATACAGATTTGTTTAGAATAAAATATGACTTATTAAAAAGGGCTGTCGAAAATAATACCAGGGAATAATAGTCAGTATTCTCTTCTCTGCACCAATCAGAAATGCAATGTTTAATGATAGAGATTGGTATTTATTTTATTAAAATCTTGTACGTAATATTTAAGTCGTAGATAAAGTACAGTATACAACTCGCTATAATGACTATTACTCCCTTAGATGATTAAAACCCTCGCTTGCTTTGCTCCACCATCCATTATAGCGTCGTTGTATAAAAAATAGTTATTTATGATATAAGTGTTAAAAGTGACATTTTATTTTGTGAGACGGGAAGTTTAGGACACGACGCGAAGCGGAGTGGCGTAACCCTTCGAACAAAATAAAAGCACTTTTAACACGTATATCATACACTATTTTTTCTACAAACATCGTTTTATATTTTAATATAAGAAATAATTTATTTAATTATTTTTGACAGTTCAGTAACAAAAGATATTTATATAGTAATATAATGAAACACGTAGTCTATGAATTCAATAAAAATTGAGAGTTGTTTATTAAGAGATGAAATTTACTTTTAACGTGCGTTAAAAGTGATTGGCAGTTTACTTTTAACGCACGTTAAAAGTGATTGACAGTTCACTTTTAACACGGCGTCTTATAATATTGCATTTTTAACAGCAATAGGCCGTGTTAAAAGTTTAATTTTTAATAGTGTTTGTAGAAAAAATATATTAGGTACCTATTATTTTACGAAAACTAAATAAATAGTATATTATTTAACGAGCAAATAATGTAGGCTATAATTCAAGAGGATGAAAGTTTATTCACGAGCCGAAGGCGAGTTAATAAATCATCCGAGTGAATTATAGCCATTATTTGCGAGTCAAATACGACGTTTTATCTACGACTTTTTAAATAAAGCAACATTATTCGGAAGAATAAAGTACTCATTATTTAACAGTGTGAAATAATGAATTCATTATTTCATAATGTGTCCTTATGGAGGGGTTTATTATACTACTGACACGTATATAATGAATACATTATTCTATTGTTGTAGATAAAATAAATTTATTAAGGTCGCGCTTGAAACCGTTTCCAGAGCGTCATTTTTATGCATTTTATCTGCATAAATTTCTGCAAATAGGAACAAGCAATAGGCATAAATAATATATCAATAGAATCATTAGAGTTGCCTTATGCTAAATAAGAATACCTGAAAATAAATATAATTTGCAGTAGAGATGAAAGAAGAGAGAGCAAAATTAATCAAATTGCAATTAATTTTATTCAAAATGAAATATTATTACAGACATAATTTTTAGAATAAGGCAATTAGGAATGTATATATTTTTATTGTGTAACATATTTTTCCGAAATGTATACCATGTGCAAAATGAGCCATGTAAAAATTTAAAGTGTCGCTGATGTGGCACTAGTAGTTTAAAAAAAAAACCATTTTTTAAAATCATATTATGACCTATAATAAGATTTAGACAATTATCGGGTTAAAAATATTAGCATTACAAACTTCGTGTTACGGTGTATTCGTACTTTTAAGCGTTCTGAAAATTTATATCAATCAGTTAATTTAAATTTTTCCAGGATTCAGAAGCATGAAAGAATCCTTAAAGAATCTATGTGTGAACAGGGTATTATTGCAACAAATTGCACTTGCAACTTGGGTGTAGCGGCCTCACAGCGTCATCGGTATAGTTAAATATTATTTTGTTTGTAGCTATCAACTATTCATGGTCGAACAGTCTCCTGATAAAATCTTCCTAATTATAATTTCAATTTCTGGTTAATTAAAATCTCAGGGTGCGGGTCAGTGCCTCTTGTCCAGCGTCCTCCTACGCCTCTGAACATTTGAGATTTTCTTGTAACCAAATCTGACGTTGACGCTCCACAATTGTGCGGTTTGGGCTGGTAACCGGTTACCTATGTAATTGATTATTAATCTGACGGTGGACTAAACCTATAATGTTATAACGGACGACTGTAATCATAATTTAAGCGCCCACTATTGCAGCTCAGTTTAGAATTTAGCGGAGATAAATTTGTTTAGAGATTGCTAAAAGATTGGATGCTAATTTGAGACGCTGTATTTGGAAGGCGATAACTTTGTACAAAAACTGTAATTTTATACTTATACAGGGAAAATTTTAAGGGTAGGTATACATATACAGTTTGATATGCTGATTATAAATTAAATTCTAAAGATTATAAATAAAAACGTCAACAGTTATTATCTTGATTGACGTTATTGAAAAAAAATCTGATGTGGCCAGCACAAAATCTCCCGCCATACTCTTTTTACTTATACAAATCAAGATACAAATATGTTTGTATATTTTTTAAAAGTAATCCACTGGATTCCTCGTATCAAACTACATATAAATACATATTTTCTTTAAAAAATTCTGTTGGGTACAATTTTAAATGCACTTTGAACTTTCGAAAATTTTCGAAATTTTTGATTCGCTCAAAATTTGGTTATACCTTAGTTTGGACCCGGGAAATCCAATGGTGCCACTAAAAAAAAATTTCGGCTAATACTTTCAGAGATAATTTTTACAGGTAAAATACGGGAGTAACTATGAACGTAATTTCTACACCATTGGATTCCTCGCGTCGAATTACATATAAATCCAAATTTTCGCGAAAAAATTCCAACTAGTACAATTTTTATGAAGTGTTTTCGAAAATGGCCAAAAAGGAAGGTAAAACCCCTTGATGAAATTTTGGCTAAAATGACTTTTTCCCTCAGAATTGACTGAAAATTTGGATATATAGTAATTCTGCCCCGAGGATTTCAATTCTGCAGTCGAAAATTTTTTTCGACCAATATTTTTCGACATAATTTTTTTTAGTCGAAAACTGGTCGAAATGGAAAATTTATTTTTTCACCATTGGATTCCTCGGGTCAAATTATGTAGGAATCCAAATTTTCATGAAAAAATTCTAAGGGGTATAATTTTTATTGAGGTATTTAAAAAATGGTACAAAATTTTGGCAAAAATGACTTTTTCTCTCAGAATTGGCTCAAAATTTGGTTATATACTAATTCGACCCCGAGGATTTCAAATCTGCAGTAGAATTTTTTTTTACAATATCTCTCTTATAGAATATGAGGTGAGAGGTAAAAATTGATAAGTTTTTATATATCGTAACACCCTGTATATATTATCTTATTATATATCACGTCTTTTACCCAAAACCTGGAAAGCTAAACTTCATACTGGGAATGAACTTATCATCAATTTATGAACCAAACTAAAAACCGCAGTCTTTAAATTCCTATTAGTTAGTTTCATATTTCTTCGCATTTCTCGTATAAATATAAACAAATTGTCTTGTCAGTCTTGCTAAGTATCTTCACGCTTAGCACTTAACAGTAATTATGAATTATGAGAACAGTGTTAACATTTTAATAAGATGAGTCCACACGATTGCATATCATGCAATATGCCTCGAAATCTCTATAATCATGTATAAACTATTCATTTGAAAAATTCCAAATATATGCATAAGAAAACTACATGGAAAAGCTACATTACTAATTGCATTCGTTTTCGCGAAATGTCATCAGATAAGAAGATCATTTAAGGAGATATTTATTATTAAATATTAATCAAGAACCAAATACGATGCTAGGAATTGAAGTTGTTGAATTGTACACACTCCTAATTAATGTTTTTTGTTGATTATTGTTTCCATGTGCTTTTCAGAATAATATTACAATTTTATATGTCATATTAATACATTCTTCCAAACTACAAAATTCGACAGTTAAAGTCTACCTTTTGGACATCTTCTTCAGCAGTTATCCTCCAGATAAGGCCCTCAGAAGGGTGTATATTTTCACCACAAACACTATAAACATACGATCACAATGAAGACGCGCACAGAACTAAGAATAATTTAGTTTTATTCAATTGAAACTTGTAAATTCTCGTTCAGTCGTAGCTTGTTTTTGATAAAATATAGGTAAATAAAACCAGTGACCGTCAACATTTTTATATTTTATGACTTTAGAGGTAAATTTTTTAAATTTGATTTGTTATATTTTTAAAGATAGTCCAGTGCGTTATGTGATCGACTGTGGTTCTGAGACTCAGGTTCGAATCCTGTCTGGTACACATAACTGTACAAAAATCTTCTCTAACAAGCATGACTGAGTTGATGGCTGGTAATCGAACACATATAAAAAAATATATTAGTAGTAGTATGCCAAATCTAAGTTGAATTAAATAGGCATAATATTTATCATTGCAAAATAAAAGTCACGCTATTTTCGTATAAAAAGTCCTGTTCACTCAAGGATCGTTATAAACATCAAATAAATAAAAAAACTTCAATACTAACCAATACTAACAATCCACAACTGTTTTAAAACACCTAGACCAACTGAATTCGAAATTCCTATTCAACAACTAATACATAGTAGTTTAATTAAATGTCTGGTTATCTAATCTGTTTGTTATTTTGTTCAATTAAGAGACAAATCACTGTACATTTTCGTCATAAGAAGAAACAATTTTGATTAAAAAAAAATAATATAGCCTATGTCACCCGGGGATAGTGTACCTTCCCAACGGTAAAAGAATTTTTCAAATCGGTCCAGTAGTTTCGGAGCCTGAGCCTATTCAATGCAAACAAACAAACAAATCTTTCCTCTTTATTCTATAATAATAGATAGATTAGGTACTTGTAACAGTGTTGTGAATGTGGACGTCATTTAGAGTGCATTTTTTTGCGAATCTTAATAAAAATAGGTAAACGTCATATGCAGTGTCATTATGAACCATACATACATAATATAAAATACGTAGTAATCAATTATATTAATTATAAACCAACCGTCAACCTTCACTCAAAATTGGGTAAAAATCCAAACACCAACAGTTCCATACTCATAACTAATATTCCTGCAAACTCTCCGCACACACACTGACTCACACTGACACACACACTTGCCTCAAGGTTACCCCCGCTTGCTCTTTGTGCCACCTGTCACGTCTTCCTCTTAGTGCCGCCGTGCACCAGGTCCCCGGCGCTGTGGACCGGGCCCGAGGTGACGCGGCCGCTCTAACTGACCTCCTGGTGCCCGCGGCACCTCCACAGAGCGCCGCGCTAGCCCCAGGAAGCCGTGGTTCACTGCGGCGAGGCTAGGTGAGGTGGAGGCGGGGAGGGCAAGGACGAGCACGTGGAGATGGTGTGTGATTGATTTGAAGGTTGGTGGTTTGTTTGGATGGAGCCGGCTTACATACTGTTGGTTCTCGGTATAAAGTAATAAATGGTTTTAAAGTGTAGCCTCCCATACTGTGAATGTGTAAGTCATCGGTATGAATATTTTTATTTTTTTCCAATTAGTAGATGCTATTAGTCTATAGTGGAATCCAACCACTTGGTGCAGTAACTTCAAGCGGCAACGGAGAGATTTTTTGCAACCAGGACTACATGCAAGACGATCAAGTGGTCAGCTTGAAGCATCCGAGTGCGATTTAATTGCAAGATGTTTTACAAACACACACTGCTTGAACTTGAACCACGGAACTCCGGGTTCGTACGTCATCACATGTCTTAAATCCGCGCAGCTACTGCCTCGACAGGACTACATTTAAGACGATCAAGTGGTCAGCTTGATTTAATTGCAAGATGTTTTACAATCACACGCTGCCGGCCGAGAGACTTGTACCACGGAACTCCGGGTTCGTACGTCATCACATGCCTTAAATCCGCGCAGCTACTGCCTCGACAGGACTACATTTAAGACGATCAAGTGGTCAGCTTGATTTAATTGCAAGGTGTTTTACAATCACACACTGCCGGCCGAGAGACTTGAACCACGGAACTCCGGGTTCATACGTCATCATGCACATTGCACATGGCTTAAACCCGCGCAGCTACTGTCTCGATAAATTGTACTGTGCCACTGTGCGTGCGGTTACCAGCCGTCAACCCACTCGTAGATCAATGGTTGTAAATGCAGGCTAGATTTTTATGCGGTTAATCTTTAATATGTATAGACTATAAATTTAAACTTTAAAATAATTGTTAGAACGTATAGTACTCATAACTCATTAAATTTTGTTTTAAGTACCTAACCGATTCCTTTAATATTCCAAAAGAATTATCTATTTTAAAAAACATCTTTTTGTAAGAAATAATTAAATTTATTTAAAGATTTCAAGAAACTTTTTAATTACTCTTCCCGTCTTCCCTGAAGTACGGTTTCAGAATACGCATCCTGGTGTAAAGTGTCAACACCAAACACTGCAACTTTGTTAAACTGTAGCCGAGTGAGTCACTCAGTGGCCACCGGCCCACACAACCTGGGATCAACTCCAACATTTACAGAAGATGAAAAATCCAATACTGAAAAATAAATAAACACAACTACCATACCATTTTAAGTGTGACAGCCTCACATAGTCACATATCACTGGACTTTTATCAACTCACGTGCACTCTTAAGGCTCTACCCTGGTTGCACGCAATATTGCTGCAATAGAATCAGAATTCACGTTTCCGGCTATATTGCTCAAAATAAAAATCTGAAATTTACCATAAGTAATTAGGAAGCATTATTTGATTGAAATAGTATTTTGTGCACCTAGGGAGGGAAGCGTGCTATTACTCCCGCGGGCGAAGCGGCGGTCCGAGCGAGGGCGCCAGCTTCGCTCAAGGGTGTAATAGCTATTACTCCCGCGGGCCAAGCGGCGGCCCGAGCGAGGGCGCCGGCTTCGCCCAAGGGAGGAATAGCCTTCCCTCCCGTGGGACACACAATATTTTACGTCACGAGGGCCTCGAAATCACCTTTCTTGCAAGCGGGAGGAAAACACTGTTTTCCTCCCTAGGGCCCGCCAGTACCGGGAAGAAAACCGTGTTTTCCTCCCGAGCGGGAGGGAAAACTCGTAAAAATAGTAAAAAATCGGCCAAATTGACTATTTTTACTAATTTATTACTAAAATATCATTAAGTATTTCAAAAATATAACTTCGTCGCCCTCTAGAGTCATCTTTTAACTATCTATATATAAAATATGAACAGTGTAGGTGTACTAACAAGAGCTCAGTTTGTAATATAGCAAAGGTCCCTTTTTCACTATATTTTTGGCACCAGTGTAACGCCTTAAGATCAATCGTCAATAATTCGTCACGATTTTGCCCAAATTAATTTGCTATTCTGTACATTGGTTGGCGCGAAATAAAAATAAATACGTGAATAAATGTTAGCAATTTTGTATCAGACTAGAATTTTTAATAAGGATAAAAAACAAACAATTAATTTTTTGTATTGGACGCTATTACATTTTTGTTTTATTTCGGTAGCAAACTAAAAATAGTTTTCTCAGAAATGCATCTTCAAATTCAATATGAGTGTATTTTTAATTTAAAAATTTATCCGTTAATTAGTAAATATAACAATAATATTTTAAACTGAGTATAAGTAAGTGGCAACTGAGACGTAAAAAAGTGTAGAATTTTCTGAAGATTGTTTACTAAATAAAATTTAATTGGGCGAATTTAAATGGCCCACAAACCTGCCAAATTCCCAATAACTACTTAGCTAATTGATACATCTCTTGGTTTACTGCTAAATAAAAATTCTTGTTGCGAAATAATTTTAAACAAACCGGCTCTGCGGTCGTCGATTTAAAGTCAAGGCTCTTAAATTTCTAAAGATTTAAAGACGATTAAATACTTGAAAAATAGATCATTTAACATTAAATAGCCAAACATTACACAATGTAGATCAGATTAGTGCAATGTGGTAAGAGTTTAAGCCCACAGAAGATTATAAATAACTCCAAATATTCTTATGAATATGAATTTCATTTGCAGCATCTAATTAATTTGCTGACACCAATGCCATAATTAACATAAGGTGTGAAATGGGCGAAAAATACTATTTTTAGAACGAACTTACAAATATCTAACAAAATAGTGTATAAGAAAATAAATTAGGAATGATTTTTGCATTTAAAAAATTTAAAAAGCAAGAAGCATGCAGCTAAGCTTCCTTTTTCGAATAATTTTTGTTTTACTTAATTTCTTTAAAAAAACAGAAGTTATTATGGGAATCTGGAGTCATGTTTACAGTTTCAACTTCAAAATGACATTGCATAGCTAGGATGCGGCAAAGTACGAGTTTCGGAGGGTGCATGTCACTGCGTCAAATTGCCGTAATGTCGTAATGTAAATACCCGCTGCGTCCAATTGCCGCAATGTCAAATTGCCACTGTGCCAAAACGCATCCCCACCACTTACATACTTGTAATAACGTATGTCGAGAGACTACTGCAAATTTATTTCGACACAGAGGCAATTTGACCCAGTGGAAATCAGGTACAACAGCAATATTTAGACATACTGGCAATCGGGCATAGGTTTTGGTATTTACTACACTAACAAAGCTAACAAAACCGTACTAGAGCCCCATAAACTCGGTTTTGGTATTTACTACACTAACAAAGCTAACAAAACCGTACTAGAGCCCCACAAACTCGGTTTTGGTACGTCAAATCTACTGTTGTGCCTGATTTCCACTGGGTCAAATTGCCTCTGTGTCGAAATAAATTTTCAGTATTGTAGTAGTCTCTCGACAATAACGTATGTTATTGTTAGTGTAGTAAATACCAAAACCTGTGCCCGATTGCCAGTATGTCTAAATATTGCTGTTGTACCTGATTTCCACTGGGTTAAATTGCCTCTGTGTCGAAATAAATTTGCAGTAGTCTCTCGACATACGTTATTACAAGTGTGTAAGTGGTGGGGATGCGTTTTGGCACAGTGGCAATTTGACATTGCGGCAATTGGACACAGCGGGTATTTGACATTACGGCAATTTGACGCAGTGGCGTGTTCCCGTTTCGAGTTGGTTTTGGACAGCCGTAGTAATGGGGAAGAGAGTGAAATAGAAAAAAAGTAATATCTAGAGTATTCTAGGAATTCGAAAAAGGTAGACGAACCTCTTAACAGGATTATTTTTTCAAAATTAAGAGGCATGAAACAATCCTGTGTGAACAAGGCTTTTAATATGTACCGAAATGGATTCAGTCTGTCACGATAGTTATTAACAATTATTAATTTTCTTTGTTTCAGATGTCAAGATGGCGCACCAAGCGAATGGAAACGGGGTTGACAGTCGAGTAGGCCTCGACTTCATCGTGGAAAACCCGGAATACATCGGAAAATTAGCCGCCGCTTTGGACACCCCGACGGTTCAAGTCAAAAAACAAGTCTTCGAATTGTTATCAGCTCTTTGCGTGTACAATGAAGGCGGCTACCAAAGAGCTGTGGAGACGTTAGAATGTTACAAGGCAAGTAGAATATCTAAACAAGGTTTACAAATTTATCTGTGAGGTCTCCACATCCAATTTTGATGATTAAGGCCCATCTCTTGCTTTAAAATGCGAAGCAAAAAAGCATGTTACAATAAATCATTTTGTGACTTTGGTTTTGAAATCGATGTCCTAGTATTTTACAATAATGTACTTATAGGTTGTGCTTACATGGCTATAGAATGAAATTTACCAAAAACCTTGCCGTATTTTGTTAAATAATTTTTAATAATTACTAAAAATGCGAGTTTTACATAAATTATTACAGTCAATGGGAAACAGTTAAAAAAAAACTCTCTATACCCGTCTTCCTACTAATGTATATTATCGATTTCAAAAGAAAATTTTTATTTTTGTGCACTAATCAACGTATGATAAAAATTAGCTCCAAGTTTTGGTAATTGATGTCTCAGCAATTAATAATTTGCATTTATTGATTCACTAATAAGTCATGATTCTTCATGTTAAATTTAAATTTGAATTTTTTTATAATACAGCCAGAATCGTTCAAATTGTCCATCTTCTGGATTTACAAGTTTAGCGCCTTAAGACGATCCTCTACCGCGCCAGAAAACAGCCAAAATCATGGATTTCGCGCGCCACTCCACAGCGTTTATTGTTTTGTTAAATATAATAATCTAAAGATATTGTTGAAGATAAAAGTACAATCTACAAAACGCAAGATGCAGAATTTTAAAATTTTACTTTAAAATCGAAATATGTTAATTTGAATTTTGACAATTTTTGGTATATTTTGAACACAAATATCTTCTATTTCAAAACGAATTTAAAAAATTCGATCGGTTATTTCGCAGATCCAAGCTTTGTTGATAACATATTAAAATTTGAAGTTAATTCACTTATAAATAATAGCTGTACAGTGGCGCGCGAAAACCCTCTTTTTTACAAATACGGGTGCCAAAATTAATTTTTCCTCTCAAACATAAATAATTTATTATTTTTATGTTCAACAAAACAATAAACGCTATAGAATAGCGTGCGGCATCAATGTTTTTGACTGTTTTATGCCATGTTATGCCTTAAGAATCTGAACTGATACATGTGTTTTATAGTAAATGTTATTTTTTTCAGAAACTAAAAGGATGTCGATATCGTCTACAGCTAATCGTAGCAGAACTAGACAAAGCTACAGCTGTAGACTACCGCACAGCCTTAGTCGCCTTTGTGAACTGTCTTGTTATATCCACATCCCGGCTTCAAGACCGGGTCAGACTTCGAAACGAATTCATAGGTAAAAACATCATAAACTTCTACTACATTCATTACTATTTCATTATTTCATCTGTAGACTGACTTGACTTCTTGACTGAGACAAATTGACTGACAAAACAGACAAAAAACGGACAGAGATTGAAACAGAAAGACGCAGAAATATTGGATAGCCGAGTTTGTTGTGTAATCAACTGTGGTTCTGACAACTCAGGTTCGAAACCAGTCAATATCTCCTTGTGACTTGTGTGACTTTCCACTAACGACCATGACGACTGACCGATTACCGCACACACGATAACATAATATACAGAGTGATTCACAACTTCGTGCACATATTTTAATGACATATAGGCTGTTTCACAACTTAGGACAAAAAATTAAAGGATACTGTACGATGTGCAGATCATGAAGCAAAAAGAATTTTTTTAAATTCGCAAAGTTAAGGGTAGTTTACTTGACGTGTGTACATTTTAAGTATCACTGTTTTGTATATTTGATAATTTGACATTTATTAGTATTAGATATTTTGTAAACAATTAGGTACTTTCATTGTAGAAAAAATAACTACCGACCAGTGCCAAAGAAATGTTTGCTTAAAATACCATGCAATTCTTTTGCAAATTTTTAAAAAAATTCTTTTTGTTTCATGATCAGCACGTCGTTCAGTATTATAGGTATACCCTTTAATTTTTTGTCCAAAGTTGTGGAACATTACTATCACAGAATGATAGAAAGAATTTTTTCAAAATTCGCAATTTTTGGGAAATGGAATTTCAAAAATTTATTATTCTTGCCATTGCACAGTTAATTATAAAATCAATCAATAATCCAGAGGTTTCAAAAATGTGCTTTTTGTGAAAACTGCCCTTAAATAAACAAATTTTAAAAAAATATTTTTGTTCCATGATTATTAAGGGTCCCGTCTCCGTAACAAAACATTGCGTGTTTAGAGGTGTAGCAGTTTCTGCTTTACTCATTGCAAATTAAAAATTTGAAGGAAAAACAGGTAGGTACTAGATGTTTGTGAAATAATTAATCTAGGTTTATGCCTAGTTAGAATTCTGAAAAATTTTTGGGAACCCATATAAAAATTAATAAAAAAGTGTGTTTTGAGCAATTTTTTACATGCTTTATCTTATGATTAAGAGATTTTTTAGAAAATGTAACTCGACATAAACCTAGTTGCATTCTTCGTTTGTAAATAAATTTCTGAAATTTTGTTTTATCTATATAACTTCGTGAGCATTTTAAAAACTACTAAACTGCTTTTACGTACCTATTTTAAAATAATGTTTCCATGCGTTACCATAGGACACTGGTAATTCACTAGTTACCAATTATCTTGTTTAAATAAACACATTTTGTTTCATAAAGCATAGTCTTCGATAAATCAGACATGGAAGAATGGAATGGCAATCGCGATTTTTTTATTATTACGTTTGTTTGTTGTAAAATAAATCACAAACTTGTGCGAAGCATGTTTTGGTCATTTAGGTAAACGACACTCTTAAGTTGAGTAATAAAATACGAAGTTGTGAATCACGCTGTATAAGAAAATATTGACAACAAACAAACAATTTCCCAAGAACAATTTGGTATTTTCCCCCCAGGAAGCGGTCTCCTAAGCGTGTTAAACCGGCTTCGAGCAACAGCGGAGAGCGAACCGGACCTAGCCGTGCAGCTCGACGTGTTCGACGAGCAGAAGGAGAGCGACGACCAGCAGAGCCTCATCAAGGGCCCCGGGGGCGGCCTGGACCTCAACTCGCCGCTCGACGTGTTCTACGCCATCCTGAGGCAAGTCGCCGACACGCCGCAGGAAGTGCCGTTTTTGAGCATCCTTCAACATCTGCTGAGGATCGACCCAAAGGTAGAAATACACACAGACGTTCTGTTGTTTTGGTGAAATGAAGTTAAGCTTGAATAAAGTGTATGGTGCTTCAAATGAGTGCAAGATTTAATTTGTTAATAAAACACTTTATTTACTCGAAACATGCAAATATGGTTATTTTAATATGAAACCAATACCTATTTTGGACCATTGGACCGAAAATTTGGAAAAATACATTTCTAGTATGTAGGAGATTTTCGTGTTTTACATTATCATATTTTGCATTCTTTAATCTAGTACTTATGAAACTTTTCTAGCCGAAAAACGAATAATATGAAACATGTTTAAGAGGCCCGTCTACCTCCTAAAATCCAGCACAAAACATACTAATGTAGCGAGTGTTTTGTGGCTAAATTGTATTTTAACAACTTAAAGGTTCAAATAACAGTATTAATAAAAAATTGTACATGATTATACAAATTCCGTAAAATTCATAAAGATTTCCAATCTATGCAAACTTTACACGGTTATATCTCCTGATAGAAATTTATTTTTAAAATTTTAAAAAGGTACATCTTTCTCTATTAAATATTTATAAAAACATTACCTAGAAGTCTATAATAAACTAACAGTTTACTCGCAACAAAAATACTTTTCCAGTATTTTTCAACTTCAAAATGACATTGCATTGCTAGGATGCGACAAAGTACGAGTTTCGGGCTGGTTTTAGGCAGTTGTAGTAGTGATTAAAAGAGTGGAATAGAAAAAAAAGTAAAATCGAGACTATTCTAGGAATTTGGAAAAAACGTAGAAAAATATTTGATGTTGATATAGTGATGTTGCGCTCATTTTAAACTGTTTATATTTAAGGGTAAAGCCTGAATGAAGAGAAGTTATATATTTTAAATTAATTTTTTTAGGAACCAATAAGTGATATGGTATGGGACACGGCAGAAAGGCTAGTTCACCGAGCAACACTCTTAGAAGACCGAGAAGATGCGGCCAGGTTATTAAGGAGTCCAAGTACAACCAAGTTTGGTCCTCACGCTTGCATGCACTGCCATAGAGGGTCAGTGTCTGACCAAGCGGGCAGCCCAAGTAGGAAACAAAGTCTCACTGCTGCAAACTCACACCCACCTGTAAGTTACGTTACAGAAAAAAATATTCATCAAAATTCTACCAGACCGAATTTCTATACGCTTATTGTCACATTAAAGTAAATAAAACAACAATCCCCTCTTTCTTTAGCCACCTCCACCGCCCTGCCCATCAGGGCCCCCGCCGCCTCCACCGCCGCCGCCACCGCAGCGCTCCGGGGGCCCAGCGCCGCCACCGCCGCCCCCCAGTGGCTTCGCCCCGCCGCCGCCCCTGGCCAGACCAGTGGCGGCGCGCGCAACTCCCACCTCACCAAATAGTGAGCAGCTAGAGTCTCCTGAAAAGCTTCCGCAACAGGAAACCCCCGTGCCCAAGATCAAGATGAAGACGATCAACTGGAACAAGATTCCCAGCCATAAAGTAAGGAGAGAGTGTCTTCAACACTAGAATATTATTTATAACATAGAAATTGAACTCGTATCCAAAAGTTTTATTTAAATAGTTAGATCGTCGGATGATGGTTAAGGGAATAAATAAAAGAATCCACTCCTAATAGCAAACGTTTCGAATCATTATTGACTCTTCCTCAGTGCTTTGGAGCAACCATCTAAATTAAATTTAACAAATTTAGAACAGAAGAACATTCCTGCCTCAAAGTTAGTTGACTAGTTTTTATTATTTATGACTTGTGGACCTGGGGTCCTATTCTATTTCACTTATCAACGTTGATAAGTTGGGTTGTCTTGATAACCCCCCACTATGTGTGACGTAGTATCCAAGCGACTGTCGCTCCGACTTGCGTTGCGTTGATTTTTGTTCGTTAGGAGGTTAAAATATTTATTTTATAAACATAAAATACCAATAAATTATGGGTTCATTATATGTATTTAATATTTTTGATTAGTTTATTAAATAATTCAACTTACAAATTTTAGAAATAAGAAATTGACATTTTTCTTGAAAAAATAATTTACTTTGAAATTCAAAAAAATGGCTTATTTTAAAACAAATAATACGTTTATGATAAGTGATAGGTAAAATGGTGGTTTAGCAGTTTTTCTTGTCAAATTTCACAGTAAATGTAAAATCTCTATCAGTCGTTATCAACTGGAGGCCAAATATCCCTAACCCTTGATATAGTTACAAACGGAATGACGTCACGAAGTTATCAACTGAACTTCGCTAGCGACTGTCGCTATGAATTAGAATAGGTACCCCGGCGCGTGTTGCTACGCCTCCAACTCGAATTTAAAGAATGCCTATGGCACACCGGTCGAGGAGCATCGAATAACTCCTCGATGAAACGATAGAACGCACCCCGTTCTCGACGAAAAATAGAGGCGCCGCTATTTTCATCGAGTTGTTCCTCGATGAAACGAATGTATCTCATTTCAGACGTATCTTTTGTATTTGATTTCGCGCAAAACTTTGATGAATTTGTCACCGATGAAATAGAAATCCATCGCGGACGGGTGCGTTACTCGATGCTCCTCGACCGGTGTGCCATAGGCATAAGAGTTGTAAGTTATTACCATACCATACATGGTGGCAATTCTAACTACGCCCATGATACCATACCAAATTTGAACTCAATCGGTTACCGCCATTTTGTCTACAGATGGCGGACTGATATTGTAGTATGCTCATGTGATAAGTTAGATCATTAGTCATAAGTAATAACTATTACAAATTTGAACCCAATCGGTGCAGTACATTTTGAGTTAGCTAGCCACCATTTTGTTTCAAGATGGCGGACTAACATTTTAATATACCTATGTTTCCAGACAGATTCTTAGCTATTACTGTACCAAATTTGAACGCGCTTGTTATTGTTATTTTGTTCAATTAAGTTACAAATCATTTTCGTCATAACGAATAACAATTTTGAATTTTTCGATTTTTCAGCTATTCTTTTGGATTATCTCAAATTTTTTTCTTCCAAAATGTTATAAAATATATTATTGGTATTCTATGATTTTCTCACAGGTTGTAGGAAAGAACAACATATGGTCCCTGGTAGCAGATAACCACCAACATTCCCCGATGACCGACATGGATTGGTCAGAAATGGAAGGATTATTTTGTCAGCAGATTCCTGCAACGAACTCAGCCCAAAGTAGTCCAAGACTAGGCCGAGACAATTCCATAAGAGTTAGAAAAGATAACTCAGAGGTAGAAAAAAAAATACAAAACCATCAATTATTAATTTATTGGGAATTATTAGTACTATTAGCACAGAATTAATTTCCCAATAAATAATTTACTAGTGTTTTTTTCCATTAATGCAGAACCAACTTTGAAACATTTTTGTTTCAGGTAACTTTACTGGACGGAAAAAGAAGTTTAAATGTTAACATATTCTTGAAGCAATTTCGAAGGTATTTATTTATAGATTCAGGAAACGGGTTAAAAGCTACGTATCTTAAAGTACTCGAAAGTAGCAGTTTTTAAAAACAATTTATAAATCACGAAAAAAATAAATTCACTGTTTTTAAGTTATCAGCTAATTACAAATTATTCTTTTCCAAGACTAATTGAAGATTTAATTTAGCGCGTTGCTATTTGACAGGCAATTCTTACCAGGATTATTTTCTCGGGATTCAGAAGCATGAAAGAATCCTCAAAGAATCCAGTGCGTGAACAAGACTTTAAAACACTGTTGTACTACTCGTATACAGCGTTTTTCTATACCTCTGCACGAAACTTTAATAGGTTATATAATTTGATACATTGATAATAGAAAAAATAAAGATTTTTTTCAAAATCCGCAAAAATAAGGCCAGTGAAAATTTGAGTGCCACTGGTTTAAAGGTCCATTTAACTGTTAATTCATTACGTAAATACTCTCTACAAATAGTCCCTTCTACAATAATAATTAAATAAATAGTTAAATGAACTTTCTAACCAGAGGCACACAAATTTTCACTGCCCTTATTTTTGCGAATTTTGAAAAAAAATCTTTTTCTCTATTAATGTAACAAATTATATAACCTATGAAAGTTTCGTGCAGAGGTATTATACAGGATAAACAAAAATAATTGTTTAGTTAATGTTAACCCGTTTCGTGTATTAGGTAATTAACTTTTTGATAAATGATTAATAAATATTGTAGTTCTAATGAAGATATAATCCAATTAATAAACGAAGGAGAACACGATGACGTAGGCGCAGAAAAACTTCGCGGGCTTTTAAAAATCCTTCCAGAAGTGGATGAGCTAGACATGTTAAAATCCTACAACGGCGATTTCGACAAACTAGGCAACGCTGAAAAATTTATTCTTCAACTTACAGCATTATCCAAGTATACACCAACATTTTAAACATTTCTACAAGTTTATTAATTGCTTTATTTTTAGTTACAAGCTCCGAATCGAAAGTATGTTACTCAAAGAAGAATTCGCGTCAAATATGGGTTACCTAGAACCCAGTATTCAAGCCATGATGGTCGCAATTGATGGGTTGATGAATAATAAAGCATTGCAAGAAGTTTTGTACATGGTTTTGGTCACTGGAAACTTTTTAAACTCGGTAAGATAAAATAAAACTCGATATACAGGTGTTCCATAACTTAGGACAAAAAATTAAAGGGTTTATACTGTACGACGTGCTGATCATGAAACAAAAATATATTTTTTAAAATTCTCAAAATTAAGGATAGTTTACTTGACGTGTGTACATTTTAAGTATCACTGTTTTGATGGTATATTTAAACAATTACTTTCATTGTAGAAGATTTGAAAAAATTATTAAAAATAACTACCGACCAGTGACAAAAAATGTTTGCTTGAAATACGATGACATTTTTTTGACAATTCAACTCATGTGTCATCTGTCAAAAATGGACCAATCAATTTTCCACCAATGGAAACGAATTTTTTCGACAATTTATCACTAGTGCTTGCAGCGACATAATTTTTCGACAATTTTCACTAGTGATCCAATCGACAATTTTAAACAATTGAATATATCTTTATTAATCAAAA
This sequence comes from Agonum fuliginosum, assembly GCA_947534325.1. Classification (NCBI taxonomy): domain Eukaryota; kingdom Metazoa; phylum Arthropoda; class Insecta; order Coleoptera; family Carabidae; genus Agonum; species Agonum fuliginosum. The sequence continues at coordinate 38,237,362 of OX384033.1, read as the reverse complement.
TCCTATTGTTATAACTGTTGTAATGGAAGTGAAGCTATTTATAAATCATTTTTATAAAGAAAGAATACATTTTTATTCGGTGAATTGTCCTCCGAATACCATTCGTGTTCCAAGTTATGTAGACAATTTTTGTGGCTGCATCACTCATGATTATTACGCTTAAGAAAATAGCACTCGTGCTACGCACTCGTGCAATTTTCAATCAAGCGCAATAACCATTCGTGATACAGCAACAAAAATTGTCGACATAACTTGGAACACTAGTGGTATTATATATGAAAATTTTCAAAACATTCTTTTTGTTTCATGATCAGCACGTCGTACAATATATACCCTTTAATTTTTTGTCCTAAGTTATAGAACACCCTGTATAAATCATACACTAGAGCCGATAGTTAATTTTAATATTTTAGGGTGGGTACGCCGGAAATGCAGCCGGAGTAAAACTGGCTTCCCTCCAAAAAATAACTGACATTAGAGCAAATAAACCGAACATGAATTTAATTCATTATGTTGCACTACAAGCCGAAAAACGTAACAGGAATTTGTTGAATTTTCCAGATAACTTAACTGTGCTAGAAGATGCTTCTAAGTAAGTAATAATTTATTAAAATACACATACTTCTTCTAAAACGAGCAAACAAATTTTTTTTGTACTGTTCTTGTAAACTGTTCAAAAATAATTTTTTTTAAAAACAATAGCTTTAGGTACGTGACAGTTTTAAAATGTTAACTTTTATTATTTGACATTTTGCAAAAAACAGATACTTATGCTTGTGTAATAGTTATTTATTTTACAAGTGGGCAATGTAAGGAATTACCCACGAGGGAAATCTTAACTCACGAGGCCGAAGGCTGAGTGAGATAATTTTCTCGAGTGGCGCTAAAGTTCGCATGCATGACTTTAAAGTAGACACTTCAAAGTTTTTCGCCCTCGAAGATTCATCGAAATCGACTGAAAATACGCCGAGTTATGACGATTTGAAAATGGGTGAAATTTCATCTCATTTCAAGTGTTCCCTAATTTTGTTGACTAGTTTATTTGTTAGATTCTTATTTTTATTTTCATTGCTGTGATTTCCTTTAATGTTGTAGAACTACAGTGGAACAGCTACAAAACGAAATAAACACTTTGGAGGCCCGGATAAAAAAGATAAAAAAAGTCATCGACCTTCCAACCACCGAAGCAGAAATCAAAACACAAATGTCGGACTTCTTGATGGTACCTTCTTCAATTTTCTTCTTTGAGTCCACATAACCTCACTATTTTCTTTCTAGATGGCCGAGCAAGAAGTGTCAAACCTCCAGCGAGATATGTCGAATCTTGAGGTCGCCCGAAAGCGTCTTGCAGATTTCTTCTGCGAAGATCCTAACACTTTCAAACTGGAAGAGAGTTTTAAGGTCTTCCACGGATTCTGCTGTAGATTCAGACAAGCAGTGGTAGAAAATGCAAGAAGAAGAATCCAGGAAGAACAGGCCAATGCCAGGAGGAAGCAAAGGGAAGAAATGGCAGCTGCCAAACGCAGACAAAGTAAGAAAAACAATATTCACAGAGCCGGATTCAGGCGTGGGTTTATGGATTGTTGCCTAAAGGTTCCTTTGCGTTCCAAAAATAAAACAAATTAAAGACTTGAATCGAACCGGAACGAACCGCAGCTATTTCAGTGATCCGGGAATCAAATTTGAAGCGTTGTAAAATATTTTGACCCATAATCGAAACCGAACTGATCGGTTCGGAACGGTTCAAAGTATTTATTCAAATTTGATGTTTTTTGTTAAATTCTATTCTATTTATTTATTGATTATTAATTTATTTATTGATTGTTGATTAAAAATTGTTAACAACATTTATTTTTTCAGTGAGCAGTTTGGCAGGCACCCCAGTTTCAGACTACGAAGGATCGTTCCCAGATATTAGTTTCTTGGACAGGAAAAAGGTAATTTGGCATACTTACATAATCTAGAAAATTTATACGTAATAAAATACCTGCATAAAATATTCATTCACACATTCGGCATAAATACAAACATAGCAGGATGCAAACACAGGAAGATGTAAATCTAGAAAACTAAATTAATTTGTCTTGTCGACACTAGGAGAATAGACAAATTAGGTTGCGTTGAACTGAACTAAATGAACAACCCGAGTTCCACATACTTGGTTTTGACTAACTATTCTATAGATTTGCATCTTCTTGTGTTTGCATCTTCCTGTGTATGCATTTATGACAAATCTAAAATTCTAGATTTGAATTTTCTGTGAATGAATTTTTTAATGCAGGTATTTTATTACGTATAAATTTTCTAGCTTTGAATCTTCTCGTGCATGCATTTTCTTGTGTATGAAAATTCTAAAATATAATTTTTTTCGCAACAGTGCGGGAAATACACATTCGATCACTAAAAATGGATGATTTTTGCTTTATTAAACTAATGTAGAGTACCTAAATAGATTTAGGTACTCTATGTATCATGTAAGCAACCATCATGATACTTAAAAATTAAAGATAAACTATACAAAGCCGCCCAGCCCAAGCAGTTACATATAAAAACTTGAATTAATTTTTAGTGTTTCTGATTCTGAAACTCCATGCAAATTCCGAAACTCGCTGCGCTCGTGCATTCGTTTCAGAATCACTCATTTCCCACACTTGTTACAAAATGCTGCTAAACCCATTCCTGTTAAAATGCTTCAGAACAGTTAAATTAAGCGCTAAATGATTCCTCCTCTTTCAGAAGCAACAAAACGGAACCCTAACCTCCGAGGACGACCTCTCCATGCCTCCCAGCCCGTGCGTGTCGCGCCGTAGGATGGGCTCATTCAACTCAGGGCAGTTGAACTCGCTGAACTCACAGAACTCAGTGCACAGCGAGGGCGGCACTCACAGCGTCGAGCGATCACCGGATGTCACGCCCAACGGCAGTCTGCGCAGGCGCAGGAGCCGGGTGCTCTCTGAAGAGGACGAGGGGAACTTGATGGAGTTCCTGAGGACCTCGGGACATGACGGGGGCAACAGGGAGCGCAAGAGCTGGGGCAGTCTGGGTAAGAAGATGAGGGAGTGTGAGCCACGGTGTATGAAGAACCACGGTGTCTAAAATCATGGCGTATAATTTCTATCTACACCACAGGGTACAGGGTTTACCGTCACCGTGTCTAAAAGCAGTGAGGGCCACGGTGTCTAAATTTACACATGGGAACACTGCGTATAATAATAAAAATCGAAATTTAAAAGTCAAAATTTAATAAACCTCATAGTCCGGGAGGTGGCGTCAAATTTTCATGGTTGATTGCAGCAAAACTTTTTTTATATCTAGGTGGTATATTTTGTTGGTTTAACCACTTAAACATGTGTTAGCTGACACGACCGTGTGGTCTGCAGATTTAAGGAGCTGCGAAACTTGCAAATGTTCAAATGAAACCAGCAAAGCTAAAATTTTGTGTAATGATAATTTACCAATTATATTTAACCAAAAAAATATGTTAGCTGGACAGGGCAAGTGGATATCATTGTTAGCTACCCAGGTGAACATAGTGACAGTGTCCCCAAATTTTCAATTTTTTTCCTCACTCGTTCAAAACTTATAGCTCCGTCTCGGGACTTTTGGGAAACCGTGTATAATTCAAATTTTAATATAAAAAGACACCAAATCGAAATAATAGTATTAAAAAACTCTCCCCTTAGTAAATTAGGACGCGTGCGAAAACATCATGTCAAATAAAACTAGTTAAAGTAAAATTCACTTAAGGAGAACCCTGCGCGAAGTACGAATTCTCGTCTTAGAAAGAGAGGCATAGATGATAAACTACGCTACTGTCTGTTCTACAGAACTGTTATACTCATGTTGACGTTCATAGTGTTTTGCTTCGTGTAACGCTGTGAATTTTGTAATTGATTGTGATTGAGTTATATTTTAGTTTTGTTTGAAAATTAAGTAAAGTGCAGCGTAGCATATACTCGCTAGCTCCACTTTTGTAAAACGGACAGTACATGACAAGCTCCGCCTTCTCGCGCAGCTCAGGGTCCTAGATATTTGAATTTTACTCTATCTAACATTTGAAAAGATTGTTCCACTTATTTCTTCTCTATTTAATAACCATTTCCCCCAGCTCAGGGTCCTAGATATTTGAATTTTACTAATATTTGAAAAGATCGTTCCACTGATTTCTTCTCCCCCCCAGATCGTTCCTGGGCCCGGCGCGCCCGGGGCTCAGCCCCACGCAAGCGCCCCGCGCTGCTCACGGCAGACTTCTCCGTGGACCGCGAGCGACCCAGCTCACCCAGCCCGCTGCTGGTGGAGGAACCCGAACCACCCGCACCACCCAGCGCAGGTGATGCTCACCCCCAGCCGCCCGCCACCACAGCAAGGCCCCGCGAGTGGCGGCAGAAGATCGAGAGCTGGCTCAGGGACAGCGAGAGCGACAGTCTGGACCGCCAGGGCAGGAGGAGTGTTGCTGTTAATAGGAGGTCCCTAGAGATGGACTCTGGTGAGTTGACCAAACTGTGTTACAGTCAAACGGCCATTTGACCGAATTTTTATTCTTATAACCTGTCATTTCACCAAATCGTCATTATTTGACCAAATTGCCAAAGCGACAGACGATAGTGACATCTTCAGAACACTATCGTAGAATAGTCAATCCTTCTTTTGACCAAACTGTTTTATTTTAAATTTGTTATTTCGTCAAACGAAATTTAGGGAAAACCTCATTTAGCCAAATCGTCAAATCGTTTAAAATAAAATGACGGATTGACTATACTACGATACAGCCACATGTAGTGTCCTGAAGATGTCACCAGCGTCTGTCGCTTTGGCAAATTGGTCAAATGACAATTTGGTCAAATAACGTTTTGGTTTAACAGCGTTTCATTAAATAACATATTGGTAAAATACCAGTTTGGTCATATAACAGTTCGGCCAAATACCCGAGTAAGATAAATTTCGTTTGGTGAAATGACAGGTGTCTAAGTTGTATTGATTAATATTCTTGAATATTTAGAAAGTGAAAGGAGCCAGACTTTGGATACCCTCCACGAAGGCAAGCTGGTGCACAGTGGGTCCAACGCGCAAGGAAGCTACCGCCGAGTATACCCAGACTGGAAGCCATCTACAACGATAGACAAAACTGATGTCGTTGGAGCTTTGGAAGCAATAGAAGGTAACAACAACTTACACCTTTTACCCAACTTGGGTATGGTATCCTCACATACTATAAGATACACAATCTTTGATTATTAATAGTGGGCAGTAAGGCATGGAACTTGTGAATGTATGGTTGAAAATCACTTGTGATCAGCTGTTGGAAGAGGCGACCCAATCATAGTGAAACAAATACTTGATGATATTGTTATTGTCACCTACTAGTTTTGTTGCGCAAAATTTAGTTTGTCCGGCTGTCTTCCAACATCTTTGCCATGAACGTTCTTTATAAACTTGATGCATGTGGCGTTTCTTTCCACTATTAATAATCAAAGCATTATACCATGTGTTCTGTTACCAGCCGTCAAAGGTTGTTTGTGGAGATCACGCTACACCATAAGAGAGATTTTTGTGCAGTTAAACTGGAATCTGTGTATCTGACTCTTTTCTTCTTTGTAGATGTCCAACCCCAAATAAAAGACAAATCAGCCTGGCGCAAGTCGACCCTAAACGTACCAAATAGCTCAGAAGAAATCGTAACAGAAAATCGAAGAATTACTCGACAAGACCGAGTTACAGACAATAAAGAAGATAACAGTGGAAGGAAGAATCTCATAGCTGCTCTAGGAGACAAGACTGCTTCAGATAGACTCACTTTGTACATGAGAAAACCTAATGACACCACTAGAAGCTCTTTCAGAGGAGGTAAGAACGATTTAAAATTGAGTAAATTTAATGCTTTACAAAGTTTAACTGAAGGAAAAAGCTAAATTAGCTGTTACTTTTTCCAAGTAGATATTCTAGCATTCCTTATTGCAGGCTCCCTCTCCGATCGGCCATCCAACAAGATCGAGATAGACTCGGACAACATAGAAACCCCTCCAGCGGTGCGCAAGGTGTTCACCCCGAGCCCGGTGGACAAGCGCGAGCCGTTGCCTCCTACACAGTGCAAGCGCATGCTGCCTCGGCCGGTCCGAGACCTGCCGCCGAGTCCGGACGAGGCCCTCGAGCCCGGCGCTGTCCTCGGAGACGGCCAGTTCGACCGCTTCTCCTCCGCTAGAAGGACGAGAAGGTACAAGCGCCAGCAAGAAGTCGAGGAGGTGCTGGCTGAGAAGGAGGTCGTCAGGCCTAGCCAGCTGCAGGTAGGGATAGTTAAGGCCCATTCGGACTTTCGAAATCACAAGCTTGAAACTATAAATCCAATCTTGTGCAATGCCGTCGTGCAACAAAATCAATCAGTGCGTTCACAGTTCCGAAATCACAACCGTCAAAATTTAGTTTGTGCTTCTGTCAAACCTGTCAAATATTTTTACCTTGTATTTATTAATACTGAGTAAAATGGGTATGATTCTGTAATAGTAATTGCATTTTATTTTTAATAGATGAGTGAAAAAAATTGTAAATATAGAAATGATTTTTACGTAAACATGTAAACAAAGGAATAAGTATTTTCTTTTTAGTGAAAATTATACTTAAAATTGCGGTATCACTAAATTTAATCTTCAATGAGTCTTGGAAAAGAAGAATTTATTGATTACTTCAAAACTAAAAACAAGAAAACATAATCTTTAACAGGATTCTGAATCTCCGTAGAAACTTGAAAGAATACCCGTGCGAACAGGAGTTTAGGAATTTTTTTTAAACATATTAATGACCAATATATTCTGTATGAGTGTACATTTTATTGTACTAAATCTGAAAATACCACAGCACACAAATTAATTAACAACATATGAAAATCTTAGTAAAATCTATGTCACTTAAGAAATGAATTTAAATTTCTATACTTGAGCTCCTGAATTTTTTAACAAATTATTGATTAAAATACATACTGGAGTAAAATTTGTATTACTATCAATATTTGATCTATGTACTTATTTTTATTTCTTTCTAGGTGCAAGCCTCGTACCCAGTAAACAACGCAGACTCAGTTGACAAGGAATCTCGTCTGAAGAACTGGCAAGAACGTCTTAAAACCTCAGACATTTCCCCAACCAAGAGTCGAACCCGGAACCAGACAGGAATCAACCAGGACGACGTCCAAGCAGCCTTAAGATTCGCAAAACCAACTCCAGAAATCAACAAGATAGACAAAGTGGAACATCCCAAAACCAAAACCAAAGAACACGACAACGATGAAGGATTCGAAGAAACACAAAGTCTGATGAGCGAGTCGCCCAGTCAGGGTGCTTCTTCAGGTGAGAAAAAATACAATACATTACGGCTGATGTTGATACCGCCCACTTGACAAAATCAAATCCCAGAACATTTCAGGAATGTGAACAATGTGCTATATTTGCCTATTAACATCCTATTAATATCCTAGCGATTGCTAATGTCCGCCCTCAGTACATTATCTATGTAACATCCCAATGTCAATAATTTGGTAATAATATTCCAATTATGTGTCCCATGTAATTCTCTAAGATGTTTGTATTGAATACAGTACTCCGAGGATGTGGCTAGGATAGACTTGCGTAATATCACTTAAACGTTTTTTCCGAATTCCTAGAATACTCTCGATTTTACTTTTTTTCTATTCCACTCTTTTCCCCACTAATACGAATGCTTAAAACCAGCCCGGAACTTGTACTTTACCTAGCAATGCAATGTCATTTTGAAGTTGAAAAATACTGTAAAAGTGTTTTCGTTGCGAGTAAACTGTTAATTTCTTATTTGACTTCAAGGTAATGTTTTTATAAACATTTAATAGCGAAAGAATGAATCTACAGATGTGCCTTTTTACAATTAAAAAAAATCTAACAGGAGATATAACCGTGTACAGTTTGCATAAATTTTTCGGAATTAAAATCATGTACAATTTTTTTGTTAAAATTTTAAAAAGGTACAACTGTTAATTGATTCTTTATGTATATAATTCTTGTTGAAATACAATTTTATCATTCTTGTACTGGCCACAAAACACTCGCTGGATTTTAGGAGGTAGATGGGCATCTTAAAGTACAAGATATTTTTAAACATCCTATTCTTGAAACGTTTTATAAATAAATAAAAACGTATAGAACTATACCCGAATAAATAATGTATTTAAGATTATTGTATTATTAAATGCGTTTTTTTAGATCTAATAGACGGTGACTACAAAATCCGTCCAGCGAGAACATCGTCTCTGGAAAGTAAATGTACGGTGGACTCAACAGCAAGTAGCGAATCGCCAATAATAGTAAAAGAACCTAGAGAAATAACCAAACCTGCTCAAAAGACAACCCAAAGTGAAAAGATGCAGTCCTTAGTACAACGTTATAACCGAGGCCTTGATAGAAGCAACTCTGTTAGACAACAAAATAATACCCAAGAAGAAGCACCCAAAAGAAGTGTCATCCCTAGAAGAAGCGCTAGCTTGAGAAAGACTGACTCACAGGTAAATACCAAGTGTACATTTATATTATAGGTTTATAAACCACATTCAAAGGCGCATTAAACTACATAAATAATAAATCGTCAAATGACGATTTGGCCAAATAACGTTTTGATTTAACAGCGTTTCATTAAATAACAGATTGGTAAAATACCAGTTTGGTCAAATAACAGTTCGGAAAATACCCGTGTAAGATAAATATCGTTTGGTGAAATGACAGGTTATAAGAATAAATGACCGTTTGACTGTTTGGTAAAATAAAGCGCTCCCGAAATAAATGGCGCGCGAAATCCAAGTTTTTGGTTGTTTTCTGTCGCGGTAGAGGATCATCTTAACAAATAATTTCTATTCCAGGCCAGCGTTCTCAGCAACCGGTCAATCAACCGCTCAACCTCCCGTCAAAGTCTCGTGTCCTCTCGCAGCTCCCTCAACAGTGCGACCTCCACAGCGACCATCAAGAAGATGCCACTGAAGTCCGCCGGGTCTCAGAGGACGCTCACGAAGCCCGTGGTCATCAAGCGACCTCTCGGCAGCGTTCTTCAGCAACCAAAGACCTCTACCACCGCGCCGGCTCTCAAGCGGGTGTCGTCCGGGTCGCTAGGGACCCAGAAACCCCCGAGACCTGGACCCACCTTCATGAAGCCCACCACTTCCAGCACCACCAAGACTAACATCCCCGGCGGAAGAACGGTGCAGAGTTTTAGAAGCGCGCCGTTTAAATAACTTAGAGAGGAAGCCGGTAAAAGAGCTGCAGAGTTTTGAAGATTTGTTTGTTGCAATATTTTGTTGGAAAGTTATGCTCAATATAATAACAATGATATTACCGTTGAGTTGAGTTGAGGGTTTCCAAGATCTTTTGGTTTTTTATATGTTTTTTTAAATATTATATTTTTGCCAAAAAGTTGCTATTAAGCCAGAAAATATTTCATAAAGTTTACAAAAATATGTGCCGCGAAAAAGAAGTCGTGTGTGACTGTATGACGTCACAGGCCCTGAGAACATATTATGTTCACCGCGCTGACAAGGACCGAATCTAATTTCAACAAAGGACCGTCGTCCATTCCGTAGCCAAAACTACAAAAAACTCCAACATATTGCGAATATCGTAGAACAATCTTTGAAATTCTGTAAGTTATTTTAAAATAAGAATATATTACCGGTACAGCTTCGTAAGTTGAGGAAACATACGTGATTTAAGAGGTAACAATTTTAAAAGTACTTATTAGTTATTTATTTTAGAGTATTTTGCGAATTATGTCAATCATTTTAAAAGTTGCCTCGGTTAATCGCAATGTATTTCAAATATTATAGCAAAATCTACCAACTAATCGTACTAAAATTTATATTATATCATTTTGTTATAATACTAACGTTAAGTTTTATATTTTTTATATTTATTTGTTACCAAAACAAAATGTTTATATAGCTATAAAGTTACTTAAAGTTTTGTACATAAATTTAAATAAGAGTTAAACAATCTGGTCAGATATTAGTTGATCATAATTAAATAAGATAAACCCATGACATAAATAATAATATTAACACTGATGTATTTTACGATATTTTAGATCACTTAATAAAAATTTCAGAAACATCGAAGTTTTGGTTGTTTTATTTTACCTTCTAATATAAATTAAACAAAATTGACTTACCTTTTCTGTAGTCTGCAATCACTGATTCAATCTGGAACAACAACAAATATATACCAGATGTTAAAAGAAACCGTACATAACTGCACACAATTTTAGAAAACGATAGAACTACTACACCATTTACCGATATAAAAATAAATCTTTATTATTCGAAATATTTTATAAAACTTAGTCTATATTTATAGAAAAAAATACTCTGAATTCAATGGTGTGGCTGAAAATTACGTACGTTACGTAGTTTATGAGATATAAAAAATTTAAAATTAGCGTGTGGCGCCGCCACGTCAAAATGACATCTTTATGAACTAATTATTTGGTCGGTTAAACAGATTTGTTTTACCGACAGCCAAATGTCAACAACTACTGTCAATGTGACTGGATAACCTTACATTTTGACAATAAACGTGCCAAAATGGTTCGAAAACTAAAATTTCATGAACAAAAACTATTAAAAAAGGTTGATTTTATATCGTGGGAAGCTGACAATAATCTACATGAAGTAAAAATACTTAAAAAGTACCACATACAAAAACGGGAAGATTATACCATGTAAGTTTTACAATTTATTTTATGTTATAAGCGTGTTTTATTTATTTTGTATTGTAGATACAACAAATTAGCTCGAAATGTAAGAGATCTAGCCAGGAAAATTAAAGAAATTGAACCTAAACATCCTTTTAGAACAGAATCAAGCGCACAACTTCTAGAAAAACTGTAAGATTCACCAAATTTAAGTAAACAATTTTATAAATAATACTCTATTTTAGGTATCATTTAGGATTAATTCCTACGCGATGGGACTTAAGTTTAGCCGATAAAGTTACAGCATCTTGTTTTTGTAGACGCAGATTAGCCGTAGTTTTAGTCAGAAGTAAGTCTGAACAATTGGAAAATATCCAACAGTTATCTAATTATTTTGCAGATAAAATGGCTGAGTCCATAAAAGGCGCAACAAAATTAATAGAACAAGGACACATTCGAGTTGGGCCAGAATTAGTAAAAGATCCCGCATTTTTAGTTTCTAGAACTCTAGAAGATTTTGTTACTTGGGTAGACAATTCGGCAATTCGCAAACATGTTATGGAATATAATGATATAAGAGACGACTTTACTTTTTAATATTTGTATGTAAATAAACTTTGTACAAAAAAGAGAAATCGTTTTATTTGTAATAAATTATCCCCTCTCCTAACCTAGATAAAAATTCTCTATCTATTTCAAGTACTTTAAATGCGACAAACTTCAATAAATAACAATAAGTGATAAACAATTCTAAGTGGAATATAATCATATTCATTTATAAGGAAGAACAACGACAAAGAAATACGTATAACCTCTAATTTTGTGATCGATAAGATAATATTTTGGTTGTGAAAAGCAGCGATAAAATGAATATTTGTTACAGAAATTTGTCTAAAAGGTTGTATTCTGTACAAAAATCTGTTGTGCCAAAAATATGCATTGTAGGAGGAGGCCCTGCAGGATTTTATGCAGCTCAGCATTTGATGAAATACGTGGAAAATGCAGAAATAGATATTTTTGAACGACTGCCCGTACCTTTCGGTCTAGTCAGGTAAACAAATATTATTATTTTTACGGAAATTTTCAACACCAGAAAATACAAATCTGTAATGACAGGAAAATGCATCACCAGAAGATGTAAATACGTAATAAAATTCCTGCGGAAGATTCACACACATTAAAATTCAAATCTATAGAATTTATATTCGACATAAATGCAAACACAAGAAGATGCAAATCTAGAAAACTTTATAAGGTTGAACTGAACTAAATGGACAACCCAGTACCATTCTTGAGGATTTTGACAATAACTTTTCTAGATTTGTTTCTTCCTGTGTTTGCGCATTTAAGTCGAATCTAAAATTTTCCTGTGACAATCTTTTGATGCAGGTATTTTTGACTTATGAATTTTCTTAATTTTCTGGTGTTGAGTCCATTCCTGTGGCAGGGAAAATCATTCAACATCAGAAAATGTTTTGGAATTCATATACAGGAAAATGCAACACTAGAAAGTGCAAATAAGTAATAAAATTCCTGCATCAAAATTTTAATTTACAAGATAATTCAAATCTAGAATTTTAGATTCGGCAAAATGCAAATACAGCAAGATGCCAATCTAGTAGAAAACTAGTTTGTCTCTTCAACACAATTTAGGTTCATGTGTTTGCATTTATACCGAATCAAAAATTCTAGATTTTAATTTTCCTGTGAATGAATCTTTTGATGCAGGTATATTATTACTTATTTTGCATCTACTGTGTATGGAATATTCTAGAATTATTTTCTGGTGATGAAACCATTCCCGGTAACAGTCAATATTTGGTTTTATTATACCACTACTAGTTTCGATCCCATTTGAGGAGATATTATCAACTTCTAAAGACACTGACTGTTACTCAATAAATTTACTTCGCCTCTACAATATATTTTGTATTGATTATTTTAGATTTGGGGTAGCACCAGACCATCCAGAAGTAAAGAACGTGATCAACACCTTCACCAAAACAGCCCTCAACCCAAAGGTTCGATTCATAGGAAACATAAACTTAGGAACATCAATCACATTGCAACATTTAAGACAATCTTATCATGCTGTGCTTCTGGTAATTTATTTTAACATTTTTCTTATCAGTTTTAAAGCTATAAATTTGATTAGACTTACGGTGCTGATGAAGACAGAACTTTGGATATACCTGGAGAAAATTTGAAGAACATTATTTCTGCCAGAAGTATCGTTGGATGGTATAATGGACTCCCATGGAATGTTGATTTGGATCTAGATTTAAGTGGACACACCGCTGTTGTCATTGGACAAGGGAACGTTGCGATTGATGTAGCAAGAATTTTACTTACGCCAATTGATATATTAAAGGTATATTTAACTATATTATACAAGCCTTGTTCACACATAGATTCTTTCATGTTTCTATAACAGGGAGTAATAAATTGTTTTTCAGACTACAGACATAACTCAACATGCATTAGAGACATTAATGTCCAGTAAAATACGAGAAATATATCTAGTAGGTCGAAGAGGGCCACTCCAAGCGGCATATACAATAAAAGAACTGCGCGAAATGTTAAAACTACCACATGTGCACACAAAATGGTCCCAAGAAGATTTCACAGACATTCCGAATTTAGTTACAAGTCTTCCTCGGCCAAAAAAAAGAATAACAGAACTTATGTTGAACTCAATAAACAAACCTGACGACGGTAAAAATAAATACTTCATTCCTAAATTCTTCAGGTCACCTTTACAGTTCACCGGAAGAGACAAAGTAGAAAAAATAATATTAGGAATCAATAAGTTGACAGGAGATGATTTGATAAATAAATCGGCGGTACTAACACACAAAACCGAAGAATTAAATTGTGATTTAGCTATAAGATCAATCGGTTACAAATCAATCAATCCTGATCCCTCCACCCCGTTTGACTCTCGCAAAGGGGTAGTTCCAAACCAGAGTGGTAGAGTAGAAAACGGTTTATACACAGCTGGCTGGCTGGCTACAGGACCAACTGGCGTTATTCTAACAACTATGAATAATTCTTTTGAAATTGCTAACAATTTATGCAAAGATTTAGTTGAAAAAAAAATGCTACAAGAACATAAACCAGGTTTTACCCGAATTCAAGAAATTATTAAACAGAATAATATACAGTTTGTCAGCTGGAAGGGTTGGGAAAAAATTGATAAACATGAACAAGACATTGGAAAGAAAATCGGGAAACCGCGAGAGAAAATCGTTGATGTCAATAAAATGCTGGAAATTGGTGGAGAATATTTATAAATATGTTTTATTTTGTCTGTTAATGTTTGTGTGCTCAAATACGATAAGTGCTTGAGTTTGTTGGGCTAAGTTTGAGCATTTGAGTCTACCAAAAATATTTATATTTTTATTACTTGAATAAAATCATAACACCGCAAATTATTTTGTTTTAATTGCTAAATATTTGTCATTAGTTATTTTAGCTGTCATTTCAAAAATTATAATTATGGCGCCAACAGAAACTACTTCTAAGACGTCAAAGAAAAAGGAGGTAAGTAGTATTTTAATATAAAACCTTTTTACCTATCGCCACTCAATCCTGTAAGAGAATGGAGCTCAAAAAAGGGTAAATATTTTGTACTTTCTTATACACACTATAAGTAAATTTAGATTATCATGAAAAAAAATCGGTGCCGGGATTTTTGCGGAAATACATAATTATGTTTTGCAGTTTTGACCATTTTCTCAATGATGTCTGTGTGCGTCCGGATGTTCAATAACTCATGAACTAGAAAAGATAAAATAATGAAACTTATAAAGTTTATGATAATGCCCAGAGCTGAAAAGATTTTGATCACATTTCGAAAACCGGGAAGAAGTTTACTTGAAACACAACAATAAATTCTATATATTTCAAATTCTGCTTTCAATTTTGAGAAAAATCAAATTATAAATGTGATTTTTTTTAGCAATAAACAATCAACTTGTCTAGTGCAAGTTCCACGCTCACTCACTATCATTACACTTTTTGGCAGCGGGCTGACGGACTAACATATGGAGATCGTCCTTCCCGTTATTTTATATAGTTCAGTGCATTATCAGAGCCGTGTTAAGACGTCCCGGGGCCCCCTTTTAAAATAAGAAAAATACATAAGTTAAAAAACATCTTTGGTTTGTTTCTATTAGGTATATTTATTTTAAATATTACCGAATATATAGCATACAATAAATAAACTCTAAGTGTGAATATGAATAGGTAAAATAAAAATTAATGAGAAAAACAAAAATACTAAATAAATATTAAGAATTTTTTTAAATCTCAATTCAATTTTCTATTTTTATTTGTATTTTCGTACTTTTGAATCGGCAAATTTATTTATATTAACTGGATCGTGCTGGACTTGAACCTCGACTTGAACTCGGATCCTAAGGACGTGTGCCCGGGTATTCCAACGACGCTAACCGCTCGACCATATAATTTGGTGATATGAAATATGAATATAAATTAAATAGATTTAAAACTAAAAAATTTAAATAAGTACATTATAAATAAAATTATTAATTGTTCTAAACGTTATTATTTAGCTTCCGGATTACCTACGTTTTTCTATCTAAATCTTTTCAACTCTTTTAAAATATGTAGAGGACACCGGGGTTGATTGTTTCGGAGGTATGTTGTTACAGGGCACATTACAGGTAATGCAAAAGACTAAGAGATGTGCTTTAAAGACACAAGCGATCATGGCATCGTCTGCTATTGCCTCTTGTATTCTAGTGGCGTCTACGTAGTCACTGAATAGGTACTGGGGTGTTTCTATGAAACATTTGTACTTGTACAATGTACTTTTAAACAAACAGCACTACAATTTTCATTTTTTGCGATTTCGTAGATAATTTATATTCGTAAATATTTTTTTCTAAATTTTATTCATGTGATTGTTACATTATGACTTGTAAATTACGCCCATAGACGTTTTAAACAGATAATTTTTGACAATCATATTGTCACATTATTATCACGTCTGCAAACGTCCTATACAAGTCACTTTGTGACAGTCATATTATGACTTGTACATGTCTGCATTCGGGTTATTTTATGACAGTCATTATTATGACTTGTACGTCTCGTCTGTAGACGTTGTATTTGTGACAGTCATATTACGACCATATAACTACGTTACCAGACATCATATATACGTCAAGGTCTTAAAATGTTACTTGGGCAATTAATATTCACTTAATTTAATTCTATTAGGGACTAACTACTGTATTCTTTCGAGATGGAAGACGAAAAATTGATGCAGTTTTAGTATACGACAAATCAAAACCAAATCCATGTAGAGATACGTTCTTCAAAAATTTAAAAAGCAATGACCTCGATTTAGAAGAAGAACCATCTACATTCGACGAAAACCTAGTTTTTCTCAAAGTACATGCTTCTGATAAAGTATTAGATACCAATGCAAGATTATATGGAATTCCCGCGCAGTATGAAACTTTAACTATCATATCGGAAGATAAAGTTCCTAAACTGTTAAAGAACATTTTGAATGACCCTGATCCTGATCCTAACGACCCAGTTGCTAAACGAGCTTGGTAAGTATCTTTTAACACATCTTTAAAATGATAATTTTTACTTAAAATTTACGGTTTACTTACGGTTTAGATGTAGATACAAAACAAACATTCAGCTTTATACCGGGTGGAAATCGAGGACTACCACTCATACATGTATGTACATAAGCGATTAGCATTGCATTTCAAATTTATGCAGATTCCTGCTCCCCATTTCCACGTATAGTATGGGAGCTGGGCGCACGTAGTGTCCCTGATATTCTCGCTTGTAAGCCTTTGTCACGTTTGGTGAGAATACTCAGCAGAGTGCAAAAGAGGCAAGACATACCGGTAACCATGTGCCATTCTCCCCGGGGGAGAATGAAAAAATCGCAAAATTCGCATATTTTGGGCCGTCTTAAACTTGGCCAAATGATCAATGGCTATGCAAAGACCCTCTCGACATCAGTTTAAGACGATTATGGTGTGCCGAGCCCGGAAAACGGGCCGCGTACACACTTGAGCACGAATGCGAATGAGGCAAGCCGAGGCCGCACGAGGCAGCCAGTGTGTACGTTGTTCCGAGGCGAGGCAAACAAGCTCGTGCTGTTCGCCGCACAGCCTCGGACCGAGCCATCTGCTGTCGGTCTATCAAAGGAATTCGTGCTCAGTGTGGACGCGTTTTTAAAACATTCTTGTATGTACGCATTTCTTCAGCATTCTTGTATTATTTTATAAGTTAAAATGGAGTGGAACCAAGAGTTATGTTTATAACTGATAGAAGAATATAGAAAACAGGAAGTGTTATGGAACTCTTGTGATTCTAATTATTATAATAAATTGAAAAAATAAGATTCTTGGGCTGAACTAGCTGCGACACTGGATAAGAACGTTGATGATTTAAAGAAAAAAATTGATAGCTTAAAGGGATCATACAGAAGAGAAAAAACTGAAAATTCTGCATCCGACATTTTCGTTTCCTCTCGGTGAGCTGAGCAATATTGGAGCACTGCCGCGGTAAGCCTCATACGTCCTCATGTGGGAGACATGTGTTCCAACACGAGGCATTCTGTGCGGCCTCGGCTTGCCTCATTCGCATTCGTGCTCAAGTGTGTACGCGGCTTTACGTTGTATGGTGTTCCACCCGGTATATTAGATTTTCTAGATTTGCATCTTCTGATTCTGCATTTTCGTGTGCATGGTATTATCTTTTTTTTTGGATTTTAGGAAAACGATATCAAAAGAACAACCAACAACGTACACAAACTGCGAGCGAAATGCAATAGTTTTTCGAATGATGGCGTACACATATTTCGGAAATAATGACGAACCTTTTAAGGTCGGCGTTCGCCAAATGGTCATTTCAGGTCACTTCATTGCTGCTTATCCAATACATGACGGACCGTGGCAATGGCCTGATGATGACAAATCTCCACTTAATGACAGACAAGTATAAATAATAAGTAATTAATAACTTTAATTTAATAGTAATTTACTTTACAAGTGGACAAAGTAAGGAATTACCCAAGAGATAAATCTTAATAATAATTTTCTCGAGTGGGTCATTCCTTTTTGCCCACGAGTGAAGTATAACGTTTCATCCAACACCTCTTAACTGCTTAAATATTTAAAAAATATTATGTTCCAATCTAAAACATCGTGAATTCCAACAAGTAAAGTAAGAATTTATCCACAAGTGGGTATAATTTTGATCAAAGCAACTAGTGGGCAATCTTTTACTTTCACCATAGTTATGATGCTTTTATTAAGAGGTGTTGGTGTTGTATAAAAACATTAACAAATATTGAAGGAAAAAACTGATTGAAATTAATTAAATAAATCTAGCTAATTGTGTTTTCCCAAAGTGTGAATTTTTATTTTTGTAGTTATTAGCAGAATATTGGTCGAACTTTGAGATGTTTTATAAAGAACAACCTTTAACATCAGTTGAATCATATCTTGGACCAGAAGTTGGGATGTATTTTGGCTGGTTGGGCTTATACAATAAAATGCTGGCTGTTGCAGCTGTAATGGGCCTTCTTCAATTTATTTTTGGTTTTTTTAATTTGGTATACTTCCTCGATAAACCACTGTACGCAAAGTTAACCTAAAAGAAATGATCACTGCAAGCAGATTCACTTTTTCAAAGCCTAATTGACTCAATAAACAATAAAGAATGTTTATACTATGTCCACCGAACAGATAGAGTAGATGCTCCTCCCACAAATGTGCGCGAAATTGAAATACGGTATTGCTATTGGTAAGCCAGTTTTACACTGCTAGGCAAACTCAACTGCTGAGATCGGTCATCAAAAAAATCGTTCGTAAATAAAAATTGTACTTCATATTTCTTTTAAAATTATGTTATACATAAATGATAAAATATATAATTCTTCCATATTTATTTCAAATAAAACTATTTAATTTTTCTGCTTTTTAAAATTTGTTGCTTGTAAAGCCTACTTCTGCGCACATTGTACTGCGCAGTTTTGGCTCTGCCCCCTAGTTTTATTACTCTATGTGTTCGATGGACATAGTATAGCACTATTCCGTTTCGTGAATCTGTGGGCTGATACAAAATTGTCGTTCCTTTAAAAACTAAATAAAATATTCTGAAATTTTTAATAACTTATTAATTGTTCTTAGAGATGAAATTTGTAATACAACAGATTTTCTTTGTCCCTACTGTCAAGAATGTAAACCGAAAGAGCTAAGATCGTTTTGTGTCTTCTATAAAATGGTCCAAGTAAATGATAATGTGGGATCAGTGATATTCGCAGCGGGAATGTGCTTTTGGGGTGAGAATTAATCCAAAATTTACTTATTTTATTAGATAGTATACATAGCATGTCTCATAACTACGTTGAGGGCATATAACGGGTGTTACACAGTGTGATTCACAACTTCGTGCATTTTAAGGATATCGACTCCACGTATCGACACCGCGTTTGTCCTATGTTAATGCATATAAACGCTCGCTAAAAATACGGAAAAGCAGTCTAGCAATTTCTACAATGCTCACGAAGTATTATAGATAAAGCTAAATTTCATCAATTTATTTACAGACGAAGAATGCAACTTAGGATTATGCCGAGTTACATTTTCTAATAAATTTCTTAATCATAAGATAAAGCATGTAAAAAATTGCTTAAAACACTCTTTTTCATTAATTTTGTATATGGATTTCAAAGATTTTTTCAGAATTCTAACTGGGCATAATCCTAGATTAATTCTTTCACAAAAATCTAGTACCTGCTTTTCCTTCAAATTTTTAATATGCAATGAATAAAGCAGAAACTGCTACACCTCTAAACACGCAATATTTTGTTAAGGAGACGAGACCCTTAATGGCATATAGTATATAACTCACTTATCACGGAAGTGAAAGAGTTTGTCAAAATTCGCAGTTTTATTATTCTGGTTTTTTAATCAAACAGTTCTGGGTCACTGATTTCAAATGGAATTTCATAAATTTACTATTCTTGCCATTGCACTATCAATTAAATTTTTTTTATTCATTACCGATACAGCTTGTATAAAAAAAACTTCAAATATTATTTATAATAAGTAATATAAACCAATATTTTAATTTTTACTAATTTTCTCTATTACTACCAAGTTAATAATAATTTACTTTACAAGTGGGCAAAGTAAGGAATTATCCCCACGAGGGAAATCTCACGAGGGCAAAGGCTGGGTGAGATAATTTTCTCGTGTGGGTCATTCCTTTTTGCCCACGTCTGAAGTATAACGTTTTATCCAATACTTCTTAATAACTGCTTAAATATTTACAAAATATTAAGTTCCAATCCAACCTAAAACATCGTCACTATGGTACTTCCAACAAGCAAAAGTACCTATTACTCACAAGTGTGTATAATTTTGTGGGCAATCTTTTACTTTCTTGTTTAAAAATGCTTTTATTAAGAGGTGTTGGATAAAATAAGTTTATGACTTATGTTATTTTAGCCACATCTTTTATGGAACTTTGGAAAAGAAAAAAAACCAGTTTAACACTAAAATGGAATTTAAATACAGCTATTGCCGATGATAAAAGGTAAAAAAATGTATAACTAAATCATTACATGCCAGAAAATGCAAATCTAGAATAAAAATGCTACACCAGAAGATGCTAATAAGTAATAAATAAAAAGCTAAAGGGGCAGCGATTACAGACTCGTTTTCGCGTATGTATGCTTCTACGGCAAAAGCGTGTTGCTTTCGTCCACATAATGTTTTCGACTGAAACCTTTTGTAACGCAAACGGCATATCTACCGGCCGCTATACACGCCATTCCCATTCTTTTACGACCTCTGCTCGCTTCACAATTCTCTATTGAAACTAGGGAGGATGTTTTGCCCATCCTGTATTTTTATGCTGTGTTGCAGGGAAATGCAAATCTAGAAAAATAGATTATCTCTTCAACAAATCAGGTTGAACTGAGCAAAATGAACAACCCAGTACCATTCTTGAGTCTCGCATGTTCGGTTTTGACAATAACTTTTCTAGATTTGCATCTTCCTGTGTTTAAAATACCAGATTTGAATTTTCCTGGGACAGAATATTTTAATGCATTATTACTGATTGTATTTTCCTGTGTATGATTATTCTAGATTTATATTTTGTGGTTTCGAGTCCGTAAATTAGCTTTAGGTTGAAAGTTTTTATGTTAATATTATTTATTTTTAAGGCCAGAATTTCTTAAAACAGCTACTGGTGTTCGCACGCATAGGTATACAGGTGAAATAGAACAATTTGTACCTTTAAAAACCCAGGCCGTAACTTATACTATTTCTATCTTTACTATACTATTCATGGTAAGTGTTTAAACTAAAACCCTGTTCACACACGAACTCTTAGAGGATTCTTTCATGCTATGAGTCTTGAATGAAAGAATCCCCAAAGAAATTAAAATTTTTCTATGGAGCTCCTAGTTGGCTATGACCCGTCTTAATAGAGATTTTTTTTCTCATTTCAACGATTTCAACACAAGTAGAATTACATAATTATAAATTTTTATTGTTTTTATTAAGGAAGTTGATTTCTTAAGAAAACGGAACAATCTGAAGTTGGAATGCTAAAACTGATAGTTTTTGATTGGCTGATGTAACACCAGTTTTACACCACACAAAATTTGTAACAACCGAATGTTCTCCATCTTTTCTCGTCAGCTGTTGTCAGTGACTGTATCGAGTTTGCCCGCTGATAAGTCAAATTTAATTTTGCCGCCAAAAAAAATCTAGTGATATTTTTCTCGTATCTACACAGTGTAAATATGGCTCAGCGAGACAACTTCAGATTGCTCCGTTTAGTTAAGAAATCAACTATACGAGTATCGATAAAATTATTGTATTGGATTCCTCGATATTTAATTAGAATAATTCGGTAATTTTAAAAAAATTACAATTTTCACTCAAAAATATGGCAAGTTTTGAACGCTCATATCTCGGAAACTAAAAAAGATATATAAAAGCGGTTTGTGCCATTCCTAGTAATTTAGTTAGCATAATCTGATATTTAAAAAAAATTATTAGTCCTTAATAAAAACAATAAAAAATAATAATATTTGAATTTCCACCTTTATTTATTTTCAATGTAGCTACTTCTGTTTTATATCGTAGAGAAGAAAAAATAAATCTCCATTAAGACGGGCCATAGCCTACTATATGAGCCCCATATAAAATTTTAATTTGGTTTTAATTTCTCGAAATCTGTACGAGATATAAAAATTTTGAGGTCAACAAGTCAGCAAAAATTTAAATTTTCGCTTTATTTAGTTACCTATGAATACCTGTATACAAATAATTTTTTAGGTTTGTGCAGTACTAGGAACAACATTTTCTATAATACTTTACGAATGTTCGATGAAATATCTGGGAATACCAAAAATGTACGTTACATTTTCTTCCTCCGTAATGACTTGTTTTGTTATGATGTTTTTTAGAAGGGTAAATTAAACTTGGAATACAGCACATAAGCTTTTCTAATAATTTTATTTTAGATATACGGGTGCATAGCATTCAAAATGACCTTTGCTGAATGTCCAAGAACCCATTTACAATTTACCAAATCATACATGTTGAAAATGATTATATTTTCATTTGTGAATAGTTATGGAAAAATGTTATACATAGCCTTCTTCAAAGTAAGCATATTGTAAGCTCGGCTTTACACTATAAAAGTTCTTTGACAAGGATCTTTTAGTTTTAGTAGTGCTGTTACACTGTCACTTTTACCTCCCGCCTCATATTTTACAAGGGAGATATTGTCAAAATTTTCGAATGTGTTTTTGTTTTATTGTTGTAGATATTGGGGTACTTTCTCCTGTACTATTCACTTTAAATGACAAACTATATTTTTGGCGATGAATGTTTTATCACACTTTATGCAGACGACACGTCTATAATTATTTCGGACTCATGCAATGATACACTTCAAGAAAAATGTCAAGATTGTCTAAATCGCTTATCGGAATGGTTTTACAGCAACGATTTGTTTCTAAATGAAAAGAAAACCCATTACGTTCGTTTTCATAATCGTCAATATAAGAAAAATCTAAACATCGACGTTACAATTAATAATGTAAGCATTTCCAGAATTAACAATTGTAAATTTCTAGGAATGCTCTTAAATGAAAATCTAATATGGAAATCTCATGTTGATATATTGGCTGGTAAACTAAAGGACCCCGCACCAAATACATGGGACCAATAATCTCGGTGAAATTTTCTGTAACTTTGGGAAATGACAGTTCTCGAAGTCTAGAACAAACTTTCAAATGCAACATGGGTCTGAAAATGCCTTAATTTCTCGCTATCCACGTCTCAAAGTCCGAAAATCACGTTTTTCCACTAGAAGGGTGCCTACTCAAATCTAAAAAACTCAGAGCTAGAAAATTCAAGTATAAGAAAATTCTTGCCCGGAATCATAAAACAAACGAAAATTCAGAGACAGGAAAATGCTTACATAAAAAATGCATTCATAGAAAATTCAAATTTGGAATCTGATTGATGCAGAAAACGCATGTAAAGGAATATTCAAAACTGGAAAAAATATGGCTGCGGAAAAAATCGGATTCTGGCTAATATATAAACTAATCTATGCTAACAAAACCCTTCTTGAGTCCAACAGAACTCGTTTTTTAAACGGCCACAACGCGTTGTTCAGCTGACAGCTTGCAGCCAACTTCAGGTTTGGCCGCCAAGTAAAGTTTCTGTGTTTACTTGATTCCAGATATGTCTTTTCTATTAATGTTTTTTTTGTGAATGAATTTTCCTTAGCTTGGGATTTCGTGATTTTTATTATTCCTGTGAAGAATATTATCTTCTTGAATTTTCTAGTTTATAATATTCCAGTGTTGAAGACGTTCCCAAATAGGAACAGTGTAGGTGTACTAACAAGAGCTCAGTTTGTAATATAGCAAGGTCACTTTTGCACTATATTTTTGACACAAGTGTAGCGCCTTAATACAAATCTTACGAACCCAATTATTTTTTTGAAACAATCCCCAAACCGGAAATACTTAGTACTTTTCTTAAATATTTTTGGTTTCAAATTAAAGATTATATTATTATTATCTATAATTATTGTTCAAGATCTTTGTCAAAGAACTTTTATAGTTTAATGCCGGCCAAAGGTTTATTTGTAGTTTAATATGTGTATTTATTTTTTAGGGTAAATTTTTTACATATCCGGGAGACCCGATGGTTCGACAGTCCAGATTTCCCGTAGCTGCGGAAGTTTGTGACCCAACTGGGTGTATTTCTGAAGTTTTTATACTTTTAGCTGTTTGCATGCTTGCAAAACCTATAACAGGAAACACGATAGAAATCCTTACCCCGTAAATAAAACACGAATTTAAACCCTGTTAACACATGGATTTTTTCATGCTCCTGTATCCTGAGAAAAAGGGGAGCGCTTTATTCGATCAAACAGTCAAACGGTCATCTCACCAAATTTTTATTCTTATAACCTGTTATTTCACCAAACGAAGTTTATCTTACACGAGTATTTGGCCGAACTGTTATTTGACCAAACTGGTATTTTACCAGTTTGTTATTTAATGAAACACTGTTATACCAAAACGTTATTTGACCAAATCGTCATTTGACCAAATTGCCAAACCAGCAGACACTAGTGACATCTTTAGGACACTATATGTGGCTGTATCGTAGTATAGTCAATCCGTCATTTGACCATTAAATAACAGATTGGTAAAATGCCAGTTTGGTCAAATAACAGTTCGGCCAAATGCCCGTGTAAGATAAACTTCGTTTGCTGAAATGACGGGTTATAAGAATAAAAATTCGAACAAATGGGTCGACACCGGTCGAGGAGCATCGAGTAACTCCTCGATGAAACGAAAGAACGCACCCGTCCGCGATGGATTTCTATTTAATCGGTGACAAATACATCAAAGTTTTGCGCGAAATCAAATACAAAAGATACGTCTGAAATGAGATACATTCGTTTCATCGAGGAACAACTCGATGAAAATAGCGGCGCCCATATTTTTCGTCGAGGACGGGGTGCGTTCTATCGTTTCATCGAGGCGTTACTCGATGCTCCTCGACCGGTGTGCCATAGGCATAACAGTTTGGGCAAATAAGTGGATCCTAGAAAAAGAACCCTAGTGAGAATAACCTGGGGTCCTATATTCTATTTCACTTATCAACGTTGATAAGTTGGGTTGTCTTGATAACCCCCCACCATGTGTGACGTAGTAGCCAAGCGACTGTCGCTACGACTTATCAACATATCAACCCTCGCTACGGTAGACTTGCGCGTTGCGTTGATTTTTGTTCGTTGTGAGGTTAAAATATTTATTTTATAAATATAAAATACCAATAAATTATGGGTTCATTATATGTATTTAATATTTTTGATTAGTTTATTAAATAATTCAACTTACAAATTGTAGAAATAAGAAATTGACATTGTTCTTGAAAAAATAATTTACTTTGAAAATAAAAAAAATTGCTTATTTTAAAACAAATAATACGTTTATGATAAGTGATAGGTAAAATGGTGGTTTAGCAGTTTTTCTTGCAAAATTTCCAAGTTACCAAAGCAATAAATGTAAAACCTCTATCAGTCGTTATCAACTGGAGGCCAAATATCACCAACCCTTGATATAGTACAAACGGAATGACGTCACGAAGTTATCAACTGAACTTCGCTAGCGACTGTCGCTATGAATTAGAATAGGTACCCTGTCCGCAAAATGAATTTTCAATGAGTCTTCGAAAAGAAGAATTTCTAATATATGATAGCTTCAAAGCAGTGAATTTCTTTTTTTGCAAAATTCAGAAGTAATAGAGAAAAATCCAGAAAGAATTTATGTGTGAACAGGGCTTAAAAGATCATTGTCGAAGATGAAATGTGACAGTGTAATAGCTCATATTTAAAAAAAGTTGACCTAACGTTTTTTTTAGAATAGTAAAAATATGGAAAAGAAAATTCCAAAGCAAACAAAAAACAGCAAGCAAAGATCTACAAATTTGGGAACAAGATTATGAACTGAACGCTTGGGATCAGTACGACATTATGAACGAAGTTGAAGAAATGGGTACAAACTGTTTATTATTTTATTGAGTTTAAGGTTGTTGCCTACCGAAACTAGCGACATCGGACGGTAGACTTCAGGAAGTGTAGATTATTTCGGAGAGGGTAAAAAAATAAACAAATGGGGCATTACCGTACCACAGGGGCACATGTATGTATTGTAGTATAATGCCCTGTTCACACGTTGCTACTTTGAAGACACATTCGTGCTACTGTAGCAAGAAAAAATCTGAGTCGCTTGTCAAATAGCAGCGCTGCTAATTTGTAGCATCAAAGTATCAAGAACTACTCGTTAATAATTTCACATCATTGATCGTTGAATGTGTAGATAGCGATTTTTTGCGGTTATTGTTTCGATTTGAATATTTTTTATTATTTGCATCTTCAAAAACTTCTTCTTTTCATGCTACAGTAGCACGTATGCGTCTTCAAAGTAGCAACGTGTGAACAGGGCATTAGTGAGGAAATAAGTTTTACGTTTGAAATTCCTGGTAAATATACTTCATAACCTCAATTCTTTGATAAATGGACTTTAAAATTAAATATGATTTTTATAAAACTGACGATTCCCTTGAAAATTTAATACAATCGTCTTCTATATTCAATTAATATTGTT